>OX376174.1:10770598-12114885 GCA_947363495.1 Euzophera pinguis | reverse complement strand
TCTTGTAGTAATGTCACATTTACTGGTCTTTCTTTCTCCTGAGATATTGAAGTTTTTGTTTCCTCTAATTGTACTGATAGGGAAGCCAACTTAAAAGCAATTTTTTTTTTATTTTCCACGACTATAACTAGCTGTTCCATAATTGCAGCTTGATTAGCAAGTACAGTTTGTATATCTTCCAAGTTATATACCTGAATTGTTTCTTGCTGCTGACCGCAGCTGACAACAGCGGTCGACGGTTGTGAATTACTCTGTAACAAAGCATTTAAGTGAGTATTTATTTGACAAAATATAAGCACAACATTTTTATTTAAACACCTAGTAATTACAAGAGAAGGTTGCAAAAAAAATTACAATATCCAATACTTAATTATTGGCTATTTAAGCTGATTTATATGAAGTTTGACATTTAGATATTTTATCTACTAAACTAATTAAATAAAAATCTAATTACAAATAAACAGTGGTTTCCTTCTTTTTTTGCTCATCTTTCGGCAACACCAAACAAATAAGAAATCTTACCAAATGTGCTGCCAATGCGTCAAAATTTATATGATCATTTGCTCGATCGGGTCGAGAAACACTACAGTTATCATTATCATCGGTATCCGTATTTTGCTGCATTAAGCGTACTTCATTATTCGCTTCTTCGTATGTTGGAATGAAATTTCTTTTTAGGACGCATTTTAAAATGGCCCACTCTGGTCCTGGTCTAGAATTTGCATCTTTAATGAGCTTTGAGGCATTTTTAATGTTTCTTGGTGGCCAACGGACAATTCCTTCAGTTTCCCAGTGTGTAGGAACGACGGTCAGCTTCGGTATATTATTTTCTATTGTTTGAACTATTTTAAAAGCCATTGTTCTAAAAAGAAAAACGACAAGTTAGAAGTGATAATATAATAGTGATTGATGGTTATATAATTATCAATTGTAATTAATGTAATCTGTAATTATATAATTATCAATTATCAACAAACATTATTAAAACTTTTAGATGTTGCACAATTGAAGCGAAGTCGTAGATTTTTAGGGTACCTACTGATAAAAATTGTGAATTCTCATTTGCTGTTTGACAGTTTGCTACCCATTTTTAACCGCCTTAAAAAAAAAGGATGCGGTTTCTCAATTCGACCGCATAGCTAAGAATATATTTTTCATTTTATTTGTGTTCGCCGGAGACTTCGTCGTAAAAAATAAAGTCGAATTGAGAACCTCCTTTTTTGAAATCGGTTGAATCATTCAACCGATTTCAATGACGACGAATTTAAAATGGAACTAACCCGTTTCAGATCCTTGATTTCAACTTTAGTACCTACCTACCTATATTGTAAACATTATTTTTACCTTAGTTAATACATAAGTATTGCTCAAAAATACAAACGAGCAAAAGAGTGAATGAGCACGATTATAATAATTTTCGACATGGCAGCAGTGTAATAATTCATCATTTAGTCGTAGGCTCGTAGGTATTGTCGAAATGGCTTGTCGCCGCGTCGCCCGTCGCGCGCAGTTGTTAGGTTAGGTATGAGTGTTATAATATTACTTGGTACCTATTAGCACAGAATACCTAATAGTATAGATTACTTGCATAGCGAGAAAACAATGGCTATCGTAATATGAAATGAACACCATTATCATTTCTCATTTATCAGCTGATTCATTTATTACAACTAAACACTTTTTCATATATTATATTTGCACAAAGATGGGGCCTTGGAGTCAATCACACTGATGGAATTAATAAGTAATCCAGTACTTATTAATTCCAGGATCTCACCAATGTGTAAACGATTCATATCCCTGCCTGCTCACTGCACATTTTATTACGCAAGTTTGTTACTGTTTAAAATTTCGAGTTACAAAGTTTATAATTTCCGCGTTCCTGTGAGCTTATGGCACAATTTAATTAAAAGTAACCTTTAGGTATAAAAATCGAATAAGTGCTTCTTGGGTTATGTAAACAAATAACAAAAGTATAGGCACATTGGATGTTGAATTGTGAATAAAACCACGGATCCCTAAATATAAAAAAAAGAGTTTGCGTTGCGATATTTGCGTACATGTTACCCCTTATTAAGCTTTACATGAATCTATGGCTGACTTGTTTCACACAAGAACAACTCGTTTCAGCTCATTGCTGATTTATGTCCCACTAGTGAACACTTAGACATCTCATAGCATTTATTTGTGATTAATACAGTGCTCATTGCTGGCCGCCATTTTTTAGACTAGGATATATACATATATCCTTTTCACACCATCAATTTATCTTTGTTAAGTGATCAAAAATAACATCTAGGTTTGAATATTTTCTATTCTAAAGATTTAATAAAGTATAGGCAAAAACCTCATTATCAAATTATAAGGACAAAATAAAAAGATTTTTTTTTATCATCAATTTTACATAATAATTTTTAAGTAAACAGAGATAAATTGATGGCGCATGAAAATTTTCGTCTAAATTCATATAGTATTTGACAATAAACTTTATTTCTCATTCGAATTTTACACACATCAAGAAAAAGTCAGTTTTACTTACCGTTTAATGTATTATTTATTTCACCACAAACTGTCACAAATAGTTCAGGAACACGTAAACGTCAGACAATATTATATTTATGAGATAGATTATTATTCACAATTTTGGCACATAAGAACACTCAACTCCATAAAAGCGTTTATAAGATCATGTGGCGTGTATTTAGGTAACACTTAGGTAACACAAACTCTATTAACCGGCTGTTGTGCTGTTTATTTGGTAACACATACTCTATTAATCAGGCATTATTCAGCTGTAGGAGCAACGGTTACCCATAATAATGCTCAAATAATGCTGATATAATGCAATGGTGGCAGTTATTCAGCTAATAGCTGTATAATTTGTGCCCAAATCAGAGTTATATCAGCAGTTAAAGCGCCTGTAACTCTCTTATTCAGCATGCTTGTACAGCTTTGGATTATATTGTAGACAGTTATTCAGCTGATAAACAGCGTTTCTGTGCTACTTGGGAATAGCCAGTGGGCTAGTTTCTGTACCATCGAAGCCGATATTATCAGAGCAGATGAGTTTTCTGTATTGTCACAAGGATACAATCAAGACATGCACGTGCTAGTACTACATATAGTAATATATTAATGATACATAATGGAGAAACTATTTCCAATTATTATTGTTCTTGTCTATCTGGTATGGGAACTGTGGGTTGCTGTGCACATGTAATGGTATTTTGGATGGGCCAAACACCGACCTATAATTACGCTCTCAGCTGCAGATCTGGATAGCATTATTGTTATATTGTTATTAATAATATAACAATGTAATATATTATATTATATTGTTATATTGGATATAGAATATTGATGTTTTTTTTATGTTTTTTGTGAAATTCAATGAGACTCAAATTAATGAATAAAAGTACTGTGAAAGATGTTTGTTTTATATTGCGTTAGAGTAAAGTAGTTACATCCCAAAAAAAAATTATATTTCATTTAGTTATATCCTTTCACTGACAGCATATTTTTGTTTGCGGTTTTAATAACTCGTTATTTAATGGACTTTTTATTGCATAGGTCCCGTCAGTGGACCAAGCTTCATATATTTTTGAACATTCTCATTCATTCGCAGCATGAAGATGCTCGGAAGTAAAAGAAAAGCAAATACGAGTATGTAACTTTATCAAATTCCACAGAGCATCTGTTAGTTACAACTTGCGTCCTGATTTTCAACTAGCTTTTGCTAGAAAGTTCAACATAGAACTTTGCTAAATTAAGCTCCAAGTAGGTTTCCTACAGCACTAACATTAATGAACTGTCATCAGCATGAGCAACTTGCGAACACATTTATACTAATGAAATTAATTAAACTAAGTAATTTTGTTTGTTTGTAAATAGTTTGCTATGTGTTGTCATCCGTGTAGGTCTTTTATGCATCTTTTCCTGTGGATGGCGTAAAATGAGAGGCTCGTAAGTCTGGAAATGTATTTACCCATATGTCTAATGAAAATGCTTCGTCTTACAAATTATGTCGAATGAAAATTATTTCAAATCGAGCGAAAATCATTCGACTCACCACCAGTTTACTGTGAGGGCCACCTGCTGTCGATAGCTGGTTGAGAAAACTTGATGTTGACGTTTGATCCACTCATCGAGAACGCCATACGCAATGATGATGACCGTTTTTTGTGGGTCGTACATTTCAAAAATAGGCCTCTTGTGACTGTGAGTCCAATGCACTAAAATTTTTATACACGTTCATTCGAGTTTGTGCGGTAAAAGTCACGCTTCATCGCCGGCACGCTGCACGAGCTTCTGGTGTTGCGGGCGTCCACCACTTACCATCAGGTGGGCCTAAAATACTACTTAATTAAACAAAAAATATATGTTAACTCACTGAGAAAAACTTAGAAAAGCGGAATAATTTTCAATCGAATTTTTACATTACGAGGAACAAAATAACAGAATCGTAAAACATGAGCATTATTGAGAATCTCCATTTGTTGAAAATAAATGTAAAAATTACCTTAACATCGTTTAAGCATTTCGGTTGCTTCGTTTGGATATTCTGGTATTTTTTTTTTCTTCATTAATTACTTATTAAAATTATTTTCCATTAGCCGTGTCGTGTCCAGAAAACTTAATTTCATTTCAAAGAGCAACATTAATTGATTTTAAATAGTCCGCTACGCTTTTAGTTAACTAATTATTAATTAAATATATATTAAGATACTCATGGTAATATGTGACCAGGTTTTACTTCGCAACTGTGGAAATTTTGGATTAGATACAACTCTTACAGTCAGATTTTAAATATTTTTATATAGAATAGAATATTGAAATTGGAAGCTTAAGCTTTTTTAGCAAAATCAAAACACAGCGGAGCAAATTTAATAATTCATCATTCTCTAAAAGTTACAGTACACCAGCATTTTGGGACGACCACTGCTGGGAAGAATACATATACATGTCATCACACCTCTTTCCCGTAAGGACTTCCATCACTTTCCTTACAGACCTCCCTCGCCTTCATACTCATCACTCTCGTCTTACACGCTCGCCGATAACGGGTACTCATAACATCTCTCTTTTTCATGAAGTCTGCGATTTGGTTCCGAGTCCGACGAGCATAATACGCCGAAAGAAGCTCAGTTCAGCATTGGCCCCTACTATTTATTTATTTATTAAAACTTTATTGTACCACCAAAAGCGAAACTAAAATATTATGCCTGAAGGTAAGCCCTAGTTTTGACAGTGTACAATGCAACTGAGTTATGGCTATTTATTTTTCACAGTAGTCTATAGACCGCTACAACACCTGTAGTGTCACATGGGCATTGTGGACCTTTAAATAATTTAGTACGCAAACAGGCATACGAATACAAATACTGGCACTTCGGTCGTTAGCCGTAACACACTTATTATGGTAATTTATTAACACTCCATATTATTTCCTTTAAAAAGATTTTAGTAGTAAGTAATACAGTTAATATTGAAGCTGAAACAATAGCTGTCTGCTGTTATAACAAGCAGTTATGAAAGTGCCCAGGCACTAATGGAATTTGCAAAGTTTCCGCAACAAAAGTTACCGTTTCATAAAATCCGGCACGTGTTACTCTGTACGTGACTACACCATTTGAAAACTCTACTTTATATTAGCTGTAAAGCATGGGTTATACTGGCATAATTAATAACTTTTTTACGACGCACAATGATTGAAGGTGCGAGGGAACTGCGCGAGCTGCACGCCAATGACAGGCAATAGGTGGAGCAGGATAGATCGAAGTGGAGATGCTTATATCTTAGTAGATGATAGTCTTGCGAAGCATGAGTGTTGATGTCGATCGTGCTTGACAAGTGACGGCCTTACTTGAAATAGTCGCAATCATTGGCGTTTAAATCTTGAAGTTCTAATGCAATGCCCTTAACGAACTTGAAACAGTCAATTGAAAAATACACGATATAAATGAATTAGATAACTGCCTCTGTGGTCCAGTGGTCAAGAAATTTGCCTGAAGCCCCATGGTCAAGCATACTCTGTTTGTAGTCAATTTTACTTAGGATAATGCAAAGTTCACTGATTCCAGCCTGCATGTCCTGTCTGATAATAAAGTTGATTACGTACTTAAGAAGATACGATAAGCAGTTGATCCCGACATTGTAGAAACTAGTACCGCCAAATCTAGGTTCTGTAGTGCAAATTGAAAGCACGCTTGGACGATAAAGAAAAATCAGCTAAGTAAGATTTTTGATTAATTTTCGTAAATGCGAAGATGCAGCCTCATCTTTAGTTTTCACTTTGTTGCAAAATGTAAAGTACAAGTTTCACTTCGTTGACAACGTATCCGTGGTGTATCTTCCATAACATTTAGATTTTCAGTGTTAGTTTAAAGTTATAGTTTTAAGTATTAGATCTCAGCCGCTGAAGTGGTTTTGAAGAAGGAATGAAGGATAAGCTTTTTAAACATCACCTAAATTTTAACATTATTAGGGTACATGAAACACTTTTTTTATTAAGTTGGGGGAAAAGTCTTTTCGCATATAGTATGTATGAACTTGTAATAAAATCTCTTTGGCTATACTATTTGTATCTGTCTGGTTTTGGTATCATTAAAAGTTTAAATTTTAAAGAAGATAATTCCAAATTCAAGTTAGGAAAATGTGTGATTTTAATTTGTTTTTCTTACTGTCAAGATGAGTGAATCTAATGAGGAAATCCGATAGATTTTAAAATTTTACTACAAAAAAGGTAAAATGCAACGCAAGCCGCGAAAAAAATTTGCGTTGTTTATGGACCTAGTGCATGCAGTGTCTGTGAGAGTAACACAAATTTGGTTTTGTTGAATTATATTTAATTTAACATGCAAAAATTAATGTTTTATATTACTGGCAACACTAAACCTTTAGTATAAATGGTCAGCCCCACTCGTATCTTCTCTTCTTTCCGATTCACACTGTGTTAGGAGACAGACGTTATACCATCCTTGTCAATATTTGAATATACGTTCTAACGTATTTATTTAAAACCTATTTGTTTTCTTTCGCCATTATCCAACAGGTTTAAGCGTTTACAAGCCGGAAATTTTGATGTCAGAGATGTACGTCGCTCTGGTCACGTCACTGATAAAATAGATGCCATTTTTGAAAAAGTGGAGTTAGATCGGCATATCAGTAGTTACGACGTAGCTGAAGAAATAGAAATTGACCATAACACACTTTTGGCGTATTTGAATAAAACTGGGTACCTACACAAAAAAGCTCGACATTTGGGTACCTCAGGAGCTTACTTAAAGAAACCTAATGAACCTTGTAATCATTTGTGATTCTTTATTACGACGTAATGAAACCGAACCATTTTTGAAGAAGCTGATAACTGGTAATGAAAAGTGGATCACATACGACAAGAACGTGCGAAAAAGTTCGTGGTCAACTAGGTGATGCTGTGTGTGTGGTGGGATTGGAAGGGCATTATTCATTATGAGATGTTACCACCAGGCAGGATCATTGATTTTGAACTCTACTGCGAACAACTGATGAGATTAAAGCAAGAACTTGAAAGAAAGCGGCAGGAATTAATCAACAGAAAGGGTGTGGTTTTTCATCATGATAACGCTAGACCTCACACATCTTTAGCCACTCAGCAGAAATTAAGAGAGTTTGGCTGGGAGGTGTTAATGCATCCGCCGTATAGTCCTGATCTTGCACCTTCAGATTTCCACCTGTTTCGGTCTCTCCAGAATTCTTTAGGCAGTGTCAGGTTAACATCACGAGAGGACTGCCAAAACTACTTGTCGCGGTATTTTGATCAGAAGCCTCAAAAGTTCTATAGCAATGGGATCATGTCCCTACCTACAAGATGGCAAAAAGTAATCGAACAAAATGGCACTTACGAGTATATACTTATTTAAATGTAAATAAACTATATTAAAAAATGTTTTGAATTTGAACTTTTTCCTCAACTTATTATGTTATAATGTCCAGCGATAGGCCACGATACCACCTGATGTTAGGAGCAGATGTGGTCTATGATAGAGCTCTCTGGTTCATTACTTTCAATGATAGTAATATTATCAATGTCAACAATGTAAACGAAGTCGCGGGTATAGCACAGATCCGAATTACCCAACTCTGAATGTGAAATTCACGTCTCTACATTTAGACAGAAAATGAAAAGTAACGATTAAAAAAGAACCAAAAATATTATACAATAAATATTTTATATCAATCTTGTCTACGATAAAAGAAAACCTGGCAATTTCCCTACTAAATAACCTTGAAAAGTTCTGTCTAACTTATATTGGTCTTGCTGGGATTTTCAATGTGAAATGATTAATTCGAGAAAATAACAAGTAATTTGCTTTTAGAATTGTCATTCCCTTTTTTGATTTAAGTTTTACTTGAAATTCGAGATATTGTTTTTTATTTTAAGAAAAGGAAAGTTGCGAAATAATCTCTACCAAACATCTGGAAATGGGGGTTCCGGGCTAAAACTACTATTTACCTGCTAAAACGCCTATTGTCTTACAAATTTTTACCCGACGAGAATGCTGGGAGGCTTTATTTAGAATTACCTATATATCGCTGTTTCCCGTGGCTCTGCTCGCCTTTAAAAGTGACCTATATTTCCAATCGGGTCTTCAACACTTGCCTTCAAATCGATCCAGACATTTAGCCGTGTAGGTCAAATCTAAAACCGAATTAGTTAGAAAAATCTCCAATTCCTCAATATTCACTGACGATGTTTTCTTGGACTGTATCGTAAATAAATCTTTATTTTCTAGAAATTCATCCTAGTGCAGACTGTGCTTTGAATAAATAATTTGTCTGACTCGAATAGCAAGCAAGAACGAAAATATTTTTGTAACATAGGCGTCTGGAATGTGTAATTTTCTTCGCGATGTCTCTGGCACACATAGGCCTTATAGGTATAATGCTTAACAGACTATGCCTTACAGAGCCTTTTAGGGTTCTGTAAAGCAATACGGAATGGTATCGGAAAACTTTATGACAACAGAGCTAAAGACACTACACACATTCGTTGAAATTGTTACTGTTCAAAAAAGTATAACGTATGTTAATACGATTACCTGCTTTAGCTTTCTAAAAGATGAGAGAGGGAAAATATAAATACTTTTTTAAATCCTAATAAGTTCTATAGTTGCTTTAAGATCTTACTGTTCTAATCTATACTGCCATACTAATATCCATCCATACTATATACTATTCCTATTTCCATACTAATATCCATCCATATTCCATACTATTAATAATATTGTAAATGCCAAAGTCTATCTGTCTGTTACGCTTTCACGGCCAAACCGCTAGACGGATTTTGATGAAATTTGGTATGAACATAGTTGAAGACCTCGGGGTCAAACATAGGCTTTTATAGACGCAGGTGGAGCTGCGGGTAAAATCTAGTAATATTATAAACGAAAAATATGTATGAATGTTTGTTACTCTTTCACGGCCGCTGAACTGATTTATATGGATTTCGTATGGATGTAGTTTGAGATCAAAAGTCAAACATGCCTAGGCTACTTTTGACTCCAGCAGAGTCGCGGGAAACAGCTAGTAAGAAACAATTTAATCAAAGAATCAAAATTCAATGTTCCTATTAATGAATCATCTTCAATCTTGATGTTCGTAATGTCATTGTATCGGTATGCTTTACAAAGAAGTAGACTACAACCTCTAGGTCTTAAGGGTAACGACAATTAGAATCGTATCAAGTGAGATTAGGCCCACTGACACATATAATAAGGTAAATAAGGTGATAAATATATATAAGGTAAATAACTGCGTTGCGCAACATTGGAACCAAATCTCGATGGGATTTCGACAAAATAAAAACGAATTTATGAAAAAAATACGTCAACAGATTGATTCAGTGCGGAGGCGTAGTTATTTCGAATTTGAATGTTGTTCGAATACAAATTGGGTGTGTACAGGTACAAATTAAATTTGCAGGACTGTGGCCGGGAAATAATTGCGTTCGTGAGATAAATTTCTATTAAGGAAACCTGTACTTTTAAGATACACAAACACAGTCCTGACTAATATTATAAAGTGTTTTTGTATGTTTGTTTGTACTACCTTTCGCGCTTTATCTACTGAAGCAATCTTGCTCGGCGTACACATAGTTGGAACTACAATACAGAGAAAGATAGAGGGTGCCTTCTGCGAGCAAAATGAATATAAAAAACTAAATGACAACACAGGTAGGTAATATGTATTTCGGCTTAAGGATAGAAAACTCCACTTTTCTCCCTTGGGAATTAATGCAACTGAAAGTCAAAGAGGTAGTCTAAATTTAATTGTATCTCTTCTCTGATTAAAAATGAAATCAAGAACGAATTTATATAAAAGGGAACAGTGAGAGTCCAATTATACTCGTAATTAACGCTAAGCAAAACATTTAAATTTGATTGCCATAATTAAGACAATTAGTTTAAAGAATAATTATGGGCCTTCAAGACTTGCTAAAATAAAGGTTTCAGTGAGCAAAAAATGCTTTCGTTTCGTCAAATGATGACTTGAAACTGGATATAAATAAGTGAAAACACGACACGGATGGATTAATGAACCGCCTGTCGGCCTCTGACCCGAGTCTTTGAATGCCGAGGACCCGACAACATACATATTACATACATACCATCACGCCTTTTTCCCGTAGGGGTAGGCAGAGAATCCTTACAGACTTCCCTCGCTTCTTCAACGCTCATCACTCTTATCACCATAAATATTGCAACTATATATTGTATTGTATTATCTCATGGATTTTCTTTTGTTTTGTCGAGTTCTGGGCATTCACTGTTTTAAAGACCACCAAATTACAGTTGGGACCAACGGTATAGTGCCTCCCGACGCACGAAATCATCGTCAATATTAGACAATCAGGTGATTCAAGCCTGCAATGTCCTAATCAAACTGGAAACAACTAAATATGCTTCTCCTGGGAATCAAACCATCGACCGCTGGGCCACAGAGTTGTTTTGTTATGAGTATGCATGTAAAATCTTTATTGTATATCGATCTCACTCGATATGTATGAATTAACCTGATTAATCTGAGACAAAGTTATATTTTACTGACCTTTTCAACGGTTGGCCTAAACTGAATAAATGTCAGAGCCCTTTGGCCTAAGGATGTTTTTCTTATAGAGAGCGCTGAGCCGTTAGCGCTAAAATATAAAAATATGCTAAACTGCCGTTTTTAAGGGACTCGTGACATGAATGTCAGTTCATGTGAATAATATTTATATTAAGGAAAATGTACACAGTGACCACAAATTGTTTAAAAGTGTCAATTTGGCAAAATTTATTTTATTTGGTATTTGGCAAAAAAAAAAAATCATTCAATTGTTTTGATTTTAAAGACTTTGTTTTTTTTTTTAGTTTTTACTTTACGAGTTATTTAACATAAAACATTTTTGCTAAAAACTGAAACTATTAAATAATCAAGTAGGATTTTCTTTCGGAGTAAGTACAGAATTTTCTTTCAGAAACCTATTTAAAACATATACTTATATATATATACTTACAAACAAAGGAACATCAAGTGTTTATTTGGTTCAATTTAACATAAAATAAACTACTAACTAAAATTAAATCACCACTAAAACTAAGACTTATTAAACAAAAAATAAAACTAAACCACAAACTAAAATAACATTGATTGAAATACATAACTAATAGATTTTTCTTAATTTAAATAAAAAATGGAGCCCAAATCGCTGCCATCAGGGTAATGTACCCAGAATGCAGGCGGCATTTCCTCTCTGGATAGCCATGCTGATTCCTCTGACCGAAATATGTCTTGCCCTTGGGTCCCCGGTTATTTTCTTAATAATTTTAAATTCTAATGTAAATGTAAGCCTGCAAATAAATTTATTTCATTTCATGTACCAAAAACCGTTTAAGTACTTTAAAATATGATACTACCACAACAAGTAGATTGTTTAAAATTGATAAGGGAAAATTATACCGTAACTGAAGGTTTCTTTAACCTGTAATTTTGAACTCCATTCCGATTCTATCGAGCAATACCGAATGCGGTGCTATCTACGTGCTACGATTTCGCTACGAGACTCTACGAAATGCTACGGCGCTGCTACGAAATTGTGTTCCATATTTTGTGTAATTTGCGGAGAAGCCAATCTTGTCGTATGGATTTTAGAAATATATTGGAATATATGTAGCTAAATGTAGAGAAAATTATTTTGTAAATGTTAATACAAGCTAGAATGCCTAAGAATGTGCTCAATGAAAGATTATTAGGTACGAATTGGAGAAGTAAAAGTTCGAAATCTAACTTGGGCTCGAAGAAAATGTAATAACAAGTATATGTATATGGTAAATAAAGTATGATCATGTATTAAATTAAACTATTTTAATACAGGTTTTTATCGCGTTTATAACTTATTTATTTACACCTAACATTTCAAACACTTTACAGCGTCCATAGTTGCAGGCAGACAACGCAAACAATGTATAACAATCGCGAAAATATAAGAAATCATTATGATCATGTAGACCTACCACGCTGAGATTGAAGATGAATCACTTCAACTCTTCTCGTGGACGTAATGTCGTAGAGCAATTAAAGCAAGTGAAATAATTGAAACAATATTGTAATTAAACGCTACAATATTTATGAAAATATGCATATGCTAAAACTTGTGACGTCGTGCCTTTGTCAACGGCTGCCTTTCCCCGCACCGCATCACCCCGAGGGCCATATATAAGCCTGCGCGCGTCCACCAGAGGACCTCTTTCGGATCATCTCAACATCTCCAAGTTAAGTGGCTGGCTATTTCATAGAGGCTACCTGACTGGATCTCGTGCCTACTTCGATCACATGACCCCTATCTATATTTCTTATTAACGTGTATTCTTGGAGTCTAAATTTGTATAAGTAAAAATAATAAATATTGTACTATTCCCTGAAACCTGGATTTATCTTCTCTCCTCACACATCCATTAAGTAGTAAATTTACTCTTCGTTATACACTAATAGTTGTAAAACTAGCGAAATTAAATGTACCACCACTTCCAAAGTGCAAGTGGAGAAGGAGCGGCGCCACAAACTCCACTGCAGCATTTTCTTCAAAACGTCAATTTACAAATAAGAAAAAAACTTTCCTTAATTAACTAGTTAAATGAACGAATTCACATGTTTGTCAACATTTTGCACAATGTTTTATTGTGATTTCAGATTATTTAAATAAAAAAAAAAAACTGACTAAAAATAATAATAAAAAAAAATATCTAATGTAAAAACAGAATGATATGTCAATTTGTTGAGGACTCTGCACCAAGCTCTATCAGTTATATAAGGTCTATTAGTTATATCCGAGTTCTTTCTAAAAGTAGTAATATTTTTTCTCGTATACATAGTAAAACTAATGACGTCCCTGCAAATCGTTACATCGCGGCATGCCCAAAAGGCTGGCAGCAGTAAAATAATTAATATTTAATTTACTCGGCTTCTATCGGACTAGTAAGTGATTCTACTCACAAAAGCATTTTAAGCCAGGTCTTCGGGAATAGTACAACGCCGAATCACACAACCTTGTATAAGAAAATCTGAGATTAACCTCCGTACTCAGAGTCGGTAATGTCTTCTGTGCCCATATGTCTATGTCCTATGTTAGTTTGGTTGACTGGAAGAGATCCCTATTTGGGATAAGTCCGCCTTTTGTTGTAACCTGTATTCTGATACTATGTTCTTTGTGTACAATAAAGATTTTTACATACATACAAAAATCTTCAAACTCAAATAAAAAAAATGAACCTAGACTTCGAAGAAAACATAATAATAAGAAAATAAAAATACAATCTCCTTAAGAGAAAAAGTTTCGAAATCTAAACTTCACAGGATTTGCCACTTCACCTGCGTGGAAACAATATTTGGTTTTTAACAATGAAATTTTTATTCTTATCTAGTTTACAGCAAGCGAAGGGATGTGGGTCTATACTTCTTTACCCAAGAGTGATTTCCTAAGTGCCTATATAAATCTATCCATCTGTTTATATATAAACTAGCTGTTGCCCGCGGCTCCGCCCGCGGTTTCAAACACAGACGGCAATATTAAACCAAATTATGGTCTCGACAGTAAGTAAACTTGTAAGCTTTAACTGCAAAAACGTAAAACGATCTGTTGATAGTGTAAGACAGTTGTGTCTCACTTCGGATATTTTAGCTCTGCAAGAAACTTGGCTATTGCCAAATGAGCTCACTTTCCTGCAAAGTATCGATGGGAACTTCAGCGCGACTGGTACTTCCGCAATGGATACTGCGAGGCCGGCCCTACGGCGGGGTGGCCCTGCTGCGGAGGAGTGCGGTTTTCACCAATGTGTCTGTGCTGCCATGTGATAGTGATCGGTTAGATGCTATAAAATTTGTGACAGGGGAACATCCCATTATAGTGATTTGTGTGTATATGCCTACGAATACCATTGCTAATTTACCGTAATTCACAGACTGTCTAGGTAAAATAAGTACTCTGGTAGATGAATATGGCAGTGAATCTATTTATGTATTGGGTGATTTTAATGCTCACCCGGGTGAGTTATTTCATAATGAGCTCACAGACTTTTGTCATGAATAAAACTGGTTTTGTGCAGATGTAAATAAGCTTGGATTGTTATCAGATACACCTTTATAAATGATGTTCATGGGTGTAGGCGATTGCTAGAACACTGTAGTGTATCACATTATTTTATGCATACAGTAAGAAAGGTGTATGTTAAACATAATGTAACATGGTCCGATTACTTTCCTCTGATACTGGAGTGTGACTTAAAGTTATATATCACCTAAGATAATCAAAAAGATTTAGCTGCTAATCGCACTGTTGTGTGGGGGGAAAGTTGCAGTGAACAGATATCTCTGCATAGGAAAAACTGTAATAAAATTTAAATAAAATTAATTCACCATCTGGGTGTTTATCTTGTGATTGTAAATATTGTAATGCTGCTTCTCACAAATTACAAAAAGATCAATTTTATTGTGATATAGTGTCTGTTTTGAGGGAGGCTGCATCAATATCTAGAGGTAATGTAAAGTGTAAAGGTAATAGACCGGTTATAGGATGAAATAAGCACGTCAAAGAGTATCACTCAGAGACGCATGACGTTCTGCATCCAAGAGTCGACGTGCCTGAGACTCCTCTGAGGTCTCGGCTGCCCTCAGAGACACATGACGTTCTGCGTCTGCAGCCCGGCGAAATTCAGATTGCTCCTGGCTTTCCTGGTTTCGAGCCATTTTTTGTGCTCGAGGTCTTGATGAGCTTTGCGACAAAATTAGATTTATGTTTGCGAGGCATAATATTAGTCAAATCCGGAAATTACTCTTAATAACTTTTTTAGAAAACTTCTTCTATTAATTAAACTAATCAGTAGTGACAAATTGAACGAATTGACACGACACACCCAACAACCCAACCAATATTTAAATCCGAAAATTACTCTTATTAACTTTTTAAGTCTTATTAAGAAAACTTTTCCTATTAACTAAACTAATTCTTAATAGGTACCACAGTACCTATTAAGTATTAAATTAAGAAACTGAACGAATCGACCGACACACACAACAATAAGACCAATATTTATTTTCTGGAAAAACAAATAACCAAGAATCTTCGCGAAGAACAACAATAAAACACAACCATCAACCACTTACATAGTCTAATTATTTCCGTACGACAAACAATATAGAGTTTAATTTATGGTGGCGCCATCTGTTGATGTATACATTTCAATATGTTTTATCATTTTTTTAATATAAGCAACGCCGCCTAATAATCGAATAAACAAACAATTAAAAATAAGCAGCGCCATCTATTGAAGAACAGCCAAACAATTAAATATATGAATATATGGCAGCGCCATTTTCTTTTAACAAATAGCCAAACAAATTTTCATACATATTTTCTTCTTTTATTGCAACAATTTCGGGATTGAATTTTGGAAAAAAAGTAGCCTATGTTTAACCCTGGGTCTTAAAATATATCCATACCAAATTTCAACAAACTCCGTTCAGCGGTTTGGCCGTGAAAGCGTAACAGACAGACAGACAGACTTTCGCATTTGTAATATTAGTATGGATCTGTTTGAAGAATTTGATTTAATAACCACTAATGTCTGAGCTATTGATAATTCCGTGGTCTAAGTGCAGCTTTTAGACATTACGCCCTTAGCATATTTAGAATTCTTATTTTCCTTAGGTCGATTTACAAATTAAATAATCGATTACAAAACTTAGGTACCTTACCTGTCACACGTTTAAACGAACGGAGTAAAGTCATTAGTGATGTTCAATATATAAGCGAGAATCCCCGAGATACTTACCTGATTACCTTCTTTGAAGATATTTTACATACATTAATAAAGGACTTTTAAAGGTTATTTTACTAATTGCAAGTTAATCTTATTTTCTCTGTGATTTTCAGAACTTTCCCGATATTAATTCAAAATTTAACACGTAAAAAAGATAAAAACGCGTTAAAATAGTTTAATTTAATGTGTAAAAGTGTAAAAGCGAAAACATAAACATCTTCTTTGCCCAAGCGTGGATCCCTGTTTGTCCTCGGCTTACGCTTCGGAGCCTGGGGTACGCTGTAATTCAGTACGTAAACCATGACATTATACTGACGCAGACGCTAGCGACTGCGATAACAATAGCCTATTTTACTTTAAAAAAATTATGTTTCATATCGCAAATTTGTGTGCCTGAATTCGAAAACAGAAAGAATTTTTTGAATCCGTTCAATATTAAATTAGTTATAAGCCTTTGAAATCCTGTGGAAGGGGAAACTGTCAAGGAACAAGAAAAGGACGCAGTTAACGCTGGAGTGACGTCACTGCGACTTGATTTCGTGCGTACAAAAGAGATAGCAAGGCGTTCATACCATACCATAACCATATAAGAGGTGTGTTAGTGGCCAACACTGTTAGAGTTTTTCAGGCTGTCTAAAAGCATCTGACACAACCTAACGACTGTCATCTATCGATCCGAAACCAACTTAGACTGCTATGACGAAGGCTGAGCAAGGAGGTTATGCTATAACTAACTATATGTTAAATCCTAAATATATGTTAAAAGTGCGAAAGTCTGTCTGTCTGTTACATTTTCACGGCCAAACCGCTAAACGAATTTTGATGAAATCTGGTATGAATATAGCTGAAGATCCGAGATGAAACATAGGATACTTTTTGACGCAGGCAGAGCTGCGAAAACCAGCTAGTTTTCAATATAACTTGATAATTATTAAGATTCCCGGGTAGCTCATTAACGTTTTTGTAAATTTCCGAAGTTGGTTTTCATTTGGAAGTCAAGTCAAATACCAAAACTGTATCTTATTTAATTTAGGAAGTTAGGAACTTTGCGATCCAAATTCATAGAGACTTCAAATACCACCGTAATGGATTAATTCTTCTCGTGTAAAAAGTTTTATCACTCAGTGGCTCAATTCCGACAGAAAATTGATTGATTAATTACTTTTTTGTGGATCACGGGTTAAACCCGGTCTTTTGAAAGGCTGGCGCGGGGTTAAGGATGTACTCCTGCCCAAACCCGTCCTCGGCTATATCAATAGATATTTCCATGAACAGGTCTAGGCAGGAGGAGGAATTATTGCTATGCAAGGGATGTGTAAAGGATCGTAGCAAATAGAATTCTCTCAGTGTCTTCAAGAAACAGGCGTGATGATACTAATTTAAAAAAAGTATTTGTTAACAATATTTCTGTGATGTTTTCTTTTTTGTTTGTATTAGCTTAAGACATAACTCAGTACTAAGTTTTTACCCGCGTCTTCGTAAATAAATAACACTTAGCATCATAAGGAAAGCACTTTTTACTGAGATTTTGTTTAGAACTACTCTTGAACCGAAATTAGCGAACACATATTTATGAACCGAATGACGTAGTCCTGACGTACGTTGTATAGTGGGTGGTACACGCCATAGCATATTTTGCTACATAATAAGTATATAGTAAGGTCTTGACCAATGGAGCATAGTACTAGTAAGTGAAGTCGACTATGTCCTAAGCTAGTCAGCATCTATTATGTATTCATTCCACTCTGATGGACAATCTCAGTATGCAAGGGAACACAGCCTTATGCAACGAACAAACATGAACACATAACAGCCTGGCCACGGTGCAATTCGCCATCGCGAATTTCTCCGCGATGCCACCAGCGACTAAAAGAAATACTTACGCAACAAATGCACAGAAAAGCCACGGTAACTGGTGACTGGCGAGGCAAAATGAGGAGTAGTAAGGATTAGTGTACTGAAGCAAATGTATTTCTTTTAGTCGCCGGTGGCATCGCGGCTACGAATTGCCCCGTGGTTAGGTTGTTATATATATACACATATATGTACACTTGCTTATTATAATTGCTCTAAACAAGGAACATATAGGTCTATATGTAGCCACGTAATTTCACCTCTACCTCTAAGGTCCAGCGGTGTTTGTTTGAAGACCCAGAGGTCGCGGGTGTGATCCTACGGGAAGCATAATTTGTTTAGTTATTTCGAGTTTGGTTACGGCTTTGCCTTGCTTATACAATGAATTGGATAAAATGAACATGAAGACTAAATACTTTATTTTATAAAGTCGCGTAATAAATAAATGATTAGGGTGGGTCAATGACCCAAAATGGATATCCAGGGACTAAACGACGACAGCAAAAAATATGAGGAAAATGCTTTCTTTTGAAATAAATAATAACTTCGTAATAATGAAATAAAAATATTGAATACACATTATGATTTCTTTGGAATCGATTTAAAAATTGTATTGAATAACCAAATCGAATTTATCAATTAAAATAAGTTCAATAACTGAAACCCGTCTTCTGCGAAATCACGCTGTAAAATTGAAACAAGACAATAATTTATTATTATATCATAAATTGTTTCAGTAGCGAACAGCGTAGTCGTATGCCACACCAGAATAATTAAAAATACTTTGAGAGCAAAATGGTTTACTATTTTAGAGAGTGATATCGTATTCAGTGGTCGGGTTTTAGTTTTTGAACTTATTTATATTTAATTAGTTTCGGGGTCCGTCATTAAGACACATTCTTTTGTCAACTGCTCATATGGAGAACCGCTTAAAATTTGAATAAACTTTACAGCCAATTTACCAGCAAAAACCAAAACACATTATTTGAAGACAAATATTTCTAGTGTTTCTAATTATCGAATGAAAGGAAGTAAAAACACCAGCAAACATAAAAAATATATAATTTTG
This sequence comes from Euzophera pinguis, assembly GCA_947363495.1. NCBI lineage: Eukaryota > Metazoa > Arthropoda > Insecta > Lepidoptera > Pyralidae > Euzophera > Euzophera pinguis. The sequence goes on along the minus strand of OX376174.1, from coordinate 12,095,628 downwards.
AAATGTGCTAATTCAGGCATAACACATATTTTTTTGCCATAACTCTTTGTCCTATAGAGGTCGCTGTTTTTAAATTAAACATGACGTCACAAAGTATCACTTAGCTTTCCAACGATACTCCATTTGTGTGATTATCACTAGTAGTTTAGAATAAATTTCGCGCACAGACGAACGTATTCGATATGTACGAAAAATATTCTCAAATATCGGTTTTAAGAAGGCAAACCCGAGAGCAAAAGCTAAGAACATATATATTTTTGACATGTGCTGATTAATCCCTTTCACACAAAAAAGATTTACTTTTCTCGTCCTAATTTTATTCTCGCTAGATGGCGTTGTTTCAAATTTTACATTACGTCACATAGTCTAAAGCTAGTGGATAACTAAGCGATTTCCAACGATATTCCATATGTTTAATTATCTCTAGTAATTTAGAAGTAAATCGCGATTGGTACATTTATATTTTTTCCGAAACTCTTTGTCCTCTAGAGGGCGCTATTTTAATTTTATCATGACGTGACATAGCCTATGTCACCCGCAAAAGTTTGTTTGAAAGCGCTAATCTCAAGAACTACTGTCCGATTTAAAAAAATCTTTCAGTGTTGGATAGCCTATTTATCGAGGAAGGCCGGACGAAGTCGGGACGGCTGGTAATACATTTTATAAAAAGAAGAACTAAATCAACTTTATTAATCAGATTCAAGCCTGCAATGTCCTCTAACCTAATAGTATGCTGCCCGTAGGAATCGAACCCACGACCCTCCGGGTCGAAGGCAAACGCAACCACTGGACCACGGAGGCAGTTGTTACGTTGTGAAAATCATGTAAGTATTATTTAAGAAATAGTACTCAGGGGATAAAATGAGGTAAAAATATTCAACTCTGAGTGCATTAAGTGATTCGCAAATGTAGCCATATTTTCCGAATATAGACCAGAGGGTAGGTCAACAGAACCTTTTTACCAACGTTAAAATACCACGTTATTCTTCGGCCATTTTCCTGCGAAGTTTTTATAATAAAATTGCTTTTTGTTATTCATAGAATAGGCCATGTCCTTCTCAAGGATATGTACGAGTATGTACTTGTGGTGAATCGATTAACAGAGTTATTTGTATTTTTGGAATTTGTATTATGTGATGAAGAATGTTCAGGTACAATATATATCTTTATTAACCATATAATTTAACAATACAACTATGGCTGGAGCAAAGACGGACTTATTGTTAAATCGCTTACAGCCAACCTTTGGGTAGTGTCACAAAATAGATGATTATATAGCAGTATAATTATCATGATGGTCAAAATAGGTACATTATTTTTCTCAATATTTTATTTTATACTACTTATTTAGAAGGTAAACGGCATCCAACTGTGGTTCCCAGTTAGATCTGGAGATTTTGTTTCTCAGTCAAAGGGTTACGCTTGAATCATGGTGTTATATGGCGAAATTTCGTTTGGCAAGTTGATTTTATTGTAGTGACGTACGTTGTAAACCAGCTAATTATTCATACTAATATTATAAATGCGAAAGTCTGTCTGTCTGTCTGTTACGCTATTTCACAAACCGCTGAACGGATTTTAATGAAATTTGGTATGAATATAGTTGAAGACCCGGGGTCAAACATAGGCTACGTTTTGCCTCAGGCGGAGCTGCGGGAAAAAGCTAGTTAAAAATAAAAAAACACGACTGACTGCATTACAATTCATATTTTTTTTGTCATATAAAAACATTGAAGCTATAAAAAAATACTTTAAATAAAAATCTATAAATTGAATTGTATATATCTTTATTATCTTATACTATAATGTACTGTATATATAATATTTAGAACAAAAGTTATTCGGCCGAGCATCATTACGGTAAAGTTTTGCGATCCAATGTCATGTTGGAGTAAGGAAAAAAAAAGAATTGATGATAGGTCAACTGATATGGTGACAAATGATATTTCGACAAAGTAAAAAAAGAAACGAAAAAGGTTGAAACGTTCTTGGTAAAATGAAAATCTAAAAACAAAAAATCGACTTTTTGATAGGTAACCCATTTAGACTATACGAGGGTATGAAAGAGATATATTATACTAGCAGCCCGTCCCGATTTCGCCCAAGCCTTCCAACACTGAAATAATTTTTCAAATCGGACCAGTGGTTCTTGAGTAATCACGTACACGACAAACTTCTACATAATCTTCTACTTTCATAACTTTTTATTAAACTACCTCCGTGGTCCAGTAGTTAAGGCGTTCGCCTTCGACCCGGGGGTGGTGGGTTCGATTCCTACCGGAAGCATACTTTGTTTAGTTGTTTCCAGTTTGGTTAGGGCTTTGCAGGCCTGAATCACCCGATTGTCTGATAATAAAGATGATTCCGTGCTTCGGAAGGCACGTTAAGCCGTTGGTCCGGGTGCCAATTGGTAGTCGTTAAAGAAACCACCTAGTGGCCGAGAGGCGATTTCGAACAACTCTGACACCAGGATGTACATAGTTGATAGACAATGTAACCTACACGAAATGATGATGATGATAACATTTTATTTTTCTAAATTTTTAACTAACAATGTTATTGTAAGCTCGAAATATATACATAACGAGCGCATTACATTAATTATTTTAATACATCACATAAAATAACGAACGCGATTTCGTTGGATCTAATTGATAAAAAAAATAAACTTCCACCCTTTTCAGGGAAGGTTTGTCAGTAACAGTCATCTCAGAAACTTTTCTTATAGAAATAATGACGGGGAACTGATCGCGGCTCTTTGACCCGGTTCTGCATAATGAATGCTCCCGGTAGATTGAAAGGAAACTGGGATATTTTTCCTAGAATAGGATTTTTTTTATCCGGGTTAGATACAGTACTTTGTTTAGTGAAGTTCTTGATTGGAACTTTTTTAAAACTGAATAAATTTTAAGAGTGACTGGAAATTTAGAGTAGATAACTTTATTGATAGATCCATCACTTACAGGGAAGGTCTTAAAAGTGAAGGTACTAGATAAATAAAGTAAGTGGCAGACACCTTAATAGGTGGCGGCTCAGTGTTACGCTAAGTTTAAGTTGTTAATGTAACTATACATGACAGAGAATTTCGAGTTCGGATCGGATTTTTATTTGAAGAATTTTAATCATATGTTTTTTTTAAACAACTATGCAGTTTGTTATACGGTTTTTGAATAGATTACTAATCTCTCACTTCTTAACTTCTTCACGGGCTAGGACAGCGGATAATGCTGTTAGACTGGGTTGCGACCTAAATAAGGTCGCACGAAGACGCTAGATATACGCCGCTACAAATCGGTCAAATATGTATTTATTAGCACACAAAACAGATGATCAAAATCTATGAAGAAAACTTATGTTGTCCAGCTGCGTAGTAACAAGCTACTGCTTCTGCTGAAATAATGTGTGGACGGTAAACAAAAAGTTAGCCCAGATATACCTAAGTTTATAATAAACAATAAACAACTCTCCAGAGGTGCATTTAGCTCCGCCGTAAATGAATTGAGTTAACTTTAACAGACATCCATTAACCAAATGGACTGAATTTATTTACTTAGCAAGCGTTGAAACCAACGAGTTACGTCAGAATGCACTTATGTGCAGTCTTACTGTAATTTGATATTTTCTTTGTATTCCTATGTTTGTTAGCACGTTTCTTACTTATCGATCCTGGCCACAACCGGCCTTGGCCTGCTTGGAAGACTCTCAATAAGTTGCGGACCCAAGTTGGCCGGTGTAAAGATAGCCGGGCCAGGGAGTTCATACATCCCTCACAAAATTTGTGTGACTGTGGTGTCTCTCCCCAAACGATGAAGCACTTGTTGCCATGCCCCCTGTGCTCTACCATGTGCCATAACACCTGAATTCGGGACGACTAGATGGCATCTACCGATGAGGCCGTGAAAGTGGCAGAACACTTCTCGGGGGAAAAATAACTGTTTCGTTGAAAGGACATGCCAAGAAGAAGATTTATCGAATAAATATAAATCGCATGCCAAATATATAAATGCCAGTATGGTCTCTACTCAAACCCATGCCTCAAACCATATCAAATTTCTACATCACATTTTTTTTCTAATTCATATGTTTTTTTTTTGTTTTTTTTTTCTCTTATATTTTATTGATTGTTAATATATGTGTGTATTGTATATATAAACAAATAATTTATCTATCTATCTATCTCCTGTCCTGCCTGCGTCGCCTGCTCGCTCGGGACCTATATGAAGATTATGAAGTCACTGGCAATGCCTTGTCGGAGGCGGAGTTTTGGTTCTCGCAAGTATATTTGCCAGAGTCGACTCGCTAGGATAAGATTTATGGAATGGTTTTATCTTTTCATTAATTCATATCGAATGGGTTACTGTGTGTACCAGGGTGTGCAAGGTCGATTGAATATGTGATCCGCTCGATGATCCCTTAAAGTTTTCCAAAAATACCGATTGGAAGCAGCCTGCATCCAGCGCCTGCCTGCGACCTTATTCAGGTCAATCACTGCGCTTGCGGGTGCGCGTTCATCATTCCAGAACCTTTCTGCCCTTCAATTCTCCGTGCTATGCCCCGCCCATTGCAACTTCAAAGAGCTTATTCTTTGGGCAAGGCATAGGAAATGAAGAGCTCTTTTTGACAAACTCAAAAAGGAGGAGTTTCTACGTTCGACGGTATGTATTTTTTCTTCTTAGTCACTGTCTATCCTGATGTCAAACTGCTTTTATTCCAGTTAAGTAAGGAAATATAGGGATTATATAAATTTCTCCATATTGCGTATTACCTAAAGTAAACATTCTAAATACATTACGCAAAATGATCGTGCAAATTCGACCACGTATTCAAGAAACGACCTTCATAATCGGATTTCGTAGGTTCGCAGCCGTTTCTATTCGGAATGCAATAAAGTTTAATATTGCGAAGATAATACCGTATGAATTTTTAAAAGGGTTATTTGGATACATGTTATTTGCTCACATATTAAATTACATGTTATTTGCTCACATATTAAATTACATGTTTTTGCTCACATATTACGAGCTTTTGCACGAGGATTTACTTACTTAGGAAGTGTTTTAGATCATTATTGTCCCGTGGGTGTCGGAAGAATCGCTTATGGAGATATCTCACTGAGTACTTAATTTATTGCATCCGTGGTCAGTGGTTTGGGCGTTCGCCTTGGATTCGAAGGTCGTAAGGTCGATTTTCACGGGAAGCACACTTTGTTTAGTTGTTTCCAGTTTGGTTTACACTGCAGGCTTGAATCACCTGATTGTCTGATTAAAATGATGATGTTGGTTGCCATTTGATGGACGTGAAAGGAACCACGTCAGAGGCTTATTACTAAAATGTATTCGTATTTACTTACAAATTACACCGGCGTCAGGCAAAAATAGTAAAAAAAGTTACTGATTAAAAAAGTGGCAAATTTTATTTAAACTTTTCTGAAGTTCACACTAAACATACCTACCCATTAAATAAAAATAAACGGGCTCCGAAAGAAAATTATCGCGTGGAACCCCGAATCAGCTAATCTTTAAGTATTTATCGTATTTTATTTTTTACAAAAAGAAAAATGAAACCTAAAACGTTTCCAATTGCGAACAAAAACATATGCTCTCGAAAATATCCTTTTTTTGGTCAAAGGCAAGAATCATTTATTCTATCGAGTTTTTCCCTTTTATATTACATTTAGGGGATTTCGTAGCCGGCATTCGGCGTCCTTCAATTCTCAGAAAGGGGCCTTTTTCACAATGTTTATTTATAGTTTACGGCCATTCTGCCGTAAGGGAATGTTTTGACTGTAAAATATTAGGTCACAGAAGAATAACTTAATTTATAGAAATACAATTTATGGGATTTATTTATTAGGTAGACTAAGGCTGTGTTGGAGCGACGATATGAAGTTGGACAGTGGATGGGAGACAGTAGAACGAGATGAGTGGAGGAGAATGGAGGAGACCTTTGCCCAGCAGTTGGACAGTATAGGTTAAGTAAAAAAAATAAAAAAATACTGGGTTTTGCTCGCTTACGAACAGGTAGTAGGTACTACCGCAGTACTTGGCACAGGACAAACCAGTGCCGCCAAATCTAAGACCATGACTTACAGTGTACCCTAGGCTACGGAAGCAAAAGCTGAGGACGCAAGTAGGAAAACACGCGTGGACGAAGAAAGCACAAGACAACACTTTTATTTCGAGAAGAAATATAGAAAGGAAAGCCTAAGTATGTCTTTTTTGGTACTTTTAGGGAGATTGGTTTTGTTGACAAAGCGTTTAGTATTTATTCATTTATTGAAACTTTATTAGGGTAATTAATATCCATACTAATATTATAAATGCGAAAGTCTGTCTCTCTTTCTGTCTGTCTGTCTGTTACGCTTTCACGGCCAAACCGCCGAACGGATTTTAATGAAATTTGGTATGGATATAGTTGAAGTCCCGGGATCAAACATAGGCTACTTTATGACGCAGGCGGAGCTGCGGGAAACAGCTAGTATTATATATATATAACTTTATTAATTGAAAATAAATAATTTGCTAAACAAATAATAGGCTACTTGACTGTATTCATACTTGGACAATATTTGCATACGAAACAATATGTACACTAAAAAGTAACCGATTTTGAAAACAACAACAAAATTGGTTGTTAATTAAGGCAGTAATTGGATTTCAAAGTTTTTTTCAAGAAAAAAAGTAGGAACGTAGTGGGGACGTCTTGCTATCTCTTTTGTACGCACGAAACCAAGTGGCAGTGACAGCCACTCGCTGTGCATCCTTTTCTTGTTTTTTGGCAGTTTCCACCTTTCCACCGAATTTCAAAGGCTTATAACTTGCTTATTTAAGAACGGATTTTAAAAATCTTTCTGTTTTCAGTTTCTGGTAGTGAAATATTTCATAAGATTGATAAAAATAAAATGAGTAGAATAGGTTATTTTTAAAATCAAATAATTTTAAATTTCACACCAAGTAGTGCATAGAAATGCGAAGAAAGCGTTCTCTTCCACCCAACTTATAGGAAAACAGGAAGATTTTATTTAATGTGAGTGTTGTTTAAAAACACAGTTAATTAACAAATATTTATGATATAAATTTTGCTTTTAAACTAAAGTTAAATGACGTACTTGGTACTTAAGAGCTAAGATACTACGTTTCGTTATTCACTGTTAGTAGAATATACTACTACTGTACTACTACCTACCACTACTGTTACTGTACTACTACTGTTAGCCCATCTTAGTTACTTTAAAATTCAAGTCATCACTACACCTATGTGATAATGTTGTGATATTATTCAACAAGCATTAAAAGACTTATTCTGTGTATTGTTGGCGTTCCCGTAGTTTCGAAGTATATCTTATCTATCTGTGAAGAACTATTATTGGCATTTTATTAAATAATTCGTAACTTATGTAAACTTATTAACTGTTTGTCATCTGAATGTATAAAATTAAAAATAAGTCACTTATTTTCTTATATTTAAACAAAATTTTAATTACTAAAACTACCTTCTTACTTTAAAATAATTAACAAGTCGAAATCATTTAAAAAAAATAGCTTGTATTCAAAATTTTGGTAAATTATAACACGTTTCAATTTGAATGTATTTTTATTGCAACAAACACTATATTTGCAACAATACATGGAGACTCCGTTGTTTCCACAACACTCGATGTACCTAGTGTTAGTCCCAGGGGGTCCAATTATTGGTTTATCGTTTAGTTGACACGACACAATAAACGTCCCTAATGAACTGCTCGTCTCCTATGTTTATTTACAATCCCTAGTTTGACTTTGTATACTAAAATAAATCAACCAAAAAAAAAAAATGGACATGGGAAGTGGGATTTGGCGGGAAACAAAAACATGTTTGTTGCATGCACCCTGAGAGATGGGTAGTTGCTGCGACCACTTAGATACCCCGAAGATGGTCGCAGAAAACGAGGCCACGGAAACGCTGAAGCGACGACCTGAAGGGCTTTCAACAGATAAGTTTGGAGAGAGATGAGGGAGAACTTTGCCAAGCGGTTGGACATAATAGGTTAAAAATTTATAAGTGGGTCAAAATAGAGTTCGTTATGATACAAATAATATTTTACTTTCTTTGAGTTGCAGTTAGCTTTGAACAGCAATATTGGAAAAGGTATGGGGGAGACCTCTGTAATTGCTCCGTAGGAGAGATCTTTACCTAGCAATGAGACAAAATACAAAGGCCAATAGATAAAATTATATTGAAATTATTTTGAAAAGCATTCTGAAATATCTAGTTAGGATCAAAATCAGTAACATTTTGTCAGCATTTTGTAATCCATACTATCATTATAAAGTCCGTCTATCTGTGTAACTGCTTGGTGTGAATATAGTCGAAGACCTGGGGTCAAACATAGGCTACTTTTTGATGAAGGTACGTTAGTACTATTATTAATTCTGAGACGCAAGCGGAGCTGCGGGAAACAGCTAGTAAAACTATAATGTTATAATATCTATTAAAATTATATTATATGACAAAAAAATAAATAATTAAAATATAAATATAAATTATATTATAGGATATTAGATGGCATATTTACCCGATCTTGGCTTCTTATCCTCCAGCTGTCTAAATTGTGACTTGGCTTTGTTTGACGTAGGCTCGAGGCAGGAAGGCTAATTAACGAAATCCTAAATGGACGCTAGGCTTCCCAGAATAGATAATGAGACATAGATCTGTTAAGTTTAGACGGGCATTGGTAATTTCTGTTTAATCAGTACGTCTCTTTGTTGCTTTACTAATACTGGATTAGTATAGTTATTTTGTAGAGTAAGGTTTGTTTAAAGTTTCATCATTTTTAAAATTATCAAACTTATAATTACGTAACTTTTTGAAACTTGAAGGCAGGAAAGCAAGTCATAATTTTAAATGACTAAAAAAAGTTGTACTCCATAGAATTATAAATTTTGTAATGTTTTCATCATGAAGTCAACATAATAAAGAAACCTAAACAACCTAATTATTAAAAATGACTGACGATACAATTTATATATTTTTTCAAACAAACAAATTTAATTTTACAAGTGTTATTTTTCTTTTTTGTCATACAAATACATTGAAACATAAAACTTAAATACATTCTTAAAATCTCATTTTAAACCTCTTCATTTTGATACCCCACTCGATTAGGATCATCAAATTTTTTTCAATCTGCCTTTTATTTCGTATAAGTCCGCTATTTTGTTTTTATGATGACGTCACATACCCTATGACACTCGGAAGAAAACAAGGAATCCAATACACCATATACGTCTATATACAATAAGCCGTTCCTGACTTATGATGGAATAAAGAATCTCACATACATACAAACATAAATGAACGCTAATAATAAAAACATTACACTCTTTGTCGTGTAATAAACATTCTTTGGTCAGTCGTGTAATAAACACTCTTTGGTCAGTCGTGTAATAAACATTCTTTGGTCAGTCGTGTAATAAACACTCTTTGGTCAGTCGTGTAATAAACACTCTTTGGTCAGTCGTGTAAACACTCTTTGGTCAGTCGTGTAATAAACACTCTTTGGTCAGTCGTGTAATAAACACTCTGGCCAGTCGTGTAAACACTCTTTGGTCAGTCGTGTAATAAACATTCTTTGGTCAGTCGTGTAATAAACACTCTTTGGTCAGTCGTGTAATAAACACTCTTTGGTCAGTCGTGTAAACACTCTTTGGTCAGTCGTGTAATAAACATTCTTTGGTCAGTCGTGTAATAAACACTCTTTGGTCAGGCGTGTAATAAACACTCTTTGGTCAGTCGTGTAATAAACATTCTTTGGTCAGTTGTGTAATAAACACTCTGGTCAGTCGTGTAAACACTCTTTGGTCAGTCATGTAATAAACATTCTTTGGTCAGTCGTGTAATAAACACTCTTTGGTCAGTCGTGTAATAAACACTCTTTGGTCAGTCGTGTAATAAACACTCTTTGGTCAGTCGTGTAAAGACAGTAATTTATTTAAATAATATTTCCTGACCCCTTTTCCAACACTTAAACTCTAGTTTATTATCATATAACCAAAATTTGGTTTCATTACCTCGTAAAATTCGTAGTTCATCATAATAACATCCCAGTAATAATGAATGCACAAAGCTAGGGTTCCGTCGTGGGAGACAAAACATTATGTTAATTATTCAAAGATAATAAGGAAATACGACTTTGTGACACAATTGTTCTGTTCCTGAATAAGCTGTATTTTGACTTATACTTAAAAAAATATGTAGTTTCGGTAGCTTTGACAAATTATCAGGACATAAGTATGGTGTTTTAATAATTTGTTAGTAGAGTATTATTGTAGTGGTATTGGGTTCCATTTCAGATCTAGGGGAGCACTACCTATGTCATTATCATAATGATTTATTTAGGCATACAACATTTGTTTTTATCTAAATATAAATACTACAAACTTGGACAGGTTTCTAATATAAAATCGGGTCGCTAACGACGGAATTTGTCCAATTCTTGTGTTGGTACCACACATATAGGGTGTCAACTCCGCTAATAAACGTTAAAAGACCATGCAACTCATCATCAAATCATCATTTCGTATAGGGTACATTGTCATGTACACCCTGATGTCAGAGTTATGCGAAACCGCCTCTCGACCTTCGACGTGGTTCCTTTAACGACCACCAAATGGCAGCCGGCATGCAACTAATATTTAATTACGACTCGAATACGATGCATTTTTAATATCCATACTTCCATAATAATATTATAAATGCGAAAGTCTGTCTGTCTGTCTGTTAGCTTTCACGGCCAAACGGCTGAACGGATTTATATGAAATTTGGTATGAATATTAAATAAATATGGGGTTAAATATAGGCTACTTTTTGACGCAGGCGCAGCTGCGGGAAACAGCTAGTGTTCAATATTGGTATTCTGCTAACACAATTTTGAATTTCAATTTAATTGCAACTAAAACGTAATTGAATGGTAATAGTAGAAAATTTATAAATATAATAAATAACAGAGTACCGGTTATTGAAAAAAATTATGATTTTTTTAATTAGCAAAATTTTCCAGCTGATTTTCAATGGCATGAAAATGGAATAACGAGTACGATGGTCTTAAAATTAGTAACAGAATACGAGAAACGTCAAAAATTGCCTTTGCAATCCAATTACGATTCAATTGTGCACTATGTAAAATAAGACATTTAGCACCCATATCTTACTTACCGACACCATTTAGTCGAAACGGTTCTTAACCAAACCTTTCCTTAAAGGATAAAAGTGATACCTACCTAAGTTTCCATGTGATTTCATCCCGGATAAACTTTTATTACCTGACCTGGGATTATAAACGGAGCACTTAATTTAACAGCTACCAAGTTTTGTAGAACTGCCCGGTTAGCTTACCTGGAAAGATAATAAAGTGTTATTAAAGTCGGTTTAGTTAGTAGCAATATATACAAGATTTTTCACATTGCTTTCAAAGTTATGTTGTAACAGAAATTTCATCAAAATTTTATGAAGTGATCGTCTATTCTTAAATATTTTGAGCGCTTATATGGCTTGTAGGGGACGTGGGTTCAGCGCAGGATGAAAACAAGAGTTTTTAAAGCGACGATTCGAATTTGCCGGTTTAACGCCGAATGGCGGCAAACGACACTGAAAACGAGCGCGGTGCAAATCGCGGAGCAATCGGAGAGAGACTAAAGATGGCGCCAATGTGCTGTCACTAGGCACAATGTGGGCGGAACCGGAAGATGCTAACTATTTTAGCAACTCTTTTGTTTATAAAACATCACATTTAACTGGTTCGTTCGAATATTTCGATATAGGTATTTAAAAAAAAAAAATTGTTACATTGATACGTACCAGTATCCACTTCGACAGTTATAAAGGAACGTATCTACTAAAGCTATAAACAAAAGGTAAGTCATTTTAGTGACTTTTAAATCCTAACATATTTCTAATTTTAAGTTATTTACAGGTTACGTGAGATCGAATAATACTAAAGGAAAATAGTCTATTCACTAATTATTTCCCTTTCGGGATTAGCCAGGTGAGCCGTTTACTAACGCGTCGTCAACATGGCTTGTGTGTGTTAAAGTAAAACAAAAGCTTGATTTCCTTTGCTTAAAAAAATGGCCTAAATAGTTGATGAACATATAACAGGTTCATCTTCAGCTGTCTACAGTTCAGGCCAAAAACATGATTCCAACGGATAGCTAATACGTATCTCGTTATCGATTTTCAAATTATAAATTTGGCTAAGACCCTAGATTATTATATCATTAATATTCAATCCTGCATATCCTCAATACCTTAAAGACCAGTTTATTTTCCTTCATGATGCGCATAACAGAGATCTCCGTAGCTCTCATAATCTCCATCTGAGAACTCCCCATTTCGATACGCAGTACTTCTCAAACTCTTTTTCAGTACAGGCTGTACGCCTTTGGAACTCTCTGCCAGCCTCAGTACGAAACGATCTGACTCCTACCAGCTATAAGGGTCAAGTCAAGTCCTGACATTATGAACGGACAGTTTGTGTGTGTGTTGCGTCACTAGTTTATTTATATATACTAAGTATGTATGTATGTATAAGTATGTTTATTTTTATTGATATCGTGTGTACGTTTATTATAGATACTTTTTGTATGTTCTGCATTTCCTAACTGTGAGTTGTTGGTATGTAGTCTGCACCTTACCTGTGAAGGTTGCCTGGAAGAAATTACTTTTGTGATAAGGCCGCCTTTGTACATAGACATTTGATTTTTGTGTAATCTGTTAGTTCTTGGTGCAATAAAGAGGTTTTATTATTATTATTATTATCACTAAAATTGGTAAAACAAAGGCAAGTTTAAAAACCAGCAGTGAGATCATATTAATTGATTTCCATTTCTGGAACTCTTAAGACCAAACGAACTGGATTAAAAAGCGAATCGAAAGGCTAAAATTAAATTTCACACTTATAATTCGCCTGTCGAATTCGTTCAACAAGTGAGTTGGTTGAGTGGGGTGCAGGTTCACAACTTTTGCAATTTCCCTGCATGCGACACTTTTAAACCACAGAATAAATATTCGGTGGAAGTGTCATGTGTTTACCAGGGTCCTTACCATCACCTCTAACGAACCTCTGAGTGAACGAGATGGCGCAATACAAGGTGTAAGGCGACATCTCGCTTGCTCACTCGTTTCTGACCTGCTATCAGAGATCATAGTAAGTCCCCAGAGCTCGATATATCATTCTCATTTTACAACTCGAAGACTCCTCCGTGCTTCGGACCACACGTTAAGCCGTTGGCTGTACCTTTAGGCAGCCTGAAAAAATCTGACAGCGTTGGCCACTAACACACCTCGTGTCATGTTCCTGTTGGTCTGGTTTCCCTATAAAAAGGGTCACGGAGGTCAAACGGCAGTCGCTCCATTGTAATAACCAGTGCCGCCAAATTTTGGACCATGATTTTCAGCGTACCCTCCGAAGCGTAAGCTGACGACGCAACTAGGAAAACAAGCTTGGGTGAAGAAGCCATGTGTCGGCCATTTAAGCCTCTCGAGTCTTAAATTCATATGGCGAAACTTAAAATGTGACACGCAGGTAACACATGGCCCCTACCCACATGGCACTTCTACCTAATCTTATATCTGTGTTTAAAACCCACGAATGCATTCTAACTCGTTTATTAGAACCGTCGTTGGTTACATATACAGTTAAAGTAGATTCGGAGATAAATACACTTGTACTCATGGATGTAAAAATAAAAACCCTGAATAAAATATCTTAGATAATTTTAAAAATACACGAGAGTATAAAATACAGTCCGAAGAACAGGATAATTGAATATTTTCCCTTTTTAATTGGCTATCTATTTGACGTCTGATCTTGCAATTAACGTTAAAAATTCAAAAAATTCCGACATACAATATTTTTATTAAATTTTAATTGGAAATTGATCGGTCGATCGTATTTAGGAGATATACCTACTCTCACTATTATTTATGAACATATACTTTTTATTTTATTTATAGCCAAATGCCTTGTTACTCAGCTATAGGAAACATAGCTACTAAAAACTGATAAAAGTTTTTCGACCTTCCAAAATTCTGTCAGCTGGTCGGTCACTAGATGACTAGAACTCGGTAACTCGAAATGGCTTTCTTTGTATTGAGATGAAAGAGCCTTCAGTATTTTCGGTCACATCATGCGATCACCTAGACATTATCTGGAAAAACTCGTAATCCTGGGCAGAATAAATAAAAAATGTAGCAGAGGGAAACCTCCAGCGAAATGGGTCGACACAGAGCAACTGGAGGCAGCCTATATAATGCGGTTCATAGTACTGCCGATCACGCACTTTGGAAACATATATACAATACGATACAAAATATCTTTATTGCCCATATACAGAAACAAATAATTGTACACTTACAAAAACGTAAGGGTTGACTGGAAGAGACTGCCTAGCAATAAGTCCGCCTTTGCCCATATTATGTTGAAGTATGTGGGCAATAAAGATATTTTGTATTGTTTGTTTATTTTCTCGACCTCCGTGAGATCGGTTTTGAGCTGAAATCCCGTCCTGGAACCTTCAGGGAGAAGGATTTTCAGCATTCCCGCTGATAAAGATTGAATCTCCTAAAACCTTTGCTAGGATATTTGTTGTATGTATTGCGGCTTGTTTCTGCACGACTGATATGTCTATTTGAGGATCCAGAACCTTCGCACTTTTGGCAAGTCTATAGCTAAAGCGATATATACTAAGTAAAAGCCTTACCATGTCCGATTATGCCCCCGGCACTTAGCAATCCCGATCAAAGCTTTCATTTAGAATCAACCTGCGAAAACTCCGAAAGCTTCGTAAATTTCAAACGCCAAAAGCTTCGGATATTCAAATTCCATGAAGTATGAACGACGTGTTAAGGGTTTTAAACAAAGCTTCCTGTAAAAGTGCAATTGTGCCAGATTTTGGAAAAATGTGATAACTTGATATAACGTAGAGAAAATCTACTACTAAAGGTATGTGTGAGGAGAAAAGATAAATCCAGGTTACAGGGAATAGTACAATTTTTTTTTTTTTTTTTACTTTACAAATTTACACTCCAAGGATACACGTTATTAAGAAATATAGATAGGGGTCGTGAGATCGAAGTAGGCACGAGATCCAGTCAGGTAGCCGCTATGAAATAGCCAGCCACTTAACTTTGAAATGACGAGATGATCCGAGAGAGGTCTTCTGGTGGACGCGCGCAGGCTTATATATGACCCTCGGGGTGATGTGGTGCACGGAAGCGGGGAAAAGCAGCCGTTGAAGTTAATTTCACAAAGATTGACAACTTGTGTCTTTACCAGATTGTGATAGAAGCGGACCCTGGGCTTTGTGGCAAACATCCGAGGACGAAAACTGGAAGGCGCTGAGATGAGAGAGAGACTAGATTGTAATATAAGAAGTGTTTTGTTGTTTACTGCATGTAAATGATATTTCAATTTTCTCTCACTATCCAAAGGTGAAGAGATTGCTTAGCAATAAGTCTAAGTAATATTGTAAATGTGAACAATGTTGTTACAATTTAGTGATTTACCAAATGTGGGCGATATAGATGTTGTGGCCACATCGTTGAATTGATCATTTCATGACGTGGTCGACCATATCAAAACAGGATCGGCCGTATCAATAAAACGTCAGCATTTAACAATACATACTACTACGTTTGGCCAAACCATAAAATAATAATTCGAGTCTTTATGCTTAAATAATCACGTAAAAATGTTTTGTAGGACTCATAAAAAATTGTAACTGATATTTAAATATTATTTTGATAACGCGACCTACCCGGGCCCACGAGTTTCCACCTTCTTTGTGCAACAACGAGTTTTGTATTGTAATGTACGATTTTTGCTATAAATCTTTCTTTCCGACAACCACTCAAAATTCATTGCATATAGCTAGCTATTCAGTGTGGGGCATACAAACAAAATTGCTAGTCATTCATTCGTTAACACACACTTAACATTATTGAGCTAGGCGTGTGTGAATGCTGTTACCGTGTTATACTATTAAAGATAAAAGATATTGCTAAAACATCACGCAATCCCATATCTGTGCCATAGATACTGAAAACAAAGAGAGAGGTCTTGCCTCATTGTTTTTTGTTCATCATCATTTCGTGCAGGTTACATTGTCCATCGACCATGTACACCCTGGTTTGTTTTTTTTAAATCATATTATGGCTTTGTAATGTTTGTCTTTTTTGGTGCATTAAGGAGTATTTGTGTTGTACTTAGTATTTTTGTTGTCGGTAAATGCTGTTTAATTGTATTATTTTAAATACAAAAACCGTCGAAAGCAGGCTTAAGTTGTGGCGTAGGTAGATTGTTCCCTACAAAATGTAGATAAGGGTGACACTAGCATTAAGCTATAAAGTTCTAAATAAAATAAATTTTAATAATCTACATACCTTTATAGACCATTTGTGATAAAAATAATGTTATACGGTATACATTTTCTCTCATAATAGTAACTTATAAAATGGAAAACAAGCTATGGTTCTATAGAGTTGTGCGTAGGAAGATGGTAATATCTGAGGGATAGGCATCGCTTAACACAATATTTGCACTAATTTCCAGATGGACCACAGAAAAATATTTAGATAGGTAGAAGTTTACAAGGCTTAACTGTGGCACGCAGGTAACGCCCACATGACACTTCTACCTAATCTTATTTCTGTGAGATAGACGTTTTTGCAATGTTTAATTTTACCAGTAGGTAGTCATCATCATCTTCATTTCGTGTAGGTTACATTGTTTATCGACTATGTACACCCTGGTGTCTGAATTATTCGGATCCGCCTCTCAGCTTCTGACGTGGTTCCTTTAACGACTAACAAAGACAGCCGAGAAAAACGGCTTAACGTGCCTTCCGAAGCACGGAATCATCTTTATTATCAGACAATCAGGTGATTCAAGCCTGCAAAGTCCTAACCAAACTTTGCTAGCTTTTGTACCTTGTGATAGCAAGGAATATGTAATTTAGTCTTTCTTTGGCAATAAATTTATTCTATTCCATTCAAACTGGACACAACTAAACAAAGTATGCTCATAATAACATAACAAAGTAAGTAAGTTCCGGTGGAAAACGAACCCACCATCCCCGGGTCCAAATGGTCAAACTTAACCACTGGACCACGGAGGCAGTACGGTCACTGTGGGTGTCACGCTCTATAAATTACTTTTTTATCTTTGTGACTGCTGCTTATTCTTTCATAATTCTGTGTTCACGATCATTGACCTTTAGGTTTACGTGAATCTCTTATGACGTCATAACATTATGCTGAACCCTTTATTACTGGTACGTGGATTAGAATAGCTTCTGAAAGAATTTCATGGCTTTTTGTCATTTTGTTAATCCTTATGTCGTATAAGTCTTTATGCATTACTTTTTTTTCTGTAACGATGTTCTGTGACGATCTATCATGTAATAAATAGTATTTATATTGTATTTTGTATTCAAATTTTAAATTTTACCTCTTTTTATATGAATCTAATTTAAAAGTGCTTTTTTTTTTGGAAAATTCTCCTGAAAATCTCCAGTTTTTCTGTTTTTTAGTGGTTAAAACACGTACAACAACAACGTGACAACGTTAGTTACTGAAAGACGGTTTCGAAAACCTCTGGAACCAGGGTGTGCAGGTCGATTGATTATGTCTCCACTCGTTATAAACATATCGAGTCTCGAGTATCGTTTGAGCTAAGCGATGAAGAGATTTCTTTTTATTTTATAGATATTCTTGATACTAACAGCCTTTATAAAAGCAGACGTCCTTCTAGTAACCAAGGGAAAAGATCAAATATTGGCAAAGTAAATAACTGTTAATGAAAATCATTTCTAAAGGGTAACATTGTAAGCCTTTCAATTAATTTCGCCGGAATGCGATAGGGTTGAAATTTAATGTTCAGTGAAATTTAAGCTTAAGTGTTAGATATTTAAGCCTGATATTACTGATACCTTATGTTGGGTTTAGGATATTGATAATGGGATCGTAATACAATTATATTATAGAACTGAATCTGTGGTCTTCAGACTTCAGACTCTAAAATAGTGCCTGTAGGATACCTGTGTTTGACAATGAAGATATTTTGTATTTGTATTTGAAAGATATTTATTTAGCTGTCAATATGAGTCACTAAGTAGTGACATACTCGTATATATTTGTTCCGCTTGGTATTGAAAGTTTTGGCCCGTGGGGTCCGGCCATGAAAAAATTTTTCAAAATTTTGACCCCAAAACTTGTCGACGCCGCTGGTGACAAGAGGGCCGGCTCATTTCTCACGCAGAGAGCAGAGAATAGCGGTCGCTATCCAGCGCGGAAATTCTGCCGGAGTTCTTGGCACCATGCCGCAAGGACAAATTTTAGATTTTAATTAGTTTTTATTTTTAGGTAAATTTTTATTATTAGGTTTTAGTTTAGATTTATTTAGATTTTACTTTTCTATATAGTTTGTTTGTTATTTAAGTTTATAATTATAATTGTTTTAATTTTTAGTATTAATTTTTTAATTGAATATTGTATATTGTATTAATTTAGCTGTTTGATTAGGATATTGCAGGCTATAATTATATGATTAGCTGATAGATGATTCAGTGTTTTGGAAAGCACGTTACGCAGTTGGTCATGACTCTCATCAGATGGCCGTTAAAGCACATCTAGATCATAATCTTATTGGTCTGTTTTCCCAGTACTCGCTTACAATTCGTATAAAGGAAGCTAATTTGCTGCAAATAAATGAATATCTATTTTTACTTTTTGAATTTTTGGCTGCATCGATTTCCGGCGTACAACATAAATAATAAAATATTGTACCTATCTCTATGTAAAAGCATGAGAAAAATTTATAATTCTAACTTACGACTCACCTCCGCACTTCGAGTAGTTATTGATGACTACTAAGACAAATTCTTTAAAATCAAAATATTCTGCGTCGAATTTTTAAATCTATAAGGTACTTGTGCAAATCTATACTAATGAGAGAGTATAAATTAAAAAAAACCCTCTAATGGAGAATTTTCTATTTAAGTTTGAAGAATTTGATTTCTGAGCGCCGCTACTTCATAAACGCGACGCATTACGTGAATCTTATCTTTAAAAAAAACTAGACGTTCCATTTTACGCGACTTCGCTCCCTCATAAATAAATCTCTTGACATGAATAAGGATGCTTCCACAAACTCACCAAGTGCGTTCCGTCCCACACAGATTGTGTGAATGTTGTTAAAAGTTGAGAGAGCAACGCAACGTCACTGGTACGGAAAATATAAATATATACAGGGTACTAAATTGAAAGTAAACTGTGGTATGCAGCAAAATGTTGTAAGAATTTATTTCTTAAACGCGCGGCGAAGGAGTGGAATTTAAATTTAAAATTAGGACAAACTTACTTTAAATGTCCCACATAAAGCAAAACCCGAGAAACATGTTTACACATATTTACACATAGATGCTACGATTTAATAGGCTATAAATTAGTCAAAAGTTCACTGTATTAATATATTTATTTATTTATTTACCCCCTTATTCATAAAAATTCACGAACATTCGTTAAGCCTACGTTAACTAAAATATGCTTAGTCACTTTCTGTCTTATCTATTATTGTCGAGAAAGAACGAGATGAAATATAAATTAGTTAACTTGGTCTTATTAAACGTTCGTTTATTTTTATGAATAAGGGGGTTAATCTATATTGTACTACATACAATATTGTAAAACGCAATAGGTCTTTTTAACGTGCCTTCCGAACAAGGAAGAGCTCGAGATAGAAAATTCTACATAAATGGCGACCAATCCAATAAGGATCGCGCCTCGCCGTTGTTTGGCACTCGCATACTCCAATACATAAATACCGAGTTTAAACGCTTTTAAAGTAAAACTTTCAAATTCTCCTTTGCTGAACTTAGACATTTAAAAGTATAAGCTAGTTACATGGGTGTATGTATGTATGTTTATTTATTATATATGTATGATTATTCTATATAAGTATGTAGGTTTATTTAATGTATTTCCTTCATAATAATATTATATTGTACACGCTTCTACCCTTCTGGTAAGAATATCTTCTCCTGTCACTCGCTGATTGACTGTAAGAGATCCCTAAGTGGGATAAGTCCGCCATTTTTTTCTGTATAATAAAGATATTACAAACAAACATATAACACACTAGCTTTTTCCCGCAGCTCCGCCTGCGGCAAAAAGTAGCCTATGTTTGACCTCGGGTCTTCAACTATATCCATGCCAAATTTCATCAAAATCCGTTCAGCGGTTTGGCCGTGAAAGCGTAACAGACAGACAGCAGAAAGACAGACAGACTTAAGCATTTATAATATTAGTATGGAAGTATGGATGGATATATCGTGATCCACCGTTGAACATTAAGTACCAACATAAGGGAACACCCTTTATTCACTCCTCCCTCCTCCCTCCGCCCTAAGGGGGCATATGGGTAATAAATGGATCTAAGTTAAAATAGTCCTAGCAACTCATTTTACGAGGGTTTACGGTTCGGATGTTTTGTGTGTCTATTGCCGAAATTGCTTTCAATATACCACGTTGCCAGCCACATCAGTCCTCGTAAGAGGTTACCCTTACCGAATTCACAAAATAAGTAACGTAAAAATATGTTACTTTGTTTCTAGATAACGCAAACTTTTGATATTTGCAACGTAATTTATTCGAGATAGGTAACGTTATAGAATAACTGTAAAACAAACCTGTTCGGTAAATAAAAGTCCGGTGGGAGAATTACGGACCCAATTTTTTATATTAATACTACCTCTATTAGTCAAGAAACTACACGTTATCCCTTCGATAACGCTATATATTTCACATATGTGGTGATACAGCCTAAATTTATGAGCCTATTTTATTTTAAAGGTAAACTTTTTCTCCCTTGTTTTTAGTATTTACATATAAAACTATATATTTTACTTATTAATGTCACCATAATGTCACAAAAAAATTAAACATAGTTTAAATTTAATGTAAATATTTCAAAACTATATAAAATATTGTCGATATAAATATACTGCCCCTGTATGCATTTCTCAAACCTGGTATTGTGTGATAAATTCTGTTTTAAATATACATACATCCTCACATCATTTTTACAACATTAATAAAAGGGCCTTCGTCAAGACTGACTAAAGTAAAAATGTTAAAACCTAACAATAAAACCCTTTTCGACATAAAAAGGCCTGCCCTTACGCCTACAATGCAAATAACCTTTTTGTAACTCGACGTATCACTTTACAAGATAAGCACATCCATACGTACAAAGCACATATTGTACAAAGGGTGTCTGCTTACGGTTGATGTAAAATAATTTGATATTCCGACCTTCCGGACGAGTTAAAACTGAAAGTTGATCAAGTTACTCTTTGCATTCAAAAAAAAAAATTTTATTTTGTAGCAAGGCTTTTTTTTCGAGCATTATGATATGTGAGGATATTTTGATACACATTTACACCTTTGTACACATTGTCTAAATACGTACCTATCAACATGTATAATTTTTTTGTCAAGTGTTCAATAAATAGTATATCTACTTACTAATATCAATATTTCGTTATACTCTAGTAATTGTTTATTTAGAATTATTACATTTAATGTCATGTTTCATTTAAGTCTTTTAAGCACCGCTAAAATATCCATTTTACAGTAGTCAAGCGAAGAAATTTTTCTCGTGTTTCTTTAAAAAGCACTCATTATGATCAGTCATCTGTATTGGAATCACTTGCTATACACGTGATTGAATTATTCTGTTTCGCTAGTACGATGAAGGCTATCCTTTCGGCCGCTACCGCAACTGATTTTCGCAACTGGTTGTCTACGAGGACTTTTTGTATTCACTGGCAACCAGTTGCGGTAGACGATTATTTAGCTAAACTCAAAAGCTTTGACCACAAGTGGAGTAAATAACTAATTAATATTTCATTGTGTGATTATAAAAAAACTATATTTGATGTACAAAGGATGTAATTAAAATTGATTTACATATAAGTCGATTCTAATAAACATATCGCGTGGTAACAGGCAATGTAGTTGCTTTATCTAGAAATAACTTTACAATGTCATAGAATTAAGTGCTAACAATGGCACAACACCTAGATTGAAATGACCACCTTGACATTATAAAGGTCACTGCTTTGACTGAAACTGTGACGTCAGGAAATGGATATTTATTTGGATCGACAGCTAGCTCTATTTTTGAATGTGCTCACTTATAACCTATATGTTGAATCATTTCCATTTATAAATAACTATAAAGAGAGGTTCAAATGTTCAAGAAATGTAGACAAATATAGAAATCTATCGACTTGCCGCTATTGAGAAAGTAGTAGATTTCAAGAATTAGTACTAATCACTAGCTAGACTAAACTATTTTTCATGTACACATTGACAGTATAAATTCGACTTTGAAATTATAGAACTCATTTTATTATGAGTTAAATGAATTCCGCATTCATGAGTTCTGAATCATAGTCACTTATAGCAAGTGTTATTATATTTTTGGTTCAAACCCACTAGTTTTATTCCAATAAGTCACATGGAACTATTTTTTTTTTCATCTCTACCTGCCATGTATCTACCAACTTTGCGTTTATACGAGCTGAATCTCGGGAGAGTGCGCTGCACCTGCTCGAGGCCCCTTTCAGTCGCACCTGCTTGATCTCTCTACAAGTTCTATAATGTTACCTCTATGTCTATGATTACTATCCCTTACTTTTAGGGGCTCACGGCACATAGACACCTCACTGGTCTTCTTCTGAGCATCTAAGACAATGCAACTAGTGAGAAAAAAAAATATACAGATTTTTCTTTTGTACATCTCCGTTAAGTTTCATCTTCCAATTAGTCGGGTTTCCTCGGACACAAACGTTTAATCCGACACCTTTTGAAAACCCTTTTCGGACGCTTTCCAAATGCTCTCTAAATTAGGAAAAATCCAAAGAAAGCCGGACGACTGACAGCTTCAAGCGTTCAACAGATTAGGTTAAACACTAAGCTTGCTCATTGCAAATTAAAAATGTTTGTATACACACATCGAAATTCGAAACCTATATAAACATTCATTTCTCAATGCATGAAACTATGTCACTTTCATTACAAAAAAAAAATAAAACCTAGAAGTTTCACGTATATTCAAAATAACCAATGGAAACAGATATGATACGATATTATTTTTCGTGTTTTGAAGAACCTACCTTTTGACCGGCTTTAAATCGATAAAAAGGGGGATCGTGTTTCTCTAGAACTTTCCACTTAAGAAATGTAGGCAACATTAGACAGCCTTTTTACAGAAAGACGGCATCATATGTTTTTCTGTTACGAAGTGATAAATAGATAATATAAAATTCGGCCAGCTGTCACAGCACGAGTATTGATATTTTATGCAGAGGCTTCATGAACACCCTCGGTATTGTATTCCATGATTAGGGTTGCCAACAATCAGTTTTAGTTAGCCCGAATTTATGGGAGTTCGGTGGCAGGATTGATGGAATTTGTGTCGGAGTAATGTCCTGCCAGGTTCCAGATTGTTCTGTACTCTAAATTTGTAAACATGGTGACAATAAATGACTTGAATTGACATTATGCTTACGATATTACTTTTCAATCGTCATATAAATTCCGGTAAAGGCCTTAAGAAGGTGTAGAAACACTGTTACCACTACCTCTATAAAAATTGCAATCACCTAAAATAATAAATATGTTTTGTCGAAAAAAATCCGTCAAGCAAACCTTAATTGATTACGAAATTATAATAAAACGATAGCGACTGTCATCTGCAAATAAATTTGCAGAACACATTCATGCTAATTCGAGCACTATTTATTTCCCAGATGGCAACCCTGTGCACTCGCTGTTGTTCGCGTTTGTTTTACCCAAACTTATTAGGTTTTATACGATTTATTTCAAACACGTGACGGAAATCTAGTAGACATTTTGCCTTTTTTAATATGGAATTGGAATTGCATTCAGTTGTGCAGCATTGCACTGATGTGTTTATATCAAATATGTATGTATGTTTATTTTATTAAAACTACAAAAAAGTTAGACAACTGTTCTACATGTGTTTAACAAAAACTGCTACCATTATATAGCTTTTTCTATAGTCTAAAGTTAAATAGAGTATAGACATGGTTTTAAGCTTTGTTAAACAGTAGTCTAAGAGTACTTTAGGTTATAGATAAACGTAATATTACGATATCATTTTTTAGACTCGTGTTGAACAGATGTCTAACTTTTTGTAGCAAGACGGTTATTCTTTCAATGTAAATTCAGGATCTGATGCTCAAAGTAAATTAAAATTTACTAAATGGCATTATAAATGGACAAATAAATAAACAAATAACGAAAAAATGGAAACATACTTTGTTTAGTTGTTTCCAGTTTGGTTAGGACTTAGCAGGCTTGAATCACCTGATTGTCTGATAATAAAGATGATTCCGTGCTTCGGAAGGCACGTTAAGCCATTGGTCTCGGCTGCCATTTGGCAGTCGTTAAGGTACCACGTCAGAGGCCTATAGGCGGTTCCGAACAACTCTGACACCATGGTGTACATAGTCGATAGAACATGTAACCTACACGAAATGATTATGAATGGACAAATAATGAGCTTCATAATCATTAGCTTGTGATGAAAAATAACCTACTGTTAAAGTATCTGGCGACCTATTAAATAATAGGCTGCCTAAATAGGCAGCCTATCTGGGGAAGATAGCAGTCAGAAGACCAGAGCCGGCCGTCCTAGATACCGCTGGAGCGATACAGTGCTGATCTGCGAGAGATGGGAGCTGACAACTGGCAGCCATCGCGCAGTATAGAACTCTCTGGCGTTCTCTCGTTTCGGAGGCAAAGATTCACTTCGGGTCACTGATTCAGCGGAGTAATTATTATCGGAAAGTATGATTTATTCAAAATAGGTGTTAGAATGAAAATCGTTCGTTTTAAAAATAGTGCATCTGTTTTTAATCATACCTATGTCTACTTGACTCAATATGATAAATGTCTCAATAAAGATATATTCTAAGTATAATTCCACAATTTCTGTGGGAGACAATGCAATAAGCCGACATTTATCAGGCCTACGGACGGTAGTCCTAATTACATTAGGGTTTTCTTTTGTAGCACCGCGTTTATTAAATAATACATTTAAGGATGTAGGATGTAGGTGTGAAATGTTTATATAGATAGATAAAATATAGGGTATATTTTATCGTATACCGTTTGTGAACGCATAACAGACGAGCTTATTTTATGTTGAAAAATTCTTCATATTTAAAATCACTACGTCTATTTCTATGTTACTAGGAGAATGGTACAACTCGCATTACAATAAATTGATTGTAATCAAAGAATATAAATATAAAAATTCCTAAACACGCCGAATTTCTTGAAAAATGCTATTTCTACCACATTTTTCAGAACTCCTTTGTTCTTATAACAAGCTCCATATAACATTTCTAAAAGCCTGTCTGTGTGATGTATGACGCAATAAGCTGACATCACATCTTTGGAAGCAACAGGCGTGTAATAGTGTTAGCACCTTTTTCTGGGAATATTGTATTCTTCTTTTTGGTTAAAACTCCTGATTTTTCATCTAGAGTGCTATTTTTGAGGGTGTCACGCAAAATTGGCGAGTCGAATAATTTTTGTTATAATCCGAAATGAATGACATATATTTCGGCATAAATTTATGTCATTCATTTCAGAAATAGAGTTCCTGAGCTTTAAAATACTTAGGACTAGTAGTTTCGGCTTTATATTGCTATGTCTAAGAAGGTAAGTATATTTATTACAAGTATAAAAACACCCAAGGAAACTAAATAAAGAGTTAAAGAGATTCCTTGGATCTACCTGAAGGACAATCGCGCTAACTGCACAAACGTTTACTGTTAAATATTAGGGCAACTTGAGAAGTCTGGTCCCTATGAATAGTGACCGGCCTGTGTACATAATGCCCGGTCCTTTGAAAGCTTTGCATTCTTACTTGATCCCAAGGATCCGGTGTGAGGGCGGGCTGACAAGGGATTCGGGACGGTGCACCCTGGGTGACATTTAATAACTCCCTGGTAGTCGGGGTCTTATTGACTGTCGGCCAATTTCTGCCAACAGACCACTCCACCGTCGTCTATAATGAGACGGCGAAAGGATGTGCGTCTGGGGGACGGACGTGGTCCATTTATGGGCCACTGTCTGATTTGGGGGGGTGGCCGAAAGGCCAATGGTTGGGGCCGAAAGGCCATGGCTGAAGGGCGTCGTAGTAGAATGATAACGCGACCCCATGGCGTCCTCAACAGCCGGTGCGGAAACGCCGGACGGGTTTTAGTAAGTAGTCCAGGCATTCTGCCTGGGAGTCCCACACTCAGTGCGTAAATGCATTTCCCCTCCGTTAACAAAAATAATAATAATAAGGCTTGAGACCAAACATAGCGGAGCGAGCGAAGCGAGCGGAGCTTCAAACTGCTGCTCTATAAAAAATACTAAAATTTATCAAATAGCCTGATGCTCTTGGGAACTATTCATAATACTCGGCCCTTATTCATACGGTCCTGTTAATCACGTTGCCCGTAACATAAATACCAAAACTAAACCATGACCACGAGGTCTATTTTGGAAAATTTAAAATCGGTGAATCGATTGCAAATTCTTCGACCCACGAATGAAAATTATTTGACTTAACGGTTTTGCATTCTCAAGAATGCTTGTTGTCTGGTTAACACCACTATACGTACTAGTAGTTAAGATCTTTTCTTGTATCTTGTATCTTTGCCGTTTCGCCACGAACTTTTTTTCTCTCCGTTCCTATGGTTGGATTGCTAGAGAATGCCACATTTGCATTTTTAATTTATGCAATTAAATTTTCCTCGCAAACAAGAAACTTACTTACACTTTTCGATTTACATTTTTCAAATAAATCCCATCATCAATAGACATCCCGCTTGAGAAAAGATCTCAAACAAGGTAACAATACTAGACATTATTCCTGCAAAATTTCTACAAATACATTGCTAACATCGAGAAAATTGAATAGAATTACATATAACATACATATGGAAACATATACAATTGAAGCAGGTGTCCCAGAAGATTGCGAGGCACGAAAATGTAGAAATATTTACTTTCTCTGAACAAATGAAGATATATTTAGGAAAAACATGTGACTAGCCCGCGGAGACTGAAGGAAAGTTGGCGGGACATATTTAAAAGTATCAGTATACTGTGGGTCGTCCTGTTTTGGTGTAGATTTATGTATTTACTAGCTGTTTCCCGCAGCCTCTGTTTGACCCCGGGTCATACAAATATTTATATTTATATTAACTATATTCATACAAATATTTCATCAAAATCCGTTCAGCGGTTTGGCCGTGGACAGACAGAACAGACAGACGGACGGAAAGACAGACAGACTTTTGTATTTATAATATATGTGGACTTTATGCTAAAGCATTCTCTACCAGCCAACTTTTCAGACAAGATTTCGTAAAGTGGAAAAATTTATTTTATCTTAATCTTATTGATCTGTTAGCCAGTTATATCTCAGTTAGTCGGGCTCCTGGAATAGCGCTAAATGCCAATGATGTAAACGTATTTACCAAAACCAAACTACGACCGCAAAGGCGTATTTAGAGTATGTAAAATCCATTTCGGCCGCTACCGCTTCGGTCGAAATCGCACGAAAATAACCCATAGGCGCTGAATATCATATTCTCAAAAGATCCCATTTTTGTATTCTCAAAAATAGCCCTAATGGTCACGGTTTGGTTTAAAAACATTAAAGTCCCCAATTGGGTATACTTCTCAATTTATTTTTATCATTCATAACAAACATTTCATTACCAGAAACTGTAAATCCGTTCTTAAAAAGGAAACAAAAAATAGATGCACTGTATGTGTAGTGACGTCACTGCCACTTGGTTTCGTGCGAACAAAAAAATATTGCCAGACGTACCTACCACGCTCCCACTTCTCTTCTTGAGAAAACTTTAAAAACCAATTACTAGCTTAATTAACAACCAATTTTGTTGTTGTTTTGGAATCGGTTACTATTTAGTTTACTTAATGTTTTGTATGCAAATATTGCCTAAGCATGAATACAGACACTTGACTGTATTCATGCTTAGGCAATATCAGTAGCCTATAGCACTAATTTTTACCGAAACCATAGATTGAGAGTGTGAGCGAAGTTTTATCTGATAAATGAAATTTTATGTCTTCTTGTAGATTTGGCGGTACTGGTCATTACAATAGAGCGAGTGCCGTCTGACCTCCGCAACCCTTTTTACAGGGAAACCAGCCCAACAGAAACATGCCCCGAAGTGTGTTAGTGGCCAACATTGTCAGATTTTTTTCACACAACACAGCCTCATGACTGCTATCTATCGGGTTCCGAAGCAGCTCGGGATAGAAAATGCAACTAAATGGCTACCAATCCAATAGTGGTTGCGTCTCACCGTCGCTTGACACGCACATTCGCTACCGATACGCCTGTCGCCCTTGACTATCGAGCTTCTCTCCATAACACATTTTTTTGTAATTATCAAGTAAAAATAAGCTTCCTACAGACAACACTGAGTATATCGACCATAGTAATGCGACCCAAAACGTCGCCCTTGGCCCACTGGCGTGCCTTTGAAGGCAAGGTGTAGTCTGCCGACCCCTTTCGACTTGTAATATTAATGCTGACGTTTCAAGTCTGAATGTCATTTGTTTAAAATCTTTAAATTTACATCGCCGTCGTTGCTTTTTCTGTTTCCAAGTAAGATCTTTAATTTGGCAGCTTTCATGGCATGACTACTGCCATATATTGATAACAGCCATGGTTATGGGCTTAGCATGCCTTGCGTGCCATATGACATGTAAGAAAACCCGCTACTAAATCTGTTTCGTTTGAGTGACACACCGCCCAGACACGTATTCAACAAGGAATCATTTTTATTATATACCTTATCGTAATATAGCCCTTCTCCTATTAAAATCCACTCGTCTTACGACAAGAGCTAAAAATCATGGAGTAATTACAAAGGGGAGATGCCGTTTGAAATGGCGCAGTGACGTGATCATTGGCGCCTCGCCGACACTGCAGTGGGCGGAGCTTGTCATTGCTCGTGCTCTATGATTGGAGCCACGGCCGAAACCAAGCACCCCGCACGTCTGCCTTCCGCCCCGTCTAGCCTCACAAACGCTTTCTTACAAAACGCTTATTACGGCATCTTCTCTTTGTAATTACTCCATGCTAAAAATAGAAGAGTAGACTTGACACTCTACATATGTTATATACCTTTACAATTTAGCGGATTATTCCGATCTAAGATAGTGTTTCGAACTAAAACTATTTTGGAGCTCTGAATAAATGGCAATGTCTAACAGCAAAGTTCGTTCGTGTTGGACAAAGTGTCTATCTATTTCGGTAATGTATGTAAAATTCTTTATTGTACATAAAAGAAAATAGTTAATACAAGATCAACAGAAAAAAATCTTAAATATTAGTGTCCAATGGCAGACTTATCCCTATGAGGGATCTCTTCCAGTCAACCACTTTATCAGAGGAAAGTCTGTGGTAGTAGGAGAACAGATTATCGGAACTTACTTGCATCTACAAAAAACAATAAATAAAAGCTATAATCAACTACCTATTACCACATATTCATAATTCTTAATGATGATTAAACGCAGTGCAAAAAAAAAACTAACAAATCAATAATGTAATGTTCAGAATATGTTAGCTTTGCAGATGTAAGATTTTTTTTCGTTAATAATTAAAATGCCTCGGAGGTTGTCCAAATAACTATCTAAAGTTCCTTCTGGGTTATACAGAATATTGTAATACAACAAAAACAAATTGGCAAGAATATAAAATGTGCCATTACAGAGCTACGTCGTAGATGCGCTACAACGTAGAAGAGCTACGCCGTAGAACTGCTTGTCGAGTCAAAATGGAAAAGAAAGGCAACTGACAAGCATAATGTGCATGACACGCAAGATAATCCCAAACACGCATACTCCGCTATTCTAATGAGCTCCTCAATAAAAAGTGAACATTCAAAAGTATAAACTTATCTACTTATCTATACCTTCATACTTCTGACGTTGTATAATCCAGTAATAATGTTTTAAATATGCAGTTTTCAGGTTAACTCACAAGTGTATCTGAATATTTGTTTCATCTATTAAACCCTAACCTAATTGGCTGATCACGCTATACACGTAAATCTAGCTTTATCCTGAATCAAGGCTCTGTCGTAACCTAGTTATGTCTGAATCTATATTGATCCTTCGTTAGCCTAATGAAGAATATTAAGATAAATACTACGAGGAAAGAATAATGATGTTGATCAATAAAGCGTAGAAAGACGTAAGCATTGTCGAGTGATATACAAAATTGCGACCAACGATCATCGTCGATAAATATGATCGATCAAGGTGTACACTATACTGCGCTACGCTATAGCGAAAGCTGGTCAGTGCGAAGTTTAATTATGATAGTCTGAATTAAGGAATCGGATATATCCATACTTCCATACTAATATTATAAATGCGAAAGTCTGTCTGTATTTCTGTCTGTCTTTTTGTCTGTCTGTTACACTTTCACGGCCAAACCGCTGAACGGATTTTGATGAAATTTGGTATGAATATAGTTGAAGACCCGGGGTCAAACATAGGCTACATTTTGACGCAGGCGGAGCTGCGGGAAACAGCTAGTATATAATAATACACGTGCTTGCGAAAATTAGACAACTCAAAGCGAGGCTATCACTTAGATTGGTCAAGGCCACTAGCTTCCTCACTCTCTGAAACCAGGGTTTATAGAGTCGATTGGTCAGGTATCCCACTCAATATGTCCACAAGATACGTTTGTTTGTCCTTTGTATGTAAAATGCCTATTGGTTAGTTGATACAGAAAACATTATTCCGAAATATGAAGCTTTTACTAACTACTATTGATTTTCGTCCATGAATAATTCATTTCAAAAGCCCACGCCTAAGCTTGTTCGTGGAATGACAATAAAATAATATGTTACGTCGCATTTACATGGAAATATGATTTTATTTAACACTAGTTATGGCCCGCGTATACATCTGCATTTTACTTCGTTACATAAACTTTCAAACAGTGTCTTTGTTCTTCCTCAGAACTTGAACTAACTGGTAAAACTCTGGATTATCTCTGAAAGCGATAATAACAAGAAAAAAAAATAAGTAAGAAAGTAAGTAATGGAAATCCGTAGTCTCTGCCTACCCCTACTGGAAAAAGACGTGATGGTATGTATGTATGTAAGTAAAAACACTACTAAAAATAAACTTAGTGTTTTTAAAATCATATAATCAGACCCGAGTTTACTAACCTAACCATTGATTATCACTCTTGGTATACAAGGATATGCATACGTTTTTATATGTGCCACTATTTTCGTCTTCATTCATTCATATCTAGAGCTTGCCCTTTAGAGCCCAGGGTACGCATTAAACATGGTATTTGGCGGTTCTATTGATAATAATAGAACGATTGCCATCTAAAATCAATTTTTACAAGTAAACTATCATGCTTTAAAGACCACCAGATGATTGTCAGGTCACCAATGACCTAACGTGCTTTCCGGAGCTCAGAATTGTCTTTATTATCAGACAATCAGGATTCGAACCCACGACCTCTTGGTCTTCAGGCGACTGAACCACACATGCAGTTAAGTGTCGTGCTCTACAGAGCTAGAAGAATTTAGAAGAATTTTCTTTTATTTTACGCCTAGTAACACCTTGCCCGGATACAGAATTAATATACGAGCCATAAATCTCTCGACAGGCTGCTGGACATTTATTTTTCTTTTTATTTTCTTTTTATTTGTCCGGCTTATATAGGATACTTTCTAGATTAATACTTACAAATAATATTTACTCAAAGTCGGCACCGAATGGCAGAAAAGGTTAACTTCAATAAATAGGAAGATTTTATTTCATCAAAGTACTACACCTTGTTTAGGACGTTTTTTCTACATTTTTACATACATACTTACATACATGCTATCAAAATGATCATCCATATCAATACTTCATATTATAAATGCGAAAGTCTGTCTGTCTATCTGTCATGCTTTTACGGCCAAACCGCTGAACGGATTTTAATGAAATTTGGTATGAATATAGTTGAAGACCCGGGACTAAACATAGCTATTATTGACGCAGGCGGAGCTACGGGAAACAGCAAGTTCAAAATACAATAAAAAAGTTACATGAAATGCAAACTAAGAGAATTTCTTTTTTCAATAGTCAGTAAAAAAGGTATTTTTCAATACGGATTGGTTCCAGAAATGAATTCAATGAAAACCTATAAATTTCCCTGATTTATCTCTTGTCTCATATTTTTTGCCAATTGGTAGATTTATTGTATTATATTTTTTATCTATTCAGGGGTCCAAATTCATCTCATTTTGTAGAGCACAAGTTATTAAGGTCATAATATTCTAGTTGTTATACAGCTAGCCTTCATAGGTAATATTATATCGTATACCATAAAGGTAGTATGGAAGAGATTGCACTAGCGATCTTCATCTTTTTTTTGGCGGCTGGCAACACTGGAGCTCACTTGTCATTTTCTTAGCTCCGTATTTTTATTTGTTTAGATATTAATTAATCCAGATAAAATAGCCTAAAAATACAATAAAACTGTAAATTAATCTTGTTATTAGTGAATTAAGATATTTGTGTGAGTGACATTCGTGTAACTTGTTAAAAATTAGTGGACAAAAGGTCAGTGGGTAAGGAGCCGGTATCGTTGTTTACAACTTTTACAAGGCGATATCGGTAATTATTTAACTTTCTACTATTCTATTTCACCTTTTACCACGTCTTTTGCACACTGCTTGCCAGGTTTGAGTACACTCCACTTACTACATACATACAATATTTAATAATTTTTATTCCCGTTCAAGTAGGTGGTTCACTTTAAGGTTAGGTCCGTTGGTTACATACTGGTTTTATTACAAATAATTTGTTCATTGTGTTCCTTACACTCTAAATCTGTACTTTATTGCCTAAAATGTCCACATCAAGCAGAGCCGTGACTGCCCGTCAAGTGGAAATGCAGCTAAAGTCGGCTTTATTAGAACTTAAGGCTTTAAAAGAAGAAAATAACAATCTTTTATTGGAAAGGGAACAGAATGAACAAGAATTTCAATCCATTCTGGAGTCGAATTCAAGCTTAAAACTTGAGCTCTCAGCTAGTAAATTAGACAATGATGAGTTGAATGACCGGATAAACCAACTGATAATTCAAATAGATTCTTTCCGCCAATGCAGTGATACATTTGAGGAAACCCTCACACGTAACACTGAGTTAGAGAGGGCGCTGGAGAAGGCAGTAAAGCAAATTCAGATATACGAACAAGATAATCAGTCACGTCAGTCGCTGGAGGTGAACAACCTGTATGACCAGCTTATGCCGACTGACCCTGTGCCTCCTCCAGCCAACTCTTTAATAATTGATCTCACTAATGACACATCTTTTGTTAATATTACCACTCCTCAAACACAAATTAGCCACAAAAAATGTAAAAAAATTAAAAGATTAAATAAAATTATTAAGAAAAATAAAATTAAAATCAGGAATGAATTAAAAAAATCATGTTTAATAAAAATAAAGAAGGGTATAGACATGTATTCCACTCTTTACTCAGATTTAGAAATAAGTAAAAAACAATTGGCGGAAAGTCAGGAAATGTACAGTGATTCGGGAGACGCAATGGCAGTTTTAAACTGCAAACACTGACAACAGGAAATCCTCAAGAATTAAGATTAGTACATCAAAATATAGAAGGATTTCCTGGCAAAGAACTCATTGTTGAGTTATTTTTAGAATCTTTGAATATAGATATTTTATGTTTGACTGAGCATTGGATTAAAGAGAGTGAGATGATGCTTAGCCTAAACAATTTTGATATTGCAAGCTGTTTCAGGAGAAAGTCTGCTATCAGAGGCGGTTCAGCTATTTATATTAAGAATGGTTTATCCTATAAAGAGCGGCCAGACATTTCTAGACTTTCTGTTGAACGCTGTGCTGAGGTCTCCTGCGTCGAGCTTGAGGAATATATAGTTGTTTGTGTATACAGTCCACCCAATAGCAGTTTCAAAGACTTTTTAAAGGTTGTTGATGGTGTCCTATCAATAGCATCAAAAAGTAATAAAGGATTAACATTTTGTGGTGACTTTAATATTGACATCTTAGTACATTCGGCAACAAGTACCCAATTTTTAAACCTTTTTAGCAGCTACAATTTGAAGAATGTTTTTTTTGAACCAACTCGATTTACCGATACATCTGCTAAATGTATTGATAATTTTTTCTGTAGCCAAACACCATTAAATAAATCGGTTTTTAGTAAATTACCGTCTGACCATTGCGGTCAATTGATAACTTTAAAGAAAAATACCCGTGTACATGAAGTTAATATTACTTGCAGACCTGTCACAAATCAAAAAATTTATAATTTCAAAAATTCGATTGAAAATACTTTATGCTCAGTGACTTATACAGGTAATAATCCTGATAATCATTACAATAAACTATTTGGTGTCATCTCCAACAGCTTTTCAAAGAATTTCAAACAGAAAAAACTTAAACGTAGTA
Organism: Euzophera pinguis; assembly: GCA_947363495.1. NCBI lineage: Eukaryota > Metazoa > Arthropoda > Insecta > Lepidoptera > Pyralidae > Euzophera > Euzophera pinguis. Next base: position 12,060,994 of record OX376174.1, on the reverse strand, counting down.
ATAAATTAAAATTCAATGAATGGGCTACTACAGGTATTCACAAGAGTAGACAAAAATTGTTTGACCTGTATGCCCAAAAACAATACACGTTTGATAGTAGTTTTGTTAATCATGTCAAAAATTATTCAAAAACATTCAAAAAAGTGTGTAAGGTGGCTAAAGCCAATTATATTAGGAAAAAGATAAATAACGCTCCTAACAAAATGAAAGAGACTTGGAGGGTTATTAGCAAAGAAACCGGTAAATGTAAAAATAAAGAAAATATACAAGAAATTAAATTTCAGGATAGTATAATTTCTTCCCCTAAAGAAATAGCCAATTCTTTTGAAAATTATTTTTCGAATATTCCACTAGAAGTAACTTCAAATATAAATTCAAGCCCTCAGACTGCTGAAACACTACTTAAAACAAATGTCACCCCTTGTGAGTCCAACTTTAAATTTTCGCATATTGATCCCAGTGATGTTATTAAAACATTTAAACAGCTTAACCTGAAAAAATCTGAAGATCACTGGGGTATGTCTGTTAGTGTAATTTATCACATCATTGGTATTGTTGCTCCTGACTTGGCTTATATATTCAATGAATGTATTGATCAAGGCATCTTCCCAAATTTAATGAAGTATAGTAAATTAATCCCATTATTTAAAAAAGGAGAGAAGTTGGAGCCTGGCAATTATAGACCTATCTCTATATTGCCCGTATTGAGTAAAATATTCGAAAAGATTATGCTCAATTAAATGCTGCGGCACTTTAAGGTATATGATATTTTTCATAGCCAACAGTTTGGTTTTACTGCCGGCAAATCAACAACCGATGCGGGAGTGGCTCTCATCACTCATATTTACACCGCCTGGGAGGAGTCTCAGGATGCTATTGGAGTGTTCTGTGACCTTTCCAAGGCATTCGACTGTGTTGATCATGAGACACTTCTGCTCAAGCTTGCACATTATGGTTTTGACGCTAAAGCAATAAAGTTATTGAATTCATATTTAAATGATAGGCGTCAGACTGTTGACATAAATAACGTTAAGTCAGGCGGTTCAACGGTAAAGATAGGCGTACCCCAAGGCTCGATACTAGGACCCTTACTCTTTTTGATTTACGTCAATGACTTGCCTTACGCGGTTGAAAAAAAGGCTGGCATAGTCTTGTTTGCAGACGATACGTCTTTGATTTTCAAAATGGATCGCCATAGCGGAAATGTCGACCATGTGAATGATGCACTGTCTACAATATCAAATTGGTTCTCCGCCAACAACTTAATGCTGAATGCTAATAAGACCCAATGCATAAAATTTTCTTTACCAAATGTGAGACAGACGCAAGTGGACGTAATGTTAAATGGAGGAAAGTTAGTTCTTGTAGATGACACCACCTTTCTAGGAATCAAAATTGATTCAAAATTGCAATGGGGTTCACACGTTTCAGCTCTCTCCAAAAAACTTAGCTCTGCGGCATATGCTGTCAGAAAAATTAGACAAATAACAGATGTGGCAACTGCTAAGCTAGTCTACTTTAGTTACTTTCATAGCTTAATGTCTTATGGATTACTGCTTTGGGGAAGGGCAAGTGACATACAGACAATATTTATCTTACAAAAGCGAGCAGTTCGTGCCATCTATGGTTTAGCCCCAAGGGAATCTCTTAGGGAGTTGTTTAAAGAAATAAATATATTAACAGTAGCTTCTCAATATATATTTGAAGTTATCATGTATACGAGGAAAAATATTACTACTTTTAAAAAGAACTCGGATATAACTGATAGACCCTTGCGCAATAAAGATAAATTATTTTTACCTTCCTATAGACTGTGTAGGGTTAAAGACTCTTTTGTGGGGAACTGTATACGTTTCTACAATAAGCTTCCTGAATCAATCACTAGTTTGCCTAATGGACAATTTAAAGCCCATGTTAAAGATCTACTTTGTAAAAAGGCTTATTATAGTACTGGTGATTTTCTTAATGACGGGAATGTTGAACTTAAGCTTGGTGCAGAGTCCTCGGCAAATTGACATATCATTATATGTTCTGACATTTCTGTTCGTTTGTCATTTTTTTTAAATTATTATTTAATTTTTTTAATTAATTTTTATTTAATTTAAATAATCTGATATAACCATTGTGCTAAATGTTGACAAACATGTGAATTCGTTCATTTAACTAGGTAATTAAGCAAAGTTTTTCTTATTTGTAAATTGACGTTTTGAAGAAAATGCTGCAGTGGAGTTTGTGGCGCCGCTTCTTCTCCACTTGCGCTTTGGAAGTGGTGGTAAACTTAATATAAGTAAATTGACGTCAATAAGTGATATTTATATCCTACATTGAGAATAAACAATTTCATTTCATTTCATTTCATTTCATCCTAGCGTGTATTCCTAGTTGTGTCATTAGAGTACGCTGTAAGTCATGGTCCTAGATTTGGCGGCACTGGTTATTGCAATGGAGCGACTACCGTTTGACCTCCGTAACCCTTTTTACAGGGAAATCAGACCAACAAGACAATAACCCGAGGTGTCAAGGTGTGAGGTGTGATATCGAGTGGCCAACACTGTCACAATGCTTTTAGCATTAAGTCCGCCAATTGTAAACTTGTGGTGCAATAAAGATTTATAAATAAATAAATTATTCGGGCTGCTAAGACATCTGACACACCCTAACGACTGCAATCTTTCGATAACAACCAGGGCCGAACTATCCTTACATACCATCCGTTGTTCTTTCTCGCTTCATTCATCATCATCATCATTTCAGCCGCAGTCAGTCCACTGCTGGATATAGGGCTCTCCTAATGATTTCCAAAAATGACCGGTTGTAAGCGGCCTTAGTCCATCGTTTGCCTGCGACCTTTTTCAGGTTATCTGACCGTCTGGTCGGTGGATGTCCAGAGCTGCGCTTGCCGGTTCGTGGTCGCCATACGAGAACCCCGCCAACTTCTATCTCGTTTACACTCGCAATTGGATGGAATTATTAGGCCATAGTAAGTAAGAAGAGGTAATAAACAAATCAAATTCACTTTTGTATGTAATATTAGTTTAGGAGAGTTGAATTTAGGATTGTGACACTATAACCTATTCTTAGAAGACGTACAATATAATTCCCTAATTATGGAAAGAAAAACTTCGTCCATACAAAACGAGTGAGTGACCTTTTGTTTTTAGACTATATATAGATACGTAATACGTCTAACAGTACCTAAGTCTAGCCCAAAACAGAAATAGGCTATATTGATTGCTTTAAACGAAATGGGCATAGATAACGCCACCCACCCTTTTAGTATGACACCATTCATGTTCAAAGTTCATGGTATTCAGTCTAATGGTTTATCTTACGTTGCGTAATTTGCCTTTAGGCAGTCTGAAAAATTCTGACAGTGTTGGCCACTTACACACCTCGGGTCATGTTGCTGTTAGTCTGTTTTACCTGTAAAAAGGGTTACGGAGGTCAGACAGCAGTCGCTCCATTGTAATAACCAGTGACGCAAAGTCAAGAACCACGATTTACAGCGTACCCTAGGCCGCAACTGTGAAAGCACGCTAAAACGAAGAAGAAGGTTGTGTATTAATATGCCTGACGACCTGAAAAATCTGAGTTGACTTTCCCGGATCAAGATTCTATTGGTCTAAATCAGTGATTCCCAAAGTGGTCCAGGTGGACCCCCAGGGGTCCACGGGAGACTTGCTGGGGGTCTACGTAGGCGTGAACAAAAAATGGGGGTCCATAAGATGTTAATGGGGGTCCACGAAAATTTATCTGCTTTTGATAGTAAAGAGCAAAAATGTAAGCATAGTTTTTATAAGGGCCTACCTACATTGTTTTAAGTACCTATCTAAGCAGATAATATTTTAATAAGGCAAGCGACTGTTACTTGTCCAAACTTGTGTATTCGATATTACGTACAATTTCGTGTACAGACTTGCAAAGCGCTATCCGCCCGACAATGCTTAATGCTTGTTCAGACATGAACTTGATCAACACTATAAATACTTGATGCCAAAGGCAACCAAACGCATTCATTTGTTTCCGGAATTTCGAAAACAAGGCGGAATTTGGAAAAAAGTTGTGAGAAAATTTATATCTGTGTTTGCTAGTGCCGGAGAAAAGTAAGTAACCTACCTTTTTTTGTTATAGTACTTAAGTATTTTGTTTACGTGTACTAGTCGGTTGATCACAACGGCCTGTATAGATAGGTAACTTAGTAACTTACAGATATTTTAATTGTCCTCTTTCGATTTGAAGACAAACACAGCACGTTTTATTCAATTGTTTTTTCACGAGAGAAGCACTGCCTCTCTAAAAAGGCCGAATAAGCAATATTGCAGAGCAATTAATTTTGTAATTTTTCTTGCAAATAACTACTAATTTTATAAAACAGTAATTTCATAATCATGTTAAATTGATTTTGAAGTAACTATTTTATCAAAACTATTCCTTTTCGGAAAGAGCGAGCGGTGCGCGGGCGACGGGAAAAGGGCGGGGCTTGAACTTCGATGCCTGTTTGTCACGTTTTAACAATGAAGCCGCAGACAAAAAATACGCAAATACACGGAGCGCGTGAACTCATTGATTTAATAAAATGTTAGTTATCGTTTTTATGGACAATTTTGGGATTTCGACGTTTATTTTTTCCTACACAAATATGATCAGTATTCGATACTGAGTACACTAATTTTTATTTATACTATTAAAAATTAGTGGTAAATTATGTACTTTAAAATTGATACCGTTTTGTGAAAACGTTTGTATTTGTCTCAGAGGTTTATTAGTTGGTCCCTTTACAAGCCGTAATTCTATTTCCGCGTGCTGACAAAGGCTGCGGTGTGATACCTATATTCAGAAAAAAACTTGGTTACTAAAACATTTTTTTTACAGGTAAGGTAACTGACACGAAACATGGCTACAGCAAAGAAAAAATGTCGACAATATAGTGTCGATTATTTGAAATATGGTTTTGTTCCATCAGAGGCAGACAAACAATTGCCCATGTGCCTATTATGCAACAAAGTTTTGAGCAATGACTCTATGAAACCATCAAAGCTCGAAGATCATCTAAAAAGGTGTCATACTGATAAAATAGGTAAAGATTTAAAATATTTTCAAACATTGAAAGAAAAATATGGAAAGAGACCCACCATGCACAGTATGTTCGCTTCAACATCTCAAAGTAACGATGATGGCTTGCGGGCATCTTACAATATCTCATTACTTATAGCAAAATCTGGAAAACCGCACACTATCGGAGAACAATTAATTTTACCCGCTGTTGAAGAGGTTTTAAAAACTGTTTTGCACAAATCTCCATTTGACGTACTAAAAAGAATTCCATTAAGTAACAATACTGTACAAAGACGCATTGATGAAATGAGCTCTGATATCGAAAGCTTTTTGTGCAATCATCTGCAAAAAACTCATTTTTCTATACAACTGGACGAGTCAACGTTACCCAGTAATGAAGCATTACTATTGGCATATGTCCGATTTATTGTTGAGGAAGAAATTCACGAAGAATTGCTATTTGCCAGAACTTTGGAGACTGACACTAAAGGCGAATCAATATTTAATGTCCTGAGTAATTTTTTTACGGAAAAATCGATCCCATTTACAAACATTATTTCAGTGGCAACAGACGGAGCTCCTGCAATGGTCGGGCGATATCGTGGGTTTATAAGTCATCTCAAAAGAATTATACCAGGACTTACAGCTATTCATTGCGTAATCCACCGACAACATCTTGTGGCAAAACATTTAAGTGACAGGTTGAACCAATCTCTTCATTTTGTAATAAAAGCTGTCAACAAAATCAGAAGCAATGCATTGAATACACGTTTATTTGCTCAATTGTGCGACGAAAATGATGAAGACTTCCAACGACTGCTCTTACATACTGAAGTACGCTGGTTGTCGAAAGGTGCATGCTTAACGAGATTTTACTCTGTTTTCGATTCCATATTAGAGTTCTTAGAAAGTAGAGATCCAGATTTAAAAGAAAACTTGATCAAATTCAAAGCAGACATTGCGTATTTGACAGATTTGTTTAAAAAATTTAATGATATTAACTTGCAGTTACAAGGGGACAGCCTGAATTTAATAAAAACAAAGGGGATAATTTCGGCTTTTCTTGGGAAATTGAAATTTATGAAGCAAAACATTAGTCGGCGCGAATTCTCTCAATTTCCAAACTTGTCGCAGGTAGAATGTATTGATGAGGATATCCATACCTACAGTCAACATTTAAGTGCCCTGCATGATGACTTCAAAACCAGGTTTGAAGATATACTGACGATGGATATACCACCATGGATAATAAATCCATTTGATGAAACGGAAGTGGCCAATGTTGTATTACAAGAGGAGCTGCTCGAGCTAAGCACTAATGAGGAGCTGAAGGTGAAATTTAGAAAAGGCTACCCAACATTTTGGCTGCAAGCAGAAATACCCGAAAAATATCCTGGACTGTGGGAAATCGCAAGGAAATTTTTAATAGCTTTTCCCTCGTCATATCTTGTCGAAAGGAGTTTTAGTGCCGTTACAAACCTCTTAACAAAAAAAAGGAGCAAATTAAACATCACAGAGCGGGGGGATTTGCGGTTATTGCTCACAAAAATAAAGCCAAACATAGATCGTTTGCTGACACTCCATCAGATACATCCTTCCCATTAATTAAAATTATGACCTGAACCTATATTACCTTAATATTTTTTTCTTGTAATTCTATTCTTTTAATAAATAAAGTGATATAAAATGTACCATTTTTCGTTTTTATTTTACATATCGAAATATAGGGACAGAACTCAGAAGTGACACAATTTTTATTTTTTGGCGACTTTAAGAATGTGGTAGAAATGTAGCAGCAGGGGGTCCACCGAAACCAGTAAAATTTTGAAAGTGGTCCACGAGAAAAATAAGTTTGGGAACTACTGGTCTAAATCTTTGGAAAACGTTTTGTACTTATAGATAATAGACATTTAAAAAAATATTCTTAAACTCCTACCCATTTACCTTCCATCATCAGCTCCTTATTATACGATGATGACTAATATATAAGGTGGATTTTTATTCAGTGCAAATATTTTGAGGAGTGGTTTATTAAGGACAAAGAAGAGTAGTACTAAGAGCAAAATTTGAAAAATCTACAGGTTAGCTAACAAAATTAATTTAATTTTTTTTTAGTTAACTGAAAGCGCACTACAAAACTTATTTGTCGTAACAATCTATCAATGCTCTCTCACCAAACTACAAATGAATGGAATTTATTTGCTATTTTCCTCATTCCGTTTGTGATAAACAGAGATAAAATGAGTTTTACAACTTCTGCCATTATTGTCAGCAAAATAGAAGTAAAACAGAAAAGGAAAACAGGATGTTTTAGTTATTACTATTCAGTTAAACATAAAAGTTCGATTTTCTCGAAAACTAGCGTGTAAAAAATTTATGGAACCAACATCAATCTGTATTATATGATACAATTATACAGCCTTGAAAATATTTGTATTTAATTTAAATCCACCTTATATAGTCGGGATCCTTAGCAGTAGACTAAAAAAGAATAATTTTTCAATATACAAAAAAGAATTTTTTATACTGTCTAAAGGTAAAAATAAAGGACCTCTTACAGAAAACACAACTGCTTAGAAGTAAAAAGCTTGTTATGCTTTTTTTTTCTTTTTATTAGCAAACTATCGACTATGTATTGGAGAACATACTGCGATCAAATCGCAGACGTATTAAAAAAGGGAGATGTCAGGAGTATATCCGTAATCGACGAGCGTGTATGAAGAGAGTGATAAACGTAGAAGAAGCGAGGGAAGTCTGTAAGGATCGTAGCAAATGGAAATCCGTGGTCTCTGCCTACCCCTACGGGAAAAAGGCAGTAAAGTTATACACATGCATAGTACGTATGTATGTGTATAACTTTACTGTGTACATGAATAAACAACACACTTTACACGTTTATGACATAGGTTGTTTGTCAATGACGATAAAATGAATGAATTAATACGGAGTTTTGTACCCGAGCCGTAAAACTCATACTTGACTGTCATAAAGTACGTGTCAAGAGCTGTTATATTTTTATAGATTGTATAGCATATCTATAGTACCTTTTTTAGGATTCCGTACACGTACTACCATTTCGCTGTCTGTCTGTCACCAGGCTGTATCTCATGCACCGTGATAGTTAGACAATTGAAATTTTCACAAAACCAGAATAAAATAAATATACAAGGGGGCTCCGATAGAACAAACGTGATTTTTTGGCGGTTTTTATAGATAATGGTACGGAACCCTTCGTGCGCGAGTCCGACTCGCACTTGACCGGTTATATTAAAAACTAGCTTTTTCTCGCAGCTCCGCCTGCGTCAAAAAGTAGCCTATGTTTGACCCCGGGTCTTCAACTGTATTCATACCAAATTTAATCAAAATCCGTTCAGCGGTTTGGCCGTGAAAGCGTAACAGACAAATAGACAGACAGACTTTCGCATTTGTAATATTAGTATGGATATCTGTCTTTACCCGGTGCGCCTAAACCTCCATGCCAAATACTTTTCGAGATTTCCCTGGTAATGTACAATACAATACAAAATATCTGTATTGCCCACATACAGTAACAAATAATACAACATTTACAAAGACTTCAACATAATATGAGCAAAGGCTGACTTATTGCTAGTCTTCGAGTCAACAGACAGTAGTAATCATCCTATTTTGACTAAAATATGTTTGGTCTCTTTCTCTCTTGAACAAGAACTAGATAAAATATATTTTAGTTCATCACCATCCTAGCGTTATTCTGGTTGCATCCTCCGCTGTTTGATTCAGAGCCCAGGGGCCCGCTTTCCTAGTTTTACGCCTTCAAAACATATTTTAGTTAATGTGGGTTTAATGAACATAATTTTTATGGGTAAGGGTGTTCGTGTTATGTGTGATGAATGAGTTTTCGCTTTTATATATGAAGATTAATTTATAGAACTAGGCATTACTTTGCATATAACCGACTCCATTGGTAAAATGGGGCGGCCAAACAAAGGCTTCGTAGAACTTGCGTTGTAGATCGTGCTACGATTTCGTAGAAGGTACAGTTAACAATACTAATGTATACTATACACTGTTTTAGGGTCGATAATTAAGAAACGAATAATTACGCTGAGTAAACGATTAGTCAGTCAGTGGTAGAGTAAGAAAATAAAAAAATATCGTAACCATGAAAAATACAAAGCAAAAGATACATCGGAAAACATACAATAGATACTGTACACTTTATAAAAAAACTAGCTTTTTCCCGCAGCTCCGCCTGCATCAAAAAGTAGCCTATGTTTTATCCCGGGTCATCAACTATATTCATACCAGATTTCATCAAAATCCGTTCAGCGGTTTGGCCGTGAAAGCGTAACAGACAAATAGACAGACAGACTTTCGCATTTATAATAATATATAATATGAATATAGAAGTATGGATGTCTGAAGCCTTAATTTAGAAAAATATTGACTCATGCAAAACCGGTGTCGGATGATTTTCATTCAATATTCAAATTTTTCAAAAGACCGTCGCTCCCGATGTAAAAATAATACTCGCTTACTTCCTGAGCATCTACCACTACCACACTTTACAGGGTTTGGCCTCCAAATTTTCTTCTATTTCGCTTGTAAAAAAATACATTTACCAAAATTCCATTCTACGTAAAACCGTAAAACTTGCGTAACTTCGTAATAACATTTCCAATAGAATTTAACAAATATCTTAATAATAGTTTCCATTCTTGTAAAAAATGGTAATATACCGTTACAAGAGCTTTCATTGAGCCACTGAAACAATTTTCTTTAAAAAAGCTCGTGCGTGCGAATCGAACGAAAGCTTTACTTGTTGATTACGTGCGCAACACGTAGAGTACGTCCTTTGTTCTACGTAGTGACAACTACGTATTACTTTAAATTTAAAAAAAAAATCTTTCTAAATACTTGTAACGATATGTAGGTAATCTTAATAATTTTTTTTTTATAAAAGAAGATTTCTATTTTCAAAATTTTTAAAAATCGTTCTATATTTTTCTAAATTTAAATTCTTACCTTTAATAACAGCCAGCGGCCCCACACTCGACGAAAAATATCACAGTTTTATTTCAAAGTGTCATTTAATGATTTAATAATTTTTCGCTGTGACGGCGCGCGTACCCCACTGCGGTTTGTCCCGGACTGCGAAGATACTAGTACGCTACAGACGAGTTTCAAATTGTACCTGTACCTGTTATTTTGTTGCAGAAGGCGGGGCTAGGGGTGAGATGAAACAGGCTAGTATTTCACTGCTCCGTATTTTTGTCACTAGTAATGTCATTTCAGTCTGATCATGTGAATAGCGTGGTTTTGGAAATGCGGAATGAAAATAAATTGACTTCTACTGAATTTTATTACAACCTAGTAGGCTAACCAAACTAAATTGAAACCAAAGAAAATTGTGATGTTCCGACGACACTTCTACTATTTTTTTTTAAAGGAGGTAAAGATACAGCCATTGATATGGTTTATATTAAATAAACTAAGTACATTTATGATTACATACGCTTACTTTAGCATACTACATTGCGTTTATTAGTTGGTTGCGCAACTTATAAATGTAGAGAGATACTTACTTAAATACTCCGCTGGCTCAGCAAAATTGGTTTATTCCACTTGGGTGATCAAATTCCACATATTTGTGTCTTGAAATCACTTGGGACCTCAAATTTAAGAGAGGTAGGACATTTTGTAAGGAAGTACCTCCACCCTACAGAAGACAGCAGCCAAATAACACTGTGATGCAGTGTTATGTTCCTGCTGGGGAGTAGGGTCGCCAAGCTCCAGAGGGGTCGCTGTGCTGACAGCGGACAGGTCGGCAACGCGCTCGTGACATCTCCGGTGTTGCAGGCGTTCATAGGCTACGGTACCTAACCACTTACCATCAGGTGAGCCGTATGCCTGTTTGCCTTCTTAGTTGTATAAAAAAAAATCCACAACAGTAAAAAGAAATCTTTTTGTATCCTGAAATCACCAGGGTGATAAATTCCACATAGGTAAGGTTGATCTCCCAAAAGAGAGAGCGCCATAGTGTCAGCTCCCTTCTCTCTCAGCTTGCAGATCAACCAGGAAATATAGATATTGTAGAGAGATAATAGATACTATGTAATTTATACTGAAAATACCTGTTCCATATACTAGTTACTCTCGTGCTATAAATCGCTTCCATAATTTTGTTACGCCATCTGCTATTCCCTAGACATATTTTCATTCCATACACGTCACGTTTTCCCACCCTATTACAATTGCCCTAATGCTTTCTTACTCACTCATTGTCTGATAGGAAAATTATGAATAGGACGGAAGAGGACAGGTATACTTTCAAAGTTATCGTGTAAATGAGTGGTAACATGAGTTAGTTCTCGGTTTTCCTTGTGGTCCCATTCTCGTAGACGTGTTTACCAGTTTACTTTGATGTGAATAAAATATTGTTTTAAATAATTAAATGCACAAAAATCACTAAACGAATTTGTTTAGTTATTTTCGGCTTTTAATGATGACTTTATTGTAGTACGGTCAAGGACCATGACTTATAGCGTACTCTAGGCTCCGAAGAGTAAGCTTAGAACGCAACTAAAAAAAGCATGCTTGGTCGAAGAAGAATGCTCTTTGTGCTGTAGGTTATTGTGATACCAATTCTGTGTCAACATCTCCTGGTAACTGATTTCAACCATTTTATATTTTTTACGCTGTTTAATTGTTCAGATCTGGCTAACGTGACATGAAGAACTCGCCCACACGCAATGGCCAGCGAGGAGTATTAAAAGTAGATAAATCATTTTCAAATACGCGCATTTTCGACATACATATGAAGAGAGGCCCAATGCTCAACAATGAGCAAAAATAGGGACGATATGATCACTTTACAAGTATATTAAGATTATTTTCGAGATAAGACTAATGTACATTTGGACTCGACTGTACCATAATGGCGTACGATAAAAACTTTCAAATCCCGTTCCGTTCTTTCCAAGTTAATTTGGATTACTATTGTTGACAACGGTGCAAATATTAGCGGTCTATGTGAAAACTTATTTTTCCACCAAATTAAGGAAATTTTATTCGATTGTTTTCTGACTGACCGAAATAGAGTTTGTGTCATACGAACGCAGGTGTATATTTTTTTTTAAGATTCGTTACTTCCCAATAATTTCTTGGTCTGCTCCGTTTTCTTCCATTATTATCCATACTTCCATACTAATAATAGATTCTTACATATGAAATTGGCGTTTTGTATGGGAGGAACAAAATGTCGAATATTTTTTAATTTAATATATTTATTTAATCAAAGTATGAACCATTGTTATCTATGCATTTTTGCCATCTCATAGGTATAGGTAGTTCATTGATCCCTTTACTAAAAAAACCATTCGGACGGGAATCAATAAAATCTTTGAAGGCGATTTGGACTGCCCCATCGGAGTTGATTTTTTTCCCTTGCAAGAAGTAATCCAAATTTCGAAAAAAATAGTAACCTGTTGGAGCAAGGTCAAGGTAATTTGGTAGCCGTCTGTTGTGCAGTGTGTGGTCTAGCGTTGTCGTGAACCAGCAGTGGCGTAGAGCGATTAACCAGCCTCGGTTGTTTAGCAGCTAGCTTATCCATCATGGTTTGCAATTGCTGACAATAGACGTCTACCGTAATCGTCTGGCCAGATTTGTGAAAACTGTAATAAACAACACCGGCACTAGCCCACCAAACGCTTACAAGTAACTTTTTTTAGGTTAATTTTCGCTTGGGGCAGGATTTGGCTGGCTTGCCAGGGTCCAGTCATTGCGATGAGCGCTTCCGATTATCGTAGAGAATCCACTTTTTATCACAGGTAATGATTCGATTAAGAAACCCTTCATTATTGTGCCGGTCAAGTAATGTAACGCAGCAGTCGACGCGCGTTTGCCGGTTTGCTACACTCAATTCTTGAGGAACCCAAGTCTTTCAAGCTTTTTAATCTTTTAAATTTGCTTCAAGTGGATTAAAACAGTTTTATCACTAACACCGCAACCTGCAGCTAACTCGGACGTGGTTTGAGATGGATCCGCTTCCACAATAGCCTTCAATTCTTCAATGTCAACTTGAGTCTCCGGCCGTCCACGGGGCTTGTTCTGCAGGTTGAAATTTCCAGAACGAAAACATTGGAACCAAAAACGCACTGTGTTTTCTTTTGCGACACGACCGCCATACACATCATTAACCCTTCGAGCCGTTTCCGCAGCACTGGTGCCACGGTGGAACTCGTACTCGTAAATAACGCGATATTTCAAGTTTTCCATTTTGTAAACTAAGCGCCGCAAATAGAAAAAAACAAATGAATAACGGTTTACGAAACATAAATACATGTGAAAATAGCTGTATACATTTTAATTTGGAATTCCTAACCAAAGAGGAGAAATTTGTGATTAAAGTGGCCAGTACGACAAAACGCCAATTTCATACGCTTTCACAGATAACCGCTGAACGAATTTTGATAGAATTTGGTATGAATACAGTTGAAGACCCGGGGTCAAACATGGGCTACTTTTTGACGCAGGTGGAGCTGCGGGAAACATCTAGTACTTAATATTAAGTGCGAAAGTCTGTCTTTCTGTCTGTCTGTTACACTTTCTCGGCCAAACCGCTGAATTGATTTAAAAAAAAATTGGTATGATTATAGTTGAAGACCCGTGGTCAAACATAGGCTACTTTATGAGGCAGGAGGAGCTGCGGGAAACAGCTAGTATGTAAATAAATAAAGCGCAAGTGCAAAGACCACTGTTTACTCTGTGACCAAGACATATGTTAAATTATTAAAACTGGAGATTTTATTCGCAAAATTGTTCCTGAAAACAGCATGTTTACAAAAACATCAAAAATGCACTCTATTTCAGTGGATTACAACTAATTTTTATTAAACACAATATTTACTCAAAATCAGACTCGAAGGTCAATAAATGCATGCCACGTCCTAATGCATAGAAACCGAGTAATTCACTCGCATAAGATAAAATTTAAGAAATTGCATCTTTATGTAAAATGGCAGGAAAAATTTCCTAAAAATATACAGTGCCTTTACTTTGAGATTTTACTAACGCCGCCTGCGTTACAATTTTATACGGTATTTCTTAGTAATCTTACTATCCGCCAGGGGCGCTGTACAGATGTACCGTACAACATTTTAACGCAGTCGTTAGCGTCTGAGTTAAGAAAATCTCATAGTAGAGGTACAAGGTTATTTTGAATCGATTGACCGAAAAATCATGCTTAGAATCTCGCACGCTGATAGTAGAGAAAGACATTTGAGAGATATCTCCCAAAGTACCCCAAGGTATCGCGTACAATAAGCTTCAAGCGGAATTTCCTCCTTCGAACACTGAGATTATGGAATGAACTCCCTGCCATGGTTATCCCCAGTGATTACAACACGGGAGTCTTCAAAAAGGGCGTGAAAACATTCCTTCAGGGTCGGTAACAATCTTGTGATATCACTGGTACAGCAGGCGTTCACAGGCTACGGTAACCACTTACCATCAGGTGGCCCGTACGCCTGTTTGCCTACTTAGTTGTATAAAGAAACTGAGAAGACGAACATAAGGTTTTCAGTAGACATCCGCTATGTTTTCGAGATACATATCTCTAATTCGACTTTATCAGGCTTAAGAATCCCCCTGCTATAGATCCGCAGAAATTTTGCCAGCAAAGAATTTATTATTTAGGTATACCACAGAATTTAGAGAATATTTAACTTTAAGTGCGAAAAGGAATGTCATATTTCTCTATGGTGGGCGATAATGACTAGAGCATAGATTAAGATTTTTTCGATAGCGACATTTGTAGTTTGTTTTAATAGTAGTATGTATGTGGCGCTGCTAGGCACATGGTTAAAAATACATACACACGAACGTGTTTCCTGGTAACATCCTCATGTAATATGCTTTTCGAAGATAGTTCTAAACATGACAATATTTATTACAATGATGACTTTACCGGTCCAGTAGGTACGTAATCCGGTGATTAAGCTAAGTATTATATTCTGTGCCTGTGTCAAGGCATGAGTACATGAGCACAGTACATGAATTAAATAAACTATTCGGTTCTACAACTAATAGTGGGATACCTAATTGAATGTGAAACCCGTATCGTGATAGAGGAAGCCTTCGCACATAAAAGGAAAATAAATTTAAAAAAATAAATAACAGGTAAAATCGTACACACTAAAGCATTTCGATGTAACGAAATATCGCAATAAGAAGACTTATCAAGACTTCGCAGTATAGAGGTATCGCAGAAAGGTTTTCAAAGTAAGATAATTCTCGGTTTTCGTATTCTAGTATTTATTCGCTAGTATTATACAACACCCCTGTTTCCCGTGGGGTTAATATGAAGTGAGATGGTAGTAAAACAACTGAACAATATTCAAATTTCATTTACTCTTACAAACTTTCATTGTTTTCAAACTACTCGTTATATTGTCCTTAATAACACTTGTTTACAACTTTTACACTCGTGAGTAAACTATTTTAATGTTAATTTTGTTTTTTAAAATTGATAAAACAGTTGTATTTATTCTATTTGAGATACTATTATCAAAATGTTATGTTTTATGTTTTTACACGAAAATATTTTTTTCTAAATATAACAAAAAATTTTTAGTAAATCTGATCCTTCTAAAAAATCAAAAAATTAAATACTACAAATCACAAAATTGTTAAGACCTTTCTTTTATAAAATATGAACAAATTTTTGACAATTCATACAAATTCACCAAAAGTTTGTGCGTTCAATTTCGGCAATGGAGTAGGAAGACTAGATTAGGAATATGGAATATAAAAAATGAATGATATTAAACAATACTTATTGTAATTGATTAATGAACTAATCTGCTAAGGCGATCTCCCCGAATATTTGGCATCTTATTTGCGACTATCTACTATTCACAATTTAAGAAATTGTAGATATGACAAAATGTGCTGCCTCTCAGCAAAAATGCCCCGTATCTCACGCACATTTTTGTGACGAACAAAGGGAATGAATGACGCAAAATGATGCCTTAAGCCTAGTTCTTACAACTCTGTATGAGTCGAAGGGAATTTCTTCAATACAGCGTGATACAAATTATAAAAGGCATAAATCGTAACACTTAATATCACAACAAGTGATCCTCCAAAGACAAAACTCAAGAAGTTGCCATCAATCATATTAGTTCCATGTAGGCTTCTAGCATGACCCTGGAACAGGTCTTTTGTGCCAGACCCAGCTGCTTTCCTCTCCTCCATCATTCGTTTCATTGAAGACAGCCGCTCTTTTAACTCGTCTATGGATTCTAGCATGTCTTCTGAAGCTGGAAATGAATAAATTTTTTAAAGAATCGAATTTTAAGTCGTCGTTAATTAGGTGTGTGTCAATAACTGTGTTGTTTCTCTTAATAATTAGGTCTAATAAGTAGTTAGGTCCTACTATGTCACAAAAGTCTTTTCTGTTAAAGGTTGGTGTTATCTAAGTTTTTTTTTTTTTAATCTTTTAGAAATAATGAAAGTCTGGTTTTGATTTCTCACTCTCTGCACCTATACTTATTTGTTTATATCGCACTACACTTTTGGAGAAAGCTCCTGTATGAATGAGGAGCTCGTCAGGCGAGCGCGACCCGCTTATCAGTATCGAATGCGCGACTCGGCCACTATTGGATTGGTCGCCATTTAGTGGCATTTTCTATCTTGAGCTCCTCCGCGCTTCCGAAGGCACGTTAAGCCGTTGGTCCCGGTTGTTATCGATAGTTAGCAGTCGTGAGGCTGTCAAGGATGCCTTAGGGAAGCCTGAAAAATTCTGACAGTGTTGGCCACTTCGGGTCATGTTCCTGTTGGTCTGGTTTCTCGGTAAAAAGGGTTACAGAGGTCAGACGGCAGTCGCGCCATTGTAGTAACTAGTTCCGCCAAATCTAGGACAATGACTTTACAGCGTACCCTAGGCTCCGAAGCGTAAGCTGACGACGCAACTAGGAAATCACGCTAGGATGATGATGACACTTTTGGAGAAAGATTTAGAAAGAATATAAAAACTAGAGACTGTTGAAATATTGTCTGTATCAAACAAAGGATTATTTAAAGAAAAATAAGTGTAAAAATAGCAATTTAGAATATTTGCGTTTTCTTTAAACTTACGTTAAGCAACACTAGGATTACGCTTGACCTCTATTGGTAAAAATGTGTCATAAAATGGTCATTGGTGCCGGCTGATTTTGCTAGCATTTGTCAAGTCAATGGCAAGCCAAGTCAAGTAAAATATATTAAAACAACCTTAACCACAATACGAAAACAAAAGATTAGGTACTAATCTTTACTCATCCATTATTTTGTATGTAGGTAAACACTTCAATACGGATTTTTACACGATATTTATGAAAATTCTGAACAATATTTTAGATTACACCAATTATATCCAAAAACTTACCTTCTGCTTCTCTTTCTGGACTCATTTTTGCAATTTCTAGTCACCTAATACTTTCAAACAGTCTTTTGTTTTCAATACACATACATGATCCCGGTTTTTGGTTATTCCAAGATGGCGGACGACGCATGCGCGTTGGGAACAGGGATAGGCGGGAATTTATTGATCGACATCCCGAGTAACCTAGCTTTAGCACTAACCCTAGCATATTATTTATACCAAGCACTTATATTATACCACGCACTTACCATGTTACTTTTCGGACTTTTGGCAACTATTTGTTATTTTGACTTCCGCGAATTAAAGACTAAATGAAGCCTGAATTTATTACAAAATAGAAATGAGATCCCTAGCATCCAAAAGACCAATGGCGAAAATGACTTTGTAGAAGATCGGTTTAAACCGTAGAGTTATTTTCGCGTTAAAGGCATTTAAACCCATAGGTACAAACAACCCAATATTCATTTCTCATACCCATACTTAAAAATACGGAGGCTATAGGGTAACGTTTAGGTTTAGGTATCCCGGAAAAAAGTACTCTACCGCGTACTAAGCCTAGTATTAGGTATTTCTACACTTAACAATTTTTATTATGAATTTCTAAAACATACTAATTCCTGAGAGGTCTTTAAGATGAACCTGGTAACCGATTGGAACTTACAGAGTAAAATTAAAAATATTTTCATATTAGCATATTTTTTTACAGATAATCAACTATTTCGTATTTAGTGACATCTCTAGCCTTTATATGTAAATTAAACTCTAATCTACGCTGCCCTTCCAGCAGGCGAAAAAAAAAATGATGTTAGCTTTCTTCTTAAAGACCACTCTAGATGGCGCTGTGAATAAATCGCGAATGCTGAATTTAATTTTCAACATGAAAGTATTTATTAGTTTTACTCATGTTTCACTTAATTACCCTACAGATTAAGAAAAAAAAGCGGAGAGAAATATTGTAAATACTTTCAAATTTAAGAACAAAAGGCAAATTAGAAAAAAATATATAATTCTTTACTAATATAACTTTATATTTCTGTTTTACTATGGTGTGTCTGGTTTGAACAGGGATAGATTTAAGTCCCCTTGTTACAACTTTAACCATTTCACCCTCATGGTTTGGTAAGGGTAATAAGTCAAAGATGACCAGAAACTATATTTTATTTCGCTGACAAATAATCGGTGTTGAATGAAAAACAAGAAAATTGTGCCTTATCTCAACGCAACAAAGAGGCATGAAATTAGACAAAATGAGTTTTTAAAGCAGTTGATACTGTTTTACTAAGGAAACGTACTTCAGTATTCAGGCTTGGCAGTTAACAGAATCAACAAACAACCACAAGAGACAAAACACAAGACATTCAAATAAGTATTTTATTTGGCAGATATTACGACAAATGGCAAAGAAGATGATTCTCTAAAAAATACCGTCACTGAGTAATTGAAATTACGTAGCAGTGGCGGCGATCCAGTCAGTGAAGGAAGCCACATTGGTGCTGACTCCAGGGAAGTCTGCCAGCGCGCAGCCCTGGCCCCAGGAAATGATTCCGATGACGAAGTTCTGGAAAAACAGGGGACCTCCAGCGTCGTCCCTGCACGCGTCACGACCTCCTTCGCCAAGAAATCCGGCGCAGATCATGTTGCTGGTGATGTCACGTGGAAAAGGTAAGGATTGGTAGCGTTCAGCGCAGACTGCTCTGTCGACTAATTGGACATCGACTTCCTGGAGGACCTCAGCGTGAGACTGCAATCCCGTTGGCTAAAAGAACATTTTGTAATTGTAGGATTATTTAGATTGTAGATGCAGTATATCTGTTCATATAGATGAATATTGGTGCCGCTGAGGACTAGCATTATTATAGTAACCGGTAGGAGGTAATTATAATCATCTTAAGTTTTAAAATCTGCTAAAGAACAGCGTCTGTGGTCCAGTTTGCATGCAAACGTGGAGGTCATGTGTTCAGTTAACATGGGAAATATACCTTGTTTAGTGGTTTCAGTTTAGAACATAGCAGGCTGGAATCATCTTTATTTTTATTTTAAATAATATACACTGACACCTGGGCGTACTGGGTTGATTGACCACGCAACCCTCTCGATATGAATGCTAATTAGCTAAATACTATAAAATCTTACCGAAGTAAGACCCCATCCGACATAGGTAACCGGAATATTGGCAGGGAACTCAAAACCACCGACAATGATAGTGGCTTGTTGGATGGTGGAGCCGAAGGTCAGTTGGGACGCCAGCCTGACAACAGTGACGTCAGAGTCTAGGCTATCGGTGTTAAAGTCAGGGTGGATGACGGCGTTAGTGATCTCAACAAGGGTTCCTCCAATATCACGGTCAGCTGTGCCTGCCCTGATACGACGCTCACGAGGGTCGTAGAGGCTGAAAACATTAAAAGGTTATCGAATGCGCACGCACCTGCAAGTGCAGTGTTGGACACCCACTAATCAGTGACCTGACGAAGGTCGCTAAAATACTGAAAATCCTTGGCTATGTCCTGCGAGAGATGGGAGATAATAACTTGCGAACCATGGCGCAGAATAGAATACTCTGACACTCTCTCGCTTCATAGGCAAAGATCGGGTCGCTGAGCCAGCGGTGTAAGTAGTATGTCCAGCAGTAGACTGAATGCAGTTGAAATGATGAAGATGACTTCTTTTGAGTCGGATTTGAATGCCTGGATGCAGCTCCAAATTCGTACAGTGAAATATTTTTTTCTGGTGTTTCTATAATCAACTCCTCCCAATTCGGCACGACTTCTTGCAGGACTCAAACTACTTCAGAGCAAAGGAAATTGAGAATACTTACAAAATATCTATTAGAAATGAGGAATAAAATATGTGTGTGTACGTGAAGAATATATAATATGTGAGAAAAATCAGTTTACCTTCCATAGAAACAGTGGGCAGCTGAAAGGACGTATACTGAGTTGAGGATAGTGCCAGCACATTGCTGAGTCCAACCGAAGATGGTCTCAAATTCCACTTGGACAACCGAGGGGTAGTTCTCAATAGCAGCGTCACTCCCACCCACGATACGGCTGGATCCTAAAGCGCTGCATACTGCCACTGGAAATAAAATAACGTGGAAATTTCCAGTCATATTTTAAGCCACCGGGTCTGTTGGTTTGAATCAGCTGATAGTTTGATAAGAACTTGTAATCTATAAGTATGATATGTATGAATGGATTATGGAAAATTACCTCTTTTCAAATGTCTCTTATGCTTAGAGAGTTAGAATTTAAAGGAATAGTTTTGCCTGCATAAAGTCTTAACTACTGCCAATTCATTTGTTGCAGATGGGGACACATGCTAATAATGTATTTCCCGTCCTGAACAGCTCCACTCGCACACTACTGATATTGCTCCTATAGGGAGCGGGGATTGATTGTGGGAACTTTCTTCTTCAGCCCGGTGTCACCAACAGCTGGGCTGTTAGAGTTCTCGGCTTTACCCGGTCTCTTTCTGCTCGCGTCCAGGTTTTAACCATAAATATTATTAAGATAGTCGGCACTGGTGATCAGAAACCTGTAGTACTCTAAAGTCGACCTCTACTTTCAACGTAACCAGGGTAAAACCCGTTATCTTTGACAGAGAGACAGAAATACGCGAGAGTATAGTGAGCGCGAATAGAGATGACCGTAGTTCAAAGATCTGAAATGTTCACTTTCCGGTTTCAAATATTAAATAAAATGAACGTGACCTAAAATGGTATAATAGCTTTCTCGAAACACTTAGACAAAATACACCAAATACCTGCAGCGATTGTCAGCAGTAGTATTAACTTTGAAACCATATTTACAGCGGATGTCAAACAATTCAATATAATTTCACAATTCCTTCTTATATATGTATACATGTTATCATCCATTGTAAAACTTTATTGATTCGGTATACTTTGATTTACAACATTAGGTGGCATTTTTCACGATGATTTGAGTTTTAGTTTTCCAAATAATTTATCATTTAAGCAATGTTTTGTCAATCTAGATAAGTAGATAATTTTCATTTATACCTGAGGTGGACCTGAATTTCCCAAACGACATTTATTTTTGTCGTCGTTGAAATTCATATGTAAAAACAAGTTGTATCGAATAATTATTTTTTAGTATAAAATAGATAGTACTTGGATTGTGCACAAAGATATTATAACTTTGAGATTATATATAAAATCCGAATTTTGCCATATCGGTGCTCTCTTTCTACTTTTTTACGGACAAAATGGTTAATACGCCAATAACTATAAATAAATTAAGTTTAAAACCTAACAACATGAGTAGTTTTACTAATAATAACCATGTTTTATTCTATAACCAACGACATTTTGTCCTGAGAGGCACAAACGTACATGTCCTTCAAGTCATGTCTTGAATCGGTGGCCAAAAGTAATTTGGGCCTAATTTGCCCCAGACGAGTCCAAGAGCATCCCAAACCCCAAATTTGTATCACCTCTAATATGTGCTAGCAGGACGATTGTGTGCTAAATAGCTTCATCATCACAATCATTTGTGCTCTCTGACAAAAAAAAATGAAGAAAATAATAGAATATATCATTATTGAGAAAGCTATCACGTAGGTACAACAAAGGTCTTATAAACTTATGCTACATGTTAATAATGTACGTGACAACGTCTCAATAGGTGGTGGCTCACTGATACGCTAGACATACAAACATGACTGGCACTGATTTTCAACCACCACCTTCTGAGGAGTCACGGAACAATTGATCATACATAGGGCGCACTGTAAGTTTCCGGAACTGGCCACTTACAAAAACAATATTTAAAAATATATTGCAACATTTGAAAATAGAACTCTTTGGCTGTAGAATGCAGTTTGTTTCATCTGACTGTCTTTTGTTTTTACCTTGTGGCGCCATTTAAAAAATTGTGTGTCTGCATCAACATGGATTTAACTCGGGAAAATTTTCGTAGTATGATTTTCTACGATTTTAAGTGTAATTTGACAGCTCAACAGAGCATCGCTCGGCTTGAAACAGCTTTTGGCAATGAAGCACCATGCAAGACAACTGTTTATAGCTGGTTTGCAGAATTCAAGCGTGGTCGTATCAATCTCAGTGACGAATCTCGCGATGGTCGGCCGTCCACCGCTGTGACCAACAAAAACATCAATGCTGTGCGCCGTATGATTGAAACAGACAGGCATGTGACCTACCATGAAATTCGCGCATCCTTAGAAATAGGCATGAGTCAAATACAATTAATCCTACACAAACATTTGGGTGTGAGAAAGCTGTGCTCGCGGTGGATCCCACACAACTTGACCGAGGCTCAAAAAACGGACCGCGTCACTTGGTGCAGTGCCATGCTTACCAGATTCAACGAAGGTGCGTCAAATTTGGTGTGGGACATAGTAACAGGTGACGAAACATGGATTTATTGCTACGATCCCAAAACAAAGCAGCAATCGAGCGTATGGGTCTTTCAAGATGAGCCGAAACCAACCAAAGTGGCGCGCGTGAAAAGTGCATCGAAGCGGATGATTGCTTCTTTTTTTAATAAAACTGGACACGTGGCTACTGTTGCTTTAGAGAATCGTCGTACAGTGAATAGTAACTGGTACACGACCATTTTTTTGCCGGAAGTTATTGACGAACTCCGTAAAAATAACCGTAAACGCCGTATCATCCTGCACCACGACAATGCTAGTTCTCACACGGCCAGACAGACAAACGACTTTTTGAAGGCGAAAAATGTAGAACTCATGAGTCATCCTGCATACAGTCCCGACCTGGCACCTTGTGACTTTTTTCTGTTCCCAAAAATTAAGAACCAATTACGCGGTCAACGATTTTCATCACCAGAAGAGGCTGTCGAGGAGTATGAAAAACACGTTTCAGAGGTCACCACAGAGGAGTGGCACAAAAGTTTTCAAAACTGGTTTCATCGAATGAAAAAGTGCATAGACGCCAAGGGAGATTATTTTGAAAAACAATAAATTAATTTTGTACCTTTAATAGTATTTTTTCATATTCATTCCGGAAACTTATAGTGCGCCCCACGTACTACGTATGCTAAAACAAAGATTTAAACCAAAACTTACTGAATATATAATCCTTCACTGGTGTCTCACTGGTAGTAATCTCTCACCCCCATCCAAATCTGAGATCCAAATGCAAGCAAGTAAGCGAGATATCGCCTGATACCATATTGCAAATCCCGCCCACCCACTCGCACCGGTCGGAGTCAAGAGATCATAGTAATCAACCTGTTCAATACTGTTACCTATATATAATCTATGGCAAAAATTTACAGTTTTATATTAAGGCGCCGGCTTTGGCAATGCTGCCAGCCTTCTTGGTATACTACCGCAAGGCGCGACGTTAACGGGACTGTACAATTTGTAAAAAGTCTGTTTTAATAAGTAGTTTTAGGTTTTTATTAGTTAAATTTTATTAAATCCCAAAATAAAAATTTATATTCAATGGTAAAAAAAATATCGAATACTTAAGTTTTATAGTCTGTGACTTATCTGTGCCACTATGGTATCTAGCTCTAGTCTGTCCACGTTAGAATAGGTAATCTAATCTTCAATATATATGAAGGGGTAGTTAAACTAGTTTAGTTTTAATAACTTATAGTTTATTATTATTAATTATTTAGTTATTTTTAATTACGAGGGCTGCAGGCGGAGGGTGCGAAAGAAATAGATGGCTTTCGTAAAAACTATTTGTATTCGCAGTAGGAGTACATAAAACGTTAAAATTAAATCTAAGTGACGTGACGATTGATCAAAGTTGGATTCAAAAGTGACGTATCTTCGGGGAGTTCGGGCCGGTGCCAGGTGTGCGGCGGATTGCGACATCGCTCTTGGGTAATCATCGATTCCGCAATCTACCGATGATGGCTAACTCAGATATAAGGGTAGGTACTGCCACATACAACTGTGTAAGGGTTGTTGTGATACATATGTAACACATCCCCTCATAGATCAGCAACTATTAGCGAATGCATTTGGTGATTTGCAGGAATGTTCCTGTGATCAACTCTAATCTCACTTGGGTTTACTTCTTTGGTTATTATTATAACAGCTTCGTTCTTATTCCTTTGGCGTCTTCGAAGTCGATAGATGGCCATGGCAGTAACAAGTGAAATTCAGATCATCAATACCAAGTATAACGGGATAGTAGTATGGTACAGCGATAGTTCAGCAACTTCCTTCAGATGTTTTGGAACTTATATCTTATATCTTCTTGTTTGTAGAATGCAGGGTTCCCAGGTCTATGGAATTCAGGACAACAGATGGATGATCCAGTTGCCTGTACTAGTCATACAAAGGCACTTCCAAAATCTTTACGACATGTCCTTTTACGTGCTCGTTCAAATTAGAAAAAGTGAACACAGGGGCTCTCAGCTGGCAGCGAGTTAGTCTCGAATTAGGTTCTTTAAGATTCATAGCCCATTAAAGTGGCTTGTGATCTGCAACAATTATGAATTTTCTACAAAAAGATACGGCCTGAAATATTTGATGGCCCAGACAATGGCTAATAGTGCTATAATTGATTTCACTACAATTAAGAGTTCTAGATGCATAAGCTATGGGCTTGTCCCTACCACAAAACACCGCCAATAGCATAATTTGATGCATCTGTGGTAAGTACAAAGTCTTTGTTAAAGTCAAGATATTGCAAAATTGGGTCTTTAGGAAACACTGAAAACTACACTTTCCTAAAATCTATAACTAAATGACATTTAATTTTACCAGAAGCATCTGGCTTCTTTGGAACAATCCAGATGGGAGAGCTCCATGCTGATTGTGAAGGACGAATGATGCCTTGGGATAACATTTTTGATATTTGATCCTGAACTTCATATTTATGTTTATAAGGATATCTATAAGATTTAGTATAGACTGGTAACTCATCAGTAGTTCTGATGCTGTGTTTAATTTGATTGGTAAAGGTTAATGGTTCACCATCAATATTAGGGACATCGGCATATTCAACACAAAGATTTTCTAGGTTGTGAGGATTGCTAAAAGAAAAAGCTGAAAAGTTAGGCTGATTAAATGAAGATAAAGGCGTAGACTTCCGGTGAGGTAAGTGTTCATTATGCTGCTGTAAGTACAGAGTGTTCATCTCGTGGTAAACAAATTCTTATGCCTTCTCCATGGTCTCCGGTCTCATACATCTAATACGAGAACCAAGGGGATCCTGAAGTCCACGAAGGTAAGAAGGAAGCTACCTTCTTTGATTATTGATTATACGTGATTTATATAAAAAGATAACTTCTTATATAAATCACGCTTAATCTCAATACTAACTACACTATATAGTACTAACTACAGATTTATGCAAAGAGACGTATGTCATTATAGTACTGAATAGGTTTTGACATTCCTCATAAAATTGTTGAGGAGTACTTGAGCCTTGAAATAGTAGAGATAAATCGTTATAAAGCGAGGTCACATCGCATTGGTCAGCAAAAGTATTAATAATTGTATTACGAATAGCCTGCCGGGTCTCCGGGATATCGTTTGAATTTATAGTACGGGTTGCGGGCCCAGTAATTATATTTAGAATGCCGTTATTAAGTGATAAATTACAAAGCTCTCATCCTGGCTCAGTTGACATGTGCTGTCCAACTAATTGATCACATAAATGCACAAACCGGGTTAACACATTCGGATTCCCGTCGAATTCCGGGACTAATCGAAGCGCTTTATACATATATATGGTCTACGATAGACTGAGATGGAGTTAAAATCTGTGGCTGAGGTTAAGCCATTTTATCAAAATCTTCTCCTTCTTCTTCAATTATAGTTATTGCTAAAGATCTATTACTAACACTATAGCTAGATAACCGAAATTGCCGCGGAGAAAAAATTGGAAATAATAAATAGGAAACCTTTAAAAAAGAAAGGAGAGCAACTCTAGTTAGATCTAGTGTACTCACATGTGCGTCTTATTTCCTCTGCTGTATCGATTTTTGGATACAGCTCACTGACTGCAGCTGCGTAGGTTCCGTATCGCCTTCACGCACTACACTGGCTCTATTTTATATTGTATTCGCAGAAGGAGTACATAAAATGTTAAAATGTATTAAATCTAAGTGACGTGACGATTGATCAAAGTTGGATTCAAAAGTGACGTATCTTTGGGGAGTCCGGACCGGTGCCAGGTGTGCGGCGGATTGCGACATCGCTCTTGGGTAATCATCGATTCCGCAATCTACCGATGATGGCTTACTCAGATATACGGGTACTGCCACATACGTGGGGCGCACTATAAGTTTCCGGAATGAATATGAAAAAATACTATTAAAGGTACAAAATTAATTTATTGTTTTTCAAAATAATCTCCCTTGGCGTCTATGCACTTTTTCATTCGATGAAACCAGTTTTGAAAACTTTTGTGCCACTCCTCTGTGGTGACCTCTGAAACGTGTTTTTCATACTCCTCGACAGCCTCTTCTGGTGATGAAAATCGTTGACCGCGTAATTGGTTCTTAATTTTTGGGAACAGAAAAAAGTCACAAGGTGCCAGGTCGGGACTGTATGCAGGATGACTCATGAGTTCTACATTTTTCGCCTTCAAAAAGTCGTTTGTCTGTCTGGCCGTGTGAGAACTAGCATTGTCGTAGTGCAGGATGATACGGCGTTTACGGTTATTTTTACGGAGTTCGTCAATAACTTCCGGCAAACAAATGGTCGTGTACCAGTCACTATTCACTGTACGACGATTCTCTAAAGCAACAGTAGCCACGTGTCCAGTTTTATTAAAAAAAGAAGCAATCATCCGCTTAGATGCACTTTTCACGCGCGCCACTTTGGTTGGTTTCGGCTCATCTTGAAAGACCCATACCCTCGATTGCTGCTTTGTTTTGGGATCGTAGCAATAAATTCATGTTTCGTCACCTGTTACTATGTCCCACACCAAATTTGACGCACCTTCGTTGAATCTGGTAAGCATGGCATTGCACCACGTGACGCGGTCCGTTTTTTGAGCCTCGGTCAAGTTGTGTGGGATCCACCGCGAGCACAGCTTTCTCACACCCAAATGTTTGTGTAGGATTAATTGTATTTGACTCATGCCTATTTCTAAGGATGCGCGAATTTCATGGTAGGTCACATGCCTGTCTGTTTCAATCATACGGCGCATAGCATTGATGTTTTTGTTGGTCACAGCGGTGGACGGCCGACCATCGCGAGATTCGTCACTGAGATTGATACGACCACGCTTGAATTCTGCAAACCAGCTATAAACAGTTGTCTTGCATGGTGCTTCATTGCCAAAAGCTGTTTCAAGCCGAGCGACGCTCTGTTGAGCTGCCAAATTACACTTAAAATCATAGAAAATCATACTACAAAAATTTTCCCGAGTTAAATACATGTTGATGCAGACACACAATTTTTTAAATGGCGCCACAAGGTAAAAACAAAAGACAGTCAGATGAAACAAACTGCATTCTACAGCCAAAGAGTTCTATTTTCAAATGTTGCAATAAATTTTTAAATATTGTTTATGTAAGTGGCCAGTTCCGGAAACTTACAGTGCGCCCTATGTACAACTGTGGTAAGGATTGTGATACATATGTAACATTTTTTTTTTTTTTACCAAGGTATAGTTATATAAAGTAAACTAGTGGCTCTGTCAGCTGTAGACCTCGCTAGCTAGATTGCTATCGAAGGAACTTTTCACACCATATGTTTTTCATTGAATATTAAAATCTGGATAATGTTCGTTCCGCTAATCTTTTTAGTCTTTTTTCCTCCTCTGCTCTTAACAGGAGTTTCATAGACCTGATTCTTGTCAAACGTTCAAAATCGAAGGGCTCCAAGATGACATCAGTAAGTCTTCGAGCCCGAGAAAGTGCGACGTAAGAGCAACCTACAGTACAGACAGTACTTTTATCACTACCAGCTTTCCCTTGAACGATCTTCATGCGCGATTCATTAATATTTCATTATCTGCATCAAAATTATCAAAATTAGTGTCATGAGCCACAGCCATGCCGAAACATTGCTGCTGAGGCTGGGGATAAATGGTCAGAAAACTGACATAGATTCCCTCTTTTCGTTAGAAAACTCATTATTGTTAATCAACAACATACAACCTATATTAGCTTCAGAACGAGAGTTAGCACAGAAATAGAAATTTAAGCAAGCAGCGATATTTTTAGCAAAAATTTGATCTACTTTTTGGTTTCCAATTAAGCTGAAATTTTGCACACATGTATATATCGTGTGGCAATGCAATATTATGATGACTTGGAGCTGGTCTGATAATGGATCTGGGAAGCGGTCATAGGAACTCTTTAATGAAACAACGTAATCCCATGGAGTTTAGGCTTGTTTACTTTGGTCTTACAATAAAAGATTGTCAAAAAAAACATTTTGGTTTAGTTATGAAAATGAATTCTTATAAAATTTTGGCAAACTCGTAATTTTGGTAAAGTAGATTAAACGCAAAATGGTCGTAAGAGCCATAAAATCCAAAGGCGCTTAGGCCCATTGTGCCAACTCCGTCATTTTTAAAAATTCCCAAAAACTGGCTCGACTATTGATTTTCATATGTTTATCGAACCTGCTCCCAAAATTTCACAGGAATCGGTTGAGAAATGCGGCCTCTAGAGGAGAACACACAGACATACCAAAGCATTTTTGGCCAAGTTGAAACGGAGACCTCGCTCGCTTCGCTCGCTCCGTCAATAAGAGAGAAAGTAAATATCGTGTCATATCAACTTAAAGACCTCGCAAATAATAGACATGAAGGCAGGGAACCTTAGCGACAAGAGCGAGGTTTCTTAATGGTGATTGGTGTCCAATTAATCATCAACATCATTTCAGCCGCAGTCCGCAGTCAGCCCACTGCTGGACGTAGGCCTCTCCTAATGATGTATAGAATAAACTGGTTGGAAGCGGCCTACGTACAGCGTTCTGGAATGCAATTTTTGAAAAGTGTGACACATGTAAAATCGGCGAATGGAATATATTTTTGGTTCGAACTATTTTTAGTCGACATACAAGTCATACATTTCAAAAATAGGGCCCCTGAGTAATTAATAATTAATGATATAATATTTAGTTCCTACGAAGAATTACACAAAAATGTACTAGTTACAATATCTGAACGACAATAAAGATAGTCTTTATACTTAATCACATGGATTTATTAATATCTACCGCATTACACATGTTTTTATAAATAATATCCTCCGACCTGCTATAAACCTAGTTTATAACAGAGATATAAGTGATGATATCGTTTCTGATAACTATGTATTATCTTATTGTTAATTAAAGAGATTCTATAAGGTAAACAATTTCATTGATATTATTACCATAGACTTCAAGAAGGGGATTAAAATAAAAAAAATATTTAATTATAGTTCTCGCTTATTTTTGGCGACATAAAGAACTGAATTTTTAATCACTATTTTTTACATATCTAAATTCTATCACAAATTGATTATGTGCTGTACCTATTTAAAAAGCTAAAATCTTTTGTATGCGAGTACTTAATCAGAACCAGGAAAGTTGGCGGATTTTAAAGTATGACGGTTGAATATCTGTATAGCATATATTTATTATTATGTAATCTGTGATCATTATCATCCTATATATTAGATTGGGGAAAAAGTCTTTTCGCATGTAGTATGTATATATTTTGTATGCAGTTTCTTAGATACTTTACAATATAGGCATTCCATAATTTTACGTGTTCAGATAAAAGAAAAAAATTCTGATACTAGCTGTCAGAAACAAACTAAGATTACGCTTCAAACCAAAGAACATCGAATGTCCTATAAATATACGTTCCTTTCTTAAAGTCAGATTGATTATAGCTTTTCAAAATATGTATAGTTTGAGGGGTTTTCTGTGTAACAACACATGTGTGTTGCGACGATTTTATGACTTAGTAAACCAAATTTTCTACAAAAGCATTTGACTCTGCTAGTATTTCGAATCTCTTTTTAGTTTAAATGACAACCGTGTAGTGGTCACACCCGTTAAATGCTGCCATAATGTAACACGCCGACAGCGTATGCGCATTGAAGATAATTATTCGTCTTGGTGCTATACCGCTGCAGGTGTACCGCAGGGTGGTGTTATTATTATTATTATTGGAACACACTAGCAGCTCATTAAGCTAGATACGTCAACGGGACGTCGGCGGAGGTTTTTAAAAAATCGAATAGTACAGAAAATTTATGAACTAGTAGTCAGCGATTGACCAAGGACTTACTCTAGCGATCAATGATTGATCAGGAGTCACACGACGCGTGATGATGGTTCAGACTCTCAACTCGCTCTCTTTGTCTGAAGAAGCTCCCAGGGTGGCTTCCCATGCAGGTGGCTTCATGTCAGCAGTTTCCACGATGATTTATACGTTCTTCTTAAAGGTTTCGTAATCGGCGTTGGATCCGTGGGAACGTTAGGTATAAGGAGAGGGCTAAGAGCCCGTAACAAGCTGATGCGTGTGTATCGTTGTGCTTGGAGATATTATCATATCTGTTTTTAAAACTGTTTACTGATGGTGCAGTTACAACATTTGCAGGCAATTTGTTCCACTCCCTGACTATACGGTTGGAAAGGAAATGTTTTTTGCGGTTTAATTTAGCTACACTGCGACATAGTTTCAATGAATGACCTCTTAGACGTCTATTCTCGTTAAATGTATATACGTTGCGCAGATCAGGAACATCATAGTGTCCATTCAAAATTTTGTAGGTCTCGATCAAGCTGCCTCTTTTCCTGCGTCGCTCTAGAGTAGTGAGATTAAGTTTCACCATACGTTGTTCATATGTCATATTTTTTAAAGTTTTTACCATCTTTGTGGCTCTCCGTCGAACATTTTTAATTAGGTTTATGTCTTTTTTTTAAATATGGTTTCCATACAACATAAGCAAATTCCAACATTAGCCGTATGTATGTTTTATACAGTTGAAGAAAAGTTTTGGCTGTAAGACACATGAAAGATTTCCTAATTAAATAGAGCATTGAGTTAGCTTTTATAACTATACCAACAATGTGAGTTTGCCCCTTTAAATCGCTGGAAATGATGACACCTAGGTGTCTCTGACAGTTCACAGGTGTAAGCTGCTGATTCTCATGTAGTATGGTTTCCGTGGGTCCTTATATGCAGGACAGTACACTTCTCAGTATTCAAGGTCAGCAACCAATCCTTGGTCCAAGCCGAAATTTCCTCCAGAACTTTCTGTATATCTTCATATTGATAGTTAGGGTTGAAAAACCCTACCCGTACACAAAAAGTTTTATCTCCACTTTTGTTTTCTCTTTTTATTAACTCTATAACGAACTAGCTTCAGCCATCCTACCACCTCTACGCAGATGATCTACAGATCTATATGCAGGCTGATGTTGATGACCTTTCTACCGCTATCGCTAACGTCAATCAGGATCTAGATAAAATATCTACTTGGAGCAAAACACATGGCATCCTTGTAAATCCAGGTAAATCTAGGGCTATTATTATTGGCAACCCTCAACTGACTTCAAGGATAGACATCAAAGTCTTGCCGCAACGTAAATTTAATGGTGTTGTTATTAATTATAGTGATCGGGTCAAAAATCTAGGTGTATGGATGGATAGCAAACTGTCATGGATTCCACAAACCTCAGAGGTTAGCAAGAGGCTCTTCTTTACGTTCAACACCTTAAAAAGACTAAGTAAATTCCTACCTATAGAGACCAAAACTATGCTCGCAAATTCCCTTCTTCTATCTGTCCTAGACTATGCTGATAACAGCTATACCAACCTCACAGAGCAGCAACTTGATAAACTTGAGCGTCTTCAAAATCTTTGTATTCGATTTATATTTGGACTTATACTTAGGTTGCCTGTATACATACTGTGTTCACATTTTATGTAACAAATTTAATTTTTATTTTACTGTGTGCAAAGAAGTGTTAAATAAATAAATAATGTTACTATTAAAGAAACTAAAACATTTTATAAATGTTATCAATAACCACCCCTCAACTGTCTTGGAATCAATTTTTGGTTAGCATTTTGGCGCCAAAATGTTGTTGGCGAACCAATTTTGGTTAGCTTTTTCCGCGCTTTTAGAAAAAAAAACGTGTGGCCGCGGTAAATCTATTGCATAGCATTTTTTATCAACTTATGCAAATTTGCTTGTAAACCTACATGGTAGGCGGAGTGGGGGGTGTTAGGTTTTATTTTCGTTACGGAATTTCTTGATTCGGTCGCCGCTCTCAAAGCCCGCGATAAAAGCTATGCAATAGCTTAAAAATTAACTCACTAATGAATGGTCTATTTTGACTTTACTTTATTTTATAAATATGTCGAAGAACTAGGCTATCATTGGAAAGTCATTCCAGTACTAGCCACATACGAAAAAAAAAAAGTAAAAAAAAAAATTGTCAGCTGGCATCCCTCACTTAATTTTTTCATTCTCTATTGTGCTACTTACTGGTCGGCCATTGAGGTATGCAAAAAATTTTTAATTTCGAAGTAAAAACTATTTTAAATCATGCCGAGGTAAGTTATTTTTAATTTACAATTACAATAACTATGTTTGTTGCATGTCACTATGGTGTTTTTTCACTTTTTACTAATGCCATCGTTACCATCCGAGTATCAACGTCGATCACTAAATGAAATTTTAATGTAATTTCGTTATTTTTCATGACCTATTCTGGTCTAATTCTGTAGTTCATCAATATGCAATAACAAGAATCGAAGACAATTTTGTATAATTTCCAAATTTAAAAATATCGATAGTCTGGTAACCAAATATGGCGACCAAACAGGCTATGTTAAATATGGTCAAGATTTCTATCATCCACAGAAAATAAAATATCTAGAAGTAGTACTCTAGTATGAAAGTGAGGCATAAACTAGTAATACAAACTAGCATAGTACCTGATATCTCTGTTAGTCTGCTGCCGACTCGCATACTCGTTGTGACTTGCTATTAAAAAATCCAATATGTCTTCCTGTATATTTTTCACATGCAGAAAATTTACTGAACAAGTCACAAAACATGTTAGGTTTACTTTTCACATGTTAAACAAAACATTCACAAGTCTTTTATTTAATAAAATAATTTTATTTCAAACCTCTTCATTTGACTTAAAATTTGGCGCGTCGATTATACGGGTGTTGCCAGTATTACAATTGTTTCTAAAACATCGTGTTGATTTTTCGGTTTCTTTTGTACCTAATAATTGATTTATTTGGTTTGTCATTCATTCTTACTTATAAAATTCATTCGCTAGCGACTGCGTTAAAGTTTTGGATGTTGCAATGGGAAAAAGCATATAACAGATTTTAATTGTAAAATAGTCAAACAGGGTTTGCTAAAACTGATGGTAGATCTTCTTCGTCGTGTCGATGACTCAAATTTTAGAAGCCCCGAAGTGCTATTTTTGAATCATGAGACATATATGTCGTATGAAAATTGTGAAAGAAAATTATTCGTTAACAAACAAAAATTATAAGAGTTACACATTTAAATATATAGGGCTCCAGGAGCCTTATTTTCAAAGAAATAACTCACGCAAATTCGCTGTGTCAAATGATTTTAATAAACAGCGAGTCAAATGATTTTCGTTCGATATCGAATATTTTTCGTTTGTCTTAAGCGATGATGAGTCGAATTATTTTCATTCGTCATTGAGTCGAATGATTTTGTACGTTGTAGTTGAAGACTGAATTATTTCAAATTATAATATAGATTTATTCGCGTTTATAAATAACACAACATTTAAACACCTTTTTTTTATATTTTAATTTTTTCTACAAGAATTGTTATTTAACTTACATCGTGGCAATCATGAAAAATAAAAAGTTTCAGTTTTGGACACAAAGCGACGCATACAAAAATGTTGGATGACTCTATCTAAAGTATTCTTTAATCCGTGGTATCACCTATGTTTGTGTGACTTTTGGTGTTATTTTTGTACCATAAAAAAATTAGGGTATAGGTTTATTTCGATTGTACAGTGGTGTTTTCATTTTTTTTTATTTCATATGATGTGTGAATTGTCTTAACCGCCCAAGAAAAAGAAGGGTTGACTTTGTTTGTAAATTGTTGTTTTACGAATATGTATTTTTTATTCAATTTTTAAAAACATTCACCATTTTTGTTGATAAGGAATAAATTATCATAGAATAGGTAATCGAACTTACGTAGTATAAGTAAATATAACTTTTTAGTCTAAGATTGTATCTTTTTTCACTCAGATAAGAACGATTTCGGTATTGAGTGTAAGTATAGAGAACTCTAACTAACTAATAAATATATAAAATAAGACAAACAAAAAAGGAGTAAAAAAAACTTTTTATTGTATTCATAAATTAAAATAATTTAGAACAGCATATAATTTAGCTATCAGCAATCTGTACGATCCTATTTTTGGTGTAAGGTGCGACAGCGGTGTTGACTCCGGGGTAAGTGTCGTTGGCGCACCGATGGCCCCAGGAGACAATACCGATGACGATGTTGTCGTAGTACAGGGGACCACCAGAATCGCCCTGGCAAGCGTCACGACCACCGATGTCGAGAAGACCAGCTGTGATGCCTTCATAAATTTTGGGTTGGTATCTGTTTGACTACATTTAAGCTTTAAATGATCTGCCCAAACATGATTATGCTTAGATACATTATGCTTCAAATAATTATGCGTGAGAATGTTATTTTTTTAAATCATAATGTCAAAATACATTAACATTATGGCTTAAATTATTTTGCTTATAGATAGAGAACCAGAGAAATTTAATATGAGTGTATAGAAAACTCATACAGAAATCTCTTTGTCTATTTGACTACGAATATTCATAAAATAAAACAAACAAAAAACGAATAAAAAAAAATACTGTATTCATAAATTAAAATAATTTAGAACAGCATATAATTTAGCTCTCAGCAATCTCTACGATCCAATTGGTGTAAGGTGCGACAGCGGTGTTGACTCCGGGGTAAGTGTCGTTGGCGCACCGATGGCCCCAGGAGACAATGCCGATGACGATGTTGTCGTAGTACAGGGGACCACCAGAATCGCCCTGGCAAGCGTCACGACCGCCGACGTCGAGAATACCAGCGCAGATCATGTTAGGGGTCACGATGTGGTTAGGAAGATCTAGGTAACGAACACGACAGAGCTCATTGTTGATGGTGTAGACTGTCACGTCTCGCAGCTGACTGGAAAGAGCTCCTTGCCACTGGAAGTATAAAAAAACAATTTTATCTTTTAAAAAAACAAATGAGAAAACATTATCTCTCTTCAATTGAAGCTGACCTTGCTCATCGTTAGTCACTTTTTTCTCTTCTTTTATTTTTATTATTGTATGTTGTATGTACGAGTAGGTATATGATATGTATATATTCATTAAAGATATAGTACTTATTAATTGATTGTAGGTTTCTATATTAACTGTTATGTAAGTATGATAGTTTTATTATTTTATTACTGTACCGCCTTTGTACTCAATTTTCTAAATGTATTTCTTTTAATTTTAATTTTGCGATTGGTACAATTAAGTGTATATCTATCTATCTATATAAATGGTTTTGTAGGATTGACGTGTAAAATAACAAACGGGCAGAATAACCTGTAGCCAAGGTTAAACGCAGAAGCTCTGGAGCGTACACTGATGATGCAGCTAAGAAACTCTCTGTCATTTTCGGTTAAAGATATGTTCGTGCATACTTTGTAAAAGTCGTTTTGAGAATGCCTTAGGATACTGCAGAGCTGAACCATGTTATTGTTCGACAAAAAATGCTATTGATCTTTGGTCTCGGTTGCAATCTTTTGGTATCTTTAACAAGAAATCACGTCAGTAACTTGGAACTGGTTTCGAAAATCTCTGACACCAGATACGAATGAACAATGAGATTGCAAACCCTTTAACTTATACTGAAGATACTTACAACAATCCTGCCCCATCCAGCATGAACAGCAGGAAGATTATCAGGGATGACGGTGTCCTGTGCCACTATTACAGCCTGTTGTACCACAGGGCTGTACACCAAGGGCTCGATCAACCTGACGACGGTGATGTCACCATCCGCGACGTTTTGGCCATAGGTAGGATGGTTGAATTCCCGATCAACCAGGGCTAGGATGCCACCGGTGTTGCGGAATGTTGTCCCAGCGCGGACGCGAGATCTGCTGGCGGCGTAAAACCTGAAATGTAGTAAGAATTTTTGAGCGGTGAAAATTTTGTCTCTCAACACCATGTTGATTGACTAGTACAAAAAAAGGACGGCATGAAGATTTACTTTATTTGTAATGAAGTTTCAACAAATAAATACGCGTTGGTGAAAAAGAAAGAAAAACATTGTCAGATGGAATAACGGACGAATGTGTTCATAAAAGGTTTCGTAATTACCAATTAAGGTAAGGAATGGTTTCTAAACTAGCTATCCAGGGCTTAGTGGTGAGATACCAAGGGTATTTGTGTTTATGGCTCTACGGGTCACAAACAATCTATGCTCATGCCCAATTATATGCAAATCAACGAAGCGTGAATCATCTACTGATATCTAGTGGGGCTATAGTGCCCAGAGTCATAATCACTTTAAGATTGTTAAACGTAGATTTCTTTTTTTTTTATTGTAAATGTTAAATTTAATATCCTCTCTAGTTTTGAGAGTATTTGGCAGCTATTAAACTATTCTATATTATACAGATAAGTACACTATTTAGCTCTCATTTAACTGTTTTCATAATTTGAACTAGCTGTGTGTGAACATGTGTTGAGTTGTTGCATAGATTTATATTTAGTCATAGAAATATTGTTAACCTTAGGTGACAGTTTGTTATGTGTATCATAATAAATAATAAATAAAATAGATAGCAATAACTCGTACGTTTTTAGAAACTGTACTTACAATCCAGAGAAGCAGTGAGCAGCACTGAGGATATTCCTGGAGTTGAGGATGTTAGCAGCGCACGACTGGCTCCATGTGTTTGTGAAGATACCCATGGACTCCACTTGGACCAAGGAGGTATACTGCTCGATGGTGGTGAGCTCTCCTCCTACGATCCTGCCCACAGCATTTACATCGCAGGCTGCCGCTGTAACGTTATTTTTAAGGATGAGTTAATAACTCTTCATACCTTCAGTTCTGGAGCCCTGTCTACCAGGTGCTGGAGGAGATGACATTGTCAAACACTTAGACAAAGCGTAAATAGTTGAAGTTGATTAAAGCGGATCTTAGGGTCTGGAGCAACCAACGGAGGACGCATACAAGCAGTAAGAAGAGAGAAAGAAACGCAGATTAGTGGGAGATGATTTAATGATTATTGTTCTGTAAAAGACATGTTCATCCGAATGTTATGTCAGCTTACGTTTCAAAAACAAAGATTGAATTTTACTATTTCCTTAATATGGTGGCAGTAGTTATCACAATATGATTGCCACCTGACTTTGGTAGCAAAACCAAAGGATCGTGATTACCCAACACAGTCAGATTTATTCAGTGTTCCCTATGCCCTGAAAATTAAAAAAATGCAGTCACATCTCTGTCCGAATGGTAACAGACACAATCAACAAAAATATTCAGACCACAACACAGCTTTCAGTGTTGACGTCAGACTGGTAGTCGGACAATACGTAGGCCTCTGTGGATACAAAACAATAAGACATTGCGTTAAAGCGGACTCCTAGGTCCAAAGTTCAAACCATGAGGCTTGAGATTCAATAGGGAAAACGCTAAGATGATGATTGAATTAACAAATTACCTGCAAGCAACAACAGAGCTAACACAAACCCACGAGCCATTTTGTCAATTACACTGAAAAACTGCCAGGTAAAGTATAATTTCCAAGTATTTTCCATTATATACTACCAAAGAGTTTATCTATATCAGTAACTATAAAATTAATTTGTTTATGGTGCAATATTAGGAAGTAGTTGGTATGTTTTTGTGTGGTTCCGTGGCAAACGAAATAATCTTCCTGTTTTCGATATGACCTAATACACATAGTAATATTAAAATTAATAAATTACTATGTGTATGCACATACTTCACGAGAAACACATGAAAACTGATGAATAAATAAACACGTCTTTATATCACCATTTACGAACATCATCTGATTAATCTGTTTTTCCTTTAATATTTCTCCGCTTACGAGAAAAGAGAGCTCAATCGCCATCAGATAATCTATGTACTTAACCGATTTTCAAATGATTTTGAACCTACTTCATTATTTGTATAACGCTGACGAAGTCCGGACTGGTCGCTAGTTCGTTATTAATTATTACAATAAGAGAGAGTACTACAACAAATCAGAAACCTCTGAAGCATGCCTAGTGGGGACTAGTTATTTTCATCGATATTTTTAATGATCTGTTGTTGATCAGACGGTCGAATGATGTACATTTTTACATCTAACGGTAAAAAAAATGTCGCAGTGATCAAAAGTGGAAATAGCCTGTTGTTTTTTATTAAAGTAAATTTCTGTGTACGTCACACATGCCGCCAAGGAGGTAAGTCTGAGCACATGAGGAGACCTTTGCTGTACCTACGTGATAGCTTTCTCAATAAAGATATATTCTTCTATTCTATTCACATTTTAGATATAGATAGAGGTTAGGGAAAGTTATGTTGAAAATGCTTTCCGAAATCTAATGCCGATTAAACAAACATGATTTGATGGATAACCTATATTGTCTACGAGACCTGGACTCTATTATACAAGCATAGAATAGATTAGTGTCTTCAATCGCCACAAATAGCCACATTAATGAATCAACAGAGTCATCTGAAAAATATTACTTAGTATTTTAAGTATTTTACAAGGTTTCGTACCCCAAAAAGTAAACAAACGAGGCCTTATTTTGTATTGTTTTACTTTTCTCAGGAACGCTTAAAGTTCATGTCAAATAACCAGTCTGATCTATTTCACCTGCAAAACTTCATTAAATGGGCAGTTATGGGCATTATGAGCAATGATTCCAAATTATTCTTTGCACGTGCCAAGCTAGGTTCTGTCAGTTTAAAATAATTAGTAAGTGGAACCCTAAATTATATGATTCAAGCTAATCCGAATTGTGATCTGATAAAAATTATCTAATGGGCAGAGGAAATGCATAATCCGGATTCCACAATTTTATTGGCCATACGTACTTATATAGATTTTAATTAAATACAAATACTTTCGGGGCTAAATAATTACGTCATATAAAACAGATTTATGTTAGTTTCATAAATTTCTACACGCTAGTTTTCTAGCAAATCGAACTTTTATGTTTTATGTGAATAGTAATAATTAAGACATCCTGTAGTGGTTTTCTTTTTTTTTACTTCCATTTTGCTGGCAACACTAGCAGAAGTTGTAAAACTCATTTTGTCTCTGACAAACAGAATGAGGAAAATAGCAAATAAATTCCATTCAAACGTCATTTGGGGAGAGAGCATTGAAAGATTGTTACGATGAATAAGTTGTCAAGTGCGCTTTCAGATAACTAAAAAAAAAATAGATGTGTTAGTGAAATTGAAAAAAAAACTAGAGTGTAGATTTTTTAAATTTTACTCTTAGTACTTTTCTTTTGGCCTTAAGAAACTACCCCTCAAACTATTTGCACTTAATAAAAATGAAGCTTATATACAACTGAGGTGACAGGAAGAGTCGATCAGGCCAATTAGAGTCAACCTTTTCAGCTTATTCTAAGCTTTTATCTCTATATATAAGCTTAATCTAAGCTTTTCAGATTCAAACTCTTTTAAAACGGAGATGTTAAAAGTACCCGTGTAAGACGAGAGTGATGAGTGTGGAGGGAAAGACGGTGGTCGTAAGAATCGTTGCATGTGGACATCTTTAGTATCTGCTTATCCTGGTGGGGCACAGGGGACGTGTTTGTAAAATATCATCTTAGCGCTATATCGGTTGCGTCTTAAGCCGTCTAGCTTCGGAGCATGGACAATTCAATATTTTCAATCAATCGATCAATCAACTTTATTGTACATGATTATGTTATATATAGCAATTACAAGATCTGCGCCCACTTTTTAACAACTACATAAGATTCGACATTATGTTTTATGCTAATTTTGTAACTACAATATTTTAAATAGGTATTTATTGAAAAATAAATAAAATGTTTGTACATTTTGTCACTTGTACACATTAGAACCAGTTAGACTGGACCATATAGATATTTAAAAACCTACTTGGATATTCGTCATATGAACAGCCCATTGTGAAAATAATTATTCACTTTATAATTTTCGGTTTCAACGCTTTTTAGAACAGCCATGTCCTAGAAAGCTTTTAACAAAAATTAAATTATAAAATAAATTCACCCTAAACTAGGTGTAGTTTAGGGTGAATTTATTATCAATCTATAATATCGTATTTTCCTCATCAGTTTGTAAAAAATGACAATTAAGGTCGCAGGAAGAAGCTGGATTCAGGCTGCTTCAAATTAGGTCGAATTATTGAACAAAGAGATAAGTGGGAAGTTTATGACTTGTCGACTAGATTTCACAGCAAATTAGTTTTCAAGGTAGGTTAATGAGCCCATAGGAGTCCAACAAGTTTTTGATTGAAATGATAATGGCCAAGTGAAGAGTTCTGTATGTCTATCTATGCCGACCTTTCTATGGTTATTTTATTTTTTTTGTATAAATGTATTTTATGCTTAGACTATGGATCAAAAAAATTCTAAATCTATGGTTTTATGATTAAAATTATCCTTCATTGTAAATACGTAGATATGACGATCTAAATCAATAAAACTATAAATAATAATCTTCCACGTAATACCAGTTGTAGTTTAGGTATGAGTAAAAGAGATAACCTAAAGATATGAAGTATTGAAATACCTACTAGCAATGCCGTACCTATGCATTGAGTTGGGTAGGCAAAATTAGCAAATGTGAAATTTTGGTTATGTAACATTTGGACCAATTTTTTTTTCAGTTGGCAACATTTTTAATCGGGAGAAGCTCCACTTACAAGAGCCCAGCTCTTAGATTGATGATAAACATTAGAATCTCTATTTTTGTAATGTAAGTCTCAAAAGTCGAATAAAAATCGCTCGTATCGCCAAATTTGCGTGTATGTAGTATGACTATACTTATCAAAAATAGCACTCTTTATATGACACGGTGACTTATGAAGAACATCATAGAAGGAAAGATGAAAGGAAAAAGGGATCCAGATAGATCAAGGCACAGTTACGGAGAAAGTAAGCGTCGTGTCGTAAAGTCGGGATGATGAAGAATGGAATGGTTGAAAAAACCACACCGACAAGAACATGTAAATTTTGTGCAATTTAGCCTTAGAAATGCAATAGAGTATTTGAACATAAATCTTGAAAATAAGTGAACTCTGTTTTTTGTTGTATTCGGTCTTTATTATTTTATCGCCATCAATCCTAGCCTTTTCCCATTTCGATTGAGGTCGGCACTCTGTGCTTGTCTTCTTGTGCCAATCTTTCCAATCGTGCACCATTTCAGGGGTTATTCCCATCGTCTTCATGTCTCTTATGGTGTTCTCTGCCTCTTATTATTTAAGTAGAAAAAATATGTACCGCCCCTGAGGGGCGTGACATATGAGATAAAATATCTAAAGATGGGTCGTAAAGTTTTAGTTTAATATATATTTTTTATTGTACTTAGCTAAAAATCATATCTTTCTTTCTTTGCGAGTCGACTTTTGCTGTTATCAAACTTCAGAGGACCAAAACTCTGCCACCGACAAGGTATTATCGGAGGCTTCGTAGAGGTCCTTGAGCGTGCAGATGGCTGAGCACGCAGGACAAGACAGGATATGCGTCATATTGAACAGTAATTAAAAAAACTAAAAAACCATAAGCCATGAACACTACAGCAAAACCTTAAGTTTCTATAAGAAATTGTTAAATTAAATTCAACTTTAAAAAAATTAAACATAGTTTTTGACAAAAGAGAAGCTCATCTGCTACTTCTTAAGTTGCTTGATTATCTGTACTTCCATGATTAATAGGTATTATAAGTGCGAAAGTCTGTCTGTCCATCTGTCTGTCTGTTACGCTTTCACGGCCAAACCGCTGAACGGATTTTGATGAAATTTAGCATGAACATAGTTAAAGAAAGGCTACTTTTTGACGCAGGCGGAGCTGTGAGAAACAGCTTGATATATTTGCGCCTACAGAATAAACATTAGCAAAGTTAGCTCTTGCTCATAACAGTACAGAAATAATGAGGCGTTTTACAGACTCGTGATTTTTTATAATTTTATTAACCGACTTCAAAACAGAAGTTCGGTGCTCTTCGTTCCACTTTCCCAATTATCTACGTCAGACTTCTTCAAAGTTATGTGACAAATATTTTCATAGCGTTCTATAAAACCGCTCTATCATGCTGTAATGAGGACCATTTTTAAATTGATTTAAATTTAATTGTTTGAAACATTCCTAATGCTTATTTAACTTATATTTTCTGTCATTACAAGTTAGTTTTTTGCGCTTAGTTCGAGTGGCGACGATTGATAAAATATGCTGCTATATAATTAAATTATTTGTATGTAAAATATATTCGTGTTGTTTAAGTACACATTTTCTAAGGCTTCTTTCTATTGCCCTTAAAACTTTTAAAAGATGCCAGCCAAATTTTTACTCGAATCTAACCATCATGATATGAATAAGTGAAAATTGATAAAAACCTCCCATAAAGAACCAGCTGATCGCTAGATTTATATGTTGAAAACTTTTACTTGGACACATACACTTTTTATTAAAAGCAGTTTAGTTTTTTGTACTTGGGCCACTCTATAAACAATTAAAGTCAAAGAAGTGTAAAGAAGAGGTAAGTTGTTTAATTTTATATTTTGCAAGAGCGGGTGTTTTCTTCGCTCAGCGGATAAGTCTCGCGCGTGTCCTGGGACGCCTTGGTGCGGCGCGTTTCAATACATAGTGTTTTAATTTATACGTTTATTTAATTATTAAATTTTTTTTGGATTGATGTTATTTATTCTGGATATGAGGAGGTGGATTATTTGTTAGTGACAAAGTTCCTAACCTAATAGATTTTAAGAACATTGTTACTAACATTAATTGTGGATTATTAAGAAGTTGAAAATTTAAAGTTTCTTTTAGAAATATTAGGACCGTTGGTACATTTCATGCATTACATTTCGTGGCACAGAAGTTACCTGTAATACCTTGATGTTATTTTTATCTGCTCCGTTCTGTGACGCTATAAATAGGAAACATTGTGCAGGTTAATTATGGTGGACATCACAGGGTTGGCACTACATCAGTTACATTTTTGGTGGCTATTGTAAAATGAGTAGAGTAATTTTCGTTCGATT
Organism: Euzophera pinguis; assembly: GCA_947363495.1. NCBI lineage: Eukaryota > Metazoa > Arthropoda > Insecta > Lepidoptera > Pyralidae > Euzophera > Euzophera pinguis. The sequence continues at coordinate 12,017,274 of OX376174.1, read as the reverse complement.
TTGAATGATTTTCATTCGATATAATATGTTAGTCGAACTATTTTCAATAGACTCAACGATTTTGCATGTTCAATAACAGCCCTAGTGGTTGTGGTTCGATTTTCTTCTGAAATGAGTGGGGATGAACCTAAACCGATCTAAGATGATGACGTCTGTAAGCTTGCAAGTGCTTGGAAATTACCTATGCAAGTTTCCTGCAAACGTACATAATATTTCATGATCTAGGAAGCGATTTATTATTCCACTCCCACACCCTAAATCGAACCTTAGGGCTGATTTAGACGCGTCCATTACTGGCAATACGAGTAGTTAGGTGACTCAATTATTTTTTATTATTCATATCCAAATTGCTTTATTTATTTGCCAAATTTGTTTTCAGAATCGGTTACTTATAAATTAGTTGTTTTGTTCGGAATATAAATATTGTCCGTAGCCTATCCAGTAGCATTGATAGACACGATTTTTTTGTGTGGTATTCAGTCATATCCATGAACGCATCTACATAAACAAATTCGCTACTGGTTTGCCAGCACTGAATCCGACTACGAGCCCTAAAGCCTGGCTCCTGCGACCGTGTTTTGTGTTTTGCTAACACCTAACATTTAACAAAATGTCGGCGTGGCCTAAAATTTTTGTTATACAAAATACTTTTTTTGCCGCAGGAGACAAGTCTTTCCGCCGGGTCTCCTGCGCTAAAACATTCTGACAAAAAATGTTTTCTGTCAGCCGCGCATACCATTTTGTATGACAAAATTGTTAAGCCACGCCCACATTTTGTTAGACGTTCGATGTTAGCAAATACAAATACGGTCACAGGGTACCCTGCTTTATTCTTTCAGAATCATCCCTGATGCCGCGACCTCGATGATGTTAACTACCTAATTATTACTCAATTTTCATTCTTTTCATCTCAATGAAATTCTGTGAAATGATTTGCTTGATTAGTTAGTTCAAGAGTTTTTACATACTAAAAATACTTTTCGTTTCTCGAAGGCAATGTTTCTGAATGAATGACATTCATATTGAGCAAGTTACATGATTTAATCGTACGGAGTCGATTCAACTAATCTGATGGCAGAACTTTTTTTTTCTGAACCGCATCTCGGCCTAAACAAAGTGTGCTTCCTGTGGCAATTGATTGAGCCCATGACCGGGTAGATAAAACCATAGAGCCGGTTAAGTTCTCGTAATGTGAGGTTTCACATTACGAGAACTTACTTTTCAACCGGTAAAAATTGAGTTCCAACTAGATAGATTTAGTAAGATACCGTTTAAAAAAAATAATTTCGCAGTTATTTATTCCTTTTCGCAAAATGACGTTTTACTAGTTTTGGAGGACGTCAAAACTATTGGTAAACCCATAATTACTCACTGTGATGGCTCAGCGACCCAAAGAGTATCTTGGCCTCCGCGACAATATAGCTCTCTACTGTTCTCGAACCGGCTCATCATCATCAGCTTTCTATAACCTACTGCTGGGCATAAGCCCCCCTCGGTCTACGCCTCTACTCTATCCTTAATCATCGCAATCCAGTTGTAAGCTAATTTTCTGAAATCGTTGACCCAACTAGCATCATCGCTTTGTTCTCAACTCAGCAGAACATTATTTTTTAAACATTAGAGTTTAGCATATGGTATCTCTTTCCCATCTTTGTGAGAAACGAGTAGTATAAATTCCTCGCTGTAACACAGGTGACAACGTGTCGAGGAATCCATCACGAAAATATGTTCTAGTGTCCCACGTACATCATTCTATGCCGGACATTCTGTTCTATATTAAACTTGTTCCAGAATCCACCTGCAATTACACGTCAAGAATCCGTGGCGTCACAGACGCTTGTGATGGTTTATGTAGTCCTCAGTGATCAAATCGAGCATTCCACTGATTAATACTAGAATTGCGTAATAGCGAGAGAATAGAAGAAAAGTTTGAAGAAACGTTAGTCAGATGCAATAGCATTTATTTATTTCGAATCAAATCAAATTATTTTATTTGCATAAAATAGGGTAAGTTTACAATGCATAGGTGGTACATAAATATAAGTAGCAATCCATTTTGAACAGTATGCAAATTTATTTCGCAAGTCATTTAAATTATTAGCACACATTATCATTCAAATAAGATACAAACACGTTAAGAAATTTACAGGATAAAATGAAATGTCAGTATTTATTATTATTAATGTCACAAAAATAATTTAAGAAAGTTTATTGTTAAAAAACTCTTTAACAGAATAGTAGCGATTTTTCACAAGTTTTTCTCTCAAGCTGCTTTAAAGTATCTGGCAGTCTATTGTAAAATGTTACACAACTAATAAAGCAATTCCTATTAAAATATTCAGTGCTTTTACTTGGTACAACTAGTCTATTTTTGCGTCTAGATGGTCTGCCAATATAATTATCTCTCTGGTCAAATAAGTCAAGATAGGTCTTTACAAATACACAACATTCATAGATGTACATTGATGGGACCGTTAGTACATTCAATTTGCGGAACAGTGGTTGGCAAGAAGTTAGTGGTGTTACACCAAACATAGCTCGAATGCATTGCTTCTGCGATATAAAGACACGGTTAATGTCAACAGAGTTTCCCCACAAAAGTAAGCCATATTTTAGGATTGAGTTAACATAACCGTGGTAGGCTGTTAACGCAGTCTTTAAGTTTACTTGCCTCGCTAGTTTAAAGAGGGCAAACACAAATCTATTTATTTTAGCACATACTTTATTTATGTGCAGTTTCCAGCAACACTGGTTATCAATTAAGATACCAAAAAAAAGCATCTCGTTTGCTTCCATAATAGGTCCATTATTTGTTGTTATGTCCAATATATTTGTCTTCTTTTTTTCTATTAAAAAAATGAAGGTACCTCGTTTTATTAATATTTACCTGCAAATTATTTGTTTCAAGCCATTGTATAATCTGTAGTACAGTAGAGTTAATGTCTTCATTAAAGTTAGTGTCATCTTTTTCTGCTATTACTACTGAAACATCATCGGCGAATAAGTTACATTGATGTTTTATTACATTTGTTAAGTCATTGATATAAACAATGAACAGAAGAGGCCCTAAAATTGTACTCCAACCCTATTTATAAGATGATTCGACTTAAATTAAGTTTCTTCATTTAATTTATTAGTGTTGGTAATTTCAACATATTGAGGTCTGTTATCCAGATAGCTTTTAAGCCAATTATAAGCTTGTCCTCTGATACCACACTTCTCACATTTGCTTAATAGACGGCATTTTTGTCGACTCACAAAAAAAAAAAAATTCAGGCTGATCTACGTGAGATGGGCATCGCGCAGAATAAGCAGATGACAGTATCCCAAGACACCCATGCAAGACACCCAATCAAGAAACATCTCAAACAACACTGACAAAAAAGGTAAGAAATTTGTGTGTACTGTAAAAAATAAGCAAAAGATCTATGAGGACATTGCACAGATTCGCTTTAGGACATCATCACTCAAAAACTTGTTGCTGTATTTCAGAATTCTTAATAGATAGTATTTTGACTGTATAACTGTGCTGTGAGATACTACCTCGAAATAGATACACATTACATAATTCACAATCTAACTATAAGTAGGTACTGTGGGATGAATGTATCTCCACACTATCTCTGTTTTGTACTACCACTAAAATAGACGGCGCCAGCTACCTGGCATCACAGATGCTTATTTATTAATATCCCTAATGTTATTGGCCTTCTGTAAGTTCTGACGTTTGTAAATCGTTGAATTAGCAGGATTTACTTGTTCAAGACTGGAATTAGTGGGTATTTCAGCTTCATGTTGTCAATTTCAGAGTCTAGTGTGTATACATACATTTTTTTATTTTAGTTTATTTCTTCATATTCATTTTAGTTTCAGATCAGTATCGAGCAATGTGTATGGATGGTCACTTCATTAACCTTCAAGGAATTTCCTAATTAATATCACGTGGTGGATTTTTTGTTTGAATTTAAAGAATTCGCATAATCATTAACAACTCTGAGAGAGCTGTAAGTTTTAATAATCCATTTTGTCCAATGGCAGGGTATTATGCTGAGCCTATAAAACACTGTTACAACAATATGCAGGTTCAAAGGAATGCGGAAAGTGGTGTAGAGGTATTGTGACCACATCTAATTTAACGTAAAGTATGGAAGTAGCATTATGTTTAGCATAATAAGCTACCTCCGTGGACCAGTGGTTAAGGCTTTTGCCTTAGACCTAGGTCATAGATTCGATTCCCACGGAAAGCGTACTTATAGTTGTGTCCAATTTGGTTAGGACACTGTAGACTTGAATCAACTGGTTATTTATTTATGAAAACTTTATTGTATCACTAGTAAACATACTTATACAATAGGCGGACTCAATGCTAAAAGCATTCTCTACCAATCATCCATGTGGTGAAACAGAAAATTTATCAAAATTAATTAAAAATTAATTATTATTTTTTAGGTTAGGTATCTGATAGAAAACGAGGAACCGTTCAGACGAATGATTTTTATTCGACATGAAATGAAATTGTTTATTTACTTAAAGATTTACAATTAAATTAATTTATTTATAAATCTTTATTGTTAATTTTAAACTTAGCTCAGAAGCATTCATTACCAGTCAACTATTAGGAAAAACAGATAAATTTTACATAATTGGTGACTCGAACGATTTTCATTCCACACGCCGCCGATTCTGGGTGAGTCATCATATATTTCAATACTGTCTTACGACTGCCATCTATTGATCGAAGACGGAAAACAAGTCTCCTAATAGATAAATATAATTATTATATGAAAATGAAAAAAAAAACTGAATGACTATTTTTGCAGTTTTGGTAAAAACTTTATTAAAATTACAAAATATTATTTTTACACAGTTTATTTTTTTTTGTCACAGTTTTATTTTTGTAATTATCGCTATCATACTTGAATGGTGCCGAACATTAAAAAGGAAAAGAGATTCTTAAATTATAAGGGCGATAAGAATGTAGACAAAATTATAACAATCCAGTAAAAATTCTACTTCTGTATGACATAATAAAAAAACATATTCACTTCTTATAAGTAGGTATCGCGAAAACATTAGAAATTATTTGGTATCACATAACATCGAATTAATTTTTATCATATACAAATACAAGCATCACATCACAAAATACCCTGACAGTCGTGTAAATATTAATTATCTATAACTTTACAAACATCAGCATGTCTAGATAAATAATCATCTTATTTTCAAATACATTCGTTTTATTTTCACTGATATCTTGCCACCTCATTATTTGGGAAGAAAACAGGCGATTCGATATAGGGTGTGGTCGCGTGACTTGATCGATAATTATTTGGGTCATGGTATTTCACTAATGTTTGCAGTAAATGTTGCTGTTCCATCAACAAAGTGTTCAAATGTCTCATCTCTTGGTCTATCTTCTTTAAATTAAACGTCGTCTGGTCTATCTTCTCCTGCATTCCCCTTATCTCTATATTCATGCTTGTATCTTGCGTCTTTGGCTCGTTTCTCAATTTAGATGAATATCTATTCTTGTGTAAAATTTCTTTCACTGATCCACCTGATTTAATCTTATTAAGCTGCGCCAGTTCATAAGCCGCCATCATTATATCAGTGGGCAACCTTTTCTCTCGAGGATTCAAAGGCTTTACACTAAGTATTACTTTTCCAGCTTCCGGCGATACTAATGCTGTTCTGTACACATATTTGTGAAGACATGCTGGTAGCACAGCACTGAACATACCCATTTCAACGAACAATATTAGCTTTGTTTGCCTTACTAATTTTGATAATCCAGCAGTTTTGCGAAGGCCTTGAATGTCATGAACAGCGATACCAACGAGTAAATTCATCAAGATAATGGTGACAAACATGAGAAAGAGGATGAAAATAATTTGAGAAGATAGTTCAAATAAAAGAGGCGGATCATCTTGTTTAACCGGATCGTTGATAAGAATACCCAAGTTTAACTCTCCTACCATCATTGATAACGTAGATATAAAACCCATCAATGGATTCGAAAACATTTCTTCGTTTGGGAAAACTACGCAGAAGCAAATAGTGAAACCCAAAAGTACGCAGACATAGGCTAAGAGTAGTTTCAAGAACTCGGTTAGTACCTTTTGATACATAGCTACGTAATCACCAAACATCGGAAGTTGGCCCATTAGTAACATCAAGTTTGTCCAGGCTCCCAACACCGCATACCCACCGACATGATTTTGCCAGCTGTAGTCATCGTTTATATCGTATAATGAAAACACAGATAAGAGAACAAACCACTCCATCAAATTTTCGAATGTTGTAAAATATTGATACATACTTGAATACCCCGTAATACCAGTCAATTTTCGTACTATTTCGAATGCCGTGATAGCTATCAAAATCCATCGTTCAAATTCTATAGGATTTTTTTTCAACATTACACCAAGAAGTGACTGTTTCTGACACAACTCATTTGGTACTCCATATTTTACTGAATATTTTCCTTTGCAAGTTTTCACAACTGTTGTCAGGACGTAAATAGATAAAAATGAAACAAACAAGAAGCAAAAGATAAGTCTTGCGAGGTAAAATTTTCTAATCTTTCGCCACTTCATAAACAGAAATGCCGAGCACAACGGATGCAACAATATGTCTTTTTGACCTTCATCGATCAAACTATTCAAGTAGGTTATTTCTCGGGGATATGAAAATTTTAAAAGTTTTCCAAAATCGAATTCGATTTGCACTTCTTCGTTTGCTTCGGTTGGTCGACTTATGGATATCCCACTATCTAAATTATGTCTTAAAATAGCTAGCGATTTTGGTGTTTTTCTTGCAATGACACTCAGGGCGGTGTGTCCTTTCTTGGATTTTGATGTTACATCAGCGCCTAAGAATATCAATGTTTCTACACATGGCGTCAACCCGTCTATAGCAGCTAAATGAAGAGGTGAATATCCGTAAACGTCTTTCTTATTTACTTGTGCTCCCCAACTTACAAGCATATCAATTATATCTGACGCACGCTCTGAACGTGATATAGCAGCATGTAATGGAGTTCTTCTATCTGAATCTTCTATGTTAGGATCTGCATTGCCATCTCTTAATAGTACCTCGACACATTCCAAACTGGAACACCTAGCTGCAAGATGTAACGCTGTAAGCCCTCGATGGTTCAAAGTATTCGCTTTGGCGCCATCTGCCAAGAGAAATTCGACACATTCTGCGTATCCTCGAGCAGCTGCTAAATGTAAAGCGGTACATTCTTTGTCCCTTTGTTTTGTGAGTCCATTTACAGATATTTTAGTTTCTTTGAGTAAATACGCAAGACAACGCTGTGAACCTAGCTCTGCAGCTAGATGTAATGCATTTAATCCTCCCGACGTAACGTAGCCCGGGTCAACGCCTGCACTTATAAACAAATCCATACATTCAACAGCGTCTGATCTCACGGCACAATGAACAAGATTATCTTCACAGCCAGCTCTCTGCACTACTGCATGAAGAGATGCTTCACTTGCTATGAGAATTTCGGCAACTTCTACCGAATTCCCAAAAGCAGCACAATGCAAAGGTGTAAAATATTTGGGTGCAAAATCAACATCCGCTCCTCGAGATAACAAATATAATGCACAATTTTTGGCACCGCTGAAAGCAGCTAAATGTAACGCGGAAAGACCAGCTGGTTCTGCATAGTGTATATCAGCCCCCGTATCCAAAATTGCTGGCAAAAGTTCATCACGAGTTAAAAACGTGGCCCATAATAAAGCCAAGTTTATGACCGCTTCTGGTGCAGAGCTAATGTGTTCTTCAATATTTTCAATAGTAATCAATCCACATTCCATGTCGTCGAAAAATCTTCCAGCGCCTAGAGTGACAGCTCTTTCGCAGAGTCCTCTCCTAATAGATTCTTCTGTTAATCTTGCTTCTAAATCCGGTGCGAGAACGTCGAAACTTTGGTGCATATTAGGAGCATTTTCAGCAGGTGGAGAAGGTCCGACGAATAGATAGTCCTTTGTTGAGTTGGCATCTCTAGCAGATTCAAGTAGATCGATGTTCCGTACATGATTGTATCTGACGTTTAGCGGGAATTCTTCCGAATCTCTGGTTCTAGTGCTAAGGCTTCTAGACAAAAAGCTTTTTTGCGAGATTCGTGAGGTAGATCGCCTCTGTAAACCTAACTCACGGAAACCGAAGTTGTCCATGGTAGGATCGCGACTGCTCGTCAATGCAGCATCTCGCCGCGACTCACAATGTTATCTTGTTTGTTTTACTAAAGTTTATACAGATACTACGACGTAATTTATGACTTCGTCATACGCATTGGGATATTTGGATTAAATGGCTTTTTAGAAACAGTGATTGCAAATTTAGTTTATGATTAAAGTAGACGTTAATTACACCGTCTGAACTTCTGTACTATGTTATATACTGCAATAATAGGCTACTTGACTGTGTTCATACTTGGTTTATATTATTATACTAAACAAAACATACACTTAAAAGTAACCGATTCTGAAAATAACAATAAAATTGGTTGACTTCTATACTGTCAAACGTAATTTATTCAAAATGGCGCGAAATGCCAACAGATGTCGCGCGCGCCGCGGCCGTCACGTCTCCGGTTACACGATGAATGATTTCTCAGGAACTACGATGTTTATAAACATGTTCCGTATACCGCCTTATTCGCCGTGAAACAGGCTAACTCGTTGTTGAATAATATAAACAATAGATACTTCGAAATGTTTACAATCACTAGCTAAAGTGGGTCGATTGATTTTTTTCAGGTTTTTTGATTAATACCTAAATAAATATCATATAAAAAACCTTTAAAGGAAATAATTGTATATTTCATAAGACAATAAATAGTTTTACAATAATTAAATGTATAACGGCATGTCTTCATACATTTTTTTGATATGAGGAGCATGAGAACATTCAATGCGGAATCGACCGCGCCAGCGCAGCGCTCGTGCAAGAAATAGGTTCAGTTTTAGAGGTATATTTAGAGCGAAATAAGACACAATTTGCAATTTTATATTTATTGGTATATCACAAGTAAACATATAATAATTAAACCTAACTATCCTATCTTAAAATAATAAACACAAAAAATAATAATAATAACTAAATGTAATCTAAATTGGGTCCCCTGGGCTGAGTTCCCATCACGCAGGCAGCATTCCCGCGTTGAATAGCTATAGCTATTCGCTGAGCAAGAAAGCTGCCTGCGCGAGGGTCACTCGTTGCCTCTTTTAGGCGTCTACTGATCTCCCTGTGAAGACCCCGGGCACCGGCGCCCCATGGGCCTAGTGTCTCGACACCAAAGGCTGTGAACTCGTACTGAGTGCCGAGACAACTATATTTATTGGCCTTAAACCGTTCGCGGGCGTCCGCCGCTGCACCGGCCTGTTTGCTGGTGGCTGGGAGGTACGTAGCTGCCATACTAACGATTAGAGCCATTACAACAAAGAAATAATAAATTTTATTGACAAAAAAAAATGAGATAAAATACATGTATGGTGACAGTTCAAACAAAAATAGAGCACATGCAACTTTGAGTATCAAATTTTATGATGAAATCTTTTTAAAACTGTAATATAACGCATAAAAACTGTTCAGTACATACCTGTTCATCGTTATATTAAGGAAAAAACCTTAATAATCACGAAAACCACTTTAAAAATAACACCAATTGTCGCCACTTGAAAAACCACTTGACACGCCTTACGCAGCCCGCGAAAGTAAACGACTACAGATAAAAAATCTATGGGCGCGTTCCTATTTATGGCTTGGTTTTGTTCTTTTGTTATTATAGAAGCGTTTTGTTCCATTTTTAGCCCTATGCTAGCAACTTAACCGTCAAATACGCTCATTTTTACCCGCGGTCGAGAGCAGACACTTATGTTCGCGGGGCCATTGACGGCCATTTTGTACGCAGACATGATATGTCTGATGGGCAGTTTAAGAGGTTTAAAGCAGTAATAAGCATTTAAAATTTTCTCGTGATAAAAAGAGGAAACGAGGTGGGGACGTATTGCTATCTCATTTGTACGAACGAAATGAAGTGGATGTGACGTCACTGCACACATAGTGCATCCTTTTCTTGTTTTATGACAGTTAAGACAAAAATTATTTCTTATTTCTGTTCAAAAGTTCTGTATCAATATTTTAATAAGTACCAGATACTTACTAAAAAAAATATATATAAAATAAAAAATAAAAATTAGTAGAATACTTAATTCTCTGCGATATTCATTATTCAAAGTGCAATCTATACCAATTTTATAGACACAAAAATAAATAAGTATATAAATAAATTAGTCTTACTCCAACAAGATTGGAAAGATTTAGCGATAGGTCGAAAATCGCTGGCACTATTAATTTTAATCCTACAGAAATGTATAATTATATTAATAATAAAAAATCAATAAATTTATTATGAAAATAATCTGTATATCCTACAGAAACTTAATATTAGAGTGTAACGATGCGCTTGCAACATTTTCATTTTAAAATAATTTAATTTTTCGAATCACTTTTTTTATCCAAATTGTTTTCACGTCATCTCATCACTATTCATACTTATCTCATACAAACAACAACTCGCTGTATTTTCATTTTTAAATATTACTTCAATTTTATCTTTAACGTGAAATAGTGTGGAGTTATATGTTTGAAAAGTGTGAATCTACGTGTCGAATAATTTTTATTCGATATCGAACGATTTTTATTTGACATACATTTCTAAAAATATGGCTAAACTATTATAAACCTACCTACCTACTCCAATACACCCACTTCGTTTGGCAGGACTACCATACAGTCTCATGTTAGGACAGCCGAGCAAGTGAGCCCTCAAAAGAGCAGATTTTTAAGTGGTAACAGTACATTAGTACTATTAAGTATCTATTCTGTGGTAGCAGTAAAGTAAAATGTATGTATAAATTTAGGAGCTAGGCATTTGTCGGTGAAGTTTCTTCCATTCATTAGGTTCCAGGTACACCTAATTAAAGCAAATAAGATGAAAGTAAATGTCGTGGCGTATCAAACAATTAAAGAACTGGCAAGGGATAGGAAAGTAAAAAGTATTCATATTAAATTATGTTTAAAGAGCCTCTCTTTTAATGTGATAATATATCGTATTAGAAAAACAAATATTAATAACACATCACGAATTTATTTTCCCAAGCCTAAATTACTAATTGTAATATTGACATGTTTAATCACTATTTTTATTTATTTAATCGAAATAAACGGAAATACAATTTAATTATAATATTTATAATTTAACAACCAATCATATAGTCAGGATAGTAATCTACATTTTAAACAAATATCAATGAAAGTTTATATTCAGTTTCTAATGGAACATCATATTTAACTAGAAATGGAACGACACGTCTTACGGTATATCCTCACCCTACGGAATCCGGCACCAAAAGTGAAGTGGCGAGCGATGTTGCACTCTCCTTCGTCCCCACCTCCCCACCTTTCTCGGTGATGCCATGTATTTTCCAGTGTTTTTGCACAGAAAAGATAATGGCGACAACAATCGGCTGTCACTAACTTCTTACACTTATTGACAGTATTTATTTATGTATGTTATTTGTAAGTTTATTCTTATTATTTATTTATGTAAGTATATTATATGCGTCTTAATGTAGGCATGTACATATAAGCATTCTGCACCGCTCGAGCAAGTGTTTTTTTTACCGCAGCTCATTTCTACCCTAAGGTTAGCTGGAAGAAATTGCATTAGCGATAAGTCCGCCTTTGTGCCCATTTAGTTGTATTGGATTTAACTATGTGTTTCTTTTGTTTGTAAATGGTGCAATAAAGTGTTCATACATTCATTCAAAGAGCATTTTTCACAAATGTTCTTAAGAAGGCAAACAAAGACAGTCCATGACGTGACTAATAATATCAAGCGCAATTACTTAGGTAAGTAGGTAATTTAATTACTTTTACGAGTAAACTAACGCACTGCATATTAAAATTATACAATTACAAGCTTAGATTAATAATTGGTATCGCGCGCGCTCGACTAGATACCGTGTTATGAAGAAAAATCAGTTTCCAGAATGCGGCAACTTTATGTTGTAGTGTGTGTACACTATCGCATTAGGGTAACCTGTAAAAATAGAGTAAGTTTTTTTTTAGTTCAATAAATAAATTTTGCTTCTGTTTTTAAACTAAAATTTTAAATTTATCTCGACTCGCGATGCGACTAAGGCTACTTCCAATCGCAACCAAAGAAGGTCGCAGGCGCTAGATGCAGGCGCTTGCCTGCGACCTTTTTCAGGATTCGATGTAATAAATGCTGGTAAATGCCTATTACGGTAAGAATCACAAAATTGTAAAATTTACATTGACGCAGTTTGGCTGTAAGATTACTTTCAAATTCTTAGAAAAAGTCATATGCAGTGACAATGACGTTTTCCTTTTTATAGTTAAATGACCTTTTGTGGTTTTTGTGGTGCATAAAGAGGTTTAATTTACTTAAGATGCATATAAAATACTCAAGAAATCTCAATAAATCAATAATCTCAGGTCAATTTTTAGGGTCGGCAACGCGCTTGTGATATCTCCGGTGTTGCAGGCGTTCGTAGGCTACGGTAACCACTAACCATCAGATGGGCCGTACGCCTGTTTGCCTACTTAGTTGTACGAGTATAAAAAAATAATAATCTGTTTGTCTTCAAAACTTACTAAATATTTACTTACTCATGAATGTCACGAATAGAATAGTATTTTTTTATTTTTTTAGCGTTATCAACTTTATCTTCTATGTATTCAGTTAAATGAATTGTTTAAATTACTTAATTCAACTTCTGCGTAGGTATATTTTCTCCATCTAAGGTAGTGTGGAGGTTGGTAATTGAAAACACAACACTTTCACAATTTCTTCAGTTTATTGGATAGCACAGGTACAGTTCACAGAGCGAGTATAGCAAAGCACAAGAGTAGAAACAGTCTGAAGAGTTAGGCGCATAAAGAAGAAGAGGAAATACAGTTCGAAACAATAGTCAGCGAAGTAAACACTAGGTATGCGTAAGCTACAATCTGTATGAGAAAAGCAATATGCGTCTGCGTTGAATAGATGCGGCGCAAGCACTGCCGATGGCGCTTGGCTAGCAACGGACCGGTCAGCAGGTACTCATGACGTAGGCCTTTGTTCTCTCGTATCATCGAGGACTCGTTTGTATTTACAGGCCACGATCACGACCACCTTCCGATTTATGTCCGACTACATACAGTATATATTACTAAGTATATTTTATTTATTTTTAACAATATTTTACTACTGTATTATATTTATTATACAATATTAGAAATGTAGTATATTTATTTAAATGTATATAATTATACATGTATTAAAGTTAGCCATTGATAGGTAAGTTTATACAATGAGAAGTTTATTTATATTTACTATTTATACAAACTTAATGTTTCGGCTTCTAAAGTTATATATATAATTTTTTAGTATAATTCAGTTTATATTTTAGGTGAATTAACGAGTAAATATGCCACAGTAGTTTTCGTCATTTTCTCCCCGAATTCATTTTATAGCAAAGCCTAGATAATTATATAAACACTTAATAAAAATACTTTCAACAAAAGTCACCGACATAGCCCAGCGGATTAGTTCTTTGAAGTGGCAGTAGGCGGGGCACATAGCGCGGAGAACCGATGGCCGATGGGGCAGAAAGGTTCTCGAATGGCGACCGCGTACCGGCAAGCGCAGCGTTGGACATCCACCGACCAGATGGTCAGATGACCTGAAAAAGGTCGCAGGTAAACGATGCATGCAGACTGCTGCCAACCGATCATTTTGGAAATCATTAGGAGAGGCCTATGTCCAGCAGTGGACTGACTGCGGCTGAAATGATGATGATGATTATTATTACTTTTGCAATTATGCATATGCCCCTCGAAAAATAAGCGTGTTTGAATACTGTTTGTGTACGTAAAATATAAATAGTGTAATATCCATTTTTTTATTTTGTCAAAAGTTACCGAGATCAGTAGGTATTTAATTTTTGTAGCGCCATCTTTTTTTAAAATAGGAGAAACTTAATATTTTACTAGGAAATTAGACCCGTTACAAGGAAGTGAGGTTGTCAAATCCGCTTCTTCATCAGTACGGTTACTTGGGCTCTTCAAGAAATAAATTTGTAAAGTATTTTTATCAAATTATGTGGAGTTCCTGCCAAGAGTACGTGTATACGTATTTTCGTTCAAATTCGAATCTATTACGAAATTATCATACTTTTCCTTATTTTGAAGTACTTAACTCCTTGTAAAGTAATATTTTTGTAAAGAATAGGCTAGTTTCCTAAAAAAATATAATAAGTCCGTCAGTTAGATAATCAAAAAATATTGGAGGCGTATTTTTGAATACGAAATGAAATTAAAAAATGAAATTAAAGAATGGAAAAGATATGGCGCTTTAAAGTTCCGTCTGACGTCACAGTCTGCTACACTTTTTCGCAATACGTGACGTCACGAGCCCCCACTCCTAAACTTTGATGCGTTATATTATATCTTTATAATTTATCGCTCAATTGGCAAAAGAAAAAATACGTCACTAATATATTTTGATTCTCTTAATGACGGACTAATTTTAATGTTAGTCTTTTGACCCTGGAAACTAGCCTATTGTGTACATTTTGTCAACCGTTACGTCGGGTATTTTTATTTGCACTATATTACTCGACGTGGCCCAAATATGATGACAGTTTGACACTAAATAAAGCCAGCCCTGTATACCTACGAAAAGGACGCTCATATCAAGACAATGTACGAGTATTTCTTAACTCTTTATCTACTAAACTAACTTCGTGAGATTTTACATACTAATATAGAAATACTGAGACGGACATAGCGTACCTTTTATCTCGGAAAAATTCCTATATTTTGAAAAGTGTGACAAAAAATCGGCGAGTCAATAATTTTTGTACGATATCAAAGGCTTTTGTTCGTTATCGAACGATTTTCCTTCGACAAATATTTCTACATTTCAAACATTTATGGCTAAGCAATATCTTCAAGCCAACCTTTGAAAAGTGAGAGAACATGATGTAGGTGTGGGCCTAGTAGATTATAAAAAAGAGTAGATAAATTACATTATGAATCGATGGTAAAACTAAAAACAATGTCTACAGTCCCATAATTATAGGATGATACATTTGACAGCAGGACAGAAATATGGTTAACTAGCTGTTTCCCGCAGCTCCACCTGCGTCAATAAGTAGCCTTTGTTTGACCCCGGATCTTTAACTATATTCATACCAAATTTCATCAAAACCCGTTCAGCGGTTTGGTCGGTAGTATAGAAGTATAGATATAGATTAGTACAGAAGATAGATATAGAAGTAATAAGATAAAGATGTTGAAGTGGGACAAAGACTAACAAGAAAACATATGTGAATTGACAGCTGTATAGATACGCGGGCAAAAGTCAGAAATAACCATAAATTATCGATACTCTGTGGCGACCAATCATATCAATGTCAAGTCCATCTGGCGGCTATCGGCGACAATTAATCGGACTTGCTCACTCAGCCGGGAATCGAACCAACAACCGTGAGGTGATAGTAAGATGTAATGTAGCGTATTTTAATAGCTAGGGATCAGGTGTCTTATTTTTGAAAAGTGTGAATCACGCAAAATCGGCGAGACGAATAATTTATTTTTCGACAAAGGATTTTTTTCGACATATATGTTGTACTTTTTAAAAATAGGACACGCAAGACCCAACAAGAGACAGTGTCCCCAGACACGCAAGTTTTAGTCAAGCAGTCGTTAGGCTGTGTCGGATGCCTTTAGGCAGCCTGAAAAATTCTGACAATGTTGGCTACTAACACATTTCGGGTCATGTTCCTGTTGGTCTGGTTTCCCTGTAAAAGAGGGTTCGGAGGTCAGAGCGCAGTCGCTTCATTGTAATAACCAGTGCCGCCAAATCTAAAAGAGATACATTTTGACGGTGATTGAGAGTAGAAGGGGAGACATGTTTGATGCGACACGATGACTTTATGAGAAGCATCGTTGAAAGGAAGATAAAAGGTAGAAGGGGTTCAGGTAGGTCATGGAGTAAACACATGGAGCAAGGTGAATGTTCACGTCGCCGTATCGTATCAAAAACTAAAGGAAATTGCTAAAGATCGACAATAATGGAATGTCAACAAAACAATTGAAAAAAAATATAAAACAAAAAACTTACTTAAAATTTACTTAATTATATTAGGTACTTAATAAGTTATCTCTAGTGCTAAAGAGTGGAGAACCCTGGTTAAGGCATCTTGCCTAAAAGGGATCTCTGTCCACGTTAAATTGTAACACAACTATTAACCAATAAATTTTATTTTATTATTTCTAATGGAAGGATCTCCAGTATTCTCCAGTGACAAGAGCCTAGCTTAAAATGTATAATGATGATGATTACTATTAGAGAATTAAATAATTATGTATATAAGAAATCGATTGGTGGCTTCTTTTCTCAAATGTGAAGAAGGAAAATTTGAATTGATGAATTGTAAAAAAATACTAGCATAATTTGTTCACAAGTAACTAGCATAATTATATTTCTGGAAACAAAACTTAGATAGTATGGTCAAAATAAGAGTATGGTTAAGTACTGTTATCTATAAGTTACTTTAAAAACAATTTATAAATGTGCGTGACTGTACATATAAAGACTGACTGGCGAAGGGATCTAAACTGAGAAATTTATTTATTTATACGTTTATTTATAACTTCATTATAAATGTTAATAATGAATAACGGACAAACTGTAGATTTTTTTTCCTGCCAACTAACCGATGACATGAAGAGAGTACCTATGGACCTAGTTTAATATACTAGACTAGGTCCATGAGAGTACCCATGGAGAGTACCTAAAGATAGTGATGTTATATGTTTTCGCGATTGCAGACTACAAAAAAGAATAGGTTCATGAAAAAAAAGACAATAGTACAATGGCGGACTTATCCCAATTAGGGATCTCTTACAATCAACCAGCGAGTGTCAGGAGAGGATATGCATACCGGAAGGGAAAAATCATCATCATCATCCTAGCGTTCTCTCTAATTAATTATGTGAAGTTTTAAATAAAATGGGCATATTTCCCCATACATGTTTGGACCCCATTTCACCCTCTTAGCAGGTGAATTTGGAAAAATAATTGCTACAATTCATTGACGATCAATGATATTTTAGTTTTTCTTTTTTCAGACTTTGTCCCATTTGTCCCCCCTACAGGAATTAAATTTAAGGTTAGATATTTAGATTTTCCTCGAATCTCCCCAAGTCATCGCTCCAGCGCAATCTCGGTCTTCCTCTCTTTTTCGCCAGCCACCCACAGGGCGCCATTTAGTGGATATTTGAGCCCAACGATTGTTATCCATGCGGCAGACGTGACCCGCCCAATCCCATTTAAGTTTGGCAGCTTGCGTCCCACATCGAAGATTCCTGTCCTGGAACGAAGTTTTGTGTGAAGGAGACTAACTGGCCTAAATATATGTATGTCTCATCGACGTACTGAATTTCTGGCCCGTCCACCATGAGCCTGACCTTGGTTCCATTGGTCATGACTTTAGTTTTTTTTTTTATTTATTTAAACTTTATTGTACAAATACAATTGTAAAGCACAATACGAGGGTCAAACTGAAAGTTCTTAGAAAATCAAAAACTGAGCACACTAGCAAGTTATTCCTTTTATTACATCTTTTCAAAATAGTGTCCTTTCACGCCAATACATCTCTGCATCCGATGGAACCAATGAGAAAAGCACTTTGCCCACTCGTCTTTAGGGGTCTCTTCGACGGCGTTTTGAAACGCAGCCACTGCTTCCACGGCGTCCATAAAACGTTTTCCTCAAAGTTGTTCTTTTTTTGTTGTCGTGGTGAAGGAGGATCCTACTGCGAGGTCGTTTCTCCCGAACTTTTTCCAAGACAAGTGACAAACAATTGTTAGTATACCACTCTGCAGTAACTGTTTTTCGATCCTCTAAAACAATTGTCGCGTAATGTCCGGTCCTTCCGAAGAACGATGCCACCATCTTTTTCCCCACGCTTCGAACTCTCTTCACTTTAAGAAAACACCCACTAAGCAGACTGTCTTTTGGTTTCGGGATCATAACAGTAAATCCAGCTTTCGTCACCCGTAAGTATGTCAAAGCACAGCATTTAAGTCACCTCCGTAAAATCTTTGAACCATTTCACGGCACCAATCAACACGACGGATTTTTTGGGCCTCGGTCAAATCGTGAGGCTAAGCTTCCTGACCGCTAAATGTTCATGCAGGATTTTGTGCACTTGGCTTATACCGATGCCTAAACTTGCCTGAATTTGCTGATAGGTCACTCTTTTGTCAGTCTCTATCATACGCCGCACAACACTGATGTTATCTTCAGTCGTCGCCGTAGAAGGCCGTCCCTCACCCAGATCATCGGTGAGATTAGTGCGACCACGTTTGAACTCATTAAACCAGTTGTAAACAGTGGCACGAGTTGGGGCTTTATCGTGATACATACTCAATAATATTGGCAAAGAGTTCCATTTTCAAAATATAAACTTATTTTTTTATTATACTGTTTACAAGTGGTCAGTTCTAAAGACTTTCAGTGTCGCCCTCGTAGGTGGACTTAATGCTAAAAGCATTATCTAACAGTCAACCTTTGGGTCAAGCAGAGAGCTTTATGTGGGTGTAAAATAAAGTTAAATGAACAGAAAAGCATAAGAAAATAATATGCAATACCTGCAATACATATATATATACTTACATATAATATAAACACGTATTATACCTACATAAACAATAAATATATACAATTATTAATGCAATGCAAAACAAACAACATAATACATGTGGCAACTAGATTCCCACATCACTCAGCTGTGCGAGAAAATGATCGTAAACAAGAGCTTTGAAACCCGCATGGCTGGAGGCTTTCCTAATTGATTCAGGTAGCGCGTTCCAGAGTCTGACAACCGTGACGGCGAAGGAGTTGGAGTAAAACCCAGTATGGTGAGAGGGAGTGGCAAGAGTCAAATTGTTTGAAGAAAGCAGAGCCCTTTCGTGATTCGAACTAAAAAATTTGAAATCTGTTTTGAGATACTTTGGGGAAGAGTAGTTAGTCTTTGATCGGTTCATGGCAAGCCCAATCTCAAGACTCACCGTGCTTAGATCTTGAAGCATTTGTTGCAGTTCTGCCGATGTGGATGCAAATATGACGATATCATCTGCAAAACGTAAGTTGGTGAGTCGTTTTGTTTCGGTCGCTATGCCTTTTGATTTCCACGAATCCGCCTATTTCCTAAATATCTCTTCAAGCGTACATGTAAATTATTTAGGGGAGCGCGGGTCACCCTGTTTAACACCTTTTTGAATTTTAAAAGGAAGACCTGACCCACAAAGTTTTACATCCGCTATGCTTGTGCTGTAAATAATTTCCAAGAGATCAATATAAATCTTTTCTATATTTTGTTTTCGTAAGGCAGTAAACAAAGACTCATGTGTGATGCTGTCAAAGGCTTGATAAACGCAATGTACATCGGAGAGTTAAATTCGTGACCTTTTTCTATTATTTGGTTTAGGGTGTGAAGATGATCCGTTGTAGAGTAACCGGGACGGAACCCTGCTTGTTCGGGTGGTTGGTTGGAGTCGAGTGTACTGCCTATGCGTGACATGATTATCTTTATAAAAGCTTTATATATGTGGGATACTAAACTTACAGGTCTATAGTTGTTTATATTGCTTTTATCATCCTTTTTGTGAACAAGTATTTTATTGGAGTGGCACATTTGCTCTGGTACCTTACCGGTTAATATAATATTGTTAAAGAGATTTACCAAATGAGGCATCAAAATTGGTAGGCCGATTTTGAGAGCCTCTGTTGATACTCCATCATCACCAGGACTTTTGCCGTATTTCATACCTTTTAAAGCCTCATGTATCTCGCCAGTTGTTATTAAGGGAATGTTATCCGAACAGTGTATACGTATTGTCTTGCAGTGTTAGTTTTGCTAGGGTTCTTGTAAAGGGTTTTGTAAAAATTTGTGCAAATTTCCAATATTTTATCTTGATTGTGCTGCTTATTACCTTCATCGTCGTTTAAATTGCTAATCCATGTTCGCCCGTTAGACATACCCCTTTTCGTAGTTCTCAAAGATTTGTGTTTCTCAAGAGCTATTGTTACCAGTAATGTGTTATGTTCTCTAATATCTTTTCTGATACTTCTTTTTACTTTTATATCTAATAATCTGTGTTCTTGACTTCTGATAGAGTATTCTGATCTCTCTTGTATCAAGGATAATGTGTGATTAGACAATTTTTTATGTTTCTGTTTTTCTTTCTTTATTTTCTTACTACTATATTTAACCGCAATAACAATGTTGTTATATTGTGATTCAACATTATCTACATTTCTTATGTTTTCGCGATTGTTATTCATTAAATTAAACTATTTTAATACGGTTTTATCGCGTTTATTACTTATTTATTTACACCTGACGTTTCAAACACTTTACAGCATTCATGGTCGCAAGCAGACTAAGTTAAAATTTGTCTTTGATGTCATAAGATTACAAACTTATAAAATTGACTGTGACTGTGGTTTATCATACATTGGGCAAACAAAGAGAAGCATTAATACTCGTATAAAAGAACATATTGCTGACATGAAAATAGACGCTCAACCAAGTCTGCAGTCTGTGAACATGCTCTAGACAAACCCAACCACTATATGCGTTTTGATAATCCTCAAGTCCTTGCAAAGGAAAACAGATTCATTCCAAGGATGTTACGTGAAGCTATTGAAATTAAAAAACATCCTAATTTCAATAGAGAGGATGGATGGCAGGTACCGCCAGCTTGGGACCCAGTCATTAACTTAATAAAATCGCAAACTCGGAAGCAGACTGCAAGACCCTTAGATAGCCAATACTGCGTGAATCGGAATAGCTCCCAATAAAAATTTCAGGCGGTAGTTTGTAATCTTATGACATCAAAGACAAATGTTAACTTAGTCTGCCTGCGACCATGAACGTTGTAAAGTGTTTGAAACGTCAGGTGTAAATAAATAAGTAATAAACGCGATAAAACCGTATTAAAATAGTTTAATTTAATGATTATCTACATTGTCAATTTCTAATATCTGAAAATGGTTTGATAGTTCTATGATTTGGAGCGATGACTTGGGGAGATTCGAGGCTAGGTGGTCAAAGGTAGCGGAACAGAGAGAGGTTTGGAAGGACTTTGGGGAGACCTTTGCCCAGCAGTGGGACAATATAGGTTTAAAAAAAAAATTAGATTTTAGAAATCCCCATAAGATGTGCATTTATATAATTCTTGCTTTATCTCAAAAGAACCTACATATCAAAAGTCATTAAGATATAAGTGTTCGTTAAGTTTTTGCTCTTTCTGACTATGTTCCCCTTTTCCC
Source organism: Euzophera pinguis (assembly GCA_947363495.1). Taxonomy (NCBI): domain Eukaryota; kingdom Metazoa; phylum Arthropoda; class Insecta; order Lepidoptera; family Pyralidae; genus Euzophera; species Euzophera pinguis. The sequence continues at coordinate 11,995,841 of OX376174.1, read as the reverse complement.
CTCTTAAGAGGGTGAATTCTTAAAAATCCTGAAACACGTTTTACTGAAATGTTACTGTGAAACGGACTTACTAATTAATCTCCATCCCCCATACATACTTTGGAACCCCGTTTGACCCCATAAGGGGATGAATTTTGAAAAAACCTTTCTTAACTGAGTACTATGTAATAACATAAAACTTCTATCCAAATTTCACGTATATACGAGTAGCTTTTATAGTTTAGGCTGGGCGTTGATAAATCTGTTGAAATTGAATGTCTGAAAATAATGATAATAATTATAAGTCCGCCTTTGCTCATATTATGCTTAAGTCTTTGTAAATATTAAATTATTTGTTACTGTATATGGGCAATAAAGATATTTTGGATTGTATTATATTTTATTGTAGGTGAGGTACCCTAAAAAAATATTTTTCATATTTTTATCTTACAGTTCGCTCCGCGTGAGTAATATGCATAGGCATACCAAATTTTAGTTCACTAGGTATGATAGTCTCTGAGAAAAACGTAGGACAGACTGACGGACAGACGGACAGACATGACGAAACTATAAAGGTTTCTTGTGTTTACTACGGAGCCCTAAAAACGCGATATATTAGTTTAATTAAATGTTTCTCGCTTCTCCCCAAAAGTTTACAAGTAAACCATTATCACATAAACATTAAAATTATATAAATTCAATTCCTCAATGAACAAACACTCTTGATTTATAATCTGTCTGCATGTTTGTGTGACCTTATATCCGAAACCAAACCCTGTTGTTTTAACATTGTTATGTTTCATATTTTGTTTGCTTTTCATAAGTAATTGTGTTGATCAGAGATGGAATAATTTTCTGAATCATTTATTATTTTCTTTATTCGATTAAAAGATGTTCTAATTTTGACTTTTATTTAATTTTATATAACTGACTAATGAATTCTTAAAAGCTGCGTGTTAAAATACTCTGAGCCTCCATTTTTGACTTTCTGAAAATAATTATTCACAATTAGTAGTTTTTTAAATATCCATATCCATACTAATATTATAAATGCGAAAGTCTGTCTGTCTGTTACGATTTTACGGCCAAACCGCTGAACGGATTATGATCAAATTTGGTATGAATATAGTTGAAGACCCGGGGTCAAACATAGGCTACTTTTTGACGCAGGCGGGGCTGCGGGAAACATCTTCATTATCGTTAATTTATTTTTTTGATAGATGCTGCCCATTCTGTACAATTTTTGTATTAGCACTATTTGAATACTAACACAAAAATAAATTCATTCATACTGGGTGGGTTACATCATCGACCCTGATTTGTATTTGAATGGTTTCTATCTTTTTAATTAATTCAGAGAAAGATAATCTAACTGCACATTTGGTTTATGGAGGTTACGACCCTCAGTATGTGAAAATATAATTATTTTTGTAGAGCGATGGATTCCATTAGATTTTTTTTATGATACCTACTCGTAACTCAATATTTTATGAACCAACCCAAACAACAGCTCTCAATAAATAATGTTTAATAAACACGGCATATATCACGCCGCTTCTTTGATCTGAAATTCCACATGTTTCGTGAATTTAATCACTTTATAATTCACAAGAAAGATGACACATCTCTGGATTAATTTACCTAGAATTTGGCAAACAGATAATTTTAGTGCGGGGATCGCTTTTCTTCTATTTCGCCTGGAGTGCTATTTTTGAAAAGCGCGACTCACGCAAAATCGGCGAATCGAATGATTTTTATTCGATATCAAATGATTTTTGTAAGCCATGAGTCATTGATTTCAAAAATTAGGCTCCTACTTACAAGGTGTAGCAGATGATCTCATGGGGGCGACAACGGCTACGACTCATACTGGGCAGTGGGCCCAAAACATTTGAATCATCGACACGATGAAGATGAAGCGCAACGAATACCGTACTGAGACCTTCAGAAATTATCTTTTATTTTACGGCATTGTCTTGGTTTAATCAAGTGATTCAAGCATGAAATATTCTACATAAACTAGCACTAAAAGCTTTTCATATTTGTTCTGTAATATTTTTTTCCCTGACTTCTTGGCGCATTATCTTTCTGTTTCTCCCAATGGTTGACGGGTAGAGAATGCTCTTAGCATGAAAGTCCGCTAACTTGTGGAACATTACGGTTTTAACATTGAAAAAGGAACTTTTTTCGATGCTTTGTAAGTTTATTATTAAATAAACTAACTGTTCAAAGTATTACCTTGGGACTCGAACCTACGACCCTAGAATCTACATATAAACTTCTTACCCACTGGACCACAGAGACAGTATAGTAGAAAACATCCTGCGTATCAAAATTATACCATTTCCTTTCTTATTCTCGGCTAAAAACATCGTTAGCACGCAGAAGTATGATTTATGTTGGACATACCGTCTTTTGCATTTCTTAATTAATACAAGTAATATTTTTTATCCCATCTAAGCATCCCGGACGTAAAAATAGGGAGACTACGGACGATTAACCCGTACTTTTTCCAGTAAACTTCTCCTTTCTTTCTTTCTTTCTTCCTTTTCTTTCTAAAGTTCAAGAAGCCGTTGTGCACGCTCAAATATCTGCTTACATTTTTTCCAACTCCCTTCTTACTCCATACCAGTCTGGCTTTCGTCCTGGTCACAGCACTGCTACTGCATTGCTTAAAGTTACCGAAGATATCCGGTTAGGAATGGAGAGTACGATGGTCACCACACTTGTATTAATTGATTTCTCAAACGCGTTCAACATGGTTGACCACGATATTCTCCTTGCTATCCTCCAATATTTGCAATTCTCTCCACCAGTAGTGAATTGGTTTTCTGATTACCTCCGTGACCGCCAACAAGCAGTTCGTATGGATCGTGAGTTGTCTGACTGGAATACCCTCTGCACTGGAGTGCCGCAAGGTGGCATTCTTTCTCCTTTACTTTTTTCTATCTTCATAAATCTTCTTTCTTCTTCCATTGACTGCTCTTACCATTTCTATGCTGACGATCTACAAATATACGCACAGTCAGTAGATAACATTGACTCAGCAATCACCGAGGTAAACTTAGCTCTGTCGGCTATCTCTTCGTGGTCTGCTGGCTTTGGAATCAGTGTCAACCCAGATAAATGTCAGGCAATCGTTAGTGGTAGCAGTAGACAAATTAACCAGCTCAAACTTAGCTTTGTTTCACCTATAACCTAAAATAATAACGTTATTCCTTTTCGTAATTCTGTAAAAAACTTAGGTCTCCATATTGATATCACACTCAGTTGGACTACTCATGTGGCTGAAATCAGCCGCTCTATTAATATTGTTCTTCAACAGCTGAATCGTCTCAGAAATTTTCTACCTATTAAAGCGAAGATTCTTTTGGTTCAAACCTTAGTTTTTCCAATTTTGGACTATGCAGATGTATGCTATCCAGACCTTAATCAAGATCTTCTAAATAAGCTAGATCGTCTAGTAAATAACTGCATCCGCTTCATATTTTGCCTCCGTAAGTATGATCATATATCGCCTTATCGCTCCGAGCTTAGATGGCTACAAATTCGTCAACGCAGAGAGCTTAGGCTTCTCTGTACACTCTTTTCGATCCTAATGAATCCTCAATCTCCTGATTATTTAAAATGTAATTTTAAATATCTATCCGACTCTCATGATCGTCAACTTCGCTCTTCTAATTCTCTCTTACTAAGTACTCCTCTTTTTCGCACCAGTTTTATGGCTAATACCTTCACTTTACAATCTACTCGACTTTGGAATGCTTTGCCTGCTGATATTAAGGAAAGTCCTAACAAATTTTTATTTAAAAAGCGGGCACGTGTTTACATTTTGGACTCGCTCAGTTAATGAAAACTTCTCAATGTGACTTGACTTCATCATTGATATTTGTGTAGGTATATGTATATATATATAGGTATATATTTAAAATGAAATAGTATTTGTGTATGTTTTATGTATGTTTACGTAGTGTATAAACTTAAGCTTTTGATAAAATTTGCTCTATAAGTAATACATTTTTCCCCTTAACTTTTTTGCGCCAAACTATCTTTTCGTTTCTCCCAATGGTTGACTGGTAGAGAATGCTCTTAGCATTAAGTCCGCCAATTGTTATAAGTATATGTGTACTTTGTGGAACAATAAAGTTTTAATAAATAAATAAATAAATAAATAAACTTGCTCGAAAATTATTTTAGCGATGCTTCCATTGTCTGTCTTAATTATGATCTGATAACTTATTCAATTTTAAAAATACCTACATCTTTTAACACATCAAGATCACTACTCAAGCTAAAACCGTCTGGCGAATTATATTGTTACCTCCAAAAAGTATTTGGTTTGATAAAAGTACATTTAAAAAAAAGGATCCAATCGTTTGGTTATTTATCAAGTACAAATTGTATAAAAACTTCTAATCATATTTTTGTGTAACGCTCTACTAAGAGACGAACAGCTGCTGAGGACGCTACCGGGCTAAGATTCTTATCTTGTGTTTTGTTTTAAATGTCATCTTTTAAGTACTTTTCGGCAGTAACATTATTCGTCGGACGGTCGTGATCTTGATGTGTTAAAAGATGTAGGTATTTTAAAAATATAATTAGTTATGAGACCAAAATTTGGGACAGACAATGGAAGCATCGCTGAAATAATTTTCGAGTAAGTTAAGTGGAAAAAGTCCGGGCTTGAGAGAGAGAATTTATCACTTCAGTCAATTGGAATACATCTTTTAACTTGTTTATTCTGATCTCTCTTTATTTTGAGTTATAGGGTGCGTCAGATAAATTGATAGATTGGAAGGTAATAGTAATTATGGTTGATTGAAGGAAATTTATTTTTAAATGTGTCGAGTTAGCTGATATGATACTTAATCATTCTTACTTGCGAGTACCACTTATAAAAAAACTGGAGCCCAAGACTCACTATGGGATGCTGCGCCATCGCCATCTTATTTATTTACCAAATTCTTGTATAGCCCAATCAGCAAAATAGCAGCTTTCGCCATATTGCGGAAAATATTGGCACTCATTTCTATTACTGGCAACTAGGTATTCATGTATCTTTCCGTCATTTCAACGTCATCTGCCAAAAAGAGACAGAAGTGGACGTTGTGTATTTTGTGATTGTTTCCTAAGAATATTTATCAAAATGGGAAAAATAATTCATAGTAATGAGAGAACAGTGATATAAAAGATGTTATCATATTTTACGTAAATTAAAACGAAGGATTGATTTCCATTTCATTAAATTACATTGTCAATTTTGTTGTTCACATGTCACAAACCCCATTCAACGTGAATGTAATCTGATGTAATCAGAAGCGACTCAAATGCAGGGTTTTAATTTTCCTGGTCAAGCTATAGACAGTAAATCGAACAGGATACAACATAGCACAGAACATTAATACGAAGGTGCTGCTTCTTTTTTAGTAAGTAAATTTTTTTTTTTTTTCATCAGGCCAAATTTCAGAACTTTCAAATCGTCAATACTATAAATAATAAAGAAAACGCCGAAATAAACTCAGTGACAATCGACTTTATGGGTCCATACCACATTCGGACTGTCGGAAACAATTGCTCCATGGTCGGAAACGTCCAGAGAGTCGAAGTTTTACAGGCAGATAACGCTGAGAATTATCTTAAATGATGAAGGGAATATGGTAACTAAACATTTTATTTGTAGAGATTTCTTCCCCTATGGACCTGAAAGTGAAAACAAGAAAAGGGTAATTGGCATGACTTGAATTTCTTCAACATAGTACCGTGGTCCATTCATAACAAATCTTAACACCTGCTAGAATGTGTTCAAGAAGCTAATACAATTTTTATATACCTACAAACAACAAATTAGAAAAGGTACAGAGGAATCTTCAAGTTACTTGCATAAAACGAATGCTCAGCGTCCCAGCCCCTTCTCGCACCTACATACACACAAATATCCAGAAAAAGACGAAAGCTATCGCCATTGCTACTTTCTTCCACCCCCTCCCCCTCTAATATTACACTCGGAAAATAAAGTACACTCGGAATCAGTTAAAGGTCTCCTTTACGGAATACATTTGGCACACTTTGAAAATTAAAAAACGTTTTTCTTTGCCTCCGACGTGAGAGTTCCTCACTGTCATTATTCACCATATCTGGTCCGTTAGTGGGCAACTCTTAGGTGGGCTTGTAGGTCTTTACACTGTCTACATACGTACTTCATCCCTCCAGCGGTACCTGGGACGACTAGTTTGTTTTCCCATATAGCCATTTTGGTCGCAGTGTAGAAAGAAACAGTTACCTATTAATATTACTACACTGCGACCAGAATGGTTGTATGGGCTAGGTATTCACTTCTTTTCTAGAAGCCATTCTGATATTCTTTTCGATTATACGTCTAATTTCTTTTTACATGTCATCATCTCAAATAAAAATCATTGAGTGTGTCGATTTCAATAATAGACTTTCATCTGTGGCTCTGCTAAGAGATCTTATTAACGCAGACGCTAATCTTGTTTATCAAATTTGTACAGCGCCCCTAGCGTATAGCAAGGTAACTAAGAAACATTCGTGGTAGAGGCGCTGATCTGTAACCCTATTTTTGAAATGAATGACTCATATGCCGAATAAAAGTCGTACGACCTCACCGATCATGACGAAAGAAAATATTTCGATATCGAACTAAAATCATTTGACACGCCGAATTTGGCTGAGTCACACTTTTCAAAAATAGCACTACTAACTGTAACGAAATTACAGCTACATGGAAGAACATGCTGTGAGAAGTTTACTTCTGCGCATTATTTATTTTTAGCCTTTATAATAGGAGGTTAACGAACGTAAAGTTACGATTGTACTTTGCACCAAAAATAAATTGTTTACTGTAAATCAGGATGTTTAAAATTGTATAGAGTAAAGGAATGTATACCGCACATTGTTTTTCATCTAACTATGGAAAACAGTGACTTATTAATCAGTTTTAGTAAAATTTAATAAATGTTTCTCACGACTCAGGTTGAGCCCGAAAGTAGCCTATGTTTGACTCCAGATCTTCAACTATGTCCATAACAAATTCGATCAAAATAGGTTCAGAAGTTCAGCAGTAACAAACATCTATCCAACCTCACATAAATTCCTTTCGCGTTTATAATATTAGTGATTTTAAACTATCTGCAAACGCTCGAAAATGCCGACAACAAGTAAAGGGATATAAATAAGATAAATCATTATTTTGTTTCTTAAAATACCGGTTTCAATCACTTTTATTATCCCTGGGATCTGATGCGACAAGAAAATTAAATAAGTACGCAAAAGATTTATGGATGCTAGTACGTCATTTCTCATAAACTTCATTGAGCTTTGTGTTGAAAATATAATTTAGTTATTATTAAACGGTCGTATCCTGTTTAAATACATCTTCGTCGTAGTGACTGGACACTTGTCAAGAATGCAAAAAAAAAGAAGCGGTGACTCATATTCTTTGTGTTTGGTGAGATTGTGTCATCATCATCATCCAAGCGTGTATTCCTAGTTGCGTCGTCAGCTTACGCTTTGGAGCCTAGGGTACGGCATGGTACTAGATTTGGCGGAACTGGTTAATGGAGCGACTGCCGTCTGGCCTCCGTAACCATTTTTACAGGGAAACCAGACCAACAGGAAAATGACCTTAGGTGTGTAGTGCCCAACACTGTTAGAATTTTTCAGGCTACCTAAAGGAATCTGACACAGCCTCACGACTGCTATCTATGGATAACAACCGGGACCAACGGCTTAACGTGCCTTCCGAAGCACGGAGGAGCTCAAGATAGAAAATACCACTAAATGACGACCAATCTAATAAAGGTCGCGTCACGTCGTCGCTTGACACGCCCATTCGGTACGGACACACAGGTCGCGCTCGACTAACGAGCGTGTGTATATGGTGGTATTACCAGTATGATCCCTTACCAGTCCTTGAAATTTACGATTGACTAGTTTATTAAATTGTCTATGTGCCCCTTGGATTGCGGGTTCGACTCTCGCTTCTCGCGGAAAGCATACTTAAAAAAAATCATTTATTTCAGGGATCCATATTAACAATAAAATTCAGCACAATTGTAAATTGAAACTTTGTTTAGGAGCTAAACTTGCAAGCTTGACTTATAAGCTGAAACACCTGATTGTCTAAACATAGATTCCGTGCTTCAGAAGGCACGTTAAAACGTTGGTCCCGATTGCAATCTAGTTCTTGTTAAACATCATGATCCTATTGGTCGAATAATGGTGATGTAGGTCAGACGGTAGTCGCTCTATTGTAGTAACCAGTACTACCAAATCTAGGACCATTATAATGGGTATATGGGTACCCTACCCAGGGATCTGAAGAGCAAGCTGGAGTTGCGACTGGAAAAGACGCTTTAGAGTAGATCAGAATGTACTATTCCATTTCTAACAAATAAAGATCCACGTGCCAACAATTCATCTTCAGTGAAAATATCGTTTGATTCCCCTGTAAGTAATATTTCTATTAAAGTATTAATCTCGTTTACTACACCGGCCACCCACTGATGTTTTATTGAATGAAGTATATATTGTATAGAATTTTTTAAAGTTTGTGCCAAATGTGTATCCTTCCTTTGGTCTATAGACCATTCTTGCATAGTCTTTACTACCATATCAAATTCCATTGACTGCAAATCTTCGCCATCTACGTAAAACGTTTTGTCAAAAATGTCTAGCAGTATTCTAACAGCTTTAGTTCTCTTAATAAGCTCATCGTTCTTGCTTTTAAGTATTTTATATCTTGCTGTTATTACTGATCTCATACTCTGTAGAGTCTCCCGTATTTTTGTTATATCATCATTTTGTTTTAAAATATCTAAAATTCCATTTAAAACATCAGTTTCAAGTAATTTACCAATTGTTGATACTTCGCGTAGGAGAACTTCCTTTAAGATGTCAAGAAATTTTAATAATTTCGTACGCGGCAGTTTCAGTATCTCACTAATTAGATCAGCAAAATAGTCTGAGAAGCCAGGATAGTCTCTACATTTGTTAAAATGTTTACATAGCAATTTCATACTTTTCTTCTTGTGGTTTACGTATTTAGCATATATTTTCCCTGATAATGCTTTAGTATTTAAATAAATTGAAGAAATATTTGTAGCATTTAGGACTTCATGAAGTAAAATTTTTTCCTTGCGATAGAACAACGCGCTAGATATTTCAACTAAACTAAGAAGTGTATACTCTTTGTCAACTTCATTCAATTTTAGCTTAGTTTGATTAAAAGGCTGTAGTTGCTCTCTAATAGTTGCTACATAATCAGTTAGTATAGATTTTACAGTAGAATTGAAATCCTTTTTTACGCCACATTTATAAAGCAGATATTTTGTCGCATTTTTAAGATGTTCTAGACCTAATTTTGTTACCATCTTTCCAAATGTCATGTAAATATTAAGCTCTTTTTCTTGATATTGAGAATTGTTTTGTTGGGCATGCATGTCGAACATTCTTCGCATCGCTGTCCCATATCTGATTGATTTTTTATAATTAGCGAATTGCTCCATAAATTTATCGCCCAATTTTATTGTTCCCTCTATTTCCATATCGTAACATAATGAAAAATTTAGAAATGCTGAAAAAAAAGAAATATTATTATTTAATAGATTTTCTCCCACGTACGCTGAGACTGTGGAATGAGCTCCCCAACATGGTTTTCCCAAGAGATTACAACATGGGGTCTTTCAAAAGGGCGTTAAAGGATTTCTCAAGGGTCGGCAATACGCACGTGATGCCCCTGTGTTGCGGGCGTCCATGGGCTACGGTGACCACTTACAATCAGGTGGGCCGTATGCCTTTTTGCCTACTTAATTGTATAAAAAAAAGGAATTTTTTTGAATAAAATATCACAGCATAAAATATTCGAAGAACCTACGCCTGTTTGTTAGTTTAAAAACTTACCAAAACTTGCTAAGAAAGATAGAAGCTTCATAGCAAATGACAACGAACAATGGTTTTCTTTTTTTAATTTTTATATATATATCTTTAAAAAGGTTTTTCAAAGAGCAAATTTATCACTGCGAAATTGGTGAAACATCGCAACTGAATTTTATGTGATATTAACAGTGTGTTGCACAATTTAAAGCCTCATAAAAATGTTTAATGATTATTTGATCGCATATCATACTTTCTAGAAGGATCAGAATTAGGAAAATAGTAGTCTTTTAATAGGATGACTATGTAACGACAATCACAACACCATGTGTTGATGATTATATCATCATCATCATCAGAGTTTTATTATTCAGAATCAAGAATCTTATTCGCAGCCAGTATCTATTTGAAACAAATTGTATCGAGTGGAGTAGATTATCAAAAAGGTTTCCTTTTTGACAAGGGTAACTACTTTGATTATGGTTATTCCATTAGATCCACTAACAACTTACTTATACGACAGATTAGGACACGTCTAAACAAATACTAACACAGCGTATTACAACACTTCTATTGACACGAGAAGAATGGGGCATTTACTATTTATTCACAAAGCATAAATTCTAAAGATTAGATGCTCAATGTACGTGAACATTTGTAGGGCGTAGCCACCGGCTACCTGAAATCGGGTAGGAAATACGCGCTTGCGTAATATTCTCAGGGCTGGTATATTTGCTATTATTAAACAATAGCTGCGATGGCTCAGTAACCCATAATGGGTCTTGGCCTTCGACACGAGATCTCCAATGCTCCCTGTTCAGCGCAACCCCTGACAGCTGGCTCTTCGGAGGGCTTCCAGGTCCTTCACGACTTTTTCCTTCCAGCAGTACCAGGGGTTCCGTAGGGCTGGGCCCGTTATTCCTTCAATGATGCTTCGCATAAAATCATTGTGTCGTATAAAATGTCCTAACATGTTTCCCCTTCTGAAGGAAAATTTTTGCCTAATTATAAGTTGTAAGTATTTTCCTGAAATGCTTATTTCCTAGATCATCTTCATTCCTAAGTAACACTCAACCAGGCATAAATCATTAAAGAAATCAATACGGATAGTCCACCGGCCATCTACAGATGTTGCTACCTCGCTACTTTATCAATTATCACAACACGATTGAAAATTAATCAAAACGAATTGCCTAATAAATTATAACAGCCCTTACTAATGTCCAAAGTGCACTACTAACCAGTCTAGTGATTTAAAACACGTGTACCTTTAGGGCAGGATTTTAATGCAGTACTTTCATATTAATGATCAACTGTATTTATCCATGACTCGGAAATGGTAACAGACAGATTGTAAATAGGCTTTCTGTTATAAAGCTATGTTATTATTTAGTATAGTTGCGATTTAACAAGAAAATTGTGCTTTGAATTTGCATATAGATTTACGTATGAACCGTGGTGTTAGCACTAATAATGAAACCAATTATTTAGTTAATAATTTTTATTTTTTAAATTTTTTAGTTTTAGTTCTATGTGGCAAATAAAACGACCAAAAAAAATACAAATTCTCTCTTTTCCAAAATGGAGTCGGGTGATTGTACAAATTTGCAAAGGAGCCTCCAACCCAAAATAAATACGAGGATATGCATACTTCAAATCGACCTAAACTGTCCTTTGATCATATCAGGAAGTGGTAGGTAGCTATTTTTCCGATTTTCGAAACGCGAAACTGTGTGTTCAACCCGTTTAACGATTTTGATGATGTTTGGCATGGATATAGCTACTAACTACTGCCCAAAGGTTACTTTTAGGCACAGGCGGAGCCGCAGAATCAGCTAGTACATACATAAAGTTTGTCGGATTGCGCCAAACCTGCTCCTAGATCTAAGTTTATTCAGCTTAAAACAGGTTAACATAAATTCCGGAACAAAGTTAAACCTTTCAACGCATCTACTTAACATGATCTAAGATAAATCCGTATTGAAATCCTGTGAGACGTTAAGATGCATTACCCAATGAGCTACATTGCAACTTGCACGTCCGCAGATTGTGGCACAGACGTGAGCGGCGCCTGCCTTAATATTCAAGTCATAAGAGGAAAGCGGGAACAAGATCATAATCTAATACGGGTCGCGTCTCGTCGTCGCATGCATGACCCGCATAATCGTTACGGATACGCGCATCGCGTTCGGCTATCGAGCTTTTCAAATCTTTCAACTGGTTCATTTAAGGAAAATCCATACTGAAATCCTGTGAGACGTTAAGATGCATTACCCAAGGAGCTACATAGCAACTTCCACGTCCGCAGATTGTGGCGCTAACGTGAACGGCGGCTCCTTAAGATTCTAGTTATAAAGGGATAGCGGTTGTGAGATCATAGTAATTCAGTGTCGAGGAAAGCTGTGTACAATGAGGTCGAATTTGTACAAGCTATTTGCTCTTTAAACAATAGTGACGAGTTAGAGAGAGAAATGTGAAAATTGAATGCGACCACAATAGTTGTTAAAGAGGGTTGGTTGTATGTGGGCTATAAAAATAAGTTGTATTAATGATTTCTTGTGTTTTCGCGATTGTTACACATTAAATTAAAAAACGTATTAAAATATTATTATTAAAATATTATTATTTAAATATTAGTATATTGCATTGTAATTAATTGAAATTTCCATTGCAGAACATAATTAAATAGTTCTCTGTTATATATTGTAAATGTGCAATTCTATACTTCATTCTCACAACAACAAATATTTACAGTTAATAAATGAAAATACAAAAAAATACTATAAAAAAATACATAAAGTCTTATGTATTTTTCAATGTTTAAGTACTTATGAATTACTAAAGGCAAAATGGCGACCATGAGAATCTTTTAGGCGTCTACTTCAATAACAATGAGACACTTATGCTTCAGACTTTCGAATTCACTCGCCTTTGACTTAGACCACACGGATTACCCGCTATAAATCAAACGACTTCTCTATGATCACTTAACGCGACACTAAGTCGGTACTCAGGTTCAAATCCAGCTTTTATGTCGACTCAGGGTTTCCTGCGTTCCTGAAATTAAACTCCTACTTATGTCTAAAAGGAATTTTAAGCTACTGCAATTTACTCTACTAACGATTTTGATGATATTTGCTTCATTTAATAGTCTTAAAAAATCTGCCACTAATGCACTTGGATTCATGTTCGTTGTTGACCTCCCTGTCAAAAGTTTGTTTGTTTGTTTGTAATAACTTTATTGCACAGAAAATAACATTACAGTAAATACAAAACTAAAAATAAATGCAACGGCGTACTTATCCTATATAGAGACCTCTTCCAGTCAACCGGGACGTAACAGGCGGCAGCGAGGCGGACTTAAGTCCGCCATTTACATTCTTTGTAATAAAGTTTTAATAAATAAATAAATGTCTTTAACTATATAAAAATATGCTACATAAATATTTAGATACATACAAATTCTTATAAAAAAAAACTAATAATACATATTATATCTATAAAAAATATAATACCTCAAAGCTGTGTTCAATTAAGTTTTTTCTTCTTTCAAGTCATATTGGTTATAAAAGGTTCTATATTAATTTCGAACAACTTGGCCACTTCTACCGCCCACTCGTCTGTTTTCTCGAAGTCTTCTATTGTATGTAATTTGGAATGTAAGAGACAATAATAGGCTAAAAAATGTTGTAAGATTGTAAGGGATCAGATGGCATTCGCTCTATTAAATAACTGCAACCAAATGTAGGACCATGGTTAATGAGTACCCTGTTCCCTGAAGGATGAGCTGAGGTTGAATGATAATGTAAAAAAAAAATTGTGCTTTTTATAAAATCTAGCGGCCCGGTACGTGCTTCGCTACGTATCCATACTAATATTATAAATGCGAAAGTCTGTCTGTCTTTCTGTCTGTCTGTCTGTCTGTCTGTTACGCTTTCACGGCCAAACCGCTGAACGGATTTTGATGAAATTTGGTATGAATATAGTTGAAGACCCGGGGTAAAACATAGGCTACTTTTTGACGCAAGCGGAGCCGCGAGAAACAGCTAGTAAAGTGATAAATGAAGAACCGCTAGACCGATTTTGTGCAAACTTCACATAAACCATCTACTAAATAGTCCGAACAAAGCCTAAACATTTGGTTTGGATAGGTGAGCCCGTTCTTGGGTTATAAAATTACAACGCAAAGTGGCATTGATTTTTATATATGTTACCGGAAATGTATGAAATCTAGGAATTGTATACATCTCCTAGGAAATGTATACAATTCCGAAGCAATTTAGGAAATGTATAAAATATTGTTTTAAAAATTATTTAATACATACATATCCTAGATAATGTATACATTTCCTAGGAATTGTATATAATTCCAATATTGTATTAGGAAAAGTATAAAAATAATGCTTTCTGTAATAAAACACGTTGTTAAGTCTTCATATTCAGTCTACATATCCTGGGTAATAAATCTAGTTTATTTAGATTTAAAACATAATTGATTGATGAGAAAAATAAAACTAAACTAAAAACTAAAATGAAATTACAACTAAAACACTTAAAAATTTCAAAACTGGGTAATGTATACGTTTAATAGGAATTGTATAGAATTCCAATATCGTTCACACGTCGTCTTTTGAAACTCAAGCGTTTCTGTCACAAGGTTTGTCGCTCGCTCGTTTCGCTCGCTCGCTAACTGTTATGGTCACTGTAAAACCATAACCTAACCTACTTTTTGTCACAAAGTCGTCTTTTGAAACTAAGTCGCTTCTTTCGCAATCGTCATCATTATAATTTCAGCCTCGTCTTACATTTCCGATCGCTATTTAGGAAATGTATAGATTTCCTAGGAAATGTGTCTAATTTATATTATATCACACATTTCCGGGCGATTTTAGGAATTACATACATTTCCTAGGAATTATATACAATGACGGATTACATACATTTCCGTTAACATATATATAGATGTACATCAAACCATTTGTTCGCAGTTGTTGTTTATAGCTAATTCGCTTCAAGAGATTTATTGCGTGGTACCATGGCATTACATACAAACCATTTTGACTAATCCACTAGGTATATAAAATTTCGATTATTCCCAATGTCATTGTGCTTATTTATCTAACTATTAAGTTATAATTTACCTGACAGAATTAAGTCGTTAAAAGTTAAACTCGTTAATATTAATAACACTTAATTACTATATCAGGCTTTCAACATGACTTACAAATTTAATATTTCCTTTGACATTCGACTATGAAATAATTGTCGCTTTACGTAATACGTGCAGGTCATTGACAACTAGTCGCATAAAGCTTGAATTACAATCACAGGTAAAAGGAGATTAGAACCCAATGAAATGTATGCACTCACGTAAAATAGGTGAGTCGAATGATTTTCATACGACATAGTCGGTGAGTCCAACGATTTTCATTTTACATATGAGTCACACATTTTAAAACTAGTGGCTCTGTGAGCTGTAGACCTCGCGAGCTTATAGAGATTGCAGATCGAAGTAACTTTTCACACCATATGATTTTCCGCTTCTCTGTTTACCCGGTGGTATGACAGAATGTCACAATCATACAGCAAGCTGGCTGAGAAACCTCGATGAACACTTTTGATCAAAGCAGGAAGGCTGTGGCAACTATTTATTTATTTATACACAAATCTGCGTTTAAATTTTGTTGCTCTTTTATATTCAACTAGCTTTATTCCTCCGCTCCGCCTGCGTCAAAAAGTAGCCTATGTTTGACCCCGGGTCTTCAACTATATTCATACCAAATTTCATCAAAATCCTTTCAGCGGGTTGGCCGTGAAAGCGTAACAGACAGACAGACAGACTTTCGCATTTATAATATTAGTATGGATGGTACATTTACATATACTTATTGCACATTCACAGCAAGGATAGGGTAACACACCAGAGAAACCATAACTAACTTTGATAGACTAACCGCCACACTAGGAGTCGTTAAATTCTTCCTTTGAGAGTGAATTCCAAAATTTGTAAACAGTGAAATTTATAAAATATGTAAATATATAAGTAATTAAATGAAAACCTAAAAATTTAAGAATTTTCACTCTAATGGAGAATTTTTATTTGAGTTTAAAGATTTTAATTATAGTGCGGCTGTTAGTCAGTCACCATAGATTAAGAGATTTACCGTCCAATTGTGAACATGACTTTTTATATTTACATTTTTCCAAACTATCTTACATAGATAGAACAACACAAGATTATCTGAATAAGTTCTATAAATCACATTAGAATTTCAAATAGGAATCACGTCGGATCTCGACATGAAACAAACCCTATTTTATATTCAAAATTGGACCAGTTTCCATTATTCGTTTGTGACGTACGATTTTGAATATACAATACAAAACCCTTTACATCAGAAAAAATAAGGTAAATTACATACAATTTTAAAATTAATGAGCAAGAGGCGGCCTTATAGCAATTTCTTCCAGGCGTGATATACGTGATCATCAGCAGTAAAGTTTTGCATTGGTCAGCTTGAAAATGATTTGATGTTACCTTTCGGCTGTCTATGGAGCTGAATTTTATATCCGGTTACAAAAGAAAAACTTTAACTTCTTAGCAAGAAATTATCGGGTTGTAGAAATACCAATGAGAGATTAAAATATTATTACTTTGAATGTGGTTACACTGTGGTTCCTTTGAATGTGGGTACACTTTGTTTTTACGAATTCAAGGTCCGCTTTTTGATCTTGCCTCAGGTCAGCTTACTTGGTGTAAAAATTTATAGAAAATGGTAATTTTCACTTCTTTTTAATATAACTTCTGTAAAAAGCGAGCTTTTTCAATACTTATTGATCTCTGTTTAACAAACACCAAATGAGAGAAGATAGCGTAACACACATCGTTTCTACTCTATTATGTACCTATGTCATCATACTCACACTTTCATTGAAGATACATTTTCAGAAGAAAAAAAACATAAACCTTACTAAGGCAAAAACACTAACATGTATGATATTGGTGATATTCGCCAAGAACGCTGGCTGCCTTCTTGGCGATAACGCCCAAATTGAGTACATACCTACTACATAATTGATTGAAAATAAAATTAAAGCACTCTTTTTTTTTGTATATTATATGCGTCTTAATGTAGGCATGTACATTTAAGCTTTCTGCACCGCTCACGCAATGTTTTTTTTTACCGCAGCTCATTTCTACCCTAAGGTTGGCTGGAAGAAATTGCCTTAGCAATAAGTCCGCCTTTGTACCCATTTAGTTGTATTGGATTTAACTACGTGTTTCTTTTTTTATGTAAATGGTGCAATAAAGTGTTCATTCATTCATTCATTATTTTTCCCTTTCCAGACAAATAACTAGAAATAGACCTAGAATCTACACTCTACATTAATTTATTGAAAGTAAATATCGTACCGTCATTGCCAATGGAAAAAGTGCCTTGAATCTTTTACTTTTTGGATACCAGCAATCAAATTTACATATTTGTATCGAGCTACTGTTTGATTCGATACGCAGTATAATGATCCGATATTATACTCGGGAGCAATAAAGCCTGTGGGTTGGATAATTTATTGCTTAAAAGATAAGATACTTTGAAATAAAATGAAATAGGATTATATAATTGGGTATTCTACAAATTTTTATTTTTTCTTTCATATCAATATTTTTATTTCCAGAAACAGAATTATGAAAGAATTTTTGTAATCCGTTCAAAAATAAATAAGTTATAAGCCTTTGAAATTCGGTGGAAGAGAAATCTGTCAAAAAACAAGAAAAGCATGCACTATGTGAGCTGTGACGTCACTGCCACTCGGTTTCTTGCGTACAAAAGAGATAGCAAGACGTTCCCACCACGCTCCCACTTTTATTTTAGAGAAAACTTTAAAATCGAATTACGGCCTTAATTAACAACCAATTTTGTTGTTGTTTTCAGAATCGGTTACTTTTTAGTGTATATTTTGTTTAGTATAACAATATTAACCAAGTATGAATACAGTCAAGTAGGTATGGTCACACCACAAAACTTGACTACGCTATATGAAGTTTGTGTTAAGGTTCTTAATTTGATTGATAAATACAACTCCCTATACACAATTATCAAAAGTAAACCTAGTTTGCCTCCAGATGTTTGCATACCTACTCTGACACAAATTAAAGAAATGAACAGATAGATCCTCAGAAGCTCGGCCTCAGATTTTCCCATAGATTAGAAAAATAACTACAGATAGAGGCATCAAATACTTTTTTATGCTTCTCAATGTCCTAAAAAATTTTGTTTCGCTCAGTAAAATATTTGCATGATAGAAATACAGTGGAATGCATTGGGAATTTTTTAAGTAGTCTCACCAGGGTGGCGATTCTCATGCCTTTAGAGATAAGTCGAATTCGAGACTTCTCGAAAAAACGTGGCGGGTGATTACCGAAAACCCTATACAACCGCCATTTTTTTTCGTCAAACCTAGCATATAAAAAATCGCCGTCCAGCTCTGGATACTAGTTTTTTCCTCACTTCAAGATACTTTATTTACCGCATGGTAAATCCCAAGCCGCATGGCTGGGAAACACGCTCGGACCAAAAGGAATGCCAGCTAGCTACACTTTGCACAAGTTGTAAAATGTATTTAGGTCAGATTGTAAACAACCGAATACATTTAAATTTTAAATACGACTTCGACAACCAAATATTTTTTTTTAAATAGACTTGAACATTTTTTCGTGAGCACTTTAATAAAATCCATACTAATATTATAAAAACAAAAGTCTGTCTGTCTTTCTGTCGGTCTGTTACGCTTTCACGGCCAAACCGCTGAACGAATTTTGATGAAATTTGGTATGTATGTAGTTGAAGACCAGGGGTCAAACATAGGCTACTTTTTGACGCAGGCTGAGCTGTAGAAAAAAACTAGTAACAAATATATCGCCAAATTTCTTTAACTATTTTTATTCTTCCATGTCTTTCTATTTCTGTTTCACGAAGCGAAGCGCGTGGCCCAAGACCGATCGGAATTACGAAACACTGTAGACGCCCTCTGCCCCACCTCTGGGGCAAAGGGCGTCCACAGTGACCTTAGTCAACCTTAGCTTACCTTAGTCAACTAAGTCATATCTTTCTATACTCAGGTTATTTTGTTCCTATTATTATGCGATGCAAAAAGAGAATGCATTCGGTAATGACCTTGGTAACCACTTTACCTTAGATCAGTGGGCGAGGTATTTAGCACTGTAGACGCCATATTTAAAATGGTAGGTATTTGATAATAAAAAAAAAATTGTTTTTAATTTTTATATTTGAGTATTTCGAACCAAAAACATTCGACTTACCGATTTTGAGTGAGTCTAAGATTTCAAAAATAGCACTCTTTGTTGTGGTGTTTTTTTTTTTAATAACGATAAAATTAGCTCGATTCCTTTTTTAACGTGAAAGAAGGACAAACAAACAAACACAGTTTCAAATTTATAATATTATTAGAAAATTTAGTAAATTAGTATGAAGTATGATTTAAATATAGGGCTGCTGAGCTGGATCCTGGAGCAATGTATGACTCATCTTATATAGGCGCAAAAATCTTATCCTCCCTTTTCCATAGTCGGGTAAAACTGAAACTTATCACTAGCCCTGCTAACTCATGTAATCAATTAACATAACCGTACATAGATACTGATCGGCTGCATCCTACACTTCATTGAATTAGTTCTTGGTGTTATCATAAGTGCAATTTGCCGTTTCCTTTATCACATAACTGTTTACTAATGATTTTATTGGTGTTCTGCAGTAGATTGTATATCTAGTTAGTCGAAAATATTAAAACGAAAGAGAGATTTTTTAAGGAGTAGGCCGCCTGGCGAAGTGCCTCCACCCTACAGAAGACCGCAGCCAAATAACACTGTGATGCAGTGTTGTGTTCCTGCTGGTGAGTAGGGTCGCCAGGCTCCCGAGGGGTCGCTGTGCTGACAGCGGACAGGTCGGCAACGCGCTCGTGACATCTCCGGTGTTGCAGGCGTTCATAGGCTACGGTAACTTCAGGTTAGCCGTACGCCTGTTTGCCTACTTAGTTGTATAAAAAAAAAATGTTATTTTACATAAATTGAATATATTAGGTATATTACAAGTACGCAACCTTTTTGCGCCGCACAAATTTTCTGATTTTCCACATGGTTGACTGATAGAGAATGACAATTTAAGTGTAATGTAAAAAGTCAATGATCTACATATACCTATGTTGTTAAGTTACTTAACAATACCTGTAGCTTTAAAACAATGTAGCTATTTTTAGAAATTTTGCTATTATTTTTAATTAGGCGCTACGAGCATTATGAATCTAAGGATATCGGACGGACAACGTACACGGTTACGATTCAGGTCCTTTTGGGCTCACAAAATTTTAGAGTTATGGACACGACGAAGAGGAGATAACTACTAAGTGCTTAAAAGTGCAAAATAGCCACTAAATAAGGTTGGTTGGATGAGATTGCATTAGCGATAGTCCGCCTTTGTACTCATTCATTATAATATATTCGTGTCTGTGCTGTGTCTTTTTTTCTATGTATGTAAATGATGCAACAAAGTGTTCATTCATTCATAAATTCATTCATACTTACTCAAAACAAATTTGACGAGGTAACCATTTTAACTGGATAAGAAGAAACTGGAAACTACACAGCTTACTTGTTGATAAAATCAGGAGATTTATTTTTGAGATCTATGACTCCACTCACCGAATCACTCGACTCACCGATGTTGTCGAATGAAATCATTCGATTTCGAATGAAAATTCCGCGATACAACGGTTTTGCGTCATTCATTCACATCATAATCTTTCAAAAGAAAAGTCAAAATTCACCTCACTAGCTTATTATCACCCTAAACCATCGTCATCTTTTTCAGCTTTCATCTCTTCTTTTATGTATGTATATGTATAGTTATTAATACTGTATGTAAATCTATTTATGTTTATTTAGCAGTAAGTGTTTTTTTTTTCTCTCATTGTATTTTTAAGATAATTCGCGCCGCACATAATTTTTCTGTTTTTCCTAATGGTTGACTGGGAGAGAATGCTTTTAGCATTAAGTCCGCCAATTGTAAAAGTATTTTTTTTTACTTATGGTACAATAAAGATTCATAAATAAATAATCATATCATAAGTGAGTGCTGTCGGAGCTTTTCGGAACCGCATTTCGGCCTCTGATGACCACACCTTCTCTCTTTAGTTGTTTCCAGTTGAGTTAAGAAGTTGAGACATTGCAAGCTTAAATCATCTGATGGTCTTATAATAATGGTGATTCCGTGCTTCGGAAATCGGAAGCGTGAGTCATGCATTTCAAAAATAGGGCTCCTGTAAACGAGTATGCGCATGCGCATCTGCAATCTCTGTGTCAAATAAAGGAAGCAAACTTGTACAGACCTAGGGATCGCAACTGTACTGGCCATTATAGCTTCCGGCCAAACATCATGTAGATCACAAATTAAAAAGAATTTAGAAGCGTGGAACTTCTATTATAATAATACATATTTTATATTTTTTATATATATTATATTTTTTAACCTATTTCGTCCCACTGCTCGGCGAAGGTCTCCCCCATTTCTCTCAAATGCCCATCTTTGAGGGTGCATACGACAAACATGACCCGCCTAATCCCACTCCCACTTATTATAATTATTGCTCCAGTCTAGCCAAACGCAGCGACTACCTATTTGGGGGGTCCATTCACTGCGTGGCGAGTCACCGCCTGACACTAAAAGTCAGTAAACATGATTATGACAAGTGTTGTTCCTACTCCTGCCAAAACCTGTTCATGGACATGTCATCTATTGATATAGCCGAGGACGACCTCCCATACAAATGCAGTGATCAACTGACTGGATTTTGTACGGGAAGTCGAAAAATTTAACCCTGTATTACCTACGACCTGGTGTTCTAATTTTGATACCAAATAGTTCAAATTACCAGGTCTAAATTGCCGGAAAGAGTTGGATGCGGATAGCACAAGACTGGGGAGAATGGCGAGCCCTGCAAGATTTCTAAATTGCATTGGGTAGCTACGGCCTGAAGAAGAGAACGTAACGTAAAGATTAAGTAAGGTAAAAATTATGGGTTATTTTTCTGAACTCTCGATATTTTGAGTTATTAAGTCAAAGTAATTAGCGATTAGCTTATGCAATTCTAATGTTTGCGAATGAGCATACTTGATTTGAATTGCAATGCAACTATTTAATTAATTCAGTTCAAATCTTAAGAATCTTAAACTGTTATAAGTATATACAGGATGATTTTGTTATTATAAGTACATAAACGACGGGGGGACGCCTAATCTATATCTATCTAACATATAATGAAATTGGAACAGTTCGATCTCTGTACATTGAAGATTTTAAAGAAAAAACAATATGAGGGGTCTATATTGGACCAACAGAAGCCAAAACAATGTTTTTTAGAATGTTTGTCTGTCTGTCTGTAGTTTGTCATCGCATTACGCGAAAACGGCTGCATAGAATTTAATGCGGTTTTCACTGATGTACATAGGGCGCACTGTAAGTTTCCGGAACTGGCCACTTACATAAACAATATTTAAAAATTTATTGCAACATTTGAAAATAGAACTCTTTGGCTGTAGAATGCAGTTTGTTTCATCTGGCTGTCTTTTGTTTTTACCTTGTGGCGCCATTTAAAAAATTGTGTGTCTGCATCAACATGGATTTAACTCGGGAAAATTTTCGTAGTATGATTTTCTACGATTTTAAGTGTAATTTGACAGCTCAACAGAGCATCGCTCGGCTTGAAACAGCTTTTGGCAATGAAGCACCATGCAAGACAACTGTTTATAGCTGGTTTGCAGAATTCAAGCGTGGTCGTATCAATCTCAGTGACGAATCTCGCGATGGTCGGCCGTCCACCGCTGTGACCAACAAAAACATCAATGCTGTGCGCCGTATGATTGAAACAGACAGGCATGTGACCTACCATGAAATTCGCGCATCCTTAGAAATAGGCATGAGTCAAATACAATTAATCCTACACAAACATTTGGGTGTGAGAAAGCTGTGCTCGCGGTGGATCCCACACAACTTGACCGAGGCTCAAAAAACGGACCGCGTCACTTGGTGCAGTGCCATGCTTACCAGATTCAACGAAGGTGCGTCAAATTTGGTGTGGGACATAGTAATAGGTGACGAAACATGGATTTATTGCTACGATCCCAAAACAAAGCAGCAATCGAGCGTATGGGTCTTTCAAGATGAGCCGAAACAAACCAAAGTGGCGCGCGTGAAAAGTGCATCTAAGCGGATGATTGCTTCTTTTTTTAAAAAAACTGGACACGTGGCTACTGTTGCTTTAGAGAATCGTCGTACAGTGAATAGTGACTGGTACACGACCATTTGTTTGCCGGAAGTTATTGACGAACTCCGTAAAAATAACCGTAAACGCCGTATCATCCTGCACCACGACAATGCTAGTTCTCACACGGCCAGACAGACAAACGACTTTTTGAAGGCGAAAAATGTAGAACTCATGAGTCATCCTGCATACAGTCCCGACCTGGCACCTTGTGACTTTTTTCTGTTCCCAAAAATTAAGAACCAATTACGCGGTCAACGATTTTCATCACCAGAAGAGGCTGTCGAGGAGTATGAAAAACACGTTTCAGAGGTCACCACAGAGGAGTGGCACAAAAGTTTTCAAAACTGGTTTCATCGAATGAAAAAGTGCATAGACGCATAGGGAGATTATTTTGAAAAACAATAAATTAATTTTGTACCTTTAATAGTATTTTTTCATATTCATTCCGGAAACTTATAGTGCGCCCCACGTATTGCCCCGAATTTTATCCCGAAAATTTTATATGCTCCCGAAGGAGACACTATCAACCTAAATTGACCCCTAAAATGTATGGGGTGTGTACTATTCAAGAGGTCAAACTACATTTCACCTTTCGAAATATTACCAAATACGGAGATAGTTTCTTTTTCTAAAGTATTTTTTGCTTTGCTTTGTAATTTGATTATTAGTAATGTTTCAATAATATGGGTCATGTGAGATGAGAGTAATTAATAGTAATACTATTTTTAATTAGGTATGTATGTAGGTAGGTACTTATGTATTTTCAGTCATTTGTATCGAGTGGGTTACGTGGTCAATCGACCTTGCACACACTTATGTCAGAGTTTTTTCGAAACCGCCTTTCCGGCCTCTGACGTGTCTTACTAAATACTGAAAACTAGACAAATGAAAATCATTAGATATCGAACGAAACGATCGCCGATTTTGCGTGTTCGAAATCATACTTCTCATAGATAGCACTTCAGACCCATAAAACCAAAAGTTAAGTCAGGGGTGTTTTTTCCAAGCATCTGTCCTATGGCTCGGATACATAGCACACGGGTACGCGAGCCCGACTTACCCGAGCTGCTACTGAGTCAACCCATGTCCATCCAAGTCAGTAGCATCCTAGTACCTCATCCTTTCCCCAAACTCAAACACTTCCCACCCTTCCTTAGCTTAAGAATACTTCCAATGAGCAGCAGCGTCAGAAGTACGATAAGCCGCTGAAACTGCGCTCGCCAACCCGCCTGCCGAGTATGGCAACAACCCTCAATTAATGGGGAGGCCCAAGTCCAGCAGTGGACTGACTGCGGCTGAAACGACGACAACGACCCATAGAACCGTGTGAGAAAGTCCAGACCTGTTGAATCATGATCCGAGTGTGAAAGTTTCTGTGACTGCCACCATCATCATCCTAGCGTGTATTCCTAGTTGCATCGTCAGCAAACGCTTCAGAGCGCTACGCTAGGGTACGCTATAAGTCATGGTCCTAGATTTGGCGGAACTGGTTATTACAATGAAGCGACTGCCGTCTAACCTCCGTAACACTTTTTACAGGGAAACCAGACCAACAGGAACATGACCCAAGGTGTGTTAGTGGCCAACACTGTCAGAATTTTTCAGGCTGCCTTATGGCATTTGACACAACCTCACGACTGCTATCTATCGATAACAACCGGGCTAAACGTGCCTTCCGAAGCACGGAGGAGCTCAAGATAGAAATGCCACTAAATGGTGACCCATCCCATAGTGGTCACGTCACGCCGTCGCTTGACGCGCACGCGCATTCGCTACGAATACGCGGTTCGCGCTCGACTAACGAGCTCCTCAAAGTTCTCTGTGACGGCCACCAGTTACCTCCTAATACCAGGAGTACCTATTTTTGAGGGGATAGGTGTGTCGAATAAAAATTGTTGACTGACTCACTGATTATGTCCAACCAAAATCAATCGATATCGAGTCATTCTTCTTAAAAATCACTCTCTCCAGGGCACTACCGGTGGAAAATGTTCATTTACAGTTTGACTTTGTCTTTAATGCAAACGGGTAATAAGTACTTACTCAGCAGCAGCTCGGTAGCATCACGTAGAAAGAATTTGTATGTAATCGAACGTCACGTGGACGAATTCGCGGGCACAGCTAGTCCATACTAATATTATAAATGCGAAAGTCTGTCTGTCTGTCTGTCTTTCTGTCTGTCTGTTACACTTTCACGGCCAAACCGCTGAACGGATTTTGATGAAATTTGGTATGAATGTAGTTGAAGACCCGGGGTCAAACATAGGCTACTTTTTGACGCAGGCGGAGCAGCGGGAAACAGCTAGTAAATAATAATTATAGTTTCCTCAACGAATGTTAGGTACCGTGGCACGTGACACATCAAATAGAAAATCTTATTTTTTTTTTTCAATATTTTTCTCTTTTTAGATATGTTTATGTATTTTTTGTTATTAAAAAATGTTAAAAGTTAGTTCTGGCATAACTTATGGAAACATGATCAATATTTTTTGTTGTAGAATTTGAAACTCGTACTTAGCTTAGAATAGTCAAGTCCTGATGGCAGCAGTAGAGAGGAAAAAAGATCATTCCTCGGAATCTCCCTTGCTCGCCTTTTACAACATCCATGGGAAGAAGTAAACCACCAGCTAACAAGGAACTAGTTTTATATTTAGTGCTAAAGTTTATGCTATGCGGGCTGTAAGCTGTAAACAGAGCAATATATCATATTAATGACGCCTTTATATCACGCAGTTAACTCTAAAGTTACGACAGACAATTATTTGTTACTGTGTTGAATCTGGTTAAAAATCCTTTAGTCAAGTAATTACCAAAATACTGTAACGATTTTGATATAATGTCTATTATTCTAAGCGTTAAAAGTATGATATGTAGGGTAATTTTGTGTCCCTAAGAAAAATATTAGTTTCGCTATCTGATGGTAGATGGCGCTTTAAGAAAATATTTAAATTAAGTAATGGACTGGAGCCCTATTTTTGAATGTCATATCTTCCTAATGTCGAATAAAAATCATTAGATATCGAACAAAAATCATTCGATAAGTCGATTATGTGTGAGTCACATTTTTCAAAAATAGCACTCCTGAACTCGCTTATTTTTGGCGATTTTGATTTAGGGCTGTGTTTAAAAAGTTATAAAAATGTTAATTTACAATCCATACTAATATTATAAATGCGAAAGTCTGTCTGTCTGTTGCGTTTTCACGGCCAAACCGCTGAACGGATTTTGATGAAATTTGGTATGAATATAGTTGAAGATCCGGGGTCAAACATAGGCTACTTTTTGACGCAGGCGGAGCTGCGGAAAACAGCTAGTTTCTCATATTTTCGATACATTGCGTAACAACGTAACAATGATCACTTTGTATGAGAGTGTTCAGGAGTAACGAAGAAAGTTTTTATGTATGGCGGTTGAATAACTGTTCAGCATTTATGTTCTGTAATCCGCTAATAGCGATCAATCCAACTCAGACTGCGCTCGTGGCCCCTTCGCGTTCATGCCCTGCTAGGCTGTCAAGCTCTTTAACTAACATGTCTGCTACCGCCCTTAGAGATTATTGTCTGGTATCACCATACATCTTGCTTAGTAGCCAAGGTATGTCTAATGGCTATATTCACCAATGATGTGATGTGTTGGTATGCTGTAACCGTTGTTGCCATGTACTCTTGTCGTTGGTAAGTTAGTTTCCAAGGTCAAAAGACTATCATTAAAATTAGTCCGTCATTTAGGGAATCAAAATGTATTAGTGACGTATTTTTTCTTTTGTCAATTGAGCGATAAATTATAAAGATATAACGCATCAAAGTTTAGGAGTGAGGGGTTGGGACGTCACATATTGCGAAAAGGTGTAGCACACTGTGACGTCACACGGAACTTTAACACGCCTATCTTTACTATACTTTGTTTAATTTTCAAAAGAAAAAATACGTCTCCAATATTTTTTGATTATCTTACTGACGGACTAATTATATTTTTTTAGGAAGGTAAAATGTAAGAGAGAGAGGGAGAGAGAGTTAAGCATATTTTCATCACCATTATTTTCTCATATCACTACGATATGTTTTAGTGATGGGATTTCTATGCCAGCGTCTCATTGTTGCTGTGTCTACCGATGTGTGGAAGTGTAAAAAAGTCCTAAATCTTTGACTGGAAAAGTTTGCATATTGGTATAAATTGGCATATGTCACAAACAAAAATTTTCTGTATTTTCTATGGAGCATTAAGAAAAGCCCCAAAGTTTATTAAAGCTCAGATGTCTTAATTTTTTAAAGGCAACTAGGTAATTATTGGGATTTCATTCAATCAACATCTGAAACTGAAAAATTAACCGACTTGGTAAATACATCGGATTTCTGGGGCCCTATTTTTGAAAAGTATCTATGTCTCTTACGAATATGTCGAATAAAAATCGTTCGATATCGAGAAAAAAACAATTCTATAGGGTGAATTTTTATTAAGTACAAATATTTTAAGAAGTGGTTTATTTAGGCCAAAGAAAAGTAGTCCATACTTCCATACTAATATTATAAATGCGAAAGTCTGTCTGTCTGTCTGTTACGCTTTCACGGCCTAACCGCTGAACGGATTTTGATGAAATTTGGTATGGATATAGTTTAAGACCCGGGGTCAAACATAGGCTACTTTTTGACGCAGGCGGAGCTGCGGGAAACAGCTAGTAAAAAATAAATTTAAAAAATCGACACGCTAGTTTTTTTACATTTTCCTAACAATATTATTTTAATTTATGATTAGAAAACTAGCGCGCTAGAAAACTCATTCATCTCAACAATATATCCAAGTCCTTCCTCCAAAATACGTACGAATGGAATTTATTTGCTATCTTACACATTCCATTTGTGATAGACAGATACAACTTCTGCCAGTATTACCAGCAAAATGGAAGTAAGATAAGTTGGATAAGAAAAAACCACTACAGGATGTCTTAATTATTACTATTCCGTAAAACATAAAAGTTTAATTTTCTCCAAAACTCGCGTGTAGAATATTATGAAACCAACATATATCTGTTTAATATTATTTAATTATTAAGCCCTGAAAATCTTAATTTAAATCCACCTTATACATATGTATATCGAACGAAAATCATTCGTCTCGCCGATTTTGCGTGAGTCACACTTTCAATAATAACGCTCCTAATCTTTTTACGACAGAAACGCCTCTCTTGACTTGAACCACAATTTTCACAAAACTGTTTTGAATTGAATTTTACTTCCCTAACAAACAAACGAACAGCGGCTTAGAAGGGTAAAAATATGATCCAGTTTCCATACTTTTAGTACGGAACCCCGAAATTCTTAACTAGCTTCCAATATCCTAAGTAATGGTATCACGGATCCGACTGTTCACAAGGTGATCTGGTATTAGCATGTTTCACTATTACTCCTAAAGTTCATATTGTTCGAGTATGGCGAGTACGAGTACGTACTCGTACTAAGGCAATTGTTTTGACAGTCAAGTAACATGTGGGTAAGTATTTATGGATAGGGTTATTAATAAAGAATTGTAGCAGTATGAATTACTTTACACTCGCCTCCATAATGACAATTGAATTACCAAATACTTTCTTGAAGTATAGCTGACGCTTTGTTTTCTTTTTGTTATGTAATTGAATGTTTTGTTTTAAAATGTCGCGCGGGATTCGCGTCAGTTTGAATAGAGCTGTACCGGATTAGAAAATTTTAATGTTCTTCTAGATTAGAAAACTTGACACAATATAATCCACAGCTTTAAATCCACCATTTTTATAGTTCGTTAAATAATGATAGGCTACTTGACTGTAATCTTACTTCTTTATACTCGGACAATATTTGCATACGAAACAATACGAGGGGCCGCTGAAAAGTTTTGAGCTTAACTTAAAAATATACAAAAGAACAATTTAAAAAATCTCCTATTCAATATAGTCCTTTCAGAGTTCAATACATTTTTCACGGTGTTAATTTATATCTAATAACCCATCCAAAAAAATATTTATTTATTTCATGTACATGCTGTAAATATACATTGGAAACTTAACATTAGGAAAACTGTGTACAAGGGTAATATTTTCATTTTTGTTTTCAAAATGGCCGTCAACTGTCTTCATCGATTTATCTTCATTATATTTAGATGCAAAAAATATTTTAAACGTTTAAAACCATTTTTTTTATTTAAATTAAGGTATCAAACTCTCAACTAGTTGATGGTCTTTCAACACGGTATTAAGCCAAAATGGTTAGAATACCGAATAAACAAGCGTTTTCTACCGATATACCAAATCTACGGTTGAATACTTTTTCATACAATATTCAAATTATGTGTTCAAATTTATATTATTATTTAAAAAGAATCCTAATATTCGTTAATTATTTTAATACGGAATCCTGAACATACAAATCCAACTCCAAAATTAAATAGAAAATGTTGAAAAATGTATGGAAAGTTTTCTACCTTAGTTCTACCGTAAACAACCGTACAAAAAAGTTGAAAACGAGTTGTTAACCAGTTTGGTTGAATTCCAGAGTTTTCAACTGTTGAGAATTTACTCGCCGCCCATCACTACTCTCAACCATTCGGCCAGTCAACTCGACTAGTGTGAACTTGCTTATGTAATTGCTGATTTGTTTATAAGTGCACTTGCTATCGTTATATAACCTAGAATGACCCACCCTGCAGTATCTAACGAGGTAATTTATGTAGGATTAGCACGCAAATGTTAATATTATTCTAGTTTGATCTGTCTGTCTGTGGAATTTTAGATTTTAAACGGAATAAATTAATGTTTGCTGCCTCGACATCGCAGTCGACATTGCGTGCAAATGGTCTTATTCAAAGGATTCCAAGGGTGCCGAAGACCGAACTAACCATAATTATTTAAGCCACAGACAGTCCACAGCTGGACATAGGCTTTTACTTAACATTTCCAATAAGACCGGTTGTAGACGGCCATTTCCACGGTCTTTTCCATCTGACCATCTGGTCGGTGGGTGTCCAACGCTGCGCTTATAGGTTTGTGGTCGCCATTCGAGAACCTTTCTGCCTCATCGGCCATCAGTTCTAAGCGCTTTGTGCCCCGTCCACTGCCACTTCGAAGAACTAATCCGATCAGCTAAGTCGATTACTTTTTTCTCCTACGGATGTCCTCATTTCTGATTTGATCTCGTAGGGAAACACCGAGCATCGCCCTTTCCATAGCTCTTTGGGCGACCTTGAGCTATCTTCTGATCTTATGTCTGATTTTATGTAACATAGTAGGTATAAAAATTATATCATCTGCTCCCGCTTTTAGGCTACATGATGAGACAATGAATATGACCTTCCTTAATTCCTCTATGCGGGGTCCAGATTCACAGGTTTTTCTCGAGAAAACCCCGAGAACCGTGAATGAGGACAGCGTTCTCGTATGCTTCTCGCCGAGAATGGATCCCCGTTAGTAGTCAAAGGCTTCGTCTTCTCTGACACCATGGTTTGGCAATGTCAATCGAACTTGTTACCTACACGTATATATTATAAACTAGCAATACCAATACAGATATGATATGAAGTTAAGATTAATAATTTGTTTCGCAGCGCCGCGGAGACCAATTAGTAATCTAAGATATGAAGGAAGTATTTTTACAAAATTCGGGATTCCCCGAAATGCATTCTGATTAAGATAGGTATTGAATAAAGGATGCGTTCAAATCTTGGTGATTTCTACAAAAATTGTGTCCATACTAATAAAGTTTCTGACAAGAAATTCCTAGTGTAGGAATGATTTAAACACTATTCCCAAAAGTGTTTAAAATGCAATCATTTAAAATTAATTTTCCCAGGTAGACTAGTAAGTACGGGTTGGTCCGCGTTTGACGTTCCGTTTCACCGACCGACCGACCCGCCACGAACGACGGAACGAACGAAAGAACGGAACGAAACGGTCCGGTCAGTGCGACGCGCTCCGCCGCGAAGTAAACACGTTTCATTTTACGCCGCTTACTCGCGCTCCCGTGTACCGAATTTAGAATCGACAGGCCCGTGAAAACACAAATAACATCCACGATTATAAACTTATCACAGTGCCTAAACAGTGAACTCAAATACTAGTGCCCCAGTGCCGCAAAAAGAAAAAAAAAACTCGAATCTTTCTAAACATCTTCGACGGACTCTTGCGTGAGTATTCTAAAGTTACTTTACTTAACTGTACTTTCCATGCTTTGCGATGCCATGCCAGTTCTTAGATGTATCAAGAGTTATTCGCGGAAAAAATCTTGCCCGCGATCCGAATGATTGGCTACTACATCAGGCTCCGGCTGTTTTGTCTGGGAAATTATCTATCTAGGTCGCATTTCAAATTGTTACCTAGCTAATTCTAAATGATATCGGTTTGACTGAGATTTCATCTATTGAGAGACTCCTAAAACTATCCGGTTTGCTTTGAAATTCACCGATACAGATATATTTTGCAAATCTAGCAAGATGCTTGTAAGATTGTAATGCCTGGTTTACATTAAGTATAAACTTAGATTAATATGTATGTTATGGTCTTGCTCAATTATTAATCTATGTACCTAACTATATAAATAAACTAGCTGTATAGGTATTTTAGGTACAATGCTCCTACTAACCACTATTTTCCCGTAAACCGTGCAATCAAAACAAGTTATCGAAATCGACCAGAATAGATTAAGTTAGCTTATAAAAAAGTCAATGTAGGTCTAGTTATTGGTATTTAGCTATGATGCCGCAGAATAGACATGGTAAAGATAATACATTTCTTCATTGTCGGGGTTGAAATCTAGATTCCTTCGTGCTTCGGGAAGTAATTAATACCGAACCAGTCGCCCGCCTGACGTCAACCCTTTTTAGGAATTTTAAAATCAGCTAAATAAAAGGCCACCTGTCCAAAGTAGTAGGTAAGTAATCATCATCTTAGCGCCTTCCCGGTTGCATCCTCAGCTGTTTGCTTCGGAGCCCTGGGTCCGCTTATAGGTAAGTACTTGCTAGTTAACGTATTTTTTCTCTGTGATGGTCTTTATCTGGTACGTTAAACTAAATTTTAAGCCATAGAATAATTGGTGTAAAACAGACATTAGTCGCCTTTTACGTCATTTCTGAGGGAATGGAGGGAAGACCACTACATAGTTCCTTGTAGAACTAACTAACCTGCGTAGACATGGGCAGGTTTTCCACATCAAGGTATTATTAAATAAGGTACTTAGGACATTTGAGCTGTCTCCGTCTCGTCTGACCTCAGTATACCTTTTTACAAGATAATCAGCACGAAAGTGCCCGCGAGAAAATGAGCTTTATGGTACTTAGTCAGTACATTGTAACGACTTCCGTCTGACCCTCCGTATCTTTTTACAAGAAAATCACTAATGAACTTTTTAATAGGTATTCTTCGTAAAATAGTATTCCTCACTAAAGGATGTTGGAATGAAAGTAAGTACCCATATTGAAGTTGGATTGGCGAGACCACGGAGTAAAGAGGAGATGGCGTATTGAGAGCTTCCTTACAAAAATTGTGTGAGGC
Organism: Euzophera pinguis; assembly: GCA_947363495.1. Lineage (NCBI taxonomy): Eukaryota > Metazoa > Arthropoda > Insecta > Lepidoptera > Pyralidae > Euzophera > Euzophera pinguis. The sequence goes on along the minus strand of OX376174.1, from coordinate 11,963,119 downwards.
TACGCGGGGCGGAAGGCAAACGTGAGCTCGGTTTGATGATCCCCTCTACTTACCAATAGATCTCGCTAGCAAATCGAAAATTTCAAGTTAAAAAATATATGTATATTCTTATCTAATACAGATATTTTGAACATTAAGAACAGACACATATTTTGTGTAACACTAAATCAATGATATAAATTCGAAAATATGTTATTTACTTACGTTTATTGTGATTCCATAACAGTACAACATTGAAGCACCTAAAACTAAATGGTTTAAAATATGTTACAAAATATTCTAAGCTGATACCTTTGATTAATAATTGATCTCGCGCGGTCCTAGCGCCGGCGCCGTGGAGACCAATTATTAATCTAAGGTTGAAACGAAACGTAAATAAGAAAAAGATTAGAGCTTGCTCCACGTCACCCATCTTTCAAAGTTGAACGAAAAAAGACGTTAACCACGCCCACTTTCGACTTCAATGCGCCAATGACCGTAACGGGGCACCAGTCGATGCGCCGTCTCCTCTTTGTATTTGCTCCATGGGCAAGACACGTATATCGGATGCATCCCGAAAGATAGGCATAATTATAGTTATTGCTACCAACCTTGCCACGGAACAATCCGCCACGGCGAATTTCACCGCGATGCCAACGGCGACTGAAAGAAATACATACAAAACAAAAGGCTGTAACAAGACGCCGATTCTCGCGTTTTTAGAGATTAAGACGAATGGGAGATTTGTCGATAAAAATCCCAGCAGTGGGACCTGAAAGGCTAGAAATCAATATAATACTTACTAGTTAGTTACGTCAGTATTGTAGTATCTTTTCTGTGGTCATCATCATTTCGTGTCAATCGATCCGCCTCTCGGCCTCTGACGTGGTTCCTTTAACGACCAAGGACTTAACGTGCCTTCCGAAGCACGGAATCATCTTTATTATCAGACAATCACGTGATTCAAGCCTGCAATATCCTAACCAAACTGGAAACAACACAAAGTAACTATGCTTCCCGTGTAAATCGAATCCACAACCATTTCTTTGGTAATACTAACACTTGACTTATCCAATAATTATGCATCCATGCCCACGTGCTTACCAAAATTGCATGTTAATGTATTAAATATAGCCGCAATAAACTATGCTTTATTATGCTTTTAGATAACTTGTTTATTAATATAATATCATACCATTTAGTTAGACCCGCAGTCTTATTTTAGAAAGTATAGCTTACCCAAAATCGGAGTGTCGAATGAAATTCTCTGGATTCACCAATTTTAGAATAGAATATATCTTTATTGAAAAAGCTATCACGTAAGTACAGCAAAGGTCTTAAACATAAGCTACATGTTTATAATGTACGTGACAGACGGCTCAATAGGTGGTGGCTCATTTTGTTGAATTAAAATCATTCAATCCGCTGGGCTATGTCGGCATATTTGATGCTTTCAGGATTAACGATTTTACACCTTTTGAAACCAATAGCCCGGCCCTCCTATAAAAAAAAAAAAACCTTTAACAACAGAACTTTAATATCTTTGACATAAACATTAAAACACTGTCCTCCATTTTCCAAATTGGTGAAATAAAAACTCCTATCCTACCCTAGCTACGGGTAAAGTCACGGGCAACACCTAGCCTAGCATACTGATAAATTAATTTTCTACGCTGGTAAAACGAGGCCAAGTCACATCAAACATCGCCGTACGCATGTTAGATTTCGACAACACATGATTGTTACTCATGAACCCAACGGTTGTCTGAGAAAAGCGTTAGGTAACTAGCCCAACGGTGGGCAAGGTTGAATATTACGCCTTAACGATAATATCGTGCACGGAATGACTCTTATGATAGCCAAGGCGAAAGTATGGTGTGTGAAAGTTCCGTTGATGTACAAGTTTTTGTGGATTATAATGTTTTATGACAAGAAAAACTTAATTCGTAACATTAGTTTCCATGAGTTTTTCTTTATCATGTCAAGCTTTACTTTTCATTGCTCAGGCACCTCTTAAAAGCGACGTTTTGTTCCCTCGTTGGGATAGAAAAATTATGTAAGCATTATTTTGATTGACCGGCAGCCTCCTTTGGAAATGTTATTGTTGTTAGAATCTGCTTTAATTTCGTCAGAGCACAGGAATATTTCATGTTTGCCCCTTATAGTTTAACTGAACCGAAAAAATATCTAAAAGGATAGACTAACTATAAAATAAACTAGCTAGTAACTACTTCTGTAGAACAAAATAGGCTACTTCACTGTATTCATACTTGGACAAGATTTTTATACGGAACAATGACTACACTAAAAACTAGCAGATTCCGAAAACAACAACAAAATTGGTTGATAATTAAAGCAGTAGTTAGCATTTAAAATTTTCTCATAAAGGAGAGTGGGAGCGTGGTGGGGAAGTCTTGCTATATCTTTTCTACACACGAAACCAAATGGCAGTGACGTCACTGCTCACACAGTGCATCCTTTTCTTGTTTTTTGACAGTTTCCCCTTCCACCAATTTCAAAGGCTTATAATTTATTTATTTTTGCACGGATTAAAAAAATTTTTCAATTTTTAGTTTCTGGTACTGATATTTTTCATATGAATGATAAAAAAAATTGAGTAGGCTATTGAATAAATTGAGAAAAATAATGTCTATAGGTATAAATCAAAATAATGGATGTAAATCAGGGACTACTTTGTTTCTGAGTTAGTTAGGCAACGTCCAAACGCAGCCTCAGGCTATTATATAAGATATAATAAATTTCACTGACATACAGCTCCTGTAAGATTTGGAACACTAAAACTCTTTCTCAAAACCTATACATATATGTTGAGCCTCAGGGGAATATAATAATTTATCATTAACTATTTTATTTCAATTGTTAATTAAAAGTATGTTAACGGCTCATTCGTATTGTTACATTTGGCACTGGCAACTTGCGTAACTTGGCTTAGGCCACATCAGCGTAAAAAAAAAACTGCAAATCAATATTGACCTGTGCCAATGTTCTGAGAGAATTCCATGGAGTGTTTTTTTTTACATTTTAAGTTGACAGCCAAGCGGTTGCAGCTGCCATTGAAATAAATACTGGCCACTGAAAACTATTACAAATCTTCGGTGAAGTTCTGAGTTTGAATTATAAAGTGAATTTCGATGGATTTTATTTACTAACTATTTACATCCCACCGTAGGGAAAACGACCTCATTCTAAATGTAATAATAATATAGAATAATAATTCTCTATCACAGCCACAGGTCTATTCCAATTACGGCTCTTTTTTTATCATTTACGGCTCTACTCAGTTGATTGGTAGGTTAGGCACATTGTGGGTGCGAACTACCTGGATTAACATTAAGAATAAATTAACTTATATCCGATTTCTCATGGAATCAAAACCATATCTCTAATCATTTTTCTGTTAGTCAGGGTTCCCTCTAAAAAGGGCGCCGTAACGCCAAATCTAGGACATGATTAACAGCGTACCCTAGGCTGAAACGTAAGCTGAGGACGCAACTAGGATATACGCTTGGACGAAGAATACATGTTTTTAAATAGTTGAATCTTGGTTTACACGTTACAGCCGAACCGGTGATGAAAGGGTCACTTAGTTCTACCATATTATTACATACATACACACTTGCACTATTCTATCGGCTACCGGCCAGTTCACACACGTAATGTACAGTTACCAACAAAATTAGTTGTTCAATTGCATTCAATTCTAGACCGTATGGTACTAGATATATGAGCTTTTCGTATGTAGTTCGAGTATACACATTAATTTTTATATATCATTCAAATCTAGACTTTATGTCGTGGACTTAGAGCATAACTTCTACATTTAAAGTTAAAATTACACAAACTAGTTATAATCACAGGTATAATGCTTCTGTTATCTCTTATCTTAATAATTTAATGGGAATGTTACATTTAAAGAAACTTCATTAGTAGCTCAGGAAAAAAATAAAACAATGTTAACTTTAAAAAAAAAAAAAAATTAAAACAGAGTATCCAGCTCATCTCCGCGAGACTGGCCAGAAGACTGGCAGCATTACCCCTTTGCGCAGCCATAGATCGCTGTGCAAAGTAACTGTCAGCCCTTGGAACCCCCGCGACCACGCGGAGACGAGCCGAAATTTCTGAAAAAAAGCTCATTAGTTGTACCTCGTGGTTTTACCCGTTGTTGTTTTTGTTGAACAGCTCTCTATATCATCTAGTTAGTTGAATAAAAAAGAACAAAATATTTTTGTCCTATATGATCACTCATTGAAAAATAATCATGATTATTTTAGGTTTTTTCCCCCACCGCACTATTATCGAAAAATGTACGCGAAGAGGTATGTCCTGTGCTGTCACTGATAAATTTAATTCGCAATAATTTTAACGTTCTTGCAATAAATAAAAAGGTTTTTATAAAACCTTTTAGTACTTATTCACAATTTATGGTTCGATAAATATTGTAACTGCTATGCGTAAATTACAACATTTTTTATAATGTTTCGTAATTTACTTAAGATTTTTTAAACACCAGGAGTACAGGGTCGATTGAGCATGAAACCCACTAGATATGAGTGAATTAAGTCCATTTAATACTATAATGCTACCAATACTCAAATCTCTACTTGAATCGGTGATGATGATGATGACATCCGACCGTTTTCGGTCATCATGACCACTCGAACAATTTAGGCTTGAGCTCACATTTTTTAAAAGGTAATAGTTTTCAAAATAAAATCACCAAATCTTCAAACACATTTGCCTAATCTTATTAGCGGCTATAATTTAATTTAACACCTTAATTGAATTAGTAAATGGAAAGTTGTAAATAGCAATGACCTATAGGCGACACAAAACTTAAATTGGATAAATGCTAAAATTAGCGAAGTGGATAAGAAATCCATCTAGGTAATAATATAAAAGATTGACGTAGAAATATAAACTAGTTAAAAGATAATATTACTTTTATAATTACAGTGGGTTATTGTCAATAGACGGCGAGGCGCGACCCGTATTGGATTGGTCCCCATTCAGTGGCAATTTCTATCTCTAGCTCCTCCATGCTTCGGAACAGCACCTTGTTATCGAAAAATGGCAGTCGTTACACTGTGTGAGCTGTGTAAGCCTTTAGGTAGCCTTAAAAATCGTACAGTATTGACCACTAACACACTTCGGGTCTCTTCCAGGCGGTCTGGTTTCCCCGTGAAAAGTTTTAAGGTCAGACAGCAGTAGCTCCATTCTAATGACCAGTGCCTCTAAATCAAAGACCATGACTTACAGCGTACCCTGGGCTCCGAAGCGTAAGCTGAGGACGTCTAGGAATGCGCGCGTGGACGAAGAAAATTGCCAAGTGATTTTGTTTATTAAAGTTGAAAGCCCGCTATGTAGAAGACAAGCGCATGACTGTGATGGCTGGCGTGCATTAGAGGTCTATGTTCGGCAGTGGAAATATATATGGAAGAAAAATAACGTCTTTGTTATCGTTTCCTTACTTGGGTCTGCTGGAAGAGATTTCTTTAGCAATGAGCACCCTTGTAGTTACTAGTTAATGTTCTGTTCTATGTTGTATTATGTTATATTTACTCTGTACATGAATTGGTAAATAAATAAATAATTTTGTGTCGCTGTGGCACACAGATGTATGCTTAGACCTAAACCTAAGTATGTTTCTTCCTTTGAATTTACTATGAATGTCATGTTTATGTGTGTTACAAATAATTATCTATATATCTAAATAATAAGGCAAAAAATTTGACTATTTGTCTTCATCATAAATTTCAGAGTTAGGCTCTTCTCGGTCGAGTTTTTAACATCAAAATTTTTAACATTTTATTTTAATATCACAGTTTTGATAAAGCTCTCATAAAGGTGTAAATTTTGATCTGTGATTTGCTGCTTAACTCTTCAATTTCTTACTTCACTGCCATAACTCCCGCGCTTAATTTAGCAGCAAAAACAACGTACCCATTGTCTTGTATTGTTCAGAATTGTACGCAAATTAACCCCATTCGCAAAATTACAACTTTCACTAAAATGTCGCGTTTTACATACAATTAAATGGTAATTTTTATGACCCATCGGTTATGACGTCACATCCGAATCGTACGTCTTGAGACCGAGTATGAGACCCAGTTTCATTCATGATCATCAATTGCATGGAAATAGTAAGTTCCTCTTGGGCCTTACTTTTCTTTACCTCTCTGTTTCATTTTGGCGCTTTCCTGGTCGCATCTGATGTTTTGCTTCAGAGTTTGGAGCTGATTGTTCTGGAAAATCTACCTGTTCTTACATTCTAAATGGTTTTGGCGTCAACTTTATCTAGGATTTAATTAAAGTGATTATATATTGTTATAAAATATAGTGTCGTTGTGTTAGTATCCAATAACACAAGTCTTGATTTTACTTTGAGGCTAATTCAATCTGTGTGATTTGTCACTATATTTTTTTTTTTTTTGCAAATAATTTAAGTTTAGCTCATTTACTCTATAAATCAAGTACAGACACGAAAGATATTGTTTTAAGGCCTTATCTCATTGACGTAAGAACCGATGGTTAATATTCAAGCTTGTAACTTGAGAAAGACTGGTTCAGTTGGGAAAATGCTTTTGAAGGCCTGATTCAAGACAATTATATTTAAATAGGCCACGGGAATAAAAAATTCACCGGGACGAAAGAGAAAAGAGCCAATGCGAACCTAATGACGAAACTATCCATCTTGGATATTTATTGCACGAAGACTCGCTTATTGGATTTTGCATGTCAATAACAATTTTTCTCATTTTCTTGTCTGCTATTACAGCGATCGCTATCGAATTTCCTCTTTTTAATTGTCGGTTAAGGTCGATGGCGTTTGATTTATTTCATTTCGATTTCCTTAAGATTGTAGGTTAGTTGCATTTTTTAATTGAAGGTTATTTAAAGAGTTTATTTATTAAGTACTAGCTGTTTACCGCAGCTTCGCCTGCGTCAAAAAGTAGCCTATGTTTGACCCAGGGTCTTCAAGTATATTCATACCAAATTTCATCAAAATCCGTTCAGCAGTTCGGCTTTGAAAGCGTAACAGACAGAAAGACAGACAGACTTTCGCATTTATAATATTAGTATGGATTGTTGTTGGACAAAATTCAGCTGAATAAACGGAGGCTTAGTAAGCAATAGCGTCCGAAACTCGCCATGTTATCTTCGTTATCTCAGACTAGAACGGAGAAGACGTAGTTACAACACTAATGAAGCATGCAACTCTGGCCCTATCGTTTGTCACATACGTGTTTATTAATTTATTTACTTTATTTATGTACACAATAAAAATGCAAAGGATTATACATAAGTGGAAAAGTCAGTACAAGGGAGCTGCTTATTTCTAAAGAAATTTCTTCCAGCAGACCCAAGAGAGGAAATTACATTACAAGAAAAGGGTAATTAGCGTGTGTTTCACACAAATAACTATATCAACTCTACGACACCGCCACCAATCGCCGTTACGCATCGCGCAGACACTCACACATAAGCGACTATTTTTGAGTTTCACTTTTCATTCGATGACGATCAGCCTGTAAATGTTAAATCCATTTTGAATCCATATTTTGCAAACATGTGTATAGAAAGGTGTTACATGATATTGTAGGCGGTCTAACATAAATTTTCTATGCTTAAAAGGCACAAGCTGGCTAAATGTAAAACATACTCGATGTTTAGGAAATATAGGTTTTTTTGGGAAACATAATTTATGTGTGTGTGTGTGTTTCAACTTGTACAACCTTTTAAAGACAAAGAAACATTGCTAGTTTACTTTTTAAGTAGTTTAATAAATCACGGTATTTGTGCCAAATCACCTTTGTGGTCGCACAAAATAATATTTCGAATTTATGTTAAATTTATCATCGTCCAATTTCGATATCTAATGAAAGTTTTTTTGAATTTCATTTGAAATAAAATTATTTTTTACGGGGTAAACAACTTGAAATCGTTCTTCGTATTATCAAGACCATGAATATCTCTAACTACTCATTACAATATATCATACAGTACAGTACACAAAAGGTAATTTGACATAATTTGCTAATTTTAAATAACCTAACCCAAATTGTATTGTATTTAACCAAAGTTTTAGAAAATATATGAAAGAGTCCTCGAGATAAAAAAAAAAGATAAAAAGCCTTTATTGTTTGAGTTTAGGTACAAGTAAATTTAAGAATTTTATATAAGAATTTAGTACAGACCATTCGCGCTAATTGCAAACCATGTTAGCGTAAATTAAATACCAAAACCAAACCACTACTGAAAGAACTATTATTTAAAAATACACAACCGGGTGAGTCGATTTAAAATCGATCATGTGGAATGAAAGTATTCGAAATCGAACGAAAATCCTTCGAAATCAAACAAAAATCGGCTCGCCGAGAGTGTGAGTCTCATAGATACCAAAAATGGCACTTTCGATCGAGTCTTCGTATGGTTGGCGTTGCGCGCGCTGTTGGTGGCGCACAGTCGTCCCAATCTGTCCTTAACACGTTATAGTAGTAAAGGGCGAAGGCAGGTGCGGACGAGCGACAGCGTAGGCAGCTTAGGTTCAGGCGGCACAGCTCCAGGCGGCGTAGCTTATGGCGGCACAGCTTCGGGCGGCTCAGCTTCAGGCGGCTCGGCACAAGGCGGCTTGGCTCGAGGCGGCGCAGCTTGAGGCGGCGTGGCTGCGGGCGGCGTAGCTTGATGCGGCGTGGCTTCGGGCTGCTTAGCTTCGCTCCGGCTGCCGAGGACGACGTCGATGAGTGGACTGTATGAGGGGCGGGGGGGCGGGCCAGCAGGATGAGCGAGGGGCCTATCTTCTAATCCGCCGACAATCCGAGCAGAGGTCCGATCTCGACGACTCCGAGTAGCAGGGGTCCTATTCCTGAGATCCAGGGGTCCGATTCCGAGCACAGGGGTCCTAGCTTCCGATCCGACCGACGATATTCACTAACACTTCACTTGAGCACTGGAGCAGGGATCCGGGTCCGAAATTAAAGATCACTTGTATTCACTTCCTTTATTTCGTCTTCCTTAGTTTCCTTCCATTCCAAGTGTTCCGAGAGCCGAATTGATTCCAGTACTGCCGACTCAAAATCGCGTCGAACCTTATTACCTCGCGAGTAAAAATCTGCATAGCCAGTTCTATTTCGTAACTGCGCCATCTATCGGCAGTCGTGGAATCTTGTGTTCGGCTCTCGTTACGGTAACGCTTTTTGATTCTCGGAATGTGAGTTTTACCATATTTACTTAAAAAAGACCTTGGTTCTCGTTATGGTAACGCTCTTCGAAAATCAAATAGTGCTACTTACAATTACAAAATTAATTCTTATAAAATACCTTAATGCTAAAAATAAGAAACCCTATGCTATATTTACACTTATTACCCTATTCTAATAATAATCCCTTCATTTATTTGACCTTAAAAATTACCTTATCTACCTTGATATACATAGCAACTTAACTATATACTATACTAATTAACTCTATACAAATCAAGGTGAGTAGTGTTTTCAGTCACGTCGCTAATAGTTCTCCCCCGCCGTGCATAGCGCTCCGTCTCGAGGTTGCGGCGTGGCTGCTGGCACCAGGATGACGACTCGCTGCGTTGACCGTCGTAGCGTTCCTCCCGGTGTCCGCACGTCCAGAATTCTGACCCTTCCGTCTGGGCCTGGATATACCTTTTGGACTTCTCCTCGCGGCCATGTGTTGCGGGGCAGCGAGGCGTCCATAATCAAGACGACGTCTCCGACTTGAGGATCCGTAGTCTGTCTGCCATCTATTTTCCTCGGCTTCAAAGTGGGCAGATACTCCTTTAGCCACCTCTGCCAGAAGTGGTCGGTCAGGCGTTGCGCGGTCCTCCAGTTTGCTCTGCCAATGAGGTTCCCATCTTCAAACTCGCCCGGCGACGTCGCTCCGCAGGATCTCCCGAGCAGGAAATGGTTTGGTGTCAGGCTCTCTTCATCGTTGGGGTCTATGCTTATGTGAGTGAGTGGACGGGAATTGACGACATGTTCCACTTCAACCAGTAGCGTGTGGAGTACTTCTTCTGGTGGTGATCGCGATTGTAGTACGACCATCAGTGCCGTCTTCACCGTACGGACCATTCTCTCCCAGGCGCCTCCCATACTCGGACTTCCAGCTGGTATAAATTTCCACCGGATTCCCTCTTGAGCTGCTGCTTCTTCCAGTTCTTTGTTGGCCCCGACGAAGTTTGTCCCATTGTCGCTGTAGATAACCTTCGGTGTTCCTCTTCTGGCCGCCATTCTTCGTAAGGCCATGATCATCGAGCTCGTACTAAGGGAACTTGATAGCTCGAGGTGAATAGCCCTTGTGGTTAGGCATGTGAAGAGAGCTCCCCAGCGTTTTTCAGTTCTTCTCCCAATGGTCACCTGCATCGGCCCAAAGTAGTCCACAGCTGAGCAGGTGAAGGGGTGCTGATGATGCTGCAGGCGTTCAACGGGGTGATCTCCCAACGGTGGCACTTGCGGTATGCTCTTATGCACTCTGCACCATTGACAGCGGTGTATGAGTGCCCTTGCTGTTGTCCGTAGGCCCAGGATCCAATATTTTTGCCTGACTTCATTTATCACCGTTTCTGTATTGCCATGATAAAATTTCTGGTGATAGTGTTCAATGATTAGGCGGCATATCCTGTTCTTGCCGTCTAACACCACTGGATTCTGCTCTTGGTTCTCAATCGTGATTTTCCTTGTTCGCGTTCTTAACTTCAAGATGCCTTGTTCGTCGACATACACGTCGATTTTCTTGAGTCGGCTTGAGTTTTCCATTGGCTTCCTATTACTTAATTTTTCTATTTCTCTCCGAAAACTTTCCTGCTGACTTTCCTTAATTAACTCTTCTCTGGCTTTATTGAAGTGTTCTTCTTCAATGATTTTGAAATTTCTCCCTGGTTTCATAGGAGGAAGCTTTACGAGTTGTTTCCTCTTTACTGCAGGTTTATTTTGTTTCCATGCCTTGTCTTTAGCTGCGTTGACGATTTCCTTGGACTTGTTCTTCTTAAGTAGATCGATGAACTGGAACACGCGCGCCGTACTTCTTAGGAGTCGCGTCCAGCTGGAGAAGCGTTCTGGATCTGGTATACGACGAGGAGTTGTGGAGACTGATGCTATTGTCTGAATATTCTTTTCCTCCCCCGTGTCGATGATCTTCCCTTCGAAGCGGTTGGCGGGCCACTGCTGCTCCTCTTCGTAAAGAAATGTAGGCCCCTTGAACCACCTCGCGTTCCTGTCAAATTCAGTTGGCGTCCCACGAGTTGCGTCGTCCGCTGGATTCTCTTTAGTAGGCACCCATCGCCAGTCTCGCGGGTTAGTTAACTCTTCAATCTCCGCAAGTCGATGAGCCACGAACGTCTTGAATTTTCGCGGATCTGCTTTCAGCCACTGAAGAACAGTGCTTGAGTCTGTCCAGAATATCTTCTTTGTGATTTCTAAGTCCGTTTCTTTCTCGATTGTAGCTGCCAGTCTGCTTCCTAGTAACGCAGCCTGGAGCTCCAGTCGCGGTATCGAGACTGGCTTCGTGGGAGTAACTTGCGCTTTCCCTGCGATCAACGTAACGCGGACACTTGGTTCTTCTGTTCTCCAAAAGACGACAGCAGCATAGGCCTCTTCACTCGCGTCGGTGAAAGTATGGAGTTGCCCTTTCCTCTGATACGGAGATAAACATCTGGGTATCCTCAATTTTTCGAGAACTGCAACCTCTTTGATGTACTTGAGCCACATTACTTCTTGCTCAGGTAAGATCGCGTCGTCCCAGTCGATCTTCGTTCGCCATATGTCCTGGATGAGTTTCTTCCCTTGGATTAAAACAGGTGCGGCGAAGCCCATCGGGTCGAACGTAGACATGACGGCGCTGGCTATTTGTCTCTTCGTTGGTATCTTTCCTCCAGTCAGAATTTCGCGAGGTGTGTTGCGAAATCCGACGTTGAATGCTAGTGCGTCTTCGCCAATTATCCATCGTAGTCCGAGTGTCTTCTCTTCTGAGGAGAGTTCTTTTATTCCCTCTTGCGGTTGATCTTGCAGGCTCTTCAACACTTCAGCTTCGTTACTACCCCATCCCCTTAAATGGAAACCCGCTTTTGCATGCACGTACTGCACCTCCTTTGATGTTCTTTTGGCTTCCTCGATAGTTTGAAAGCTCTGGAGGTAATCATCCATGTAGTGATTTCTCTTGATAGCTTTCACTGCAGCTGGACACTCTTCTTTAAAGTCTTCCGCATTCTTATTCATCACGAAGATAGCTGTTGAGGGTGATGACGTCGCTCCGAAAATTACAGACTTCATTCTGTATTCTTCTGGTTTTCCAGCCCGTTGACTTCCTCGCCACAGGAATCGTAGGCAGTCCCTGTCTTCTTCACGTATCTGGATGCGCAGGAACATTTCTTTGATGTCAGCAACAACAGCGACGGGCCCCTCTCTGAATCTTACGAGAACTCCAAAGAGAGATTGAAGAAGATCGGGCCCCGGCAGCAAGACATCGTTGAGACTTTTCCCTTCGAATTTTGCAGCTGCATCCAGTACTATTCTTGGCTTCTTTTTGACAGGATGTTCCACCACAAAATGCGGCAGGTAGAACGTTCTGCCGGGCGTCGATGTAGATGGAGCCTTTTCCACATATTCATTCTTCACCCAGTTGTTAATTTGCTCTTCGTAGGCTATCTTCAATTCTTGACTTCTGTCCAACTTCCTTTCGATGTTGTTTAATCGTCGATGTGCTTGACCGTAATTTTTCGGCAATGTTTCTTGCTCGCTCTTCCATAGAAGTCCTGTTTCAAATTTCCCATCTGGCAATCTTCGTGTCGTTTTCTCCAAAACTTCCAATGCTCTCCTGTCAGAGTCGTTGCTAGGGCGGTTTGGTTTCACCCCAAGAGCCTCGATATCAAAGTATGCTCGTACCAAGGCTTCTGTCTTGTCCTCTGCTAGGCGGCTGTGGTTGACGAACTGGACAGGTGTGTTCGCTCCAGTGTCGCATCCATGAAGCACCCAACCCAAGCTAGTGAACGAAGCAACTGGTTCAGACTTCTTCCCTTTGACGATTCTTCTTGTTACGATGAGCTCCCAATTGTCTTGCCCAATTAGTAGTCTTGGCTCTTCTTTCTTGTAGACTAGCTGACTTCTTAAACTTTGGAGATGATCGCATCTTCTCAGGACTTCTTCATTTATTTCTTGCTTCGATAATTTCAAGCCATCGATTGTCCTTACTCTCATCGACTGCTTATACTTGCGATGAGCTCCCTTAATCCTTATTTCCACCTTTCGAGAATCCGTCTTCTTGAAGCCTCTTCCACCGACGGTTTCTATTGTTATAGACTCAGCTGTTCCTTCCGCACCAATCTTCTTGGCTATAGCAGAGTCTATGAGTGAAATGGTGGACCCTTCATCCAGCAAGGCCAGCACACGTGCTGTTCCCTTTGGCCCGTAGACGTCCACTGGAATCATCTTCAAGTATGCTCTTCCATCGCTTGTAGTGTGCACCGATGTGATGACTTCACCTGTGGGCTCTTCCTTATGTACCACGTTGCAGCTGGCTTCGTCCCTTTCTGGCTTCTTAATTGCTGGAGGTGTGTCTGAGTGGAGACTAACATGATGCCATCTCGAACATTTCTTGCATACCGGAGCCCTGCATCCTTGTCTTGAGTGCCGAAAACGAAGACACTTGAAGCATAGTCTGAATTTCTTCACTATTTCCCATTTCTTGTCCATATCTGCTTCTTTAAATCTTCTGCACTCGTAGATCCAATGCTCTGCTTGACATTCTGGACACTCTGTCTTCTTGCTTGGCTGCTGATTGTGTTCTTTCTCCTGAACTGTATGGACACTCTTCCTTATTGCGCTCTTCTTGGCATCCCACGATACTTCAGGAGGGGCGAAGTCACCACACATGTCAGCTTCTATGTCCAGAAAATCCCTTATTAATATGAGCTCCGGCTTCTCTTCATCTCGATGGCTGTGATGATACATAAACCATCTGTACTTGATGTTTGCTGGCATCTTGTCCACTAACGCCTTCATTGTTTCTGGCGAACTCAGGTACTGTTCCTTTCCAAGTGCACTGATTGTTGCCACAGAATTTCTGACGTGGCTAGCAAATGTGCACACATCATTCGGCGTCTCTTGCATCTTCGGCGTACTCTTTAATTTATCCAGCTCCGCTAAGGCTATGGCTCCTGGTCGTCCAAAGCGCGCTTCCAATCCCTTCATTACTTCTTGCGGTGTCTTGGCAGTGAATAGGAGACTCTTCACTGCTTCCCTTGCTCTCCCTTGAAGAGACCTTCTCAGACGCGCCAAATTCTGCACGTCGGTGAAGGCGTTCATGGTGTCTTCGAAGGATCGCTTGAACGCTAACCACTCTTCACTTGCACCGTTGAAGTTTGGAAGCTCTATCATATGTTTTGATAGGCTGTGCTCCGATGACTTCTCTGACATCTTCTTGATGACTTGAGCCAGTTCTTCAATGTCACTCTTCTTTTCCTTAGGTGGAGTAACCTTCACAGTGTTTGCATGATCCAACCATTGCTGCACATGCATCTGTGTCTGCTCTTCATGCACGAAGTCTTCTTCTTCCTCAGAATCCAGTTGTAGCAGCTCCAGTTCAGCTTGAGCCACCTTAGATCTGGCTTCTGCTACTTCTAGTTCCCTGCGGGCGAGTTGCATCTTGGCTTCTAATGCAGCTCGTTTCGATGAACGCACCGACTGTGTTTCTATGTTCGGTCTTCTTGGGCGCGCTCCTGTGGGCCTCGCACTCGTTCCGGATTCCATGACATCAGGAACTGCAGGCTGTCCTTGGCGGCGCTTCTGGGATTCGGAGATGCGACTCAACAACTCGTCGTGTTGCTGAATCATAGCGCGCGTAGTTAGAGGCGTGAGCGGTTCGCCAATGGTACCGGAACGTGGCGCGATGTACCCACTATTGACGGGTGCGGGGGGTACTGGAGGCGCAACGGGCGCGGCGAGTTCTCCCTCCACAAACATGACCGACGCGGCACGATCCCCCATAGCGGTGCGGGAGGGATACGACTCGGCGGCGCGGGATGGCGGCGGCGTTCTTCTTGTTATCGTCGATCGGGTCGAGATCCCTATCCCGGTGGTTTCTGTGTCGGCTGGCGTGTTCATGCTCCAATCAGTCGAGGCGGACTTTCCAGCTGTGGCGGTTGTCGACCTGGTTGTAGGCATCCCTCTTCCTTGATCCGGCTCGAAGGACCAACTATGGTTGGCGTTGCGCGCGCTGTTGGTGGCGCACAGTCGTCCCAATCTGTCCTTAACACGTTATAGTAGTAAAGGGCGAAGGCAGGTGCGGACGAGCGACAGCGTAGGCAGCTTAGGTTCAGGCGGCACAGCTCCAGGCGGCGTAGCTTATGGCGGCACAGCTTCGGGCGGCTCAGCTTCAGGCGGCTCGGCACAAGGCGGCTTGGCTCGAGGCGGCGCAGCTTGAGGCGGCGTGGCTGCGGGCGGCGTAGCTTGATGCGGCGTGGCTTCGGGCTGCTTAGCTTCGCTCCGGCTGCCGAGGACGACGTCGATGAGTGGACTGTATGAGGGGGGGGGGGGGCGGGCCAGCAGGATGAGCGAGGGGCCTATCTTCTAATCCGCCGACAATCCGAGCAGAGGTCCGATCTCGACGACTCCGAGTAGCAGGGGTCCTATTCCTGAGATCCAGGGGTCCGATTCCGAGCACAGGGGTCCTAGCTTCCGATCCGACCGACGATATTCACTAACACTTCACTTGAGCACTGGAGCAGGGATCCGGGTCCGAAATTAAAGATCACTTGTATTCACTTCCTTTATTTCGTCTTCCTTAGTTTCCTTCCATTCCAAGTGTTCCGAGAGCCGAATTGATTCCAGTACTGCCGACTCAAAATCGCGTCGAACCTTATTACCTCGCGAGTAAAAATCTGCATAGCCAGTTCTATTTCGTAACTGCGCCATCTATCGGCAGTCGTGGAATCTTGTGTTCGGCTCTCGTTACGGTAACGCTTTTTGATTCTCGGAATGTGAGTTTTACCATATTTACTTAAAAAAGACCTTGGTTCTCGTTATGGTAACGCTCTTCGAAAATCAAATAGTGCTACTTACAATTACAAAATTAATTCTTATAAAATACCTTAATGCTAAAAATAAGAAACCCTATGCTATATTTACACTTATTACCCTATTCTAATAATAATCCCTTCATTTATTTGACCTTAAAAATTACCTTATCTACCTTGATATACATAGCAACTTAACTATATACTATACTAATTAACTCTATACAAATCAAGGTGAGTAGTGTTTTCAGTCACGTCGCTAATACTTCGTATGAGTAATTACATTATCATGGTTTGCAATTTGCGCGATTAGCCTGCTGATCAGTAGACACACTAATGCCGAAGAACCGGAGGAAGAATAAACGTTAGTGCCTACCTCGTTTCTTGACTCACCGAAAATTTCATTCAACCAAAATTCGGGGTATTGTACCGTGTCAAGGTACCGCCCACACCGATTATCTCACCGACACATATCGATGCATCGGAACAATCGTACAAGGACCGGTTGCCCATGATTCCTTGTTAAAAATTGTGTTAACGATTACACTTACTGTTATTTATCGATTCGGATTATTTGGAGAAATGGGATCTTTGTTACCGTTGAATGAGTCATTATTCTCATTTTTGGGACAATTTGGATCAAGGTAATGGCAAGCGACCAAAATTATTACGTCAAATGCGTATGATGTTATTGAATTTTGAGATGGATATGTAGAACAATCCAATTTGAGATTAATGATAAATGATATGGACAAAAATTGTTATGACCGACAGTCTCGATTAAGCATTGAAAATGTCATGACGTGATATGACTACGAAATATGAAGGCAAAACTGTACTTAATTGTAGTCTCAAATAAGAAATAGAGAATCATTTTTTATTCGTATTGATGGATCGCTACGATCGAGGATAAAATGTAGGAGATTAGAATGAGATGGCAATTCATGTTATTCTTAGAAAGGACAACCACGTGATCCAGACATAAAGGAAAGTAAAAGGTAAAAAGCCTTTATTGTATGAACTAGCAGCCCGTTCCGACTACGCCCAGGCCTATAGCCTTCCTAGATAAATAGGCTATCCAACACTGAATGAAATTTTCAAATCAGACCAGTAGTTCCTGAGATTAGTGAGTTCAAATAAACTTTTCAGCTTTATAATATTAGTATAGATTGTACACAATAAGAAGACACATGAAGACAATGGTGAAAAATTCTGAAATGGTGTAAGGAAAAATTTCTCAAGTAACATTTAAAATTTTCACTTGGTCCGCGGCAATTTCATGCAATTTGAATACTCCCTTATAAAAGATAAAGATACGTAAGTTGATCAAACATTTTCACAAACATAAAAAATACTTAACATTATTCGCAGCGCTGCTCTTTCACCAGGATCTCTGAATGGTTTTACACAAATTTGTCTGATACTATGCGATCAGTTTCGTAGTTCCTCATATTTTTGGAATAATTAGGTGTTTATGATTTGTCAATTTAAGAATAAATAGTTACATCAGTTATTTGGTGAACAATGTTATTTAGGTTAGTAAGGACATAACGCACTTCATCAACATGTTTCATGAATTCACGACAACAAAACAAATCGCTCATACATTTTCTGCATTCATGCAACATACAAAGATGACGCAAACCAAACAATGGTATTGTGAATTTGTGAGAATGTGCCGACACTGTTACCCGCTGTTGTGAAGGAGGGTAATGGTCTAATGGCGCACGTGCCTTGGTTTTCCTTAGTAGACATATCAGAAGATGATAATAGGTCGACTTCTGCCTCCGAGGTCCAGTGGTGAAGGCGTTTCCCTTAGATCCTGAGATCATGGGTTCGATTTCCACGGGAAGCATAGTTTGTTTATTTGGTTCCAGTTAGAACATTGCAGACTTGTATCACCGGATTATCTCAAAATTTACACAATTTCAGCTTGATATACTCAGTTTCGTGCATCAGTGATCTTCATTTCAAACGTAGAGCAACTTTTACCAATTAAGCACATTAGTTGCCAGCATAATGCAAGAACTACTAATTTACTGGCAACATTTCTTCTTCCAAACACGTATTTAGTCAGAGCCTAGATACGCGTTTAGTCATGGTCCTAAAAGGTGATACTAATTATTACTTGCAACGTTTCAACAAGTGAAAAAAAAACTCACAAATATATATATATATTTATGATTCTATTTCAGTAAATTTTTATTCCTCTTACAACTTACATAAATAAAATCCTAAATATTTTATGTTCATTTTTATATCTTTTTATCACACGAAACAAGTCGCGTAGTTATTTCGACGACAAAATTCGTTTAAAGAGATTTTTTTTAATTATAACTGAAGTTAACTTACTTGGAATGTGTTGAAAAATGTGTTTAGTGATTTTACGAGACCATAAAACGTTCATTGACCTGGGCATAAAGTTTTACTAATTAATTAAAATTGAAAATAGATAGGAAAGCAGTTACTACAGCTACTGGAGGATAAGCTAATTGACTGTGTTCAAACTTGGTTACTAATTTTAATACGAAATTCAATTAAAGCAGTAATATTAGCATTTACACTTTTCTCATGAAGAAAAGTGGGAGCGTGGTCAGGACGTCTTGCTATCTCTTTTGTACACACGTAATCACGTGGATATGACGTCCCTCCGCCGTTATGTGCATCCTTTTCTTGGTTTTTGACAGTTTCTCTTTCCGCCGAATTTCAAAGGCTTATAACTAAAACTTGAACGGATGAAAAAAACCTTTCTGTTTTCGGTTTCTGGTACTGATATTTTTGATATGAATAATAAAAACACCTTCAATACCAAATAATCACGTGCGACATTAAGAAACCGACCAAACAATTTGCCTTAAGCTACAACAATCAAATATAGATAAAATAGCAATTTTACAGGCATGTTTTACTACGGCTAGGAAGGAAGCGTATTAAGTCTTCCAGTTCCAATAAATGTTTACTTAAATTCCCAGGTGGCGCTATATTTAGCCAGTCGTAAACCAACATTGTCGGACTTCCTGCGATGAAATATGGCGTTACAAATCACTTTAACACGTGTCTATGGTTTTATTTTTAACATCTGTAAAACAACACACCTTCATTCATGAACCAAGACAGTCAGAAATACTGCGAAAAAAAATATGTACAGGAGACTGGCCAGTTATAATTATTCTTATTCTGAAAAATATGACAATATTTTATGGACGTTCCAATTACGAAATTTCCCTCCACATTTTTTTTTTTTTGAGAAAAATTTATTTAAATTATCGTATCTTATTGAACAATGGATCTGCGCCGGGAAATAATATTATTTAAAAAAAATATAGTAGATTTGTAACTTTTTTCTGAACATTTCCACAAAGTAGCTATGTTCAAGAACTTGTATACATAGTAGTTCTATTGTCTTATCTTAATAGGTAGTAATATAAAGTAGAAATACTGAAACTGGTTAAATAACTCCGAAATGACGTAATTATAACTAGTCCACCGGCTTACCTAATATAAGTTAACCTGTTAGTGTTGACTGTTGGTTTAATCATCAATCAATTATTTTAAACGTGTTTTGAAAATTGATTGTTTGTGGAATAATTGTTTTTACTATAGCATAGTCTTTCGATTTTTTTAATAATGGGTTTTCCGGCCATGGATACAATTCTTTTATAGCCCTTCTTCAGTCCTGCAGTGTGGTTTCGTCAAGTCCTAGTCAAGTCTAAAAGTGTAGCCTATAGTAAAGTCTAGTCAGAAGAATGAGGCTAAGTGAAGTAGTAGAAAAACTGCACTTAGCGAATTCTAGGAGCTTTTGGCTACAAGCATGAAAATCATATTAATCAAACACTGTATCACTTCCCAACACTCATGCTTATTTTCGAACACTGCGAATAATAATCCACCATTATTATGCATAAAACTCAAATAAACACACATTTTGGAAAATAAAATGCGGCGCCGAAACTGCTCTTTTCAGCTTCCCGCCAAAAGTCGAGTCTTTCGATTATCGCCGGTCATGAGTCAGTGCTATTTTTTTTTTCAATTTGCATTACGTACATTTATTTCGCGCTCTTCAAAAAATTTTTAAATAATATGTGATACTTATTATTACCCCATTAACAACTTTTAAAATGTATTCCATTCCGAGTTAATGGTTTTCGATATATTGAACTACCTATATTTTATACATCAGTCAAGCCAGACAGGTTCCCTCACGTCTGAGTATTGACAGCTTACAAACCAACTGACCTTGCCATTAACTGTACCTCTCACTCCAACGAAATAAATAAAGTGCAGATGTGTTCATTTTATTTATTTATTTCATTTAAAAACTCTCTCATCTCAGCGCCTCTTGATTGCGTCCTCAGGTGTTTGCCTCGGAGACCAGGATCAGCTTTCTTGCTCTTTCTCCTCCACTTCGCCCGGTCTTCGGCATCCCTAGTTGTGAGATCATTAACACGCATACCCTGCGACGTCAAGCCAACACTTTTTGAACGCACCCTTTCTACTAAGGCCTGCTGGAGGTGGCATGCATGGCTAAACACTTGTTCCCCACGTAATTTCATTTACAAACACTATTATAAGAGATGGATGGAGAACATAAGTAGGATAAGGGTGTTGAGATGAAAACGGCTAGAGATACTAAAAAAGTGAAAGGAACTGACATACACCAAATAACAAAGTGGGATAAAGTAAAGAAGAAGATTATCATGTAAAAGATAGAAAACGAATCTAAACAAAACGTCGATGACTGGCAGGAGGTGGCTCAGGATAGATCGAAGTGGAGATCCTTATTAACGGTGGCCAAGACTCATTTTGGCTCGCTGCGCCATTTCAGTAAGTAAGTAAACAAAACGTCGAGTTGGTCATCCTATGTAGGTATCGAGAGGGGCTTGAGGTGCCCAAGGACCTATGGAGCCCAGGACTGGTCTTTGGACTGGCAAGATCAAAAGAAATCGGAAGCCAAGATCCAATTTGGGTCACTGCGTATCTAGTGTTTTACTAATTAATTAATATTGAGGACAGTTTGGTGGCGGTGTTATAAAAACTATTGACTTTGTCGCTCAGTAAGTTCGAATTCCAACATTTTTGCGACTTTGCGTTTCCTTCTGTAATTTCTTCATTTTGACGCTCGACATTTTATAATACTGTGATTTTATACTATCAAAGTTTATGGGCTATTCAAATAGAATTTATAATTGGTCGTTGCATTTGACAAATGCAGTGATTATTGAAATCAGATGCATGGTATTGTACCTATATTGTATTAATTTTAAGTATAGACATGCATATGCAGTATTACGCAGTTCTGTTTATACCTTACCTAACTACCCACTTATTTATTCGTATCGAGTTAGTTACATGGTCAATCGACACTGTACACCCTGGTGCCAGAGTTAATAAATGTACATAGGGTCACATATTTTTTATCTCACGGACAGGACATTAATTTTAATAGGTCGTCATTAAATTTCGCCAGTTGAAACCATTGCTAAGGCAGGGCGGATAACTTCTTAAATATTCTAGCGTTTACCTGGTCGCACCCTCAGCTGGTTGCTCCGAAGCCAAAAGTACGCTGTTAAGATCTTAGATTTGGCAGTACAAGTGTTTATTAAGATAGTCCTAGATTTTGCGGTACTAGTTTTTTTTTTACAATGTGGCGACTACCGTCTTACCTTCGTAAACATTTTTATGGGGAAACCAGATCAACAGGAACATGGCCCGAGGTGTGTTAATGGCCAACACTGTCATATTTTTTAGGCTGCCTAAAGGCATATGACGCAGCCTAACTACTGCCATTTATCGGTACCAACCGGCACCAACGGCTGCACGTTCCGAAGCACGGAGGAGCTGGAGATAGAAAATTCCCACTAATGGCGACCAATCCAATATGGATCGTGTTTCGCCGTCACTTTATTTGCCACACTCAATCGTTACGGATGCACGACTATCGAGCATCGCACCTGGGCGGTAATGATCTAATAAATAGCATTTGAATAAACTCTAATTGAGGCAAATACTTCAGCAGAAGTTCAATTCAATTCTTCAAAACTCATCCAAAAACTAACATTCCGATATTCTACACTAATTCAGACATTTCGCTTTCTAAGACAAAGACGAATAACTTGCATCTCTTTTCAAAATTATACTAAAACCACCTATGTTCCCACAGGTTAAAAAGTAATCACCACAAGAAAATGGTCGACTCGCGTGGACTGGTCATCCATTTTACCAAGACCTTCCCCCCTCACTTCTTCATCTCGGAAACAGAAATGGGTTGATTCAAACAGGGAGCCGATTCTCGAAAGGCTAGGCTCCAAAAATTTTGTATGTTTTAAACAGGAAGTGGGAATGATATATCTTTTGTAAATGTACGAGAGAGACAAATTTGGAAAAATATGGAGGAGGCCTATGTCCAAAAAAAGGATGCTATGGATGGATGGATGAATGGATAAAGGTATGTATACAAATTTGAAAGATGGTAAATTGAACACGTTATTTATTGAACTTATTTTTTGGATTGTTCTAGACTAGAAACTCATAAGTTTTGTGTTTTATTCTAGTATTGACCGGGCGAGGTGGAGGATGCAACCCGCAAAACGCTAGGATGAAGAAGTATTTTTCTTTAGTATAATTTGAATTCATGAAGCACTGAAAAAGTTGAATATTTTAAATATGTTCAAGGATGTCAACTATTCTTAATTTGAGAGTAAATTGCGTATGACTACTGAACACGTCGACATATTCGAATTGGACTTTTTCCCTTAGGTTCGAGAATTGGCCCCCAGTGGTTTTATGAAGAAGCATGGGGTCAGTATATACTGGTTGTAGGAAAGTAGGAGTCATTAGACCGATGAGCCGTGCCTTCCGGATTTTGCCGCGGTATTGTTTTGAGGTTCTCACATTAGGCCGCGTCGGATTCAATTTTACGTTTTGTGTCGAAAAAAGTAATGTACATTGATTTGCCGATGAAAACAAATGTTTTAATTTGCTGGGCAACGCATTTTTGTTCGTTATAGCTCGTATTTCCTTCATAATTAAATTGTGTAGATATTGAAAATATTGCATTAAGGACACATAGAGAACTATGGATAGCATTTTTCTAAAAGCACAGAATCAATAGTACCAACGTATTAAGGGCTAGTCAGGACACATAAAGATGATGAAGATACTCCATCATGCTTTTAAGGTGATGGTGGTGATGAGTTTGTTTATAATATCGCACAAAACTTTTACCCAAACTATTTTTCTTCATTCGCTGCACCACTGACAAAAAGGAATAACGAAAGTTTTAACAGTCACAAGTACGACTGTAATACGATAGAAACCGCGGACGAAAAGATATTTAACAATCCTTATTTTGAAGTTAGATGCGATCCGAAATAGCGGTAAAAGGTGTTTTTAGTCACCGAACCTATCTACTTGTTTCAGATATCTATGTTCACGACGCAATAGAGGTAAAATGTTTTTTGCCTCCCAAAGTTTACCTACGTGCCTAACAGCTGTTATGTCTGGTCGTAATCTCCCATCTTCATTATTCGTCGCCAGACTCAAAGGATCCCTTTCTGTTTTTGTTCCAAGTCAAAAACCACTCAGCTTAGTCTGAAAGTGCACTCGTCGTACCATTGCGTTTATGAAAACAGAAATACATGTATTTTTGTTTTAGCCTACTCTAAACACGAGGTTGTGGCCAGAGTAATACTAATACATCTACACTAATATTATAAAGAGGAAAGATTTGTATTTTTGTGTGTATGTTTGTAATGAATAAACTCAAAAACTACTGTGCCGATTTCAAAAATTCTTTCACCATTGGAAAGCTACATTCACCCTGAGTAACATAGGCTATATACCGCAGGTGCAGCTGCGGTAAACAGCTAGTGTGTAATATTTGTGTGATGCTGTGGAGAAATATACAGAGTATAAAACTATATATTGTATAAGATCCACAAAATGGACGTACAAGTGACAGAGCGGATTGACAACCTCACTTTTATCATCTAAGTTCGCTACACCATACTCAAATAATAAAATAATGTATTAGATGATTATTACGTGATTATTACTTAGCCTGTAATACCTACTGGCTATTTGAGTATATTAATGAACTCCGACAGGTAT
The DNA here is from genome assembly GCA_947363495.1 of Euzophera pinguis. Classification (NCBI taxonomy): domain Eukaryota; kingdom Metazoa; phylum Arthropoda; class Insecta; order Lepidoptera; family Pyralidae; genus Euzophera; species Euzophera pinguis. Next base: position 11,938,989 of record OX376174.1, on the reverse strand, counting down.
TTTGTCACTTTAGAATTGGGTATTTTACTAATTTTAATTAGTATATACCCAATTTAATTAGTATAGTAGTACAATATTTTTATTTCCAGAAACAGAATTATGAAATATTTTTTTTAATTCGTTCAAAAATAAATAAGTTTTAAGCCTTTAAAATTCAGTGGAAGGGGAAACTGTCAAAAAACAAGAAAAGGATGCACTGTGTGAGCTGTGACGTCACTGCTACTCAGTTTCGTGCGTACAAAAGAGATAGCAAGACGTCCCCACCACGCTCCCACTTTTCTTTTAGAGAAAACGTTAAAATCGAATTACTGCCTTAATTAACAACCAATTTTGTTGTTGTTTTCAGAATCGGTTACTTCTTAGTGTATATTTTGTTTAGTATAACAATATTAACCAAGTATGAATACAGTCAAGTAGCCTAATTTTAGTTCCAAAAGGAATGTTTTCCAATAAATTAAAAACGCCTAAGTAACAGATGAGTAGGTATTTTAGAAAGTGCGAATTTTGTGAATTGACAATCAGAGGATATAGGAAACATGTAAACGTAAAATACGTTTATTTTTCATCTGTTTTGTGCAGTAACTACGTTTAAATGTATCACACAAACAACTAGGACATTATATTATAATTCAAATTTTTATTATCGAAAAACAAAATTTGTGTACAACAGTTTTGAAAAAAAGAAAAAAATTCAAAAATAAAAATTAATCAAAAATCCCACCCCGATCAGTACCCGGCTCAAAGGTACCCATAACGCTTGCTGCATTTCCTCTTTGAATTACTATGGATAGCCTTTGAACCAGGCATCATCCGGAGCGATTGTCAAATCCACTACTTTTTAAACGTCGCCCTATCTCACTAACAAATTGCTTAGCCTCTGTATACCACGGACCGGCCGTTTCTGCGGCAAATGGTACAAACGCGTACAGGCCGGTCAAAATAAACTAGGACATACAGATAGCAACTAAGGAAGACACATAAATCATTCTCTAGGCATTTCTCCGTATTTTCTCAGTAATTATCCTGACTTTCCTTACATCAATCATACACGTTTTGTCGACCTGTCTGCCCCTATCTTACTCAGTGTTAGTTATTTTAAAGTTTATTTTATTTCTAAGTATAAAATGTCATTTTAGCGATAGAAATATGTACTCTCTTTCTTTTCTTCTTTTATCTATGGCTAGTTGTTTCCTGCGGCCCCGCATTCGTCAAAAAGTAGCCTATGTTTGCCCCGGGCCGGGTATCCATACCATAAAAATTGCCTTACAGTTCACCGTCAAATCATATTATTTATGATATGATTTGACGGTGATCTTAAATACTGTAACACTTCCTTAAGGAGAAGAATGTACTTGATCATCATCGGTCCTAGCCATTTCTCATTTTGCCAATCTTCCTTATTATATAACATACTATATCATGGGTTATCCCCATCATTTTTATATCCTCTTATCAAAGAGCATCAAAGTTCCTTTTTCAATGCTTCTTATGTATAGTATTTAGCCAACTCGTGCGAAAAATATACTTGATGTGGTTAATAATAAAACAACAACGCGTAGAAGGCATTGTTATGATCAGGATAATTTGTATAAATATGAGCTAACCTGTCACGTATTAAACAGATATAACCCTGAAATACGCCTACACATAATATTCCCTTGTTTTAAACTTTAACTATACTGTAATAAACTCCATTTTGATTTGACGTTTACTCGATTCCAAGGACACGTTCAAGTCATGCACGAGAATGCATAATGACATTCGCAAGGTGCATTTTTGATGAATCTTTTGTCCAATGATTTCAATATATGGATAGGCCCATCAGTAAGTACATTTTGCTCATAAATTCTCCATCCAAGCAAAAAGTTGTCTTCTGTTATAAGATTTAAAAAAAATATAAATCTGTGGTAAAAAGTAGCCTATGTTTAACAAACCCCGGGACATCAACTGTATTCACACATGATTCACACCAAATTTCACCAAAATCATTCAGCGGTTTGGCCGCGAAAGCTAACAGAGACTTTCGCACTTTTGATATTAGTATGGAAATATGGATGTTTGAAATGGTTAATTTGGTCGTATGTTGTTCTAAATAGAGACGAATGAAAACAAAGTGAGGCCTTTGCCTAGAAGTGGGACATAATATCTACAACAAGCCAAAAAGTGGAGAATTTATATGCAAATTGAACAGATAGTTCATTTTGCATATAAATTCTCCACTAGAGGTTGGAAATCTTTGGTATTTTATTTACACTTACTTTTAGTTCTGTTTGAATGGCTGCCAATTTCCTTGAATTTGTATATGTCGGGTGAAGGTTAAAAATGAATGGGATTTTTAAATAGATTTTTGTTTTTACTCAATTAACAAAAAAACAGGTATATAAACTACTTTTAAAATATATATTCTACTTTTAAAGGTTTGGGAAAAATCATTCACATGTATTATGATAATGTTTTAAGTATGTACTCATATGTTCATAGGAAGGAAAATTTTCAGTCATTCAAATAAGTTTGATGAATAAAAGGTTCGAACCGATCGTCAATAGAAAATATTTTGGAAACCCATACAAATAAATATTACAAGATGGTGTACTGATACAGATAGTACTGATACTATCAGCACAAATGGAACAGTTTCATTACCAAATTTTTACAGAATTTACACTAACACTTATTTATTTATTTCGAATTATACAGCTTTACAATTTGGTATTACAAATGAAACAAATATTAAGAAAGGCCAATCACAGAGTTCGTTAGTACTTAATGAAAAAGTTTTTATACAAGGTTTAGTTTATACTAGGGTGTGAAGGGTTATTGTGTTATGTTTATCGAGTATCTTTGGCACGAAAAAAGGCGGCTGCATTGTACTTATGGCATTTAAACATTGACTTATTATATTATTAGCGTAAGGACGTGCCAAAGGTGCAGTTTCGCGGCCATAAAATGTATGTATTAGGAGTCATAGCTCGACAGTCGCCAAAAAAACAAACATTAAAATCAAACAACAAAAAATACAGTCATTAAATCCAAAAAGTTTATAGGATATCTTATCCATTTTCAATTATTACCAACTATTATTACAAACTTATAGATTTCCAACCTCTGGTGGAGAATTTATATGCAAAATGAACTATCTGTTCAATTTGCATATAAATTCTCCACTTTTTGGCTTGTTGTAGATATTATGTCCCACTTCTAGGCAAAGGCCTCACTTTGTTTTATTCGTCTCTATTTAGAACAACATACGACCAAATTAACCATTTCAAACATCCATATTTCCATACTATTATTAAAAGTGCGAAAGTCTGTCTGTTAGCTTTCGCGGCCAAACCGCTAAATGATTTTGGTGAAATTTGGCGTGAATCATGTGTGAATACAGTTGATGTCCCGGGGTTTGTTAAACATAGGCTACTTTTTGACGCAGATGAAGCTGCGGGAGTCAGCTAGCTATTAATATAATGTTCTATGAACTATTTGTCACTTTAATATGGCCTAATTCACTACCCCACAAGGCATTTCTAGTATACAAAAACCAAGCAACCATTCAATTCCGCAATAAGTAAACTGTGGCCCTAACATGCAATTAAAGACCGCAAAACCGGTGCCATTTCACCGTCGGATACGTCCTTACGATTGTAAAATATATGTCAATGATAAATACATATATTTATTTCCCCGGCTTTCAATGTCAACTGCCAATAGCCAGTGACTGCTGTCATTTTAAAATGCAGTATTTATTATGTCCTCTCTTTTGATTTATTTTAAGCTTCCGAAGGATTTAAGAAACTCTTTTGCAAAGGGGGTATTAATAATGTATGTGATATATTTTTGGGCATAATAAATAACTAAATACTTAGTACTTTTAAAGTAGGCGTTAAAAATATAGAAATTAACTGCTGGAAAAGATTTTTAAAGACAAATAAACAACATGCACATTCTTCGTTAGTCGTGGCTGCCATCTGGTTGACGTTAATGGAACCACGTCAGGGGCCGAAAGGCGGTTCTGAAAATCTGAAACCAGGGTGTTAAGGGTCGATTGGCCACGTAACCTATACTCGATAAATAACACAGTAATTGCTATTCTCCTAACGCCACGCCAAATATTTGAACGTAACACTCAGAAATGCGTACAAACTTCTATTGTCAACGTTAACCTACTTTAAACAATGGGTTTAATGTTTCTGCTGTTTATTATGTTCTTAGGCCCGCTTACCATCAATGGCCTATAAAACCTTGTGGATGTCTTTGCCATCGAGTGACCTGCGAGGGCAATCAACCCTGTATACCCTAGTTTCTATTTTAAAACCGCAACAGTCCTCAATCAATATGGTTTGCTAAATGCCCATCATATAGAGGCTAAGTGTATCGGTTTTTGTGTTTTACTAAAACACAAAATGCATTACGGCATTTAATTATCCTCCCTATAATTCAGTAGGCAAGGCATGCGTGTGCAAACTGATGGTAAAAGGTCACAGTGGTCACCGCAGCCTATGAATGTGCCCTGCAAAATTAAGCAGAAATAACGCGCGCGATCCCTTTAACAAACTTTTTCACTCCCTTGCAATTCTACCTTGATTTTGCGATTTGGATAAAAAGAGAAGTAGCTGGCATATGGCATATTTTAAGGTAAGTATATATATAATATTAAGGTAAGTATATCCATACTCCATACTAATATTATAAATGTGAAAGTGTGTTTGTTTGTTTGTCCTTCTTTCACGTTAAAACGGAGCAACGAATTGATGTGATTTTTTGTGTGGAGATAGTTGGAGACCTGGAGAGTGACATAGGCTACTTTTGTCCGTGACACAAACGGAATTCCACGCGGGCGAAGCCGCGGGCATAGCTAGTATCTAATAAAATGAAAACTTCCGCTTCCCGTCAGTCTTAAAATACGAAACATATTTCAATGCGGTCAAAAGATAGTGACTTACAAATGTTGACATTAACATCAAAAAAGATATAGAATTTCGTGCAAGCCTTGAACTAGGTACTCAAGTTCAATATCAGTCCAAGGCCCACCATTTGGCAACTACACTACTGGGTAAACAGTGTGATGACATGTTAATTAATTTTTATTTTTGTACCGTTTTATGTTTATTTTGTAACTAGCTGTTTCATTTTGTTTTGCCATCTCGTTCTTCATGTCTTCCATAGTCTTTTTATTCTCAAACAGGGTTGATTTGAATCCAACTGATTTTTTATTTGGTTAGTACTCAAGTTTAGTAATATTTTATGTATGTATATAAAAATCTTCATTGTACACAAAGAACATAGTTACAGAATGCAGGGTACAACAAAATGCGGACTTATGCCAAATAGGGATCTTTTCCAGTCAAGCAAACAAACAGGACATAGACATATTTTTTTCATAGATTTTTTTTTGAATAGATTTAAAATTGTTTTCTTATTTAAAATGCAAGAAAGGTAAAGTAATCACTAAGTGTGGAGCAATAGTCCTTTGCCAAAAGTAAATACTTACGCTTAAAGTTTTCTCTTGTCTTGTATAGCAAGGTAATTGAATTTAAATTTTGAAAATTTCTTTATTATAGAATGCAAATAATCAAATATCCAATAAAATCAGTATTCACACACAAATCTGTTAAGGTTTTTGTATATCTTTGTATATTTAATAAAAAGTATTGTATATGAATGAATAAGTTTAAAACTATATATATATAGTTTTAAACTTATTCACTAACTATATATATATAGTTTTAAACTTATTCATTCGATATTATATATATATATATATATATATATATCGATATTATATATATATATATATATAATATCGATGATTGAAACGTATGAGTATTATTTATCATATACTCGTACTTCTGTAACAAGAGAGTGTTAAGCGAAGCATTGACAATTTGTAAAGTCACGCTAAAAAACGTGCATACGATTACTTTAAAAATTGATCCAATAACGGACCGTATTTCTGGCACAATACGGTTCTCACAACTCAATTTGTAGACGTGATTTTAATTTAGAACCGTGTGATTGGATATCCGCTAAAATATGTAAAAATATTCCGAAATAGCAAAGGAAATAGAACGACTGTGACTTTATGTTTGCTAAAAAATATTTGCTCGTCTCATTTGGTAATTAACTTTGTATAATGTTCACGAATTAGTTAAGTCAAACGTGTTAACTGTAAAAAAATAATAGTTAAATCGAGGTTAAGAGAAGGGACGATGAACTAAAGATGGGCAGATATTAATCTACTAATTAGCTTGGTAGTGGGTTTGATCTTGCGGAAAAACCGAAAAGGGAACATACTTTTTGCAGAGAAATTGTATTTGATTACAGTTCTCACAAAAACATAACATTTAATTTTAGGTACAGAGGGTAAATGTATGAAAAACAACAATAAAGTAACTATATGCTGTATGAGTAATTTAATAGAAGAAAAAAAATACTTGATTTTAAAACGTTAGACTTAAAAACTCAGAACATTAAAAATAATTATTCAAAACACAAAAAAACAGAAGAAGCATTAAACAAATTGGTTGTCTGTAAAGTGGGTTTACGGACGGTAGTTTGACGTGACAACGTCAAACATTACAGTAGTATAATACACATGATCATGCCTCTCTCTCGTTCGTGCCGCGCTCTCGCTTGCGGAACGCGACAATGAGCGTAACGGGACAATGACGTCATCTTTTTCGTGCATGCAGCCCGTAGTATCGAGTTATTAGACGTGGTCATGTCAAAAAATTCAATTCTTATTGAAAATTCTACAGCTTTTATTCAAATATATTTATTTGTATGTATTTTAGCAGCAAAATATTGTTATATAAACCACGATTAGAAAGAAAATATGAAAGTGCTTCAATTGTTTGCTTAGAGTAGCGTGAATTGGAATAAAACTAGTCTCACTTTAGTTTTTATATTAGTAATTGAATGGTTCGATGGTTAACTTGGTAGAGAAAATCTAGTTATCAACGGTTTTACTGAAAGAAAATTGCGTAAAAAAAGGAAAAAGAAATCTGGTGTTTCGTTTCGTTTAAAATTTTTGTTTGTTTGTGATTTATTTTACACTAGCAGCCCGTCCCGACTTTGCCCAGGCCTATAGACTTCCTCCATCCAAAACTGAAAGAATTTTAAAATCGGACCAGTAAGTTCCTGAGTATAGCGCGTTCAAACAAACTCTTCAGCTTTATTACATTATCTTTTATTTTTCTGTAATGTCCCACTGCTGGGCAAAGGTCTCCCAAGTCCTTCCAAACCTCTCTCTGTTCCGCCACCTTTGACCACCTAGCCTCGAATCTTCCCAAGTCGTCGCTTCAGCGCATCCTCGGTCATCCTCTCACCAGCACCATCAGCACATAATCCAATATATTTGAGCCCAACGATTGTTATCCATGCGGCAGACGTGATCCGCCCAATCCCAATTAAGTTTGGCAGCTTTGCTTCCCACACCGGCGATTCCTGTCCTGGAACAAAGTGTCGTATTTCTTATCCTATTATAATAATATTAAATCAGCACATAATCCAAGCGTGTATTCCTAGTTGCGTCTTCAGCTTACGCTTCGGAGCCTAGGGTACGCTGTAAGTCATGGTCCTAGATTTGGCAGCACTGGTTATTACAATGGAGCGACTGCCTCAAGGTCGATTGACCATGACCATGTAACCCACTACATGTAAACTTGCGTCTTTTATGGCGCGCCATGTGAGACATGGCGTGCTGTGGATCATGCTTTGTCAAAATATTACTTACTAGCTGCATCCCGCAGCTCCACTTGCGTCAAAAAGTAGCCTATGTTTAACCCCTTAGTCATACCAAAGTACATCAAAATACGTTCAGCGGTTTGGCCGTGAAACCGTAACAGACAGACAGAAAGACAGACAGACAGACTTTCGCATTTATAATATTAGTATGAATTACGTACGTATTTGTATCTATTTTGGCAAAACATGCAATCACAAATATTTGGGCAAATAGGCCATGTGTGGCCGCGCCATTATGTTTCCAATCGATTTGTTCTCTTTTAATCCTCAGCTTGCTCCCAATACCGACATTATAAAGTTCAATCGTTTATCAATTAGGGCTGTCACCGAGATGAAAATGTCAAACACATTTACGATGCCATCTTCCGGACAAGTCACGAACGACATGGTTGTCACACGGCAAAAAAAGAATATGTCCCCGTCTAATTAATAATTTTCGTGACTTAAACCCAGATAAGGATTATAATTCAAATTGAGTCGGCCACGCTGGTATTTGGGGCAAAAGTGAAAGAAACTTAAGATATTTAAGTATTTGTCATTTGTGAGTACCGAGTGGTACTTACTGGTAAGCTGTTTAAATAATCATATTTACGTCACAAGGTTGATTTGGAGTTTCCTTATAAATATTTAAGGATGGATTAACCAGCCTGGAAGTAAATACTTATAATACTTGACGGTTACAATTCATCCGAATTATGATTTTTTCTTTAAAATGTTTCGTGTGCAGTTGAATTGTCATTTAAATTTGGTTACTTCAATTACTTGAATTGTCAGCTACAGATATGGTTTAAAAATCAAGCTTACCAAAAATATAAGTGTCTATGAAGCTAATTGACTTGACATCAACGAAACCATTGGTAAAAACAATGACAATCAAAAGCGAATCGAGACTAACTTTATCAAATCGGGTGTTACACCATTGACACAGATTCTTTCATGACAGAAACTAATAATACCAGCGAATTTGTCTAACAGAACAAATCAGTCATACGCAGTAAAATTTAATGAAATTTTGTTGTAAGACCGCTCTTCCATTGTTGAGCGTACGCTATACTGTACACGTCAGCTACGTTAGCTACGTAGCACACGTCACAACACAACTACCAAAATTAAAATTATATTTTCGATACGCGTCTAGTCTAAATCCTTACGCGTCTAGTAGTATTTACGTTACGATTGCGGCGTAGTCAAAAAAATCGTGAATCTATGGTTTCGATCAATAAATTACTACAACGATGCTATCCAATTTTATAAGCGCCTTTTTACATAAACTAAGTAGAGTTTGAGACAATGTTTTAGAACTAAGTCCACCTTTGCTACGGGTGTCTTACATTTTATGTTATGCCTTGTTTTTGTTTAAATAAGTTTTGTATATAATAAAATAATAAACTCATGATATCAGTCATGGACTGCCGCCTTAGTACCGTTGGGGTCCAACTAACAGCGGTACAACGCGAGATAATTACGAAATTGCAGACATATTAATTTAATTTATTCACACATTTCTATAAATTGCATATAAGCAATTTATTACAAATTTGCACCACTGCCTACCGTTAATAGGTACTTGTTTATGTTTTTGCAATCGTTATAAATAACAATAATTTCACAAACGACGTAAGTGACACAAAGAAATTGTATAATTTAAATAAAGATTTATAACAAATTGGAATTCATTGGATTTTAATCTACTTTCAAGTTAGTTAATTAAAAAGTTGAAAGTACAAATTTAGAAACGCTGTAGCGATTTGACAGTCAAATCTTTATTGGGTTTGTTTGCTGCCGAATAGACTCACCATTATCTATCATCATCATCATTTCAGCCGCAGTCCGTCCACTGCTGGACATAGGCCTCTCCCAATGATTTCCAATGATCGGTTGGCAGCAGTCTGCATCCAGCGTTTGCCTGCGACCTTTTTCAGGTCATCTGACCATCTGGTCGGTGGTTATCTATCTATAAAAACTGTAATGCCATTTTTGCTATGCCATAAATATTAAGTCGATTAACTGCCTAATTGCTCGATTGTTGAGTAGGGGATCGATTCCGCTAATGAACTTTTAAAGGCCACGCAACTGATATTCAATCGCGACTTAATTGTGTTGCATTTTTTTAGATACACTCAATAGTGGTATTCTGCTTAAACAGTTTTGAATCTCTATTCATTTGCGACTGGAGCGTATTTCAATGATATTAGTAGGGAAATGTAAATAAAATGAGTAACGGAATATCAGAAGCGTCAAAGTCAAGTCATTACGATCCAATTGCGATTCAATTGTGCACTAGGTACCTATTTAAAATAAGAGAATTGACTCCTCCGTGAGATGTATCGATTGCGATCGTGGAAGCAACATTCTGTATTTCTGAAATGTACGCGGGTGGTAAACGATAATCGAATCATTCCTTACTTTCCGTATTTCTTTAATCACTCATTGAATCCGTGCGAGTTGGTTTAATTGTCGCCGGCGTATCTCAAAAATCGATACTACATGCCTGTTGTTTTCACACGGTTCGGCACGAAGTCGATAGATAGTTCATCGAGTCGATTCGAGCAAATGTCGACTCCCGATGTCCCCATCACTACGACTGAACTGACAGCTAGACACTTGCCGACACCGGCAGACGAAATCAGATGATTTTCGGAGCGGGTCGATAGTTGCTCGCTATTTTTATAATTTAAAGGTCGTAACAAATATTTTCGCCGACGTGGTTGTCGTACGGCGTTATAAGACAAAAGTGTTTTGTTGGATATACATAAAGAACCCTGAAAAGGTAATTTATTTTATTTTAATTATTGTCCTATTGAGCTAAATAACCGATTAATTCTTCCATTTGGTCTAATAACTTTCTGGTTAAATTGGGGGTTTTGTGAGAAATTTATAATTTACAAAAGTGGGTAGAATGTGTATTTTATTCACATGTGCATTTTATTAAAATTTTATCTAATTTCGGTCTTAAAATGATTTCTCACCATTGGTACACATAAATAAGCGTAGAATTTATAAATTCAAATTGAAATATTTCGTACAAAATCGTTTTTTTTACAAAATGATGTAGATTTTTCATTGTCGGGTAACCTACCATTTGGAATTATGACTTTCTTTTTATAATTACAACCAAATAAGATTCAGCTCTAAATTTAGGAATAAACATACTCCATTAAAACAAAATTATACATATATTGAAAAGGATTTTGAACAGGAATAAAACCTAGAAATTTCCAGAGCCCCGCCCTATAGTAAACCATTGTTTCATAAGCAGTCTTTTGAAAGTTATTTTGTTATTCCTACTTCAGGGTTAAAAAGAACACCTCAAGTTTCCCTCAGCACTCCCTCCGCTGAACACTGGGAGTTCTACCAGCTTCCCGAGGTGTCAGGAGTGCATACCACATTTCTTTTATTGAAACAAGAGGACACTGCTTATACTACCGTTTTAATCTGCGATAGACATTTTTGCTTAAACTGAGGTAACCACACAGCCGAAGCCAGCATTATCGGTCAGCCAGTGCCTGCGCTTTCTACATTTTTTATTTTATTAACCTTTGATTTTATTTTTTTAATTTAAAACTTTAAAGGGATCTAAATATTGGCCATTCGATCTCCTGCGCCCCTAATTTTCTTTTCTCGTTTTAATCGCAATTACTTCTTTACTCAACATTAAATAGGTAACTTCCAATATAAATTCATTTTTTTTTAATTCGAGTTTTTAACTTTGTGTAACTTTCAGCTTCTTCTTCTTCAAATAAATATTGTAAAAGTTTTTTTTTGTTATTTTATTTTAATTTTGCTTATTTCCCTTCCAATTTCATAGAGGACAGGAATTAGATAGCAAACCCAGGTAATAAACATTTCAAAACCACAAAACATATAAAACATGTCTGTTGTAACGAAGCCCCCTTTATTCAGTTTTTTAGTATTTATCATTATAGCGGAAACAGAAATACATTTTTTGTAAAGTTTGAATGTCTAACTATCATGGATTATGAGAACACAATTTTACCCTTTGGGTACGGGACCTCAAATGCCTATTCTCCTTTTTAACCCCATCTTAAAAACGAAGAAAGTGAATTGCCCACTTTGAACTGTTTTATAAATAGAATCGAAGTGCTTTGGTTTACTTTTTACGATGTTCTCTATTGAGACAAACACTTGGACTTTGATGGTGATAGGATATTTGAACTATAAAACTACATTCATTTATAAGTCGAAGAGATCTTCGACTGCAGGTGATGTAAGCATTTAAATTAAGTTATGTATTTTAAATAATAAGTATATTTCGTTTCAATCGTCATCAAATTATGCCTTAGGCTCTTTTAAAGTGTATGGATTGCGTATTCATTCTTAATTTATTGTTAACGACGTATTTTGCTGGTGCTTTGTTTAATTTGCACGATAAATTAAAAGTTTTGTCATAAATTTTGATTTCGATCATTAGCAATTTAAATTGTAGCAATAATTTATTTTTATTTTCTGCCAGTACTCAACACTTGTCAAGATTATAAACGGCCAGTGTCTTTCTTAAAACTTCTAATCGTTTCACAATGATCGGAATTTGAAATTCGAACAATTTCGAATAGCTTACAGTAACACCACACCCGTTCTTGTAACCGAGGCTCTCGGTCATTCGTGTCAACCAATTCGTTACGATTGGACCAGTGCGCGTGCGCACTTTTTGAACCACCTTTATTAATTGTGCCTATTAAGTACAGCCTTTTATTCTTCAATTTGTATCTCGTGACGTTTTGGAGACGTTTCTATTTTACCACACAATTTGGTACTGACCTAACTATATCTCTTCATTCTTATTTATTTATTTATTAAATCTTTTTTTTTCTTTCTTTTATTATATCTTCCAGGTGGATGTTTATTACGTTTTTATATAGGATAATAAAAATAGATAACCGGTGGACATTTCTACTCTAGCTTCAGGATCCCTATTTTTGAAATAACTCGCCCAAAATCCATGGGTTGAATAAAAATCGTTCGACATTCGATATCAACATAGATCATTCGACTCATGCTTTTGCGTTAGCCATACTTATAAAAATTCGTCTCCAGAATAGATTATAGATATATGTCATAAATTCAGGAGCTGAGATGTTTTCGTTGGAGTTCTATAAAGTTTGAAACAATAAAAAAAAAATGGATCATCGATTTTCTAGAAGATGAGTCACATACAAGACATAACCTCTTGACTGGTCAACGTACTGGCATCCTTAAAATACTCTCGCTCAGTAGCCTCAACCCACTGGCTCACATCACTGATGCGTGCGACCGCGACGTTTTTGTTGCGCAGGCGCGCATTTGCGCCGTAATTGGCTGAATTTGCGCTTTGTGGGTTCATTCCCGGACCTATAGTGTAAAACACAAAAAGTATGGAAATAAAGATAAAAAAATTAAATTAAATGTTGTTAAAAATTCCGACCCCAGATGAACTAGGAATGTGGCAGGAAAAAGAAGAAATGTTGTTAATAATTCAAAAAATATGTGGAAAGACGAATTACAATTTCTTTTGGCCAACCTTAACTTCTAAATAAAAACGCTGGTTAAATTTACACATAAAATACTACAATATTCTATCTTTATTGCCCACATCTGGGAAATCAAAAATTCGAAATTACAACATTGTTTACAATATGGAGCAAAGGCGGACTTACTGCACCCCAAAGGTACAATACAATACAAAACCCGTTATTGCATCAGAAGGTACGTAAGTATCAATTCTGTAATGTGAATATAGGATCAATCAGAGCCGAGCAGACGACAAAGTGATGATGTTAACTGTATTACACTGAACATACATCATCTTATGCTGTTGTACACCATATGATTCTGTTCCTTAAAAACACTACTGTTGGAAAAGTTTTGCCTCACCGAGGCATTTTTTATTTTATTTACACTTACCGATTCAAACACTTTGCGGTGTTCATCAATCGCGTAACAATCGCGGAAACGTAAGTTACTGGCTGCTTTTGCAATGATTATTTATGGTGTATTTTCCGATACCGCTTTACTTCTGTACATTTAATGCTTTGTGTTTAAGGTTAAGCTAATAGATGTAATAGGCTTATTAACTCTTTCATGCCGATGAAATTATAGAAGGAGGTTCACAGTAGTAAAGAGTTCTTAGAGTAATTTTATTGCGGAATTGGATTTCATTAATTTTCTTTACACTTGCTTTTGAAACTTTAATACTGTCATATTTGGCATATGAATATGGAAGTAATTTCAATGATAAAATATCACAAGATAAAATAAACCATATGCTCGTAGAGCATTCTAAATAATGTGTGTTTAGTAGCCAATGACTGACAGATTTTCCAAGCATCTTGAAACCCGGTAAATTTTCTTTATTACTTTCCTAAATCTATAGTAATAAATTGATTTCTTATGATTACTATGGAAATTTAAACATTTTCATTTTAATACCCTAGTAGCAATAAATTTTGTTGTGACTGGTAAGATGAATGTCGCTTTTCATTTTTACTTCACTCTTGAGTTTGCTTTTATCGAAATTAATGAATTTCACAGCGACACAAAAACACAATTGATGTGACCATAAGGTTATAACAGGAAATTTCTTCACAATGTCATCTAACTTTTTGTCATCACCAATTTTCCTCTAAGTACGTGATTTGATCAACTAGATACAGTAGATTCTGTTGTATTGTCAATCATTCTATACTTTTTTATCTAATCGAGTGAAAGGAATATAATTTTCGATATTTTAAACGTTTTCGTGTGTAACCTTATTATGCTTTCGGCTTTTCGATGTCACTATCGATTTGTCAAATATCATCACATCGATTACTTTCAAGTTTCTCAAACGACGTTGCATGTCGTGCTTAGTGGATCTCAACTCACGTTTAAACGAATTCTTAAATGAATTAAGTGCCACCATTCATGCATTCATGTCGTGAGGGTTATCATGTCAATCGACCATGTACACCCTGATGCCAGAGTTGTTCGAAACCGCCTCTCAGCCTCTGGCATGGTTACTCTTTTTTCTCACAAAGAGAATTCAACACAGTCTAATAATTTATGATGTTTTACTAATTCCTTAACTTTTTTGTTGCAGATCTACGTGTAATTGAGAACTTCAAGCTTCGTCGTGAAGTCATAACGGTAAGCCCATTTTGAATTTCATTCCTACATCCATTATTTTGGTGAAAGAGCGCAGTGTGTTATTTCTTTCACGATCTATCCGTCTGTCACCTAATAATGAAAGATAAATTCCGTATAAATTTTTAATAAAATTGTAGTACAATTCTGGACTTCTGTAATACTTGTGATCTAATAATTGTTTTTGTCGGTTATATTATATCTGACAATTTGTGAACTACTACAACGTAATTGAAATAATTCTAAAATGTACATTCCGCGAATAGTGGGAGATTCAAATATCACAGTTGCTTTATTACATGCCAAGAAAAAGAGAGAGTGAACATGTTTTTATACAATAAGCAAAACTATATGCTGCAACCTGTTGTATTTTTTTAAATGTCCGTGTTTAGACTACATCGACGTGGGGGCCGGTCGTTACCATGGTACGAATGCGGTCGCATGCGCCGCCGTACATAATAGCCGTATTATAAAATCGAAAACATTCCGTCACAATCAGCAAGATGTCACGTACATTACGCATAACATCCTAGATTACGATGGTGGGCGTGCAAGTTTTAAACTGACGGAGAGCATTGAGCTTCGAACTTGCGTTAAGGACTACTCGAAACTTATACTACCTAACACCAACTGAACCAATGATAATGATGTTAATTATATAATTAAAGAGGAGAGACTCGAAAAAGGCGCAGAGAATAAAGCACCAGATCGGAAAACTTTCTAATTATAGAAACATAATAATAAAACGATGATTATAAAATTTGTCTTTTAAGGTAAATGTGAATAAGAACATCTAAATATCCGTCCCTCCTGGATCAAATCTATATCTATATTTATGCTTATGTTTGCGCATGCTTCAGGAGTAAAACTCTAGAACGATTTCTACCAAACCACGCAGGTAAAGAAAGTCTCATAGATAAACACAAAGACCATCCTTAATTATTTAAAGCAAAATTTACTGCCCGGCATTGAGAATTAATTACCCTTCCTTATTCTATTTGACGTTTATTATCTCTTTCCTTGAATCTTACCCAAGATTCTAGATATCTGCAGCAAGCTTAGACAGCGAATTCTATCATTTTCACCCGCTATTAGTCAAATGAGCAATTATTTCAAAGTCTCCAGTTTCTATAATGTCAGCTTGTATGATTTCAGATTACATCCAATTCAATTCACCATTAATATTACAAATTGTTGCTTTAAAGATATTGGATATCGCTACTATTGAATCTAGTTTAATCCTAAGGAGATATAAATAATCATTATAATCATTTAGTGCTGGATTGTCCGCTTCTGTACTTTCTAAGCGAATCATAATTCACGTCGTTTGATATAGGTCGTTGTTCTATTTATAATTTATATTGGTATGCTGTCGGTACTGGGACATGAGCCCAATAATAATAGGCTACTTTACTGTATTCATACTTGGGCAATAATTGCATACGAAACAATATGTACACTAAAAAGTAACCGATTCTGAAAACAACAAAATTGGTTGTTAATTAAGGCATTGGTCTTTAAATTTTTTTTAAAGAAAAAATTGGGAGCATGGTTTGGACGTCTTGCTATCTGTTTTGTACGCACGAAATCAAATGGCAGTGACGTCACTGCACTCGCAGTGCATCCTTTTCTTGTTTTTGACAGTTTCCCCTTTCACCGAATTTCAAAGGCTTATTATTATTACAACTTGCTTATTCAAGAACAGATTTAAAAAAAAAAATCTGTTTTCAGTTTCGGGTAGTAAAATAATATGAATGATAAAAATTAATTGAGTAAAATACCCAATTGTCGGATAAACAGTATCTGAAGTGTTTAATGAATCCATAATACAAGTTAATCTTTGAGTCGTTATTTTGAATGGCTGTTTTTTAATGTACATTACAATAAAAAGCTATAATATTTTAGGCTTCTCTGGATTATTACGAGAAACCGCTTTCACTTACTACATTAAATAAAACTATTTTTTTTTAAGTTTCTCTGTTTTGTTTTTTTTTTTCAAATTAGTGAGTTATTAATGCTTGCAATTTGTGTATTTAGTCTGAACGGACCAATTTACTTTGCCTCAAGCTGATCAAAATAATTTTCAAAATACTTATATTAAAGATTTAAAATTATAAAAGGGAACAGATGAAATTTAAAAACGCTTGATTATTTTTTTGGTAGTAAGAATTAGGTTCTATATTATCCGGAAAAAAAACAGAGTTTTGGGATCAGCCAATTTTTACAAAATAAGCATATTTACTTCCCATGAAAAATCAATATTTACGGCCACAGTTTTTGCACACAGGCATGGCACATAGAGCGTCAAGATAGGTTTTTATCAAATAAATGTAAATATTATTAAAAATTATCAAATGTTTAAGAACTTTTCATCTGTTCCCTATTGTTTTACATATTAAATTCCCAAGTCGCTGTCAGTTTATGTCTTAAAGCATTTACGCCGTACTGTACAAGCGCGTGCGCCGACCCAAATACTCTGTTCTAACGGTGCGTCGGTGGTCAGTGTTTATACCTTTGTGTTATATCGGTTATATGCTAACACTATGTTAGAATTGTTTTAACGAACGATCGATATTGATATGTGAGGGACCCGGTTAGGGCTTTCTTTGAAAATTTTTGAGAAAAAATATCTAGTCCTTGTTTTTTTTATCTGCTAGTGATAACAATACTGTTTATACTAAGTGTGTTATTTCTTTTTGTTAAAATTAAATATATAGGCATATAGGCCCTATTATTAACATAAATTAAACTTATTCCATTGTCTTTGCTTTACAACTATCAGTCTTGCTTGTTTCGGTCTATTTCACTGTTATATCGTGATTATATCTGATAGTAGAAACAAATTATGAAAAAGAACAGATATATCGACATTTACATTTCTTTATTTTAGGTAGATTAATATCTTGAATTATTTATCTATACATCCATATCAATATTATAAATGCAAAAGTCGGTCTGTCTGTCTGGTACGCTTTCACGACCAAACCGCTGAACAGATTTTGATGAAATTTAGTATGAATATAGTTGAAGACCCGGGGTCAAACATAGGCTACTTTTTGACGCAGGCGGAGCTGCGGGAAAAAGCTAGTAGTACAATAAATGTTTAGGTGCCCAAACTATCAAACACATTTACCATGAATGATTTATACTTGGCGTCTGACCGCGCTGTTTATTTATTTAACTTTATTACATGAAATGTAAATAGCGGACTTAAAGCCGTAGGCTGTTCAGGGTCCCTACAATCCCAAATGACTCATATTATGTCGAATGAAAATTTTTCGACTCTCCTATTTTGTGGGAGTCACACTTTTGTTGCTTTTGTTTTGGTGGCTTGTTTCTTGGCTGAAATAATATAATACCATCGACCCGCAAAGAAGAAGTATATTGCTGTACACTAGATATTTTGCAGTTAGCGTGTTTTACTATCTGATGAGTTGGTGCTTACCGGCTTTTACTTTTTGCGACTTGTTTCACAAGTTTTAATTTTGATAATCATGCTCATTATAACCATAATATGCAAACATAAGTATATGTAATTAATTCTTTCATGTCAGCAGGAATAGCTTGAAATCTTATCATGAATTGATATTTTAATTAAAAAGGAGATTGAGATGAGAAATATTGTCTAATCTAAACGCACTCCATTTGAGTTAGACAATCGTTTTCATCCCTTAGGCGTTACGAATGTCAGCAAGAGTAATAATAATAATAGTCTACATCTCTTTAAATTCCCCAGTAACCAAACTGTTAACAGTGTAGTAATATTAATAGGTTACAGTTTCTGCACTGCGACCATGGTTGGATATGGGGTTTTCTCCACCGACAACTGTATATTGCGGATTGTCTCCAATCAGGCTGCTTGTGATAATCCAAATCTTATTACATCAAAATAATATTACTTTTTCTTTAAAAAGTCCAAAATCAACTTGTTAAGTTTAGTCTTCATTACAATTAATTCCATAGTGTAATGTCAGAACTAATCTGTTTAAGACCTATCAAAGACATCAACTTTCTATGCTGCTCCAGTAAGATTTTCGCCATCAAACCGCCGATCGTCACCTATTTATGAAGTGACATGTTTCATCTAGCTTTCTACATCACCGGCTGCCACCTCGGTTCACACTTCGCCTACAATTACACCCGGCTATTTAGAATTATCATGCGGTTCACTAATTACGGACAGACGGACCGTTAGTACGGTATGTTCATTGTCATACTTGCTAAGTAGAGCTCCTGTGTGTTAAGCTGTATATGCTAATGATGGGTCATAGGTTAGGATTTTGACAACGTTATTGGGAATTTTATGTTTCGCGCCTTAAGGTGTAAGAAAGTTATAGGGTTCATCGGTGTTATCTAATACATTAATAACATTAACATAACCTTATGCTTTATGTAATTTATGACATCATTGATTTAGGAAAGGTTGGACATATTCATATTTATGTGTTACTTAATTTATGCAATACCTCAATTCAACATTTTCAGTAACTAACTTCTTTAATTCTTTATATGGTGGTACATGTTAGTTAATGTGCATGAAATTTATTTTCTAAGGTAATGGCATTATTTTCTTCCATCTCAATTAAGATGTGGGTTTCATTTGTCACGAAAAGGCATTTATTTCTTCCATTTTGAATATTACGCCGCATGCAATGTGCCTATCTATGTGACTATTGTAATTCTCATATTTGGTGTATGCCGCAAATCTCAGCAATAGAGTTTTAGATTTATATTTTGTGTTATGGTCTATTATTTTTAAGAGGTCTATTAAGTCTAGATATAACGAGAATTTAAAAACGAAAAGAATATTTTCATATCATTGCGGTTTTGACAGTAGATTTCCATAAGGAACCTAAGTTTTTTGGCAGCCTTTTCACACCGTGATATACATTATCAAAGAATATTGATTTGTATGAGGATCTGTTAGCGGCGAACGATAGGGTTACTGTGGCCACTTTTTGGTCTAAACGAATCTGAAGAGTCAGCCATTTCAACTCAATAAGAAAAAGAAAGAATTTTGAAGGCGTTACTGTTTATTTGAATTCTTTTACGGCGGTTTTTGCTGAAAGGCTGAACGTAAATCTTTGTTTTCGGCCTAACGTATCCTGGTATTATTGTTTCTAAAACACCACCTGGAAGGTTTCTTTATGTCATCCACAAAGATTTTCAGAAGCACCTTTTAATGAAACAATGTCTTTTTAGCTGAAAAAACACCGAACAGAATATACTAAACCACGGGCTTCAGGTTATTAGGAAAGCGCTTGATTACCAGACCATAAAAGCAGTTAGCGGTAGTATCAGACCCCATGCTTCATTTAGCAAACACTAATTACCGAGTGACACTAATTACGCTAATTTCCGTAACTTGCACCACAATGTACTTGAAGGAACGCGTGACGGTCGTACAATATGACCTTGCCGCGGCGGCTCAGTGTAAAATATTGCACATATATATGTGCGACATAGCTGGTAGTTATATGCCGTTATACTAAGCGGCATGCCAAGATTGCTATGTGGTTTCTTTGTGGACATTTTTCGAAGTTTAGTTAAGGTTTTATGCAGTTCCTTGTATTTACTGGGTTGGTTGTGAAATAGAGGGATAATTTCTTCCACCATTCATCTGTTCGAGTTTTCCGACGTCATTAGTCTTCATCTAAGTTCGTGTAGACCATTTGTAGTTACTTAACGTTTTAGGTTATAAAGCCCTCTTAAGAGCTATCTGGTAGACTAGAACAGTGAATAGTAGTGAGAGCAAGAGAGAAATTATCTTGATGTTTCCTTTTCTCGCACAAATGCCAGTACACGTCGGACACTCATAAAGTTTTGAGAAACTAAAAAACTAACTTCTATGTATAAAATATTTTAATTTTTTTTTTTTGAAGAACTGTCCACCAGCCTCTATGCAAAGTTTCATGCGTCTGAACCTGAATTTTCGAAACATTTTTTCCAGTCCGCCGCAGACACCTCTTCCACGGTTTTCTCGATCGCTGCTAGCGGATCTTCCGGCGATAAAAACTGTATCCCTTTCAGCTGATTTTTTATTTTTGGGAATAAAAAGAAGTCACACGGTGCTAGATCAGGACTGTAAGGACGATGGCCCAAGATTCTGACCGGTGAAGTGTCCAGGAAGTCCCTTTGTTTTGAGCGCTAAGTGCGCGGGCGCGTTGTCATGGTGAAGCAGTACCCCGCGGAGCCCGGTGTTCGGTCGCTTATTGCTCATTGCAGACAAAACTTTTGGCAGACATTTTGTGGTATACCATTCGGCGTTTATACTGCTTTGGTCTCGTAATGGAATTGAAACCAGATAACCCGTCAGAGTGAAGAAACTAGCGAGCAAAACTTTCCCCGCGCTTCTCGATCGCTTCACTGTCGTAAGCGTTGGTTCGTTTTGAAAAAACCAAACTATCGACTGTCACAATATCGTAAACGCGCCGAGACGAGCCTGCTTCATATTTTTGAATCATATCACGGCACCACTCCACACGGGCCTGCTTCTGAGCTTCGGTGAGGTTGTGCGGCACCCAGCGCGAAACTATCCTCCTCACGCGAAGGTGCTCGTGTAGAATCTTGTAAACGCTTCACGAACCAATCTGCAGTGTATGCTGAATCTCTTCGTTTGTAATTCGCCTGTTTTCATGAATTATTTTTTTTACTGCCAGCACACTTTCTTCCCAGCCGTCATAGGACGACCACTCCTTTGTTCATTCCCCAAAGTAAGGCGACCGCACTTGAACTCGTTATGCCAGCGGTAGATAGTTGCTTTTAAAGGTCCTTCATCCACAAAAGTTTTAGGCCACATTTAAAATCTTAGAATATCATCGTACGAAAATGTTCTCGATGCAAATCCATTTTTAATTGAGACACGATAATTTGATTTGGCTCTTGAAAAAATGTGGAGTTAAATTCGAAATTCCAACAATAGTATTTTTACTTTTAAATAACCAAATTATTCAAAATAATTCAAGTGGCTAGTGCCTTATACATAAAAACTTTTTTTCGCAAAACTTTCTGAGTGGCCTGGTATTTATTTATTTGTTAAATACAGACACTGTCAGCACTTATAGATGCATGCTGTGAGTTAGGACGGCACAAATTACACATGTGTTAACTTAAGATGGAGATTCAATTTTAAATGCCCAAACGGATAAGCACAGGATAAGATTACAGTCACAGTCGATGAATTCATGAGATCGTCCTCAGATTTCAATAGGCCGGTGGACAATCACGAAATATCCTAGCTATGTTCATAAACAGCTTAGTAACAATTGAGATAACAACACATTGGAAACCGTCGCAGGCGGAAAATGATCGCATATTTGTGCAGTAATGCGCGTAAGATCGCTGCAAAAAACTGTTTCTTTTTAACATCGTTGAACAATCAATCTCTCCGGAGCTGTCATCGTATTGTATATGTATTGTTGCCCCTTCCCTTGCACATTGGGAAGATTTGACTGTGGCGTTTGACTCGGCTATACTATTGCGTTGCGTCCTATTGGGCCAAAAATATTTAGATTTAGCCATTGACACGTAAGAAGATCGTTATATGTTGATTGTTTGTTTATTTACTTACTACTTTATCTAATTATCACACCATTTTCCCAGGTTTGTGTTGGGTCTGCTGAATGCTATTTCGTATTTATTTATTTAACTGTATTACATAATTGTAAATGGCGGACTTAAAGCTTGAGGCTTTATCTACCAGTCAACCAAGTAGTCGTATTGTTTTTGATACTTGATTTACCAGAACTTACCCCCTTCGCAGAGGGATTCGTAGCGTACGCGTATCGTAAAACTCGCGTACTACGTACGAGCGCATACATGTTGAAACAAGTCCGCACACGAAGCGTTGTTGCAGCGTATCGCCATTACGACAGGCGTAGCGTACTGGCGTAAAAACCCAAGCGTATAAAATATATTTTTTTGTTAATTTATTTGAATTTGAACAATCGAATTTCTATTTCTTACGACTTTTAGCTTTACTATGGCTAAAAAAATTGTTGAATTCTCAAACTTACTCTTGTTTCTAGTTTGTTTGATTTTTAAACACCAGCCCAATTTTACAGTGTGCTTTAGTACGTGAAACTTAATTACTTTCAATAAAAAAATAAGCGAAAACAGGTTTTTTTTTCACTTTTTCATACAATGTCAAATTACGCTATGCGACGACTCGTCTGAGGAACACCGCGCGTATCGTACGCGCAGCGTCATAACGATACGCTTACGATACGCCTACGCATACGCCTCGTGCCTTACCATACGAAGTGCCTTATGAATCAACATCTTACTCGTTAAGTAACCAAACCAGAAATTTCAGGACAGAATAAAAAATAGAGCTAGTGATGTTATTTCTGTGACTAGCTCTATTTTTATTCTGTCTTTAAATGTCTGTGTTCCTTGCTGTTCTGAATCAGTGTTGGCTACTAACACAACTCGGGTCATATTCCAGGTGGTCTGGTTTCCCTGTAAAAAGGGTTACGTAGGTCAGACATCAGCCACTCTATTATAATAACCAGTCCTGCCAAATCTAGGACCATTACTTACAGCGTACCCTAGTCTCCGAAGCGTAAGCTGAGGACGCAACTTGAAAAAAACACGCTTAGACGAAGAAGAAGACGCTGTTCTGAATTCGATCGATATTCCACAAAATTTTGTGCTTTGTTATTAAAGGGTCCATTCCATATCAACCATATTGGTAACTATGGTCTTTTGAATCCATCCAAGTGAGTAAGTGAGATGGTAAAATACAGAATGAATGAATTAATGAACTTTTATTGCTGTAAACAGATTGTAAACCGACATCGCGCTTTCTCATTTTCATTTGGATGGTTAGTTTAGAACCCATATGATAGATCTTGGCTAGTACAAAAAATTACATTGTTTTTCAAACTATTTTACTCAGCAATCCATATCGAACTCCACGAAATACTTTAATACTTGGAAGCAGCTATATGTTCAATTCCACACCAACGATATTTCACATCTCAATTAGGGTCGCCGCAGACAGTTATTGAGGAAGCGAGGCCTACAAATCAGATACATTGTAGTGATCGTAGTTCCTTCTGTGTGATATGCTTACGACGCAGCCGACTTTGATATGTTGCAGTTGTAAGTTGCATTGTAACCTTCGGATGTGAAGATTAAGTTTGAAATTTGAGGTGGATTAGAATTTAATTAGCATCATGTGTAGTGTGACTCCTCAGAAGGTGGTGGCTGAAAATTAGGGCTGGTCATGCTTGCATGTCTTAGAGTAACACTGAGCCGCCACCTATTGAGCCGTCTGTCACTTTATTGATCTTGTACATTTGTTTGTAAGACCTTTTCTATTCTATAGATTAATTCTCGGTTTGTTAGAACTGTTTAAATAATCTTATTATGAATACGAGAGTGTATTTCTGTGTCTCTTAATTGCTGTCTTAGATTCGATATTAGCCATTTTGTGGCATTTTCTATCTCGAGTTTTTCCGTGGTTCGGTAGGCACGATATGGCGTTGCTCCCCGTTGCTATGGCTAGATGACAGACGTTAGGCTGTGTCAGGTGCCTTTAGACAGCCTGAAAAAAATTGACAGCCAATAATACACCTTGGGTCATGTTCCTGTTGGTCTGGTTTCTCTGTTAAACGGTTAAGGAGAGCAGACTGAAGTCGCTTCATTTATCACAATAGCTGACGACGCAAATGGGAAACACGCTTGGACGAAGAATTATAGTAGATTCCATATTTACATGAATGATTTACAACAGCACTACGGTAAATGCTAGTTTTATTTTAAACTAGCTGATCCGGCAAACTGCGTACCGCCTCCGAATATATTTACCTTTTAAAGCTTCCCTGGACTGGAGAAATAATTCAAAACCGGAAATAGCCAAATCGGTCCAGCCGATTTAGCGAGACTAACGAACAGCAATTGATGTTTTTATTAATTGGTCTAAGAATTTCGAACAAATAATCGAACAGTGTTGAGTCATCAGAAAATATTTGAATTGCACAAGTAACATACCTTATTCAGCTGATACCACGAATTCCATAGTATAATAAGTAAATCGATCCATGAGAAAAAAATTCAATCATTTACAGAGAATTTTACTTATATTACTTACACAATGGAGTTGCGCCATATAACCCATACATAGCCTCTGGTATGTGGTGTACAAGTATGGTGGTAATTTCTTGAGCAACTAATTATTATGAACACAACTTATAATTTCTTAAGTTATTTACAAACTTCCTTAAAACAAAAAAAAAACATATCATTCATTCCTTAGATCAATAAATTTGTCTCGTGCGATCGCGTCGCGGACTCCAATTATTAAGGCTGGTTTACACACGATCCAGTGCGGTGATCCAGTGCTTTCACGGACACAAACATACAAACAATTATTTAAATGTGTTAGTAAATTGTTTGCATGTGTAGGGTGGATTTCGTGTCCGTGAAAGCACTGGATCGCAGCACTGGATCGAATGTAAACCAGCCACTAATCTCAGATTCATTCATAAAAGAGTGGGGTGCATGGTCAACCGATCCTGTAAATCTATGTATCAGATATTTTTGAACCGCTTTTCGGCCTCCGAATTGTTTCTTTTAACGGCCACCAAATGTAAGCAGGGAATGGCTTGACGTGCCTTCCGAAACAAGAATCATTATTATTAGATATAAGAAGTTCTACATGCGGAAGTCTATCAACGCGAGTCTAACTCGCACTTGGTCCTAATTTTTTTTTTCATACTTAGTTTCATTTTCTTTTTTCGTTCATACTCGTACTTTCTACATACAGTCAGAAAAATAAACTATTCTATTCTACTATAAATACTATTAGAATCACAGATGACGAGTTAATATGTATAACAGTAAGATATCTACAATTAATAACCACAATCTGTAGTGTTATTTCCAATAACATGTTTATGTTACAGATAGTTAAAGTAAGACGTAAAGTTGCCAGTAAGTAACTTATTTATCAAGCCAAATTGTACCTTTAACCCTCTTAGCTTCTGCGTTTCCCATTAATGGCGATCATAAATTCATAATTACACGAAAAGCTATTTCTCTATGAATAATTATTATATTTACGAGTATTATACGAATTATAACATGTGTGAAACAGAAAGGAAACTATGATTATCGATAGTATAACTTTATTGGGTCAGCAATGTGCTCACGATATTACAATTGCAGGCGTCTAATAGTTTTTTTTTTAATTTATCTTACTCCAGCAAAACTGACACTGCATCTTTCTCATAAGTTATAGAAACTTCTTTCCATGAGTAGAGTTGTAGTAGGCATGTTTGTCTACTCATTAATACTAATAAAATATAATAAAAATTAATATAATATAAACAAACTGTTTATAATGCCGTTAATTTTGCCAAAAAGACGTCTTTATTATATGTTTTGAATGATTGAAAATGATTTTGCTTTCACGGCTTCGCTAGGACTAAATTAAACTGCGAATTTAGCTATCTAGCGGCCTAGTAAAAAACACAAAGTGACAATAATAGACACTACAGACCAACACTAGACCATATAAGTACTCTGCATAAGTAAGCATCAGCAAATTGATAGGTTTTTTTTACTCTACTTATACGCTTTTCTACTGAATTGCAAAGTAAAGGCAGCCCTGCATACTCAAGTTTTTTAGTACCTAGTCTAAAAAGAAAGAAGCTACCTTCTGATTTTAATGTGCTATGAAGCCACACCTCGATGCAAATTGAGTTATTACGCCATTTAGTTCTCCGTGGGAATTGACCCCATGTCTTAATAAACTGGTACCAAGTTTTCAGTCACCTGCTCCAAGGCACACCCATACACTTGGTAGGCATTCGTGATGTCAGGTCGTGACTACATTAGCCACACCAATCTTTCTATCAGCTAATAAAAAAATATCCTAAAATGTATATCCTTTCTTTTATTTTTCACTCACTTCGATGGCTCAGCGACCCAAAGAGGATTTTGGCTTCCGACACAAGAGATCTTTACTGTTCCCTATTTAGCGCAACCTCCTGCCAGTCGGCTCTTTGAAGGGCTTCAAGGTCAACGACTATTATTTTATTGACTTACGATGATTTTGAGAAAGAAATAAAACTTTCAATTTTGGCGTTTAGCAAACATCACGGTCCAAAGCCATACTGCTAAAGGCATAAAAGGAAAGTTCTAAACATTTATTTATTTAATTTATTAACACACTGTTATGAAGCATTTCTGTGGCTCTAAGTACAAAGGTTTTGTTATATGGAAGTGGTAGAGATGTTTTCTATTGGGTACTTCACTCTTAGCTTTTTTTATCAAATTATTATTTATTGAAAAAATTTTGTTCGATATCGAAGGACTTTTTTCGACTCGCCTTTTTGCGTGCGTCACACTTTTAAAAAATAGCACTCCTGTAGGGAAGCATGCTAGGTGACTAGTTGACAACGGCAATCGAGAACAGGAAAATGGGATGTAAGACCTCACGCGTCAGGTTAATGTCACCATTTCAAAACCTTTCTGTTCCAACTTCAACGACCATAAGTTCTGCGTGCTATGTCCACTGCTTCTTCAACGAAAACATCTGCAAAGGAGAAAATACACGATACAAACCTCAAAACCAAAACCACTTATCTATATATTTTAAGAGAGGTCATTTTGTAAGGAGTAGTCCATCTGGAGAAGTACCTCCACCCTACAGAAGTAACCAAATAACACTGTGATGCAGCGTTGTGTTCCTGCTGGTGAGTAGGGTCGCCAGGTTCCAGAGAGGTCGCTGTGCTGACAGCGGTCAGGTCGGCAACGCGCTCGTGACATCTCCGGTGTTGCAGGCGTTCATAGGCTACGGTAACCACTTACCATCAGGTGGGCCGTACGCCTGTTTGCCTACTTAGTTGCATAAATATATACACCGTGAAATTTTAGTCGTTTTAGACCCATCGTCCAGTGACTCCATTCATTGAACTGAACAACTTTCCCCAAGATACATGGGTCGAAATACGGAGTAAAGTTTTGGACCTCCCATACAAAATGTCTCATCACGTGACCTAACTTACTATGGGAAGTCCAAATTTGTTTTTCATGTTTCGAGCTATGTTCCTTATAATATAATATATATAATAGTTTTACTGTTATATTGTAACCTTATTAGACTAGGAGTCGGAACCAATAAAACGGAATTCAACAAAGTTAATTCAGAGTGGTACCGGCTGTATATTGTGGAACATTCTCAGCAGTTGCTGATTTGTAAATTGCAACTGCTATTACGCGGATAACGTAGACTTTGTAAAGCTCCGGTCTCTCCAATAGCGTCTTAGATACTCGCTTATCAAGCGGGTTTGCTAAATCCATCGAAGCTTTTCCATGGATAAAAGCGCTTTACTATGTATGTGTCAGATTTTTATTTGCTAGAAATTAGGTCTGTTATAAAAAAGATAGACGTGTGGAAGTCGATTGAGAGACTTATACCCAGGAGTGGAGCACTTGAGATTTTTTTTTTAAATAACTAGTCTTTCATTTTACTATGTCTCAGCGTTCTTTGATGTCAAAGGAATGACATACCTAGTCAATCGTTCTTGCGTAATCTGAAGTCAATAGATTCTAAAAAGAAAAAGAAAATAAAACACAATCCCGATAAAAAATAAAACACTTTCTTTAAATCCGTACGCTTTAATTGGCAAATAGTGTATATATTTTGTCGGAAATGTTTACCAATTATTGAACTGCTATTGTAACTATAAAATACTAGATATCGACGCGCTGAATAATGCACAGGCGCAGTTTGTTTCAAAGGCAAATATTAATTACAGTATCTAAATACATTTGGCAGTGTCGGGCTTAATCGCTCTAACACAAGCCCCAGCCTTACCCGCCAATAACCGGTGACACATAGCCGTTCTTAGCACCAATGCGAATGCGATTGTATTTTCTTCATGCATCTGGGTTACTCTAGTGGGATATGATAGTATATTTCCTTATTAGCACCTCGATGTTATTTTGTTTATTTTATATAGATTAGCCGACTTCGCACATGAAATGCAATATTCTAATACGGTTTATTTTTGAAATGAAATCTACATTAAAATAAAATTATTCTTTACAAGCATTGTTTCTGACAATTTTATCATTTTGTTTATTTATTTGTTGTGATTATTATGCAAGCTTTAAAAGTTTAAATTATTATACTCGTACTAGCTCTACGTTTGCTCGACCAGTCGCCTGCTTTTATCCTAGCGCTTTCCCGGTTTCATCCTAATCTAGTTGTTTCCTTCGGTCCGGCTGTTGACTCTTAACCTTATATTGCTCTTGTTTCTTTGCAAAAGGGCGACTTGCTGATTTCAGATTTCCCAGTCGCGTCCTCAGTTTACGCTTTACAACCTAGGATACGCTTTTAATCATGGCCTAGGTGTAATTATAACGATTTACCTCTTTTTTACATGGAAACCAAACCAACAGAAACGTGACCCGAAGTACTAGCACACCACAGGTCCTGTTCCTGTTCTCATCTTACTTAGTCTCTGTCACATCGAACCGAAGTGGATTGGACTTTCGCGGGAAGCTGTGAAGAGCAGTATCGACGCGCTATTTTATTATCCAAAATTTGTGATTTTTTGAGTTTGTGCATAATAATGGTGGATTAATGGTGGCAAAGTGTTCGATAACAAGCGTGAGTGTTGGGAAGTGATACAGTTTTTGATTTATGTGATTTTCATGCTTGTTGCCAAAAGCTCCTAGTAACCGCTAAGTGCAGTTATTCTACCACTTAACTTAGCCTGATTCTTCTGACTAGACTTGACTACCGACTGGACTTTTAGACTTGACTAGGACTTGACGAAACCACACTGTAGGACTGAAGAAGATTGATTTGGCTATAAAGGACTTGTATCCATGGGCGTAAAACCCATTACTAAAAAACCGAAGTGGATCTTGGCCTCCGAAACAAGACAGCCCAGAGTGTTCTATTCTGCGCGATGGCTCGCCAGTTGTAAGCTCCCATCTCTCGCAGATCCTGTTATGGTCTACCACAGATTTATTATATTCCACAGTACAAGGGGTAAAATATATTCTGAGTTGATTGGTACAGGAATGTATCTCCATTGTATCTTTGACCTTTAACACCTGTTGAACCCGATACTTCACTGTCGGGCGACTACCAACAGAATCCATCTTGGACTTTAACTATAAGAAATTTCCTGTCTCCTGGACCTTTTCGTAATTGTGACTGATCACCAGTTTTGACCTTTAGTTTGTTCTTGTTATTTTATTTTTATTATAGCTGTTTCCCGCAGCTCCGTCTGCATTAAATAGTAGCCTATGTTTGACCTCGGGTCTTCAATTATAATCATACCAAATTTCATCAAAATCCGTTCAGCGGTTTGGCCGTGAAAGCGTTACAGACAGACAGACTTTCGCACTTATAACATTACTAGCTTTTTCCCGCAGCTCCGCCTGCGTCAAAAAGTAGCCTATGTTTGACCCCGGGTCTTCAACTATATTCATACCAAATTTCATCAAAATCCGTTCAGCGGTTTGGCCGTGAAAGCGTAACAGACAGACAGACAGACGGAAAGACGGACAAACTTTCGTATTTATATTATTAGTATGGATTACAAGTATGGATGGATATGGATAGTATGGAAGTACGGATACCGAGGGATATGTATTATGATGCATGAAAGAATTTTTTTAGTTGTTTTCAGTTTGGTCAGGACATTGCAGGCTTGAATCACCTCATTGTCTGATAAAAAAGATGATTCTGTGCCTCGGAAGGCATGTTAAGCCGTACATTTAGTGGTCGTTAAAGAACATCATGATCATATTGGTCTGGTTTCACTACTAAAAAAAAAAGGTTACGGAGGTCAGACGGCAGTCCAGTACTGCCAAATCTAGGACCACGATTTTAACGTACACTGGGCTCCAAAGCGTAAGCTGACGATGCAACTAGGAATACACACTAGGATGAAGAACAAAAAAGGACAAATACACCATATCTGGCATACAAATTTTCGTTTGTTTTTGTACTCACTATAGTTAACAATCTTCAATTAAAAATCCAAATGTAATTTGGCAATAGTAGTTATTTATTACTACGGAGCGACTGCCGTCTAACACTTTATTTATATTTTACCCACCTATTTAGCTGATTACCACTTTTTTTTTATTCTAAATTTACAATCAGTCACTTCAGACTATAAGCAAATGTGGTGTGTGCTTCTTGTCATGCCTGGTGCTGGTGGAGTCAGCCCACAATTTTTTAACACTATTCATCGTAGGTCCTGGTCGATCATTTACCATTTAATAATATCATGTTAACGATAAAACATGCCTACAGTATAGTTATAAATTTAGCAACATTTATGAACAACGGGATACGGCTTTCTTTTAACTTATTTTATGATGTTGCGCCTACGCAACTTAATTCTAAATTCCTATTGTCTTTAGTGCTTTTATGACAATAAACTTAAAAAAATAAAATACAAAGCTTTAAATGGCAGAATTCGATATAAATTACAAATAAAACGTGATATTAAAAGGTTTTTATCTTTTTTCTGATGAAAATCCTTTTAAATACCTGAATACTTAAATATCATTTTTATTATAGGTATATTCAAGTTATTTTTCTCGGCAGAATATCAGCCTTATGGATATGTGATAATATAGATTCGACAGAACGAGTGAATCTTATTCTGTTAAAAAAGTTCACTTGTCTGTCTGTATATTTTTTTGTGTACACAGTACAGTAGTACTCTTACTTCTGTTAAAAAATTTAAAGTTCAATTAAAAAGATAAATGCTTAGTACCCAAAAAGTTAAAAATCGCAGTAAAGTATTTACAATTATTTTATACATCTCACTATACACAAGAATATTCATATACAATTTTATGTCATCATTGTAAACTACTGATCGCCAGCGAGGTGACACAATCATTGTTATTTAACAAACATTTTTTTCATTTTGTTGTGATTAGTACATAAGTAATAGATATTTAAGCATGGCATCCGAGGAAGACCAGCGTCATGGTCCACACCATATTACGCTGAGCGGATACCATTTTGGTACATATACAAAAATACTTTTTATATTCATTTGTCAACCTGTAAAATAGTTATGATATAAGAATTTTGTTATGTATCAAATAAAGACTTTTTCTTTCTTTCTTACGCTTCTTCATTCGAGTTTCCCAGGTACATTCTCAGCCTATGATTCAAAGCACAAACGCACACTTTTCAATCTTCGACCTAGAGACATGAAACTAACTAAACCACTCCAGTGTCAACTCACAATCACTTGATTTCACCAATCATCGTTTTATAAAATATTTATTTCTCGATTTCTAGAGCCTATCAGTTAAGATTAGGTACCGCTGAAGTCGTGAACGACTTGGAACGCCTCCAAAGAGCTGACTTGCAGGAGGTTGCGCTGTGGTTCCACAGGGAACAGTGGAGATCTCTTGTGTCAGAGGCCAAGATCCTCTTTGGGTCGCTGATCTATCGCAGAAAGTAAAGTAAGTAGAGTCGATTCTCGTGCTTTTAAATTCGCATTCGAGATTCCGTCGTGTTTTTTTTTATCTCGAATTCGACTTATTTCTGAAGGCACGAGGATCGACACTCTGTTCTTTTATTCCATTGCCAAAAGAACAAAATATAATAGTAACATTAACACCGCCCACCTGCTAATTCAAACAGAACCTCTTTGTTAGTATGTACTCACTAAACGCCTAACTGTACCTTTGTTAGGAAATTAAAAAATGTGGGATGCTGCGAAATTAAGTCCGCTTAGCACTGGCCGACTTTTTAAATTAACTAGCTTCACACCTACAATTTTCTTTGTCTCTTGTTCTTTAGTTGTGGGACGACTTCCTTCGCGCTAGGCACCATCTTATCTTATCCATCCATACTTAATAATATTATAAATGCAAAAGTCTGTCTATCTGTCCGTCTGTCTGTCTGTTACGCTTTCACGGCCAAACCGCTGAACGGATTTTGACGAAATTTGGTATGAACATAGATGAAGACCCGGGGTCAAACATGGCTACTTTTTGACGCAGGCGGAGCTGCGGGAAACAGCTAGTACTTAATATTATAAATACGAAGGTCTGTCTGTCTGTTACGCTTTCGCGGCCAAACCGCTGAACGGATATTGATTAAATTAAGTATGAATATAGTAGAAGACTCGGGGTCTAACATAGGCTACTTTTTGATGCAGGCGGAGCTGCGGGAAAAAGCTAGTGATGTGCTAGTTTCAATATAAAGATATTTAATTCAACAGCATAGAGATATATAATTTCAGCGCGCATTTCCTACCCGTCAAAACAAAAGGTAATTTCCCGAGCTCAATTGTGGTTTCAGGCATAATCCGACGATTGTCTTAATTAAATTTAGCCGCACACTGGTGCAATGCCCTTGCTGTTTATTTTGACTCAGAAAGTTCAATGCACGATATGTTTTAACTATTGGCATGTGAAAGATTTTCACTGTAAAGTTTAAACGCACTAATTCTTGTCTTGTTAATTTTACAGCTTTAAATTTTATAGGTGTTAGAGTTTTTAAAGTTCTTTCACCTATTATTTGGAAAGTTATATTTTTTTACGTTGACATAGTGCAAGAGTATCGCGCGGGCGAAGAACTAGTTAAATTCTGTGGTAGTAGTAAATAGTTTTGTTTGTATTCTTATGATATCACAGACAAATGTTAACTTACACCCGTATTCTTAAACATAACCTTAAGGACGTCCTTCACTCAAACTCATTAGAGGGTGCCTCAATGAAGTCCTCGAACTTTCCTTGAAAATGATATTCTTAGTTGGTTGGTTGAGCAAACTCCAATGAGGGGCGACACAGGTTATAATAACATTTAAAATTGAAAAATACAGAAGAATATAGTAAAATACAAACAAAGTAAGTAAAGGCAACTAGACAAAAAATGTCTTAAAACTGATTTATGACCACTTTCGAGGCAGCCTCAAGGTACCTCTCGACCAACCTTATATTTGACAGTTCGATACTCACCTCCAATGAGGAATCTCCTTAAGTCAAGGAAGCTAGTGACGACTAATCATACCAATGAGTTGGAGTAAGGTTGAGTCGAGTTTGAGGTAACTTTTTAGAATATGGGGGTTAGTCTACCTGCGACAATGAACGCTGCAAAGTGTTTAAAACGTTAGGTGTAAATAAATAAGTGAAAAAGTCGATAAAAACCGCATTAAAATAGTTAAATTGAACTGGTTCAAAATTAAAAATTATCTTGATTACTCAAAAAGAATTCACATGTGTTTGAAAGCAAAACTATTATATTGACCTATATGTTTTTTGCATGTTGGTCGTCTAGTAAGAAACTTTTTTTGCATTCACAAAGCTGCAAATCTAATATTAAACGTGTTATGATACATGTCATCAAGTGTAAATGAGAATGATCTAAGCCTCAAATTTTTGGTTTAAAGGCACCAACCCATTACTTCATCTTTTCGAGTCGAAATGGCTAACCCTTCAGATTCACCCAGACCCAATTCCACTACCGAGTGTAGTAATTAGTAAAAAAAAACATTATGAATTCAAAAGTAAAAAAAGAAAAAATCTTTTACCAGAGTTAATTGTAAAATAATCGTATTAGACAGCTTTCATCGTACCTATGATAGCATAGTAAATATAGATTTTACTACTTCTGTACCATTGAAGTGAAAGATGCGTCCTAGACGAAATTAATAGTCAATTAGGATTTAGCAATTTATTTATTACCTACTGTTCTTTGAAAGTAAGATTAATAAACTAAAACACAAATCATCATCCGAATTGAGAACCCCAGTTCAGGAAGCCGGTGATAAATTCTACGCAGCAATGGAACTGCGGCTTTAAGCTGATGAGAATTAAATTATCGACGTAGATGTCTTAATAATAACATGAATGTATGTCGGTAATGATATTTGTGTGTGTGTGATATTTACTTCTAATTTTGATGCGAGTTTATAGGATTAGTATTTGGAACGCCTTAATTCTGGTATCAAAGTCTTTCAGTTAGTTATTTTAAGTATGATATCGGTGTCAGATTATTTAAAAACAAAAAAAAACTAAAAAACAGCTCTTTAATGACCAAAGATAGCATTCGGGACCAACGGTTTAACACGCGTTCCGAAGCACAAAATCTTAATTATCAGACAATCAGGTGATTCAAGTATGTAATGCCCTAAAAAAAGCATGCTTCCTGCGGGAATGTAACCCACGACCTCTGGATCTTCAGTTAAACTCATAAACCACTAGATCACAGAGGAACTTGTTCAAAGGGTAATATGTCGTTATCTTGAAGATGCTATCTGAAGATATCACTTCTCAACTTATCAGATTAAAGTAATTCCCATTTATCTTATAAGCATATTTTATCTTTAAAACGCTGGGATGACGTTGATCTAATTCAGGCATTAGGCTGCGTTTCCACTAGAGATGTGCGAGGGAAATGTGTCGTACGAGGATGTGTTGCGAAACTGTGTAATGCTGATACAGTATGATCAAATCTCGCAACGCATTCCTCGCAACACATTCCTTGCAACACATGCCTCGCAAAACATTCCTTGTAACACATTTCTCGCACACTCTCTCGCTTGTTTTGTACGTACAAAAACGTCGCTCTGCTAAACCGTTTCAACCAGAAATGTGCTAAGCGAGGTTATGTTAATGAAGCGATTCTATTGGTTCTTCAAAAGCACATCCCTCGGTATGCATCCTCGCTCATCTTTGTGACAGACTTTGTGCAAAAAGAAAAGACGACTTTATGGCAGAAAGTAGGTTAAGTTATGGTTGTACAATGACAATAACAGTGAACGAGCGAGCGACAGACTTTGTGACAGAAGCGACCCAGTGTTATAAGACGACAGCAAGCAAGTTATACAGTGACCATGACAATTAATCTTGTTTGAAAGTAGTGGCAGCTTACTTATTAACACGCACAATTGTTCTCGAACACTTTGTGAATAATAATCCACCATTATTACTTACAAAGTAGAAAATCACAAATTTTAAAAAGAAGATACAGCGCTGATACTTCTCTTCGCAACTTTCCGCCAAAAATCCGATCATTTTTATCAAGTCACAGTTTATCTAGTACAGTAGTATCTAGTACTTGGTAAAAAAATATTTTTTAGAATGTTAGTTTAACATTTGCAATAGTTCATAAAGAATACATTTGTAAAATCTAAGTTTTGTCAAATGTTTACTTAGAAAGTAATATGTTTGGAAAAAGAGAATTTTGTGAAATAATTGGTTTTTATATAGTTATTTTTAAAATGATCATTTTTTATCGTTTTTTGTCAAACATTAGGGACCCCCTGGGAATGCATACAATGTCATAATTGTCACACATACATGTGTTATTATTGATCAAACTGTAGTAATAGAAAACTCATGTATGTATTTTATTATCGAATTCTCTAAACATAGGAAGCCGAACGAATGATTGGTCTCCGCGACGCTACGACACGCCAGATCTATCTAAGGTCCCAAAATAATGCTGTTATATCGGAATCAGCTTACAATAAGCAGTTTATTACGCCTGTTAACCGTTTCTTAGCACTTCCTTCATGTTAATTAAGCAATGTTTCTAAGTTACTGTGACTAACGCTTTTCCTTTTATAGGATTTATTTTAATTACATTTTCTGTGTCGCAAAACACCCATTGTTTTCTTTGTCGGTGTCAGAAACTACTAGTAAAGCCTGCTGTAGGATAGTACTCTTTTGTTCTTGTAGATGATGTAAGAGGTTATGAAAAAGCTCTCAATTTTGTTGTAAATCTTCCTTATTCTAAGAAGGATTTAGGTTAGAAGGCGCCTAATCATAAAAGTATCCCAATTTTGTCAATCGTATGATAAATAAAACACTATTATGTACAATACAATTATTATTTATTGCTCCGAAAAAGATATTATCTTACTAACTTGAGTAATTAATTATCTCATGGATAAAAGATGTCAGATATTGTATCTGTATCATAAAATATAAAGGGACAAATAAGACAGATTGAGTTGGCTCCAAAGTAAGTTCGAGATTTGTGATAAGGGAAATACTAACTCAGAGAATCATAGGCTATAGGTCTCAGTCTCAGTCAGAGGCCGAAAGGCAGCCTCGAAAAACTCTGAAACCAAGTAGTACAGGGCCTATCGGCAATTTCACCCACTCGATATGAATGAATGGACTCTATGAATCTCGAATCTCTAATTGATTTAGATATAATTTCACTAGCAGCCTGTCCCGACTTCGCTCAGGCCTTATAGCCTTCCTCGATAAATATGCTATCCAACACTGGAAGAATTTTTCAAAGCGGACCAGTAGTTCCTGAGTGACTTTATAATATTAGTACTATATGAAGTTAAATAATTTGTGCCCCGAAAACGGGATGTTTTCGCCACGATTTCTGAGTATCACGCGAGCGTAACCACCGTAAATAGCTAGTAATATTTTGCACCAAAATGAGAGCACAAACTCCGACTATTCAAAGCTTTCCAGGAAACATTTGCTTTTCTCATAAATAATAATGAAAAACATCGTCGTCAATTTTTCAAGGTGCCTAAAGGCAGAGCAGCTTAACGACCGCCATCTAGCGATAACTTTTGATATTTATAACTGACGAGCAAAGTACAACGCACATATCGCAATCAAATTGGCATGAAACCCTCCAAGCGTTAGAATGTGATGACACCACAGAGTTTATACTATAGAGTGAACCACAGAAAGAAGATTAGGTAACGAAATTGTAGTTTTCGATAGAAACTGGCAATAGACCGCAGCCAAATAACACTGTGATGCAGTGTTGTGTTCCTGCTGGTGAGTAGGGTCGCTGTGCTGATAGCGGACAGGTCGGCAACGCGCTCGTGACATCTCCGGTGTTGCAGGCGTTCATAGGCTACGGTAACCACTTACCATCAGGTGGGCCGTACGCCTGTTTGCCTATTTAGTTGTATAAAAAAAAGAAAAAAAGAGTGTTATGTTCAAAGACTTATGGAAGGCAAAAGGAAGTGGGACATACTTAGCCAAATAAAAAGAAGAGCCATGTGCGTTGCCTGCGTGCCACAATCCTTGGACCTACTTTTGTGTAACAATGGACTGAGCCCTGTTAAAAATGATGAAACGATGAACCTGTGGATGCATACGTGGGGCGCACTATAAGTTTCCGGAATGAATATGAAAAAATACTATTAAAGGTACAAAATTAATTTATTGTTTTTCAAAATAATCTCCCTTGGCGTCTATGCACTTTTTCATTCGATGAAACCAGTTTTGAAAACTTTTGTGCCACTCCTCTGTGGTGACCTCTGAAACGTGTTTTTCATACTCCTCGACAGCCTCTTCTGGTGATGAAAATCGTTGACCGCGTAATTGGTTCTTAATTTTTGGGAACAGAAAAAAGTCACAAGGTGCCAGGTCGGGACTGTATGCAGGATGACTCATGAGTTCTACATTTTTCGCCTTCAAAAAGTCGTTTGTCTGTCTGGCTGTGTGAGAACTAGCATTGTCGTGGTGCAGGATGATACGGCGTTTACGGATATTTTTACGGAGTTCGTCAATAACTTCCGGCAAACAAATGGTCGTGTACCAGTCACTATTCACTGTACGACGATTCTCTAAAGCAACAGTAGCCACGTGTCCAGTTTTATTAAAAAAAGAAGCAATCATCCGCTTAGATGCACTTTTCACGCGCGCCACTTTGGTTGGTTTCGGCTCATCTTGAAAGACCCATACGCTCGATTGCTGCTTTGTTTTGGGATCGTAGCAATAAATCCATGTTTCGTCACCTGTCACTATGTCCCACACCAAATTTGACGCACCTTCGTTGAATCTGGTAAGCATGGCACTGCACCAAGTGACGCGGTCCGTTTTTTGAGCCTCGGTCAAGTTGTGTGGGATCCACCGCGAGCAAAGCTTTCTCACACCCAAATGTTTGTGCAGGATTAATTGTATTTGACTCATGCCTATTTCTATGGATGCGCGAATTTCATGGTAGGTCACATGCCTGTCTGTTTCAATCATACGGCGCACAGCATTGATGTTTTTGTTGGTCACAGCGGTGGACGGCCGATCATCGCGAGATTCGTCACTGAGATTGATACGACCACGCTTGAATTCTGCAAACCAGCTATAAACAGTTGTCTTGCATGGTGCTTCATTGCCAAAAGCTGTTTCAAGCCGAGCGATGCTCTGTTGAGCTGTCAAATTACACTTAAAATCGTAGAAAATCATACTACGAAAATTTTCCCGAGTTAAATCCATGTTGATGCAGACACACAATTTTTTAAATGGCGCCACAAGGTAAAAACAAAAGACAGTCAGATGAAACAAACTGCATTCTACACCCAAAGAGTTCTATTTTCAAATGTTGCAATAAATTTTTAAATATTGTTTATGTAAGTGGCCAGTTCCGGAAACTTACAGTGCGCCCTATGTATCATGTGCATACAAATGGTCTCACTATCAATGCCTAAAACCCAAAGAGGAGAAGAAAAGCGGATGGACGTACTGCGAAATCGCTAAGATTAGAGCCGTGATCACTTCGTACCTTCCCGTAGATGACGAAAATAGTGGCTAAGGTATTATTAGAGGTTAAATATTTATTTATTTCCGACTGGCAGCGAATTCCTTAACAAAATCTTAAACCAATTGTGATGATTGTAAAATAAATGTTGGTAAGTCTTTTTTCATTAATGATTTCAGTATTGTGGAGGGAATAACTAAGACATTTAATTTATAAAGAGTAATTTTAAACACACTTTTGTTTTAGATTTGGTTGACTGAAGAAGTCCCTAATTGGGATAAGTCCGCTATTGTACTCTTTTTTTTCATGCCTTTGTATGTTGTTTAAGTGTTTTGTACAATAAAGACATTACAAACAAACAAACACGAGTTTGGATAAAAAATAAGAGGGATGCCCACATAAGTTTTTTATTCAAAGCCCAAAGTCAGTTTCATGTGTTTTTTCGTCTCGATCGCAGTTCGCACTCGAAACGCGCACTCTATTGGAATAAAGATGATGCTTACTCTATGAATGAGACCAATATCATTTAACTATGTCTTATAAAGATCATGCATGTCTTGTATCATTTTATATTAACTATCATAAATTACTGATGCTTTAATATTTTTAGTAGACAAGTCAGACACTATATCCTGGTATTCCTGGTAGGTGACGACTTTATTTATGAAAACTTTGATTTTATTGTGGGATCGTGGGTAACCTCTGAACATCTGAATCGTCAAACAATCGTCGTTTCTGTCGCAAGGAATTCTTGTATGGATATAAATAAATTTCGAGATTTTTTTTAATTTGAATGTTAAAGTACTTAAATCTATTCTCACTCTGATGGAGATAATTTGAGACCCGCAGAAGAAAATGAGCACTCTTGGTCGTGGTATGGTTTTGTTTGGTAATAAAATTAAAATTAGCGCGATTGGCATCTTGGTGATCTGACATGACTCATGAGCTCTTTGTTAGTAGTAGTAAGACTTGTAGTTTATGGATAATTAAAAATTCACAGTCTATATTCAGTTGACATTCTCGATTGTTAATTTTATCCATTTTCCAAGAACACTTCTCATCAAAATTTAGTATCAGAGTAGTGGAACCATTTAGCTTTATGTGGCTGTAATTAGCAAGATAATCATGTAGCTTCCTAGGAATACATCAAAAACGCCGAAACTAGTTTTAGTACGTTGAATTACTTTGTAACAGTGTTGGTTGTAGGTCAAATCGTTTTATTTTGTTTTAAAATGTCACTTAAGTCTCACTGGATTTAGGAGAAAAGTCTTAGTAGTGCCTACACTTCCTACAAAGGAACTTAAACTTAGTTGATATGCTTAAATACATAAGGACATTCGGATTTTTATTTTATGAATGACTCGTTCCACCCACGTTTTTACGATACGCCTCATACATATTCATGCAAAGATAATCTGTATTTCTATACACTGCTTTCTCGACTTAAAATGTTATTTTATATTATATGCAAATTTTGGGTGAATCGGCAGAAATACTAAATTGAAAATTTGTTAATTTACATTCATAATGATCTATAAAACGTTATTTTTAGATGCAAATTCCTGAGTTTTTATATAATTATTATTATGTTTTTATTTAAATAAACAATAGGTTTTTTTTACGAAAACTTATCGTTATGCCATCTTTTTTGGTA
Source organism: Euzophera pinguis (assembly GCA_947363495.1). Classification (NCBI taxonomy): domain Eukaryota; kingdom Metazoa; phylum Arthropoda; class Insecta; order Lepidoptera; family Pyralidae; genus Euzophera; species Euzophera pinguis. Next base: position 11,898,004 of record OX376174.1, on the reverse strand, counting down.
TTTTTACATTAAGTATTTATTTAAATAGCACATTATATTTTACAATTTTATTCACATTTTTTGGATTTTTTTTTTGTTCGACGATAACTGTAGGATGTTATTACTCGCTCACAGAATAGCACCAAATCGTTTCGCATGTATAATTTTTATACTTTATTTTCCATAGAATTTGAATTAAGATGTACGTGTATGATTAACTAAAATTTATAAATTATTATGATTAATTTTAATTATAATCTTTCCAGGTACGTTGAACTCTACTTCTTAAACAATGACGTGTTACGGTGAGTCCACTAAATACACCCTGAAATTTGAGTCGTTTTGGACCCTTCGTCCAATGACTCCATTCATGCAACTTAACAACTTTCCCCAAGATACATGGGTCGAAATATGGAGTAAATTTTTGGACCTCCCATACAAAATGTCTCATTACGTGACCTAACTTACTATGGGAAGTCCAAATTTGTTTTTCATGTTCCTTGGGGAAATTTGTTCGGTTGCATGAATGGAGTCACTGGACGATGGGTCCAAAACGACTAATATTTCACGGTGTATAATGTCACTGATAAGCATGATATGTTAAAACATTTCTGATATTCACTTTCCTTCATAAGCAGTAGTTGCTTTTTTTTCATATAAGTATATTTTTATATTGTATCAAGCTTCATTCAAACTGACGCGAATCCCGCGCGGGACGTCCACAGAAATAAGATTAGGTAGAAGTACCATAGCGTGTGCCAAAGTTAACTGGCCTGTTTAAGGCACTTCTACGTATTCTTATTTCTGTGAGCGTCCCGTCCGTGTCCCGCGCGGGATTCGTGTCAGTTTGCATTGTTTGCATGGAGCTTAATATCATCTGGGTTGCATGGTCAATCGACTATGTACACCCTGATGGCACAGTTGTCCGGAACCGCCTCCCGGGCTCAGACGTGGTTTCTTGAACAATCACCAGATGGTACCTACGAAAACTAAGTCCGTAACTAACTATACTATACTTTTGTATAACTAACTCATTATCATCATTATCCTAGCGTGTATTCCTAGTTGCGTAAGCTGACTAACGCTTCGGAGCCTAGGGTACGTTATAAGTCATGGTCCTAGATTTGGCGGAACTGATTATTACATTGGAGCGACTGACGTCTGACCTCCTTAACCCTTTTACAGGGAATTCAGACCAACAGGAACATGACCCGAGGTGTGTTAGTGGCCATCACTGTCAGAATTTTTCAGGCTGCCCTAAGGCATCTGACACAGTCTCACGACTGCTATCTATCGACAACAACCGGGACCAACGGCTTAACGTGCCTTCCGAAGCATGGAAGAGCTCAAGATAGAAAATGCCACTAAACGGCGACCAATCCAATAGTGGTCGCGTCACGCCGTCGCTTGACACGCGCATTCGCTACGGACACGCGGGTCGCGATCGACTAACGAGCTCCTCAACTTTTGTATAACTAACTACGTTGTACTAACTGCATTGTATTTATTATACCTACAAATTTTTTTCGTAACTTCAAATAAATAGCCTCAATTAAGTCAAAAACAGTCGCTGATTTCAATCAAAATCAGATACGTTATGAATGAAAAGAATTCAGTGTTCAACATAACGGCTGACGTATATTTTATAGCTATTTTATTTAGCATTCGTTTGCTTAGATATTACTACTAATTGGCGAGCGGCCATTGATTTCCGGATTTGGCGTTGGATTTATATTTCCGGTGGTCAATTAACATAATGTGTAAACTATACGAGTAAAATTAGATTTCAATATGTTTATTTATTATATTTACTTAAATACGTCTCTACTTTTCGCGCACAACTCAAGTGGCTTCCAATTAGGCTTCGTCGTGACTATCACATCCTTATACTCCTGTTCTCAGTTCTCTTTATTCCTTGTACCCCTAATTATCTGAGAGAGCGTTTCACTTTTCTGAAATCAGATCAAAACCGTCCTTCGCGCAGTGTTAATGACCTACTTCTCAAAACTCCAACCCACTCTTCTGCGTCTTACTCTAAGTCGTTTGCGGTACGGGCTGTTCGCCTGTGGAATGCTTTGCCTGTTAATGTACGCATCAAACTATTACTAGTTTTAAGAGCCAGGTTAAGGAGCACTATCTGTCCCTTCAAGGTGTGTAGAATATATATTATATGTATTTCAAGTTAGTGTCCCTTGTTCCCAAATTATATCTGTACCTGTGCTGATTTATCTATACAGTAGACGTTATTTTTAATTCTACTGGGCCCACCCTTACATCATGTTCTCTTATTGTACAAAGGTTGGCTGGAAGAGATCTTAGCAATAAGTCCGCCTTTGCTCCATATTGTTAACAATGTTATAATTTCAGTTTTGTGATTTCCCAGATGTTGGCAATAAAGTTATATTGTATTGTAAATGAATTTCTTTATGATAAGAGAAACAAAGCATGAAATACACAAACAGAGTAAAATTTAAATGATATTTCACAGGAGTTGAGACGACGTATGAAAACCGTTCGACTCACCGATTATGACAAATGGAAATAAATCTTTATGGCTGTTTATGAGATCATTATTCTGTAAACCATTTATATAAATCTTATGCAAACGCAAATAAAGTTATTATATTCTATGAAGAATTCCTATGTACGTCTGCAAGTAACTGCTTGTACGTAGAATGTTTTTAAAACATAAAAAATCTTGTGATATAAATTAAGGAATTCGAATGACCCAGACGGCTGTTTACTATGCAAGTTTATGATTTAAACATCCTACATTTGGTATCATTATGGAGATTAAAAAATACGCCAGATTAAAAATAAAGCTTGTATCGCTAAATTAACCTACTTTTTAGGGTTTCCTAGTAAAGAATTAGCGGTGGCTAACTAGTTAATTTTTAGATGTCCGACCGGCTAGGGTTCCGTACAGCACTAGACCGCTTTATTTGAAACAATTATTCAACATAGAGATGACGTAAAGAATCCATATCCTTTCCAGGCTAATTTTATAAATGCCAAGTAAGTTTTCGTATTTGTTTGGTTATCTTTCCCCGCTTTATGTACTAAACCAATCGTCCTTAAATTACGTACACTTATTTTGTCATAGTAATTCTCAACACGATAAAAGCGCGGGTTAGTTAGCAGTTAGTTTTTATAGTCAGTGCAACTAGTGCGTTTATCTAAATTATATGATGAACAAGGCCTGTAAATTTTCCAATAGATTATTATAAACAATTATTTCCTACACTAGTTTTCTTTCACCACGCTACCATTCACGAAATTCCGTGCCATTGTTGAATATAAAAACGTTGACAATAACTGGGCCTGTTACCTCATCGCGCTCTGTGATTGGTCCGGCGCTTGGAGAGTACAAACGAGCAGTGGTGCTCAACCATTGTTGTCGTCACGCTTCCTGAACAACGCGACAAGTGAGAGAATTTGATATGGCATTGTTGGGTCCGAAGGTCGAGTGGATTCGCTAGTTTTTGCGTAAGTATGCAATGTTAACAAAATACATTACCGAAAATTTTAATCATGCAACGAGTTTTTCTTTCAGTTCTAAAATAAGTATGCGATATACCTATAACGATGCTAATAAATAACATTATGTAGCCATAACTTATACGTTTGCAAATAAGCACGCATAAACACAGAACGTTCAGCTTTCCGTCGAACAAGCAGCGATTATGCAGATGCAGTGAACCCTTTAATTTCCTGGTGGCGCGTGCGCACAATGCCCGACGTCGGGAGGCTGTTTATGGAGCACGGGACGGTAACGAGACGAGGTAGAATGTAGTCTACGATAAATATTTTAAGAATTCGATTTCTAGTGTGTTTTTAAAGGTGTTTAATATTTTGTTTTGTTGTAAAGGTCTTTTAGCATGGTCGGCACAGCTCAATACAGCTATCGCAGTCGGAAAATCGCTCCTAGCAGATAAAATAATAATAACCAAGTAATTAGATGCAGAACTTCACCTTAAATTTTTATGACTCAGGTCATCAGGTGCGACTTGGTCTGTGGAGGATAACAGAAAGTGATTTCGGCTTTCATTGAGCAATTTATTAAAATTACATCAATGTAATAATAATTTAATAGTTCTAAACGTAGCTACTAATAAACAAAGGAGATTTTTGTAGTTAATTGCTAAAAGACACGTAAAATTTTTATATTTTGATCCATTTAATCATTCGAAGACGATTCTCGTTCTGGATAAATAATTTCGATTCCATTTCATAAACGGTTACGGTATAGTTGTAAATGCTTTATAGCTTTGTCTGGTCATAGTAAACAACGACTTCTCTAAGTTCTCTAAATAAATAATCGTGAGTAGTAAAGCACCCTCATTCGGATTTCGCCTAATGGCCGCCAAGCCCTGTGGTTTTGATTGTTACATAAATGTATGATTGTGCTATTTGTGTGAAAGCGTACTGAATACTAAAAACGTGGAGCTGTTTCAGTGCAGATTAGTTTATACTTTTTGATTTAAAGTTTTAAAATATAATAATAAAGAAGAAGAATTAATTATATTACTGGATACAATTTAGTTATGAAAAACCAAATATAACTTAATCAAATTAACCTAAAACATTGAAGAAATAAATAAAATATATAAATTAATCCGTGCCATATTGTTCGCAGAGTTGAATTTTGCTTCAGTTTTAACACTTTCTACATTTAGCGACTGTATTTATATTCAATGTTCTATAAAATGTTTGAAAACTAAACATGCTACCCTGCGGTCCTCCTATTCATAAAATTTTTAACTTATTATTAAACTACTGAATCTGTCCTTTATTATTTAAAGACATCTGCGGCAATTAAAATCGTGAACTAACAATATAGTACAAATAAATAAATTGGACTTTATTCAACTGGCCTGTAGCACCGTATATAAGTCAACACTGTCAATAGCTTTCCACAAGTCGCTTTATTTAATTTCAATGATGTGAACAAGTTTTGTTAATTCTTATTTATGTTAATTATGTTTAATTGAATTACGTATAGTTTCAATTTCAACATGGCAAAACAATAACTAGTTGCGTCGTCAACATTTCGCACGATCTATGGCAATTGTGATTTCTTTTGGTGTCATCGTCCCATGTCGCATCTATCAAGATAATTATGTAGTTTTTATTACCTCACTCAGTTAATCCATTGATGATTACGTAGATACGCAATCATTATGTTTTATTGCCACACTAGCCGTGCCCGCGACTTCGTCCGCGTCACGTTCGATTACCTACTGTTCTTTCTATATGTATGATGCTACCAAACTCCTGCTGCGTTAGTACTTATTATCCGTTGTTGCAGAGTTTCACAAAAAAAAACGTTTTATAATCATCATCATATTACTTATAATTTAAAAACTTCAGGATCCCACTATGTAAAATACTTATTGCAACGGAATCCTGTTTCGCATGGGAGAGAAAGTCAAACAATCGTTACAAGTAAATACTTTTTGTTCATTTACAGATGTAAATGAACATTTCTCACCTGGAGTGCTATTTTTGAGAAGTCTGACTCCATATCGAATGATTCGTTGGACACAAAGAAATTTCCCTTGCTCAATGGCTAGACATAATCAGTGAGTCCAAACGATTCGACTCAACTTCCTTCGACTACCATTTACGGTGAGACATACTCATACTTCTCCAAAATAGGCATATTTTAAGAATACCAATCCTGCTGATAAACTGAACTGTTGGCGGTCAAAGAAACTTTCATGATTCTGCGATTCTTAAAACTTTAAACACCAGGGTGCGCATCGTTAATTTATATGCAATATGAATGACTAAAAAGTCACAATAAAAGATCCACGTTATTCATTAAATTAAACTATTTTAATACGGTTTTTATCGCGTTTATAACTTATCCACGTTATTGTCCGTAAGACGTCTCCGAAAAAACTCTGACACCTGGGTGTGCAGGGTCCATGTAACCTCCCACTCGATAAGAATGACTGAAAAAAATCATAAGTAGATACCTACCTAAATAAAAATAGCATTTACTATTATTTTGTTTACTATTACTTATGTGAACTAACTGAAAATAAACACCACTATCAGTTACCTACTCAAATTACAAAGCAATAAGATTTTATAAATACTATACCTAAAGAATGTCATCTGTCATAGTGACGGATGCTCGACGCGCCCTCTGTGCACAAACTGTCTGGTGACGTTTTGATCTTGAGGATGTTCAGAAGTAGGTACCTAATGAAAATTATTCAATCAATCAATTATTTATTTCATTATTAGGAATCAATTATATATGTATATAGTTCAACGCGGGGTATGGGGGCGCTTAATCTTGCTAAACAACTAAAATGGGTATAGAGTTCGTTTACATCAGAATACTTAATAATAAAAACTTTCGTAAAAAAACCTTATGGTACATATTATTGCATTAAGTGAAATGTAGTTTGGCCTCTCATATATTATGCACGATACACATTTTAGGGGTCAATTAAATTGGTCGGTTGTCCTACGGGAACTGGTGAAAAGTAATTTCTTAATTAGAACTCTAGCAACACAACTGTGAAAACCGCATTCAATTCTATACAGTAGTTTTCGCGTGATGCGATTACAAACATACAGACAGACAAAATTCTAAAAAATATTGTTTTGGCTTCTGTTGGTCCAATTATAACCACTCATATTGTTTTTTCTTAAAAATCTTCAATGTACACAGACATTCACCTATTACAATTTTATTATACGTATAGATGAAGCCAATTTATTTAACAACACCGTAAAAAAAATTTGCGTCATTATCTTTAATTCTACAGCCGATGTTGCATGAATGGAGTTACTGGACTATGGGTACAAAACGACTAAAATTTCACGGTGTATATTTTCAACTTCAACTATATTCATACCGAAATTTCATCAAAATCGGTTCAGCGGTTTGGCCGTGAAAGCGTGACAGACAGACAAGAATGTTATAGAACAGATTACAGAATATGTGCTATACAGATATTCAATCGCCATACATTGACACACGCAAACTTTCCTGGTTACTCCTGGTTTACTCTCAATACAAAGTCATTGTTACGCCATCTATCGATAATCCATACTTCCATACTAATATTATAAATGCGAAAGTCTGTCTGTCTTTCTGCCTGTCTGCTGTTACGCTTTAACGGCCAAACCGCTGAACGGATTTTGATGAAATTTGGTATGGATATAGTTGAAGACCCGGGGTCAAACATAGGCTTCTTTTTGACGGAGGCGGAGCTGCGGGAAACAGCTAGTATTATATACGATAAACTAATTATTTTTATTAGGCAATGGAACCCCATTATGAACTTACATTTTCCTCCTTCAAAAGACTGGTAAAAAGTTGCACAAATGTGCGAATTGACAATTTTTTAATCAACTCTTTATCAATCCGCCATAACTTAGTGGTGTTTAAACGTCATGTACAATTATCAGCTCGGCTGCTACAAATTGATATTACCCAATACCTTCGACATTTAGCTGGTTTTACTGTTTGATAGCCTTTGATCTGCATAGCTTTATTTGTCTTGCGGAAACCGAATAATTTGTGTAATATACGTGAGGGACCATTTATAGACGCGTACTGCAGAGGCAATGGAAAAGTCCTGTTTTGAGAAACTTAAGGCGTCATATCTCCTGAAGATAACATTGAATTGAGAGGGAACTTTGATAAAATTTCTTTGATTCGATATCATCGGTGGTTCAGCTGCGGAAATTAATGTTATCTTTAAATCATGGGAGAATTTCGGTATTGCGTCATTGACCAAATACACCTCACCTACACAACTGATTTATTGATCAGGACTTTACATAGAAATATCATCATCATTTCGTGTAGGTTACATTGGCTATCGACCATGTACACCCCACCCTTGTGTCAGAGCTGTTCGGAATCGCTTCTCGGCCTCTGACGTGGTTTCTTTAACAACTATCAAATCGCAGCCAGGATCAAAGGCTTAACGTGCCTACCGAAGCACGGAATCATCTTTATTTTCAGACAATCAGGTTGATTCAAGCCTGCAAAGTCCTAGCCAAACTGGAAACAACAAAACAAAGTATGCTTCCGGTGGGAATCGAACCCACCACCCCCGGGTCGAAGGCGAACGCCTTAACCACTGGACCACGGAGTATTATTAAATCTCTTCCATTTTGTCAGTCTGCTCATTATTGCATTGAATCAGTCTAAGTTTATTTCTCAAAAAAAAAAATTCTTCAGATCCGAAATTAGAAACTAAATCAATCTTTGTCGAATTTCAATACCGGAGAAGTTTCAATCATCTACAGCTAAAAGTAAAATGATCAGTTTCGTGTTTATTTTCCCGAAATTATTATCTCTCCATTTTCGTCGTTTTAAATCAAGAAGTGTCAGTAAAAGCCACATATTGGAATGAACGCTTTTCAATTTTCTTATCATCAAAGTGTTCGATGAGATATATTCATTACTAGCTGTGTCCCGCACCTCCACCTGCGTCAAAAAGTAGCCTATGTTTGACCCGGGTCTTTAACTATATTCATACCAAATTTCATCAAAAACCGTTCAGCATCTACAATGATGAATAGATTAACAAAACTCTCATCTTTGATCGCATTATATTCAAACTAAAACTAACAATCAGCATTGTCTTTGATATTCCACTAAACATGCAAAAGTGTAAGTCAACTTTCGGCTTCACCTTAAGGCAACAGGAAGCGACTCGGTCCAATTGAATTGGAATTCAATGGAAAAGGTATCAAACTGTCTGTGTTTCGCTCAGTCGCTCTCGCCGCCTAAACAAAACACATTATGTCGAGAAAATGGCGTAGGTCAACACGTTTTGCTTTGGTTGCGCAAGCGCATTGAACACGAAAAGGTTTTGAAACTGCTATTTTTCAAAAGTATTGAGATACGGAATGTAGGTAGGCCTCGATTGTTAAGTTAGAGCGAGATTGTTGGATTGGAAAATGGACCTCTTTTCCTGACTGTTAACTATGAATGTTGTAAAGAGTTTTTGACCGATCATGTGCGGTTTGGAATACCAATACTCTAATGACTTAAACACACGTGAATATACAAGAAGACGACTCAAGATAAGATAACCCCTTTTCATCATGCGGTGTACCTATATCATATGTATATTATCCACTAAGACTTGTGATTTCGACCTAATTTTATTTAAAGATCACCTTTTAATCAAACAGTTTGTGCACATCTTTTAAAAGCATCATGACGTAAAATATTTTAAAAATATGTTAAATCTACTTGATAATCTTTAATAACGTTGGAGTCTTGGGTCATCGCGGATTTCCGTGCTGGTTGCAAATCAGATATTAACCTCCCATTAGCGGTGACATCTCTGACAACGGTTTAGCATCCGGAGATATATCTTAAAACATATACACTTTTATATCATACGATCTATAATGTCAACACAACATGTCTACTTGTATATTTTCCTGCCGAGCTAACATGACTTTGGAAATACTTCTGTAAAGCCAATATTGATTAGATAGACGAAAAAAAATATATCCGACATCATACTACTATACATATACATGATATACTTAGTTTGAACAGAATTTATTGCTTTCTTCTTTAACATGAAATCTCCTATTAAAGTTACTAAATTTAAAGTTCTTTACAGTTACAGAAATAAACTACAACTTTGATTAATAATCATCATCATAAGTCTCCTTAAAACCATGGTTTTATATAGACTTAGCAAACCATGTATTGTTTTGCTTTTAGCAACTAGTTTTCTTTTCCATTTGATTGTCGTTATACAAACCACATCAGAGGCCGAAAGGTGGTTCCAAAAAACTGACACCAGGGTGTACAAGGTCGATAGAGTCGATTTGAATAGATAAATGTTAACAAATATAATAGTGGCATATTCGATCCGTAAGTCTAAGGTACTGTTTTTTCCGTATGTAACATTATAAGTAACAATTCTGATTCAATCAAAAACCAGGTCACAACTATTACTGAGACCAAATTGCAACAGACAGACAATAGCTCTAGTAATCATGAATTAGAGACAATTATTTCTAATACTGTAGCTAGCAATCTGTTATATTAACACATTTATTAGGATTAAGAAATTGATGGTTGATTCTTTGTGAACGAAGAGCCAATGTGGATTGTTAGTTCCTTGGGCTCAATTTTTCAATTTCTTCTTCATCATCATTTGCTTTGCAGACTTGCATCTCCATACTAATTTGTATCTAATCTAATTGCATATTAAATTGAAATCGAAAATTCGTAATAATGTACTTTAAATAAAAAAACCGGTCAAGTGCGAGTTGGAACGGCATACGACTGTTTCCGTACCATCTATATTTTATATATATTTAATATTATAAAGCTGTAGAGTTTGTTTGTTTGTATGAACGCGCTAATCTCAGAAACTACTGCTCCGATTTGAAAAAATCTTGTAGTGTTGTATAGCCTATTTATCGAGGAAGGCTATCGCCTTGGGCGAAGTCGGGACGGGCTGCTAGTTCTCTATAAAAACCGTAAAAGAAAACATGTATATTTTTTTTTTTTTTTTTTTAAATTTGTATTTGTTGTTATAGAGGCAACATATACATCATCTGTGAAAATTTCAACTGTCGAACTATCACAGTTCATGAGATACAGCCTGATGACATACGAACGGACATCAGTCTTAGTAATAGGGTCCAGTTTTACTCTTTGGGACCATAAAAATATAAAGTCTATTTCAATCACCCATAGCAACCCATAATTAGACAAACTTGACGCAACTACTTTGTCTAAAGATAACGAGTACCTCTTTTGATGGGCGTTTCAACACATGTTTGACCCATTGCGACCGTGCTGGCAATATCGTTAACAAAGGTGTAAAAAGGTGGTTGATGGTACTTACATACAATCCTTCGTCCAAGCATGTTTTTCCTAGTTGCGTCCTCAGCTTACGCTTTGGAGACTAGTACTAGACTAGACCTAGTCGAAATGTCCTAGTTTTGGCAGCACATGTTATTACAATGGAGCGACTGCGAAGCTCGATATAGAAAATGCCACTAAATGGCGACCAAGCCAATACCGGTCGCGTGTCGCGCTCGGCTATCGAGCTCCTTATTGATGGTACAAGTATAAATATGAGAACATATGTAGTTCTGTGTAAATAAATAAGATTTACTCCTGAGTGACTTGAAGTGGTTTTTGGTCTCTCAACGAGAGATCGCCAGAGGGCGTGATGGCTCGCCAGTTGATAGCTCCCGTCTCTCACAGATCAGTATGCACCGCATTGTTTTGCAATATACATTTCAGGCTCAGATATAGGGGTGATTAAAAGTATGAGAATGAATTGTACTAACCTATGACACGTATACATGAGACTTACATAGAGTAATGTCATTAAAATTTTCTATTCTCTTGTTCTAATGCGTATGTCCGACAATCTAAAGATTTTGGGTATGGTTCTTTCATACAGAGGGTTAATGCTGGCTTTACATGCAATTGGTTAATTAATCATTAGCACGACTAGTTATGTAACTTCCATTTAAGCATATTACCATTGTATTAACCGTAGGTGAACCAATTAAATAAATAAATAAAGGGCTGTTTAGAAAATTGTAATTTTCTTTGTCCGAGTCTCGGGTCTATATCTAATACTTATATATTTTTCGCATAATATATAAGTAGAGCAAAACTCTGGTCTAAAATCTTTGAATTATATTGTAGCAATTGCAATATCCAATAAGCGTATTAATATGATTATTTTATTACATTTATAAACCATGAAGACCAATAAATTAATCTGATCATTAAATACACATTAACTAAATTGTCTGTAGATATTGCACAAAATGTCAAGTGTCAATTCGAGTTACTGACTGGAAATTCCAGCTCGTAGGTAATTTAATTTATTTTAATGTAGATACTTAATTATTAATATTATTCGTCTCATTTCTCGCGGGGGCGAAAAGCGGGCTAGTAGTCTCTGCCTACCCCTACGGGGAAAAAGGCGTGTTGGTATGTCTATGTCTTAATATTTAATATATAATATAAAAATAATTATTAATATGCAGTGGATCAATTCATTATTAAATCAGTACATCAGTACTTGGATACTTATTTGTAAAGAAATCTAGATAGAAGAAGAGAGATAAAATAGAAATAAGAAAAGAGTATTTATTTTTACACTTCCTTGTACATGGTACTACTATCTTCTTCTATTTACCTTAACCTGCTTTGTTATTGACCGGCACAATATGTCAGTTCCTTCCAGGCTTCCATGTTTTTGTCTCTAGTCATTTCCTTCTCATCATCTTCTCCACTCAAAGACTCCTTAATACAGTCCGGCCATCTCTTTTTTGTTCTTCCTCTTTTTTTCCTCCTGCATCAAATTTATAATTTTCTGAGTACTATGAAACATATAAATAACAATTTAAACAGTACGTATGCAAAAGACTGCACATGCAATCACTTCCAAGTGACCTCGGGGTAGCAGGGTAGGAAAAGGCATGTAGTAGATAGACTACATATCATATTATTTGCCGGACGGATTGACTCTAGTCCCGTGGAAGCACGGCAGGTGTGCTACCTGCGTCAATACCGTTGCAGCTAGCCACCCTAGCCGAACGGTGGGCGCGGTGGCGGCAGCTGCAGAAGATGCGGCTGACAAAAAGCGAGAGAGAAGTATGCGGCACTGGAAACACAGTACAATGAAATGAAATGAAATGAAATGAAATGAAATGAAATGAAATGAAATGAAATGAAATGAAATGAAATTGTTTATTCTCAATGTAGGATATAAATATCACTTATTGACGTCAATTTACTTATATTAAGTTTACCACCACTTCCAAAGCGCAAGTGGAGAAGAAGCGGCGCCACAAACTCCACTGCAGCATTTTCTTCAAAACGTCAATTTACAAATAAGAAAAACTTTGCTTAATTACCTAGTTAAATGAACGAATTCACATGTTTGTCAACATTTAGCACAATGGTTATATCAGATTATTTAAATTAAATAAAAATTGATTAAAAAAAATTAAATAATAATTTAAAAAAAATGACAAACGAACAGAAATGTCAGAACATATAATGATATGTCAATTTGCCGAGGACTCTGCACCAAGCTTAAGTTCAACATTCCCGTCATTAAGAAAATCACCAGTACTATAATAAGCCTTTTTACAAAGTAGATCTTTAACATGGGCTTTAAATTGTCCATTAGGCAAACTAGTGATTGATTCAGGAAGCTTATTGTAGAAACGTATACAGTTCCCCACAAAAGAGTCTTTAACCCTACACAGTCTATAGGAAGGTAAAAATAATTTATCTTTATTGCGCAAGGGTCTATCAGTTATATCCGAGTTCTTTTTAAAAGTAGTAATATTTTTCCTCGTATACATGATAACTTCAAATATATATTGAGAAGCTACTGTTAATATATTTATTTCTTTAAACAACTCCCTAAGAGATTCCCTTGGGGCTAAACCATAGATGGCACGAACTGCTCGCTTTTGTAAGATAAATATTGTCTGTATGTCACTTGCCCTTCCCCAAAGCAGTAATCCATAAGACATTAAGCTATGAAAGTAACTAAAGTAGACTAGCTTAGCAGTTGCCACATCTGTTATTTGTCTAATTTTTCTGACAGCATATGCCGCAGAGCTAAGTTTTTTGGAGAGAGCTGAAACGTGTGAACCCCATTGCAATTTTGAATCAATTTTGATTCCTAGAAAGGTGGTGTCATCTACAAGAACTAACTTTCCTCCATTTAACATTACGTCCACTTGCGTCTGTCTCACATTTGGTAAAGAAAATTTTATGCATTGGGTCTTATTAGCATTCAGCATTAAGTTGTTGGCGGAGAACCAATTTGATATTGTAGACAGTGCATCATTCACATGGTCGACATTTCCGCTATGGCGATCCATTTTGAAAATCAAAGACGTATCGTCTGCAAACAAGACTATGCCAGCCTTTTTTTCAACCGCGTAAGGCAAGTCATTGACGTAAATCAAAAAGAGTAAGGGTCCTAGTATCGAGCCTTGGGGTACGCCTATCTTTACCGTTGAACCGCCTGACTTAACGTTATTTATGTCAACAGTCTGACGCCTATCATTTAAATATGAATTCAATAACTTTATTGCTTTAGCGTCAAAACCATAATGTGCAAGCTTGAGCAGAAGTGTCTCATGATCAACACAGTCGAATGCCTTGGAAAGGTCACAGAACACTCCAATAGCATCCTGAGACTCCTCCCAGGCGGTGTAAATATGAGTGATAAGAGCCACTCCCGCATCGGTTGTTGATTTGCCGGCAGTAAAACCAAACTGTTGGCTATGAAAAATATCATATACCTTAAAGTGCCGCAGCATTTGATTGAGCATAATCTTTTCGAATATTTTACTCAATACGGGCAATATAGAGATAGGTCTATAATTGCCAGGCTCCAACTTCTCTCCTTTTTTAAATAATGGGATTAATTTACTATACTTCATTAAATTTGGGAAGATGCCTTGATCAATACATTCATTGAATATATAAGCCAAGTCAGGAGCAACAATACCAATGATGTGATAAATTACACTAACAGACATACCCCAGTGATCTTCAGATTTTTTCAGGTTAAGCTGTTTAAATGTTTTAATAACATCACTGGGATCAATATGCGAAAATTTAAAGTTGGACTCACAAGGGGTGACATTTGTTTTAAGTAGTGTTTCAGCAGTCTGAGGGCTTGAATTTATATTTGAAGTTACTTCTAGTGGAATATTCGAAAAATAATTTTCAAAAGAATTGGCTATTTCTTTAGGGGAAGAAATTATACTATCCTGAAATTTAATTTCTTGTATATTTTCTTTATTTTTACATTTACCGGTTTCTTTGCTAATAACCCTCCAAGTCTCTTTCATTTTGTTAGGAGCGTTATTTATCTTTTTCCTAATATAATTGGCTTTAGCCACCTTACACACTTTTTTGAATGTTTTTGAATAATTTTTGACATGATTAACAAAACTACTATCAAACGTGTATTGTTTTTGGGCATACAGGTCAAACAATTTTTGTCTACTCTTGTGAATACCTGTAGTAGCCCATTCATTGAATTTTAATTTATTACTACGTTTAAGTTTTTTCTGTTTGAAATTCTTTGAAAAGCTGTCGGAGATGACACCAAATAGTTTATTGTAATGATTATCAGGATTATTACCTGTATAAGTCACTGAGCATAAAGTATTTTCGATCGAATTTTTGAAATTATAAATTTTTTGATTTGTGACAGGTCTGCAAGTAATATTAACTTCATGTACACGGGTATTTTTCTTTAAAGTTATCAATTGACCGCAATGGTCAGACGGTAATTTACTAAAAACCGATTTATTTAATGGTGTTTGGCTACAGAAAAAATTATCAATACATTTAGCAGATGTATCGGTAAATCGAGTTGGTTCAAAAAAAACATTCTTCAAATTGTAGCTGCTAAAAAGGTTTAAAAATTGGGTACTTGTTGCTGAATGTACTAAGATGTCAATATTAAAGTCACCACAAAATGTTAATCCTTTATTACTTTTTGATGCTATTGATAGGACACCATCAACAACCTTTAAAAAGTCTTTGAAACTGCTATTGGGTGGACTGTATACACAAACAACTATATATTCCTCAAGCTCGACGCAGGAGACCTCAGCACAGCGTTCAACAGAAAGTCTAGAAATGTCTGGCCGCTCTTTATAGGATAAACCATTCTTAATATAAATAGCTGAACCGCCTCTGATAGCAGACTTTCTCCTGAAACAGCTTGCAATATCAAAATTGTTTAGGCTAAGCATCATCTCACTCTCTTTAATCCAATGCTCAGTCAAACATAAAATATCTATATTCAAAGATTCTAAAAATAACTCAACAATGAGTTCTTTGCCAGGAAATCCTTCTATATTTTGATGTACTAATCTTAATTCTTGAGGATTTCCTGTTGTCAGTGTTTGCAGTTTAAAACTGCCATTGCGTCTCCCGAATCACCATTACATGTAAGTGGCAACTCGGTAGATTTTGTCTTACAACTAGATAATTGTTTACCATGTAAACTCGTCCAGAAGTTAATAGTAAAAGCTACAAGTGTAGCAATCTTATGCTTATAAAAGTTTGAAAGATAATACTTATCTTTCGTCAGCGAACATCCACTAATAAAGTTATTAGTGTCAAAATAAATCAATTTTTCATTGTGACTACATGTCAAAGTATGAATGTAATTATTTAAGGATTTAATGTTCATATATAAATTTGGAGGCTGGCAACGTATATAAGGAAATGCACAAATAATAACTTTAAACACATTCAAATTATTCAAGGCTTCCATACTAGTCAATATATCTTTTTTTGCATAATTTTTTACTGTTACCGACTAGTAGTACAATGGTTGAGTTTTTATTCAGTTCAGTTTTCTGAATTTTTTGCATTATTTGCATAAATGATGCGTTTGGAAAACAATAGCTAATGCAATTATCAAGATGGTTATTGAAAATTCTACCCATATTGAGACCTAAGCTGTCAGAAAATATAATAGTTCCATGCGTAGGGTCGTCACCAGCGGCACAAATTGAAACAGCAGACCCTAACAAATCACCATCACATGAAGAGAGTACGGACCCGGAGCCACTGATTGTGGGTTCATTAAAAGTCCCACAGGTACATAGTTTGGCAGCTGAAGTGAGTTTGTCTTCAATGTACCTGCTGTCTTCGATCAGTTGCTCCGTAGCCAGCTCATGCTGAGCGATTTGTTTTTGCACCGAGTCATACATATCTTTAAGGCAGGAAAAGTCCTCGCTTAGTCTATTAATAAATAATTTTAGTTCACTGGTGTCGACACTGTACATTTCCTGACTTTCCGCCAATTGTTTTTTACTTATTTCTAAATCTGAGTAAAGAGTGGAATACATGTCTATACCCTTCTTTATTTTTATTAAACATGATTTTTTTAATTCATTCCTGATTTTAATTTTATTTTTCTTAATAATTTTATTTAATCTTTTAATTTTTTTACATTTTTTGTGGCTAATTTGTGTTTGAGGAGTGGTAATATTAACAAAAGATGTGTCATTAGTGAGATCAATTATTAAAGAGTTGGCTGGAGGAGGCACAGGGTCAGTCGGCATAAGCTGGTCATACAGGTTGTTCACCTCCAGCGACTGACGTGACTGATTATCTTGTTCGTATATCTGAATTTGCTTTACTGCCTTCTCCAGCGCCCTCTCTAACTCAGTGTTACGTGTGAGGGTTTCCTCAAATGTATCACTGCATTGGCGGAAAGAATCTATTTGAATTATCAGTTGGTTTATCCGGTCATTCAACTCATCATTGTCTAATTTACCAGCTGAGAGCTCAAGTTTTAAGCTTGAATTCGATTCCAGAATGGATTGAAATTCTTGTTCATTCTGTTCCCTTTCCAATAAAAGATTGTTATTTTCTTCTTTTAAAGCCTTAAGTTCTAATAAAGCCGACTTTAGCTGCATTTCCACTTGACGGGCAGTCACGGCTCTGCTTGATGTGGACATTTTAGGCAATAAAGTACAGATTTAGAGTGTAAGGAACACAATGAACAAATTATTTGTAATAAAACCAGTATGTAACCAACGGACCTAACCTTAAAGTGAACTACCTACTTGAACGGGAATAAAAATTATTAAATATTGTATGTATGTAGTAAGTGGAGTGTACTCAAACCTGGCAAGCAGTGTGCAAAAGACGTGGTAAAAGGTGAAATAGAATAGTAGAAAGTTAAATAATTACCGATATCGCCTTGTAAAAGTTGTAAACAACGATACCGGCTCCTTACCCACTGACCTTTTGTCCACTAATTTTTAACAAGTTACACGAATGTCACTCACACAAATATCTTAATTCACTAATAACAAGATTAATTTACAGTTTTATTGTATTTTATCTGGATTATTTAATATCTAAACAAATAAAAATACGGAGCTAAGAAAAAAAAAGTACAGTTTCGTACCTATTGCGGTGGAGACCATGGGCTGCTGGCGTACGGATACAAAGCGTCTAATTCACGAGATAGGGTGCCGTTTGGCAGAGAAAAATGGAGACCCTCTCTCTGGCTTGTTTCTGGTGCAAAGAATGTCTATTGCTAAACAGCGCGGTAATGCAGCTAGCATTTTGTTTGTTTTTAATTTATACCTGTTGTGTCTGTATTTTATATTTGGACCAGCTTTAATATTAAAAAATAAATTTGTATAACTATAATTCAAAGAATCATTAAAAATTATTTATAAAAAAAGAATTTTATTTCCTCATACCATTTTAAATTACTAGGAAATGCTTTAAGGGCCTGTTTACAAAACAACCTTGTCCAATGCAATACGTAAAATCAATTAATAAGATTAATAGTGATTTCGTTAAACCAATAAATAAAACGAATATGTCAGCAGAGACAAGCTGTAAATTTCCGACGAATTGTGAAATGATTTTAATCAACTGAGAAAAACAAATTGCAAAATTTGTATCC
Organism: Euzophera pinguis; assembly: GCA_947363495.1. Lineage (NCBI taxonomy): Eukaryota > Metazoa > Arthropoda > Insecta > Lepidoptera > Pyralidae > Euzophera > Euzophera pinguis. The sequence continues at coordinate 11,879,561 of OX376174.1, read as the reverse complement.
AAACTTGTGATGCTTTTAATTAAACAAAAGCTCTTTTTAATTAAAGATTAAAGCTTGAGCATTCAAACAACAATGAATTCTAATGAGCGTCATTTGTGTAAAGTTTCAAGTAACTTAATCCTATCTTGAAGAGCGTTGTTTAATAGGATAGGAACTAAACGTTAGATTTAATAAAACTTAGGACATTTAAGACTTGACCCAGATTAGTAAATCGCGGTATTTTAATTTAGCCTCAGTTCAAATTTGATAACTATCATTGAATGTGATGACGTAATTATTAATAAGTTAATAAATATATTGAGACAAATCACACAGATTAAGTTCAAAAAACAAAGACTTGTGTTAAGGGATGTCGAGTAGCGAGCAGGCATGTTAATCACTACACCACAGACATACTAACATACAGAACAGACCCTCCCACCCGCAACAGATATTACCTCACCGCACCGCGGAGATTCAGAGTAAAAATGGAGAGCAAAACACTGCAAGGATGTCGGTTTTCATTAGGAGATATCACGTTATATTGCTAAAGAACATCATCATCAAAACGGTATGCAGATTTTATAGATATTGAACTTTATGTGAACCTCTATTAATTTTCCACTAAGTGTTTATTGCTCATATCTTTAGTAAAACAATATTTGTTGTGTCTAATGTACTTGGAAACCTACTTTCATAAGTCTTATCTTTCAAGATGTTTGTAAACCTAATTAGACGGGGTATTTAGATAGCTCTATTGTGTGGGCTGAAACTGTGTTTATCTTCATATTTAATCGTTATCCTAGAGAAAATGTTCTCTCTAGCGTTTTAAATCTCTTAATTCAATTTCTATTTTTATCCGTAATAATGTATCTACAAATTCTTTGGCTAAAGCTTATCTTATATTTAGGCGATTGAAAATAATTAGCGATATTTCTTCAACGGATTTAGAATTACATATTTCTTAATGGTTTATAGTATATAATATAAAGATAATTATTTTTTCTTGAACTCTTCTTCTTTGTCCTCCCCTTTTTCCTATTCGTTTGGGGTTGTTTGTATGTTTAGCCTTTCTTTCTTGATCTCTCCTTCCATGTTTTTCTATACTAAAAGTAACTGTTAACTGCCTCCGTGGTTGTGGTTAAGGCATTCGCCTTTGACCCGGGGGTGGTGAGTTCGAGTTTGGTTAGGACTATGCAGGCTTAAATCACCTGATTGTCTGATAGTAAAGATGATTCCGTGCTTCGGAAGGCACGTTAGGCCGTTGGGCCCAATATTTCGATACAACCTATGCGTTCCTTGGTGGTTCATTGTAATCTCTTAATTATAAAACTAGTCTCAATATCTGCATTTATGAATCTATTATCATAAACAGGAGCTACAAACGGGAACTTCCCGGTAGCTGTCCAGTAAAATTTTGTTCATACTTACAATGTTATTTTAGACCTTTCAAAGATGGACCATAACATTAATATGAAGGAGTCATACAAACACCTACGCAATCTAAACTTATGCCAAATAAAGATTAGCGTAGGATTAGTTAACAACATTGTTTGTTATATGACGGGGAGTAAACAATTTTAACATTCTATCCCGTTACTTGGGTTTATAACTACATAAGACATATGAGTGCTAACGATAGTGACCTGTATTGCTAATACCTCTATTTTGAAATCGTCAGACGTCTTCATAAAATTATACCTTGTTTAGTTTTAACAGTCATCTCAATTTCATACGTGTCATTACAAATGTTGCACAGCAGATATCTATAGGAGAAATAAATTTGAGTTTGAAATAAAATTTGAGCATCTTCATTTGCACCTTTTCGGAATGTCACTTAGGTTCACCTATCTCATTTATCATCACAAGTGTTTGGAAAATTACAAGAACATGCGAACCTAGTTCACATAAAACATTAATTTGTATGCCCACAGTCAAAATAAATTGCCAGCAACAATATTGTGTAGGCAATTTGTAATTATCTTTCCAACAACAATGTAAAGGTTAAGCCAATAGGAATTTATATATTTGAAGTCCCTTATTGTAATGATTGTAAGGTTCAATTTGAAATAGTTTTAGGATTCCCTCAGAAATAGGATGTTTAACAAAGTATGTTACGACTATATTTGGGTAGGCGTGAAATATTGAAATGAATCTAGTAATTTGTATGGCCATCTCATAAAATTAAATGTTTCAGGAGAAGATAAATAGCATTTAGTTGTTGACCGAGCGAGCGAGGGCTACAAATCAAATTGGGACGAAAAAACATTGTTTGTATGTATGTTTGTATTCAAATTAATGTTTGTTCCGCGATAACTCTCGAGCCGTTAGTCCGATTTCGATGTAATTTAGAAGGTGGATATGAGACATGCATAGAATTTTCAAGTTCATTTGGCATCAAAATCGGTTCAGTAGTTTTTGAGATATTTGCATTAAGGTAAAAGCAAACATTTCTAAATAATTCCAAAGCCGTTGGTCGGATTTCGCTGATATTCAGAACGTATGTAGGAAACGTTTAAATACATCTGATGAAAAAATTGTTTCAATTATTTTTAACAGACTTTCAAAAATTTTCAGGGGTTTTAATGTTTATTTCAAATTTATTACTTAATAACACCGTCGTTTTTAAGCCGATTTTGAAAATTTATTTTATGTTCAAAAGCTTACACTTTCAGTTTATTCTCCTGAATTTTTTTATACAATCGGTTCAGTAGTTTAGTTACAAATTAAAAATAACTGATAAATTACCTGGATGATTATGTCGTCCAAGTAAACAAATAATATATTTTTGCGAAATCTCGTAACACAGGTAAACTCTTATTAATTAGAGATTCCAATCACCAATTTTGGTACCATTAAAGATTTTTGTTTTTTTTTTTTTTATTCTAAAACCAAGAAAACTTTCTATTCATTTACTGGGACCAACTTGAGAACTTTGAGTTAATTTACAAGGGTGGCAGGGTCAGTAGACTTTGTAGCCTAATAAAAATTAACAAGAACGAATTATTTTTAAATAAATTTTAGTATCAAAAACTGAAAATTAGAGTGTTTTTTTTATTTTGTCAAAAATAAATAAATTATAAGATTGCGAAATCCGGTGTAAGCGGAAACTGTTTAGAATCAAGAATTAAACGCACATAGGGTGAAATGACCATTGCCACTCTTGGTTTCGTGCGTACAAAAGAGATCGTAGCCGACCCCTGATGGCTAAACTTAAATGTAGCCTATTATCTTGGGCTAGACTTAAGTTTATGCGAATTGCCGACCCTTAAACAATTTAGTTGGCAAACTAGCATACCGCCCGCCTAATGGTAAGTTGTTTATGAGCACATATGTTGCCTTAGTGGACCATCAGGCAGGTCGTATGCCTGTTTTCCAACTGAATTGTTTGGGGTCGGCAATGCGCATGGTAATAGGTACTCTAGGTGTTGCAGGTGTCTATGGACTATTACGACTCCTTATTATTAGGCAAGCCGTATGCCTGTTTGCCTACTAAATTGTTAAAAGGTCCGCAATGCCCTTGTGACCATCCCATCCAGGTATTGGGATGCTACTAGCTGTCTATAGACTACTGTGAATTCTCACCATTAAGCGGACCATATGCATAGTTGTTAGCCAACAAAATTGTTTGAGTTCTCTGTCTTTCTTGTCTATTGTCTCCTCTTTATCTCGGTAAACTTTGAAGCCTTTTTATATGTTTCAGGGCTGTAAATAAAGAAGGGGATTCTTAAATAGTCACAAAAATATACATTTTAATTTATGTCACTTTATAGAACAAATTGTTGTTAATGCATAAAGAAAGAAAATAATCAATAGGCATATTTCGCAAGCAACAGAACTATCAAAATTAAATAGACAGTTTTATTAACTGAAACTGACAGTGCATATAATCGTATAATATAACAGTAGTCAAGTTGTTCGACTTAAGATAACAACAACGAAGTTAAAAATGTCAGTGTTATATTACATGACAGTAAAAAGTTGACCCCGCTGATAATGTTTCATTGCATTTACATATTTACGTCAGGCGTGCCCCAAGGTTGCATTTTAGGACCGGTTCTTGTTATCAATAACAATTATATCGATTTCAGAAAAACGCTTTTGACAGTATCGCTCTGGTTTATCTCAGATAATATGACAAGATGCTTTAGATCACCTTGCTTTTATTAAAATAACAAATTATGCAATCGTATTAATAATTCGATACTCGTTTCATACAAATTGCAAAAGATAAACAATCAAAGATGTAAATTCAAGGTTGCTCAAAGAAAGAAAATGTATCTTTAAATATTTTATTGTCGTTATCTCACAAGGTTAACAATATAAAATTATTGTAAACACAAAATTTTGTATCAACACTAAAGCTCAAAACAATAGTCATAAATCCGTGTAAATGCAAATAAAAACCAGTGATGCGTCTCAAAACCGAACAACATTCAAATGGGAAGCTTTTGTAATTTATGGTCACGCTCTGTTAACTAACAACACTACTCCATAGTCTATGGTCAAACGTGGCGGACGATAGGCCATCGACCTCGGGTCGACCATTCGCAACAAAAATTAACATTCACTTTGGTAACTTTGGCGTAATTATCGTAACGAACTATCGAATCGACCCGCAGAATATGATTCTGTTTGAGAAAATATTTTTTGCAAAAATTAAAATGAAAACTACTTGTGACCCTTTGAAATACAGTTTTAAAATTGATATTTAGATGAATATCACAATTTCAATTTCAACAAAATCACGATGATTAATTACAATATGATCAAGAAGACTATGGTTGTTCTATGTGGCAATGCAATCATTATCTACTAACGTATAATTCACCTTGATGCGCCTTAAAAACTTACCATCGTAACGGTAGTAGCAGTAGCACAATTATTGTTACGAAAATCACCCATAACTGATACAGTGGGATCTATTCATTATATCAGTACCAAATACAAATCTAATTTGGCGTTGGCAAATGTTAACATCAAATTTGAAACGCCCTTAAGGCTACATCATAAAGTTGAGATTATTGTTGGTGCTGCTACTGACCTCAAATAAGTTATCTGGTTTAATTTACTACGCTTGACAGACTGTAATCATGATGCATTGTGCGTACTTGTACAAATTTAATCCCACAAAAAATCACGGACAGTTTAAAAACGCAGCTACCGTAATGATTAAAGCAAACAACGTAACTGTGCCAAATCAAAATTTTCCATTTTAAAGTTAGTATTTCTGTGACCATTATCGCCTTCGAAGTTTAATTATCAACTTAATGCATAAATCTTTCTGAGATCTCCTAGTCTCTTCATTTCCTCATGCTTATCCTCGCATAATTCATTTTAATTAGCAATTATGTCCATATAATGGCGCATCAGGTTTCATTTATAATTTATTTGCGTAATAATGCAGTTGTCATGTTTCCTACGGAATCTGAGACATGAAATATTCAACAAAGTAGTTGTTCTGTTATATAGCCATTGATATTCAGGCTACGTTTGTGTATCACTCTGATGTGACGCAATGGGCCCCAAATGGCAAAATGCCCGGAGCTCAACAGCAGTCTTACTGAATATTTCACCATGCACTATCCCGTGCTGATTTTATCTAAGTCATGAACCTCTACTTGTTTACAAACTATATTTCTTCTCGCATTTCGAATGATTGAAAAGACAATGTCTCAATGTCGTGTGACATATTTTGTTCAAAACTTATAGTTTGTATTTCATGTTTTTAGCGTTCTAGAAACTATTGTCCTATGATTTTCTTCAATTTACTCACGTTTCGAGTACAAGAAACGTGTTTCTATTCTCGAGCATTAGCGTCTGCATTAATACTTCGTAATAGTCATCTCAATCTAACTGGGATGTATATTCTAGCGGAATTGAAATAGATATTTGATGTCCTTTAATTTGGTCGCGCATTGAGACAATTTCAACAACTTGGAGCTGCTAATGTGGCATGTTTAGAGCATTATCTACGTCCTCAGTTTCACTTCATTAGGAGGTATTGTCTAACACTATTTATAGGTTAGCAACGGTCATAATGTTTGTTAGCTTAGCAATCGTTTAATGTGTTGTCTTGAGCTGATTCTAAGACCATTGTTTGCTAGAATTTATGGTTTATTAGATTTATATTGTGTTGAGGCTGGATATAAATATTTCATTTGCAGAGAAGGACACAAAACAGTTCTTAGAAATTTACTTCGTAGAAATTATGTTTTTGTGCTTCTGTTTTAGTAACAAGTAAATTATTGATACAATCTTGAGATGGCAATATGATTAATTAATTGTTGTTTTTGTTTGTGAATTATATCGAATTCTCAAAATGTCAACACTATCAATAGACGTTATTTTCATTCCAACGTCCACTGGCTATTTATAATTAAAAATTGAAAAGAACTTATCATATGGTAGCACTTTTGAACATTTTTTGCCCTACTTGAGTTCAGCCCAGTCATCCGCCCTTTCTGTGTACATCTTGATATACATACAATTCCTTTTTAGATCGAGTCTGCTGATAAATACATAACCAACAGGACTTTTTTATTATTTTTATTACATACAACGTGTGTTAAGATTCGCGCAGATATGAAATTATTTATTACGAGCCAAATGGTTTGATAAAAATGAGAGTCTACACGTATCTATTTCCATATTCATGACGCCTAATAAATTGAGTTACATAATTTCTCATCTAAAAGGCAGAATCTGAAATTTTGAGAAGAGTATTTTTATGTTTACTTATGTTATATTTCATACAAAAACAGAGGACAATCATATGTTAAAACATCAGATTATTGTATCATAAATTGTGGATTTCGAATGTTTACCAATAAAAATGTTGCGATCCTAGCTTTGGTGATTATGCTCACAAGATTTAAGTACTGTTTGCCACATATAAGGCATATATTAAATGTTTCAACACGAACATTTGCTATGTAGATTCTTATCCCCTTAAAATTTCACTTCACGACTTTAGCACTTTCTGTGCTATCAGTTTCACTAACGTTTTGGTCATGAATTGTGATATGGATGTTGCTACTGTTAATATCATTTCCATTCTTTGCTTCTTGTCCCAATGTCTTCAGAAAGTGATCATTTCTATATATCATGTTCAATGATAGTAATAGGCTACTTGACTGTGTTCACATTTTGACAAGATTTTTATATCCATATAAAAATCTTGTCAAAATGTGAACTCAATACATACACAAAAAGTAACCGATTCCGAAAACAACAACAAAATTAGTAATTAATTAAAGCAGTTATTAGCATTTAAAGTTTTCTAATGAAGAAAAGTGGGAACGTGGTTGGGACGTCCTGGTAAATCTTTTGTACGCACGAAATGAAGTGCCAGTTTACCATTAAGTGCGTCCTTTTCTTGTTTCTTGACAGTTTCCCCTTCCACAAGATTTTAAAGGCTTATAGCATATTTAATATTGAACGGATTCAAAAAATTATTTGTGTTCGAATTCAGATACTCAAATTTGTTATATTAAATATAACATTTTTTTGAGTAGAATAGCCTATTTTCAAAATTATTATGAGAGTGCGAGCGCGGAATCCGCGACGGAGGTATGTTAGGGTAAGGATCGTAGCAAATGGAAATCCGTAGTCTCTGAACACCCATACGGGAAACAGGCGTTATTGTATGTGGCGCATTGTGTTTTTATTTATGAATAAATGCATCTATCTATCTATCCCATTTGTGAACTTTACTACTTCATATAGATTCTGTGCCATTGCACCCTTCCGTAGCTCAATTTCGTATTTGGCTTTGACACAAGAATTAAAACGTGTCGCATGGATTGTGTGTGCAAACTAACGACGCGCATTGGGACTAACAGTAGTGGGTAGGTGCCGGCCGGAAATAGTTTGCATGAACTAACTGGTGGTGGAAACACGCAAAATAATTCTAAGTACTTGTAAATAACAATCCTATTCCAAACCTGGCTGTGAAACTTTTATATGTTCTGTCTTATAATCTTAACAAAATAAAATTTTAATAAGCAAAGGTGGCGTCACTTTACGAACCATCGATCATTATAATGAAAACCATCAAGTCTCGCCTAGCGAGCTTCTACGAGCGTCTATTAATTCACTAATGAAGGGTCACTGGGCGAAAGCTCAAAGAAAGCAATTTTCTAATTGATAGACAGTGTATTTTTATTCATGTGTCGTAAAATATGTATAATAAAATAAAGTTTATGTTTTTGTCGTGTTTCTTTGAAGTTAGTTTCATTTTATTAAAAATCAACAATTAATTTTGTTTTTTCAGCTCATAAAATTGGTTTCGTTTTGTTTATCTTCATAATGCCAGCCATTGTTAGGCCTCTTTCAAATAACTGTATATTGCCTGGTTCAAAAAGGCAGAGTGCCTTAGGCCTCTGCTAGATTTCAGGATATTATCTACCTTTACTTTAAAGGTGCCCCAAACTACCTATAGCTTAAAACCAACGATCTACAAAATATAGCAATTTGCTGAAATTTCGTTGGCACCACAAAATACCTATATTTCCATACTTAATTTAGGTGATATTTCTTATGTAAATACATTACGAGACGACAGTCAGTATTTGCCTAATAGTTTATCATTTCTATTATTTTTTTTACATTTGTTATTATTCGCATAACTCTAAATAGGTATCTTTGTCACTTATCCTGTTCCTAACAAAAAAAACGCGCAATGAAACTTTCCATCGGAGTTTTTCAATTGTATTCAAATGATTGAATTCAGACAAAGAGCTCAGTCTACATCTGACTACAGCTATCATGTAAGAAAAAAATTGCAAAAAACATACGGCCTCAACGACCTTTAGAATTCCTTCAGGTACCACCGTTCAAATTTCAACCGAAAGTGAAAGTAATAGAGTTGAAGTTTGAGTTTTACTAGATGATCGTTTCGTCGTTTCTGACATGTGGAGGAAGAAAGGTGGTACAAAAAATGGAAGAACAAAATTGTAGTACGATCGACCTTGGGTTACCGTAGGCCACATTCCGGCTTGAACGGGCGGTTCCGTTTTTGAAGCCTGTTTTGATGGATGCCCCTCCTCTCGCCCCTTGATTTCAAGTTGTTTTTGGGGCCTTAGACGCGAGGATGCGAGAGATCATGATCTTAGGATATGCTTTACTCTTTTTGTGCTTTTAGGTTTTTGAGCTCAAATATTTGGCAGTGTACTTGAATCTTCTTCGTAATAAGAGAATTGGTTACTTCAAACTTTTAAATTAAATTGTTTTAATTTCGTATTGAACTTTGTGTTTTTATTGGGTTTACACATATTGTATCAAACTGAAAAAATGTAAGGACTTCGAAGCGATACAAAAGCACACCTCTTGAATTTTATAAATGTAGAATTGGTAAATAGGCAGTGTCTGATCAGACCTTAGAATAAAACATGTCAAGACGTTGTCAATTGAAAGCGGCCTACACCCAACGTCTTCCTGAGACCTCAACTAGGTCGTCAAAGCAATTAAGTAATTGTAAATTATTACAATATGATTAAGCATTTTAATTAGCAATTTTCTTAGGAATGAATATGCAATAAAGTTATTTAGCATTTTCATTAATTTGTCTTAGCATCCGGCATTTTTCTTTTCCAGTTTATTTTGCATCTGTAATTACTAAATACCTACTAAATAGTTCTGTTTTTAATAGGTTTTTAGTCAAAACCTTATTCCTAATGTACAGTTATTGTAATTACTCACCAGCTTTCAACACGCGTGCTTTTAAGCATCATTACAAAAATCACAAGTCGTATTTAAATGATTAAAAGTAATGATTTTTTATGTTTTTGCGATTGTTATTCATTAAATTAAACTATTTTAATACGGTTTTATCGCGTTTATTACTTATAAACGTATTAAAATAGTTTAATTTAATGATTAAAAGTAAATTTTATGATGTATTTTTTTTAGCTTTAGTCCCACTTCTGGGTAAAAGCCTTCCTTTTCATTTCCATACCTTCATATTCGATGATGTTACTCTCCACTATTTATCAAAGTCTAAGGTCGTTTGTCTCTTCCTAGGTCTGCCCCTTTATGTCATATTAAGATCAATATTTACTAGGGTGAAACAGAACGTTAAACAATTTTTATCTGGTATGACTAATTATAAATTAGGTACTTTAAAGTATGGTTAAAGTTAGAAGTTATTTCAAAATCTGAATAATAAAAATAGAAGAAATACACGAAAAACAGTTACTTCAGTGTTCTTAGCAACAAGAAATAAAAAATCCACAAGTTGCGCGTACACCTACATTCCATCCATAGCTTGCAAAACTTGATTGGCGACGCGACCAAATAGGGTCACACCACATGTCCTCAGGTATCGGTATCTGGTCCTGGTAGTGCCATATGCCTGTGGCGAAATTGGACCTCGCCGACAGATGGCGGACCCTGTTGAATTATGGCATGCGCAGCTTGCTAAGGCGGAAATATTATAATGTTTCTTAGAATAAGGATAATAGTCTTTGTTTTAGAAAAAAGATAGTATAGAAAATATAAAAAACCGGTAATGTGCGGGTCGGCCTCGCGCACCTAGGGTTCTGTACAAATCTGTAGGTATTAAGTTTTAAATTATTAAAAATATTTTTATTATATGATGTAACTAAAAATTTACTGTTTTCGCAATGTTTCCTTTATCTGTGCTATAAGACGTTGCTTCGTACCAAATTTCAAGATTCTGAGTTTACGGGAAGTGCCAAGTCAAATTTTTCCCCGTTGTGTTAATGTCCTTGTGACGTTTATTGATATCACGGCTATACAGGCTTGTTATTCTAACCTTTTCCCCCTAAAGTCCCGGATACTCTCCCTAGGTAGTAGTCGTTAAGCTGAGTAGAAGAATTAGTCAAGCTTCTTGCAGCATAATACAGTTTGAATAATCTGATACTAGTGTTGACGTTTTAATCATTTTATAGAGAAAATGACATCATCTTCACTAATGTGGGTTGTCTGACCCATAGACGTTGCTGTTACGTCCAAAACATGCAATAAAAGAATTATTGTGTTAGAAAAGTTTATCTGTCCTGTGGTTCTTGTGGCTTCTAGTGGTCATTCACCTCTAGTCTAACATGTGATTTGGTATAATCAGTATTCAAGACAATCTTACCGATTCTTTTTAAGATTCGAATTGTTCTTACCTTTTTACAATTAGAAAACAAATTTTTATTGTCCAAGACAACAACAGACGCGACATTACGTTATTTCACTTCGGTTTTCTGTGAATCATGTTCTACAAGCGAATTAATTTTTGTCTGTCATAATAGGCTGTTGACTTTTCATTTATTATGACTACAATTTATGGAAACAATTAGTTTACAGTTACATAGGAGCTTGAAAAATTTGCTTCTCTTACCAACTCGAATACTGATAGGTACTTGAATAGATATTGTCCTTAAATACTTAAAAAAATATGTAAATGAAAGGGCAAAAATTTCTAGGTAAACGATTGGGAAAAACATCGAGATTAAACAAGATAGGTAATGCTATCGCTTGCGTATCGCGATATTATTAGAAAACGCAGCTAAACAAGCATTTTCACCCGGTTTCCCTTTCGTGGTCGCACGTGCGTTTAATCCTCTCGTTAATTAGCTAGGTTATGTTATGTAACCAGTTAGTTCACTTTCTTTTATTTTAGGTTTTATTTTATACTCTATTAATAGAAGCTTGACAATTCTTTTTCTTGGCCTCCGAAACGAGTGAGTGCCAGAGTGTTCTCTCGTTTCGGAGGTTTTATTCTACACATTAGAGATCAGACATGATAGTAGCAAGTATTTTGTACTTATTATATTCTCTTTCTGTGTAGAGAGAACATTGCTAGTACCTGTTTATATAAATTTTTTTTTACCTGTCGCTAATGAATCATTAACGCATTGCTTTTTTCACATCAATATTTTCAGGTCTCTATTGTTTTTCGAAAGCAAAATTTTGGAAAAAGCTAAGTGTTATTACCATTGCTATTATAGTTATCACTGCGTATGGTATTCATCCTGCGTGGATTAAACATCTATCTCTGTGAATCCGTGTTTCTCAGCTGTTTTTGGTGTTTTCTTCATAGTCTTATTAGTTAAGTCTAATGTACGCAAGTGCCGGTTCGTTGCCCCGTTCACTTTTATTGGAATTCGTTTGAGGAAATAGCTTTAAGGAGTGTTAACAGCTTCTTAAAAGTAGGGCAGGTTGCTTTTAGTGAAATAGTAATCGAAATTGTTCGGTAAAGTTACGGATTGCAGTAAATTTTGAAATTTAGAGGAGATAAATTGTATTATCTATTTCCAGATCAGTTATTCCTTTGATATTCCATACATTTACAAAATAAGCCAGAACACTATCGAAAAGAAATGATGGTATAAAGAGTAAAGTTATGGGTACTCCAGAAGTGGCAATTGAAATATTGTAAATCTGGCGGCTGGCAAAAACTAAATTGCGATGGGTCAGATTAGAGAATATTATCGTAGACAAGGGATTGTCATCTCTATAGCAGTGGTGGTGGACCACTAGAGGCCACAAATGGTGGCTTAACACCATTTCTTAATTCCATCCAATTGTGCAATCTCGCTTACTCACTTGCATTTAGATAGAATTAAGAGATGATAGTGAACCCCTGAAAATGTATTAAATTGATTTCGAGTTAACTTTCGCTACGCATTTTCCAAAACGCCGTGAAGAATTTAATAATGGCAAAAATACCACTGTTGGTAAAGAGATCTTTGAGTAAACCGAGGAGGTAACATTCTGGGTTTATGATGATAATACTGGCCAAAACTAGTCTTGGCCTCTGCCTTTTGTTCGACGCAAAATGCAATGAACGTTACAAAAAATCCCTTTGGCTACATAATCTCGTCTAGCCAGGAGATTGATTAATAACTGTATCAATCTAAAAGCAGTGACGTGACAATGAGACGTGGTCAATGAGACATTCGAAGAGTTCCAATGACATCAGGCAACTACAAAAAGCGGTGTAGTGGCAGCATCGACCGCTCGGGGAGAATCCGTTACGACACAGTTTTTGTTATCCAACACTACTATTTTAGATGCTGTTAGAGTAGATACTCCATTAATGAACCCTACACTTAGAGATTGTTCCACTGACGATATATAATTGACACTATGATTAAAAGCTACCCTGAGCTCTACAGACAAGCTGGGGATGTACCTGAAACACGATCGATTATTACACAGCATTTAAATGGTAAAATACTTAACAACACTTGAAGATCTCTTAAAGAAACTGAAATAAAATCCCAAGCAATTAATTCCATTTGGAAACCACATCAATCCATCAAGTTATTATCCTTTTGACATTTAATTAATTCATCATTTAACTTAAAACTCTTCATCATCAGTATTACTCAATTAGTCTATGATAGCCTCGATTGTATCGATTTTTTATGTTCGCTTGCACTGAATTACGATATCGAAGTCGATCATCGAGCAATAGTTGAGTAATGTGACTATCATTGTATGAAGAGCAATCTGCTTGTTGTTCGTTTTTTGTTGCCATCTCTTTAATAGGTCCCCAATACGATATATTTGCTTCAGACTTCAAGATTTGTGATTCGAAGTTCAGTTATCTAAATCCCCTTTATTGGAGTAGGTTGGGAAAGGTGATTTTTCCCATTATACTTGTTCTCTTAAATGAAGACAATTGTATTGTAAAAGTAAGCTGGAGGTTTTGTCGAGGTTCCACACCAGTTCTACTTTTTAAAACTTCAGACAAATGTCAAATTTACATACTTACGATAGCGCAGTACCGTACCCAATATGGGTTGACCTCCGACACGATAAGGCGCCATTTCTTGCGGGTACCAGTTGCCGCCAGTCGCTCACTCTCGGGCTTCGTAGGTCCTGCAGCGCCTCATCGCCCCAGCAATACCTAGAGCGACCAACCAGTCGACGTCCACTCGGCCTGCCTAAGTATCGTCCCCCATTCTCGTAACATGTCCAATTTCGGAAGTTCCGCTCTCTTTTCAAGGTTAGCCACCAAGCTTCACTTCCGTACATCAAGATTGTCTGATATCTGTTTTGCTGAAACGAATCTTGGTTTTTCTATGTATTTATTATTAATATTGCATGTTATTTTAATACACTTTAATTATACAAATTCAAGCAAATAATTATTAGGCTGTGTTCCAATGCAAAATCGTTAATTGACCAACATTTAGCAAATTATTTTCTTCATAAAAACGGTGCGAATGTTTCAAAAATTAAAATTGTTATAAAATTTATCTCCTGTCATGCCCTGCGTGCCCAGCCACCTGCACGCTCAGGGACCTATGAGAAGCCACCGACAATGCCGGTGGCGGAGTTTTGGTCCTCAGAAGCATAACAACTGCCAGGGTCGACTCGCTAGAAGAAGTAGATTAAATACCGCTCGTATTAGCGAAAAATGCCTGCCACATATCCTAGGGAAGAATAAATTTCATTGCATTCACAAAATTTAATTTCAAGAAGAATAAATAATACTATATCAAACTATGCATGTTAAGTTTACATTCTACCCACATTTCTCCCTCATGTAATGTAAACATAGCCTAAAATAAATTGGAAATCTTCAATTTTGTTATGAATGTCACGCTAAACTTTAAATGTCATATGAGAAGCAATCAGGTATGTTAATATTTTGCTCGTAAATATGCAGAATTAATTAGCAGTTGACCTATTTTGTGACCTGTTTCGAGAATATAGGATTTTCTTTAGTGGCATTTGTAATCAGCGAATCGCCCAATATTATGACTAATGGAAATCATTCGAACATCATTCGACTGACGGTTTTGCGTTTTATGGAAATGGAAGGAGATAGAAGAGGATGGGATTTGCCCAGCATTGACACATAGAAGAGAAAAAAATTGTATATTTTTTGGATCAATGAAAGCTTAATTTGTTTTTGATGAAAGATATTTCTTTAGAAATATGCACTGCTCTCCATGGCACTACCTAACACCTAACCCAAAAAAGGGACAAGGGAATTTAAGTCTCATTCTGCTTGAAGAGCTAATGATATTATTGACACTTGGTCAGGTCATTCTGATACCGATTCCAAGACCACACTAAGACTTGCTGTCATTTGGTGAATTGATGTTCTATCAAACGTACATATGACGAGTTCGTTAAAACACATAGCATGTGCTTCCTTTTTGAATAGACGTACCCAAAATTAGTGCACATGTAGAGACCAAGTCTTCATTGTCCAAACGTGTTTTCCAGCTGCGTCCTTGACAATAAAATAATAAATGGTATGAAAGAGATAAGTCGCTTTATCTCGTCACTTAAACCATCATAATTGTGATGTTCGTCGCAAACTCGTTCAGCGCCCTCTTATATTACCAGCACCAGCATATGTTACTGGACGACCTCGATCCTTCCTCATGCCTCAAGCACTGATTTTTAAATGTCAGACGTATAAAGACATACGAAGTGTCTCGGAATTTTAATTCTCCACTTTTTTCTTTGTCTTGCGGTGGTAATTCTATATGACTAACAGATTTATTTGACGAATTAACGTAGAATCTTGACATTATAGTCAAGAGGAATAATCGTCGAGATTTCTGCGAAGACTCTGGATATCAGCATATTCATTTAAGCACAACGATAACCAGGCAAATCGTAAATTAAACAACAGTGATTACTGTTCCTGGTCATAAGTCTGCGAGTTCTATTTTACATCACATGTGTGGTGTGATCGTGATCTATCTCTTAACATAATGAATACAAAAGGAGCCAGAGATCTGCTTACCAATGTATTCTCCTTAACTCATTATTTTGCACAGGCGCATCGTCTATTTGGAGGTAATTTTTTGGGTTTACTTTATCTGGGCTCTTTGGGCCATGCCGATAATTTTATAGCCTTATTATAACCATCAGTAGGGCCGTACGCCTACTTAGTTGTATAAAATAAAAAAAATATTCATTGAGCTAAAACATCATCTAACAAATAATGTTGATTTTAAACTTATTGACGTTATAGGAACCCTAAAACGTCCAAGGTCAGATTATAACTGTATAAAACAATAAATTACTTGCAACAGTCTTGGGGTGGCTGTTTTGTTTATAATGTTGGAAGAAACAGATGTTCCAGAGATAATTGTTTATATTAATGAAGATATTTTTAAACTTGAAGTTCTTGTGTTCATAAACAATATAAATTTAGAGTTAATTGATGTACATGGGTTGAAATAACGTTATTTGATTGAAAATACAAATCCAGAACAAAGAAAATGGTTACTGCTATCAATAGCAATATTAACTACGGATAACCATTGTGAAAAGAAACAAGAATTTTGAAGTTTTGACAAGCTTAGAATTTATATTTTTGCTCCCTCTTACAATGGCCAAGCTATTTGTGTTCCCTATAGATAAGAAAATCAGTTGTCTCATAAAGCTAGACTCGTGCCTCAAATCCATTTGCCATATAATAATCGATCACATACTAAAACTGGATCAGATTTGAGATAGTACATCTGGGTCGGTTCTGGTTCATGCCATCCATCATTTGTTTTTGATAAAACTGCTTCGTATGTGTTAGTAGCTCAAGCTGATGACGATGACAGATATCAAGGTAGTACTTAAAGCATTTGGTTTGCATATTTATTTCATAAAACTTGAGTAGGTACTCCTAATACAAGATGAAGATGCGTAGTGATTACCTTGACACCAAACACTTAAAATTAAAATTTAATGCCTTTTGAAATGACAATCTCCAGGAATATGATAAAGCTTTGCCAGAAGACTAAGTGCATAAAAATAAATTGATGGATACTAGTGGAAATATCACAGCAGTGTTTAATCCGCTTTCCCTTTCTGTGTCAAAGCCCTAGAGTTCGTCCGTTAAAAATAGATCGGGTATAAATAAATTGCATTCGGAACGGTTCGACCGGTAGGTTTATTTTTGACTGCAACCCACATAACTTCGCCTCAGCCCAATCAATGTAGTAGCGTAAGCAGTAGCGAGCGACACATTTCGAGCTGAAATAACACGTTGAATAGTGTTGCAAAATAACAGTAATTATAGGACGTTATCGATGAAGAAATTGTTATCGTTGCTTGTCATTTTGCTTGCTCCGTCATCCCGCGCTTCGGCAGGCGGCCGTCAGGCTGTCACTTCGCCAGTCTCGACTGCGGCGCGGTACGGAGCGCACGTGCGTATCGTAACAATAACGGTTATTTCAAAAATAGCCGAACTATTGTGAACCTTATTCTTCCTGTGTTATTGCTGCCAATTACTCGACTGTGCAATTCTTATATTCGGGTAATTAACGCACTCTCCTTGTTACATTGTGTTTATGTGAATGTTATGTAAGGCTTGCGAAAGCCTCGGTTTTGTCGGTGATACAAAATCATTTGGAGTTGTGAACATTTCTTCTAGATTAGATATGTGTTACTGTATATTTCTGTCGTTGCACAAGTCTTTTAAACTTTATATTGCAGTTACGTGCATTATCTTAGATCGTCTAGTAGGCAATTCTTAACCTACTACGTCCGTGTTTTACTTTTGTAACATTATTACATTTCGACACAGCTTTTATTACTATGGGGTCTCTCTTACCTGAGCGCGTTGAACAATAAAAAATGAGCGCAGGTTATAAGGTCTATATTTTTCTTTAAAGACGTGTCTAATTCATCTTTTTTTCTCTTACAGGTAAAAACGACGCGTAAAATGGACAGTGCGAACCGATAGTGAAGTGACAGTGTTGTGTAACGGTTAAAATAACACGTTATTGGTGATTATTCAGCTGCTAGTCAGCTATGATGTGAGACAGTTTTTGTGGTAAAGTGATTAAAATGCCGTCGGACAGTGGATCAGCGTGGTCGCCACCGGCCTCTAACAGTGAGAGGAGGTTGAGTAACTCTTCAGATGGCAGCGCCGGCAGCGGTTACTCTAAAGCTGTAAGTAATTATCATTTACCGCAATCTGATGACTCAAAACCATTTTCAAACAACAACATTTACAATGCAAATAAAAATGATATAAATTAATACTTTTGAAACGAAAATTAATAGAAACAATTTAATAGACAAAAAGAGAGTGTCAAGTAAATGGTTGAAGGTGATAAGAACTGGCAAGATTAAAACTGATATATAAATATTGATAATGATAATCTTGTAAGTGTCGAGTGCTCTCAATTTTTATCAGTTAGACAAGGAATTGTTTTTGTTCGTTTAGACAATTCACCTACTCAAAGTTATTACCTTGCAACATGAATCCACAATATTCCATGGTGACACAACAGCACATTCTAGTCCAATGCATATCGATTGGTCAACTATACGAGAAACTTCCGGTCAGTTTTCGAACTTGATTGACCTTTTCTTTGGACTCCGAGTAAACTTCGCGCCTATAGCGAAAAGACTTGAAACTGGTAATTTGAAAAATCTTTTGTATTTTTATATTTTAACGGAAACGATACGAGTATTAGTTAGAAATATGACAGTCAGAAAACAATCTCGTCATAGCTGGCGGCCAACTTTGGTCAAAATTGTAACGGAAACCGAGATCTTGGGGCGATTGTCTCATCCGGACAATTTGTTTTGGTCTAACGAAGATAATCTCCTATTCTTTTGAATCAAATCTATTATTAAAGATACTATTGTCTATAGAAATAAATCGACAAATAAAAATAACATTATCTACAAATATTGCTAATACTAGTAGGGTATTATTGGGGATTTCAAAACAGGTAGTTTTCATCACACCGCTCATTTCATTCGCTCGGTGTGATGAAAACTACCTGTTTTGAAATCCCCAATAATACCTTTGGTTTTTCAAAAAATACGGAATATCAGTCAACGGCGCTTGGTAAAATGGTATGCATAAGTAATAGGATAATTTGACTCACCTGATCCGATTGCTGTTTGTTCACACTACACTAGATTGTTACATTTTCACACTAAACAACTTTTAATAGTATAAATATATTGCAACCAAAATACATATTACTCTAGTGATTAATAATTGATGAACAAGGAAAATCGTTTGCCCAGGCCGATTGCTCATACCGATGATCAAATTGGTTGGCATCTTACTAACGATCAGTGTCTCAAATGATCTTCGGGACGCCCTTGGTAGACGCCGAGTTATCCCATTACTGGCCTCGATTAGGTCGTACCGTTCACCGTTTGGTTGGTGGCACCCAGTAAACTAGATTACTCTTTATCACCTTTTAGGACATTGGTACTTGAATAGCCAGGTCAATGGAAGACACTGATTTTCAACTGGCCTCGATTAGGTCGTACCGTTCACCATTTGGTTGGTGGCACCCAGTGAATCTCAGTTTAAACCATTAAATATGGACAATTCTGTACCCACCGCGACCGATATTGAGAATGTCTCGCTTTCTGATACATATTTACCAAATTCGACTGTTGGTATCCGGGAGAACAAATATTTCCTTTATCAAAAAACAAAAGAGGCTTTTCTTTAATTTAAAATAGGAATTCAATAAATTTATCCACTTCGTTTCGTAACAACGATACACGATCATGGTTATTACGGTAATGATAAAAGGAGTAAGTAAGAAGCACATTGTGTAAGTGTTGTGCTCATAGCATTTTGTTCTATCGATAAAAAAGAATTGACTTTTACTAAGTACTTACTTGAATAAAATCTAAGATCGCTAATCAATTTATAAACTATTGTAATACTGTGGTTATTTGTCCGTAGTGTAGTATAACTATTACTTTAGAAGACATTTTCACTTACATATTTATAAATAATAAGTAAGTATATGATATTACTGTATAATAGTAATGAGAAGTTATTGTATCGTTTCTAGCTAACCCAGCTAACGTTGTTTTGCACTATAAAATAGTTTACAACCTATTCTCAGACATACCTACTGAATACACATATAAAATTTCATCAAAAAAGGTCAAGCAGTTTCGGAAATTATCGATAAACTCTAGTTCAGTACTAGTGCTTGAATTTTGCTCAGTATGCCGACACCTGTGTACAGCCGACGGCATATAAACCCGACCAAATGTGTACTAGGTATTACCATATGTAAAAGTACATTTTTATCTGCCTACGGCTGTACCTCCGGTTTCATATTCGTAACTTATGGCTATTCGCACACTACAACGTCTTTTATTAAGCGGGAAAATAACCACTTATACACTTTATGATGATACGATTACGATATTATCTTTTTACCGTTTTTGGAATATTTTTTAATATTTTGTACATACAGCACTTTATAACAGAAATATGTCAAAAGTTTATAATTACTCGAAATATGAAGGAATAACAGTAACTCACAAAGCGTTATACTCCAACCAAATTTTTTTCTATGCACATCAAGTAGTAAATTACTGTAAGAATATAAAATCGTACCCGTAATGGTAATCGTAACCAGTCGTATCATTACACCGCTAAGCAATTTGCCGCGTGATAATTATCGTTCTGTATGTGACGAGCCTTTCAATAAAAACATAACCCTCTTTGATAATGGGTAGCAAAATAAATGATTATTTATAATGACGCAAGTAAATAGTAACATGAATAACATGCCTACATATAGTGCATATGCATGCGGCATACTTTGAGTATTCGATTTCACAGGAAATTATGCAATACTACACGTTGTTATTGACTTCTATATTTTTAATATTGAGATATTAAATTATTTATCAATAATTATTAAATTATGCTGACTTTACATTAAATGTAGTGGTCATCAACATTTTGGTACTTAAAATTTTTGATGGCTTTGCATATTTTCAAATAAAATATATGTACCCAAGTAAAAATATAGCTTTTATTCTTGGTTGACCATTCCTGAAAAAAAGTAGCGATTAAGCAAAAATCTACTTTAAATTCGCGCGTACCAATAGTTGTGAACTTTAAATATTTTCATAACTGAGAGAACGTTGTTCGACGCTGTCGTACCGCCCGCCCTGGTTGCGAAGCCCGCCTACTGTTGTTCCACCAGCAGTTAGTCGGTTGCTGAGTGCTTGTGCCAGCTGCCTGCCTACGCGCCTACCACTGTGCCGCTCAGTTGTCCTGCGTGCCACCCACACTTAGAAACACGAAGATTCGTTGCATTGCAATCATGTTCGTAAGTTTTTTAACATAGGTATTATTATTATTAGTACATTTTAAATCATTTCATTTTTCTTAACATACTTATAATATTCATTTATGTGTAAATTATCTTTAATAAAGTAACTATGTCTAGCGAGTTATTAAATGATTTATCATGTTTATTTCAGGTCCGACTCTGAGTATTACGATAAACGTTGCAAGCAGGCTAAGAAGAAGCTCGCTGAAGATTTCACCTCAGATTCCGAAGAAGTATCCGCTGCAAGCTTGATGTATGTATGATTGTTGTTTAATGTAATTTCGTTATCTATTCCCAGTTAGCAATCACTAGTTTCTCGGCTGTGTGTTCTCAGTTGTGTGTGTGTGTGTTGATTATTC
This sequence comes from Euzophera pinguis, assembly GCA_947363495.1. Lineage (NCBI taxonomy): Eukaryota > Metazoa > Arthropoda > Insecta > Lepidoptera > Pyralidae > Euzophera > Euzophera pinguis. The sequence continues at coordinate 11,858,176 of OX376174.1, read as the reverse complement.
TAAATTGATAGTAACTACGTGTGTTTGTGTTCAATCAAAACTTTATACTTGTAATCTCCGTGGTGTAATGGTTAACATACCTGTCTACTGTTCACGAGGTCCCGGTTTCTAGTATAAGTAATTGTATGTTTTGTTTCCAGTTATAAGAAAAAGGAACCTAAAGCTACGAAGCGGGTGATAAGTCGAGCACAGCCAGCATCCAAGGCTAAACGCCTGAAGAAAGCTTGGCAACTCGACAGCGACAGCGAGGAGGAAGCGGAAGCCCAGCGAGCAGCCGCCGCTAAGAAGATCCCTCCGTTGCTGTCAGTGCTGTCGCGCCGTGTAGCAGACGGTGTCCTGCGCCGCACTGCTAACCTCGCTGGCGATGTCTTTATAGATTTAAAAGTATACAATGTTGCTGATATAAAGAAGGTCGATCCCAAAGACCGTTGGGAACACGCGGTAGTCGCGCTAAAATTTCAGGGGAATTCCGATTCCCCTCAACTGATGCTCACAAAGGAGCTTATTAATAAGTGCAAGCCCCTCTTTACTGAAGAGGGTAAATTTTTTGCAACAAAAATTATTTAGTGTGCGAACCATTCTATAATTAAGTACCTATTTTATGTTATATACAAATAAAAGTTTTTATTTCATTTTATTAATATACTTATTTTTATTAGGTTATTATGCCCCGATGCCAATTTCGTTTTTTATAATTAAATAACTTGCAATAATTAAATAAATCTAAACTTATTCTGTTTTCCATTTTATTCATGAGTTTTAATTAATTTTTTATCATATTCTGATATCATCTTTTAATTGCAAGTAGTCAATTAAATAGAACAATATCTTTAATAAGCAATCACTTAGTTTTAAGAATAAGTACAATGGGGAAGGGAACAGTATATTGTACAGTGTGTGATATATCTGTTAAGTCTAGCTCGTTATCTGCACACTTGCGAAGTAATATCCACAAAAACAATAGTTCAATAGAAGTTAGTGAAGGTATTGAGAAAGTAAGTAGTGCATTCAGAAGTCGAATCGCCTCATATAGAGTGAGACCTCTAAACGCGGACCGTGTGCTCGAGTCTGAGTCAGACTTGTCCCCCGTGTCCCCCGCTGACTTCTTGCGCACACTTCGTTCTCGTGTACACCAATTGATTTCGGCTAGACAGGCTACATTTCATTGTATAAAAGTTAACTTTGAATTTTTCGCGGAGTTTAATTTACCTAAAAATAGCACCACCGACATAAAATCATTTGCAACCCAAAACAAAATATTTCAAAATGATTGTGATTTTAAGGATTATTATTCTAACATGATTGACATAATTTCAACAAAAATTTCTGAATTTCAGGAAAAAGATTCTGGGTGGACCTTGATACGTAATCTTTACTTAGAGGTCAATATTAATAAATATAATCCATTGAGAGTTGGTCAATTTATTGAATTGCCGAAAAGTATTAAATCTAAACGCGCTTGTATTAATATACAAAATGGGGATGCGTTATGTTTCGTGTGGTGTGTAATGGCAGCGCTATTTCCCGCCAAAAATAACGCGCATAGAATAACCTCATATCCGAGTTACGAAAACATACTTAACATTCGAGATATCAAGTTTCCGGTCGGCTTCAAAGATATTCAGACTTTTGAGAGAAATAATACTCATATAAGCGTTAACATATACGGTCTTGTAAATAACCATAAAGTAGTGGGACCCCTTTACAAGACTCGACAAAAAAGAAAGAACCATGTGAATTTATTACTTTTGGAAAAGGGAGAAAAAAAACATTATTGTTTAATAAAAGATTTAAGCAAATTAGTCAGATCACAGCTCACAAAACACAAGGAAAAAATTTATTTTTGTGATGAATGTATGATATTTTTTAATAAAGAAATATTATTCAATTCTCATATTTGCAGCGGAGTACGTACTGTTTTGCCTGATTCGAATACTTACATCCAATTTAATCATTATGATCGGATGCAAGATGTGCCTTTTGTAATCTACGCAGACTTTGAATCATTGTTAGAACCAAAATATGGTGACAATAAGCATAACGTGAACACTACAGTCTTACATAAACATGTGCCTGCTGCGTTTGGTTATTATATTGTTTGCTCGTTTGATAGCTCTCGCAATAAATACGTATCGTATCGCGGGCAGGATTGTGTTGACAAATTTCTGAAATATTTATTTGAAGATGTTACGGAAATTAATAAATTATTGAAAGAAACTATTCCGATGATTCCATTAAGTGTAGAAGAGAAAAGACAATTTGATACTGCAAAATACTGCTTTATCTGTGAGCAATTACTTTTTGACAACAAAGTAAGAGATCATTGTCATCTAACTGGAAAGTTTCGCGGGGCCGTTCACTCTTATTGTAATCTTAAATACAGGTTACCAAAATTTGTACCAGTATTTTTTCATAATTTGTCTGGGTATGACAGTCATCTTTTTATTAAACAGTTGGGAGAATCTCAGGGCAGAATTAAAGTAATAGCAAAAAACAAAGAAAATTACATATCTTTTACAAAATTTGTGAAAACCGGTCGTCAGGAGTTTTTGCCAGTTCGATTTGTGGATACTTTTAAATTTTTAGGTACTAGCTTAGATAAGCTTGTAAGCAACTTGAATGAAGCCAGTTTTGTCCATTTATCTCAATTCTACCCAAAGAAAGAACAGTTTGATTTACTAACTCGTAAAGGTGTTTATCCTTATGAATACATGACGGACTGGAATTGTTATAAGGAAAAGAAATTACCACCGCGAGACTGTTTCTATAGTACTATAATAAATGATATTGTTTCAGAATCCGATTACAATCACGCCAAAATTGTTTGGTCAATGTTTAATATTAAAAATTTAGGTGAATATACTGATTTGTACTTGAAAACAGACGTAATATTACTAGCAGATGTTTTTGAAAAATTTCGCCAAACTTGTAAAACTAATTATAGATTGGATCCTGCATTTTACTTAACCGCACCAGGTTTGAGTTTTGATGCAATGTTGCTTAAAACAAAAGTCAAACTGCAACTAATAGACAATCTAGAAATTATCCGACTGATTCAAAAAGGTATTCGCGGTGGAGTGTGTTTATGCCCTACAAGATATTCCACAGCGAATAACAAATATATTTCCGGGTATAATTCGGAAATACCTGATAACTTTTTGTTATATATCGATTGTAACAACCTGTACGGTTATGCAATGTGCTCACATTTACCATATTCAAATTTTGAGTTGATGAATCAAGTTGAAATTGGAAGTCTTAATATTGTTAACGTACCTAATGACTCAGACTATGGGTATATTTTAGAGGTAGACTTAGAATATCCGGATTATTTGCACGATTTGCATAATGATTTACCATTTTGTCCACAGAAATTTACGCCCCCAGGTTCTAAAAATCCTAAATTAATTCCAAATTTGTATGACAAATTTGAATATGTTATTCATTATATACATCTTAAAACATGCTTAAAAAATGGTCTTATTTTGAAAAAAATTCATAGAGTGGTCAAGTTTAAACAACAACCATTTCTGAAACAGTATATTGATTTAAATACAGAATTTCGACAAAAAGCTAACTCTACATTTGAACAAGATTTCTTTAAATTATTAAACAATAGCATTTTCGGTAAAACGCTAGAAGATACCGAAAAAAGAGTAAACATTTATCTAGTAAATCGTTGGAACGATGATAGAAATAAAACAAAAAAGTTCTACTCCGCTGAACAATTAATATCAAGACCTAATTTTAAGAATAATACAGTGTTTAGTGAAAATTTTGTAGCTGTACAAATGAAACCTGAAACTGTTATTTTAGATAAACCTATTTATATAGGTTTCACAGTTCTAGAGATATCCAAAAATCATATGTATGATTTCCACTATTCGGTCATGAAATCATTTTATGATACAAGGTTAAAATTATGCTATACCGATACTGACAGTTTTTTGTATTCAATAGAAACTGAAGATGTATATAAAGATATGAATATTTACTTTCAATCATATCTCGATACAAGTAATTATGATGAAAATAATAGATTTGCTATTATACCTAAAAATAAAAAAATACCTGGTTTATTTAAAGATGAAACAGCAGGTTCTCTAATAATTTCCTTTGTGGGACTTAGGTCAAAGTTATATTGTTTAAAAACCGAAAACAAAATTGTAAAAAAAGCTAAAGGAGTTAAGAAAGCAGTTGTAAAAGATCTAACTTTTAATGACTACAATGATGTTTTACTGTATAATAAGATTGTGCGTAAAAGAAATATATTATTTAAATCGCTTAAACATGAAATATTTACTCAAGCTGTAAATAAAGTAGCCTTGTCTTCAAATGATGACAAAAGAATTATACTTAAGGATAAAATTTCTACTTTGGCATGGGGACATAACACTCTTTTATATTAGAATATAATTTACTAATTGGCTAGTATAAGTGTATGAAAATTATTGTAAGTCTTCTTTAAATACTTTATAGTTTTTTTGTTATAAAAATATATTAAGAATAAATAATAAATAAATAATAAAATGTATTTGAATTTCCTTTGTCATAACCTTGATATCATGTTTAGTGCCAAATATGCTGATAATTCAATAACTCATATATATTCGATTCGTGTAAAGACATGATTGTTTGCATCACCTTTTATTGAAATGTCAGCATAATATGATAAGGCTTGCGAAAATGAAAAATAATTGTTTTGTCAGGAGTTTGAAATCCGATATTCGAGTTTATATTGCATATCGTGGTCAGTCGCGTTAAAACAGACGAGGTTCTAACACGCTGCACATATCAAATCTATAATTTACAAAATTGATCGGTATTGCAATGTAAGTATTACAATCAAATTTTGTTAATTATGATGTAAAATGTTTAGTAAAAAATTAAAATATTCATTGTTTTACAGATCATGTCTGACTCTCAAGATACAATGATACTATTCTCTCAAGATGCTCAGGACCCTTATGAACAAGCGGAGGAGTATTACCAAGAAATGTTAAGAAATAGAGCAGCTGAAAAACAGAAGGAAGAACAACGACAAGATTTGTTGAGAAAAAAAATGGATGGATTGTCAGCATCATCTTATGTTATCAGAAAAGAGCATCGAAAACCCAGAAAAGTAATTAAAATACAAGTATTTGACATAGAAAATGACTTGGTAAACAGAGATGTTTCGGAAAAAATGGTATTAAATGCACAGTATCTCATAAAAGACTCCGTCGACGATATTTTGGATCTCACAGAAAATGTTATTAATAAAATCGCAAAAACATTAGCGAATGATAATTTTAGTTTTAATTAGTATGTAATATGAGTTTTATAAATATTTTGTAAATTACTTTTTTAAGGTTTCTATAATATTATTACGTTTTATCTGTACAGAACAATGTCTTATTTGTAATAAAGAAAATTCAATAATTAGTTACTTATATAGTTAGAATGTGATTTATATCAATAAATATTAAATCAATCATTTTACTTTTAATTTTATCCTTTAGGCTAAGAGTAAAAATATAAGCTTTGTTTATGAATATAGAATAAAGAGTAAACCAAATTTTGTATGTTAATCAAAAAACTCCATCTATTAGCATTTGACTGGATCAAATTAATATTTACTTTTATTCATTTAATGATTCAGTATAAACGCAGTAGATGTCGCTGTTTTAAATTTTTATGATGTAGATAGAGTAATTATAATCACAGTAGAGCATCACCAAAAACTGAGACTAGTTAATATTACGGCTTATAATATTTCTTACACATTAATTTTTTTGCTAAGTCAATAAATGAAAAAAAATATTAATTTAAAAAGTTTTATTTAAGAGATTAATTTTGGTCATTACAATATACAATTATCATAATACCATTTTTTAATACAAATTACATTTTTTAGTGCACACACTTGCTGATGACTGAGACAGTTATACTTAATTTCAGGTTTACAATAAGTTTTATATAATATAGAGAAATTGGGGCTGCCTTCTTCTTCGATATCCAGTAAAAAACAATTTTTACATAAATTACTTATCCAACTTTGCTTTTCACGCCCCTTCATTATCACTGTTTTATCTGTTAAAATGTGTTTAATTATCCTTTTGAACTCTCTGTAGTCGATATAGCCTTCGCTCCAAGTTATGCCTCTATGTCGCTCAATCCATCGAACGCGTTTCTTTTCTTCTTTAGTTAAATATGTATATGAATAAGGAGGTTTTACTAAAAACACTTCAGTAAACTCTTGGGTAGCTATTGCTAATTCTTTTAATATAAAGTAATTATTGTCATCTTTAAATCCTTGGATATCAACAAAAACATATGAGCTCATGATATCTTTTTAACAATGTTACTCAAGGGCTTGTACTCAAATATACAGTCGTTTAATATCAAGCAATATGCTGCTGTCTGATCAGGTATTTCTTGGTCAGTTTCTATTTCAACTCTCACATCTATAGAGCCCTTCAAAGTCTCTTGTTGACGGGAACAGTCGATTACAAATAATGGAGCAATATCTTTGAATTCTTTTAAGCTCATCAATGGTTCTGCTCGACGGCCATAATAAGACTGTTGAAATCTTGAATATTGTTCGTATAATAAAGAAAACTTATTTTCTGAGAAACTTATGTTTAATCCTTCGTAAGGGTAATACGACGAATTCAAAAATACTCTAATGTCACGAACATTACAATGATCGAATTCTGCCATTGACATTTGTGATTGATGTTTACGATTGGTTTGTAACGCAATTATAACGAACCGCGGTTTCTCAGTTTGCGATGTAGTTTTAATTGCCCAAGTATGTTTGCGAGTTCTGGGGAGTAGTGGGTACTCATACAGATCCCAATTCCGAAAAGCTAATGTTATAGCACGATCTTTTTCTAGATGTTTCAATAAATTAATTCTTTCACGATCTGATACTTTGACGTGTGGAACTCGCCAAACTATTTTATTAATAACTATATCGTCAACAATTTCTTCACTATTTAATTTTAATGCATTAAGGTTGCTGTTGCTTCTTAGTAACACTAACTCATGTTTACAATTTATTACGATTTTCTCATAATCTTCCGCGAAGCCCAATATTCTGTTTAATGGTATTACAGAATTGTCCATATTTAATGGTTTAAACTGAGATTCACTGGGTGCCACCAACCAAATGGTGAACGGTACGACCTAATCGAGGCCAGTTGAAAATCAGTGTCTTCCATTGACCTGGCTATTCAAGTACCAATGTCCTAAAAGGTGATAAAGAGTAATCTAGTTTACTGGGTGCCACCAACCAAACGGTGAACGGTACGACCTAATCGAGGCCAGTAATGGGATAACTCGGCGTCTACCAAGGGCGTCCCGAAGATCATTTGAGACACTGATCGTTAGTAAGATGCCAACCAATTTGATCATCGGTATGAGCAATCGGCCTGGGCAAACGATTTTCCTTGTTCATCAATTATTAATCACTAGAGTAATATGTATTTTGGTTGCAATATATTTATACTATTAAAAGTTGTTTAGTGTGAAAATGTAACAATCTAGTGTAGTGTGAACAAACAGCAATCGGATCAGGTGAGTCAAATTATCCTATTACTTATGCATACCATTTTACCAAGCGCCGTTGACTGATATTCCGTATTTTTTGAAAAACCAAAGGTATTATTGGGGATTTCAAAACAGGTAGTTTTCATCACACCGAGCGAATGAAATGAGCGGTGTGATGAAAACTACCTGTTTTGAAATCCCCAATAATACCCTACTAATACTGGATCTGTTTATGGTATGAAAGGACAGTGGTATTATTTTATATGAACGCAAAATCACCGTGCATATGTCATTTAAGATTAACAGTTTACTTGTTACTCTTTAGTGTGTAAAATAGGTTTTCTGGTACTCTGTTCAATACTCTATTGAAATGAATAGAGGCCAATAGAATTGCAATTGCCATCAACCCAAAGGCGAACGCCATTTGCTATGGTACAGAGCTGAATTGAAGGCAAAGAGAAGTAATATGCCTACATCAGTAATAACATGGCTTGGTAAAATAGAAAAGACTACCTGATTCTGCAAGCATTTCCGCTTGCAACAATTGATTAGTGACGGCTAAACCTATATTTGGCTTAAATTTAAAAAGTAATCATACTAACCTTATAAAAAGTGAACAGCCAATGAAGCGTGAAAATTCGATACTTTCACTTTCAATAATCTAAACTTTAATAAGGTGCTTACATTGCATTTCAGTATGAACATTTTCTTTGATACAGTCATAAATCTTTCTGTTAAAATAATTCCAATTAATCTTCATGATTGAAAAAATACTGCCGAAATATATCTAATAATCTTATGCGTCAAATATGTCTAAAGCTGCCTCAAAATTAGAATCGAATATTTCTTTGAATGTGATGCGCACGTAGTTCAACACAATAAGAATCCAACATTTTGCAAATTCTACAATGTGGTCCAGAAGGGTTCTTTCATGAATTTCTTAATCTTAATCCTTGGAAAATTTTGTAGCAATAACTAGAAAGTTTATTTGCTTACCAACTTTATAGCGTTGACAGTTTTGCGTTTCTCTTATACATAAGAGAAATCATAGATCAGTGATGTCCAGTCAAGCTGCAATAAACGACACATCGAATTTGGTTGTGCACTATTCTACTAGTTTCGAAAACTTGTCTCGTTTTATTTGCTTAACACATTGAACGCCGATGATAAGACAGAAACAAAAGCAAATTCATTGATTCGTCAGGTCCTCGGCGTTGCAAGACTAAATAGAACAGACTTACTAGGAGACGTTATTTATAGTACTTCTGTATTCAACAAGAAAAATCAAACGCTTAACAAAAACAATTAAACGAGAACAACGTGATGCTTTTCTTTCCAATAGACTTCAGATATAGTAATTATTACCATCGAGTCCAATATAGACATCCCCTCATTCCACTTAGATCTCCAATTACGATCCACCAGTGGCTCCGAGGATATTTTTCCCCCTTTTGTTACTTACTTATTAGTCCTGTAAATGTTTGATTTATCCAAGAGAAATCACATTTGAATTGAATTGCGTAAGCAGTTTTTATATGGCTGATAAATCTAAAAATACATATTTTTATTAATTTTCAAACTAGTTTTGCAAACACTTTACAACGCAAAACATATCAGAATCACTTGACGTGACAGGAGTAATTGAGGATGTATCCTATCGATCACAATTAGAGCATCCTTCCTTCAGTCTCACGGTAATGAAACTTCGATCGATTTATCATTGCGAACCTTAAATTCTTAGTCACAAAGCTCCAATTGAATCTAACCTTAAAAATATACACCTATTGCAAAAAACAATTTAATTTTAAAATAATTATATTTAAGAGAGAAGAATGTGATATAATAAAATATCATACAATAACGATTTGTAAGTAATAACGGTAAGTAACGAATAACGTTATTTTACGTTATTTCTTTTTTATACCTGCTTAACAAAACAAAAATACATGCTTACAAGGGAAACTTACATAACGAAGGAAAGATATCTGTGCGATAATAAATGTTAGAAAGGCATACATATATTTCGAAATTGGTTGAATAATAATATGCCACATAAAATACGTAATTATCATTAATTAAAACAACAATTCGAATGTAGTTCTCAGCCGTTTGTATTACAACAATTTGTAATAAACCCTGACCATATATATAATATACATTACATATAGTAATTAAATAAAACCGTTGTTTGTCCATGGAAGGCCGGTTGTATATGTTTTCCTTTCGCCACAAAAATGGTCACGAACCAAGGTCTATTAGGTGTCATACAAACATGGCACACATGTCTTATTTATTCATTGAATTACATATCTACTTATGCAATTGGTAGGAATGTGAGAAGTTACTGAATTCATGTAAATACGAAATCCGAAAAAATACGATAAAGTTATACACTCATCCTTATGAACGTTCAATAAGACCAAGTTAACTAAAATATGTTTTGCCTCGTTCTTTAACGTCAAATATAGAATTTATCAGTCTTTAATACTGCAATCGATTATGCAACATAGTTATATAAAATAAATTACTAAAATTATTAAAAGAACAGATTTATCTACACAGTTGACATGCTGAAGAACATTTCATTTAAATTTCAAATACAACAGAGATAAAATCTTAATTAGACCAAACCATAATTTATGTAACAGTGTTAGGAAAAAAAACCATACCTGTGAAGGATGTAGTTTCTTCCAAAATGCCAATGCAATTTTTTTTTCGCAATACCCGATTGATTGATTTTGAAATTTCAATAATATTTAGCAATCTGCGAATACTAAAGTACAGTCCATAGCACATATTCCAAACAAAATCATGGTTTCTACCATAAGGTGAAATTTACCATCTGTCGTTCAATTTACTAGAGGAGAGACAACACAGAGAACAAGTCGGCGTGGACATTGTGTTTACAAATCCTTAAATACAAAACACACATGAAATCCAAAACACTGTTAGAGAAGATATTTTAGGAGTCCCCAGATTTACTTTAAGCCCGATATAAAAGTCTTATTAAAATCTCTTTAATGCACCGAAAAAAAAATACAAAACAAAATAATGTTTCTGACAAGATGACAATAAGCAATATAACTATGTATAACAATATAATTTAACAAGGTTGCATGCAAAAAAGTTGCTGCCTTTGTGCCTTAATATTATTGTATTTTTAAAGATTTTTGAGGCATTTGCCCAGCAGTGTAGTATTTCACAATGATAAGTTACCAAATCGTTTTTTTGGTTCTTTTGTAGTTTTGTAAACATTTAATTTGATAAAATATTACAGCTTGGACTTTGTAAAATATTTAGTTACTCTGCCTCTCCCGCCCGCTGTCAGAATGAGATACGTCGTATCCTATAGAAACGGATGCACAAAAATGCACACCTGCCTCTTTTACAAAAGCAACGAGACCAAAAACGAGGGTTAAAGTTAATGTTGGTATAACTTAGACATTTAGGGTTAAATTATTTCGTAAATTACGTATTGGTATAGGTGTTTTGTAAAGTTATATTTTCTATGTAAAATTTACTAAGTATTATTTTTTATTCTTTTAATTTTATATAACTTAGTCGGGTTAAAAACAAAACAATAATGTTTTATACTTGTTATCACGGGTCATGCAAATTTAGCCAGTGTCAATAATGTAGGTTAAGTAAATTAGAACGCTGAAAGTCCTTGCAGCGGCCGTCTGTCTTAATCAGCCATTATCTAGCACAAATAGCAAACGTCGATGTGTAACATTAAATTATATAAATTAGTTACTTTCACGGGTTACTTTAGTTTCACCTGTCCCAATCAAATACAAACACATAGACAATTTTAATTTGATTCATTCATCGATTTTCATCAATTTATGGGCCAATATATCTCCCTGTAATTCCAATCACAACCAAAAAAATTTCTTTGACATACTTCGTTTAATAGACGTCATAAATTTTCTACAAAACACGATTTAACACTATCTTTGTTTGTGTATATGATAATAAAATAGATATATTGAACACTCACCGGGTGATAAGGGCAGTGGAAATTATATTGTCAATGCTTTTGCATCACGAGTGATATGATATTGCTTACATATACGCAACATTATGTAAACAACAAAGGAAATATTGAAAATAGGACGATATCGATAACTAGTCATGTGAAATACAGATCTCATCCAGGTAACCCTGCTACCTACCGTGCGTGAGCTCCTTTGCTGCACGTAATTCAAGAATTATCTCGAATGAAGAGTCTAACGAAAGTAAAGATTGCTTTCGCTGATGATTACCTACATATTCATGTTAAATAAGAAACAAATTCAAATTAAGATGAATGAAATCTCTACAGGAACAGAATAGATGAAAAGTAATTTTTTTACCATGCCCATGGGGATCATCTCCATTTAATCAAAGTTCAAGGACATGCCTAAATTCAATACGATACAAAATCTCTTTATTGCACAACAAGGATACATTGTATAAATTCCCCAAGTGTGAACCTTGTTGTGAGTATATTTCTAACCACCGAGCATGTTAACATCAAGTTTTTGATTTGATTCGCTTTTCTAGACAAAATTAATGAACTTGCTAATGACATTGTCACGAATCACGATCACACCAAACCTGTTACCTGACCCTACAGCCTAGACACACATGCCTAAATCTGTAACCTTAAAGCATTGTTTGATATACCGGGTACACTTGGTATGTTTAGTTATTTACTCCGCTGAGTCAACGGCCAGTAATGAATCTTGGTCTTTCGAAACGAAAGCACAGGTTTTAAATTTTCAAGATTAGCTTTAAAATTAAATGTTTGTTTTAAGCTTCTATCTTATGAGTAATACACAAGAAATCAAGCCTTCGGCTACCGAAGGGTGCTATAAAATACATAACGTTACTTGACAGTTAATTGGCAGATAAACAATAAAGAATGATATTGGTCAGATTATATAATTTAAAATTAAGAAAGTTGTTTGACTAGAATCACTAGAGATTGAAGAAGAACACACTTAGAGTCACTGTTGGGGAACGAATGTGCTATGATATTAAATTTACCTACACAGTAATAAATTTGAGGTCAAATAGTTAAAAAACTCAAAAATTTAATTTGTAATCTTTAAGAAAGGAAAAAATAATGATGATCAATTCGATGATAATGATTTAACTATTAAACGCAAACATAAAACAAATCTTGAGCTGTTTCATGACACAGTTGATTAAAAAATCCAAGAAATGAATTTGCAAAAGCTAAAGATAATATCTGAAAATTATGCAAAACCCAGATCCATATGCGAACAATTAATTCTATTTCCATAACCGGTTGATAAACCCAATATTACTGTATCAGGAAGTAGGTATACAATAGGACTGTCGCACTTGGCCTTAAAACTTTCCATATCAATTAAAATCATACTTTAACATCTAGGTCTTACGTTTCACTCTTAAACGAATAGTTAGTAACTATCGTGCAAGCGAAACTAGATTTTATTGCTGTTTCAATACGACCCAATGATTATTCGCCTTTCAGATTTCTTGATAAGGTTTTGTCACAAGGAAACATTTTTGGACAACAGTCTAGTCACAGAGTGGTTGTTGCCTCTAATGGGGTAGTGATAGATTGAGGTCAATATGTATCTCTTATCAAAAGAGTAGATAGTTTGATACTTGGTATTGGTAGAAAGTGATTCTTTATAGACAATAGAAACCAGGCACATGTCACTGATTATAAATAATAGGATTATTCGGGCTAGTTCTGTGACATTGATTAGACGTATCCAATTTCTCTAATTATTGGAAATCCTTATTATTAACGACACACTTTTTATTAAATTAAAAGAAAAGATCTTCTTGAAACACATCACCGTGACCCGATTCTGGTATATTCACACCCCAATTACTTCCTACAGAAGCCATAGAGCTACCTTCATTTAGCACTCGCAGAATGTAGGGCGGCCAGTATCCTACTTTTATTGTTTACATAGCCTGCTGGTGTGAATAGAGGCTTTGATGATGATTTAGGACATGCTTGAATGCAATGCTGAAGTTTCGTTTTACGAGAATTTATGTTCTTACGAGTACCACAGTTTCTTTTTCTCGTAATGAATCCAGCAAGAATTGTTGCTGTTTTTTATTGTTCTTTATCAGATTTGTCAAGCAAATGTAATATGATTACATGACAATTGACGAGTGCTCCTAAAAACGAATTATTTCTTAAGATGTCAGGTAAAAAGAGGTAAAAAATTCGTATATAATTGCAGGTAGTCGATTTTGTAAAATAGCTTCCAGTCTTGCATCCTATAAGCTAAATTTTTATAAAAGTTAACTAATCTGTTATTTATTTCACTAGATAGTAGAACATTATTTTTAGTTTTCTAACTTTAATCAGCCTTTATAATGACGTCAGTCTTATGAATCATAAAACTAGTAATCATTTAAATCTTCCTCTTCTAATTCCAAATCCTAACACAACCAACTAATCAAAACCAACTCAAGGAATAATAAAAAAAGTATTCAATTAAGTATATGCTGCAACTAAAAAAGTAACAATGAATGGTTGCCATGTACTCGGCAGGTTTGTTTTTATCGCACATAAGAAATCAATGGAAATAGAGCGCGATGTAATCTGTGGCAAGGCCGTAGATATAAAAAAAACTATTATTGTCCCGCCAATGTAAAGGCTTATTATTCAGTATATAATGTTTAAAAATGTTGTAATGAAAGCATGCTTACTGATTTTGATAATTTGTACTAACTACTTAACTTGAACATCGAAGCAAAATACCTACAGGATATAACGTTGGATGCTAATAACAAAACTATTATAAAAAAAAAAAAACTAAATATGAGATACATTCTATGTAGATTGAACACAAGGATTGTATATTACGCAAACAAGTAAATACAATAATCAATAGTTCATAAACAATCATGTTTTGCTCAGACATGAGACAGTCAATAGGAACATAAAATTTAATTATCAATTGATAAGACGGAGAAATTGTAGTTAAGTTTTATTGATTGTTGATAACTTTAATTATAATTAATTGGTAAGAACTATTATATAAGTATTATGTCTCAGACAAAGTAAAGATTTTCTAGAAAATTTGCTTGGAAATCTTCCACATATATAACGCAAGTAATTCTCAATTAACGTTGTAGATAGTGGTTAAAATTCAAGACACTATCAGAAATAAGCAGATATACCACTAATGGCTTTGGTTCTTTCTACTCCAATAATTTCAAAGTTTTGCCTAAAATATAAAACAATGAACAATTAAGTAGAATGAACAACGATATTAGGAACTAGTAGAATATGTTCAATTAATTTGCAACTAGTAACACTAATACTTTATTATTCACAGAAAAACGTGTAATACAAACAATCATTTATAAAGCTCGTTTACTAACGTCAAATAAATCAAGAATCGTGTAACAAGAAATGAGTCCTAAACTTGTAAAACGTGACGCAGATACTTAGCGAAACGTGATTAAATGCGTCACATATAAAAGTAATGCACCAATCAAAACAGACGGAACCTTTCACCAATAAACCGGCCAAATTACAAAGCGATGCTATAAATCACCATTCCAATGTTAGACAAGTGCAATTAAGAACAAGTTAATTATATAGGATATTCATTAAATGAAATTAAAATACTTGACACGCAGACATTGAGGCGTGATAATGACGTATTGTGTACTATTGTAACTAATTTGCTTGTGGTGGGTATGGATACAGCAGACGTATTTAGATCAAAATTAGAGCATGTTGAATTAATTTTACTACACAAGTTTACGTCAAATCTAAAGTTTGAATTTATGAATATGGAAGTTGATTTCACTGAAGTTGCTTTCATTTTATGTAACGGAAATTTTAATTTGATAAAAATGAATAATGATGAAACCAGTATTGATGTTACAGTTTGTTAGTTACAGTATTGCTGATAAAAGAAAACTAGATTTAGATTGAAGTCTTGAAATAAGTTAGCTATTTACTTGCTATTTGCACTTAACAAATAAAGATCTTTGAAAGTGCTCATCGGTATGAAACAGACGTTGTAGTTTAAGCTGTGAATCAACACTTTTCTAATTTGTTACTGCTCAACTCTTTGTCCGTTAATTAGTTCATTTGTCTCGCTTGTGACGACTTTTGTTTTGAAATAATTTACACGTGACTCCTTACTTGTTTTAACTAGATCGCAGGTAGATGCTTAGTCAAGCTTTGTTGATTGTATACAAGAGACAAATTTGGCTAGAGTTTCTATTGAGAAATTCTCAAGTAGAAGCTACACAGCTCAAGTAGTTCAAGCTATCTGCATCTTAGTTTTTGCTTTAACTTTGATGACCTTGTAATTGTCAAGATAAAATTAATCCTATTAACTATAAATAAAGTAAAAAATAGTGACTTCAAGGTCTCCAATCTCATCTCGAGCCCACAGTGCCTCCATCACTTGACAGTTTATCTAAAGATCAGCGTTTATAATTAAAAATTGCGTCATACTGTTTTGTACGACCTTTCTGTCAGTCCATCGCTCCATGACGTTTATGGTGATTAATCTATCAGACTAATAATTAGCAGTGTTTTGAAATTTCATTCTCTTGTCTTCAAATAATATATAATATCTCTTTAACGGGCAAACATTGATGTATAATCCAAAACCCTAATTAAAACAACTAAAAAGATTTTCTAGCATGTCTTTTAAAATGTTGTTACAGTTTAATATGACAGATACATTTTTGCTTTAACTATTCGTAAACATTTTTATTGCTTTATACAGGTACTTATTTATCTATATAAAATCACCAATATACCGACCATTACCTACAATATATTTTGCAACACGGCGGCTTGAGGCACGCATTTTTTCTATTAATCCTGCTATGTTTGAACTACGAGCTCCTAATAGTTTGATCTTAGATAAAAGTGTACTAGGAATTTACAACCATTTAATCTTAAGATCAACATCATTGTCTTCTGACATTGGTTTGTACTCTGAAGGCCAATTCGAAATTATCTGTGGTTTGGACATAGGCTTTAAACCTACGCGAAGACTCGTTAAAAAATTTTGTCATTAAGTTTTCTGTAAATTTATTGTAAAAGAATTTTGAAATGGCAAGGTTTTTCATTGTCAAGTTGTCAGTTGTGGATTCATTGTGGTTTTAATAGCTTCTTTTGTATTCGTTTATTAGGTGTTACAAAATTTTTGGTTTGTTTGTATTACGCATTGTTTTGAAGTTATTGCCATAACTAAAATTACTTAGTTATGTATGGAGATTAAAAGTTCGCTTGTCATTGATGATGATTTATTATCTTTTTTGAAGGTTGCTTTTTGTTTAACTGCTTGGTCATAGAGTCACCTTTCATCCCGTTAAAAATATTTATTGTATAGAATTAAAGCCTAAACAAATCTTCATATTAGTTAGCCATACTAAATTAAATTAACTAACTTAATAATAAACTATAAACTTAAATAAGTAGGTATATACACTAAAAACAAGAAGTATTAGATATAGGCGTCGTAGAATTCATCCACATCGATGTCTACCGGGAAAGTGCCCAGAAGGCTGGCAGCATTGCCACACAGTATGGCGACTGCCAGTAGGCGAGCACGCTCGGCCACATTGCAAGGCAAGTCCAGAAAGTTTTCTCTCACAATACGACAAAGAGGCCCGTCCCACTGCCTCTGGGAGGTTGGATTAGTCGGCAAGTCAGTACCTGGATAAGTCGTTAGGCAAGTCCAGAAGGTTTTCTCTCACAATACGACAAAGAGGCCCGTCCCACTGCCTCTGGGAGGTTGGATTAGTCGGCAAGTCAGTACCTGGATAAGTCGTTAGCCATTATTTCATGATCGTCATCAATTATGAAATTATTAAACAATTAACACTAATCAAGTATCTAACGGATAATCTAACATGAAACGCCATTTTCGAAAATTATGGAATTTCACACAATCAATCGGGCCAAATTTAGCACACAATGGTTTATTGAGGCAAAGGCCGTAGCAATTAGTTTTTGTTTACCATTTAAAATCAACAGATGGCGACGGAAGAGTTAATTCCACTCAATTGAGGATCGCGGCTTCTTCAAAGATTGCGCACGAGACCAATTGACTTTCTTTTTATGCAATTTAACCCAATTTGTATTATGATTCATGTTTGAAGGGAACAATGAGAGATTAGTTATTAAGGTTGTTTTAATTTTCTATGTTTGATTTTCGTGTGTGATAGTCAAAAAAAATTTTTTTTTTTTTTTGTAGATCGTAATAACAATTACAATTTAAAAAAAAACATGTTAAGACATTTTACATTGAGAAAGAAACGTTAATTGAGCGGTTCGATGCTCTTTGACATTTTATGAAAAGTATGTAGTTTTTTCTTTGTTTCGTATTAAATCCCAAGAAAATTAGATTATCATATATCTATCAACAATAAAGCTTTGTCATAAGTTTGATTATATCCTTATTGTAGCATGTCTAAAAGTTGTTTATATTTTTTTTTTATACAACTAAGTAAGCAAACAGGTGTACGGCCCACCTGATGGTAAGTGGTTACCGTAGCCTATGAACGCCTGCAACACCGGAGATATCACGAGCGCGTTGCCGATCTGTCCGCTGACAGCACAGCGACCCCTCTGGAGCTTGGCGACCCTACCCACCAGCAGGAACACAACACTGCATCACAGTGTTATTTGGCTGCGGTCTTCTGTAGGGTGGAGGTACTTTCCCTGACGGACTACTCCTTACAAAATGTCGTAAATATTAATTATATATTAACAATATAAAGAAATTAACGAATAAATAAGTTCTGAAGTTAGCTACTATCATTGGATTCTATCTGATATTTTTAATCACAACAATGCGAGTTTATGGTGGACTTTTTTATCAAACCGAAAAAAAATTGCGCTCATAACAATTTTAAAATTCGACAAACGACAAACACCTATAATCTAAAGAACTTAACGAATACTTTCAAACGATTCAATTACCGAAAGTGAAAAAACTGTTAAAAACATAATTAATATTAAACGCTTTCGTCGCAGACGGACGTGGTTTTTGGACAAAAACAAAAGAAAGCTCAGTTATGAGAGTGAAATGCATATCCAAGCCAGTTTTGCACCAAATTGTAACCATATATAACCCTAGTACGAGACTGGTTTTGCTTTTACCGGACACAGTACTCGCATGGATATAAAACAAGTTTGATAAATGGATTCACGTTGTTAAAACTTTATGAATGAATTGAGAATTTGAAGAATTAACTTCGAAGAAATCTCATTTTCCAATTGTAATATGAATGCGACTACGACTGTTGAAAGGAACTCGGAAGAACATTTAACATAAATCCAAACATGAATTTGAATAATTAATAAATAAGTAAAAAAGATATATAAATGAAAACAAAATAAAAAATGGCTAATGATGTACTGAATGTCAGCTAAGTGTCGATTTTTGCAAATGATTTGGTTTATTCCTCATCATTAGCATCTCATTGCATGCTAAGTATAGCAAGGCATAGCACCTGGGTAATGCCTGTTTACACGACATTAGTAATTAATCCTAGAACTAGAACTGATAAATACATTATTTGAGAAGTTTAAGACGAAACATTGTTAAGCACAAATATTGTAAAAATAGTTAAGACAGGATATAATTAAATTAAATACGTACACTTGATTAGAATTCATTTCTACTATAGAAACCCAGTGGTTTTGTGAAATTCATCTGATAAACGCAAAGTTAATAAATGATTAAATTTATAATAATATAAATATTTTTTTTACTTATTGATTTCTGTTTTGTAATTCGCACAAACATCAACTAAAAACTTTGTGTGTTATGTTAAGATTTTCAAGTTCGACCCTGGATTGCATTGCCAAACTTTTAGCGTATTCTGCCAAATGTTCATGAAAAAGTAATTTCATTACTTGAGTAAAATGTGTTTATTTTGACGTTAATATCAAAGCAGCGTACGGACAATATAAAAACACAGAAAAATGTGACGATTCAAAAATAAATTCACACTTGAAAGTTATCTTGTGGATTTGAAAGCATCGGTAAAATACGAAAATTGTGTTCCAGAATAACTATCAATAAGTTTTGTATTATTATACAACACAAAAACAAAAGCCCAAAATGTGTAAGCTAATCTATTCCGGTTTATTATCACTTTGTTTCTCTCATATTATACTTGGTACTAAGCGTTTAACCTAACAAGTTGTAATCTAGGCATAAGACAACACACCTGACTGGCTAATAGATGCTTTGAGTGCACACGAATGCTTAAGATTTGCACAAATTACCCATTAAATTTACATAATTATGAGGACAGACTGACTTGCAGTCTTATCACTAAATGGCTTGGTATGTTTGTCGTCAACTTGAAAAACATTTGAAGATATGTCAAGAAAATAGGAAATGTTAATGTTATTCACATTCTTGAAGTTACGAGAGTAGATGCAATAGATTTTTGTGTGATAAATAAGGTAAATGGATTTACATAGGATAAACAAACAACGATTGATGTTATTGAACTTATAGAAAGACTTAAAACGAAAAAGAAAAAAGAAATGAGGCGACAAAAAAAAAACTTAGAGTCGTATAATAATATCTTTTTTGCATAACATGGAAAATACAGTATTAATATTTGTTAAAAATACGGCAACTACACGAGCTCAAAAAAAAAGTGTGCCAAAATCATGAATATTCAAACCAGTATGGAAAAAAATTCCAAGTGTTACTACTTCCAATTTCATGCCTATAAGCTTTAATGTTTTATGTATGAGGCAACAAATTGATTCAAAATACCGTGTTAAGTCGTGACCAAAACATTTTTTTCACTAAAATAATAACGACAAAGGATCGATAAGTAAGCATGCGGATACAATTGCAACATTCAACAAATCTATATTTAATCACTGAAGCAAAAGTTTGGTTCGTCGAAATATCTGTTGCAATTATCTAAATTCCTTACCGGGCACAAAAAGGTCAAGAACGGACATAAAATACAATGAATGGCATAAACTTGCAGATAAACACCGAAACTAGCTGTGAGCTGTTGGAAGCCTAGGTTATGTACGTAAAATCTTTGTCTAGTTACATCAATTCATTATAAATAACTGTAGGAATAACTACATTGTCCATATTCCGACACACCAATTGACATATTAAGATATTAAGACATTGAATACCTACCTACCATGTTATGAACATAAGAACCACGTTTTCAATAACAAGGAGTTCCTCAAAGATGCTTTTTAGGTTTTAAGCATGCATAAATCTTATTGTTCCTTTAAAACTTTATATTTTTTCAGCTTAAATACTGTTCGACTTCGCATATAAATAAACATTATCTTATTATATAACTACATAATATTACGTATTCAATAAATTGATTTAATATTAAAATATGAGATTACAAGTCAAATGTCATCGAATTAATGAGGATATAAAATATTTGCATACTAACTGCGTAAAAAGTAAAAATGAAATGTCGTGTTTATCATTGTTTGACCTCTAATATCTTGAATGTGAATATTTAGTTGACTTAGCTCATGAACAACTAACCTATTGTTTTGTGAATGTCCCTGAACAGGAACATTTCATGAATAAATCATACACAAACATTAGAATAATGTTGAAATACCTGAAAATCTAAGTATGTCATCCCTTATTGCCCATTTATAATATCATTAGTGTTTCAGATTCTATTCCACAACAAGAAAGAGCCTCACTTGTTGAGGAATATTTTGCTGATCTAATATAATGAGTATGACATAATATACGTTTCGTTAGTGTAATTACAGGTGTAATAAAACCCAAATATATGACGAAGTTCCCGTTTATTATAAGATAAACATTTAAGAAAATGAATGATCGTTATTTCATTCAATAGAAATCAACTATCTGTGGATCTATTGTCCGCACGTGATCAAAAGATAATCTCTTAACGTAATAAAACAATTCATTCATAAAACTCGATGAATAAGATTCAGTTCGTTCTCAATAACATTGATGTCACAACACCGGTGACTGTGTTAGTAAGATCAGCACGCCAATTGTGCAAACAAGGTATGTTTCCTAAACTGTTTCCAGTGCACTGGGTCAAGAAACTGTCTGTTGAATCAAGTGTTTCACGAAAACCCGTCATAACGATTTTTTTTATACAAAATGTATTATGCTAATTATATTTTGGAAATAACACCTTTTTACTTTTCCATCTTTATCCTAGTCCTTCTGTAGTTGGGTCTCATCATGCATTTGAGCCATAGCTATCTACTACGGGATCGTGTGTCTAGTCTTTCTTAGTAAAACTCACTCCATGTTTTGGAAATTATTTTCAGTAATGTTAACATTATTAGCGGCTTGATTCTCACGTTTATTCGTAAATACCAAATTCTCATTCACATCTCATTACACTACAATTCAAACTCACACTACGTTAGTACTATTCATCTATTCTGTGCATGAATCGGGCTGGATTTAAGATTTCTTACATTAATATCTGTATCCTGATCCATATCTCCTAAATATATTTTCACTGCATTTCTAACCAGATTAATAATGAGCTCTCTAACCCTTTGTTGCTCTCCCTTGTGATCAGTCGCGTGCAGCCAGAGCTGACTTTCTCCCTCCAAGGTCGTGTGTTCTGTGTCACTGTATCTAATTGTCCATTGTGCATTGTTGAACTATGGGAAAACGTCGTAGTAACTCTGATAGTTTAATTAAACAGTTGTACGTACTTGTAAGTTGCAACTATGCTTGTATTGTCATCATCGTTATGCAGTATTATTTAATGCTAAAGTTTTTAAATCTAAATGCATTGCTATGCTTGTGGTGTGTAATGTGGGTTCTTGTTTTTTCTTTTGTTCGTAAATATATGTACGTTGATTGCAACGCTAATAACCTACTGTTAAGCTAGTAGCTGTTTCCACCAAGTCTATAGATGGTCTAAGATAAAGGCGTTTGTCTTCGACCCGAGGGTGGTGGGTTTGATTCCCACCGGAAGCATACTTTGTTTAGTTGTTTCCAGTTTGGTTTGGACTTTGCAGCCTTGAATCACCTGATTATCTGATAATAAAGATGATTCCGTGCTTCGGAAGGCACGTTAAGCCGTTGGTCCTGGCTGCCATTTGGTAGTCGTTAAAGGAACCACGTTAGAGGCCGAGAGGCGATTCCGAACAACTCTGACACCAGGGTGTACACCGAGTCGATAGACAAACACGAAATAATGATGATGACCAAGTCTATATGGTATTGATAATCATATCATCAATTTAGGATGGAAATGTTGTAATGTTTTATTTTTCATTTCCGAAAATATTTCAGACTTTAAATTTTGTTTCTAGGCTGTTAACTACTATTGAAAATATATGTATTCATAAATCTTCAAAATCCCATCTTGCACAACGATATATTCACTGTTAAATGAATAACGAAATAATGCTCTAAATATAACTCAAAATAATTAACATAAGATGATTACTTTGAAAGTGAAATTTTCTCGGTTGTAGTATAATCCGGAATAAGTAACTAATCCTTTAGAAATGTGAAAGTCGTTGATATGACAAGTGACACAGTCTTGCTTTTGTCAATAGGCTTGAAAAAGTGGAGCACATAATCATTGTGCGTGCTTGGTACAGTACAGTTAGCTGGTAGGTGACTGGTACTTTTTTTGTAGGTACCTCTCAGCCACGTGTTACCATAGAACTTTTTATCCGGTATGATTTCTCTCTTGTTAGACAAGTATTACTAGGACATTCTTAATATTAAAATTGTAATTTATCGTGTCGTATAATTTGTATTCTGTATCGTATTACTGTAATGTAATGTATGTACGAATATTCAAGTTAGTCGGCATTTATTTCTACGATCAGAAATGAGCTGTTTATTCAGTCCGCAGAATTTTAAACATACCATTTTATTTAGAGCTTTGCTGCATTTGTTTTCGAAGTCCTTTTACTAGTTTTGTCCCGTCTACTTTGTTCAATTTTCATCTCCAAGTGAACTTCATTAAAAAAAGAACCAATTCTAAATTCAAATGCTATGTAGCTGGTGCCTCACCTATTTGCACTGAACTGATGTCATTGCAATGTTCAAATATCGAACTGACCTTGTGAAGTTCGTGGGCGTGTATCTATTGAGTCACTTGCAATTTTTAAACAACGCATTTCTCACAATTTGCGTTTAGTTTTATCAATAGGTATGTCCTTTATGGATTCTTATTTGCGCATTCAGTCAACATTTCCTATCTAATTACTTAAATATACCTTTAAAATCACCTAAATTTGGATAGCGACCTTTCGTGCTAAAAACAAACGCATTTTATTTATTAAAAAACCAGCCTACTATTCAGGTTAAAAGCTTTGCTGAAATAGAAATAAAATCAAGACCAAAATACCACTGCATCAAAAATGTGTAAGGCTAGAAGAATCTCCATAACTATGTATGCCAGCAAGTAGTAGAAATAAAGAATTCAAATAGCTTCACAGAATAATTTTCAGCACGTTGTTTGCCGAAAATTTCCTCTACATTGTCACATCAAATTTTATTATTATTTTCAAATACTATCAATAGCGTCAATTAGTTATTAATTTCAGTGATTCTGTGTTAATAATTTATAGAGGTTAGTATAGCATCTATTTTTAACAGACTTCAAAAAAGTAAAAGGTTCTGCGTTCGACTGTATCTAATTTTTTTTCTATGTATATTTTTACCGACAAGTGGACCGACTTCAGAATTCTTTTTTAGAACAAATTACTTCTTAAAAAAAGAACAAAAATATTAACTCAAAATTTGAATATCGAAGCGGAACCATAGCACCGCCTACCGCAAAACCGTACAAATGCTGTAATAGTATTGTAATTGGATCAGAGTGTACGTGCTGGCCACTAGCGACGTCTAAACGTCCACTGTGACGGTAAATATACCGTTCAAGGGGAATGCTGATTTTAACACCATCTTCGTTTTTGTCGGTGCTTTGAAATTGAAGGACGTCTCTAGTTAGCACGGTCCACTAAGGCTTTCTTCAAAGCAATTATGTATTGAGCTGAGAACAAAAATAAAGCCACATGATTTTAGTAGGGTTTTTACAAACAGCACTTACGTTTCTATGGGCCTAACAAGAAAGCTCAAGGAAGAGCTATGGAGAGGGCAATGCTAGGTGTTTCCCTACGAGACCAGTCCAAAAATAAGCAGGAAAACGAAAGTCACTGACATAGCCCAGACCAAAGGATTAGTTCTTTGAAATGGCTCTGGACGGGGCACATAGCGTGAAGAACCTATTGCTGATAGGGCAGAATGGCGGCCACAAACCGGCAAGCGCAGCGTTGGATATCCACCGACCAGATCAGATGATCTGTAAAATGTCGTAGGCAAAAGCGGGCCGCTACCAATCGGTCATTTTGGAAATCATTAGCCTCTGTCCATCAGTGGATCGACTGCGGCTAAAATGATGATGATAATCAATCTTCTTCATACTAGCGTTCTCCTGATGGCTACATCTTCTAGTGGCTTCGGTGTCCGGAGTCCTTTCTCTTTCCTAATTTTAAGTCTCCACTTCACTACGTCCTCAGACAGCGTCGTTTTTATCAAATAATGCTTATGTAATAAAAGCCGAAAGTTTGTTTATTTATTTATTTATAAATCTTTATTGTAACCACAAGTAAAAAAAAATACTTTACACAATTGGCGGACTTAATGTTAAAAGCATTCTCTCTCAGTCAACCATTAGGAAAAACAGAAAAGATTATGTGCGGCGCGAATTATCTTAAAAATACAATAAGAGAAAAAAAACACTGTTTGTTGTTGTTGTTTGGTCGCATTTAACGCTGAAACTACCAGAAATAGTTAAAAATCACATTGAAACTACACTAATCGAAGTAAAGCCCCTTAACCCTTTATACACAAACTTGGAAATTTACTCGTAGGTAAAAACGCAGAGCTTACACGATGGCCATCTTAATAGTACTTTCTTATTGTTTTTACAATAGACAACTGTAAACTAAATCATAGATTGTTGAACTAGTTAGTTACCAAAGTCGTATATATCTCAACAGAAACCAACAAAGTAAAAAGTATCATGTTGGTGACCGAAGATCTTTAAATAATTTAAAGCAATATAAATCTCAAACGATAAACAGTGCAGCATCCCCATTGATTAAACATTGAACAATAATTTTTCCGACTCATATGAAAGAAAGTTCTGTATCTACACGTGTGTTGACATAAACGTCCTTTGTTTATACGAGGTTGTATCGGTCATTCATATTAATGTTCAAACAAATCGTTGATCGATTTATTATTACGGTACTGTTGTCTCTGAAATTAACAGAAAGGTGTTTTTTTTTCATATTATTTTTAAAACTTTGTTTTGTTACGTCGGCATCGTAAGTTAGTTATTTTTAATTTGTTGTTTCATCATCATCATCCTCATTTCAGCCGCAGTCAGTCCACTGCTGGACATAGGCCTCTCTTAATGATTTCCAAAATGACCGGTTGGCAGCAGCCTGCATCCAGCGTGTGCCTGCGACTTTTTTTTAGGTCATCTGACCATTTGGTCGGTGGATGTCCAACGCTGCGCTTGCCGGTTCGTGGTCGCCATTTGAGAACCTTTCTGCCCCATCTGCCATCGGTTCTCCGCGCTATGTGCCCCGCCCACTGCCACTTGAAAGGGTAACACCGAGCATCACCCTCTCCATGGCTCTTTGGGCGACCTTGAGCAGACTTGAGCTTTCTTATGATTTTTTATTATGTTTACTATTTAAATATATTAAATATTGGTCGTATTTTCGGGATCACTATTAGACCTCTTTTCTTTCCGCGGCGCGAAATGCGACTCAGAAAAAAAAAATATTTAGGTTTTAATTTACTGTATACTAAAAAAAACATTCTCATAAAGATGATGTCAGGCCACCGGTTACATGCTGCAATTTATATCTTAAAAGGGTTGGCCATTGTACCATCACGAAATATCATATAATAACTGAGATAACACTTCACCTAATAGTTTTTGGCCTAAAATCATCATTCATTTCAGTAGGTTGTCAAATTGACCTGGAGTGCTATTTTTAGTTGTCAAGTGATTTTCATTCGATATTGAACTAATTTTACTCGACAAGACGATTTTCATACGACTCACACGTTTTAAGTGAGTCATCAACCTCAAAAATAGCACACCTACACAGTTTCATTAATTAAAAAAAAAATAACTTGCGTGAAAGTAAAGTTGACATTTCACGCTGACTGTACCAACCTTTCCAGCGTCCCGCTTATCAAGTAATCAAACATAAGAACTCGTTGACCGATACGCAGGGTCAATGACCGGGTCAGACTGCGCCTACGCATTCTCATGTCAATTAGCCATGTAACATACGTGTAGGTTTTGTTCCTACAACTTGTGTGACCAGAAACTTGTGTCACTTTGTGACAACCTTTCTTTGAACATAAATTACTATAATACTATGTGATGTCAATGACGTATGGAAATGTGCCCGTATGGTCAAGTGGTAGAAGCGTTCACTGGCAGATCCGGAGGTTCGATTTTCACGGGATGAATACTTTATTGATAATAGAGTTAACATACTTAGATATTGTGGGATTGAAACACCTGATTGTCATAAAATGAGGATGATTTTGTGCTTTGGAACTCAGAAGGCACGATAAGTGTCCTTGTCCTAACCTCTAGTCCTGGCTGCCATCCGGTAACCGTTATGGGAACCTAGTCAGTGGCCGAAAGACGGTTTCGAAAAACCAGGGTAAGAAACCGCTCGACATGAATGAATAACCCGAAATACGGTCGCCAGGTTCCAGAGGGGTCGCTGACAGCGGACAGGTTGGCAACGCGCTCGTGACATCTCCGGTGTTGCAGGCGTTCATAGGCTACGGTAACCACTTACCATTAGGTGGGCAGTACGCCTGTTTGCCTACTTAGTTCTACAAAAAAAAATACTAAAAAATCAATTGATTTTTAGTATTTCGGGTTATTTATTCATCGTATAAAAAATAACTTAAATGACAAAGATGTATGGTAAATACAGACACATTTTCACAAAAAATATTAGTTATGCCGCATTTAATAAATTTGCATATCCATTTCACTTGATTCTGATTGCTATTTGTCATTAATCGCCTTTGTCATAAAATAAATCTGATATCACACCCACGTGCTGTACTCATGTCTATACTTTTAATGACACTTTCTCTAGAAAATTAAATGTCTTCAATAAGCAACACTTTCGACCGGACACTCGTGATTGACACACACAAATATTTTATACACTTACGACCCAACTAGTGAAGGTAACTGCAATGTAAATCATTTTGTTGTAGCTTTAAGTATTTCTTTCTTTCTTTCGCCTGCCACCTTCCCAGTTTATCTGGGGTCGGGCCTCCTCGTAACTCGGCGCCAGGATTGTCTGTCCTGGACTGTCGCGGAAAGGTTTTTCACGTCTCTCTTTATACTGGACCACCACGTGGCGATGGGCCTCCCTCTTTATTTCGGCCTCTCAGGTATGTCCATGGAGTAATTACAAAGAGGAGATGCCGTTTGAAATGGCGCAATGACGTGATCATTGGCGCCTCGCCGACACTGCAGTGGGCGGAGCTTGTCATTGCTCGTGCTCTATGATTGGAGCCACGGCCGAAACCAAGCACCCCGCACGTCTGCCTTCTGCCCCGTGTAGCCTCACAAACGCTTTCTTACAAAACGCTTATTACGGCATCTCCTCTTTGTAATTACTCCATGGGTATGTCCATTGCCTTCTTGGCAGGGTGGTCAGCATTCCGCCTCATCAGGTGGTCATACCAGCGGAGTCTGGTTTCCATAAGCTTTTCTGTTATTGGGGCCACCTTAAATGAACCCCTGACATGTTCGTTTCTAATTCTGTCAAGCCTGGTTAATCCTTCCGCCCATCTTAGCATCTTCATTTCAGTTTTATATATTTGTTAAAATATTAATGAAAATTTCAAAGATCTGTAATACCAGTATTTTTCTGTGCAATAAAGTTATTACAAACAAACAAACCAGTTTTATTTTTTTATATTTATATCTTTTATAATATCTATTTAAAAATAATTAATATTTATAATTAAATTCGTTTCTTTTGTCATTTACAATTGTTTAAATGTTTCAATCGACCACTTAAAACAAAATAACTACTTCAGGTATAAAATGTGGTTTTTAGTTTACTTTACATACCATAAATGTCAGATGGCACCTCAAATATTACAGCATCATTGTTTGATCTTTATTATGAAACTTTTTATGAAAATGACATTTATTTAGCGAGCTTTAAAGCTCAATATTGCATTATATGTTCTGTTATGTAGCTTGGTGATTCAGAGCTTTTTGACCATGACCCTTGCGATTTATATGGATGACTGTTTGGGTTGTATGACTGGTATTAATTGTGTACGCGGAACTGCTAAGTGACAGGTAAAATAACATTTTACTTATATTTACACTAATAAGAGTAAAATTTTATTTTACTTGTACCACGCGATTTCAAATACATTGCGTATTTGGTATCCAGCATATTGAAGAATATTTTTACAAAGCTCGCAATGTAATTATGTCGCTTGCGATAATTTAGACTACATAGATAATACCGTCTACGTGTAATGCCGTCGATAGTGTCTCTATGTGAGTATAGATTTTCGGGGTTAAGCTATAATTGTTAATAATAAAAAATATAAATATAAGAATCTGCTAAGGGAAGCCGGTAGGAATCGTATTCCAAGGAGGCTTCGCCACTGTTACACTATTCAACAGGTATAGTTTGACTGCAACCGCTGTACCGCGCCTTGGGTATGCGCGGGGAGGTGGGGAGTGCGCATGAGATTCGTAGTGCCAGACAGATCTTACGATCTAATTACAATTTTTTGAAACTGTATATTTACGAGTATAAATATCCGAGCCCGTTTTACCCGAAAGAGGGTTATGTTTTTCGAGAGTATGTATAATTGTTTGGCATGCTCTGCAGCACGGCTCGATAGATTTTAGCTTCAGAAGTGTCGTTAGATTTGTTTTAACTGTGAGAGTGTCACTGGGTATAAATAAAAAAAAAATGGGGGATTTTTTTGGGTAAGTACTTTCATTTCCGAATTTACGCAGAAAAGCAGTTGGGTTTTTTTAGTTTTTTTTAATTACCGTTATCTTGTTGTTCGGTATGATTTTTAGCTAATATTGAACTGAAACTTTAAGACCCATCTTTACATATTTTATCTCATGTGCGTCTGACACTGCACCCCCGTCTGTCCGTCAAAGGTACTGTTAAAACGACAGCTGTATACTTCAATACTTATTGGGATTTAACGTCCTCTCCTGAATACTCTTCTGACTTAAATCCTACTTCATTTATTTATATCGAGTGGGTTCGTGGGCAATCGATCTTGTATTCCCTGGTGACAGAGTTTTTTTTCGTAACTACCTTTCGGCCTCTGACGTGATTCTGTTAATGACCACGAAATGAAGGAATGAAATACTTGTCCAAGCACGGAATCATCATTATTAACAGACAAGTGATTCAAACCCGCAATGCAAACGGAAAACAAAATAATAAAGAGTTTTTCCCGTGGCAATCGAACCCATGACCTCCGTATAGGGCATACACCTTAACCACTGGCCCATGGAGACTAACCCCCATATTCTCAAAGATTGCTCAAACTCGACTCAACCTTACTCCAACTCATTGGTATGATTAGTTGTTACTAGCTTCCTGGACTTAAGAAGATTCCTCATTGGAGGTGAGTATTGAACTGTCAAATATAAGGTTGGTCAAGAGGTACCTTGAGGCATCCTTAAAATGAAACAAAGTAGTTATAAATCAGTTTTTTGCCACTTTTTGCCTAGGTAGGCTTTATTTTATTTTTTACTATATTCTTTTTTACTTTTCAATTTTTGTGCTACGAATTGTTATTATAACCTGTGATGTTCCTCATTGGAGTTTGCTCAAGCAACCAATCAAGAATATCGTTTTCGAGGAAAGTTCGAGGACTTCCTTGAGGCGCCCTCCAATGAGTTTGAGTCAAAGTCGTTCTTAAGGTTATGTTTAAGAATACGGGTGTAAGATCCTACTGACTTACTCATAAATCACATGTTTTATAAACCACATTTATGTTTTACCGGAGTGCATATTTATATTGCATCGTTTGTTATTTTATAACTTCATAAAGGTACGTACATAAATGTTACTACCTACCTCATAATGACTTTGTGTAGGCTTTTATAACGTTGATGGAATTTCTTTACAACAATATACCGTACCTAACCTACCAACAGCTTAAGTATGTAGATGACTGAATCAGGTAGATATGACAAGTGCATCTTAGTAGGTAGGTAGTTTCGTTTACCGCTATGATATATTCACGCTTTTCTATCATCAATACTTAAATATTAAGTACTAGACTTACTTAGAAAAATACCGTTTCAAACTAGATCTATTGTCAAAACACCTTTTGGTAATTTTCACTTATGTATCATGGAGTAACGATAACTCTTAATAATAGTCAAATATTTACCATTACCACGATTGTCCGTACTTTTTCTTCTTGTCCTACTCACAAAAATTAACAGCTGATCTTTCGAAATAAATAGGTCAGGAGTGCCTTTTTTAACTCACTCAAAACCGATTAGTGGAATGATTGTCATTGGACATAATCGATATGTCAACCGATCTTTTCTCACCTGTTTTAGTGAGACATAGATCTAATAATAGCACTCCATTATCTTTTTAAAATTGTTTACTAACTAACTATACTGCTGGCTCAGCGACCTGACGCGGATCTTGGCCTGTGACATAAGACTGCTCCACTCCCTCCCTATTCTGCGCGGTTGTTTGCCAGTCGGCCTTTTGTAAAGTATTTTTAAACCATATCTGAAGTTTTTTATGAATAAAAAACTATCTTCTACTTAGCAAGTCGTCTCTGACAGTTAATAAACTTCTGAGGACAAAAACTCCGCCACCGACTAGGCACTAAAATATAAACTACTAGCTTTTTCCCGCAGCTCCGCCTGCGGCAAAAAGTAGCCTATGTTTGACTTCGGGTCTTCAACTATATTCATACTAAATTTCATCAAAATCCGTTCAGCTGTTTGGCCGTGAAAGCGTAACAGACAGACAGACTTTCGCATTTATAATAATCGTATTGATAAAAAAAAAATATGAATGATGAATCCATATCTTTTGTTTCTTTGATCTGTGCAGTCAAATGGGAACTTGGATTCCTCCTTTAATCACATAATTGACTAAGAACTAAATATCTTCTAGATTCTTCAACAAACGGATGACCAGCGACTGGCATTCTGACTACGTAGATATTGTTGGTTTTTCTTAGAATTTCCTGTGAGTTCGGAATGTAAGGGTTTGAAAGAATTTTTTAATTAAAAGGTTGCTAGAGGTCTTTGAATTATAAAGGAAGTAATTAGTTCTTAAAGGTCCGTGTGGTTTTTATAGAAACCTATTTAATGGGAATCAAATTCTTTAATTTTATTTTTAGATAGCTTTTTGCTTGCGCCTTCGCTCGTAACATGGAAATCGAGCGATGTTTAAATATTCGAACAAAACAATATGTGCGCCCTGGAGTGCTATTTTTGAGAATTATGACTAAACAAAAACCGAGTGATTTTCATCGAATCGTCGATCGATATCGAATGATTTTCGTTCCACATAATTAGTGTCAATGAGTGGACATACCTGAGAGGCAGAAAGGAAGAGGAAGGCCCATCGCCACGTGGTGGTCCAGTATAAAGAGAGACGTGAAGAACTTTTCCGCGACAACCCAGGACAGACAATCCTGGCGCCGAGTTACGAGGAGGCCCGACCCCAGATAAACTGGGAAGGTGGCAGGAGAAAGAAGAAGAATCAGTGTCAATGAGTCGAACATTTTTCATTTTACTCGTCGGTATTCAGTGAGTCACATAATTCAAAAATGGCAACCCTAGGCTCCAAAGCAACCAACTGATGAATAGAAATTAAACAAATTGCAATTTTCTAACTAAAAATTTATAATAGTAGTATTTTTAATAGTAATAAAATTATATAATTAAATAAATAAATTTGCAGTTAAGTTTGTCTAAGGAGCACATAGGTGTCATATTTCGATGTGACTCCATGTTTTTAGCATTAATTTTCTTGTTAGTCAACTAGTATTTCCGGAGTTCTAAATATACCGTTGGAGGAACGAGTCACGGACAAACATCCTCTTTTGTCTCGTCGTGGGTGAAACGATAACAGATAGACGTATAAGGTGTTAGACTTTTGGACTTAAATAGATTCGAAACATTGGTACAGTCGAAGACAGACAAACGTATCCACCGTCATTACGCAATATTACCGGCTAGGAGCAGTAAGTAGTCGCCATGGCCGAAATTGGTCGGAGTTCATCATCTCATCATTCATTGATAAATGTTATCTGTACACCTTGCGGCAACGGAAATACGTTATCTGTGAAAATTTCAACTGTGTAACATACATGAGATACAGGAGTAGGAACAAGAGGAGGAGCTCGTTGAGCGAGACCCGCGTATCCGTAGCGAATGCGCGTGTCAAGCGACGGCGTGACGCGACCACTATTGGTATGGTCGCCTTTTGGTGGCATTTTCTATCTTGAGCTCCTCCGTGCTTCGGAAGGCACGTTAAGCCGTTGTTGGTTGTTATCGATAGATAGCAGTCGTGAGGATGTTGAGGGCAGCCTGAAAAATTCTGACAAGTGTTGGCCACTAACACACATTGGGTCATGTTTCTGTTGGTCTGGTTTCCCGGTAAAAAGGGTAACGGAGGTCAGACGGCAGTCGCTCCATTGTAATAACCAGTTCCGCTAAATCTAGGACCATGACTTACAGCGTACCCTAGGCTCCGAAGCGTAAGCTGACGACGCAACGAGGAATACACGCTAGGATGATGATGGAACATACATGAGATACAGCCTGGTGACAGACGGACTTCTCAGTAATAGGGTTCCATTTTACCCTTTGGGTACAGAACTCTAAAAAACTAAAAATTGATAAAAAACAAATATCTGGTCCGATTACTTTAACTGTCTCTCTACTACGAACTTTTTTCTTTACAAAACCTCTTTGTTTTTTCAAACACGTACAAAATGCTCCACTTTTATTAGATAATAGAATCACGGACGCAACCGCAGTACGTAGCTAGTTACGTTTGTGTTAAAATTTCACACGTGTGAAGTTACGTGTTGTGTTCTCTTGTATATTGATGGCGCGCATTTTATTATATAAAGGTGGTTGTACATGTGTGGGGTTTAATATTTTTTTAAACTAGCTGTTTCCCGCAGCTCCGCCTGCGTCAAAAATTAGCCTATGTTTGACACCGGGTATTCAACTATATTCATACCAAATTTCATTAAAATCCGTTCAGTGGTTAGGCCGTGGAAGAGTAACAGACAGACAGAAAGACAGATAGACTTTCGCATTTATAATATTAGTATGGATAGTGAAAAAAGAATGTTTTGGGTATGTTTGACAGATCATAAATTGTGTTTATGTGATAAGTGCTATTGAGAGTGACTGCATTTGTAAATAGAATTATTAATTTTTTCTTGAAAATAATAGTTTGTATGCTTTAATTTGTTCCTCATGAAATGGATTTACCCATCACGATTATAAAAAATATTGCTTAAATTATTAATCTATATTTTTTTATAGTTAAAATTAATAATACATGTGTACAATTAACTATGTGATTGTTTTTTCAAGATGTCGCCGAATTCAAAATTAAGTTATCAAAGTACCTATTTCTATGATTAACTCCAACCGTGTAATAAGGTAGTTATTTAATATACAGAAGCTACATACTAGGATATTACATATACTTACATATATAAAACAAATTTATGTACATAATTAATAATATTTCATAAGTCAAACCTGATTCAGCATTCCGTGAGTACGAGATATGATGAACTTTCCACAATAAAAAAGTAAGATCTAACAATAAAAAGATGTGTAACCAGTACTCTTAAGCCCAACATGGCAATTACACCTCACGACGTAATTTAGCAAAACCGTCACGTTTTAGGTGAAAGTCCTCGACCATGGGGCGGATCGCACATCGCGCAGTGTTGCGCGGTCTTTCTTGATAGTGTGTCCTGTGCCCTATTTGGTTCTTTTTTCAAACCTATTCTGTAAGTTTTCAATTTTTTTTCTTCAACTGACTAGCGTTTTATGCCAGTGTTTTAGTTGATCTGATTTTCGATTCGTCGTGTTATTAAGAACACTAACAAAGAATTTGGTAACTCTATTTTTTTTTAATTAAGGGAATGCTTCCATTGATTCTTAAAATTGAAGTTATGTGTGGCTAAATAGTATGTAATTATACCAATTATTAATTTGATAACGAATGGAATTCTTTTTGCGTTTAAAATACCAATGTTTAGCGAAGATATACACACTAGCTATTAAAAGGGCAGGGCACAGGTTCTACTTAATAAATCACAATTACTAAATCAACTTGCCCAAATAATGTGTTTGTCATGATCTCAACATATTTCATAATATTTTTCCACAAATTAAAATCAACTTTTCCTTTCTAATTACAGTAATTATGTAAATGTTTGTATGTCACGAGTTGTCTGTCTGGCTGTACATTATCGACATCGTTAGCGAACCTCATCTCATAGGGTCAACAAATTTTTGTGTCGCATAATGTGTATAAAAAGCACAAATGTACATAGTTATACTTGTTGTATTTTTTTTGTAATAGTGTTGTCTACATGGTTAATTTGTTATAATAAAATGATCATTTATTTAAATAATTTTATTTTCATAAATATTATATTGAAATATACCTGCTTTATGGTTGATTTAGTCGTAAGAGGAAGATAACCCTTTACAATAATGTAACATAAGTACTACACTACATGAATTCTGTTTTTGTAGTTAATTTTATTATTCACATTTTAATGAAAGGGTGTGAAAAAATCCTTTAGGGTCGGAAACGCGCTCGTGACATCCCCGGTGTTGCAGGCGTTCATAGGCTACGGTAACCACTTACCATCGGGTGGGCCGTACGCCTGTTTGCCTAC
Source organism: Euzophera pinguis (assembly GCA_947363495.1). Lineage (NCBI taxonomy): Eukaryota > Metazoa > Arthropoda > Insecta > Lepidoptera > Pyralidae > Euzophera > Euzophera pinguis. The sequence continues at coordinate 11,822,630 of OX376174.1, read as the reverse complement.
TTAATTGTATAAAAAAACGAATTATGTAAGTACATTCGTTTAAATCAACCGCCCAAACAAGTTCTGAACAAATGCATTAAAAAAACAAACACGAAATATTTGACAAGCAAACGCAATCACTTAAAACATATGATAAAATAAAACGCAAGTTAACTGTGCGTAACACAAATAGTTCATCAGTCATGTGTAACAAGCCAGGAAGTTAAATTATTTGACTACCAAACGGTTTTTAATCTGTGGAGTTGTACTGACTCGGTCATAGCCAGGACAACATTTACGCCTCAGTTATTATTTTTAGGTCTTAATACTGTTAGGTCATCATCATCTCATCTCAGTCCACTGCTGGACATAGGCCTTTTCTAATGATTTCCAAAAATAACCGGTTGGAAGCGGCCTGCTTCCAGCGACTGCCTGCGACCTTTCTCAGGTCATCTGACCATCTGGGCAGTGGATGTCTAACGCTGCGCTTGCGGTTCGTGGTCACCATTCGGAAACCTTTGGCCATCGGTTCTCCGCGCTAGCTTTGTGCCCCGGTCACTGCTACTTCAAAGAATATCCACTGGGATATGTCTATGACTTTTGTTTTCCTACGGATCTCCTCATTTCTAATTCGATCTCGTAGTGAACCACCGAGCCTCTCCATAGTTCTTTGGGCGACATCAGTTAGATGCTCAATATTGATGATTTCCGATCGTTTTCGGCCATTGCGACTAATGATAATGACTGGTCCTAGCCGGTAATTTGGTGCTCATGCGCCCAAGATAACTGATTTTAGCATAAATCTTTCCAGAAAACGTCTGAAACTTTGACGGCATGTACGAGTATACGCCGTCTAGAAATAAATAGTCAATGGCAGTAGGTTGACGGGCCTTGAGCTCATCACGCTTATCATCTGCAAATTTCAAAGTTATCTTTGTTAGACTATATCGTTCGACCAAAAAACCAATTATTTTACAAGTTTGTATTTTTTACATGTGCACTTTAGTTTCACTCAAAGGTCACAGACTGTTAAATACTTGAAGCGGGTTTTCCAGTTTCTATTTAAATCTGGAACACATGTAGTTTTCTTCTGTGCGAATTCAATTGTTTTTGGCGCAATCTGCGTTCAACGTCTATATTTTATGGTTATGTTGTACAACTTACCCTATAGTCTGTTGTTTTGTTATTATATTTACGTAAGTAAGCAATTAATTACTTTTGATTCGTCAAGGAAGCCAATAGAAATCAAAAGAGGCCAAATAAAGTCACGATGTTACACAAAGATCTATTGTATTGCCAAATAATAGCAACGTTTTGTCATATAAGTGCAACAGACTATATTAGAACAGACATCTAAACTACACGCAACACCACAAAAAGATTAACAGGAAAATTTATTGTCGACACCGCTTTATCTATCAATTAATTTCTTGCCGCTTCGAATATTTTTACAGCTAAAATAATGCTTTAATTATCACAACACGTTACTTTCCCCTCTCTTGAGACTTGCTGGAAAACCGCGAAAGTTAGTTGTGAGCGCACAGAGTAAACGCGCGTGCGTATATTACGAGACATTATAAAGAACCTAATCAAACATTTGAAAATTTAAAAATAGAAACAGCAGTGACGATTAACAGTGTCGAACAGTGAACTAACTCTAGGGTTCTAAATTTAAACCACATACCGAACGGAAATTTAGAACGCCCAACGGATTGCATGTTCTAATTTTAAATCTGAGTGCAGCTGCCAGTGTGAACTCGTAGGGATTCCGTTTTCCCTTATTTTTCTGAGTGAACGTTCCGTTTTGGATAATTAATTGTGTTTACTGAAATAGGTCTTTTATAGATCAACTTTCGTTCGTGGCCAACGAGCGTGTAGTTGAATGTATCGATAAGCGTGTTATATCGATTGTATTGTAATTGGCATTGACAGTGAAAGTGTTTGATAAGCTGTCGTCAGACTAATCGGTAAATATCAAGATCATTGTTTTTCGTGTCAAATGCGTACGATTTGATACTTTCACTGTTTGTATCGAATAAATTAGAAGTACGAGAAATCGTGTTTGATGTCCAAATTGAATTATTATTAGCAGTTGCGTCACAATCGCGTGTATTTAGATCTTCCGAGTTACATCAGCATTTTGCTAAACCTACAATTACATTACGATAGAGTCGTCAGTCTCTGTTACAGTCACGCCTGTTTCCTACAGGGATAAAATGGGGATGTATGTTATGTATTTTTTTTTTTTTAAATTTTGAACCTAACATAAAGAAATCGAAATACGATAAATGCAAATTTGTTTTCTTTAGTATTTGAACTTGAGGCTACATAATTATATTACTCTGTTCACGCTTTCTCGCACATAGGGACCGATAGTATCTGTGTGTGTGTACACCGTTACGGCAAAACATTTACCACATTCAAATCATTTCACTGTTAGAACTTTTTTTACTTTACTAATCTCCACTCTTCCATTGTAACATGTAAGCCACTATTTAAAAGAACTGTCAACTTTTGTATCTCGTTAAATTAATTAAGACTGTTTTTAATTTTCTCCTTTCATTTATTTGTAAATTTAAAAAAATCCCTTTTGCATCAGATAGGTACCTGATTTAAGGCAAAGTCATAGACATATCGGTAGTAAACTCGAAGACAGATAAACCTGATCCAACAGCCATAACGTCTTCTACTGTACTTGTTTATACATCATAAGCAAATGAAACTGCCAGGAACAGCAATTGACATATATGTAGGGTTGCCAGGTCGCCAAACCTAATAGCCGGACAGACCAGCCAGTTTGGCCGGACATTTGGCTAAAACGGCCGGACACCCTACATTATTAAGGATTTTGTGTCTCAGTATTTAAAGCTTTTCTGATTATTACCATAAATCTTGTTAAATTAAATAAAATGTAAAAAGCCTAACAAAAGCCGGATAAGCTGGGCACCGTTTATTTTGGCCGGACACGCAATCAGAAAGCCTAACTATGTCCGGCTTTATGCGGACGCCTGGCAACGCTAGATATATGAGATGACCCAAGACATATAAACCAAGTGATCCAACACCATTTCCTACATTCCACTAATATAGATCTTCATCCGAAGAGCTTTCTAGTTACGCGATTGTTTCCCGTATTGCGGCTTATTGCGTTTTAAGTGCTGATGGCCGTATGCGGGGTTGTGTAATGCAAATCGGAGAAAAGTGTGTATAATGGAAATTGAGACTAGACCGCAGGTTTTGGATTATTGTAAGATGTTTTGTAAAATTTGGGCACAATTTCTCTGTATGAAATAAAGTTTATTTTCGGGACAACACAGTTGTGCACTGAATACTAATATATCCTATCTTGGGTCTGGAGAGATCAGTTAAACTAATTTTAATGTTGTATTCTGTTAGACACTCTGTACATGAATTTGGAAAATAAATAAAATAGTCCAGGTTATGCTTTATTTATAGTCCCAGATTTGGCGACATGGTTATACATGTATTTTCCATTTTACTTGAAAATAGCCACATGGTACCGGTATGTTAGTGGCCAACACTAACAGATTTTCGGCAATAAAATCCATTCTTAACTTACCTGCAAATAGATCCAGTAGATCTTTTTTTTATTTCGGTATCACTACATTCGTTAGAGAATAAATCAATGACTTCTTAAATTAGTAAAGAAATAGTAAAGTAAAAACTAAATAAATCTAAACTAAAACCTAATAATAAAAATTAACCTAAAAATAAAAACTAATTATAATATAAAATTTGTCCTTGCGGCATGGTGCCAAGAACTCCGGCAGAATTCCCGCGCTGGATAGCGACCGCTATTCTCTGCGCGAGAAATGAGCCGGCCCTCTTGTCACCAGCAGCGTCAAGTTTTGGGGTCCAAAGTTCTTAAATTAGGTGACAATTATAAATAAGCTTCATTTTAAAGATTCGTATTAAACCGTATCCATCTTCCACAGACAACAGACAGCGCGGACTTCCTCGCGACCCGCCCCCACACAGCAGCGGTTATCCCTGGGAAGCCAGCTGGGAACCCCCTCCAGTTCGTCAGGGTCGGGCCTGCGGACCTGGGCAGCAGAGCCAGGGAACAGTTGAGACGAGCTGAACTTGCCAAAAAGACTGAGCCGGCAGCGCGGTTTGAGAGGCAAGAGGATTGGCAGTCGGTGAGTATTTCCATCTCTCTCTACCATAAAGGCTGCCACAAACCATCTCCAGTTCGTCAGGGTTGATGTCGGGCGGATGTCCAACCCTGACGAATCTTGCTACACTTTGTCCTATTTATAATTAAAGCGAGTTTCCGAGGTTTTAATTTTAATATGACTCGGCACTGCATTGGTTATTAGTTATAAATCTTGCCCTTATAGGAAAACCAAACCCGGTTAATTTGTTCTCAGTAGTTCTAAGTTCTGTTACACCAGTAACCAAAGGAAACACCCTTTGGTCCTCCAAAGTTTCAGAAGTTCCTACTATAAAGGTTATTATCGTAGTTCCTTGAACCATGAAAACACGTTGTACTAAGAAATTGAGATGCTGACTCTATGGTTCTAATTAATAAGGTAGTCAATATTGACTCATTCGTTCATTTCGGTTGGGTTACATGGTCAATCGCCCCTGTACACCCTGGTGTCGAGAGTTATTCGTAAGTTCGGTCGGTGTAATACTGTGTATAACAATGCTTTTATCCAAACCACAGAATAGAGATACCATGCAATCCTCCTATATACTCTGTGTCCAAACGTCTAAACACGAGCACAAAGCCACTACTTCACGCTTGAAGAACACCCATTAACGCCCTTATTGCTCCATATTCTTCTAGGTTAATTGTCAATTTCATCCAGTTTTCATTTCCCGAAATGCATTCCCCATTAATTAGTAAAGAAACAAATCAAAGTCGGAGTTTCACAAACGCAATAAAACGCGCTAAGTCGTCGGACATTCTTTACGCGTTTTTGCTAACGTGCTGGGTTCATTTTATTTTATTGGTTCGGTGAAATACTTTCTTTGCTGTAATGATGCTTGATTAAATTGAAAGAAGATTTATAGTCTGATTAGAAGTTTATGGCCAAAAGGCAGTATTGAGAAACAAATGACTAACGTTAACACGAGAGAGACCTCCAAAAATTTCGAACTAGGAATAAAATTTGATATAATTATGGAGCATTACAGTATCTGTGAATATTTTTTTAAATATCAATTTGTTGGTATTTCCTTAAGCTACCAAAGTGATTTAATTTTAAAAAAGGTTTAAATGTATCCGATCAAAAAGAGAGATCAGAAAAAAAAACAAATATTGTATTTGTGTAGGTTTTCTTCCTTCCTGTCCGTGTGAAGTTTTTGATCAAACTGACCTTTGACAAAAAAACTGTACACAAGTGTCAGAAATTTAATGTCTCTTTCACACGCCCCCGCCAAAGGATACCACCTCACACGAGACCAAAAACAAATATTAAAAATCCTAAGAAGTTCCTATTATTTATCAAGGCCTCGTCTACTAGTCGTCATGTGAAAAATAAGGCTGAGTGCCGTAAACAAAGTTGATAAAACTCACAGTAATCATATTATTCTTAATAGCCCTGTGTATCCCACTACTGAACAAAGGCCTCCCCTTTAGCCTTATACGCATCCCGGCCAAGTGCCGTTTGATGCCACCCACTGATTCGTCCAGGTCGTAATACTTACTTCAAAACACATCAACTTGTATGTGTGTGAACGTTTTGTATGTGTTAAGCGACTATTACGCCTGATTGCACAATGTATTGTCGTATTAGTGTTGCATTGTCACTTTTTTGAGTAAACAAGGCTAGGCTAGACTAAGTGACCTAAAATTTTAAAATGCTTTCAAAAAAATACTGCCGTCCTCCCAGATTACGTAGAACAATCTTTAGTGGCATGGCAACTTGCTTTTTAGGTATTTCACAGACAAAACCAGTATAATTATATTCTGTGGTCTTACTGCTCACGTTGTTCTTGACAAAACATGGGCGCTATGAATATGTCGTGGCCAAATCGTAGAATTGATCATTCCATGATATGGCCAAAACAGAATCGACCATATAATTAAATCGTCAGCGTTCGTCCACGTTTGACCAGATCATTTCAATAATAATTCGTATATTTTATGCTCAAAACATAAATCTTAAATTCTGAAAGATTTGTTTTAAGTTCAATATATATTGCTTAGTGCTTGACGATAATCAATTTATCCTTTAACTTTTATTTTAACAATAATATTCTTCGATTTTTTCGACAGCTGATAGCCAGCCGCCATGATAATGCTAGCAACATCAGCGCCTTTACTGGTTAAAAATGTAATAATTTTACGATATGATAATTAGGTTCACTAGATCATGATGTAGTCGTGTATAAGTTGATAATATTATGAAATGTTGGAAGCTCAATGATCTGGTCGATTCAGTTTTGGCCATATCATGAAATGGTCGCATTTCATGATATCATCGACCACATCATGAAATGATCAATTTAACGACCTGGCCATGACAAATACATTAAAGCCTTTCTGCCATACGATGTATCCTAATGTTTCAATTGTTAAAGCGTAGCATATTAGCTTCGTTTGTATTCGTTCCGTCATTTCCGATCCCCCGGAAACTACCGAAGCCGCAAAAATGCTGTATCCGTCCACAGTGGTGTGGTTTTAATTTTTTTTTTAGTATGTTACTTGGACTTTGTGTACGTTGGAATTGAAGATTGAAGTTCTGAAAAAAATTATCAAGCGAAGATCGATTACAATATTTTAGATTTTGATGTGGATGTCGATAACAGACTTTTATTCTGTGTGGCTTTAAAACACAAACTTACAACTTTTTAGTAGAACAGTTGAATCAGTGATTACAGTTGAAAGCTCTAGTCGAAGTCGAAGGCACAGAAGTTCTTTTTTTTAAAAGTATGTCTCTCATTTGACAAAACCGGTGAGTCGAACTATTTCCGTTCGAAATATACGTCATTTCAAAAATAGCGCCAAGAAACTAGCCGGTTAAGTCATCACAATAGTTAAAAGGAACGATCATACAAATGAAGATGTTCTCTGCGAGATCGAATACGAAATGAGGAGATCTGTAAGAGAACAAAAGTTTCCGACATAGCTCAGCGGATTAGCTCTTTGAAGTGGCAGTGGGCCGAGCACATAGCGCAGAGAACCGATGGCCAATTAATAAGGCAGGAAGGTTCTCTAATGGACAATGCAACAAGCAACCAAGGTCTGATGACCTGACAAAGGTCGCAGGCAAACGCTGGACGCAGGCCGCTTCCAACCGTTCATTTTAAAAATCATAAGCTTGTGCTCAGCTGACTGGTACTGAAATGATGATGATGATACAAATGAAGCTAATAACTTTTAAAAACTACTTAAGGAATGTTATAAAGACGTCTGTACTCAGTAGCATTTATCAGTTATTACCTAGATTACCGTAGTCAGACTTCAGGTATTGTGCAATGCTAGCCTCGGAACACCCTAATAGGAACGACTTGCAGCCAGTTAGTTCTAGCCTAGGCCAAATTGGTTGTGGTCTTGTGGTGCAAGTGAAAGACTGTCTATTTCATTAACTACATTTTTGTCCGGCGTAGACTCGAGCAAGAGATTTTTTTTAATACAAATGAGTAGGCAGAAATTTGGTTTTAATTTTGTTGTGCTTTACTTACATAATAATTTCTATTATAACTGATTATGTTAAAAACTTAATGCTGTGGCAATAAACACTATTTTGTGCCCACGATTTAATAGGAATAAAAACATCCCCAACACTAGAACATAATTTAGGAGCGTTTCACGTTTTTAAGACCCAATACGAAAAGAACTAGCGAAATTTCACGTTTTTTCTGTTCACTAGAAGTTTGTCCTGAAGTAATTCAAAGGTAGCGTAACTATGTAAATACGTCTCTACGTCTACACACAGCGATGTCATCGCGAACAGTTCAATATTAGAACTTCTCGTCATTCTCTTGTTCGTAAAAGCGGTCTCTTCTCACTTGCACTAATCAACATTGCAGCGTTTAAATAATAAACACAGTCCAGCGAAATTGGAGAAAAAAACAAACAGTTTCACAGATCACGCAATCAGTTACACGCTAAGTAATCTCATAGTATTCAAATGTATGGACATTTGAAGCGAAGACATTGACAGCCTAGGATTATACCGATTTTTAATGCAATCTAACTAGTACTTTATGTCAAATAGTCGACGAGGTAAAAATTTAATTTGACGCAAATTATAGTTTACTTTTTAATTTTATCTGGGTTGAAAGTATCATTCCTCTCTTTTTCTCTTTGTTGCGCCTTCTCGATCGTATATTCAGTTATATTTTCTACTCAATTTTGTAAGATTCTCCTCAGATAAGCTCAGCTGTGTCGTAAATGATGAATTGTTTCGATTACTGCCATCTATTGGCGAACGAGATATTAAAAAGTTTGGAGAGTTCCGTATTTAAACTAATTCAATACGGTCTTTAATCTGCTAAAAATTAACGGTCAGTGTTAGGGTACCTAAGTTCCTGGTTATGGCCATTATTTTTGACTTGAGGCCATTGGGTAACCTCAGATTTCCAATCCCTACCATACCTACAGAAAACAGCTCATTATAAAATGAAAAAAGCTATAAGAAAGTATAAAAATATTAAGTATTCAATAAAGTTTTGTTGTGGTATTAAAAAACATATGAAAGATAGATAGATAGATGACAATTAATGTACTAAGTTCAAACACGCATGTTTATATGTGAATCTCTGAATAGTTAAAAAAAACATTAAAAAACTTAAATCTAATCCTAAAACATAACCTCAAAACTAAATCAGACTTCACAAATCGATAAGAAAAACATTTTGCCACGTTCACTGCGTGTTGCACCCAGCGTGGCGCCAATCAGCTGTCGTTCTTGATGCATGTGCATTACAATTGAAGGACCTTGGACTTATATGGTGAAAGGTTAAGCTTCGTGCAGTTGCAACAGATTGCAGGTTTTTTTGAGTCTTTTCATGTGAACTTTGGTAATTCGTATTCGAATTTTTTAAATAACTTGCTCAATTTTAATAAAGAAAATTGTCATCAGCTGTTTATTATACGCTACCTTGACTTGACATGATAATTCATTTAAAAGGTTTATTCCACTTGAGTTACCTGGGTGCTCAAATTCCACACTTTTGTGTCCTAAAATCACCCACGGGCAATTCACTAGGGTGATCAAATTCCACAACAGTAAAAAGGGGGGTTATTGCCCACATAGCTCCCAATTTCCTGCTACTAATTGATGTTTCGTCTTCAGAACCTGGACAACTGGAAGTCATCACGGCGGAAGCGGGTGGAACATATCATAGAGCGGTGCGTGGAAGTGCGGCGCATGGAGAACGAGCCAAGTCAGCCGCGAGGGAAGTCCAAGACCTTCAACGAGATGCTGGAGGAACGGTAAGTACACCCTGAAGAAATGTCCTTAAAAAACAAGCAATAATTTTATGCATCAAATACAGGTAGTTGTTAAAAAAAAACAAATCTGCCACAAGATAACAATCTATATATAATAATCGTCGGTTTAACAGCATTAACATATTGCACTGGAATGTACTCGTACATTCCAGTGAAGCTGGAAAGCGTAAAGCATTACATTTTTAGGAGGTATTAAAAAGAACTGGTTCTTTTGAAATTTTGTGGAGCAGCGAATGCGCGTCAAGCGACGGCGAGACGCGAGCCGTATTGGATTGGTCACCATTTAGTGGCACTTGCTATCTCGAGCTCCACCGTAGTACGGTGGTTGATATCGATAGGTGGCATTCGTTAGGCTGTGTTAGATGCCTTTAGGTATTCTGACTAACACACTTCTTGTCATGTTCCTGTTGGCCTGGTTTCCCTGTAAAAAGGGTTACGGAGGTCAGACGGCAGTCGCTCTATTGTAGTGCCGCCAAATCTAGGACCATGACTTACAGCTTACCCTAGGCTCTAAAGCGTAGGCTGAGGACGCAAATAGGAGAACACGCTCGGACGAAGAAGTCCTATAGCTATTATTTTAGCTGCAAGAAGTATGCTGGAGTTTGGCCTCCTCCATACCCCCAATATCCATACTAATATTATAAATGCGAAAGTCTGTCTGTATGTCTGTTACGCTTTCACGGCTAAACCACTGCACGGATTTTGATGAAATTTGGTATGAATATAGTTGAAAACCCGGGGTCAAACAGGCTACTTTTTGACACAGGCGGAGCTGCGGGAAACAGCTAGTACTCTATATTTTCTTATCTTCATGACATTAGTCCTTTTGTCAGACCATAATATGTACTTGAGTATCGCATGATGCGTTAAATAAAAATCGTGACTATATATTCTGTACGTATTCTTTTTAACTCTATTTAGACGAATCGGGATAGAATAGAACTAACCTAAGGTTCAACAATTTCTACCAAAATTAATCTTAAAGTTTCGTCACTATCAAACTATTTGCCATTTACTAGGACATTTCAATCATTAAGCTCGGTAAGTTAACGAATTACCAATAATAAAACGCAATTACAAGTTATCCGATATTGCAATCTTGCATTATATTTTCCGACGTCAATTTGTTTGCAACTATGTGTAGAATATTCTAAAATTTTGTAACTTTACAACCACTTTGAGCCCTTAGGTAACTATTTCAAAAATTTCGAAAGTAGTATCGGTTTCTATGTATTTACGACTATTTTTTTTATCGATTGTTAGTTCAAAACGTCATTGGTCATCATAATACACATAATTTTTTGATGATTCGTTTTTCGGTTTTCTTCAGAATCTCTGAAATCGCAAGGTATATAATATCTCTTTAAATTTCTGATTAAATATATAGGCTATTGTCATCAAATTACATATTTTGTTGACGATTTTCGTTATAACTTCAAAATCTCTAAGCTCGAAAGGAAATTGCCATTTAGAAGCAGTCGCGGGTACAAACTAGTCATAAAATATGTTCAATTGTTTATATTTAATCGTAGTAGCAGAAACAGATTGGCGTCGAGTGTAACTCAATATTGGTGTCATTGACTCTCGAGATACCTAGTACATACAGACATGCAACGTTAGTACATTTATGTGGGAGAACCCATGTTTCTCTCTTCACAATACATTTCGTAACTTTGATTGCAATATTTCGTGATTTTAACTAAATTAGCGTTAATATTTCTCGCGTAGAATTCATGTAGAATACCTATTCAATAACCTTTTCCTTTTTTACGAGGTTATCGTATAAGGTGCCTACGGAAAAAAACATTAATATTTTCATTTCAGCGTTTTTTGGAACCGACTTTCGCCCTCTGCGTGGTGTTGGAGCCGGGACCTATGACATTAGCTTTTCAAAGCACAGAATCATCTTTATTATCAGACAATCAAGACAATCAGTCACCAATTCATATTCATATGTATTCATAATGTTCTAACCAATATACAACTACACAAACTATGCTTCCCATGGGAATCGAACCCATACCCTTAGTCACTGGACCACAGAGTTAGTAGAAAATAAGTCTGACCTAAACGAAAGTACAACAGAAATCTGGGCTCAATATAGGTTATTCTCGTGAAAGGAAATCTACTTTCTAGGAGCGGTGTCGGTTACGTCCGTCGCGCTCGGCGGCCACCGCACGACTGATCGGGTTACATAGCGTAATTAGACCCTGTTTTGTAATAATTTAATCTGATATTTAATTAGGTCTTGTAGTCGTGTACTATTCTGTAGCAATAATAGTACAATTAAAATGGTTTTACGAAGCGTGCAAGGTCTTGGAAACCCTACAAAAGACAGACTAGCTAGCAATGGCGCAGAATAGGGAGGACTGAAGAAGTCTTGTGTCGTTGAGCCAAAGCAGGATGTTAAAGATCAAATAGGTCTTCATATCTGTGTTCGGCCACAGGTTCGGCAAAGTTGTGAAGGGGTGTCCTCATCGTCTTTTCTGGACAAAACGTCTACCAATAGTAAAAAGTACATTTTCACAAATAAAATAAATAAAGTTTTCCGGAAAATATAAGTCCCTATCGTAACATTTTGCGATAAGGATTGTGAGATTATTTTTTTATGTTTAGGGATCATTTTGCGAAATGCTGTTTGCGAATAAGCCCTTTTATGATAGGCCATATTGCCTGGGCTGGCCTAGCTTTGCCTCATAATAATCCGTCGTCGTTGCAATTTCGTTACGATATTTCAAGAACAATTCTCTAGCTATCTTTGACGTCTAAATTAGCCACAATGTCGTAACAAAGTAATTGCAAAGATAAATCAATATTTATTTAATTGCATAATTTAGTAATCACATTTCGTAACACGACAAGATGCAATTTATTACGATTTCGGATGTCCGGTTGGCTTAGCATATCAGAACAATAGGTCTCATTGGTGGAGTTAATTGGCGAGTAAAAAAGTTAGTTTTCCATTTAAAACTAGCGTGTCGATGCCATTCCAACAATCGGTGGCTGACACTTACTTTGGTCTACGATAGAATTGATGCGCACTTTACTTTTTTTACTTAGAATCATTACAAATGATATTTCCAAATCCCATCTCCGTTTAGAACTTCACTTTTTTGATGACTATCTTTTATTGACCTTATACACTCTGATAGGTATATTAGATTTAATAGTGTTCTACCTGTTTCTGTAACAATCTTGTTGGTCGCAGAGGTGTCTTCTGAAACACGGAATACCCAAAGCGAGCAAAATTACTTGGAATCAAAACTTTTGTCATCAAAATTGAGTCATCACTAAAACACAAACTAGGAATTATGCATTTAAAAATCTTAAATGGACATCTAACCTAACCTAGTCAGCTCGCCCAATCTAAACTCAAATGCACCGTTAGATAAACAAGACGTCAAACTAATTAATCAGCTTCTGATCAATCGATAAATTGAAGTATTCGATTCGGTACAAGACTGTAGTTATTCGATTTATATCAGATCACTATTTGACAGTCGATTATAAGATGTGAAAACCTAATCTTTTTAGAAAAAAATATATATAATAATTCATCCTTCAACAGCATTGGCAATGGCAATAAACATTCATGCTGATAGAGTCGTCACGTTAAAAGGCTATTACAGGCGTAGCTATAATATATATTTGTGACGTCAGCAAGCTATACTTTTGGAAAGTCAAAAATTTGTATAATCCAACCAATCAATCAATTTATTCATTAAATTAAACTATTTTAATACGGTTTTTATCGCGTTTATTACTTATTTATATACACCTGTTTGAAACGTCAGGTGTAAATAAATAAGTAATAAACGCGATAACAACCGTATTAAAATAGTTTAATTTAATGAATAACAATCGCGAAAACATAAGAAATCAATTTATTTATGTTTTAGTAAGAATAAAATATTATGAGATGTAAAAATATTAACATAGAAAATATATCGTAATATACAATACAATACAAAACCTCTATAATATACATTGCTATAGAATATATTAAAATATGCTATAGCTACTTCTGTGATGACCTTAATTAACAAAGATAGCATGAAGTGACTTACTTTAGAAAACAGATAAGTAATTTTTTAATTTATTATTCAAAACAATTATACAAAATACTTCAATCAATCAAAAATGCCGCCCCTGATTGTACCCGGTTCAAAAGTTCCCATAACACTTGCGGCATTGCCTCTTTGGATAGCTATAGAAATCCTTTGAACCAGGTACCTACCACCCTGAGCGGTTGTCATAACCACAAGCTTCTAAACGGGGCCCCATTTCTTCCACAAAATCTTTAGCTTCAGGAAACAGATACATTAGTGAGTTATTCATATTTTTTAGCATTTTTTGCTTCTGTTTTTTATTAAGTAGTTGACAGGTAGAGAATGCTATTCACCTAATAACCCACATAGATACAATATCTTTTAACAACCACCTTTAACACGTTTTTGATAGATTTGTATATAGGGTTACACAATAACTAATAGAAATAAGTATACTTTAGATAACGTATCGGATTGCATATACTATCTTTTAAGTGCACCGAATTTCGCCATTTTGATATCAGATAAATCTTGTCTGATAAGAATATTTTTAGTGGTATTCGATAAAAGACTATAACAAGTCCCTCAATATTTAATACCTACTTATTTATTTTTTAGTCTTCACAACTTTAGCTCTTAAAAGTTCAGAGCCAGTCAGAGGTCAACTGATACGATAAGGAATCCAAAGCAATTTCCCGAAGGTTAAGAGAATGCTTTTAATAAGTATTAAGAAGAATATATATTTCACTTGCGGTGTATTAAAAAAAATAAGAATACATATACAAAAGACGACATCACCAGAATGGTTCGCTATGGAGAAAAAACGCGCCGGGATGTCGGACGGGAATCAGAGAAGGCCCTATGTTCTGCAGATCAAAGTTGGTGCCACAGGACATCATTGAAAAAAAAAAAACAAAAAATAAACAATGGCGGACGCAACCCAAGTTTTCCTTGAAACATAGTATGACAACTATTGAGAAGTAGCCAGCGTGAAGTGCCCTTTACAGACCTCTGACTTTGAAACCTTATTGCATAGAATCCTTATTGTCCCAAACAACATTGACCACATGATGACTGGTAATAGAACACTTCTTATTTTGTTCGTGTGAACACTGCATCCTTTGTCAGACTCGAAGTGATCGGCGCGGAACGACTATTTAACTGTTTGTCATGTACAGTTAGAAAAAAATATATATTGAAATTGATTTATTGAGTAATTTATACGTGAAATGGTTACAGTAAAGAATAACTACGAAATTTTATGAATTTAACAGTAGTAGGTATGATTCTTGTGCGTTTAGATAAAGTCGTATGCGAGATTTGTCGAAAAAAACGCGTGGAAATATATGGATTTCTGTGGTAAAATATAAGGATACCCTGCTGAAAAAGAAGTTGTATATATATATATATATATATATATATATATATATATATATATAATAAATTTGCAGATTCTCTTAGTTCGACGTTTGTAACTATTTACATCATGATATTGTATTAAAAGTCGATTATAACCAGTTAACGTCCATTTTTTTAATGCCATAAAAAACAAAAATCAAGACGGATCTCGCGGGATCCCGCTGTAATGAAGTCAATCCAGTAAAAATCCCGCGGGATTAAAAACAGTGCGGGATTACAATCCCTAGCATATTTACACATAGATCAAAACATAGTGTTCTTGCCACCATGCTTCGCGGGCACGAATGCTGGAATTTTTGAACTTAAATTTTGTATTTTTGGCAACTGTATTAAATTCTTAAATTTTGTAAGTATAGGCCGGTTGGCGGAACATGGAGTTCTATGTTTGAATTGTAACACCATTTTTCTAACCCAAGCTTACAAAATAAATGAATTGAATGTATTGTTTTTCTGACCATACTCCCGTTCTATCAGCTTCAAGTCCCCAACTAGGTCGCATGCTGTTCCATCTCGTATTACTATACTTATGTAATGTTATTATAGTAATGGGCTTCATGAAAGCAAATATAATTGTTCATTTTGTAAGATCACTTACGAATATTAGAAGAGACATACATTAGTATGAATTATTATATTATAATAACATAGATAAATGATTTGTTTGGTTTTGTTTAGAGTTCTCTACGTTCGCTGTCGTTTTGAAGAGCTCGTTAGTCGAGCGCGACCCGCGTATCCATAGCGAATGCGCGTGTTAAGCAACGGCGTGACGCGACCACTATTGGATTGGTCGCCATTTAGTGGCAATTTCTATCTTGAGCTCCTCCGTGCGTCGGAAGGCACGTTAAGCCGTTGGTCCCGGTTTTTATCGATAGATAGCATTCGTTAGGCTGTGTCGGATGCCTTGGGGCAGCCTGAAAATTTTTGACAGTGTTGGCTACTAACACACCTCGGTTCAAGTTCCTGTTGGTCTGGTTTCCCTGTAAAAAGGTCGGACGGCAGTTGCTATATTGTAATAACCAAAAGGTAAAAAAGAGGAAGTTCATATTAGCGTCATTTATGAATGTAGGTACCTAGGTATTTTAAACAGCTGCATTTTCATAGTAGCCTATTGCGAACTCTACTGAATTGACTATTTGTTTTACTACTATAAAGCATATTCGAAAATATTTCGACCAATTCAGACTAAATTTGGTTTGTAGATAAGTTTCAATATTGGGGAAGGACAAAGACTAAATCAAATGGGTAACATTCTTTCCCAAAGTTAAGCTGTTTCATAATACATACAATTGTTTTAATAATGACACCATTGATAATGTATAACAATTTTACTGATATAATTTTACTTGTAACTCTAACACCGGGTGTACATGGTCGATTGACCATGAAACCTACACGAAATGATGATGACTTGTGTTGTGTCATCTTATTCAAAAATCGACAGTGTCATTAATTAGACTTGTTAGAAGATTTTCAACCCTATTACCAAGTAATAAGAGTGTTTAACGGTCAGAGAAAGGCTTCGTGTCGTCATTAAACGCTAATAGGCTGTTTTGCAACTGATGATTGCATATTTGCAAATTATAGAATTTTCTGTAATGTAATTCCGTACTTCCATAGGCTAGGGTACTGCTGAGTTGAACAATCGACGATAGGTTGAAACATGCCATTTAATTTCAATATGGTTTTCACTTTCGTATATAGCCAAGTAACAAGTTAAAATTAAGCTATATCAAGTAAGTCTAACTAAAGTCAATAGATAAGCACTGTCAGAAGAATTAGGCTGAGTAAACTGGGAGAAAAACTGCACTTAGCTATTTCCAGGAGCTTTTAGCAATAAGCAAGAAAATAACAATACATATAAAATTATTTCGATCTGTTACTTTTTTCATACTCAGTCGTTTAAGATAATTTTAAAAAGTTGCTTAAGGAGAGACTTGGTGCAACAGATACACAATTTTAATGGAATCAGCGTACTTTTTGAAACGTTTAAATGATGTAGGTAATTTCTTATTTTTGTATTGTCTTAGCCTAAACAATTGTGCATACACATCTAAGATGATAAGTTGATTTTAAAAAAACAGTGTAAATGTTTACTTAAATTCTGTTGTGTTGCCTTAAATAAATAAATTGCAAATAATAAAGTCATTTACGTTACTAGGTTTAGTACTTATGTCCGTTGATTTAATAAGCATAATAAACCTTCATATCTTTGTACTTATATAGTTCTAAGTAAACGCGCAGATGCTTATAGCAAAGTCATCATAGAAATAATTTCGAATGCTTAGATAAATTATATTAATTAACCTCTTTAATGCATCCTTGATCTTGTGCAGTCATTTTCCGCGTTCATTCATGAATGATTGTATGTCATTCCTTTAATGAAATCTGATATAACACTGAGGAAATTGCATGTAATCCTATCATAATAACTCCGCTGATGACTAAGCTAAATAGACACGTAACGGTTTATAATTATCTGACATTAAAAAGCATTGATTTTAAATAGATTTATGTGGATTTATAAATGGATAGGCAATAAAAGATAAGTCTGTGAAAAATACAATACCCTTGCACTTAACAACAATACATATAGATTTTTTAAAATCTTTATTGTGCCACAAGTAAAAATACTTTGACGTTGTCGGCTTAATGCTTAAAGGATTCTCTCTCAGTCAACCATTATCAGAAGTATTGTGCGCGCGAATAATCTTAAAAAACATAATGAAAAAAATACAGTTACTGTTACTGCTAAACAAATATACTTATATTTACATACATAGAGTACTAGCTTTTTCCCGCAGCTCCGTCTGCGTCAAAGAGTAGCCTAGTAGCCCCGGGTCTTTAACTATATTAATACCAAATTTCATCAAAATCCGTTCAGCGGTTTGGTCGAGACAGACAGACAGATTTTCGCATTTATAATATTAGTATGGATATGGATTCATAACTATACATACTTCACTTAACCGGTTTTAATTATTACTAGTTGTTTCCCGCAGCTCCACCTGCAGTATATAACCTATGTTACTCAGGGTGAATGTAGCTTTCCAATAGTGAAAGAATTTTTGAAATCGGCACATTAGTTTTTGAGTTTATTACAAACATACACACAAAAATACAAATCTTTCCTCTTTATAATATTAGTGTAGATAACTAACATGAATCACCGCTTCTGTGTTTGTGTCCCTAATCTAATTACGATAAAAAATGTTTTGGAAGATAAGATAAAAAAGGTTCAGCCACCAAAATTGTCGAGAATAAAATATTGATGAAATTAACCATTCTGAGAATCGGGCCATTTAGAACATAGTTGGTGCCAATTTTAAATTGTGCCAAATGCGACTATCTCTTGTCGATCTGCTCTCATTTTCACATTCTGATACGACACGATTCTTCCTAAATTTTTTCTTAACTTTTTACTATCTTTACTCCCAGCTTCGCGCACGATAATTCTACAATTTTTTATCCTCAAAAAGTAACTCTACTTATATCAGTCATTTATAATTAACTGCCTCTATGGTCCAGTGGTAAAGGAGTTTGCCTATAGATCCGGTCATGAGTTCGATTCCCATGTTAAGCTGCAATCACCTGGTTGTGTGATAATATTCCGGCTGCTATCTGGTTGTCAAAGGCTAAAAGGTTCCGAAAATCTACCTAGATGTAAAGGGTCAATTGACCATGTAATCCACTCTATATGAATGAATATAATAATTCTTTATGCGGCATCAACATCGCTTAGAAGAAAACCGATATTAAATGTAGATGGTGCAATTAAAAAGGGATTAACTGGTCTTTTAAAGATAAGGTAGCTGGTGTTTAGCACATTAAGTAATTATATTGAATACCGACTTTCATGACGGGTAATGGCTCTGTTCGTGTAGCCAGAGATTTATGTTATTAATATGAAATGGTTTTTAGATTTTTTGTCGCATTTGGAAAACTTTTGTAATAACCGTCATCTCTGTTTTGCCCCAAATTAATGCAATAAAATAACTAATCTTTTTAACTCTTAGCGCAGTACTTAAACAGTACCTACTAATATCCTTCAACTAATCCAAAATTTTGTAGTAAATACTATTAGATTAAGTTTAATAGGCTGGTTTTTTGGGTCAAAAGAATAACATTAAAATTAGTCCGTCATTTAGGGACTCAAAATATATTAATGACATATTTTTTTCTTTTGTCAATGGAGCGATAAATTATAAAGATATAACGCATTAAAGTTTAGGAGTGGGGGCTCGTGACGTCACACGGAACTTTAACGCGTCAAATCTTTACCATTCTTTGTTTAATTTTCAAAAGAAAAAAGTTGTCTCCAATATTTTTTGATAATCTACGGACTAATTATATTTTTTTAAATTAATAATATTATTTTAGGAAACTAGCCTATTTAGTTAATGTGTAACAATCGCGAAAACATAAGATACGAGGGTGTTTTTGGTGGTTTGTTACCTCTTCCCGCTTTTACTGAATCAATCTTCCTGAATTTCAGCTGAAGCTTATACCACAGCTTGTACTTCACTATGGATAAGTAGGGTGGGGTCCATCGGCTCATCAACTTTTACATCTGTCGAAAAAGCTGATTGTAAAATCTCATGACCGGAAGGCTGGAAATTACCTCGCACAGAGGATTAGCATTGCCATTCAATTTGGCTATGCTGTCAGCCTTTTGGGCACTCTACAGCACTGCAGGTTGACACCTTGGCGAAACTGTATAGTTTATAATTATAATTATTTTAATTTTTAGTATTAATGAAATGAATTAATATATGTATTGATAGTAACTAAAAAATCACTTGAATAAATGAATCATACTAGGGATATTGAGAATAACATAAAGTACCGCCATCCCGGAAAACGTACAGTGAAACGCAAAAAAATCGTAAAATATATTGGTATGTGACAGTACCATGGAGTAATTACAAAGAGGAGATGCCGTTTGATATGGCGCAGTGACGCGCTCATTGGCGCCTCGCCGACACTGCAGTGGGCGGAGCTTGTCATTGCTCGTGCTCTATGATTGGAGCCACAGCCGAGACCGAGCACCCCGCACGTCTGCCTTCCGCCCCGTGTAGCCTAACAAACGCTTTCTTACAAAACGCTTATTACGGCATCTCCTCTTTGTAATTACTCCATGGACAGTACGCTTACTAAACTAAGTTTCCAAATGCTCTTACAATGGTACAATTACTTATCTAGAAAGCTACCTTCCGATCACGACTGTCTGACACACTAATGTCTTACCAGAACCATCTGCCTGTCTGTCTGTTTGTCTGGATCACCCCAATCACTTTAATCGGATACTTAGATTGTGGTTTCAATTGCTGTAGTCTATTGACGTTTGGTTATCTGTGGTTCAAAAAAAAAATCTGTGGGTTTTGTTAAATTAAATTAATTTTAATCAAAAATGAATAAAACTGCTTTATGCAATAAGTTTGTGATATCTCATTCAAAAGGGTCATAGCGAAAAGTTTTAAATTAAAAAAAAAAACTTGAAATATATAAATAAAAGATTTACTCAAGCCTGGCGGTAAAATAGTCAATTTTGTAATATACTTTCGTTTTGTTTTCACTAGATTAATTTGAGCTTCATTGAAAACATACGATTTATTAAGAAAATACACCAATTTGCCCATAGTTTTATATATTATATATTTTTTTAAAATTAATTATTGAAGCCACCATTCTTTGTAACGTAGACATACTACTGACGTGACTGAGAATTTCCTCAAATCATTTCATTGGAGATTCCGAAGAAATATTTACACGTCATTTCCGTAGTGCCGCGAAAAACTTCCTATTATTATTCAAAGGTGTAAAACCACACGTAACCAAAGCAAACATGTTGTTTTATAACTAACATACAGACAGTCACAAGCATAAGTGGATTATCTGTACTTAAGTCGATGTAATAAGGACTAAAATTGGATGCAAGTGTAGATATTAGTGCTCGTGACTGTACATACAGATCGCTTTCCAGTGAGACTATATCATTAGCTGCTCGGGGGTGCACTATAATTGTGATCACAGATAACGTAGGACACCACTTTCTAGACCAATAGCCGTCGTTTTGTCAGTTTTTCTCGGTTTCACTTTCAAGCTGACGGATTGATTGGACATTTTCAATTGTTTGCAGAGTTTTGTAGGAAATAGAATTGATTTTTTGGTCAATAAACTATTCTTATTCTATTGTGGGTTTTAATTGCCACTGCGCTGCGCATCCAGAGTTTTTCGAAACCACCTCTCGGCCTTTGTCAATTCTCTAAGAGCCAAGACGGTAGTTAGGATGAACAGCAAAATATGTCTTCCCAATGACGAAATCGTATTTGTTATTGGATAATCAAATGATTCAAGGTACCACAAGACTACACTTCAGTGGCAGTTGAAGGCTTGAATTATAGAAAAAAATACTTTTCAAAGGCCTGAATAGCAAAATACTTAATAGAAATAAAATATTTATTTTGAAAAAAAAAAACCGTTTCGTACACCTCATTTCTACCATTGAATAGTTTCTACTCAGCATTCTGCTTTCCACATTAAATCTCAGAATGGAAATAAAAACAAAACGGTAGATAAATAAAATCTCTTCTATCGAACAATCGCTGCCGATGTTACCAGCCAGTTACGCAACCATCATTCCGTAGGGCATAGACAACTGAAACAAAACAAACATGGCTGACGTAGGGCCACCATTAAATAGTCAATTTTTTGAAAAAAATTAATTATTTATGTTTTTGTTTGTTCATATAAAATCGAACCCATCCATGGCCAATATAACTTGATTGTGAGTACCGAAAATTCACAGATTTTTTATAATTCATTTTGAGATTATTAAAATTATCAAATATATAAATCCTATATTTCATCAAATAAACTTTGAATAGTTTTTATGACAAAATGCCAATTTTAATTAATTCATTTGAAAATATGAAATTTATGTACTTACGCTATAAAAATACGCTATTTAAAAAAAAAAAAATTTTTCTTTTTTTTCTTTATTATTGCATTACAAAAACAAAACAAAAATCGGTATTATTTAATTATTTTTGCATCAACATTTATTTTGCTTCTGTTTAGTTTTTAAGCTAAAACTTTTGAAACTGGTAGCCCTATTGGCAGGCACATAACTCTATACTCTATGCTAGCTCTTACGCGCATTCCTGCATTTCTCGATGTAGATGCACGCCACTGTTAGTTTATGATATCGTCTGTGGCCATATAGGTACCCTGTTCTTGCCTTTTTCGTCGCCGGGTGTGTCAGTGATCAGGCGGAAGCGTTTTTTTTTATTTACGACTTTCTTCAGCCAGTCAGCAAAAAACTTATTTAAATTATCAAAGTTTCACCCTTATTTATCCAACTAAAAGCTGTCATCATCATCATGTATAAAATAAGCGTCAGGAATCATGAATACTTTAGATCCATTGTGTGCGGTCGAGAAGCTCGTTAGTCGAGCGCGACGCGACCACTATTGGATTGGTCGCCATTTAGTGGCATTTTCTATCTTGAGCTCCTCCGTGCTTTGGAAGGCACGTTAAGCCGTTGGTCCCGGTTGTTATCGATAGATAGCAGTCGTGAGGCTGTGTCAGGTGCCTTAGGGCAGCCTAAAAATTCTGACAGTGTTGGCCACTAACACACCTCGGGTCATGTTCCTGTTGGTCTAGTTTCCCTGTAAAAAGGGTTACGGAGGTCAGACGGCAGTCGCTCCATTGTAATAACCAGTTCCGCCAAATCTAGGACCATGACTTACAGCGTACCCTAGGCTCCGAAGCGTAAGCTGACGACGCAACTAGGAATACACGCTAGGATGATGATAAGCCATCGTGTGCGGTGTTTCCTAGTACAAAAAAATATCTAGCTACATTATACTCATGTTCGTCTGAACTCACAGATAAATTAGGGTGTTATGGGTTTATTCTATGGGTGAGAGTGGAATAGAGGGTTTCAAGGCCAAATCCTAGTTTTCTCATTTACTGACCAAACTTTCAGCCATATACTTTAATAGCATTTTATTACAATTTCTCGTAGTAGGTATACTCAAACTGGAGGGTAGATGTATTATTATTAATATATATATTCTGCTTGACTCAAAGGTTGACTGTTAGATAATGCTTTTAGCATTAAGTCCACCTATTGTGCTTTACAATTGTATTTGTACAATCAAGTTTAAATAAATATAGATAGACTACTTACTAACCGGTGTAAATTTCGATTATCCCTTCTAACTTAGACCTCACGTCAGGCCCATATTTGTCAGTACAAGTCAGGAATAGGAGCATAGACCATATGGCATCAGGAACTGTCACATAATTGTTATGGTACATGCATGATCATTTGATAATATTTCTACTGCGCCGACGCATTGCTCAAGCAACCCTTCTATGTATGAGAAATTTAAATGTCTTTCGGTATGACGATAGCCGTGTTTATTGCACGTAATAATACATTATCTTTGGTTGTATGAGTATGACCTGTGTTCACAAAACTTATTTGTGCATGCGTTTAAACGCGAGCGAAGCCGCGGTAAAGCTAGTAATCCATACTTCCATACTAATATTATAAATGCGAAAGTCTGTCTGTCTGTTACGCTTTCACGGGCGAACCGTTGAACGGATTTTGATGAAATTTGGTATTTATTTATTCATTCATTAACACACAAATGAATGGTATGAATATAGTTGGAAGACCCGGGGTCAAACATAGGCTACTTTTTGACGCAGGCGGAGCTGCGGGAAACAGCTAGTAACCTATTATTATAACTACATACCTTCGCCTTTGATCAGGGAATTGTGGGTTCGATTCCCACTGGAAGCATACTTTGTTTAGTTGTTTCCAGTTTGGTTAGGACGTTGCAGGTATGAATCACCTGATTGTCTGATAATAGAGATGATTCCGTGCTTCGGAAGGCACGTTTAGCCGTTGGTTCCTGCCATCTGGTGGTCGTTAAAGGAACCATGTTAGAGGCCGAGAGGTGGTTCAGATAAACTCTTGACACCAGGTTGTACATGATCGAGACAATGTAACCTACATGAAATGATGATAATTCGCGCCGCACATAACTTTTCACTTTTTCCTAATGGTTTACTGGGAGAGAATGCTTTAAGCATTAAGTCCGCCAATTTTAAAAGTATTTTTTTTTTTATTTGTGGTAAGTACAATAAAGATTTATAAATAAAAAAGTAATGATGAGTATAACTATAAGCGAGTATAAGTATAACCTAAAGGTACACAACTTTTTGAGTTACTCAGGGCGTGGAATAAAATTTGTTTATTGGTCCGCTAATCTGGATGTTCTGGGTTCAACCAGCCAGGACAAGTTTGATAAAAGTCGTAGTCTTGCTTGGCTATTTCATCAGAGTAGATACTAAATCTACTCTTCATTAAAAAAAAAATATATTATTCGTTAATTATCTCGTTCAATCTTTTAGTTAATGTCATAGCAACGGTTCTAATTTTCTTTTTGACTAGAATTGTGTAAATTTGCCATAATCCATACTTCCATACTAATATTATGAATGCGAAAGTCTGTCTGTCTGTCTGTTACGCTTTCACGACCAAACCGCTGAACGGATTTTGATGAAATTTGGTATGAATATAGTTCAAGACCCGGGGTTAAACATAGGCTACTTTTTGACGCAGGCGGAGCTGCGGGAAACAGCTAGATTTTAATTAAAAAAAAACCTCTTTGGCCGTCGAAAAAACGAAGAGATAGATGAGACGCAAACTCAATGACAGATTTATTAAGAACAAAGGTGTGTCGTTATAAATTAAAATAATAAATGTTGTACACGCTTAACATTCATAATTCTAGTATATTCCTTTGTAGTCACATAATACAATAAATTGTGCATTAGCCATAATTAATAGGTTTGAATTATGATCATCTACACTAATATTATAAAGAGGAAAGAATTGTAATTTTGTGTGTATGTTTGTAATTAATAAACTCAAAAACTGCTGTGCCGATTTCAAAAATTCTTTCACCATTGGAAAGCTACATTCACCCTGAGTAACATAGGCTATATATACCGCGGAGCTGCGGGAAACAGTTAGTTCTTGTATAAAATAGAAGCGTCAGTAGTAACAATTCAATGACAAACAATTAATCTAATTTAATGCTAAAATATATAGATGTGTGTGTGTTTTTTTTGAGATGATCGACCATGGATGGACTTGATTGCTTAAGTGTCTTTTCTATATTGAGTTCAGCTGTTCTTCAGCTGTTGACCTCGGTTATTAGCGAGGCTATGTCTGTAGCACTCTGGGGCTCTGAATAAATGTCTAGCCACTTAATTAATTCATTCAAATCGAGTGGATTACATTGCCAATCGACCCTATACACCCTGATGTCAGAGATTTTCTGTAACATTCCTAGATAGTGATTTGGTTTTGGTCTGGAAAATGGTTACGAAGGTCAAACGGCAGTCGCTCGATTGTAACAACCTGTCCCACCACTGAATTCCATGCTCTTAAGCGTTATTTTACTGGAAAAACTATTTATTTTTAATCTAAATACGTTTGCATGAGGAAGTTTTTCATTTACTGTGTGAGAATGTATAAATACATTCTACGAAAGTAATTAA
Organism: Euzophera pinguis; assembly: GCA_947363495.1. NCBI lineage: Eukaryota > Metazoa > Arthropoda > Insecta > Lepidoptera > Pyralidae > Euzophera > Euzophera pinguis. Next base: position 11,797,172 of record OX376174.1, on the reverse strand, counting down.
TATGTATCTTTATGTCAACTACTAAATATTAGCGTAGATTGTCGTCGTTTGTCTTGCTTTAATACTTTAATTGTCATCGCGACATAAAGATATCATATATTAATTTAATGTTCAAGTTAATTGTAATGATCATTGTTTACACGTTTCATTTCAAACAACAAAGTGTTAATTCACATCGTGGGTGTTGACTGATGACGTTCCAACAACAAGCGTAGGAGTGGTGTTACTTCATATTCCAATGTCAACTTTTGTTTTATGAAAAGCAATGTCCCAAAAATGTATCTTTTTTATGTTTGTTGTAAACAACTCGCGCTCGAAAGATTATTTCATGTGGAAATAATCCAAATTCGAATACTTAGTTTTGGTTAGGTGATTTTCCAACGTCATTTTAATCTTTAATGTGTACGTAAATGTGTATAGCTGACATATGAGATAATGAGACTGTCGGTAACATGATAGTTCGAGCTCAGCTATTATTTCAGCGCTACGGTGCGTAATACCGAGTTATATTTGAAGTTCAGTGAGTAATGTCTCATAATTAGAATGTAGTCTCATAATTCGTTTGATCGATATTTTTATACTCATCGTCGCTTCTTTCAGACGCAAGTCCGCCAAACATGTAATGAATACAGGAAGGTTTTTTGGATACTCTTTATGTAAATTCATTTTAATATCATTTCTTCATTTGCCAACGTTTATGTAGCTAGATTTTAGATTTAAGTTGTTATATAGTTAGTGTAGTTATACATCGTGAAATTTGAGTCGTTTTGGACCCATCGTCCAGTGACTCCATTCATGCAACCGAACAAATTTCCCCAAGGAACATAGCTCGAAACATGAAAAACAAATTTGGACTTCCCATAGGAAGTTAGGTCACGAGATGAGACATTTTGTATGGGAGGTCCAAAAATTTACTCCATATTTCGACCCATGTATCTTGGGGAAAGTTGTTCAGTTCCGTGAATGGAGTCACTGGACGATGGGTCCAAAACGACTAAAATTTCACGGTGTAGCTTGTATTTAACAATGTATCCTTGTTGTGCAATAAAGAGTTTTTGTATTGTATTGTAGAGTATTTTCAAACAAAATCATACTTCAAAACTCTATTTTATACAAATTTGAAACGCTTCAAAGACAAAAGATATACTTCTCGCAGAGCAACCATTATCATCAAGAGTAATGATTCGCCCACAAAAATATCTTTGGAGTAATTCATTACGTAATTAAATACCTATTGCAACATTCAACGATCAACTTTAATACTTACATTACATACATAGGGCGGTGGGCCCTTATTTTCCGTCTTACTTTTCAGTCTACACATATGCACCTCAGTAGCTCAAATACAAACGGATGCGAAGTTACGGGCAAAAGCCCGTAAAATAAACGGTCTAGGATCCAGCCAACAATTTTACAACATTCTACTATTGGAAAATAAGTAATTTAGAAAAGAGAGCGTTATTTGTGGTCCACGATATCACCAAGTTAAGTGCGGGAATAAAAATATAATAAATATAACTTAATTCGTTATCGGCACAGATAACCTAAGTACTGAGATAGAATCCGCGGGACACAACATGTTAATTATTTGAAAGTAGAACTCTGGCGCCATTTTCCTGAGATAGGTAATATATTTCATGGTCAATTTTGTGTACCAAGTACATTTTTGAACGGTATCTTTATTTAAATTAAACTATGTTTATACGGTTTTTTTATTTACCTACTTATTTTGATAAAACTTGTATATATTAGTTGCATAAGCTGCAGCCTTAGTAGATTTATTTTAATCCGACGTTTTTATTGAATGAATGTATGCACGCTTCATTGCACTGTTTTGATGGTTTTTTTTTTTTTTAATGAATGAATGAATTATTTCTTAGATTACTAAAACACACACACATTACAATAAAAATAATAATATTTTTTCAATTGTTCAATCAATCATTTATTTCATTGTGGATCATTTGTTGTACAAAGTGGAAAGAGTAAATAAATTTATGAGATCGATATGTCCTACCGCTAGGGTTTACAATGATAAAAGGTCAAAAGTTACATTTCATTACATTCATTCATTACAAAATATAATTACTATAATTAGTCAAATTCAGGAATTGTTTAAAACTTGCAAATATTAAAATTACAAACAATTTATGAAATTTTCCACATGTTAGGAATTTGGTATAGTAAGTGACGTTAATATAGATTTACAATTCTGTATTGCATACAAACAGATCGAATTAATACTCCATTTTTAGAAGTCGGTTAAAAATGTCTGCTATGCCTATAGACTGGCATTTGCGTCAAGCTTTGATCACTTTATTCTGGGTTAATCGGTGCTTTCCATCACTTGTCATAGTAAGGCCAGGGACACACTCGGTGTTTTCATTAAAAACCTTTTTTAAATTTTAGGTAACTACCTAATTTTTTTATAATGATAATGGCCTGTCTCTATCAATTAAATGAAAGAAGCTGAGAAAAAGGAAAGAAACTGAATAATAATTTATTTATTTCAGGCAACAAAATGTTATTTAGGCCCATATGAATAAATACCTTACAGTCTTTATGCGTCCCTTTGCCTTTGATTTCTAAAAACTAAACCTAATGCGATGAGAATGTTAAATGAAATTGTAATATAAATACTTAATATGTATATGGGTTACAAACACATATACATTCATTTCAACTCAACCGAAAGGAGAGGGCTTTTTTTTTAAATTATTTATTTTGTTTCTCAGAGAATAAAAATAAAACTAATAAGTTCCGCAAGAAAGCAAAGCCGAATTCTCTTTTATTTAACTGCACATTTAAAAAATCAATTTAGTTGTTTTTTACAGATTAATTATTTAGAAAACCTTATGTACCATCACCCTTACGACCCAATGAGTAAAGATCTACACAGAGTCTACATTCTTGAATTGCAAAAAGTAAGGTGTCTTCACTTCACATAGTTTCCTGAGACTGATACCTATTACAGTACCTCCAGATTGGGTGGGGAAAGCCGGGTAAAAAACTAGGCGACTTGTGTATGATAATCGTATGATTACTTGATGATAATGAGGCATTCTTCTATAGGTTTCATGTAAAATAAAACTTTTTTTTGTTGAAAGGTATACAGAGATTAAAATTAAATTATGATTAATTGTAGGACTTTTAGCGGGAAGCTGTGAAGAGCAGTATCGGCGCTGTATTTTATTTTCCAATATTTGTGCTTTTTTTTTGAGTGTTTGTGCATAACAATGGTGGATTATTATTCGCAGAGTGTTCGATAACAAGCGTAAGTGTTGGGAAGTGATACAGTGTTTGATTTATGTGATTTTCATGCTTGTTGCCAAAAGCTCCTAGTAATCGCTAAGTGCAGTTTTAGTTTTTCCACTTCACTTAGCCTGATTTTTCTGACTAGACTTGACTACCGACTAGACGTTTAGACTTTACTAGGACTTGACGAAACCACACTGTAGGACTGAAGAAGATAGAAAAATTAAGAAGGGCTATAAAGGACTTGTATCCATGGCCGTAAAACCCAATAATAAAAAAAAAGAATGATTAATTGTACGGTAATTTATTTAAACCTGTAGCCGTTTCCGATTGAGCTACTTTTGGATCATCATTTCAGCTGCAGTCAGTCCACTGCTGGACGTAGGCTTCTCCTAATGATTTCCAATAAGACCGATAATAATATTTATTATACTTTTGTATACTTCGTCTTCATCCGAGCGTATTTCCCAGTTGAGTCTTTAGCTTGACGCTTCTGATCCTAGGGTACTCAGAATATAGGGTGGAGCGACTGCTTTACCTCCGTTACTCTTAAAATTGTATTTTTTTTTAATTAACTAAGTAGCCGAACTGGCGTACGGCCCACCTGATGGTTAGTAGCCTGTGAACGCCTGCAACACCGCAGATGTCACGAGCGCGTTGCCGACTTGTCCGCTGTCAGCACAGCGACCCCTCTGGAGCCTGGCGACCCTACTCACCAGCAGGAACACAACACTTCAACACAGTGTTAGTTATTATTTAGCTTCTTCTTCGTCTTTGCTCATTTCCACTTCAGGTGGGGTCGGCTCTCCTAGTTAATTTGCATTGTAGGATGAGGTAGGCTTTCCACTTTTAATAGCTTTGTCATGCCAGTCCACCAGGAAGTGGGTGGGCGTCCTCTGCCTTTTTTTCCTTCTGGTATGCTTAACTTACTTGTATTTAGCACGTGCCACTTTTTACCCCAATATGATTACTTTCAGAACACATTTCATAATCGTATAAATACCACCTATTTAAAGCTATTATTTATTTTTTGGCTAAAATAATAAATGATTGCGTTGTGATTGTGTTACAAAATTACTTAGAGGCCTGGGTACAGCAGCGTAAGTACTATAAATGATTCTGTGACAGTAGTCCCGCGGGTCTTAAGGGCCCGGGGTATACTCCTGATTTCCAACATTTGCTTTTAAATCAAGGAATTGCCGCTTTTTTAAAAAATTGAATCTTGCAATCGGCTCTTTTGGTTTGGTGCAGATGTGATCAATGATATGCACTGAATTATCTGTCTGCCAGGTTAATCGCACAATCAGACGATTGCAACCTGCATTCCATCGTAATCAGTAATCATTGCACTAATTATGTGAAAAAATGTCATACTTATATAAAAACATAAAATAACTTGTTTGAACTTATGACATAATGTGGTAAAATGAAGAAAATCCACGTTTGTTCTGCATAGCTGTGATAGTTACGTGACATTTTGTCGTTTTTGTCTTATCTTTGATGATCAGCTGTTTTCGTGTCAGTTCGTTAGCGAACACGTTCATACTTGGAACATTTGTCTCTAGATTATTTAACGTCATTCTTAAGTCTACCATTTACTTTTAAATTATTTTTTTTTTTCAATTTTACGTGGGTTTAATTTTTATTTATTTAAACTTTATTGTACAAATACAATTGTAAAGCACAATAGGTGGACTTAATGCTAAAAGCATTATCTTACAGTCAACCTTTTTTTCAGTCAACAACTTACTCTGCACGCAGTACAATTTATTTTTGTAGTTATGTATTGTTTACATATTTAAAACTAGCTGTTTCCCCGCAGCTCCGCCTGCGTCAAAAACTAGACTATGTTCGACCCTGGGTCTTCAACTATATTCATAGCAAATTTCATCAAAATCAGTTCAGCTGTTTGGCCGCGAAAGCGCAACAGACAGACAGACAGACTTTCGCATTTATAATATTAGTATGGATTGTAAGAATATTATTACAAGTTTGTTATGTTTTATTTTAACAATCGATAGGAGAGCCAATCTTCGTACTCATGAAGATACGACAACGTGAGGAAAAGATAAGACATATCTTGTTTCTTTACCACCTAAAATACTAAGTTAGGTAACTAATGATGACTTTTAATAAGCAAAGGAGTGACTTTAAAAATAAGAAATATTGATTATAGTTTTGTTACAACTCTCTGATATGACAGGTACAATGGGTCTGATAAATCTGTAGAATCATTCATCATTATCCTAGCGTGAATTACTAGTTGCCTCGTCCGCTTACGCTTCAGAGCCTAGGGTACGCTGTAATTCATGGTCCTAGATTTGGCGGTATTGGTTATTATACCCTTTATAGGGAGACCAGACCAACAAGAACATTACCCGAGGTGTGTTAGTGGCCAACACTGTCAGAATTTTTCAGGCTGCCCCAAGGCATCTGACACAGCCTAACGACTGCTATCTACCGACAACAACCGGGACCAACGGCTTAACGTGCCTTCCGAAGCACGGAGAAGCCCAAGATTGTAAATGCCACTATATGGCGACCAATCCAATAGTGGTCGAGTCACGTCGTCGCTGACACACGCATTCGCTAAGGATACGCGGGTCGCGCTCGACTAACGAGCTCGTCAAAACTGAGTCTGATATATCTTGAGTATAATAGCTCTATAAAATAAAGATACTACCTATTGATATTTTGTGCTATAATGATAGGCTCTAGCTAGTGATGTACAAGGCTCGAGCTCTCGGAGTCCTTTTGTCTAGAGCTCGGCGTCGTTTACAGGGCTCGCCTCGTTTGTATGAAGTTCGACGTCTCGGGAGTCTTTTTCAGAGCTCGAGCTTTTTTAAGAGTACGAGCCTTTTCACGAGCTCGACAGATCTCTAGGATTTTTCATGGCTCGACCCTTTTTCACCGCACTAATCTTTTCTGCTCTCTAATTGTGTTGATGAATAAGGACAAGTAGAGGTAAAGCACAATAAATTAAGCATCTACGGTCACTTTTATGACATAAGATTATCATCTTTTTGAGTTCTAATTTTCGAGACTCAAGTCAAATTTGCTCGAGCTCTTTTGATAGATTAGAGCTCTTTAAAGGGCTCGTACTCTGTTGATGACTCGAGGCGTGGCTCAGAGAGCTCGCGTCTCGGCTAGACTCGGGGTGATGAGCTCACCGAGCTCACTGAGACCTACCAATCCGCATCGAGGCTTGAAAATTAGAACTCGACGCCTCGAGGTTTGTACATCACTAGCTCTGGCGCCCTATTTTTAAATAGTATGACTTACCCAAAACCGGTGAGTCGAATGAAAATAGTTCGATTTACCGATGAGGATTCTTTTACCTTACAGACACGGCTCTGGAATGCTCTACCCGATGACATCAAAGAGACCATAACTAAATTCGCTTTCAAAAGAAAAATCAAAATTCACCTCACTAGCTTTATTATCACCCTAAACCATCGTCATCTTTTTCCGTTTTCATCTCTTCTTTTATGTATGTATATGTATAGTTATGAATACTGTATGTAAATCTATGTATGTTTATTTAGCAGTAAGTGTTTTTTCTTTCTCTCATTGTATTTTTAAGATAATTCGCGCCGCACAATCTTTTTCTGTTTTTCCTAATGGTTGACTGGGAGAGAATGCTCTTAGCGTTAAGTCCGCCAATTGTAAAAGTATTTTTTTTTACTTATGGTACAATAAAGATTTATAAATAAATAAGGACGAATGAAAAATCACTCGATAGTAGGGTATTATTGGGGATTTCAAAACAGGTAGTTTTCATCACACCGCTCATTTCATTCGCTCAGTGTGATTAAAACTACCTATTTTGAAATCCCCAATAATACCTTTGGTTTTTCAGTTATGATCCCTCGTATAAAACACCTTACCTAAAAATAAAATAAATATAATTGCAAAGTTATAACGCTTCATTTTGTCAAGATATAGCATAGGCAACAGTCAAGTTGAATAGACTGTCTAATTATGAAATTTATAAAACAAAGAGAATCCTTAAAGTTACAATGTATTTGCCCTACTACGCTGACGAATGGGGTTAAGAGGCACGGTAACTTATTGCCGAATACTATTCGTTGCATTATATGCGGTCCATCCAATTGTGGAAAGACAAATTTAATGATAAGCCTATTGTTGCATGAAAATGGTCTACGATTTCATAATCTGTATGTGTATTCAAAATCCTTATACCAACCAAAATACTTATTTCTAGAAAAAGTATTAACTATGGTGCCTGGGGTATCGTTTTACAAATATAGTCATAATGCTGAAGTGTTGAATCCGCAGGAAGCTGCTCCAAACTCTATCATAATATTTGACGATATTGCCTCTGAAAATCAAAATAATGTACGGGACTATTTCGCTATGGGACGTCATAAAAATATTGACTCTTTTTATCTTAATCAAACTTATACCAAAATACCGAAGCAACTTGTGAGAGATAATTCCAATCTCATTGTATTATTCAAGCAAGATGATGTAAATTTAAAACACGTTTATGAAGAACACGTGGGTTCTGATATGTCATGGCACCAATTCCGTGAATTGTGTTCCATTGTATGGAAGGACCTGTATGGTTATGTTGTAATAAATAAGGATTGTCAACGAAATAAAGGATGTTACAGGATGAAATTTGATACATTTATAGTTATAGATTAGCATTCATAAGAAACTGTCATGATGATAACAGCTCAGTTTATGTGAGAATCTGAACAAGAACGGATTATAAAAATGGAAAAAAATCTAAAAGAACAAATTGTGAAATCCGCAGCGGCTGTAAAAAGAAAGGTTCGTATGATAAGAGATACAAAAAATGATAACAATATGGCTTTAGAAACGATATTCAAACCTATAGTTGATCCAATTAATCAACTTTCAAGTAAAAATAGTAAACAAAGTAGAAAATATGAAGAAGAACAAGAGATCAATTACACTAACGAAGAACCCGAAAGGAAAATAAAGAAATTAAGTGAAAATGAAGAATCATTTTTTAGTAAAGAAAATTTAAATGAATCATTTGACGAGGAAGAGCACGATGAAGAAAACTTTGATTCTCTTGAACATAATTCTAACAAAACCCTTACTGTATCACCCTCCGAACATAACATAAGTGACGAGTCTTTCAAATCACTTCGCTCATCACCGAGCTCTAAAGATCATACCTATCTTGATGATATGATGATGTCTTGGACATCCGAAGTACTAACCGATATTCCTTTTGGGATCAGACATGATCGCGGAAAAGTCTTGCTAGGCAACACACGTATCTTTGATCAAGACCTAACATGGAAAATAGGAACTCATATAATTAAAAAGTCACCAGGCTTACAAGAATTACTCTTTAAGAAAGTACCAAACTTGGATGTAATAACAGAAGAAGATTTACTACATTATAAATTGCTGCTTATTGAAACCAATGCTCATAGACGTAACTACGACCCGAAGAAACCTATTAATAGCAACAAAGGTTTCAAATACCTTAACATCATTAAACCTCTATTTAAATTTACAAGAACTCTAACTACTAGTACCGAGAGTCTTTCAGAGGGAGCAGGTATGAAACTGTTGAAAAATCTTTATAAAAATACTGATTTGGTTTATTGGAATGATCCGAATGAGTTGGTAGAACGATTAAAATTATTGTTAGGATCTCGGGCAGCTGGCAACACTGGATTAGACAACGAAATTATTGAAATTATAACAAAATTACAAGAAGCTGGGATTGTGAATGTAGAACTTAAAGAGCATTCACCAGGAAAATTAAGCAGTATTATCTCAGTTCTCAAATAAAATTGACGAGGACAGTATCGAGAATATTTTAAAGGAACTACAGGAAGCAAACATCATCGATAAAATTATATAAAGAGAATGCATTGAGTAATTTGAGCAGTCTTCTTATAATATTCGATGTTTATAGTTATTTTGCAATGAATATAGACAAATTTGGTCACCACATTCATAAGCGTTTAAGACTTTCTGAATATATTGACAGTCTTAACAATACATTAACAAAATCGGAAACAGGAGATTATAATCTAAAACAAGCAAGATTGAAGGGATTATTACATCCAGAGGAAGACAACGACGCTGTCAACAAAGCCTACTTAGATAAAGAAATTCAACATTTAAGAGCTGAACTAAAACAAATCCAAACGAATTTAAAAAATTATCTTAGTGTTTTGGAAAAAGTAGTTTCGTCTAATGTGAGTTCCAGGCACTATACAAAAATTGATACAGATTCAGCGAATTCAAAGTTAAATAAACAATGAATAAACAAAACATAGTTGACGAGCTCCATAGATCAGCGAGAAGGAATTTCCCGCGTCGTTGTGAAACATCTAGAAAAAGATCGTGCTATAACATTAGCTTTTCGGAATTGGGATCTGTATGAGTACCCACTACTCCCCAGAACTCGCAAACATACTTGGGCAATTAAAACTACATCGCAAACTGAGAAACCGCGGTTCGTTATAATTGCGTTACAAACCAATCGTAAACATCAATCACAAATGTCAATGGCAGAATTCGATCATTGTAATGTTCGTGACATTAGAGTATTTTTGAATTCGTCGTATTACCCTTACGAAGGATTAAACATAAGTTTCTCAGAAAATAAGTTTTCTTTATTATACGAACAATATTCAAGATTTCAACAGTCTTATTATGGCCGTCGAGCAGAACCATTGATGAGCTTAAAAGAATTCAAAGATATTGCTCCATTATTTGTAATCGACTGTTCCCGTCAACAAGAGACTTTGAAGGGCTCTATAGATGTGAGAGTTGAAATAGAAACTGACCAAGAAATACCTGATCAGACAGCAGCATATTGCTTGATATTAAACGACTGTATATTTGAGTACAAGCCCTTGAGTAACATTGTTAAAAAGATATCATGAGCTCATATGTTTTTGTTGATATCCAAGGATTTAAAGATGACAATAATTACTTTATATTAAAAGAATTAGCAATAGCTACCCAAGAGTTTACTGAAGTGTTTTTAGTAAAACCTCCTTATTCATATACATATTTAACTAAAGAAGAAAAGAAACGCGTTCGATGGATTGAGCGACATAGAGGCATAACTTGGAGCGAAGGCTATATCGACTACAGAGAGTTCAAAAGGATAATTAAACACATTTTAACAGATAAAACAGTGATAATGAAGGGGCGTGAAAAGCAAAGTTGGATAAGTAATTTATGTAAAAATTGTTTTTTACTGGATATCGAAGAAGAAGGCAGCCCCAATTTCTCTATATTATATAAAACTTATTGTAAACCTGAAATTAAGTATAACTGTCTCAGTCATCAGCAAGTGTGTGCACTAAAAAATGTAATTTGTATTAAAAAATGGTATTATGATAATTGTATATTGTAATGACCAAAATTAATCTCTTAAATAAAACTTTTTAAATTAATATTTTTTTTCATTTATTGACTTAGCAAAAAAATTAATGTGTAAGAAATATTATAAGCCGTAATATTAACTAGTCTCAGTTTTTGGTGATGCTCTACTGTGATTATAATTACTCTATCTACATCATAAAAATTTAAAACAGCGACATCTACTGCGTTTATACTGAATCATTAAATGAATAAAAGTAAATATTAATTTGATCCAGTCAAATGCTAATAGATGGAGTTTTTTGATTAACATACAAAATTTGGTTTACTCTTTATTCTATATTCATAAACAAAGCTTATATTTTTACTCTTAGCCTAAAGGATAAAATTAAAAGTAAAATGATTGATTTAATATTTATTGATATAAATCACATTCTAACTATATAAGTAACTAATTATTGAATTTTCTTTATTACAAATAAGACATTGTTCTGTACAGATAAAACGTAATAATATTATAGAAACCTTAAAAAAGTAATTTACAAAATATTTATAAAACTCATATTACATACTAATTAAAACTAAAATTATCATTCGCTAATGTTTTTGCGATTTTATTAATAACATTTTCTGTGAGATCCAAAATATCGTCGACGGAGTCTTTTATGAGATACTGTGCATTTAATACCATTTTTTCCGAAACATCTCTGTTTACCAAGTCATTTTCTATGTCAAATACTTGTATTTTAATTACTTTTCTGGGTTTTCGATGCTCTTTTCTGATAACATAAGATGATGCTGACAATCCATCCATTTTTTTTCTCAACAAATCTTGTCGTTGTTCTTCCTTCTGTTTTTCAGCTGCTCTATTTCTTAACATTTCTTGGTAATACTCCTCCGCTTGTTCATAAGGGTCCTGAGCATCTTGAGAGAATAGTATCATTGTATCTTGAGAGTCAGACATGATCTGTAAAACAATGAATATTTTAATTTTTTACTAAACATTTTACATCATAATTAACAAAATTTGATTGTAATACTTACATTGCAATACCGATCAATTTTGTAAATTATAGATTTGATATGTGCAGCGTGTTAGAACCTCGTCTGTTTTAACGCGACTGACCACGATATGCAATATAAACTCGAATATCGGATTTCAAACTCCTGACAAAACAATTATTTTTCATTTTCGCAAGCCTTATCATATTATGCTGACATTTCAATAAAAGGTGATGCAAACAATCATGTCTTTACACGAATCGAATATATATGAGTTATTGAATTATCAGCATATTTGGCACTAAACATGATATCAAGGTTATGACAAAGGAAATTCAAATACATTTTATTATTTATTTATTATTTATTCTTAATATATTTTTATAACAAAAAAACTATAAAGTATTTAAAGAAGACTTACAATAATTTTCATACACTTATACTAGCCAATTAGTAAATTATATTCTAATATAAAAGAGTGTTATGTCCCCATGCCAAAGTAGAAATTTTATCCTTAAGTATAATTCTTTTGTCATCATTTGAAGACAAGGCTACTTTATTTACAGCTTGAGTAAATATTTCATGTTTAAGCGATTTAAATAATATATTTCTTTTACGCACAATCTTATTATACAGTAAAACATCATTGTAGTCATTAAAAGTTAGATCTTTTACAACTGCTTTCTTAACTCCTTTAGCTTTTTTTACAATTTTGTTTTCGGTTTTTAAACAATATAACTTTGACCTAAGTCCCACAAAGGAAATTATTAGAGAACCTGCTGTTTCATCTTTAAATAAACCAGGTATTTTTTTATTTTTAGGTATAATAGCAAATCTATTATTTTCATCATAATTACTTGTATCGAGATATGATTGAAAGTAAATATTCATATCTTTATATACATCTTCAGTTTCTATTGAATACAAAAAACTGTCAGTATCGGTATAGCATAATTTTAACCTTGTATCATAAAATGATTTCATGACCGAATAGTGGAAATCATACATATGATTTTTGGATATCTCTAGAACTGTGAAACCTATATAAATAGGTTTATCTAAAATAACAGTTTCAGGTTTCATTTGTACAGCTACAAAATTTTCACTAAACACTGTATTATTCTTAAAATTAGGTCTTGATATTAATTGTTCAGCGGAGTAGAACTTTTTTGTTTTATTTCTATCATCGTTCCAACGATTTACTAGATAAATGTTTACTCTTTTTTCGGTATCTTCTAGCGTTTTACCGAAAATGCTATTGTTTAATAATTTAAAGAAATCTTGTTCAAATGTAGAGTTAGCTTTTTGTCGAAATTCTGTATTTAAATCAATATACTGTTTCAGAAATGGTTGTTGTTTAAACTTGACCACTCTATGAATTTTTTTCAAAATAAGACCATTTTTTAAGCATGTTTTAAGATGTATATAATGAATAACATATTCAAATTTGTCATACAAATTTGGAATTAATTTAGGATTTTTAGAACCTGGGGGCGTAAATTTCTGTGGACAAAATGGTAAATCATTATGCAAATCGTGCAAATAATCCGGATATTCTAAGTCTACCTCTAAAATATACCCATAGTCTGAGTCATTAGGTACGTTAACAATATTAAGACTTCCAATTTCAACTTGATTCATCAACTCAAAATTTGAATATGGTAAATGTGAGCACATTGCATAACCGTACAGGTTGTTACAATCGATATATAACAAAAAGTTATCAGGTATTTCCGAATTATACCCGGAAATATATTTGTTATTCGCTGTGGAATATCTTGTAGGGCATAAACACACTCCACCGCGAATACCTTTTTGAATCAGTCGGATAATTTCTAGATTGTCTATTAGTTGCAGTTTGACTTTTGTTTTAAGCAACATTGCATCAAAACTCAAACCTGGTGCGGTTAAGTAAAATGCAGGATCCAATCTATAATTAGTTTTACAAGTTTGGCGAAATTTTTCAAAAACATCTGCTAGTAATATTACGTCTGTTTTCAAGTACAAATCAGTATATTCACCTAAATTTTTAATATTAAACATTGACCAAACAATTTTGGCGTGATTGTAATCGGATTCTGAAACAATATCATTTATTATAGTACTATAGAAACAGTCTCGCGGTGGTAATTTCTTTTCCTTATAACAATTCCAGTCCGTCATGTATTCATAAGGATAAACACCTTTACGAGTTAGTAAATCAAACTGTTCTTTCTTTGGGTAGAATTGAGATAAATGGACAAAACTGGCTTCATTCAAGTTGCTTACAAGCTTATCTAAGCTAGTACCTAAAAATTTAAAAGTATCCACAAATCGAACTGGCAAAAACTCCTGACGACCGGTTTTCACAAATTTTGTAAAAGATATGTAATTTTCTTTGTTTTTTGCTATTACTTTAATTCTGCCCTGAGATTCTCCCAACTGTTTAATAAAAAGATGACTGTCATACCCAGACAAATTATGAAAAAATACTGGTACAAATTTTGGTAACCTGTATTTAAGATTACAATAAGAGTGAACGGCCCCGCGAAACTTTCCAGTTAGATGACAATGATCTCTTACTTTGTTGTCAAAAAGTAATTGCTCACAGATAAAGCAGTATTTTGCAGTATCAAATTGTCTTTTCTCTTCTACACTTAATGGAATCATCGGAATAGTTTCTTTCAATAATTTATTAATTTCCGTAACATCTTCAAATAAATATTTCAGAAATTTGTCAACACAATCCTGCCCGCGATACGATACGTATTTATTGCGAGAGCTATCAAACGAGCAAACAATATAATAACCAAACGCAGCAGGCACATGTTTATGTAAGACTGTAGTGTTCACGTTATGCTTATTGTCACCATATTTTGGTTCTAACAATGATTCAAAGTCTGCGTAGATTACAAAAGGCACATCTTGCATCCGATCATAATGATTAAATTGGATGTAAGTATTCGAATCAGGCAAAACAGTACGTACTCCGCTGCAAATATGAGAATTGAATAATATTTCTTTATTAAAAAATATCATACATTCATCACAAAAATAAATTTTTTCCTTGTGTTTTGTGAGCTGTGATCTGACTAATTTGCTTAAATCTTTTATTAAACAATAATGTTTTTTTTCTCCCTTTTCCAAAAGTAATAAATTCACATGGTTCTTTCTTTTTTGTCGAGTCTTGTAAAGGGGTCCCACTACTTTATGGTTATTTACAAGACCGTATATGTTAACGCTTATATGAGTATTATTTCTCTCAAAAGTCTGAATATCTTTGAAGCCGACCGGAAACTTGATATCTCGAATGTTAAGTATGTTTTCGTAACTCGGATATGAGGTTATTCTATGCGCGTTATTTTTGGCGGGAAATAGCGCTGCCATTACACACCACACGAAACATAACGCATCCCCATTTTGTATATTAATACAAGCGCGTTTAGATTTAATACTTTTCGGCAATTCAATAAATTGACCAACTCTCAATGGATTATATTTATTAATATTGACCTCTAAGTAAAGATTACGTATCAAGGTCCACCCAGAATCTTTTTCCTGAAATTCAGAAATTTTTGTTGAAATTATGTCAATCATGTTAGAATAATAATCCTTAAAATCACAATCATTTTGAAATATTTTGTTTTGGGTTGCAAATGATTTTATGTCGGTGGTGCTATTTTTAGGTAAATTAAACTCCGCGAAAAATTCAAAGTTAACTTTTATACAATGAAATGTAGCCTGTCTAGCCGAAATCAATTGGTGTACACGAGAACGAAGTGTGCGCAAGAAGTCAGCGGGGGACACGGGGGACAAGTCTGACTCAGACTCGAGCACACGGTCCGCGTTTAGAGGTCTCACTCTATATGAGGCGATTCGACTTCTGAATGCACTACTTACTTTCTCAATACCTTCACTAACTTCTATTGAACTATTGTTTTTGTGGATATTACTTCGCAAGTGTGCAGATAACGAGCTAGACTTAACAGATATATCACACACTGTACAATATACTGTTCCCTTCCCCATTGTACTTATTCTTAAAACTAAGTGATTGCTTATTAAAGATATTGTTCTATTTAATTGACTACTTGCAATTAAAAGATGATATCAGAATATGATAAAAAATTAATTAAAACTCATGAATAAAATGGAAAACAGAATAAGTTTAGATTTATTTAATTATTGCAAGTTATTTAATTATAAAAAACGAAATTGGCATCGGGGCATAATAACCTAATAAAAATAAGTATATTAATAAAATGAAATAAAAACTTTTATTTGTATATAACATAAAATAGGTACTTAATTATAGAATGGTTCGCACACTAAATAATTTTTGTTGCAAAAAATTTACCCTCTTCAGTAAAGAGGGGCTTGCACTTATTAATAAGCTCCTTTGTGAGCATCAGTTGAGGGGAATCGGAATTCCCCTGAAATTTTAGCGCGACTACCGCGTGTTCCCAACGGTCTTTGGGATCGACCTTCTTTATATCAGCAACATTGTATACTTTTAAATCTATAAAGACATCGCCAGCGAGGTTAGCAGTGCGGCGCAGGACACCGTCTGCTACACGGCGCGACAGCACTGACAGCAACGGAGGGATCTTCTTAGCGGCGGCTGCTCGCTGGGCTTCCGCTTCCTCCTCGCTGTCGCTGTCGAGTTGCCAAGCTTTCTTCAGGCGTTTAGCCTTGGATGCTGGCTGTGCTCGACTTATCACCCGCTTCGTAGCTTTAGGTTCCTTTTTCTTATAACTGGAAACAAAACATACAATTACTTATACTAGAAACCGGGACCTCGTGAACAGTAGACAGGTATGTTAACCATTACACCACGGAGATTACAAGTATAAAGTTTTGATTGAACACAAACACACGTAGTTACTATCAATTTAGAATAATCAACACACACACACAACTGAGAACACACAGCCGAGAAACTAGTGATTGCTAACTGGGAATAGATAACGAAATTACATTAAACAACAATCATACATACATCAAGCTTGCAGCGGATACTTCTTCGGAATCTGAGGTGAAATCTTCAGCGAGCTTCTTCTTAGCCTGCTTGCAACGTTTATCGTAATACTCAGAGTCGGACCTGAAATAAACATGATAAATCATTTAATAACTCGCTAGACATAGTTACTTTATTAAAGATAATTTACACATAAATGAATATTATAAGTATGTTAAGAAAAATGAAATGATTTAAAATGTACTAATAATAATAATACCTATGTTAAAAAACTTACGAACATGATTGCAATGCAACGAATCTTCGTGTTTCTAAGTGTGGGTGGCACGCAGGACAACTGAGCGGCACAGTGGTAGGCGCGTAGGCAGGCAGCTGGCACAAGCACTCAGCAACCGACTAACTGCTGGTGGAACAACAGTAGGCGGGCTTCGCAACCAGGGCGGGCGGTACGACAGCGTCGAACAACGTTCTCTCAGTTATGAAAATATTTAAAGTTCACAACTATTGGTACGCGCGAATTTAAAGTAGATTTTTGCTTAATCGCTACTTTTTTTCAGGAATGGTCAACCAAGAATAAAAGCTATATTTTTACTTGGGTACATATATTTTATTTGAAAATATGCAAAGCCATCAAAAATTTTAAGTACCAAAATGTTGATGACCACTACATTTAATGTAAAGTCAGCATAATTTAATAATTATTGATAAATAATTTAATATCTCAATATTAAAAATATAGAAGTCAATAACAACGTGTAGTATTGCATAATTTCCTGTGAAATCGAATACTCAAAGTATGCCGCATGCATATGCACTATATGTAGGCATGTTATTCATGTTACTATTTACTTGCGTCATTATAAATAATCATTTATTTTGCTACCCATTATCAAAGAGGGTTATGTTTTTATTGAAAGGCTCGTCACATACAGAACGATAATTATCACGCGGCAAATTGCTTAGCGGTGTAATGATACGACTGGTTACGATTACCATTACGGGTACGATTTTATATTCTTACAGTAATTTACTACTTGATGTGCATAGAAAAAAATTTGGTTGGAGTATAACGCTTTGTGAGTTACTGTTATTCCTTCATATTTCGAGTAATTATAAACTTTTGACATATTTCTGTTATAAAGTGCTGTATGTACAAAATATTAAAAAATATTCCAAAAACGGTAAAAAGATAATATCGTAATCGTATCATCATAAAGTGTATAAGTGGTTATTTTCCCGCTTAATAAAAGACGTTGTAGTGTGCGAATAGCCATAAGTTACGAATATGAAACCGGAGGTACAGCCGTAGGCAGATAAAAATGTACTTTTACATATGGTAATACCTAGTACACATTTGGTCGGGTTTATATGCCGTCGGCTGTACACAGGTGTCGGCATACTGAGCAAAATTCAAGCACTAGTACTGAACTAGAGTTTATCGATAATTTCCGAAACTGCTTGACCTTTTTTGATGAAATTTTATATGTGTATTCAGTAGGTATGTCTGAGAATAGGTTGTAAACTATTTTATAGTGCAAAACAACGTTAGCTGGGTTAGCTAGAAACGATACAATAACTTCTCATTACTATTATACAGTAATATCATATACTTACTTATTATTTATAAATATGTAAGTGAAAATGTCTTCTAAAGTAATAGTTATACTACACTACGGACAAATAACCACAGTATTACAATAGTTTATAAATTGATTAGCGATCTTAGATTTTATTCAAGTAAGTACTTAGTAAAAGTCAATTCTTTTTTATCGATAGAACAAAATGCTATGAGCACAACACTTACACAATGTGCTTCTTACTTACTCCTTTTATCATTACCGTAATAACCATGATCGTGTATCGTTGTTACGAAACGAAGTGGATAAATTTATTGAATTCCTATTTTAAATTAAAGAAAAGCCTCTTTTGTTTTTTGATAAAGGAAATATTTGTTCTCCCGGATACCAACAGTCGAATTTGGTAAATATGTATCAGAAAGCGAGACATTCTCAATATCGGTCGCGGTGGGTACAGAATTGTCCATATTTAATGGTTTAAACTGAGATTCACTGGGTGCCACCAACCAAATGGTGAACGGTACGACCTAATCGAGGCCAGTTGAAAATCAGTGTCTTCCATTGACCTGGCTATTCAAGTACCAATGTCCTAAAAGGTGATAAAGAGTAATCTAGTTTACTGGGTGCCACCAACCAAACGGTGAACGGTACGACCTAATCGAGGCCAGTAATGGGATAACTCGGCGTCTACCAAGGGCGTCCCGAAGATCATTTGAGACACTGATCGTTAGTAAGATGCCAACCAATTTGATCATCGGTATGAGCAATCGGCCTGGGCAAACGATTTTCCTTGTTCATCAATTATTAATCACTAGAGTAATATGTATTTTGGTTGCAATATATTTATACTATTAAAAGTTGTTTAGTGTGAAAATGTAACAATCTAGTGTAGTGTGAACAAACAGCAATCGGATCAGGTGAGTCAAATTATCCTATTACTTATGCATACCATTTTACCAAGCGCCGTTGACTGATATTCCGTATTTTTTGAAAAACCAAAGGTATTATTGGGGATTTCAAAACAGGTAGTTTTCATCACACCGAGCGAATGAAATGAGCGGTGTGATGAAAACTACCTGTTTTGAAATCCCCAATAATACCCTACTCTCGATTAATAAATATTTCGATTCACCGGTTTGCGTGAGTCATCATTTCAAAAAAAGGGCTCATTGTAATCACCTCGCACCTAAAGTACGTGACGTGACGAAGAACTTAGCACGCCCAGACGCAAGTTTCGTGGATTTTTGCACGAAGCAGTACCTCGAAAGAATTCGCAGTAATTCACAATTTGTCTTGAAATATAAGCGAAAGCGTTTTGGAAACATTTTCAATTATTTCAATTTTTATTTATTGGCATACTAAGTGTTACAAAGTGATCTTAAGTAATTATATGTGCTTACAACTTAGTAACCTTTTACAGGTATTGCAAATGGGAATGCAAAATATACAATATTTTGCAAATAGAGATGCAAATTATATATTAAACAATAGAAATGCAAATTATACAATGCAAAATGTTTGTATGTTTTATTTAAAAATAATGTGCGCTTCTTCGCCATGCATATTTAATATTATACCGTAAAAAAGTATTTATTTTACAAGTTTTGCTCCTAAAACTCATGGTTGCTTCATTAGAAAAATCTTAAAATTTTAGTTACGTAAATTGTAAATATCAACTGTATAATTTATTCACATTTCACATGCCAATAAAAAAAATATAAAAGCAGTATGCATCAAAAGTCTCTAACCTAATTATTCTAAGTTAATGAACCAATAAACCTCACGTTCACGAGTTCTTTAACACCAGATGCATATCGCACTTTTATAACCCTTTGATGAGAACATCGCACCGTCCATCAAAGGTCGTCGAGTAAGGTCATTCACCTCTTTAAAATCGCTTCATCCCATGACTCACGTCACGCTAATGTTCTAAGAATTGCGTGAAACAAGACTCTTGTTGTTAGTTAATTAACTTGGTGATTATGAGTGATAATAAAGGAATACAAATACAAATGTGTTGTTTTTTTTTTTTGTGTTGTCAGATTATAAGTGCATTTAAAAAACTTATGTTACTGATGGCAAAAGCCGTTTTCTATAACCTAAAGTACTCTTAGAATACTGTTTAACAAAGCTTTAAACCATGTCTATACTCTGTTTAACTTTAGACTATAGAAAACGTAGTTTAATAGTTGCAGTTTTTCTTAAACACATTTTGAACATTTGTCAAATTTTTTGGTAGTAAGCCGGACTATGACGAAAGAAGGGGAGGATTTTGCGCAGCAATAACACAACTAGGTACTAAACAAATCAAAGTGTAAAGATATTGGCTCAAAAGTAAATTAATTTTAATTCAAATCCGCTTGATGTTATGATTGTTACGATAACATAAAAGTAGTTTGGTTCCAAAATGTCATTCTCGATTAATATTTAGAGGTAACTCGTATTGTACCTTTGAATCGGGTACGGTCAGGGGCGATTTTTAAATATAATGTTCTCTAAGCTCTGTTACATAAATGTATATATAGAAAATAGCGTTACCTTGCTCATTTGCTTAGCTATAAACAGTGAAACCTTTAGCTAGTGAAGTAACATCTATTTAAAACGGCCGGCGTGATTCAGAAAAACAGACGTCATGACGACAGATGCAGGCACATCGCGTCGAGTTACATAGTTATCTTTAGTCTATGCTTTTGTAGAGCGCGCGCAAGTAAACACAAACAATAAAAATAAAAATAAAGATTACAGGGACTAACTTTTAGGCGCGCAAGACACAGAAAGCAAAAAAAAATTCATCTTCTTGGATGTTCTGTAAGATTTATTCAGTTTTTGTCAATCGTAACATTTTGACGTCATGCTCATTCTAACATTTACCGAACCAAATATGTATCGGAAGCGTATTTTGTTTTATTTTTATTAAAACCAATCGTAAGAAAGTAGACTGTAGAAATGTAAAGATGAAAATTCAATTTATGTTTACCATTTAAGATTAACGTCTGTGCACGACATCGGTATTAATCAACTACGGCGATCTTTATAATCAAAAGCATTAGTTTAATATCTTCCGTAACAGATAGATAATCTATTATCTACTCGAACATAAAAAAAAACACTAAATGAGAACCTCCTTTCTGCTTTTCGGATTTTGTCTGCCTGTTGAAAATACGATTGTTTGTTATGCAATATAATGCATGCCCGCACTCTATGACAGATTATAATTCTAACTACTCAGTATGCAGACACTAGAATAGTCTACGTTATTTTTATGAGTCAGAGAGTGTTGCGGCGTTTCATTTCCTTCTGTCAACGAAACCGCATTTTATGGAAATTACTTTGTTAGCAAAAAGCGATATACAGCTGCTAAGATTGGCTAATGTTACGAAATTGGCATCACGGAATATTTTCTGGTTTTCATCGCAAGTTAATAATGCAAAATTCGAATGTATGATGATATTTCTCACGACAAATGAATATGTACTATCGCTAGATCTTCCACGGCGTGGTTTTGAGAAATAAAATGGCTTATAAATTGCACAGAACATAGAATCATTACCGCATTCCGTGCACGCCCGCGTGCCTCAAATTCGGTATTACTTAGTTTGGTATGTACCGCGGGCTATTACGTTGTGATTTCGAACGTGTTTCGAACGCACGAGTTTACCTCACGAGTGGGATTAGACAGGAGTCCATTTTCGATTTCTGCGAAAATTTAGCTTTTTTTTTTCTGTTTTTAAGATTTGGCTTTCCAGCCAGTGTGTGCATAAGCATGTCTGTTTTCTCCGTTTTATAGTAAATAGGACAAGTACCAATACGATATGTGGTGACAAAATGTTTAAGGTATAGAAAAATCAAAATTATCTCAAAAGAAATTGGAGATTAACTGTATAGAAATTTAAACCTTATTGTATGGGTAAATAAAAAAAGGTAAAATTAAAAAAAATATTCCAATGGATAAAAAATATTCGTCAATTAGATTTTCTTGAAATTATAGTGAAGCCTTTTTGTACAAAGGTTGAAAAACCGTAAATTGACCACATTTCTGAACTCGGGGTCACAAAGTCACCTGGCATCTGACTCCTGACCCCGGTTAAATTGGAAATTCGTTTTATTCACTGGTAATAACTTTCTACAGTTTTACGTTCTTTAAATATCAATTACCTACCATTACATCAATCATTTGCCCAGCTGTGGGACACTTAAGACTAAAAGAAATAAAAACGCATCTCTTTCGGCCGCTTAGCATCTGCTATATAAAAGCTGCTAGTGTGTTCAAGAATATAAATAAATGAATAAGTTAAAAATTTAAGTAAATTTAATTGTACATTTAGTCGTAAGTTTTTGCGGTCATCATCTCCTTTTTAATAGCAACCCGAAATTCGTTTGTGTTTGTTATTTTACCAACGCCAAAGTTACTTTTTCCCTTTACTTTTTTGAAGCGAAACGATCAATCACGAAATTTTGTGGATTTTTTTTATCTTCGTTTGGTGCGAATCACATGAGTTTGCAGTAGTTAGAGCAATTAATCATTAGTATACTAATAAAACTAGTGGAACTGCTAACTTGAATTTTGGTCATCGGTGAACCAATGATGAGATTGATTGAAATACGGTTTTAATCGTAAAAAAATCATTATTGAATAAAAAACTAGTCTAAATTTCGCAATTAATATATTTAACTGTCGCTGTCCGCGATTCGGTCTAACCTGAAATTAATTGTATTGTTTCAAATTTCCTGCAACATTGGAACCTCCTTTTGTTTATTTTTCAAATTGGTTGAGTGGTTTTGCTATACGAAGAAAACATTTTTTTTTTCTACATTTTTATATTAATATTGCCATACTGGTATCTCATCCTATTTTAGTATCAGATTATTTGATCGAAGTCTGTTTAAAAAATGTAATCTCAATTTGGTATTCTACTCAATAATTTTTTTTATTCATTTCAAACATTTTACTACTAGAAACTAAAACAAAAAGAAATAAATAAGTTTGAAATTTGGTGGAAGGGGAGACTGTCAAAAAACAAGAAAAGGATGCACTGTGTGTGCAGTGACATCACTGCCACTTGGTTTCGTGCGTACAAAAGAGATAGCAAGACGTCTCCACCACGCTCCCACTTTTCTTCTTAAGAAAACTTTAAAATCCTATTACTGCCATAATTAACCAATTTTGTTGTTGTTTTTGGAATCGGTTACTTTTTAGTGTAAACATTGTTTCATATGCAAATATTGCCCAAGTATGAATACAGTCAAGTAGCCTTTTCTGTAAATACTGGCCGTAAAGAATCGATCCCTTAACAATATTATAAAAAAATGTTTTATATCGCCATATGTATTCGATATTTTTTCACTTCAAATATTTTAGAATAGTCCTTGAAGTACTCGCCTGAGACGTTTCTCACCTTTTACCTTGTACTATAAACTTCGATGCTATTAGCCTATTACACTGTAGCTGAATTTATATAGCGAATAATATTATTTATTTGCGATTTCCCTCACTAACAACACTTGTAACTCGACTTTCAATAGAACCTTGCATTGTTGGCGTAAATCGTGACCTTACGGGTACTAAGGCGTCACAAGAGGTCCATTAGTTCGCATTTAACAGCCTGGGAAAAAGGAAGGGTATTGTTAATGGCTTATATCTTCATAACGATCTTTGTGGAAGCAGGTACTTCACGTTCAGTAGATTGTTATTTATAAATGCAATACCCGGTCATGTCAAGATGGAGAATTATCCTTTTAGGAATGTCCTGGGTCTATGCTATGTATGTATTTGCATATGCTGTGTCACTTTAGCGTTTCTCGACCGCTAGGGTGTAGGCCTCCTTCAGTCTATGCCATTTCTCTCTGTCTTAGGCAATCTCAATCCATATCCCACCAGCTATTCTTCTGATACCGTCAGCCCATCGCATCTATGGTCTTCCTTGTGGAACTTCGTTTCCCAAGGTCTCCATTTAACCAGAGACTTGCACCTAGTTCATTTTCCTGGCGACATGGCCAGGCCATTGCCATGCTATTTGTTATAAAATATAGCGTCGTTGAGTTAAGGTATCTCATAACAAAGTCGCGAACTAAGTCAATCTATGTGATTTGTCCCAATATATACCAGAAGTGTTGAAAATGTCAGCACATCTCTTCATTGTCTCTTTAACTACACACTGGCATACGTGTTCTCCTATAAAAGTCATAAATCGCAAATAGTTGAACATGATTAAACAGCTGCTTTCTATTCAAATGTCCACAAGGTGTTACGGCGAAAGTACTGCGACAGCATGGCTTTTGACCAGTTTCACTTTTCTTCTTATATCATAGGCGATAATATTATTCATTAGTTGTAAAACAAATTTCGTAACCGCGACATTCACCTTGATGCGTGTTTTCCCTGTTTTATCGGAGTTTTCTCATCTACAATGTGCAGTGGATTATACTTGAATATCTTTTATATTAGCTGTGCCTTGAGGTTTTTTTCTATGGTCTGTAGTGTTTGTTGTTATTTCTAGCTTTCTTGCAGTAATGGGCTGTCAAATGCAGATTTATTATTTCTATTTTTATTTTTTGCATCGTGTACTTTTTGACCTAGTCCGATAGCGGTGACATATTTGGAAGATATGTGCTTTTCTCTGTGAAGTTATCTAATTTCAATATCACATAATGCAAATGATTTGATCTCCCAAATTTTATGTTAAACGTTACTTTACCTTTCTTATTTATAAAGTTAGTTAGTTGTAAGTTTCATGTTGTAAACGGTATGGAGATATACGGTGATCTAGGCATACATTTTCACATCACTGGTTCAACTCAACGATACCATAATGTTTGCAGATAATCTACAGCATAGCGTACAATTTTGTGTTCAAAAGGGAAAGTTAATTTAGAGGTTATGTTACACCACACCGATGAGAAAACCACGTGCTAATGGCCCAGCAAATCATTATGGACAAGATATTTGTTTAGACTAAGTAATCTTGTGGACAGCATGATAAATATCTTCAGTGACGGCTATGAGTAATGGCTGAAACCATGTCCTGCGTTGTGGTAACATTATTACGTACTAATGATAGATGTTCACATAAAAATAATATGTCAAGTCTGTTTTTAAGTTACGTCTATGTTCACCTTATAATAACTGTGATGGTGACATAGCGAGTCTAGACGTGGTTTTGTTATTTTTTGCTGCTAGTTTGATAGGTGTACAGATCATGAGGTCTTCAATCGTAATTGTTCTAGTCGTAGACAAGGCTGTGGCGCATATATATTTAAAAAAAAAGAAATGTCTTTAATGAACATAGATCGTATTTATAAACGAGCATACTTCTTACGGCAATTATTCTTCAGATAGTTTGAATCATCCGATTTTTAAATTCTAACTTTTCATCAAATGTCTCTTTATTTTCAGTGCTGGACGCAGAAGGCGGAACCCCTTGGCTTTATACGCTGATGATGACGGCCACGACCTTAGTGACCTCGGCATCGGCACGTCCAGTACCAAGAGCAGCCTCAGTGAAGACTGCGACACACACAGTTTGGCCGTAAGTAAAAACCACTATAATTGTGTTCACTCAAATGTTTGACACATCAATCAAGATAAGGCAAAACATTTTTAGTAAAATGTTGTTTAGTATATTTAAAAATTATGGTTTCAGAGCGATGGTATCGACCTGGATAAGAACCATTCCGATGTCGACAACCTTTCAAACAGCGGAAAAGACCGTAAACTCGGCTCGAGTGCCAACGAATACGACACATGTACGACCACGACCATCAGCTCACCCGAACCGGAAGAGTATACATATGAGGGAGCTATTGAAGGATATAAGTCGAGAATCATTTCACAAACTAACAGTAACATCATCAAAACGGTCGTAAATAACAATCTAAAAGAAAAATCACCCGAAAAATTAAATGGAGATATAAACAGAATAAGAACTTCAGTCAGCAACAAATTCGAAGAGAAAGTCTCATCTTTCCAACAAGAAAGGGCTAATGACTCCAAAAATAACAACCAAAAGAAAGATTTGCCCAAAGTTAATATCAACAAACGAAGAGAACAATTCGAAAGGGAAAATTCGCAAGAATCGCAAACAAATAAACCAAAATTACCAGATATTGCAAATAAAAAGTCTATCAAAGAAAGACTGTCTAGTTTAGAGAAGTTTACAGAAGAAATACAAGTTCAAAAATCTACAAGTGACCTGAATAAATTACCTGTTGAAGTCAAACCTTTAAAAGAACGACTCTCTTCTCTCGAGAAAGTTAAGTCAGCTTCAAAGGAAATTGACAAAACGAAAAGATTATCAAATGGTGATCTTAGTAACACAAGGTCATTGAAAGAGCGGTTATCTTCTTTGAAGTCACAAACATCAGAAGAAGACGTAAAAATAACAAAAACTGAAGTAAAGGAAGTATCAATGAGTCTTAAAGATAGGTTGTCGTGCCTAGATGCTGCAAAAAATAAGGAAATTCCTAAAATATCGGTCGAGGAAGAAATCGAAAAAGTGGAAGTCAGAGCTGACAACGATACAAAAGACAAATTGTCTGACAGTTCTTTGAAATCAAGTTTGTCAGGTATTGAAAGCCAAATGCAAAGTTTTTGTCGGTCGCTAGATAGCTTGGATATCAACGGGCAGTCTTCTCCAAATTCATTTGAAAGGGTTCAAAGTTTAGAAGATTTTGATTGTGCTGAAATGCAAAACAATACTATTCCGAGTGACATTGAAACAGAAGACAGCGGAATACATACAGCGAGAGATTCCTGTGCTCCAGCTGATGATATTGCAGATTTAACACAAGTGGCTTCGCCTATTGGAGAACCTATGATGGAAATATCTGAATATGAATCATCAAACGAAGATGGCATGCCAATTCTGGAGCCGAATAAAATAGAAGAGCCAATCGAAAAGATACCTGATACAGTCCATACTATTTTAGAAGATTTAATCGTGGAGGAGTTAGAAGAACAAGAATTTAGCAAAACGGAAGATACTGATAGTGGAAGTAATTATATTCAAGCTGTATCTCAACCAGAAGAACTTAGCGTTACTGAAGATGTAACTGAAATACAAATGGATAAAGAAGACGAAGACACACTCAAAAGTTTGGAGAACCAAGATATTAGTGTAAGTTTAAATGAACCTGTGTCGACTGCTTCAGAAGGCGATACGGTGGTTTTTGAAGGGAAAATGACTATACATTTGAATTTGAATGAAATATGCAACAAAATGAATGCTGGTGCTGGGAACAACTCTAACTGTAATAATATTAGTATTACTAACGCAATCGATAGCAAGAGCATGCCAATGGTAACTGTCTCTAACATTATAACCACTACTACCATTTCACCAAAGAATTCCATTAAAACGCTAAAAACATTAACGGATAGTCATGTATTGCTTACTAACAAACTAGCTGATGTAACATGCACATCTCAGTCTTTATCTACTGACTTAATTGTGGGTACCAGTGAGTCACATAATCATATCCCCACTAATAACTGCATACGTACACCTAATGACATACCTGATGAAGTCATTAATGATACAAAGTGTAGTGCTACCAATCCAAAATCCGAGATTATTGTAAATAACCAAGACGCCAATCCTTTTTGGCAGAAAAGGACAAAACGCTATGTTGAACCAAATAGGCGGAAAACTATTTTGTACATAAATAATAAAGTAACAACAAAAACAGTAGCAAATACAACCAATGTTGTTGCAAGTAATGATAATACTAATTATTAGATTTAGTTGTACATTGGGCTCATTCTCTTCTCATGAATTGCTGTTAATAGGCAAGCTAGATGAGAACTAGTTGATTATGAGCAATTTTTTTCTAGGACTTTTTATGATCTCACCTAAAATTTCAGGACTTCCAGTTCATATCATTGACACACTGTATATGTGACTAAATAACTGTAGAACGTACCTACTAATAAAATCCCATTTAAACGTAAAATTGTATCATGTGAATCATAATAAAACGTGCTAAAACTATAACATAACACATAAAATTCCTAGCACTTCGCAAATCATACTTAAGTCATCTGCATTAAGTATATTTAGATTAACGTAAACAGGGTTATAATTAGTGCCCATTATAGTCATTATGTATTTAATATTTTTTGAATGAACCATCGAAATTTTAGACTTGATATCCGTTAGCAATCAAATCATTAGATATTTATTCGTAAAACGTGATATTTGTAAATTCATATTATCAAAATATATGTTACACCGTTATGTATGGGTTTTATTTATTATATGTACTTACTTATATGTGACCCAACCTCTCAAATTAACGACTGCGTAACATTGCATTGTCTTGAAATGAACAGTTATAGAGAATTTAAATTAACTATTCAGGGTAAAGCATGTAGTAGATAATTCATTATCGCTAGGTACATCTATTATATCTTGTTCAAATATATTTTTATCTCGTTAATGACTCAGATTATGAAAGGTGCTCTCGGTGCGTAGATGTAGCCTCACTGCTTTGATTAGGATATTTAATTCTTCCGTTCTGATTCCCTGTGTTAGGTCTTGTTACATCAGCTTTTGGTGATGGGTTAACGAGGTAAGCCACGAATGCTACGTGTAGTTTCGCTTCATTTAACTTTCATTTTCTGCGCATGTTTGCCAGTTTATCATTTTTGCTTGATGTTTTGCATGCACGAATTTTCTATTGTTTCGTGACTAGCGGAAAACTTCACACGAATTTTCTTGTGTGTGTTTTTGGATTTATATTTTCAATTCTTTTTGTTATAACTTTCTTAATTTTGATTTTAATACTTTTTCTCAGTAGACTGCAAAGTATATTTTTTTATTTAAGCCCTTTTACAATTTGGTGCTTCAAATTAATGTTTAACTAATATGTGTAGTGTATCTCTTTCTCTGGGTTTTATATTTATTAAATATTTTACAGGTCACGGACGCTCTAGAATTGGCTTTCAAAGAGCTTGATTCAGAAGATAGTTTTGAAAACACAAGCGTCATGAATACAGCAGATAAAATTGATACAAAGGAAAAGGTTGAAACTAAAATGAATGACAAAGTTGAGAAGCTCCTAGATTTTGATACCGACCAAAAGATACCAGTTGCACCGTTGTATGAAAACATTGATATATTTTATCAGAATTCTGTAGATGATGCAGGAGCATTCCCATTAGATATGCCATCTAATGTAATGGAACCACCGAAAGAAAAACCGCCTCCACCACCCACCGACGAAAATACTGATGATGAACTTCTTGGCAATGTAAGTAAACATTTTATCTTTATATACTTTAATTATTTTATACAGTAACAAGTGTTTTTTTATTTACAATCAGTCACACATGTCATCTTGTTGTAAATATTTCATACCTATATCTAGTCTTAATATTTACACAATATGATCATGTCTTGGGAGTTTATAATTGTTGTGTACTTATTACACGTGATTTTTTATGAACATACTTTTTATTGTATTTTTCCTTATGGTGATTTATTGTATTTGATGATTTATAATAAAAATCTATCTCATATAGTGCCCACTCAGCTAAATCTATAAACACGACCGTTGAGCGATGGTAAAAATGATATTATTTTGCAATGGATCCATTTTTTCTTTCAACATTTCTGAAGAAGGTTCTGTTGCACTCCTTCCCAATTTTACCGATTAATCGTATCAAGTGCCAGCGGCCTTTATTATTAAAGTTAAGTCCTAATTGTTACTTTATGTTTTCCAAACAGGGCAACTTTAAACATACGAGCTCAGCACGCCGCATCAAAAAGGAAATTCGCAACAAACGAACCAGTTTCCTCGGCATCGAAGGTCAAGATGACAGCTACCTAGACGTAGACCTGACTCTGGCTCCACGCCCAGATATCACTTCATTCCTACAAGAAGAAACTAAAATTGAAAAGTTGTTATACAAAAGGACGTTGTCGCATGATATGGATGCTAAACTGAGGGAAAGTAGAGATTCTGGTGTAGATGTAGATAGAGGACCATCAGCTGAGGCGTGGTATAAAGGGCAGTCTTCACCGGAAACGTCGAACCCTCATAGCAGACAGAACAGCGAGGTGAGTAATTATAAACGTCATTTTTTAATTCCACTTGACATACATAATCGGAAAGCAATATAGTCTGATACTTTAGATAATATGTGCAAAATTAATGTAAAATTAACTCATCCTAGATAGAAATAATAATTTATTTCTTAATTTGATCTCCGTTGTAGATAAACAAATTACACATTTTGATATTACATATTATTTTGCAGATAGACCTAATTTGGACAATTCACTTCTGTCGAACGCCTGATGTGAAACTCTTGAATTGAACAATTTCTCTTACCAGTCCAGTTATTGGATTGGAGACAAAAGCTAAACAAATTTTCATATAATAATTTCAAAAACAATTCTTTCCCAGCCCTACACACACGTTACTGTGACTTCAGACGAAGAAGAGGCTGCCAAAAAGCAAGACGAACAAAATTTCACATCAAACCTGAACACCAAATTGAACAAGCTAAGTGAACCACAGACGGACGACAGCAAAATAGATAGTTTGGACAAAAAACTACAACACCAACAGGTAACATCATAGGAGGTTGAAGATATAGACAATTTTCACACTATCTCCTTTCATACTTAGACATTCTTTTATTATTGTAGTTGTTGTTCCTCAAGGAGCTATTTTAGGCCCACTACACTAAGCTATTTTACTATTGTAAGAATTATTGCTTTATATTATTACTTTTCTTTCTAATCATTTCATTGTCAGTGAAATGTATTGAGAACGATGATTTAATTTATGTATGTTTAATTGTAATATCTATTTTCATTTGAAGCATAGATCTCGTGTAGTGTTAGTTTTAGTATCGTAGTTTTTTTCTCGAATTCTTCTTTAAGGAGTATTGGAACGAAAAATATAGTTTTCTGGTAATGGTATTTGAGGTTTTTGCACATATGGCTTTGAAAGCATCACAATGTATCATTATTTTATTTGTAGAGCATAAAAATATTGTAAGCACACGTTTCCCATACTTACAAACAAATTGAAGAGTATTAAAATTTTGTAAATATATTTTGGTACCTTGAATTTTTGCTGTACGTCAAAGCTTGAGATGTTGTCAATTATATAACTAATGTGGTACTGGAAACATATCTTTTTAAATTATGCTGCTATAACAAACCTGCTTTCTAATGCTTTTATTGTATAAATTACCATAATAAGCGCATAGTTATATCTAAGAAAAAATAGTTTCATTTCTGAGTAGCTAGCTACTATAGTTAGTTGATTAATTGATGTTATTTTATTTTCCAAAAATAAATATTTATGTTATGAATTATTGCTTTTTATTTTATGCTCTTTAGCACCTTGTAGATTGATTTTGCACTTGCATGTTCGTATCTGCTCAGTTTTTATTATTAATATTATTGGCACTGAATTAACTCTCTTGAATTTCATCTACTATAAGTTTAAAATATTTACTGTTTAATTTTTTTTCCGATTGCATAAATAAAAACAACCATAATATAGTCACTATTGCTAGATTGATCACAAGATAATTGATCATCAGTCAATATGCGCGATTATAAGTGTCAATATTATGGTCAAAGAAATCGTACGTCTTACGTCCGCCATTTTAAGCGTGTGTGTTTTGTAAATAACTGTTCACAAGATGGACGCGGTATAACTTTCAGACTCGACTCACTAACGAGGATTGGACTGACGGGCACGTTGACGATGCTCATACAAAGGTGACTTACATTTTAAACTAAACGTTTTCAAGGGATCTTTTGATTGACATGTTTAATGTTGTTATACAATATTATTTGAAGGTTTATACGGAATTATTAGTATGGGTAAAAAGTTCCTGAATAGTTTACACTTATAACTTTCATGAAAGTGTACCGGGGCGTTATGTTTTATTGTCATCTTTTCATTTTCTATTTTGGGGTCATTTTACATTACAACAGCATCAATTGAACATGGAATTACTGTAACATATGTAAAGTCTTGTCTCATTAAATGTTAATCGAAAGATCCAACATTTGATCTTTCCATCAAAAATAACCCTTTGTGATATTGAACTTTGTCTTCGATTGGAGTTCCATTCTAACCTAACATGCCATAAAATCATTGATAAAACATTAATGCACGCCAGCTTCGCACTAATACTTGTCACTAAAATGTTACTAACCAAAAAAAAAAGAGAAACAAATAATAATCCCTAACCAATTCCAAAAATAGGAAGTACTGCGTTTCGAACGAGAGCTCCTGCAACTGGAACAAGAAGAATTGAGGAGACAAAGAGAAAATTTACTCAGAGACCAGAATAGGATTATACAGAAGTCTGTACAAGACATATCCTCGGTGCCAAGTACTGCAGAGAAGCCACCTTTAAGCAGTCGGCCAAAACCTAACCAAAACTACCGGCATTCGATGCCGAATTTATTAGTCAACGAGCCTTATACTACTGTAGCACCAATTATCCCCGAAAGGCCTGTGTTTGATGAGAATTTGAAGCGGAAACCGTTTGTGTCCGAGGAGCATATTCAAAGGCATTTTGGTGTGGAGGAGAGTAGGAAGGTTTTGTATGCAGACAGGAAGATTGTGGAAGCCGTGAGGAGGCCCGTGCCGTCAGTGAGGCCGCAGCAGCCAATTTTTCCGCCCAAGCCGAAGACGAGGGAGTCCATTGAGAGGGAAATTACTATGAGGTACTTCACAGTCTTCTTATTATATCTGCAATTTCTTTTTAAAGAGGAACCTACCTTTTAAAATTTCGAAGAATGTCTTAACAAAGAACAAATGATTCTCTGACGCGTTAATCAAAAGTGCAACTAATACAAAATATTTTTCGTCTTCAGTGTACGATTTAGATCTCTGAAACTACTTGAGATAATAATGGTCTTTGATTTAACGGTGTGGACTATTATGGGAGCGACTGCCGTATTCAATACAATACTTTCAGATTTTTTAGGCAAATGCATCGGATATAGCCTATCGACGCCATCTTACGACAATACTTAACGTGGCTTCTGAATCATGGAGGAAATTAAAATAGAAATTCCAATATTTGAAATATCAAATTTACAAAAATCTCAACATATTTTACTCCATTTTAGTAACTGTGCAAGTCCAATCAATTGGAAAATACTAATGTAATTAATTTTTTTCTTTAACTCCTCTTCATAATATTTCAGAAGCAGTCGCGTGCCGTCAGCCGTAGAGTATGTGAATGTAGACAGGACACCGGTACAACTTCGACAGAAGCCCGTGGTCAACGGGAACTCGCAATACCAGTCGATGACCAGGCACACGCTGCAGGTAGCTATACAACTTGATTATTTATTACTCGACTGCGCCAGAAGGAGGGTTATGTTTTTCGAGAGTACATATGTAGGTTTATTTGGCACGCTGCGCAGCCTGAACGGAAGCTTGAGAGGTGTCGTTAGATTCGTAAGTAGTTAGTATGAGTGTGACACTGGGTATATCAAAATAATAATAATAAGAAAAACAAAATGGCGGAATTTTTGGGATTTTTCATTTCCAAATTTCACAAAAAGGCAGTCGGGAGTTTTTGTTTTTAAAATTATGGCTTGGGATAAATTCAAAAACTGTCGTTTGTTAACTCAGTTGAATTTAGAATTTGTCAAATGGTTAACCCAACGGCTTAGTGCTGACATCTGGGGGTATTTTTAAAAAATCTTGATTTTGGCCTTATGATCTATATTAAAGACTTTCTCAGAATGCCTACTAAGGTCAAGCCTGTAAGTAAGACTTAGTAAGTGGGTGACAAAAATATGTATGTATGCTGCTGCTTGCGCCGAATAAAAGGAATATTTCGAGCGTTATTTAACTTTTAACCTGAGAATAAACCATAGAACCTGAGAAGATAGAGCCCCATTTTTGAATCCTTAGGTCAAACCGATGAGTCGGATAATTTTCGTTCGATATTGAATGACATAATCGATCGATTTTCATTCGACTCACCGGTCTTGGGCCAATCATACTTTTCAAAAATAAAGCTCCTAGAAAACCTTGTCTCGACGAAACGAAATTGTATTAGGTTGGTAATAACCCAGCTGCAAGGAAAATGACTTAAAGAAGAAACTGAGAGAACAACTTTGTTTTATTTAAAAAAAAATGCTCTACGTTTCAGGCGCTGAGTGCCGCCCCGACGCCAAAGCTGATCTCAAACACAGACTGGATGCAGTCACGAAACAGGAAACCTGCCAACTACAACTATAACCAACACTGGCTTATACAGGTACCTATCAAACACCGGTACTCAGACCCTCTTATTTAGAAAAATAATGAACGTTCTGTAAGCCTAGTTTAACTAACATATGGTCAGTATCGTTCTTTCACATTAAATTGTTGGTAAGCGAGAAAGGGACTAAATATATTTTAGATAAACTGAACGTTAATAATTTATTATAGACCGTGGTCAGGTGCTCTATTTTTAAAATTATGACACCCAAAATCGATATACTATTTTTCTTCTACATACGAGTACATTTTAAAAATTGGGTTCCAGGTAGTTTTTGCAAACGGGTAGGTATTAACCATGGGGCAATTACACTGAGGAGATGCCGTTTGAAATGGCGCAGTAATGTGATGATTGGCGCCTCGCCGACACTGCAGTGGGCGGAGCTTGTCATTGGTCGTGCTCCATGGTTGGAGCCACGGCCGAAACCAAGCATGTCGCACGTTTGCCTTGCGCGTCGGGGAGCTGAACAAACACTTTCTTACAAAACGCTTATTACGGCATCTCCTCTTTGTAATTGCTCCATGGTATTAACTATGCTACTTCGTTGTGTCGAGCGAAGCGTGAGAAATTTTCTGCTCAGGACGCCTATTGTCGCGCCTTTGTACATTAAGTCGGGAGTGATTTTGCGAGATACGTCGCAAAAAATGGCAGAAGTCTATTATAGGTATTACTTAACCGACATGTTTTTTTTCTTAGATTTACTTTATTGGTGGCACCATACTAATCGTGGAATCTTATATATCAGGAAGCAGAACAAAGGCGGATAGACGAGCAGAGGAGCAAAATGCTCGCGGCGCAGCGACACTCCCACCACCAGGACATGCCGGCGCCGAACCTGCACACCATGCATCCGCTAAGCACGAGGTAACCTCATCATCGACATATCTGGTGGATTACGTGGTTAATCGACCCTGTACATCCTTGTGTTACAGTTTTTCGGAACCACTTAATACGATTAACTTTTTATTAAAGTTTGTTTTTTCATCTTATTAAACATTCATCAGATTATATAATTTAATGTTCACTCTGTATATAAAATGTATATAGTAAAGATGTTTATAGGTAGTAGACTAAGTAAACTAAAAAAGGAAAATAAAGTGTCCTTGAAATTTTGTTTTTGCCTACCGTAGGAAAAATCTCTATGCACGTTACTACATAACTGGTATTTGTTTACTGGAAAAAAAATATTCATTCTTAATGAAATACTTAATGTTGTGTGCGGATAATGTAAAAAATTGTCTATGCTATTTTTCAATCTCCTTACAAAAAATGGTGTCGAACATTTGCTCCGGTTTTCATTTATGTGTAAGTTTAATTTACTAGTTATTTCTTTATATCGTCCTCGTATCGTAGACAACCTACCTGTCTACCTGTGACTGTGACCATGAACGCTGCAAGGTGTTTGAAAACTTCGGTATAAATAAATAAGTTATTAACGCAATAAAACCGTATTAAAATAGTTCAATTTAATGTGTAACAATCGCGAAACATAACAAATTATTACTGCATTTTTGTCTTCAGCCAGCAGCAGCTGACGTCCGAACCCAAGCGGCCGCAGCGAGCGGAGCGTCCCGAGCGGTCCGAGCGAGAGCGAGAGCGAAGCGAGCGAGACGACAAGCTGCTCAGCGTCAGCGGGAAGAGGAAGTGTTCGCACTGCGGGGATGAACTTGGTTAGCAGATTTAAACTAACACAGGATTCTATGGGAGAAAGAGCACTTTAATAACACTTATTTACATTCATCCTCTGCCGTGCTCATGCCTGTCAACTGTCAGGATATTTTATATGGAAAAAAGGCAGTAACAGTATATATTCACCAAATTGATGCTAGTTTTATAATGTGCATTACAATAAATAAAAAATATGATTTACTTAAACTTGATCATTTACGAAAAAGCAGGCCGTAAGATACACGGACACTGATAGCGTTTGGTTAATTCAAATTTTTTTTCTGAACTGATGTCTGACCTTAGACACAAGGGCTAATTTTTTCTAGTAAGCTTAATTCTTATTCTAAATCTTAATTACGGCTATTTATAGCAAACTTTTTAAATCTCGGGACTTCATGCTGGCGATATGATAAATTGTTTTTCGCCAGACATCCGCTCTCTCCGCTCGCCTTCGTCAACTTTTTTTTTTTTCTGAATAGATGTCAGTCTTTAGACACAAGTTTTAGTTTTTTCTAATTCATTGCGGCTTAAGATGAAAAGCTTTTTAGTCACTGGAAGTCATTGTAATAATTAATAAAATTTTTTTTGGTAGTACCCACGGACCATCTCCGGGTTTTTTGCGGCTGGGTTACTATAATTGAGCGGTTATAGCTTTGATAATGCTTTGTTGCAAAAACGTACATTTTAATAAGTCCAGCTGAGATAAACGAGTAAAGACCACGCGTGTCTTTTTCGCTCACATAGATGCTTTAAACGCATTACATATGCGAAAGTATGTCTGTTACACTTTCACGGCTAAACCTCTGGACCGATTATTGAAACGTGGTATGGATATAATAGTTCAAGACGCGAACTCAAACATCGTCTACTTTTTTGCAGCTAGCATCCTTATAATTAACTTATTGTAACTCATGCAGGTCGTGGAGCGGCAATGATAATCGAGTCGCTATCGCTGTGCTACCACGTGTGGTGCTTCACGTGCGCGGTGTGCGGCGCGCGGCTCGGCGACGGACGCGTCGGAGCTGACGTACGCGTGCGCGGCCGGCGGCTGCACTGCCATCACTGCTACTCGGGGGACGACGGGAGGAAGTACTCGTGTGTTTAACGTTCCAATTTCAAATTGTTCTTTAAATCTAGAGGGAATGTTGAATTGTTCGGTTTTCGAATTACATCTATGTGTTCAATAAAACTGTTCTTCAAATCTAGAGGGAATTATGGAATGTTCGGTTTTCGAATCACATATTTATGTGTGTGTTGACTTTGTTTTTCTTAAACCGATGCCGTTGTAACCCGCATCCTGCTTCGGCTGTACTGCCACTACTGAAGCCGCGAGGAACTTCTGCAAGATATCTCTGACGGTCTGTACGCCAGTATCCTGCAAATGTAAATGCTTTAGCAAGTTCATTGTTTACTAAATGTAAAAAAAAATTCTATCAACTAGATTATCAGGCATTTCTTGCAAATGGAAATACGGTCTTACAGTGCGTTTACACTTGGCCAGCCCTGTTTCCCAGGGAAGTAGGCAGCGCAAGTATGTCGTCAATACACGTCACTCGCGTTGTCACTGCCAAAGTCTCAAAAAAAAAACCCCACAGTGGCTTGAGCAGGGGCTTAGTGTAATCATAGGGTTACTCGGGCCTCGGGGTAATAATGTACACATATGTATGCATAACTTTAGGAACTGTCTTCCGCCTGTACTTCCTAATTCATATGCAAGTAGACCTGTGTCTAGAATACAATGTGCGTGAGATACTGAACAAGGAATAGACAGAGAATGAAAAGGTTAAACAAAAATGTTAAAAATTGCTTATTGACTTTTTCAATACTTTTTTTTCATTCAATTACGTTAATTAGAAAATGTGGAAATTGGACTCATTGAAGATAAAAGTTATTGTGTTACTAAGATTTTTATATACTTATCTAATCTAGAAAACAGAAATATTCGAATATAATTCTAATTTTACTTCCCCAAAAAGAATATTATATATAATAGTCCATAATTCAGGACTTTAAATAGTGACATAAATTTCCACAATATCCATCTACATAGAGTAAGATTGTTGTTTTAATTATGTTAAAATCTATTGTACATATATTTACTTAAAATCTGTCGTTGTTATGCCAAAAGCAATGGAAATCTGATTCTAGAAATTGGACATGCGAGCGTATATTGACATAGGCGTGATAGTTTTCTACCACGCCGACTGTCAATATGCGCACACGCAAACACTCAAAACGTCTCGGCGACTCAGCTAGTTCCTGAGTCCGCTATTGCACGCTTTTGTTTCCACTTAATTTTTTTATCAATACTGGCCATTAAGACGCCAAATGTAAAAATAAAAAAAGAATGTCTTCTAAGCATTCTTTTTCGTTTGAATTTTTTTCCTAAACATATTTGAGGTTCTGGTTTTTGTTTTTATTTTTATGGTTATGGTAGCATCATTTCCTTACAGTATTAAGTTTTCGTTTCTACTTTAGTTTTGTGCCATGTCATAACATTTTTTTTATTTCACTTAATGATAACACGAAGTACATATCTACTTATAATACAGTTAATTGTTGAAATAAATAAAATACATACACGTTTCCAAATTTGTAATTATTTTAAATTGGCGTACGTGATGATTGTATTTTCGAATATAATTTGTAATATTTTGTAAATAGATTTTTAATTTATATCTTAGTGTGTCTTAATGTTTAGCTTTAATAGTTATTACTTTAGTATAAAAGAAACATTTAATCCAAAAATGTATCATTAAAATAATCTTTGTGTAAATCTTTTCCAGAGTTATTTTTTTTTATGTATTTTTACATCACTGTAACATCATTTTATCGTGTGGATACTTAACTGGGTATACCTAATCCTAAATATATTTTAATACGAGTTCTCTTGTGATTCTTGCAGACTTGTTATGTTATGAACAACGTGTACATTTTATATGCTTATAAGTAATTCACACTGTGTAACAATAAACTATTCAAAATTGATATTTGTTTTCACTGACTTCTATATCTTCATCATCTTGACGCTTATTATTATAAACCCTAAAATACGAGTTTAAGTGAATATCTTTAAGTAAATCGGTTAGAAAAATCTCTGATCGGTGCCTATACTCATGCCTACCATTAGATATTGAAATAAATGAATTTTAATTTTTTAATTAGACATTTCAACAATTGTATGTCCAATCTGTAAAGCGCCCCTGGCGGATATTAAGGTAAATAAGAAATTTTCACGTAAATTTAATGCTTTTTATGTCTATAAAAAGCCTCAAAGAATTAGCATCCAGGGCCGTAAAATACATTAAAAAAAATTATGGTAAAAATTATCGCCCGACGAGAAATTATTGACAATGTTCGTGCTTGGCTCACTGATTCTATTGCAAATACTATGGAGTGGAAGGAAGTAAACAGAAAAAAATAAATTAATGAACACAAACAAAAATGTAGGTAAGTACACAATTTCACTGTTGTATGTCAAGTTCGACTACATACGTAATATAAACCTCCTACCCTAATTTTAATCTTTATTTTACCGGTTGGAAGTTCAATACTAAAGGAAGATTTTTATGTAGAAGTGTTTTCTCTTACATACTATAAATATTTACTTTTAAAGAAAAACCCAAATAATAAAATATTTCTATTATTTTAATAGCAATTTTAAACAATATTCATTATCGTTACTTTAAACAAACCCTGAACATGAAATCCACATCAAGGAGTATATGCGAGCAAGTGAATTTATATGAGAAGGCATTGGATAAGGTATGAATTTCTTATAAATTATTTATAACCTCAAAATATTTTTGAATCATGAAGACATCGATTTTTAGTTACGACGCCATCTTGGGATATATTAGTGAACTAAAACAATTCGATCGTACCTTCATTACGTGACATTTCCCAGATATCTCGAAACCCTCTAAACGAGATGATTGCACCTATTTCTGGTGATCTCTTAAGGAAATCCCCTGTTTATTTTTTATTGACCATCCGAGAAAAACACGTGAATTCGACGTTCAAGTCACAAAGTCATGCTCACGTGCACACCACAAAGTATTTATCACGGGTATTTATACTGCAACTCGTTGTGATAACATCGCCTAGAATTTATAATTCCTATAGGTAATATAATAATAACTGCATAATTTCTAATATTCCCTCTGTGCGCCTTTTGCGGTAGAAACTTTTGGATCGTTTCCAAAAAGCTGATAGAAGTTCCCGCGACCGGAAAGCTAGTTACTCATTATAACCGTGTACGATCGGTGATGGCAATGCTGCCAACCTTCTCGGTACACTACCGCAAGGCGCGACGTTAACGGGACGGAACAATTTGTAATAAATACTTCATTTTATTAGGTAATTTTTTTTCTATTTTAATTTATGGGTAGGTTTTATTAGTTTAGTTTTAATAAATCATATCTCTAAGGAAATTGTATTCAAATGTGATAGATAAATAAATTAGTTGTTACTTTTATGGTTCCTATAGAAATAAACCTGTGAGATGGGAGCTGACAACTGTCAGCCATCGCGCAGAATATAACACTCTGGCGCTCTCTCGTTTCGGAGGCCAAGATCCACTTGAGTGTCTTCGAGTCGCTGAGCTAGCGAAGTAGGTAAGTGTAGAAATAAGTTATATGACACTATTCCAGTATGTAGGTAAAAGATTTATCTTTTTCTGCTGGTAGAAAAAAAGGTTTGCTAGTTAGAAGTGATTAAAGTATACTGAAAAATATATGATTTCATATAAATAAAAAGATACATATTTTTCAGTTTATAAAGTATTCCGTATTTTTTTACCGAAAAAATTATAATGTAAACAATAATAAGGAAAAATGAAAAGCAACTAATTGGATATTAATTTAAGTACTCTAACAGCATCTTTAATTTAAACATTTTTCTTATATTATTTATTCTTGGGGAATCTTAAAAAGGACTGGAGCCTAGGATTACTTCTTTCATTTAGGTATAGGCTTTGTGTAGATTTAGTCTAGACTTTTTTAGATCATTCATCAGCAAATCATGTTCGCAATTCATTGTCATGGGATGGCCCTAACTAATCGATTGGACATATCAATGGCGAGCGGAAACCGAAGTCCGCCATTGTTGATCCAAAGTACTTCCGGTTAATTTTTGCTTGCAACCTCGACCGTGTCCGTGGGAAAACTGACGTTTAATTTTCATTCGAGTATGAAATTTTCGAAATTGTTGTTATGAAAATGGGTCTGGGTCTTGTATGTTTATTATATACCTACTATCTATAGTTAGCCGCCATGTTTTTTGGATCTGTCACGAATTGGACTTACTTATCTCTAAAGGCACCGAGAATCGGCCCCCAGGTTGGAATAGAGAAAGCGCTAAAATGATCAGAA
This sequence comes from Euzophera pinguis, assembly GCA_947363495.1. NCBI lineage: Eukaryota > Metazoa > Arthropoda > Insecta > Lepidoptera > Pyralidae > Euzophera > Euzophera pinguis. The sequence continues at coordinate 11,755,733 of OX376174.1, read as the reverse complement.
AATAAAAAGTTGGTAAATGCTTCTTGTTGTGTTCGTTGCAATGTCAAGAGTATTAATTATTAAATTACGTTAGATATCTAATAAACTGTTCCATGAATCACAAACTGGTGACAAATTAATATATTTTTTGGAATTAAATAAAATTTATTTACACAAAACATGGTTAATGAGGGTGTTACATCGGTTTTTTTTATTTTTATAGTTCAAATAAACCTTCATTTCAAGTGTAAAGGTGGTGACGGACGAGTGAGACTACCCCGACAGGGAATTGGTTAAAATAAACACGTTCGAATTAATCACTTACATACAAGTTTGTAAATGCTCTCGTTTGTGAAACAACAAAGTATGCTGTTTGTAAGAAACTGATAAACTGTTATCCATCATTAACTGTTTCGCACTTTTTATTTTCTTAGAAGCCTCAATCATATTTACGAGTATGTGCTCAACATTATGTGCAGTAAATTTTCATGTGTTTTCCGATTTATGTAGATAATACTTATTTGTTTACGTTTATCCAAACAGACTAAATGCTGTTTATAGATTCACGGGTGCCGCTTGTTCCATATTTATATTGATACAGGAGCACTTTTTTAATTATTAGATTCGCCAATTTTGCGTGCCTCACACTTTTCAAAAATAGCAAATTTACTTAGTAGAAATCCAGTGGATTTGCCTGTGTAAACGGGGTTCATTCCGGGGATGGACCCCGTTTACCCAGACAAATTCACGGGATTCGGGTAACCACTTACCACCAGCCTGTAGGTGACGTACCGTTCCTGGCAATTTTCGAAACTTTTCGAATGTTGCCGGCAATTTCTAATGTTCCCGGCAACTTTGAGGAACATCGGAAAGTTGCCGGCAATATTCGGAATATTCCCGGAAAACCGCTGGGAAATTCCCGTAATTTGGGAATATTTTCAGAGGCAAATCACTAAAACATTTATTAATTTGTGGGTCCCGGGGAAGGACATGAGCAACTAGGCTGTTTATCGCGATGTCAAGGGGTAGATATCACGTGGTTGGAGCCGCGGACAGCATGTTGGTTTTGCTAGTAATTTAGTTAGTATAGGTACTCGGGATTTTTTGTTCATTGCAATGGCGTGCTAAATCATTGTCAGTAAACCGGATTTTGGTGTCATTATGACGGCAATTTAAATATGACTTACTTAGATACAAAAAAATCTCGTTATAAAGACTATTAGACCGGGCGATTATCTTACCACAAAAAATTTGATGTCACAAAAATCCATGCAAAAACCTCATCATCTCAGTGCCTTCCCGGTTGTCTTCAGCTGTTCGCCTCGGAACCCAGGCTCCGATGTCAAATAAACCTAACGTAGACCATATATTACTATAAACTCTCTATTTCCATCTTAACAGCCTGTGTTAATTTATAACCATGATGGGCTTTGAAGCGCAACTGAGTATGTCGGGAATGAGTAAAAATTCGACTTCGAAGAATGTAATCTCAATATCAAATCGTTATAAAAAGATTTTGGATTTTTTTTGACTAGCTAAGTACGTTATAAACTTTTTCTTACTCGAAAATAAGAAGGCTAGCGGCTAGCTAAGGAAGCAACCTGTAAAACACTAAGACGAAGGACGATATTATTCGTATCATTAGAAAAAATCCTAGAAGGCAAGTAAGATGACACAGAGTAGGTACCCATAAGCAAATGCGTCAAACAAGACTTGCTTATCACGTCACGTTAATCGGGTTTTCTGCACATTATCCTTAAAACTAAGACCTTGGTTACTATCTGTAAGAATCTTCTCATTGTTTCCCAAGATATTACCTGTTTTATGCTAATTTTCAATTACTTAATTTCTTGTACTTAATAAAGGCAAAGGTCTTGTTATATTGAATCAGCGTAGTCAAGTTCCTTGTAAATGATATCACGGCGTTACCTGTTAGTAAACAAAAATCCAACGGCTTTGTCTCACTGGAATACAAAACAAACAAGCGTAAATAGACTGCTAATGATGACGCGAAAAATTCATTTCAATCAGCCTACGGTCAAGAGTGGTAGGTTAGATCGCAAGAGGGACTAAAAATAGATTAAAAATTGCAACAGTGTGACGATGGCTTTAGGGCAGAAAGGTGTGCGGTCCATCTAGCCGGCCACAATTGGTTCACAATAGCTTGGACGCTCAGTGTCGCGCCGCCGCCCGCATGCCCACGACGCGCCGTATCCTGACCTCGCGGTGGTTCCGTACTCGCCGTTCCCCCAACCCCGAAGAGCTCGATGACGTTCGATCCAGGACCCTCCCTCGGAGCGACATGGACCGCCGTCCGCGCGTCAACCGAGTCCTCAGCTCCCCGGCGCGAACGCAACATCAAACCAACCCACCCCTCGATGAAGAATCCCTCGAAAGAGGCTATCCATCAATGGGCCACCTGGAGTATGTCCTCGCCGGATCCTCACCGCCGGCAGAAAGCGCCCCTAACATGTACGACAGCTTCGAAGAACCACCTCTGGATCTAACTGCGCATATCTGCAGCGACTCCTTACGTCAAAGTGCGCATGAGCAGATGAGAGCGGTCGGCGGAAGATTGCGGCTATTGGACGAGTTGGAATCCGGTGTCATTACTGTAGAATCTGCTTCGGATACGTTTTCGACTGCTTCGGAAGCCGAAAGGAATGTGTGTTTATTTTGGGCGGCGTTTCTCAAGCTCGCTAATTGGTTGCCGCCGCTGGTTGCCGCTGGCGCTAACCCGCTATATTACGATGCTCTTGGATTATCTCCACTTCACGTGGCAGCGTTCAGCGGATCTATAGAATGTGCAAATTATTTGCTGTCTTGCGAGGTTGACCCCAATTACATGCCGAGATGTTTCGCGCCACTTCATTGTGCTGCTTTCGGTAACTCCGTACAAGTAGCTAATTTGCTAATAAGTCGCGGTGCGTCAGTCCACGCGGCAGTTAAATATGTCAATTGTGAAGGAGGCTTGTTACACTGTGCGGTTAGGGCCAACTCTGTGGAATGTTTGAAGCTGTTCATATCTCACGGTGTCGACGTAAATCAAATTGAATCCGGCGGTACCAATGCCATACACCTAGCGGCTGATTTGGGAATGGTTCAATGTCTGACAATACTTCTTGAGACGCCTGATGCCGACCCAAATGTAAGAACGAGAGTTGGAGACAGGGAATCGACTGCATTGCATTTGGCGGCTGATGGGGGTTTTGCAGAATGCGTGGATTTGCTTCTCGCAAAAGGAGCCAACGCGACTTTAAAGAATCATCGTGGTTTTACCGCTTTACATTTGGCAGCTCGATCAGCAAGTTTAGAATGCGTCGAATCTTTGCTAAGAAAAGGAAATGCTAATCCCAACTCTATGGATTTCGATATGAGAACACCGCTTCATGCAGCTATCGGAAAATCCGACAGCGCCTGCGATATTATTGAAACTTTGATCAGTTGGGGCGCGAATGTAAATCAAAAGGATGAATATGGCTTTACACCGCTGCACCTGGCTGCACTTGACGGGCTGTCCGCGTGCGTCGAGACATTAATCTATCACGGCGCTGACGTAACCACAAGGTCTAAAAAAGGAAATTCGGCTCTTAACGTGATTGCTCGAAAGACGCCTGCATCTCTTGCTATGATCACCCGGAAGCTGGACTGCGCTATCACACTGCATCACTCCCAGAGCAGCAATAGAGAAGTCGAATTGGAATTGGATTTTCGAAACATCCTACAACATTGCTATCCTCGAGAAATAAGTTACCTAAATACTTTTGTAGATGAAGGACAAAAAGAGGTTTTATTGCATCCATTATGTTCAGCGTTCCTATACATAAAATGGGAAAAAATACGTAAATATTATGTGGCCAGATTATTCCTGAGTTTTATATTCGTCCTTGGCCTTACACTTTATGTTCTAACTGCTCTTGCGCATAATTGTTACAATGGAAGTAAAGATATGGAAGAGACCATTCAGGAGCAAGAACTCTGTCAAAAGCAGTCCATACTTGGAGACCTGTTGAGAAAAAATCCGTTTGTTATTGAAATGCAGTGGTGTGTGTTAGCCGGCATCACGATTTTTGAGATCTTCAGGAAAGTTTACGGTATTGCTGGGTACTCGACTGTTAAACAATACTTGATGCAATGTGAAAACATCATTGAATGGTTCGTTATTGTGAGCGTTTTTCTCATTTCGTATATTTACACAAACATAACCTACACATGGCAGAATCACGTTGGAGCATTTGCTGTGCTCGCCGGCTGGACTAATCTGATGATGATGATTGGGCAGCTCCCGGTGTTTGGGACTTACGTGGCGATGTACCAAAAAGTGCAAAAAGAATTCGCGAAGTTACTAATGGCTTATTCCTGCATATTAATTGGATTTACAATTAGTTTCTGTGTCATATTTCCCGATTCATCATCATTTGCAAATCCGTTCATGGGTTTTATAACAGTATTAACAATGATGATTGGAGAGTTGAACTTGGATTTGCTATTGAATGAGCCGGATGGCAACGATCCGCCCGTCCTATTGGAATTCTCCGCGCAAGTAACGTACGTGCTATTCTTGATGTTCGTTACTGTCGTACTCATGAACCTGCTCGTTGGCATTGCTGTCCATGACATTCAAGGCCTTAGGAAGACGGCAGGTCTATCTAAGTTGGTCCGTCAGACTAAATTAATTTCGTACATGGAAATGGCATTATTCAATGGATATTTACCGAAATGCCTTTTAAAAATATTGCATTCATCTGCTCTCGTGTCTCCCCAAGCGTACAGAGTTGTTTTGAGCGTGAAACCGTTAAATCCAAGTGAGAAGAGACTTCCAAAAGATATAATGATGGCGGCTTATGAAATAGCGAAAATGAGAAAACAGTATGGGCATACAATATCGACTAGTGGATCAACGACGGGGGCTTACTCGTGTTTTAAAAAGTACGAGAACAACAATGACTCTAGCTACCGGGAGTACGGCTATTCTTCAGGACTGGGGAGCCTGCAAGGGAGATTGGACGAGACGTCTGAAAACGTGCGTCAGTTGACTCAGGAAGTGCGGGAATTAAAGAAGTTAATAAGTGCCCAACAGCTCGTGATACAACAAGCGCTGGCCGGCGCGATGGACAACCGTTGATGATATAATGGTCGGCGGAGTCATTTAGTTTCAATGCCAACGGTACACAAGTCAATAAACTATAGCAAGCGTGCATTGTCCAACGTTTGTACTCGTTTAGACCAATTGTGGACTTTGCGGACTTAAAAATTCAGAGCGGTGATATTTTTGCTTTATATTTCATTAGACGTAAGTTAGACGGCGTAAGTTTGTAACATTATTATTAGATTTGTTTAGTGACGCAGGACGTACTGGACACCCGATTTTCATCAAATTGTAATGTTTTTATTGTGAAAATAAAATAAAATTTTACCTGAGAATTGGTGCAAATTTTATTATACTTAGTTATTTAGGTATGTTTTTGCACCGACACTTTACTAACTTCGTTACGTTACTGACAAGTTTCAATAAAACTAAAACATATTTAAAACACATTTATTTCAACACAAATAATTAAATTTAATTTAATTTACTAATAAATTATAATTAACAACAACATACATTAAAATTTCTAACATTTGACACATAAAAAAATCACAGTTACTAGGTATACGGGTTAGGTATTTGCTACGTATTTTCATATTCAATATTTTTATTTATAAATCTTGGTACGAACGATGATTCCAAAGATGATTGGAATAATTACCAAAGTAGAGAAAAGACAAAAAAAATTATGATTTTTTTATAAATGCTTAGTATATCAGTACAATATTTTGGCACTATTCATTATCATCATTTCAACCGCAGTCAGTCCACTGCTGGACATAGGCCTCTCCTAATGATTTCCAAAATGACCAATTGGCGGCAGCTGATTACTCATAGTCCAAATTAAATAATGGCTTTCTATATAATAGGGAACAGATGAAAATTAAATAATCGCTTGATTATTTATCTGGTGGTAGGAATAGGTTTCTTCATTTTCCGAAAAAAATATAAGATTTCTAGGCCTTTATATAAAATTGATAGTTTGACATTGACACTGACATTTTTTTTTTATATTGCCATATGTCTATCGATGTGGCAGAGGCATAAGCCCTTAGGTTATAAAATCGATTTTCAATTATTTTTTAAAATTAATTGGCTGTTATTTTTTCGGATAAGAAACCTTATTATTACCATCAGAAAAATAATCAGGCTTTTTTGAAATTTTTATTTGTGCCGTATTATCTTTGGGAAGGCCCTCGTAGACCTCGAGCTGTGTTCTTCGCGTTGTATGCTTTGGACTGCATCATGAGTTGCTTTAATTTTACAATATAACACTCTATTATTCTTTCATATCATCAAAAAATAATCACAGAATAATTTGGCATTTACGATTGTTTTAGGTATTTACGATTGTGCGTATAACACAATAACATTTTCAGGAGGGCAATCGCGGTAACTACAAAATACGAATAATGTATTTGCTAAAACTAAACTTAGACGCCGAGGCCTATTTTTGAGAAACAGTGAATCAAATTAATCTCTTTCGATATCGAATGATTTTCGTTCACCAATCCGCGCGACTTGCGGGATTGCCCACAGAAATAAGAATTATAAAAGTGTTATTAGCAGGCCAGTTAACTTTGGCATATGCTACGGCACATTCTACCGATTCTTATTTCTGTGGGCGTGTCGTCAATCACGCGGGATATGCGTCAGTTTGAATGGATCTTAAATTTATTTAAAAAAAAAAGGTTTCCAGATCGTGTAATTTCAAAGTCGGGTTTTCGTTTCTAAAATTTCAAGTTAAATAAAGTAGAAGGTATGCGGCTGCAACTCCAACTGCGCCATTTTAGCCAACAATCTATGAAGCCTACGATGTGCTCGCGCCGCGGTGCCACTGGTGACCCCCGCGCGAGGCCCCGCAGCCCCCGCCCCCGCGGGCCCCGTGCTCCCCGCGGGCCCCGCACCCGCGTGCTGCGCGTGGTTCCGTACGGCCTCGGGGCGCACCTCCCGACACGCGTCTAGACGCTGTTGGACGTGACGCGGCATCTGGCGATGACAATTTATTTTTTAGGACCAATTTCACGAACATCGTTTTTATACAAGAGTAACTAATCTAAGCATAAAGAAATAATGGTAGAAATTTTTATTCCAGAGACAGGGTACCGGAATTATATTTGAATTAACAGTATATTCTCATGTTAACTGTGTGGTGAAATGTAAACTACATTTATACGAGACACGAGAGACAATTGCGTCATTATCCTTGAAATAAAACTTGCCAAACTTTGGTGAAATCGGCCCTTAATACCCATCATTATTCAAAAGTTTTCCCGGTTGAATCCTCCGCTATGTGCTTCGGAGCCCAGGGTCCGCTATGTGCTTCGGAGCCCAGGGTCCGCTTTTTCCCTGTTTTTATTGATACTGAAGCGTTATAAGACTTTCATTCTGGCCCACATAGAACTTTGACAGATCTTGAGTGTGGTGACTGAGCTTCACTAAATTACCATGTCATATAAGATAACCAGAATACTTAAGTCGTGGAGTTTTATTTTGAACTAGCTGTTTCCCGCAGCTCCGCCTGCGTCAAAAAGTTGCGTTTAGTTTTACCCCGGGTTTTCAACTATATTCATACCAAATTTCATCGAAATTCGTTCAGCGGTTTGGCCGTGAAAGCGTTATATACAGACCTTCGCTATTATTGCATATGGATAAAAATGGAAGAGTGCCTTTGATATGCTCTTTTATGGACCAGAAGCTCTTCTAGGTATTCCCGGTGCGGCGATTGTATTCTCGATCTCGCCTGTTATCGAAGGTGTAATGCCATTTTTGCTATGCCATAAATATTAAGTCGATTAACTGCCTAATTGCTCGATTGTTGAGTAGGGGATCGATTCCGCTAATGAACTTTTAAAGGCCACGCAACTGATATTCAATCGCGACTTAATTGTGTTGCATTTTTTTAAAAAATGCACATGTGAATAAAATACACATTCTACCCACTTTTGTAAATTATAAATTTCTCACAAAACCCCCAATTTAACCAGAAAGTTATTAGACCAAATGGAAGAATTAATCGGTTATTTAGCTTAATAGGACAATAATTAAAATAAAATAAATTACCTTTTCAGGGTTCTTTATGAATATCCAACAAAACACTTCTGTCATAAAACGCCGAACGACAACCACGTCGGCGAAAATATTGGTTACGACGGTTGCACTATTAAACTCCAAAATAATCGTATTAAATGGCTATTTAAACCTTTAAATTATAAAAGAAAAATAGCGAGCAACTATCGACCCGCTCCGAAAATCATCTGATTTCGTCTGCCGGTGGCGGCAAGTGTGCTAGCTGTCAGTTCAGTCGTAGTGATGGGGACATCGGGAGTCGACATTTCCTCGAATCGACTCGATGAACTATCTATCGACTTCGTGCCGAACCGTGTGAAAACAACAGGCATGTAGTATCGATTTTTGAGATACGCCGGCGACAATTAAACCAACTCGCACGGATTCAATGAGTGATTAAATAAATCCGGAACAAGTAAGGAATGATTCGATTATCGTTTACCGGCTCGTGGAGTTATTCGCACGGCCAGGCCACACCAGTCGAAATCAAAAATTACCACCCGCGTACATTTCAAAAATACAGAATGTTGCTTCCACGATCGCAATCGATACATCTCACGGAGGAGTCAATTCTCTTATTTTAAATAGGTACCTAGTGCACAATTGAATCGCAATTGGATCGTAATGACTTGACTTTGACGCTTCTGATATTCCGTTACTCATTTTATTTACATTTCCCTACTAATATCATTGAAATACGCTCCAGTCGCAAATGAATAGAGATTCAAAACTGTTTAAGCAGAATACCACTATTGAGTGTATTTAAAAAAATGCAACACAATTAAGTCGCGATTGAATATCAGTTGCGTGGCCTTTAAAAGTTCATTAGCGGAATCGATCCCCTACTCAACAATCGAGCAATTAGGCAGTTAATCGACTTAATATTTATGGCATAGCAAAAATGGCATTACAAAGGATGCTATCTGGCCCAGGTGTAGATATTCCTTAACATACTGCAATGGACAGATCCATCAACTTGAATGTTATGCTTGATCATTTGGCCTTTAACCGATTCCTCAAGGCTTGTTGCACTTAGGCTTCGAAGCATTTTCTCTAGATTTTACAACGAATTATAATACTCACATTGAACAAAGGCGAATGCAGTATTGGGATCCACAGAGGCAACAATTTATTCAACACGGTGGAGTTACATTCCAACAGAGATTCCAGAAGACTCAAAAAATGCAGATTGACTGTTTCGGCCAACTGTGAAAAATGAAACATCTATATACATAAAAATCAATGCAACTTTTCGTTGTAATTTTATAACTCAAGAACGGGCTCACCTATCCAAACCAAATGTTTAGGCTTTGTTCGGACTATTTAGTAGATGGTTTATGTGAAGTTTGCACAAAATCGGTCGAGCGGTTTTTCATTTATCACTTTATATGTAGCGAAGCACGTACCGGGCCGCTAAAGTGATAAATGAAGAACCGCTCGACCGATTTTGTGTAAACTTCATATAATAAACAAAGAAGAAGCGAGATGTCGCCTTCCCGTATTGCGCCATCTCGCTTACTCACTCGCATTTACATGGATAAAGAAAGCACAGTAATCTCCAAACAAGCATGAATACTTACGATCTTTGACTGCACGGTGACCTGCAGAATGCTGGGCACGAGTTTGCACCAGAAGTCCAGCAGTACGCACACCGTAGTGTTGTGAGGTTCACTGCTGGGCGTGCTGCCGCTGGAGATCTCCTCCAGGTATAACGTCCATAGTTGGCAGAGGATGAACGCGTGGAATAGTGCGTTCATTCGTTGGGGGCCGGGTTTGGTTTGTTCGACGTAGGAAGACATTATTGTCTGCGAAATTAAAGAAAAATGTATATCTATGGCCCTGTAGGCTTAATGTTTTTTTTTGTTTTTGTAGAGCGACATACAACAACATACAACTGGAACATAAGATACCAAGAAGACAAGAAATAAAGCACAATTCAAAATCTAAAATTAATAATGTAGGAGTTCCGCAGGGTAGCATTCTGGGCCCTTTATTGTTCCTAATATATATCAACGATCTGCCTAAGATCACAAATTAATTCTGTACCCTCTTTGCAGATGACATATCAATCGTAATTCCAGACATCATCGTCGCCGTCGTCATTATCGGAGGCTAATACTCATTTGAATCGCTTCGCCATCCTAGTTAGTTAACAGAGTTAACTCAAAACACTCAGAAAGGCACATCACTATGTCGGATACTGAGACCCCGTGCTAGAGCACGCCCGCTCTAATATGAACATGTCGCCCGTCCCCGGTCTAGCATACTCCTTTATACACACTGTTTCCTGTAATTGTATGTTTTAACTGACCTACCTGTAAGTGATCGGTGATGTGACACGTTGCGTCCTGCGGCACCGGTTGCTGCAACGGTTGCTGTCCGCGAGAGTTGCACAACGCTCCCATCACTAGCCATGAGATTAGTCTCACTCGAGATACGCATTCGCATAGCTCACGGGATCTATAAATATGCTAGTTACGGTAATTTTTGTTCTCTGTTTGGATTCCTATGCCTATTTCATATTCCGTCTTAAGTTTTTTCCTATCGTAAAGGTAACCTGGAAGAGATTCCATTAGCGACAAGGCCGCCTATTGTACATCTTTGTTACAAACAATCTTTGTATGTCTATAGTATAATAAAGTGACAACTACAAACAACTTACTTAATGTATTTAAATCATTAAAGAGTTTCCTAAAAAAATATAAAAACTGCTTTTTTGTAAGCTTCTTTTACAAACATTTTGAAATATACAGATTTAAGAAATATAATTATTGTCGAACTAAAAAGATCTTATGTGTACAAAGAATGTGATCTAGGGTATCGTGCCTAGGGTGTCGTTCAGGTTCAGGGACACCCCGGACACTCCATGCGACAGCGGCAAGCGTGATACTTATTACGATTACTACAATTCAGTCGCGTACGGACACGCGTCAATATATGTTACTCGTAGGGTTAGTTATTTACCGTATTAGTCGTCGCAGCGGCCGGGCGGCTGAAGCGTCATCCTTGCATTTGCTTGCTCTCGATTTTTATCCTAAATCAGCGCAGTATTTGTTTCGGGTGTGAGTGTCCGTTCTGTACGTCAGTACTTAATAATACTGTAGTTCAGGCATATGAAGACTTACCCAGGAATGGCGCTAGTGAGCCACGGCATGTGCCTGCCTGCTTGGCCTCGTTCCTGTTTCCCTCTCCCGTGTTCCAGAGCCAATTCCATTGCTACGTACTGAGCGATGCCGCCTTTTACTATCGCGCCTAGGGTGTCTTCGTTCAGACATATCAGGTTTCGGTTAACGATTGATTTTGATACTGAGCCCTGTAATGAAATATTTTAGGTACATTAATGATTTTTTTATTTTTATTTAACATCATTTCTTAATGATGATATACACGCAATATGATTTAATTGCGGGTATACTATTAACCGTTACCGGCTGAAATAATGATGATGTCATTATCCTGATTATTATGCCGCAGTCAATGCTGAAAATAGGCCTCTCCTAATGATTTCCAATATGACCGGTTTGAAGCGACATTTCTGCCCCATCGGCCATCGGTTCTACGCGCAAAGGGTACATTGCGCGTACCCACTGATACTTCAAAGATCTAATCCGCCGGGCTATGTCGGTGACTTATGTACTCCTACGGGCCTCCTCATTTCTGATTCGATCCTGTACGGAAAAGCAGAGCCTCGCCCTTTGCATAGCTCTTTTCACGTATATAATATTTTTTTATAGTTTTCCATTAGATGGGTCGATTTATATAACAGTGTTGCCGGCAAAAATAGCTCAAATTGCTTGTGTAAGCTCCTCTTTACGGTGTAGGAATAATCAAAAGGAGAATATTTACTTATTTTTTACTAGCTTTATCCCGCAGCTCCGTCTGCGTCAAAAAGCAGCCTATGTTTGACCCCGGGTCTTTAACTTTATTCATACCAAATTTCATCAAAAACCGTCCAGCGGTTTGGCCGTGAAAACGTAACAGACAGACAGACAGAAAGATAATATTAGTATGGATTTACTGTAGACAATAATCTTACAGATAACACAGGCACAATAGGTATCTATCACTAAGAATTGTCTTTTTTAATTGTTATATCGTCACTGAATATTTAAAAAATGATACATTCATTTATTACCTTGATCTTATTAAGTAGATGTGGGTCTTGCAACAAATCCAACATATCTGGCAAATGTGGCCTCATACAATCCACGGCCCCGCTTCCTAGATCTCTCACTTCGCCGCCAGGTGGCGCTGCCAGTAACTCACCGGCGCTCAGTTGAGGAGGTAGAAGTAAGGTGCAGCCGTGACCTAAAAATAGTCAATGGTAATGAGAACCTCCATGATTTTGGTTTTTCGAAGTCTGTTGAAAATATAATGCACGTAAAACAAATATTCGCCGTAAATTAACAATTCTGTGTCTAACTGGTAACTACCTCATTTATTTATTTATTTAAACTTGATTGTACAAATACAATTGTAAAGCACAATAGGTGGACTTAATGCTAAAAGCATTATCTAACAGTCAACCTTTGGATCAAGCAGGAGAGTGAATGTGGGTGTAAAATAAAGTTAAATCAACAGAAAAACATAAAAAAATATGCAATACATATATATAGCATATACTTAAACATTCTTTGAAATAATTGGTAACAACTTGTTTTATATATCAAATGTTTAATAAGCTTTTATTGACGATGTCTTAATTCCCAGACACCTGTAAAACTTAGCCAGCAAATAAATTGAATATATATAAATTCCCATCGCAAACAAAGATTTTTCAATATTAGGCACGCATGTAACTAAAGTTTGTTACGTTGAAACGTTTAATAATTCAAATTATCACAGATATAAAGAGGAGTCCAAATTATTTTTGCTAGGTTTTGAACTTCAAATCGATAAACTTTAATATTAAACTTTGATGTCGTACAATAAGACTCACCTTGCAACACAAACTGTACGTATCAATATGAACAGAGGTTGTCATCAGGCATCGTGGTCTTAGTTCACTAGCACTCGACAATCGACCAACTTGTTGTAAAACTAATCTCTAATGTTGCACAATAAGACTCACCTTGCAACACAAACTGTATCAATATGAACAGAGGTTGTCATCAGGCACCGTGGTCTTAGTTCACTAGCACTCGACAATCGAGCAACTTGTTGTAAAACTAATCTCTAATGTTGCACAATAAAAGTTACCTTGCAACACAAACTGTATCAATATGAACAGAGGTTGTCATCAGGCACCGTGGTCTTAGTTCACTAGCACTCGACAATCGACCAACTTGTTGTAAAACTAATCTCTAATGCCACACAATAAGACTCACCTTGCAACACAAACTGTATCAATATGAACAGAGGTTGTCATCAGGCACCGTGGTCTTAGTTCACTAGCACTCGACAATCGACCAACTTGTTGTAAAACTAATCTCTAATGCCACACAATAAGACTCACCTTGCAACACAAACTGTATCAATATGAACAGAGGTTGTCATCAGGCACCGTGGTCTTAGTTCACTAGCACTCGACAATCGACCAACTTGTTGTAAAACTAATCTCTAATGCCACACAATAAGACTCACCTTGCAACACAAACTGTATCAATATGAACAGAGGTTGTCATCAGGCACCGTGGTCTTAGTTCACTAGCACTCGACAATCGACCAACTTGTTGTAAAACTAATCTCTAATGCCACACAATAAGACTCACCTTGCAACACAAACTGTATCAATATGAACAGAGGTTGTCATCAGGCACCGTGGTCTTAGTTCACTAGCACTCGACAATCGACCAACTTGTTGTAAAACTAATCTCTAATGCCACACAATAAGACTCACCTTGCAACACAAACTGTATCAATATAAATAGGTTGTCATCGGGCACCGTGGTCTTCGTTCTCAAAGCCTGTACCAATTCGTATACTAGCACTCGACATACGAGCAATTTGTCTCGATCGCGACTAAATACTCGTACGCAAGCCATGCTGAGTTCGGATATAACTGATAGTTTCACTACGAAGTTCTGGATGCCGTAGCTGATGATCTTTGAGATTGGCTCGAGGATGCTCTGTTGAAAAAATATGCATTGTAAACTGTTTGCTCAATGACTTTAAAGGGAGGAAGATTTGAAAATAACAAAGTCGACGCAGGATTATTTTCCAAAATTAGTGTTTGCACTCAAAAAGAACGTGACCTTTTTGGGTTAGTTGTTCCGCTAGAATATGTTCCATGAATAACTGGAAAAATATCTACAGGAACGGCAATGCGCCCGTGATATCTCTGATGTTGCAGGCGTCCATAGGCTGTCGTCAACCTACTATTAGCTAACAATTCCTTTTCAGCCATCTACGTAACTCAGTTTTGTAACCGGTGATAAAATATTAAAAAAATCTCTTTTTACGGGTTAAAAATTCTTTTTTTTTTTTTGCGTTTGTACTTTTTTCTCTTAATGTTAATTAGTTTCTGAGCTGTATCTTTTCTTCTGTGTATGTAATGGTGCAATAAAGTATTCATTCATTCATTCACTTCTTACCAGTGGATTTCCTTGGTTGTTGCTAAAATCTATCTAATCTACAAAAAAGTATTGAACTTTTACTTATCATCCATACTAATTCAATATAAATTTCTACGATCAATGTTAGGTACATCAAGATACAACTAATAGTCACCTTATGTTGCGCCGCACACGGAATCTTCAAAGTAGCCGTAGCGACTCTCAACAAAGGTAAGACGTCATCCAATTGTGGCAATTGTAAGGCTGTGCTTCTGAACAGCGCTTCAAGTTGCTGAAGTAAAGCGACGCAAGCGCTACTTGGGCCTAACGCTTCAGGGGCGAGACATTCGAGGTACATCGCTATGTTGCCGGCGATTACGGTTATTTGCTGTAAAAAACATTTAAATCCATACTAATATTATAAATGCGAAAGTCAAACCGCTGATTGAACGGATTTTGATGAAATTTGGTATGAATATAGTTGAAGACCAGGGCTCAAACATAGGCTACTTTGTGATGCAGGCGGAGCTACGGGAAAAAGCTAGTGTTTTATAAATCTATTGTAAGATCGTATGTAACCTAATTTTATTTGCTATAATAGACTAGCCGAGAAAGGTAAAATTATCCCATATTTTTCAGTTACCAAAATTTTTGTGTTTTAATTTAGAAACACATAATTATTTTAAGGGAAGTATCGCCATATTATACAGTCAAAACAAGTCCGTTCTGCATAGTGAAATAACTATAAACGTAACGAAATGATTCAACAATAGATTACAATTATATATATTTATTAATTAATAATGCAATATTGCAATCGCTTTCAATTGAGAACAGGGCAAATTTGATAATGCCACCTTATCTTTATCGCCCAAATCTTCATCAGTTATTTAAATATTACAACAATTATTCATTTATAAAGTACCCTCATAACCCACAATTTTTTGTGAGGTGTTTCTTTAAAATTGATCTAGTAATAACTGGGTCAAACTGATGTTTGAGTTAAAACCAAATTTTAGGTGGCAAAATAAAGTTCAAGTTCAGACTCAACTTCACAACTCGAGCTGTGACGTCGCAATACTATTTTTTCATTGTATTTATTGTCTCCGTAAAATTTTAAAATTCTGAAAATATTTACATATGTTTACTTTGAAAAAGAAAAGTGTTCTTGCCGAAGGGTTATTTTAAATAAGTTTAGGTTAAGATAACTAAATATCTATACATTATAAATAAGATTAAAAAAAAGAAATAAAAAAACTTACATCAATCGGAAGGGTTTTCTTTGAGTTCAAATGCTCGACAACAAGCTGTAGCGGCCCGCACGGATACAACTCGTTGAAGTCGACAAACGCTTGAGCGATGCTCTTGAAGAACATGAGCCGTTGTTTTTCTGCAAAAATAAAAACAAACCGTTTAATTTTTTAGATATTTAAGTCCTGGGCTGGGCAAAAGCTTCCCCTCGTTGTATCCACACATTTCTGTTCATTGTTGCTATGATATAATCGATTACATTTCGGCCGCAATACATCTTAATAGGTACCAATTACAAAAAACTTATCGCCACGCTTAGTCAAAGAAGAACATTTTCATAAAGGAAATAAAGTTTGTAAGTAACAAAATAAATGTAGTGTCATGAAGTATTTTTTTTTTTTCAATATGGCTCTTACTTTGGTATTAAGCCAGGAACAAGTAAATTTTTTTTAGTAAAGTTAAGTTTAAAAGTCAAGGAAGTCTGAAGTCAGGTCGGTAGTTACGTTGAGTCAGAAAAGTCAGGTTAAGTGAAATGGTAGAAAAACTGCACTTAGCGATTTCGAGGAGCTTTTAGCAACAAGCAAGAAAATCACATAAATCGAACACTGTATCGCTTCCCAACACTCACGCTTATTCTCGAACACTTTGCGAACCACAAATTTTGGAAAATATAGCGGCGATACTGTTTTTTTCAGTTTCCCGCCAAAAGTCCCTCATGAAGTATTAATTATTATATTTAATGCTCTCTTCACGTTATAGTTACTTAGTTACTGTTTATGAAAAAAATATCTGCAATCCAGGTACCGCTGGAGAGACGAAGTCGTGAAGGACCTGGAAGTCCTCCAAAGAGCTGACTGGCAGAAGGTTGCGCTGAATAGGGAACAGTGGAGATCTCTTGTGTCGGAGGCCAAGATCCTCTTTGGGTCGCTGAGCCATCGCAGTACGTAATCAAACATATTTTTTTACATAACGGTGGCAGAGGTGGGATACTAAAATCTGATAAAAAATTACTAATACAAGATTATGATATTTCCAAGAAAAGCCTTTAAACCGTACTTTAAACCCATAGAACATTATTTTTTCCGGAATGAATTTCTTTATTCTACACAGTAGGTAAAACTGACTATGCTGTATGAGAATTGTTTTTCATGTGATTCAGATCAAAATACATACCAGGCGTCCTTTGCAAGAATATCTGCAGGAACACGTTGTTAGGGGCCAGTTGATGAAGCACGCATCTCAGAAACTGATGCGCGACGAACACTGCGCTTCCGGGCAAACGAGTGTTGGTGTCCACTTGCCACGAATACTGGCCCAGTTGGACTACCCTGATTAACAAGGAAAATAAAAGCGGTCAAGTGCGAGTCGGGCTCGCGCATAAGGGGTTCTGTAACATTATCTGTAAGTTATTTTCTTTATTTTAAATTGACGTTTTGAAGAAAATGCTGCAGTGGAGTTTTTTGGCGCTGCTTCTTCTCCACTTGCACTTTGGAAGTAGTGGTAAACTTAATTTAATATCAGATATTTATATTCTATATTAAAAATAAACGATTTCATTTTATTTTATAAAAACCGCAAAAAATTTGTAAGTACACTTTATTAAAAATAATGTGTGTTGTATGGGGAGTCTATTCAATATTTATTTCTGTTTTTTAATATTTGTTGTTATAGCGGCAACAGAAATACATTATCTGTGAATATTTTAACTGTCAACTATCACGGATCATGAGATACAACCTGTTGACAGACGGACGGACAGCGGAGTCTAAGTAACAGACTCCCGTTTTACCCTTTGGGTACAGAACCCTAAAATCCATAAATAACTATACAATTTTCCCGGTCGCATAAGTTAAGCGTTAAGCTAAAACCTTTTTTACACAATGACATGGCAACACGGCCATAATGCAAAGGTCCTGTCAAATCAGCGCTTAGCAAAGTAACGTACTAGTTGGGTTAGTCTGATAAACCTATGGAATCAAAATACACTTTTTCTTTTTCAAAATTTTTTTGTTATTTTTATTACTTTTTTAACTAGACGACACACGCCAGTATTGTTAATTTTGAAATAACCCTACATCAATACACACTAACATAAATTTAAAACTAGTGGTGGCTAGATTCGACACTTTAAAAAAAAAAGCCTCTTAATGTAGAATTCGGGTATCCTAACTAATATTATAAATGCGAAAATGTGTTTGTTTGTTTGTTCTTCCTTCACACCCTAAGCTAAGCAACCAATCGACTTGATTTAGTTAGTTGAAAGGATTGAGAGTAACATAGGCTACTTTTGGTCCTGGGAAAACATCATGTTCCCAAAGGAGGTTTACACGCGAGCGAAGCCGCAGGTAAAACCTAGTTTTTAAAAAAAGGTAGAAGGTAGGTAGCTAATATAAAAAAAAAACCACAGGGCTTGGGGGTGTTGAGGAGTATGAGAGCTTAGCAAATAACCCCTTCAGTTTGCCATTTCAATTTGGCACACGGTACACCAAGCACCCTGTTTATGTCATACATTTCAATAGGGCTCCTAAAGTTACAATTATAACTACGCCACTTGGGCACCAAAACAATGATGTTCTAAAGAAAAAGTTCAACAACATCGTCGACATGTCCAACATACCTGCTAACACTGAGCAGCAAGGACGGCAACATGGCCGCCGCGGCTGCTGGCTCGCGATGCACAAACGTCGCTAGAACGATCACGCACAACCCCAGTTCTTCATCGCTGCATTGTTCTACTGGGGAACCGCATTCTGCACCTATAAACATTTGTCGGCATATTATTAATTCATACTAATATTATAAATGTGAAAGTCTGTCTGTCTGTTAAGCTTTCACTGCCAAACGGTTTTGGAAAGAATGGGCAAAGAACTTGAAATTCTGAAAACGGTGAAAATTTGGAAATTGGAATACATGGGCCAAACAATGCGCAACAACAAATATGAACTCCTTCAACTTATACTGTATGGCAAGATCCAAAGCAGAAGGAGACCTACGCCAATGGTGCAACAGGAGCACGCGATCAGTGTTCCGAGAGGCTGTCTCAAGGGTACAGATTGCATTAATGATTGCCGACCTTCGTTGAAGATGGCACCGGAACAAGATGGCGATGCTATTTTTTTGGTCGGGTTATAATTTGATGTGGTACAAGTCGGCAAAATACTAAAAGAACGGTGAACTCCGCAACATAGTGAAGGTTGCTATTTTATTGGTCGGGCTATAATTTGATGTAGTACAAGTCGGCAAAATTGCTAAAAAGTGAGGTGATTTCCACAAAAGGTGAAGGTTGCTATTTATTGGTCGGGCTATAATTTGATGTAGTAAACTTTGCAAAATACCAAAAAGTACGGTCATCATCATTATTATTTCGTGTAGGTTACATTGTCACACAATCGATCATGTACCACCTGGTGGACCACCATATGGCCGCCGGGACCATAATAGAATAGAATAGAATATATCTTTATTGAGAAAGCTATCACGTAAGTACAGCAAAGGTCTTAAGCATAAGCATGTTTATAATGTACGTGACAGACGTCCGGTACGTGTGACGGTGAACAACACTCACATCTGTAACACAGCGTGGCGTTGGGCGCGGGCGGGGCGTTGGGCGGGGCGTGCAGTGCCACACGAGCGCTGCCTGTATACTACACTCACATCTGTAACACAGCGTGGCGTTGGGCGCGGGCGGGGCGTTGGGCGGGGCGTGCAGTGCCACACGAGCGCTGCCTGTATACTACACTCACATCTGTAACACAGCGTGGCGTTGGGCGCGGGCGGGGCGTTGGGCGGGGCGTGCAGTGCCACACGAGCGCTGCCTGTATACTACACTCACATCTGTAACACAGCGTGGCGTTGGGCGCGGGCGGGGCGTTGGGCGGGGCGTGCAGTGCCACACGAGCGCTGCCTGTATACTACACTCACATCTGTAACACAGCGTGGCGTTGGGCGCGGGCGGGGCGTTGGGCGGGGCGTGCAGTGCCACACGAGCGCTGCCTGTATACTACACTCACATCTGTAACACAGCGTGGCGTTGGGCGCGGGCGGGGCGTTGGGCGGGGCGTGCAGTGCCACACGAGCGCTGCCTGTATACTACACTCACATCTGTAACACAGCGTGGCGTTGGGCGCGGGCGGGGCGTTGGGCGGGGCGTGCAGTGCCACACGAGCGCTGCCTGTATACTACACTCACATCTGTAACACAGCGTGGCGTTGGGCGCGGGCGGGGCGTTGGGCGGGGCGTGCAGTGCCACACGAGCGCTGCCTGTATACTACACTCACATCTGTAACACAGCGTGGCGTTGGGCGCGGGCGGGGCGTTGGGCGGGGCGTGCAGTGCCACACGAGCGCTGCCTGTATACTACACTCACATCTGTAACACAGCGTGGCGTTGGGCGCGGGCGGGGCGTTGGGCGGGGCGTGCAGTGCCACACGAGCGCTGCCTGTATACTACACTCACATCTGTAACACAGCGTGGCGTTGGGCGCGGGCGGGGCGTTGGGCGGGGCGGCGTGCGCGGCGCGGCGAGCGTCGCGGGAAGCACAGTCCCACCACGAACCGCCGTCGCACGCGCTGTCTGTATACAAATTAAACACGTCAATTTTTGGTCATCCGCAAACGGTGCTGTTTCAGCGCCGTGTGCGGATGGTTTTTGGATTCATTGATAATTTTCGTAAAAGTTCATTGGAGTGCTTAAAGCTCTATTCCTATCGCGTCAGTTTAAATGGAGCTTTCTCAGTCACTGACAAATAATTGTCAGCAACTGATTGTTGAGGCCTTTTAGGGGAAGCTTTAATCGGCGCTGTATTTCATATGGCAAAATTTGTGTTTTTATGAGTGTTTGTGCATAATAATGGTGGATTATTATTCGCGAAGTGTTCGAAAATAAGCGTGAGTTTTGAGAAGTGATACAGTGTTGATTTATGTGATTTTCTTGCTTGTTGCCAAAAGTTCCTGGAAATCGCTAAGTGCAGTTTTTGTAACTTTTTACTTAGTATAGTTTGTACTAGTTACTGTAAATACGAAAATAAAAGCCATATAATAAAAAAAAACTTATCGCTGAGTGTGCGGTTAGTATGTACGGCAAAACAAAAGACGGGCCACGATTTAGAAAGATACACTACATCGTCCGGTTTGTTATCTAGCCATTGGGACGTAAACCAACAGACATTCACTGAGCTATAGCCCCAACTGTATCTATATCTTTTCTCTGGATCGGCCAACTAGAGTCCGAAGTCTGTTTAAAGACTTCCATGTTACATGGACATCATAGTAAAACATATCTAAATAATATTGATACAAATTCAAAGTAATTCATTCATAATTTCACATGTCAATATGTTACCAGTCAATATTTGATCATGACTGTCACTGATTACTTACAGAATGCTATACTGCGTGGTGTAGTCATGACTAGTGACGTGCCGTTCCGGCAATATTGCCAAACGCCGGGAATATTGCCCGAAGTGGAAATATTGGAGAAAATGATCAATATTGGAAAGATTGATAAATAAAATTAATTAAATAAATGTACCTTACCATGTTATATAGGATATACTAAGAAAATATTTGTCCTTCATGTAAACGGCCGACGTTGCCGGAAATATTCCCAGTAAATTGCTAGAAAGTTGCCGCAAAATTGCCACTCGGCACATCTGTAGTCGAGTCTTTACAGTCTACATTATTTATCCAACCTGTATTAATGTGTTACGAGTACGACATGTATGAATATGTTACCAGTGTTGTCTATTTGTGGCATCTTGATGGGTGGAATGTTCTATCGCCAACGGCGGGTAGTTTGGCGCGACCAGACGTACATACGTCATACATAGTTGTGTATGACGACGATGTAGACGTACGTAACAGTTACAAACCGAAGCTTTGAATTCATGCTGTCTTCGCCGTACGTTGCAGGCACGGTAGGTGAGAGATGGACGCCACCACTGGGCTACCCCAGTCTAACTTTAAATTCTTACCAAGGGGGTATCATAAAAACATATATATTTCCATAAGTCCAAGTTAACTAAAATTAGTTTCGTCTCGTTCTTTCGTGTCAAATATAGGTAAGTCAGAAATGGGACTAAAAGCTTAAGGAAAATGCGTTATTTTTTAAATTGGGTTAACCTGGATTCTCCTTTTCACATTTTCCTGTAAATAGATAAATAAACCAATTGATAAAGTACTTTACCAGTGCTGTGCGGTCTATGAGCGGCATCTTGGTGGGCGGTGTGTTCCTGCGGCGCGGGCGGGGAGTGCGGCGGGGGCGGGGAGTGCGGCGCGGGTGCGGAGGCGGGCGCGGGGGCGGGGGCGGGGGCGGGCGCCGGCGGGGAGCCGAGCTGGGCAGCCTGCCGCGCTAGGCGACGGGGAGATGTGCCGCGCGACCTGACGCACATACACATATTCTTAAACACTTCTTAATTGACACGGGCTGACGTACTGAAGTAATTACTAATTATGAAAAGTAGCCTAGTTTGACCCCGGGTCTTCAACTATATTCAGATGAAATTTCATCAAAATCCTTTCATCGGCTTGCCCGTGAAAACGTAACAGACAGGCTTTCGCATTTATAATATTAGTATGGAAGTATGGATTTAACTCATAAGGAGATAAGTCCGCCGTTGCATTTATTTTTAGTGTATGTATTATTACTATGTTATTTTCTGTGCAATAAAGTTATTGCAAACAAACTTATATATCAAATAAAAATCATTCGAATCACCGATTTTGCGTGAGATACATCTTTAAAAATAACACTCCTGAATCTCCTGGGTAGGCCGGGATATCCCTAAATTCCCCTAGGAATACTATGAACAGTAGACCGAATCGCTAAATCCATACTAATAATCGTATGACTTTAAATACAAGCCAAATATTTACAGCCTTCTTAGTACTTGAAACTTAAACCCTACAATAAAAAAGAAAAACGAAAAAAAAATTCAACCTCCCATACAATATAGCTGACATGACATTGAAATCAAAAAGTTTACAAGAGAGACAGAGGAGAGAAAAAAAGATGCGGAATTAAGGTCCACTCAAACTGACGCGAATCCCGCGCCCCACCAGAAACGCCGGTCGTAGGACGCCAACAGAAATAACAATCAGAAGAGGTGCCGTAGCGTGTGCCAAAATCAACTGGCCTGCTTATAGCACTTTTAGATATTCTTTTTTTTTGTGGGCGTCTCACAAGTCGCGCGGGAATCACGTCAATTTGAATAGAACTTTAAGTAGTCTCTAACAGTCACCCAACATGTAAAGTAAAGAAAATCTTAAGCAAAGCTTCTAATTAACTAAAGTCAGAATTGTCCACTAAAAAAAAGGTGTATAACGTACCTATTACCATCTGAAGACAGCTTCTTTAATTCCTGAGGTCTATTTGTAGGAGTCGGGGTTGGAGTCGGCTCTGGTTCCGATTTGCTCGAATCGGTTTTGTCGGTTGAGTCATCTAAAATGAAAATACACCGTGAAATTTTTGTCGTTTTGGACCCATCGTCCAGTGACTCCATTCATGCAACTGAACAACTTTCCCCAAGATACATGGGTCGAAATGTGGAGTAAATTTTTGGACCTCCCATACAAAATGTCTCATCACGTGACTTAATTTACTATGGGAAGTCCAAATTTGTTTTTCATGTTTCGAGTTATGTTCCTTGGGGAAATTTGTTCGGTTGCATGAATGGAGTATCTGGACGATGGGTCCAAAACGACTAAAATTTCAAAGTGCTCGTTTGACGTTGCCTTCGTGGAAATGCGTACATAACAGCCTGGCCACGGGGTAATTCGCCGCGATGCCATCGGCATCTAAAAGAAATACATACTTGTACAAAAGCAATTGTTTTAGTACACAAATCGTTACTACTCCTCATTTCGCCTCGCCAGTCACAACTTCCTGTGGCTTTTTAGTGCATTTGTTAAGTAAATCTTTTATTCATCGGTGGCATTGCGGCGAAATTCGCCGTGGTGAATTGCCCCGTGGCCAAGTTGTAAAATGCAGAAGACTTTTAAGTGGAGAAGAAACAAGAAAGCGGACTTTGGGCTCCGCGAAGAAGAAATTGCTA
Source organism: Euzophera pinguis (assembly GCA_947363495.1). Lineage (NCBI taxonomy): Eukaryota > Metazoa > Arthropoda > Insecta > Lepidoptera > Pyralidae > Euzophera > Euzophera pinguis. Next base: position 11,731,801 of record OX376174.1, on the reverse strand, counting down.
CTGCGAATAGCCCCTTTCCTATACGCAAGGTTTTTTATGATTACTTGTAATTGACAATGTTTACTTGTTGTGCAATAAATTGTAAATCCAACGATAAATAAGTACATCTTGTGGGCACATTGGTACATTGTGTCTTACATAGCTGTTGCGCCGCGTCGCGCCGGCCGATACCTACTCACATACATTTTCCAATTAGTTTAAAAGACAAATGAACCCTAAATTTACTTTCCAGCCTAGGCCACGCCTACTTAATTTTGCGAGTAGGAAATGAAAATATCTCTCTCTCTTTCATTTATTAATTTATTACTGTAGGTTGTGTACAAATTTCGAGGTTTAATTTTGGAGATAAATTCAAAATTTTATCCATTGAATTAAATTTTATACCTTTGATGGACAAAAGAGAGGTAGGTAGTTTCTAATCAGGGGCCCTATTTTTGAAAAGTATGATTCATGCAAAATCGGTTAGTCGAATAATTTTCGTTCGATATTGAATGATTTTCATACGCCATAATCAGTGAGTCGAACGATTTTCATTGGACTAACCAATTTTGTGAGTCATTCTTTAAAAAATAGGGCTCCATGGAAAGGGGGTGGTCTATTCTTAAACTAGACTAACCATCACGCGATTAAATAATTGAAAGAGAAAGTCTTAGTAGTACTAGGATAGCATAAGAGATTAGAGATCACATAGGTAATTTGTGTGAAACCCCATATTAACGAATCCTAATTAGAGTCACGCCCACTTCTCATTCTTTCATTGCTCTTTTTGGGATAATAAGGGGAAATAATTAAGTAAGGGTTCCAACTATTAACTAGTAGTTCTGTGAAACTACCTTCAAAAACGAGATTAATTCATAAAACGCTGCTATGAACTCCCCTACATTTAAATTTGAAATTATGAAATGAGTACCCTATGATTGTACCATTTTTCCCCCAACCAAAATGCTCTCGTCAATTTTCTTTCTAATAAGTCAAGGAACATGTGTGCCAATTTTTGTAAAGATCCATTTAAAAATAATTAACAGCAAACTTCAACTTGGGGAAGTTTGCTGTTATAAGAGCAAAAAGGGGCGTTTTGCCCTTACTTATCCCCCAATCAAAAAAATACCTATAATTTTTTTTAATAAATCAAGGAACATTTTGTGTCAAGTTTCTAAAGGATCCGTTCAGAAACGCTACCTTTAGGCCGGAACATAAATTTTTCCGTGCAAAAACAAAATTGGCCAGCCTCGAAATGGAGACTTCGCTTACGCTTAGCCCAGTCAATATTTAATTTAAATAAGTCACAGATTAAGTGGTACTCTATGGTGCTTGACCGAACATACGTTGCAAATAAAATGTTTTTTCACTAAAACTGTGACAACATAGGCGTGAGGTAGTCTACTCACACGGGAGTTTTCAAGTAAACTTGATAGGGAACTCTAAATTATTTTTGACAAAGGGGGCGGGAACTTACCGACCAATAACAAACAATTGTTTCATGTGAACTAGTTATTATGTACTGTACATACTTCAATCAAGTGCCGCCGTCGCCGCCGATGATTTTTTCTTCAGTCGTTTGGTATTGTTTGACGGTGGTGTTTATTTTGCATCACTCGCGTTTGTCTTCCGCATTTCGAAAATGTCGTTTTCAAGTAACGGTGATTATGAGACGATTCTTTGCGTGGGGGCTGCCTAGGGATTTGTGGAGCTCGCCTGGTGTCGAACTACACCAGGCGAGCTGAACGTCGGTGCCTTCCGTCGCTGGAGTGTTTTCGTAGGATGGGTGCTCCGGTTACCAGAAACCGGCTTATTTTGTGGGTCCACTTCGCGTGACCGTGCGAGCACTGTCCATCTGTATTTCGAAGAAGCTATACTGGATCCTGCAGTCCTGGGTACGGCTAATCATATGCAAGTGTGCCGGGTACTTCAAAATGACGGTCAACATCTGCACCTGCTGATTTCTAGCCTCGGATGACATTTTGCCATTAGTACCGAGGTGCTCGCTTCGCCTAATTTTGCTTCCACTTTGGCTTTAGACGGACGAAGCGTCGTTCACGAGAGCGGGCATCAACAACATTCACAACGAGGACGTCTAGTCGTATACCAATCCCCACGCGTCCCAACTGCCAACGAAGGTCAGACGGCAGTTGCTACATTGTAATAACCAGTGCCGCCAAATCTAATACAATGACTTACAGCGCACCCTAGGCTTCGAAGCTACGCTAGGATGATGATGACGTGGAACGCCGAAGGTATATTAAAAAGTACCTATGATGTTTAGTGTGGTGTGTGATTTAAAATGTGAAATAGTGGTAAAAATAACAAACATGTAGGAAAGTGCGACAGACACTTGTTTGTGGTTTGATAGCGTGGATCGGTGATACCAGGAGCGCATGAGAAAGGAAGAGTTCGACACTCACACAAGTTTATTTTCAATAGCAGAGGTCATGAACTTGTGACCCCATTAGTATGACGTCACCAAAAATAATATTTTATTAAATTTGCATATTAAATTAAAGTAATTAATAATGTCTTTTTGACATTGTATGCGGAGTATATATCGAGTACACATATGATTGCTTAAATATGACTACACTTATATGTTACTTCCTGTATATGAAAAACACACATATTTATAAATTTATAGCGGCCTCAGTGTGGACTATTAATTGACACTGAATATTATACTATCTACTATCACGAAATAAAGGTGACGAACTTGTACATCTATTGGAATGTTGAAGAATTCTGCTACAAAATGAATATGAACTACAGCAACATTACTCTACACTTAACATCAGGTGGGATCGTGGCAATAGCTGGTAATCTATACTATAATAAAAGAGTAGAATCGACGTGTCTGTACATTTATTATTTTGGCTAGAAAATGAGAGGGAATGACTAAAGATGAATAACAAATTACAGAAAACTGTTTTATCAATCTTGTCTGTCTGTCTGTCCGTCTGTCATTCTGTCTGATTATGCTAATCTCAGGAACTACTGGACAGATTTGAATTTAGTTTTCACAAACTGATCGGTCTTAGCTCAGGGCAACATCTAATCTTTGTTTCATTAAAATCGGACATCAGGAAAGAAAGTTATCATCATTTAAAGATTTTTTCAAAGTCCCCTTATAAAATTTTCATAGCAAAGTAATAAGCGGAGTAAGAGGTAAGTCGTCAAAATCACATAATCCTCAGCATTTTCCTTGGAGTTGTTTGCTAGATCATGAAGAAGTTGTCTCGGTTAATCGACCATGTATGCCTTGGTATCACTGTTTCAGCTTTGCCTCACTGTCAATATTCTATAATCTACATCTACATATAATAAAACTGTACTGTAAGGTTAATTCTGTACATCTATCTATAAATGTATTAAAACTGTAGAAAACTTTTTTATTAAATAGTTAATAGTCCTCGGCAACATTAGGTACATACCCATAAATTTTACCAGTTTTCGAAGGATGGTGCGCATACCATATGAGAGGTCAAACAACATTGGACATTTAAATTTTTGGAAACAAAGAAACGGTATGTTTTCCTTTTCTACCGAATTTATTTTTGCTATTGCTTTGTAATTGGAGTAATTATTGATGGTCGTGTTCATAATGTGAGTTATTTTTAAATGTATGTTATTATGTAGTTACTTAAATGTTTTTCATTCATTCACAACGATTGTGTTACATGGTCAATCCACCATGCACATCCAGGTGTTAAAGTTTTTTTAGAATTACTTTACGGCCTTTGACATGGTTCCTTTAACGACTGCCAGATGGCAGCCGGGCCGGACCAACGACTGAACGTATTTTCCAAAGCACGGAATCATTATAGCATGTGTTCAGAATTTGGTCATAAAATACTGGGGGGCAATCGCGCTAAATAGGAAGACATTAACGTTACCAAAGCCTCGCCTCTGACGTGGGTTCTATATTATGACTTTTCAGTCATTCTTATAGAGTGGGGTTACGTGGTCAATCTACCTCTGGTGTTAAAGTTTTAACGGAGACGATTTTCGTTGTCAGAATTTTTTCGGAGAGCTTTCGAGCTCTGACGTGCTTTCTTTAAACGACTTTTCAGTCATTCACATTTAGTTGCTTACATGTTTAAACGACCCTGCAAACCCTGGTGTCAAAGTTTTTCGGAGACGCCTTTCTGCCTCTGACGTGGGTTCTTTATTATGACTTTTCAGTCATTTTTATAGAGTGAGTTACATGGTCAATCGATCCTGCACATCCTAAAGTCCGACTTTTTTCGGAGACGTCTTTCGGCCTCTGACCTGGGATGACTCTTCAGTCATTCTTATCGAATCAGTTACGTGGTCAATTGACCCTGCACAACCTGGTGTCGAGATTTTTTCGGAATCGCCTTTCGGCCTCTGACCTGGGTTCTTTATTATGACTCTTCAGTTATTTGTATCGAGTGGGTTACATGGTACAACAACCCTGCACACCCTTCTCTCAGAAATGCCTTTTCGGAAACGCCTTGAAATATACCCCCATCTTTGAAAAGTATGACTCACCATATATGGAAGTCGAAGGCAAGTGAGGTGAGTCAAACAAGTACTTCTCAAAAATAGGTATATTTCAAGATCAGCATTTATGCTTGCTACCAACTGGTGGTTATTAACGAAACTTTCACACCCAAATCATGATTTTATAGGTCTGGAAAGAGTTTATAGGATAATGTTCATATAAAAATCACGATTGTTTAACTTTTTCTTTCATACAAACAGTATTCCGTCGCAATACTTTACATAGCGACCGCCTGAACATTTTAAATTTTAATAACATCAAATATTTTGTGTAAATCTCTGCAATGACGGATAATAAGATTAATAAGTAACGAAAGTAGGTATAATCGAACATTACGCGGACGAAGTCGCGGGCTCAGCTAGTTAAATAAATAAACTAGACTACTCGACAAAAAAATTCTAATAAATCAAGGAACACGTGTGCCAAGTTTTGTAAAGATACGTTTAGAAATAACGCTACAGGAAATTTTCCCATTTTTTCCCCCAATCGAAAAAAACTCTCGACAAATTAAATTCCAAATATATCAAGGAACACGTGTGTCAAGTTTTAAAAAGATCCGTTTAGAAATAACTATAGCAATCTTTACCGCTTTTTGCCATCATTTCACCTCAATAAAAAAAAAAATATATATATACGTGGGGCGCACTATAAGTTTCCGAAATGAATATGAAAAAATACTATTAAAGGTACAAAATTAATTTATTGTTTTTCAAAATAATCTCCCTTGGCGTCTATGCACTTTTTCATTCGATGAAACCAGTTTTGAAAACTTTTGTGCCACTCCTCTGTGGTGACCTCTGAAACGTGTTTTTCATACTCCTCGACAGCCTCTTCTGGTGATGAAAATCGTTGACCGCGTAATTGGTTCTTAATTTTTGAGAACAGAAAAAAGTCACAAGGTGCCAGGTCGGGACTGTATGCAGGATGACTCATGAGTTCTACATTTTTCGCCTTCAAAAAGTCGTTTGTCTGTCTGGCCGTGTGAGAACTAGCATTGTCGTGGTGCAGGATGATACGGCGTTTACGGTTATTTTTACGGAGTTCGTCAATAACTTCCGGCAAACAAATGGTCGTGTACCAGTCACTATTCACTGTACGACGATTCTCTAAAGCAACAGTAGCCACGTGTCCAGTTTAATTAAAAAAAGAAGCAATCATCCGCTTAGATGCACTTTTCACGCGCGCCACTTTGGTTGGCTTCGGCTCATCTTGAAAGACCCATACGCTCGATTGCTGCTTTGTTTTGGGATCGTAGCAATAAATCTATGTTTCGTCACCTGTTACTATGTCCCACACCAAATTTGACGCACCTTCGTTGAATCTGGTAAGCATGGCACTGCACCAAGTGACGCGGTCCGTTTTTTGAGCCTCGGTCAAGTTGTGTGGGATCCACCGCGAGCACAGCTTTCTCACACCCAAATGTTTGTGTAGGATTAATTGTATTTGACTCATGCCTTTTTCTAAGGATGCGCGAATTTCATGGTAGGTCACATGCCTGTCTGTATCAATCATACGGCGCACAGCATTGATGTTTTTGTTGGTCACAGCGGTGGACGGCCGACCATCGCGAGATTCGTCACTGAGATTGATACGACCACGCTTGAATTCTGCAAACCAGCTATAAACAGTTGTCTTGCATGGTGCTTCATTGCCAAAAGCTGTTTCAATAGAATAGAATAGAATCATTTATTTGCATAGATTACATTAAATTTACACAGATCTTAAGTTTAAATGTAACCAACCTGCATGCAGGCGTGCAAATGTTAATATTTATAGGTACATACACTAAAATTATATTCAAAATTTAATTAAATAACTATAATTATATTTATATTACAAAGAAAAAAATCAAAAATTAATAGTAACCAAACGTCAGAGAGAATAATAGTCATATATCTAGTTGAATTAATGTTTACCGTTCATATACTCTTTAATGCTATAAAACCTTTTATCAAACAACCATTCTGTCAATCCTTTTTTAAACTTTTTTATATCTAACGATTTTATGCTATTTGGTAGTTTATTAAATATTTGGATGCACATGTAGTACGCATTTTTCTTATAAATATATTTCCCTGCAAGTGGTTGATATAAGTTATAATTATAATTCGGTCTAAGTTGTCTATTAGATACTTGCGAAAATAATGGGAAGTAATGCGGATGTTCTTTTACAAAACAGCATAAATGCTTAATATACATACACGGTAAAGGTAATATTTTGTGGTTCTTAAATAAGGGCTTACAGCTTTCTAAATACCACGCGTTAGATACCGCACGTACACACTTTTTCTGCAGTTTAAAAACTTTGTCAGCTTCTACGGAATTACCCCACAACATTAATCCATAGTTTAAAACCGAGGACACATAGCCATGGTATGCCTGCAAAGCTGCCTCTATTGAAACTGTTTGTCGTAACCTTCTTAACGCATATACAAACCTATCCAACTTTTTACAAATTTGATTTACTTGTTCTTTCCAGTTTAAATGTTCATCTATATAAAAACCCAGAAATTTAGTATGCATCACTTTTTCTATTTTATTATTTTCAAATTGAATGTCAAGATTGAGGGAATTTGTATTATAAGATTTAAAAGTCATGTATTTAGTTTTGTCAAAATTAATATTTAATCCATTTAAGTGCAACCATTCAATAATTTCTTTTAAAGCGTCATTCACTTTCTGTTCAATATTATCTTTGTCATCACATTCAATTACAAGGGTTGTGTCATCTGCAAATTGTATAGTTGATAAATTTTTAGGTATGTCATTAATATACATTAAAAACAACATCGGAGCCAGAATTCCGCCTTGAGGGACACCGACATTATTTATTTTAAACTCTGATCTATGTGTTTCTTTAATGTTTTTTGAATTTTTTGTGGCCATTTTTGTTATTTCAGTACACTGTTTTCGGTTTTTCAGATAACTTTCAATCCAATCATATGCTTTCCCTCTTATTCCCATTAATTCTAATTTTGAAAGGAGCTTTTTATGATTTACAAAGTCAAAAGCTTTGCTCATATCTAGGAAAATCGATACAATTGATTTTCCCGTATTTATGCTTTCGGTTACAATCTTGACTAAATTAAAACATGCTAATGTTGTAGAGCTTCCTTTTCGAAAACCAAACTGATTACTATTCAGTATATTACATTCAGTTAAAAAGCTATTTATCCTGTTATACATTGCCTTTTCAAATATTTTTGAAATAACCGGAATTAAAGCTATCGGTCTAAAATTAGAGGGGTCTGATTTATCCCCTTTTTTGAATATTGGCTTGATCACTGACAATTTTAGAGCGTCTGGAAACACTCCTTGCAGAAAAGAAAGATTTATTATATGAGCCATTGGTTTAGATATAAATTTAGCAGCGTGTTTTAATACTTTAGTAGTTATACCATCGTATCCGCAAGAGTAAGTGTTTTTTAGTCCCATAATAATTTTAAAAATTTCATCTTCATCTACTGGTCTCAAATAAATTGTTTTGGAATTAAATGTAGCGGCCTTTTCCGTATTTATAGTCTTATTAGTTAAAGCAGTGTTTTCATTTGTCAAATTTATAAAATAGTCATTAAAGATTTCACTTATTTGTGTTGGATCTGAAATAGTCTTATCCTGGTATTTTAATGAATTAATGTCAGATTTCATTTTATTTTTTGGAACTGTTGCGGAGATTCTGCTCCAGATAGCTCTAGGATTTTTTCCATTTTTAATAAAGAATTTTTTGTTATTAATTTTTTGTGCTGTAAGCATACACTTTTTAAACATTTATTTGTAATGTTGGAATTTATTTTTATTTTGTTCTTTATTGCTATTTTTTTGAATATACCTTAAAAATAATTTACGTTTAAATTGACTACACTTTTTTAGTCCTTTTGTGATCCATTTCAATTTTCTTTCTCTATTACTAATTTTTACTTTAATAATTGGAAAGCATAGGTTATAAAACATACTAAACTCTTCATAAAATAAGTTAAAAGCTTCTGAAGTACAGTTACTATTAAAAACATCTACAAATGATAGAACAGACATACACTCTAAAAATTTATTTAAATTAACATTATTGTAGTCTCTTTTGTATTCAAACCAAGAAGAAATTGGTTTTGGCCTTGCCATTTTAATAGAGATCATTTGTCCAGAATGGTGGTCAGAAAGTCCCAAACAATGGTTCTCGGCAACCACATCCTTTATATTGCTAGCTATATGATCAATACACTTGTCTTCTCTAGTGGGTGTTTTAATATGTAATTCCATATTAAATTGCTTAATTGTACTAATCAATTCTGTTGCTATATGACTTGGTTTTAAAGTGTCTATATTCCAGTTTCCACACAAAACAATTTTTTTCCTCTTATGCTTCTCTGACAGTTGTAGCAAGAGTTTATTTAGCTTGTATAAGAAAATACCCGCATGAGATTTATTACGATTAGGAATTCTATAAATTGTTATTACAATAAGATTCATACCAACTACTTCAATACCACAACATTCGAAATAATCTTTTGCTGCAAGAGAAGATATGATATTTTGTAATGACTTAGTTTCTAATGATTTTTTAACCATGATACAAGATCCACCCCTACTTTTTGGTCTACAAAATTGTGCTGCTAATTTATAATTGTTTAATGTAATATTTTGTTCCGAACCTTCCTTTATAAAACTTTCACTAAAGCATAAGATATCTATGTCTTTATTTTTCTGTTTAAAATCTAATATTGTCATTTCCAGTAAATCCACTTTACTAGTCACACTAGCTATGTTTTGGTGAAAAATTACAAATTTATTCATATCTAAAGTTAATGGTTGAATGTTCATCTCAATGGAATTTGATTGATTAGAGACGAAAAAACATTGAATTTTCACAGTTTTTCCCATTATTATTTACATGCTCATCATTACTTGAAATATGTGATAACTTAATAACATTATTTAAATACTCATTTTGATATTTTAAAAAATCTATTTCTATATTTATTTTAAAACAAATTGAGTTTAATTTTGAATAATTATTTGTAAATGTGTCAATGTAATGGCAATTTTTATATTTCTGTGATATTAATTTTAATTGTTTATTTAATGACTTTATATCTAACAAATGGTTATAAAATACGTTTAAAAGAAATATATTATTAGAACTGAATTTACATAAAATATTACATATTTCCATGAATAACTTATAATGGTTTGTGTCATTTGAACCAATAGCTAATATTATAATATCGTCCTTATGTAACTTATCATTCAAATCACTCATCTTTAATGATTTCAAAATGTCTTCTCCCGTGGCATTTGGCTTGATGATTCCAATGACATCGTATTGATTATTCCAATCTCCACTTTTTGTTTCGATAAGTTTTCTAGATATCCCTCGTGCTTGTTGATCGCCGTAAATATATATTTTCCGTTTTCTTTTTTTTTGAAAGGAAGTAGTAGATAAGCCATTATCATCATTTACCACCAGAGGAATCTCAGGTTGCGATGGATGTCTTACGGCGTAGAAGTACTTTTGTTTTCTTGAATAAGTGTGTTTATTTCCAGCGAATCATTCTTCCTTGTTTTTGTTTGAGACATCTGTGTAGTAAGTGTGGAGGAGGCACCTGACAAACTCTTCCCTTTTTTACGATTTTTAGAAGTTTTATTGGGTGTTGATTCATTATTTGATGTAGATTCTATTATTTTGTTATTGCTGTTTGCTAATATGTGTTTTAGTTTCTTATTTTCTGCAAGTAAATTTTGTATCTCTATGTCAGCATTTTTTAAATCTTCTGTTAATTTTCCCACAGTCTTCTCAAGTTCATTTATTCTTGTGTATTGATTTAATCCTGTTTCAGGACAGCTTCTGTTGAGGATACTCTTCGTAGATTCAAAAGAAATCTCATCATCATTTATTTGTAGGCCTTCAAAAGAGTTTTCTGTTTGTACTGTTACAATATTTCGTGTACGATGGGTTATGTTATCATTGCTTGGTGAATTACGTGTATGAGATTGTATACATTGCTGGCAGGTCCAATTTGATCTATGCATGGGTTCCATCAATACAAAACGCTTGTATGATACATTGACACAGTCAATGTCGAAGGTTAATTGACATTTAAGACATTTCAAAAATTCTCTTTTGGGTAATTTTTTTGAGCATTTAGCACATACATTTGTTAAATCCATTATTTTAATTTAATAATAAACTTCTGATGATGTTGCTACTAGTTAGTCCCTCTAGCGACAAAAACAATATTTATATTTTCTTGGTGTTTCGACTTATCATACATGATGTTTTAAGTCACCACTAGATGTCGTTATTTATTATTGACAAGTAAAGAAATTAGATCTTGGGAGCTTAAGTTTTTTTTCCCCCTGTCCATAGATGTCGCTACTTTATGTCAGCGTATCAAAATATAAAGTTCTAAGATGTTCTGCTACTCGGCTATAGATGGCGTTAAAATTTATTACAGGTTAATCAAAAATTCTTTTCATTTGGGACGGGATTCGAAATCAACGCACACAACTTTTAAGTCTGCTGTCTTAACCGCTGCACCAGATACAACTTAATACAACCGGCGAAATATTATGTCACTTTTTTTTTTATATTATTAAATGAGCGTTAATACAATGAGTCACTCAAGTTTAAACTGATTGGCTATTTGCAGACAAAGACAAGATTGAATGTTTGTGAAGATATTGTTTTCTTATAAAACATTGATTTTCGCACTGTTTTACTGTATTTTTAATGTTTTCAATATTGTTTTTTAAGCACTTCACTGTTCACATAGCTTTCTTTAGAATGTCTAATGTTTGTTATGACTAATGGTTTATGGCATTTAATTTGTTTTTTTTTTTAATGCTATCTTGAGTTTGATTTATTCAATAACACTATCACTTATGAGTCACAGTTTATTGTTAAATATTTTATCACTTGCAACTAATCTTCTCCACGAACTATTCAACAAAATTTATAAAAAGAAGAAAAAGCCAATCCCGAAGCACTAATGCAATCAAACACGACAGCAAAATTCACTTCAATTTGAAACTTAGATTTGTTTTTTTTTCTCTCAACGACACGTCTACCCATATCAGAAGTGTAAAGCAGTTTTTCAAGCCGAGCGATGCTCTGTTGAGCTGTCAAATTACACTTAAAATCGTAGAAAATTATACTACGAAAATTTTCCCGAGTTAAATCCATGTTGATGCAGACACACAATTTTTTAAATGGCGCCACAAGGTAAAAACAAAAGACAGTCAGATGAAACAAACTGCATTCTACAGCCAAAGAGTTCTATTTTCAAATGTTGCAATAAATTTTTAAATATTGTCTATGTAAGTGGCCAGTTCCGGAAACTTACAGTGCGCCCTATGTATATAAGTCAAGGAACACATGTGTCAAGGTTTGGTAAGGATCCGTAAAGAAATGCGACCTAGAGTTCGGGACGGAATATAAATTTTTACGTACAAAAGCAAAATTTGCCAGTCTCCAAAATAATGAAGAGTTCGCTTAAGCTCGGATATAACAGTTTTTTATTAGCTATTTTGTATCCCACTGCTGGGCAAGAGCCTCCCCTCATTTTATCCACACGTCTTAGTCAAAAATACATTAAATAATTACCTGGCGGAAGACTAAGAGCTTCTCGAACTCTGTCGACGAGGGCATTGAAAACTGGGTACTGTTCCTTATTGGGCTTCGGTCCGATTGGCAATAACCTGTGATGAAAAGTTATACAAAGATTTAACACATCAATAGGTAGGCTCATGGAGTAATTACAAAGAGGAGATGCCGTTTGAAATGGCGCAGTGACGTGATCATTGGCGCCTCGCCGACACTGCAGTGGGCGGAGCTTGTCATGTCTTGTCGTGCTCCATGGTTGGAGCCACGGCCGAAACCAAGCATGTCGCACGTCCACTTTCCGCCCCGTGTAGCCTCACAAACGCTTTCTTACAAAACGCTTATTACGGCATCTCCTCTTTGTGATTACTCCATGAGTAGGCTGCTACACATCAATAGCAGCTTCTAGGTTCAATGCCGATGGCGGTGTCTTTATCCATAATATAGCAACTTTTTTTTTATTGGTTCACAAAACTGCCATGACTTACTGACTGTCTTATGTAATAATAATAATATAATAAATAGGCGTAGGGATGTGACGGCCCCATCGCCCACTGAGTTCCCTTCCCAGTGCAATCAGTCTCCGCAGGACAGCTTGTGGCGAGCTGTTGGTGAGTGGCGACACAAGGACCTGAGTGATCCCAGGGGAGGCATCCGTCCCTCACCTCCCTCCGACCTTCAGCAGCCAAGGTCGGAGTGGACACCGATGAGGGACCGGACCCCTACCTCTGGCTTGCCTTAGCCGGCCGGCCAGAGTGGAGTCGCAAGAGCTATATGTATGCTCGGGGGTTGAAGTGTATTGCACGTAATGGCGTAATAACGGGGAAACCCGCTCAAGAGGCAACTCGCGATGGCGAAACCGGAGCCGCACTTTTCGGCACCCTTAGCCGCTCATGCCAATGTTGCCCCTCTGTTGCTAAGCGCGGCGACTATTTGGGGGGCCCATTCACTGAGTGGCGAGTCATCGCCTGCCACTGATTATGGCAGGTGCCCGATTTCTATTACAATAGTCCAGTTTAAATCCATCCAAACTTCATAGCCATAACCCATTTTATTCTTTTCACTCATTAGCAATAATTCCTCCTCCTGCCTAGACCTGTTCATGGAAATCTCATCTATTGATATAGCCAAGGACGGGGTTAGGCAGGAGCACCACATGACATCAACTTCTCCAAAGGGCCTCTACGCGTTGGATCCATATCCCCGCGCAAGCCTCACAGGACCGGGGCAACCCGTGAATTCCAAGCGGAGATACATAAGGCAGTCATCTTTGACACGGCACGGATTGTGAGGAGGTTCCTCACTTTGGAGCCCTGACCACCGGCAGCTTGGGTCGTGACTCCGCTGCCGATGGGTGCCCCCTTTTTTATATTTTTTTAAATGTTTATGTTTTATGAATATTTAAAAATGTATTTACAAACGAAAGAGAATAAATAAAGAGATAATAATAACAAACACATTAAAACACAAAAATATGACATCTTTTCCTGATGTGAATGTGTTGTACATTGGACTTTCTGTTTTACATATTAAAATATAAATTAAACTTAACTCTAATATAATACTTTTGATTGAATTGACTGACGCACTAAATATATTAAATTGAGAAGAAATATTGATTGAAGAAGATCGGCGATCAATTTATGTATATTCCTCTAAGGGGCCTTAGAAATATTTATTGAAATATTTCTTGCCCATTTTTGCTCGAAATTTTAAACTTTTCCAGGTACGAAAAATTGATTGATTCACTCGGATGTCGAAAGCAGCCTGTAGATGCTAACTAATCATCGGTCAAAACCTACAGAGTAAAAAGCCTAGAGAGAGAGAGGTAGTTAACATAACTTACGTTTGAGTGTTTATCTTTATGTTTTACTTGGAATTTTCTGATGCAATTCAATTCAATCGCCTATATTACTCAATACCCACCTTTCAGTGGGGGGGATGTGGAAAGCCTGGTGTTGAGCGTGTATGGTTCTCTGCGTCGGCGCGGGCCACCACACTTCCATTTTGGATAGAGGTGACTCGGGCGATGCGTATGCTACTCCTGCTGATGCCACGGCTTTCACTGTAACACATATTTTATATAATTACAGCCGGACTAACACCCGTATTCTTAAATATAACCTTAAGGACGTCCTTCACTCAAACTCATTGGACAACGCCATGAAAGTCCTCGAACTTTCCTTGAAAATGACATTCTCAATTGGGTGCTTGAGCAAACTCCAATGAGGAACGACATAGGTTATAATAACAATCCAAAGCACAAAATTTTATAAAAACAAAAGAAAAAAAAGTAAGTAGATATCTAGGCAAAAAGTTGCAAAGAACTGATTTACAAGCCGCCTCAAGGGTACCTCTCGACTCGACCAACCTTATATTTGACAGTTCGATACTCACCTCCAACGAGAAAACTCCTTAAGTTAAGGAAGCTAGTGACGACTAATCATACCAATGGTTGGAGTAAGGTTGAGTCGAGTTTGAGGAAATGTTCGCGAATATGGGCGTTATGAGTCGTTAATGACGTATTAGGTAAATTATTTTAAACTATATATATATATTTAAAAAAAAGAGGTAGAATTTTTATTTTTATTTTTTTACTAATTAGTATAGTTTTAAAAATTGTATTTCTAAAGTGGAATTTATTATTTGAGTTTAAAAAAAAAAGTTTAAGTAGGTGGTCATTAACGACTCGTTTATTTTTAACAGTGAATTGGAAAATATCAAGGACACACAAAATTACTTTGCGTTCTTCCGCCATCAGTTCAGTCGATAAAGCTGAAACTAGACAAGAAGAAGTGTAGTGCGTACAAACAAGTAACAAAAGAGTTCTCAGTAATTTGGAAAGTGCTTGTATCTAATGTAAGGGAAAATGACAATTTTATTATAAACTATTATTTTTTGTTCTGCTTTCCTTTCAATGATATTAATATTTCAAAATATCATTTGATCGCAAGGTTTACTATTTGTTCATAGAATAAAAACAATAAAGATAACAAATATCTTGTTCTACTAAAAGTAGGACTTTTGGCGGGAAGCTGAAAAGAGCAGTTTCGGCGGTGCATTTTATTTTCCAGTGTATTCGCAAAGTGTACGAGAATAAGCGTGAGTGTTGGGAAGTGATACAGTATTTTATATATGTGATTTTCTGCTTGTTGCCAAAACTTCTTAGTAATCGCTATGTGCAGTTTTTCTACCATTACACTTAGCCTAATTCTTCTGACTATAGACTTGAGTACCAACTAGAGTTTAAGACTTGACGAAACCACACTGTAGGACTGGAGAAGACAGAAAAATCAAGAAGGACTATTAAGGACTCGTATACATGGCCGTAAACAAAAAAAAAAAAAAGATAGTAAATGTGTCTCACTGGGACTGTTGAGGTGGTGATGCGTGTGCGGCCACGCGGTGAACTGTCCCGAACCGCTGGACGACGGACCTGTGTCCGGGGACGTGCTGCTGCCCACTGTACACGGGGAAAACATCTCAACGAGAAACTAATTTCCAATTAAATTAGCGGTAATAGGCATGATGAATAATTTTCGATTTCATGTTTATTTGAAAGACCTCACTATAATAGGCACATTGGTAACAAAACAAGTCAATAAAATTGAAACTAGCTGAGATATGACGAAATAAAACTTTGCATTTTGGACGATACCGAACGCTCCATACTAATGAAACCTAAAAGGCGACGTCACGCCTAGGTAATTAACAAGGGTGAAAGTTAATTTGTTCGACAACTACCTTAAATATAGCGTGTATGTAAAAAGTTCCTAAGATTTTTATGTGTCCATTGATTGTAATATATTTTTTTTTTTGTAATTTTATATTTTCAAATTTAACCTTTAAAATTAATATAAAAAATCGCCTGTCTAAAATAAAAATTTGAACAACAAATTTAAATACATATGCTATCACATTACTTTTACATTTTTTGAACTTTGTCATCATCTCAATTGTCTAATAATCCGTGCACGTTCATAAGAACTTTAAATCACTAAATACAATGAGAATCGCACGAAAAGCACTCATAAAGGACACACTTTTTATTTATACAATACGTTTTCGCGATTGTTACACATTAAATTAAAAAAAAAAAAATCAGTTTTTATCGCGTTTATTACTAATTTTTATTTATTTACATTCAAACACTTTACAGCGTTCATCAACAATACTAAAAAGAAATTCTGCGTGAATCGGCTTAATTTTCAACAAAATGATGGGCGGTAGTTTTGTATTCTTATGACATCACAGACATATGTTAACTTAGCCTGCCTGCGACCATGAATGCTGTAGTAGTGTTTGAAACGTTAAGTGTAAATGCATAAGTAAAAAACGCGATAAAACCTGTATTAAAATAGTTAAATTTAAGATATACAACTTTATTATAAAATATGCAAATGGCGGACTAAAGATGTGGGCAAAATCAAAATAAGATGCAATTCTTACCAACAATTCTCTTCTGTTTTCCCAATATTTTGGCGTGTGGCGAGGTCTGCTGTCCGTGCAACTGATCCGGCCAGATTTCGACTGATTGACCGCTCATTGGTGTCGACTTTCTATTGGAAATTAAATATTGACTTGAACTTTTATGCACAAATTAAAAAAAAAAATGTACAAACGGTGGATTTAATACAGCATTCTCTACTAGTCAATCATAAGACAAAACAGAAAGTACTATTATATTTTTAGTTTAAGTAGAAGTAACTATTAAAAAACGTATATATACAATACAATTTATCAATAAAGCACATTATAATAATGGCATTTAAAAACTATGGAGGATAAAAGCGGACTTATCGCTAAGCAATCTCTTACATCCAACTTTAGTATAGTAAAAAGGTGTGTTGTTGTGACAGAAAACTTCTTATGGGTGAGCTTATACATTACATATTAAAGCCCGACCAGGAAAATAAAAACCCTGTATTGGCGTCCCTACTAATCGCCTGTAGGTGGCAACATGTTTTATTCTTTATTCTTCTTCGGAAAGTACACTTATACTTACTCAAGGAAGGGGTAGAAAGTACGTCATTCTTCCCGCACAAAAATGCGGGTCGTATGAAATCGTATGTTATACGTAAAAAGTTGTATGAAAATCCATTACTGACCTGCTATTTGTATTTTATGTCACTTTTGACAATTACAGATAAAAATCTCGGAATGAATGCCAAAATATAAAAATATCTAATTTCAAACAAAATGAGACTGAATGCTTGATTCCTTCGCATTTTTACTTTTTAATTTCAGATTAACGTCATAGATAGTCTCTGTTCCAAGTTTACAAGTTTAAATTTACTTATCATGTTGATTTTTTTTCCTATATTTTATATTATAAAAGTACCTAATATTATTAAGTACCTACTTAATGTCAACAACAAATTTGACAATGTCATTTAATGAAATATAATAAATTATATTTAAATTTAAATTATATAATAAATTATATATTATAACATCTTTTGTATCACTTTCCTCTCATTACTATGAATTATTTTTACCGTATTGATAAATAAATCGTAGAAAATAAACACAAAATGCAAAACGTCCGCTCTCTATCTCTTTTTGGCAATGACGTTGAGATGACTGAATATTACATGAATGTGTAATTGCCAGTAAAAGAAATTAGTTCCGATATTTTTATGGCGAAGGTTGCTATTTTATTGGTCGGACTTTATATGGCAATTCAAAGTTTGGTGCATTAACATTTCTTGCATACACTAACGACATCTATGACTAGTATCAGAAAACTAATTTCCGCAAAAAGTTAATCAATTTTTTACTTACAGATTGGAAGAATCGCTGCCAATGGACACGGACGAGCTGGTCGATAACTGATGAGCTGATCGAGAGCTGATTGTTGGACCCTACATAAAATATACAACAATAATTTATAATGATTTCTTATGTTTTCGCGATTGTTATTCATTAAATTAAACTATTTTAATACGGTTTTATCTTAGTTAAATGTTAACTTAGTCTGCCTGCGACCATGAACGCTGTAAAGTGTTTGAAACGTCAGGTGTAAATAAATAAGTAATAAACGCGATAAAACCGTATTAAAATAGTTTAATTTAATGAATAATTTATAAGTTATGTAATAGTGATTAATATTTAGATTTCTGACGTATTAGGTACAATGATTTGGTCAAATCATACACAATTCTCAAAATGAAAATTGAAATTGGCCTATTCACAAAATGTTGAAACAATATTTGGTTTTTATAAATCAAATAACTTTATGACATAGTCATATTAAGTCAAGGTGTCGCATCTTGTAATTGTTTTTTCATCTAGAAAAAATTTATAGATAAAAAGAAATTTACCATAATGTGAATGGCGGCTTGAATAACAGTGTTGCAATCTTTTTTTTCCAAAATGATCAGTTGGCAGCAGTCTGCATCCAGCGTTTGCCTGCGACCTTTTTCAGGTCATCTGACCATCTGGTCGGTGGATGTCCAACGCTGCGCTTACCGGTACGTGGTCGCCATTCGAGAACCTTTCTGCCCCATCGGAAATCGGTTCTCCGCGCTATGTGCTCCGCCCACTGCCACTTCAAAGAACTAATCTCTTCATTTCTGATTCTATCTCATAGGGAAACACCGAGCATCGCCCTCTCCATAGCTCTCTGGGCGACCTTGAGCTTTCTTATGAGGCCCATAGTCAAAGACCGCGTTTCGGACCCGTTTGCCATCACTGGTAGCACACACTGGTCGAAGACCTTAGTTTAAAGGGACTGAGGTATTTTGGATGAGAAGACGCAACGTAGTTTCCCGAACGCCGCCCATCCGAGTCGGATTCGACGAAAGACCTCGTCCTCGAAGCTGGAGTTGCCAGCCTGGATCATCTGACCCAGGTAGACATACTGGTCTACAACTTCAAGGGTGTGGCTCCCGACAGAAACCGGTGATGGCGTAACATGGATATTACACATTGCCTTGGTTTTGTCTATGTTCATTTTAAGACCCACCTGTTGGGAGACCACGTTGAGGTCGCTGAGCATGGTACTTAAGTCCTCCAGCGACTCCGCCATGACCACGATATCGTTGGCAAAACAAAGGTGAGTGATATACTCGCCATTGATATTGATGCCAATTCCTTCCCATTCCAGGAGTTTGAAGGCATCTTCCAGAGCAGCGGTAAACAGTTTCGGAGAAATGACGTCTCCCTGTCTTACGCTTCGCTGCAATGGAATAGCCCCCGTGCTCTGCTCCTGTACTCGGACTGACATGGTGGCGTTGCTGTACAAACACTTCAACACTTCGATGTACCGATGGGCTATGCGGCACCGCTGGATTGACTGAAGCACCGCTTACGTTTCGATCGAATCGAAGGCCTTCTCATAGTCCACAAACACTAGGCATAGTGGCCGGTTATACTCTTTGGTCTTCTGTATAACCTGCCGAAGTGTATGGATGTGGTCTATGGTACTAAACCCTTTTCGGAAACCGGCTTGTTCGGGAGGCTGGAAGGCATCGAGCCTGTTCGCGAGACGATTCGTGATTACCCTCGAAAACAGCTTATAGATGTGGCTCAGGAGCGTGATGGGTCTATAGTTCTTCAATAGGGTATTGTCACCCTATTGAAGAACTATATATTGAAGAATATAGGGTGAGGCATATGTCCAGCAGTGGACTGACTGCGGCTAAAAGGATGATGATGATGATGAATCTTTTTTTTTGTTTAGTCCGTTGCCTATTTTCGACTCTTGTTGCTATTTTAGAAGAAAAAATATCCATTTTGTTCAGTGAGTTTGAATCGATTGAAAAACGATAACTTACGATTTTACTTAAATGGGGATGAGCGGTGGCGGCTGGTGCTTCTATTTTGGGCGGGTCTTCGTAATGAGACGGCTCGTCAAATGAACCCTGAAACAATTCAAATAAATTGCAAGACATTTTATGAGATTCGTCGTTATTTAGTCACTTCCCTTAGGAAAATGGAGGCGCGGAGTCATTTCAAACAAAAAAAAAATATCGGCATTTTTTGCCACAAAAAGGTACAACTCGCCCGAATCTTTATCCTGGTTTAAAAATGGTAGTTACAGGAGTGACGTGTTTATAAAATAGTACTAACTTACTATTACCCTAGTTTCAGTTTAAAAGGCGAAGCAGTGATTACAGGTCATTTTGGTGTACCTTGTAAAGGTCAGTAAAGTGTTAGGATATAATGAGAGTCAGCATGAGAGTATACTTGAATGCTAACATAATCGTTTACAAATGACATATTCAAAAGTTTTCTCAATACTCTGCTTACTCACCGGTGCAGTACTTCCGTGTACAGTGGTGTCAGATTTGTCGCTCGTCTCCGGTATAGCTATCAGTTCACTCTCGGAAGACTCCTGTTCTAAACTCCACTGCTGATATCTGTTAAAATTGTTAAGCTTTAGTTAACTAGTACAATACATGATGAGGAACTGTGATGATGTGTTGCTATGCTGTGTCAGATGTGTTTAGGTAGCCTGAAAGAATCTGACAGTGTTGGCCATTAAAAAGGGTTAAGGAAGTCGTTTCATTGTCATAACCTGTGCCGTTTAATCGAGAAATATTACTGACAGCGCACCCTTGGCTCCGAAGCGTAAGTTGAGGATGCAACTGGGAAACACGCTTGGATGAGGAGATATCGCTATACCACACCCCGGACACTCCATACAACACCGAGATTACAAATACTACGATTTGGTGGCGTTTGTACGCGCGTCAATGTGAGTGATGTGTGAGTGTCACTGGTAGAGTTGGTTATTTACCGTGTCTGCGTTATAGTTGTCCGTAGTGACCGCGCGCCGAAATATCATCCTTGCATTGTTTTGCTCTCGATTTTTACCCTTAATCTGCAAGGTGAGGTGAGGTATCTCTTTGGGTGGGAGGGTGTGAGTGTCAGTTCTGTACGTTAGTACTATTCATATTTCTGTGGCTATACCATAGATTACATAATATATGCTTTACAGGAATTCAACCGTCATACGCCATCAATCAAAAACTTGAGAAGTTATAAATTAAGATTTATAACTTTTTAAATACAAAGCTTAAATTAAGTAGTGATATAATTATATAAAAAACAGTACTTTATTAAAATATTTTTCTTTTTAAGGCGCCCTCTTTCATCAAATAGGGAAATTTATTCTTTTCTTAGTCAAAGGGACCTCATGGCTATATAGTGACTCACTTGCTAGTGTTAGTAGGCTCCTCCCAATGCGTGTGCATGTGTGCGGGCGACTTGTGCAACTTCCCCTTGCGTTCGGCCGAGAGCGGACTGTTCCCCGCCGCGCCGCTCGATGTGGCGGTCGCGGTGTTGCCGCATACGTTACTACACGCCGCCAGTGGCTCGTGATCCGTTTTCAGAGACGGTTGAGATAAATCTGTATGTGATTAAGAATAAAGGTGTGTTTCATGTGATGATAAGCGATGGATTGTTATATCAAAAGAAAACAAACGCGTGGCCCAAAACTAACGTGAATTCACATTCATTTATTTATTTGACAGACATGGGTTAAAAAGATGTATATAAAATAATATTCTGAGCACCATGCTGCGCCGTCGGGCATATAAACAGTAAACTTTTGAATTGTCTGAAGAAAAATTAAAAAAGGTCAACATTTAAGAGAAATTCACTATGGTAGTTAACAAATGCAATAAAATGGAAACGGCACTGAAACTTTATTGCATACGTGAAAGTTACAAATAGGATCTTAAATGAAGAAGGTACAATATTCGATTAGTCACAACTAACATGCAAGAATGACATCCACAAAATTATGATACACAACCTAAGCTTAATGCTATATGGATTAATGGTCTAAGATTTTGTATTTCCTATGTTGGCATGATCACAACAAAGTTGATTGCAGAAGTATAGTTAAGTGTGTTACACGAAACCTAATATTTTTATAACGTTGCTTTCAACTCACTACATTGGCTAATTAAAACTGCAATCGCTCACAACGGTTGCGATTCAATACAAATTCTTTAAATTCAAATAAAAATTTCTCCGTAAGAGGATGCATTTTAAAATATTTATACTCTCTTATGTTTTCGCGATTGTTATTCATTAAATTAAACTATTTTAATACGGTTTTATCGCGTTTATTACTTATTTATTTACACCTGACGATTCAAACACTTTACAGCGTTCATGGTCGCAGGCAGACTAAGTTAAAATTTGTCTTTGATGTCATAAGATTACAAACTACCGTCTGAAATTTTATTGGGAACTATTCCGGTTCACGCAGTATTGGCTCACAGTATCTAAGGGTCTTGCAGTCTGCTTCCGAGTTTGTGATTTAATCACAAACTCGGAAGCGAAAATAAATAAGTAATAAACGCGATAAAACCGTATTAAAATAGTTTAATTTAATATTTATACTCATTATATTATAGTTTGTCCGCAACCGCTATACCTCGCCTTGGGTATGCGCGGGGAGGTAGGGAGTGAGCAATAAAGAACATAAGATTCCTAGTGCCAACAAGATATTAGGATATCGAATTACAATTTTTTGAAGCTGAGGATGGAGGATGAAGCTGGGATTGGATCCAATCCCTGTTTTTGACGTGACAACGTCTAATAACTCGAGCTTCATGCACGGGCTGCATGCACGAAAAAGATGACGTCATTGTCCCGTTACGCTCATTGTCGCATTCCGCAAGCGAGAGCGCGGCACGAACGAGAGAGAGGCATGATCATGTGTATTATACTACTGTAATGTTTAACGTTGTCACGTCAAACTACCGCCCGTAAACAGACTTTATAGACAACCAATTTTTGTTTAATATGATTTTTAGCTAAGTTCAATTTACAAAAAAATGAACTGTAACTTTACGACCTATCTTCAGATATTTCATCTCATGTGCGTCTGACCCTCCCGTGGACTTTTGGCGCGAAGCGGTGAAGAGCAGTATCGGCGCTGTATTTTATTTTCCAATATTTGTGTATTTTTGCATAATAATGGTGGATTATTATTCGCAAAGTGTTCGATAACAAGCGTGAGTGTTGGGAAGTGACACAGTGTTCGATTTACGTGATTTTCATGTTTGTTACCAAAAGCTCCTAATAATCGCTAAGTGCAGTTTTTCTACCACTTCACTTAGCCTAATTCTTCTGACTAGAATTGACTATCAACTACAATTTTAGACTTGACTAGGACTTGACGAAATCACACTGTAGGACTGAAGAAGATTGAAAAATTAAGAAGGGATATAAAGGACTTGTATCCATAAAAAAAAATCACCCTCCCGTCTCGCCGGTCGCATACCTCAGTGGTCAGTGGTCAAGCTTATAGATTTACGCAACACCTTAGTTAAAGATTTAAAAATTATCTTTGAAAGAAAGAACGTTTTATTTGAGTTTGAAAAATCCGCATTCATAGACACTAACGACTCATTGACAGTTAGATAAAAAAACAACAATTTCCAAAAATATTCCCTATAACTCACCCCTGGCTCGAGCTTGCGGCATAACAATCATGGGAGGAATCCTCTTGCACTGATGATATTGTGCTTCGACTGTATTTAGAACAATGCGGACTAACGTCTGCACTTGACTGCAGAGCGTGCCGTTTCCATAGTGATACTGAAATAAATTGTCTCCGTTTTATGGCCCGACCAGGAAAATAAAAACCCCGCATTGGCGTCGCTACTAATCGCCTTTAGGTGGGTACAAATTTACAATGTCATTACAAAGTCCACACTCCTGCCTCTTTTTGTCCGATGACGATCTTATTTTGTAGATGTCGGTAACATCTAGAATTAACATCTGAATTTAGCTGCATAAGCTATTGTCCAAAAAATAATTCTTCCCAAGAACTATTATACCAATATATTTTCATTGTATCTTCCGAAGCCCTGAATCATAATTATTATAAGACAATCAGGTGATTCAAGCCTGCAATGTCCTAATCAAATTGGAAAAACAAAGTATGCTTCCCGTGGGAATCAAACCCACGAACTACGAGTCAAAGTCGACCGCCTTAGCCACTGAACCACTGAGACAGTTATTTCGAAGCTAGTCCATATTAATATGATAAGTGCAAAAATATGTATTTTACGCTTTTACGGCCAAACTGTTGAATGGATTTTGAATATAATCGAAAACCCGTGTCAAACATAGGCTACTTTTTGACTCAGGCAGAGCTGAGGGAAACAGCTAGTCCATACTAATATTATAAATGCGAAAGTCTGTCTGCCTGTCTGTTACGCTTTCACGGCCAAACCGCTGAACGGATTTTGATGAAATTTGGTATGAATATAGTTGAAGACCAGGGGTCAAACATAGGCTACTTTTTGACTCAGGCAGAGCTGCGGGAAACCGCTAGTAATTAATAAATACACTAACCTTGTAAAGTACTACCAGTAGTGCCATGAGCCAGTGTCTCCTCACATGTGGTTCTAAAGCTGTCAATGTGTGCGTGGCCGCCGCACTAGCGCCACCTGTGGCCGGGCTGCTGCAGTACTACAACATTACAAGATATATTTATTTTTCATTTATTCATCTGTCATCGTCATCGCGGCGGCCGAAGATTTGTAGTGCGTCAAAGATTGTTCGCAGAAATTATTCCCACTGATGGCTTTGATGCGGTTTGGCGCAAGAAGTCAGCGGCGCTGAGCCGAGGTCGCCGCTACAGTATTCTACGAATAGGAACTATTACACGAATAGCAGACCGGTTCGACAGTAACCGTATGTGGGAGCTTATACAACGGACCAGATTTTGATTAATTGTTGAATATTATTAGCTTGTGTGTTTCTTGATAATTTTTATTTAATATTTTACTAACAATAATATTTAAGATTTTCTGTATTTTTACTTACACAAATAGACCATGTAGTTGTCTTTAATATAATATCATAATAATCTTTAATAAATAAATTTCTTATTTATTTATTATAAACTGCCTCCGTGGTCTAGTGGTTAGGGGGTTCGCCTTCGACCCGGAGGTGGTGGGTTCGATTCCCACCGGATGCATACTTTGCTTAGTTGTTTCCAGTTTGGTTAGAACTTAGCAGGCTTGAATCACTTGATTGTTTGATAATAAATATCATTCCGTGCTACGGAAGTCACGTTAAGCCGTTAGTCCCGGCTGCCATTTGGTAGTTGTTAAAGGAACCACGTCAGAGGCCGAGAGTCGGTTCCGAACAACTCTGAAACCAGTGTGTACATGATCGATAGACAATGTAACCTACACGAAATGATGATGATGATTTATTTATTATTTCGTGTAGGTTATATTGTCGACAACATTTGGGATGCAATACAATACAACACATGCACTCTTTATTGCACCAAAAAATTTAACATCACAGAAACACATTAACAAAATACAGCGAGGCGAACAGGCCGTTCTCGCAATTTGGAAAAAGTATAATTTGAGATTTATCAAAATAAAATTGCAGACACGCAATAAAATTGGGGGTTTCTGTAGTCAGCCGCCATTTGTCGCAAGCGTGAGAATCATAGCCAAAGTCCTCTACCACAAGATTTTTAGCAGCCGCTAGAGTCTGTGTTAAGTTTTTATGGTCCCCCAAAGGCGCTGTACATATTTGACATATAGATTTTACTTTCGTATTTAACCAGTAATGAGTAAAAATTATACAACAAAGTTGTTTAGTCAAGCAAGTCAAGTCAGTAGTCAAGTCGAGTCAGAAGTATTATGCTCAGTGAAGTGGTAGAAAATCTGCACTTAGCGATTTTCAAGAGTAACAAGCAAGAAAAACACATAAATCGTACACTGTATCACTTCCCAACACACACGCTTATTCTCGAACACTTTGCGAATAATAATCCACCATTATTATGTACAAACATTTTGAAACACAAATTTTGGAAAATAAAGTACAGGCCCGATACTCTCTTCACAGCTTCTCGCTAAAAGTCGACGTAGACTTGTCAACGAAGTCGCTAGTGTTTGTGTTAATAAAAGAGGTACAAGATCGGTCACGTCACAGCTGAAAATTCTATAAGATTTTCATTATATAAACATATGTTAGACCATTTGGTTGACTGGTAGATAAAGCCTAAGTCTGTAAGTCCGCCATTTACAATTATGTAATAAAGTTAAATAAATATGTATGCAAATTTTTGTCACAACTTTGACTGGTAAACAATCCTTCTTTTGGATCAAGTCGGTGATAAATCCAGTCATATCCATACTAATATTATATTAAGCTGAACGAATTTTGATGAAATTTAGTCTGAATATAGTTGAAGACCCTTGGTCGAACAAAGGCTACCTTTAGACGCAGGCGGAGCTACGGGAAACACCTAGTGGTTCGCCACTTACTTGCAACAATGAGAGCGTCGGCTCAGCAATACTAGCGCCCATCACGTGATTCTGATCCAACACTTGCGGCAGATTCGCCATGAACGCGTTGAAAATTGAAGATTGTCTGCAAAAACAAAATAAATATTTATTTATACAGTATCACATAAAAAAAGTGGTACCTAAGTAGCTTTTCTCTGTAGCCCACTTATATACAAGAAGAAGCTACATTAATCATTATTGTCTATACTTAAATACTATCCATACTTCTATACGAATATTATAAGTGCAAAAGTCTAAATAAGAAGACGAAAGAAAGACCCAAACTACTTTATCGCAGGCGGAGCTGCGGGAAACAGTCAGAATATTATATATGGTTTCGTGGAATGCATTTGAAGTGATTAGTTTCTATCTATCTGTGATTAGATAAATAAAATAAAAATAATTTATAGTTTTCATTCTTCATTATAGGAAAGAAAGAGGACCAAGTAGAAAAACATTTTTTTTTTTCTACCTGGTCCTCTTTCTTTTTTTACATGAATGGATAAATAACGCTAATAAAAGCTGGACGCAGTCTGCTTCCGACAGATCATTTTTGAAATCATTAGAAGAAGCCTATGTCCAGCAGTGGAATGACTACGGCTGAAATGATGATCAATCGAATAAATAATCAAGCAGTTGTCAGCTGAATTATAAATATAACTAACACATACCTCAGCGTATACGGCGATATATGAAAGTACTTCTCGACACAGTTGTACCCCAGCAGAAGGAACAAATGCTTTAGCACCAGCTCTTGTGTTTTAGAGGTCGCTTTGTCTTCGGTAGGGTGCGCCTGATCTGACCTGTATCAAATTCAATCGTAATAAAATAATATTGTTTTCAAAAATATACAAGTAATATATCTACACTAATATTATAAAGAGGAAAGATTTGTATTTTTGTGTGTATGTTTGTAATGAATAAACTCAAAAACTGCTGTGCCGATTTCAAAAATTATTTCACCATTGGAAAGCTACATTCACCCTGAGTAACATAGGCTATATACCGCAGGCAGAACTGCGGGAAACAGCTAGTAATATATAAAAAAGTCATATATAAGTAAGTTTAAGACTTATGTTTTGGGATACTAACTCAACAATAGTATATTTAAAAAGAAACAGACATAGACAATCGTCCAAGCTAACACGCAGGTCAATTAGTAAAAGTTTATTCTCCATCTTGACCTGACCAGGGATCGAACTTTGTTTAGTTATCTCTAGTTTTTTTTTACAACTAAGTAGGCCCCGTACGTACCCCTACCTGATGGTAAGTGGTTACCGTAGCTGTATGAACGCCTGCAACACCGGAGATGTCACAAGCGCGTTGCCGACCTATCCCTCTGGAGCCTGGCGATCCTACTCACCAGCAGGAACACAACACTGCATCACAGTGTTATTTGGCTGCGGTCTTCTGTATGGTGGAGGTACTTCCCCAGACGGACTACTCCTTACAAAATGTCCTATCTCTCTTGGTTATGACATTGCAGGCTTGAATCGCCTGATTCTCTGATAAAGTCACGTTAAGCCGTTAGTCTCGGTTGCCATTTGGTGGTCGTTAAAGGAACCACGCCAGGGACCGAAAGGTTGCGCTGACACCAGAATGTATAGGTACGAGTAGATTATTATGAATGATTTCCAAAAACAATTGCTGATAACTGCCGTTTTGTAAAAAAAAAGGCTAAACGCCTAAAGGTTATTTCGAACGCTGAAAGTGAGAATACGAATGTAAGAGCGAGAAACTGGACGAGTGGCACAGATGAATTAGCATGTAACAAGTCACAAGTTGCTATTTTGGTAGTTTTATGAAAGCTTCAAAATAATCAAAACATACGTTAAATAATTTACCCAATTCTTAGGTTTTCGCGATTGCTACACAAAACGACGTAAATGCCGTATTCATCATCATCATTTCGTGTAGGTGACATTGTCAATCGACCATGTAAACCCTGGTGTGAAAGTTTATTTTATTTACTTTATTCACGTACACAATAAAAATACAAAGTTGTGCAGAACCTCCTTTCGACCTTTGACGAGGTTCCTTTAACGACCTTCAGATGGCGGCCGGGACCCACGGCTTAACGTGCCTTTCGAAGCACGGAATCATCTTTATTATCAGACAATCAGGTGATTTAAGCCTGCAATGTCCTAACCAAACTGGAAACAACTAAACAAAGTATGATTCCCGTGGGAATCGAGCCCACGACCCCCGGGCCAAAGTAGAACGCCTTAACCACTAGACCACGGAGCCGTATTAACATAGTTTAACTTAATAAATTTCCTGATCAAACATCTAAGAACTTACCTGGACAGAAACTGCATGAGTAGAAAGACGAGTAGGTTAGTAGTTTCGCGATCGGCTTCCTCGAGGTCCACTGCCTTCGGCAATACAGTGGTCAGCGTGTCCTCCGTAGACCGTCCAGATAGGGAGTGAAATCCGTCTGTAAGGCAAAAAAAAAAATTGAAATAATAGTACACGCGGCTTACAACCACCACTTTCATTCCATTTAATTGCGAAAGTATCTAAGCAAGATGTCACCCACCTTAAACTCTATTGCGCCATCGCATTTACTCGCATTTGGATGGAAAAGACTATAGTAAGTCACTATTATTCGGTCACCAGTCGGCAATCATCGTACAAACGTCAAAATAGTGTGCAACAGAGATAACGCTCTACAAAGCCGAATAGTAGATGTGCAATGTAACTGTCTATAAATTGTCAAATTATTTACAGTAAACGACGGCGCTAATCTGTAATTTAGTTATGGTGTGTATAGTGTTTTTCTTAGACTTACTAGGTACTAGGTACATATACGTGATTTTTTTTTATGGCGCCAATTAGATAGACACATTATTTTTCAAAATATTAGAGTAGTGCGTATAAATGAAAACAAAAATTTTTTTAGGAACCTAGAAGAACTCATTATGCACATCAAAATACTTCTATATAACGACCAGTAATGTCGGCCTCAGCCTGCAAAGATTCTAACTAACCAATTATTAAATAATGAAGCTAGAAGAAAAATATTGTACTAATACTAATCCTTTTTGGTGGTAATACACACATAAAATAATTAAGATATTACTGACCGTGAGTGTGATTGGACCGTGACGTAGGTCTAAGCGACTGCGGGGTGTGGTCAACGGTTGTTACAAACCGAAGCAGTAAGTTTTGTGTTTCAACATTTTAAGAAAACAGCGGCTCGCAATATTCCTTTACAGTTGGTGTATTAATTTACCAGAAAGCTATTTCCGGTGAAGAAGGAAATTGTGTACTTAATAGCCTATTCGTTGAAAATACTTATAGTGTTGCAACCTTGATATACGAACGTGACGTACTTGCAGAAAGTATTAATTTTGCAATAGAATTGTTTTGCCAATTTAGCAAAACGCTTAAATCTACAGAGCATGTATATCAAGCTTAGCTAGCAACTCATCCACTGTTCATGTATTTACTAGTATGTTAATAAAGATATCTTCCATCCCAGATTCTTTTTCATTTACCCAGCCGAGTTTCAGTTACTACATTCAAGAGGTTTCATTTACACAGACCAGTTTCAGTTACTACATTCCAGATGTTTCATTTACCCAGCCGAGTTTTAGTTACTACATTCGAGAGATTTTATTTACACAGACCCGTTTCAGTTACTACATTCCAGACGTTTCATTTACCCAGCCCAGTTTCAGTTACTACATTCCAGAGGTTTCATTTACCCAGCCCATTTTCAGTTACTAAATTCCAGACGTTTCATTTACCCAGGACCTTTTTCAGTTACTACATTCCAGAGGTTTCATTTACCCAGCCCATTTTCAGTTACTACATTCCAGAGGTTTCATTTACCCAGCCCATTTTCAGTTACTACATTCCAGAGGTTTCATTTACCCAGCCCATTTTCAGTTACTACATTCCAGAGGTTTCATTTACCCAGCCCATTTTCAGTTACTACATTCCAGAGGTTTCATTTACCCAGCCCATTTTCGGTTACTACATTCCGGAGGTTTATTTAGTTGGCGTATTAACTTACTAATGAAGCTATTTCCGGGTTTGAAGAAAACTATGTTATTATTAACCTTTTTGTTGGTAAGATACATATAAAATGATGAACATATCACTAACCGTGAGAGTTATTGGACCGTGGCGTAGGTCCAAGTGACTGAGGCGTGGTCAACAGTTGTCCCAAACCGAAACGAGAGGTTTTGCGTTTCAGGAGAGGAGCTGAGTATTGACGAGAATACACCTTTTCGCGTTCTGAAAAAAAAAATCAATTAGCTATTGTAACATTCCATTTGAATCCTAGGCTACCACTTTGTATCAAGAAGCAATATTTTTTAGGTAACTGTCGAAAAATATGAGACCCGTGTTTTTTTTACACAATGGTGTGTAAAAATAACACGGGTCACGTCATTACGTCATCTTTTCTTTTCATTTACTATGGAGCGTGTTTAGATCAGTCATTGTATATGAATTTAAGCTCTTCATAATCCATTGTCAGTGGCGGAATTTTGGTATTTTATTCAATGGAATAACTAATCTGACTTTATTTTATATATTAAAACAATAATATGTTAGTAATTTGTCTTGTGTTAGGATGGGGGTGGCCTAGTATCGGGCATGAATATGGGTATTATTTTCAACGGACACGTTTAGCGTGTTTAAATATATTATGAACTATCTTACAAAATACATATTTAGGGATATTTTGACACTTGCTAGCTTATTTTACTATGTTAGTTTAGAGTACTTACTATGTCGTGTATCAGGGTGCTCAGGAAGTCCGCTTGTAAGACCATTTGGTTCTAAAAGACGCGCTGAATGTGTTGACATATATTATATACTATTGTACAATATATATATTTAGGTGAACTCTCACATTATAAACCATAGCTAGCATATATAACTGTATATTGAGATGCCTTACCATGCCGTGTGTCAGGATGCGGCGGCATGGTGGCGGGCGCGGAGATGGTCCGCTTGTAGGGCCACTTGGTCCCGAAGGACGCGCTGAGCGTGTTGACATATATAACTGTATATTGAGATGCGTTACCATGCCGTGTGTCAGGATGCGGCGGCATGGTGGCGGGCGCGGAGATGGTCCGCTTGTAGGGCCACTTGGTCCCGAAGGACGCGCTGAGCGTGTTGACATATATAACTGTATATTGAGATGCGTTACCATGCCGTGTGTCAGGATGCGGCGGCATGGTGGCGGGCGCGGAGATGGTCCGCTTGTAGGGCCACTTGGTCCCGAAGGACGCGCTGAGCGTGTTGACATATATAACTGTATATTGAGATGCGTTACCATGCCGTGTGTCAGGATGCGGCGGCATGGTGGCGGGCGCGGAGATGGTCCGCTTGTAGGGCCACTTGGTCCCGAAGGACGCGCTGAGCGTGTTGACATATATAACTGTATATTGAGATGCGTTACCATGCCGTGTGTCAGGATGCGGCGGCATGGTGGCGGGCGCGGAGATGGTCCGCTTGTAGGGCCACTTGGTCCCGAAGGACGCGCTGAGCGTGTTGACATATATAACTGTATATTGAGATGCGTTACCATGCCGTGTGTCAGGATGCGGCGGCATGGTGGCGGGCGCGGAGATGGTCCGCTTGTAGGGCCACTTGGTCCCGAAGGACGCGCTGAGCGTGTTGACATATATAACTGTATATTGAGATGCGTTACCATGCCGTGTGTCAGGATGCGGCGGCATGGTGGCGGGCGCGGAGATGGTCCGCTTGTAGGGCCACTTGGTCCCGAAGGACGCGCTGAGCGTGTTGACATATATAACTGTATATTGAGATGCGTTACCATGCCGTGTGTCAGGATGCGGCGGCATGGTGGCGGGCGCGGAGATGGTCCGCTTGTAGGGCCACTTGGTCCCGAAGGACGCGCTGAGCGTGTTGAGGTTGGCGTCGCGCGCGGACACGCTGAGTGCTTCGTGCGCGCGACGCACTTTGTATAAGAACCATTCCGAACTCGTCTCGCTGCTTACTAATTCTGTAAAACAATGTTCATATGTTTTCGATGTTTCGAAAAAAGACCAGGTGGTCTATTTTTTAAATTATTCGATATCAAAAAGTTTTCGTTCGTTTATATTCGACATTATATGTCATACATTTAAAAAAATGGGCTTCAGTAGACTTTGCTAGGAAATGATTTCACATAAAAGTAATTGTAATAATAGGGCGACGCATATTGTTGTGACGTCGTACCTTCGTCAACGGCTGCCTTTCCCGGTTCCCCGCACCGCACCACCCCGAGGGCCATATATAAGCCTGCGCGCGTCCACCAGAAGACCTCTCTCGGATCATCTCGTCATTTCAAAGTTAAGTGGCTGGCTATTTCATAGCGGCTACCTGACTAGATCTCGTGTCTACTTCGATTTTACGACCCCTATCTATATTTGTTAATAACGTGTATCCTTGGAGACTAAATTTGTAAAGTAAAAAAATAATAAATATTGTACTATTCCCTGTAACCTGGATTTATCTTCTCTCCTCACACATACCTTTAGTAGTAGATTTTCTCTACGTTATACTGGCACCCAACGTGGGGCCCGTTATATTGTATAAGAACCACTCTAACTACTTCAGTAAAGCAATGTTTCTATATTTTTCGATGTTTCGACATAAGACCAATAGACTTTTGGTAGTCATTAGATTTACAAATAAGCAATAGAATAATAGAATATTAATAAAAGATTACACAAACATGCGCAAATTAATACGATTCCGAAAATTTAATGTTGAACATATAAATAAAGTGACAAAATAAACAAAATTGTAAAATAACTTACCAACTAAATCATAACACCAATACCAAAGAAAAGTAAACCTGTCAAAAATAAAAGATTAAATAAATATTTTGTAAAGCCCGACCAGGAAAATAGCAACCTTCGCCATATTGCGGATAAATATTGGAACTAATTTCTTTTTCTTAAACATACGCGGAAATATTGTCATTACTTTTAAATAAAGAACACGCGAAGTATCATATTTACGTAGAATGAAAAACCAAAATCACTTCCCGGCGCGTTCTTTGAATTAGGAACGAAGAGCGCGCCGGCAATGTTGTATGAAATGGTGTGCTGTTTGAATTTAGAACTCTTTTATCTATCGTACACATTGCGTTCTCGTGGCTGTATAGCCACAGATGCGTTTACCTTTCGGCACAAGCTGTAAAATAAAAATAAAAAATTGGCGGTAAAGCGGAGTTCGTTGTTATTTTGTTAATAAAATTAAGTTTCCAGCCACCTACCACTGAGCAAGTATCAAATTTCCAGCCGCAAACATCAGAAATACAACAAACGAACATAAATATGCCTGGAAAAACAATAACAGTTTCGTTCAATAATTGTCCTAACATGAGCAATAAAACTTTTAATATTAATTAAATTTATTATGTAAAAGGCCATTTTTTATTTCCTTGCATTTTTTTTAAGAAAAGCACTATATATGCTTCGGCCGAAATGGCAATTGCCTGTCTCGTATCATTGAAGTCCTCGCCTGCGGCTCGGCCTTCAAATTCATACTCGACCTGCAATTGCATATTTCACTGCCTTTGCAATAATGTACTATTACTGGCAACCAAGCATTCATGTAACATTACGTCATCTCAACGTCATCTGCCAAAAAAGAGACAGCAGTTGACGTTGTGTATTTTGTGATTATTTCCAACGATTTATATAACAAAATAGCAAAAACAATTTATAGTAATGAGAGAACAGTGATATAAAAGATGTTATAATATTTAACGCGAATAAAAACGAAAGATTAATTTCTATTTAATTAAGTGACATTGTCAATTTTATTGTTGTACACTAAAACATGTTGCCACCTAAAGGCGATCAGTAGCCCCGCCAATGCAGGGTTTTTATTTTCCTGGTCGGGCCATAAATAGAAATAAAAAAACTAATCAATTAGCAAATGATACGACAAAAAGGGGATATTCTGAGCGCTCGAGGTTGAATGCGGCAGTATACGTTCAAACCTGTAGTAGTGCTACATTAATTTGAAATATTATTGTATTGTAACGCAATTTAAAAGGATTCCAAAACAGGGTTTGATTTGCCATGGTTAACATGTATAGTCGCTACAAAATTTTATGTGAAATGCATTTTATACAAATTAGGTACGAGGATTGTGTAACTACGATCATTGTTAGATTAAGTACTGCTATTTATTATGACTCTAATTAAAAAATATACCTACCTCGTAAGTTAGAGAAATCAATAGCCTTATTAGAATTGATCTGTGCTTCAAGGAACAAAGCCTCGAATCTGTTCAAGAAGAATTCCCACGTTAATATTCGGCGGTCGCTGAGAGTGTTGTGTAGTTGGTAGATCGATTGTAAGACCATCGGTCTGTCCACTATCACTAGGTCGAATTGGGTTTCCAAGCAGTATAACAGCAACTGGAAGTAGAAGATATCTTATTAAAGCCGACTTACACGACTCCGCTCTTACCCGGCAAAAATAATATACATAATGGTTTCTTATGTTTTCGCGATTGTTACACATTAAATGAAATTATTTTAATACGGTTTTTATCGCGTTTATCTGCCTATTTAAAACGTTAGGTGTAAATAAATGAGATAAAAACCGTATTGAAATAGTTTAATTTAATTAACAATATACTTTCAAATCAAAACGGAGCGATGGATTTAAATGGCAAAACATGAAGATAACGGCCAATTACAGATTTTCATTGTATAAAAACAAAATTAAATAAACAGTATGCGTACACTAAATAATTCAGAAACTTCCAGAATTTCCATTCTAGCCATCCTCTTCTAAAATTAATATATATTTTTTATTGAATACGAAGTGATAACCTTGCACTTTATATGCCACATAATTTATATAAACTGGTAGTTAGGGTATAACTATTCTTAATTTCAGATTTATACAAAGTAGTGGATTTCCTGTCACGGTCGCCAAATCCTATTTTACTTGCCCGATAACCTAAAGAAGATCGCAGGCAAAGGCTGGAAGTTGATCGCTTCGAACCGGCCATTCTTCTATTATTTCATTCGAATGTTCTAGAAATACAAATGGGAGATCTATATCCATAAGTGTACTAGCACAAGCTGAAAAGATGAAGTACCTCAACAGCATTATCATGTATAGTCCCGATGTACAGCGTGGCTCTCTGCGCAACGTACACGTTGATGTCGTCCATGCTGGATATTAAGTAGCAGAATGCTGTGGCTAATGCCGTTTGTAGCGGCAGGCTGGTTTTGATTGGGGAGCCGTCCATGAATCTAAAAATATTAATTATAAAATTATTATCTATTTATTTACGAAAATTAGCAGCGTTTTTCTTGGTTCATAAAATAAAGTGTAGTATTATTAATAAAGACAATTATAGAATTCAGATTTCGTCAAGTGTGAATCGAGTTTAACTCGTCGAAGCATAATTTCTAATCACAACTATCAGTCTACCCACTAAAGCCAATTCTTCAAACTCAAATAATAAAAAAAACTCCCTAAGAAAGAGAAGCTTCAAATCTATTCTAAGGAGTTGCTTAGTTCAATTTCTAATAATGAGTGTAAATTTACTGGTTCACTCAGTAACAGGGATTTTATAGGACATTAGTCATCAAGATCCGAAAGTGAAAGTGCCGGCCAGAAAATAAGTGGGTTAATCTGATATCTTTGTCCATCTTATCATTTCCATTCTTCACTAAATACCAAGCATAATAACAATAGTACTTGATTTTATTTAAATTTAATAATTATTTTTTTTCCCCTTAACATTTACGAATTAAAGAATTAATTAAAACAAGTGAAATAGATTAACAAAACATGACATGTTAATTAAATGTAGTATTAAAAATCAAATAAACGTTCCGGAGGTTGATTATCATGCCTTTAAAGATAAAGTCGAATCCGAGACATCTCAAAAAACATGGCGATTGTCTACTAAAAACCTTGTACTCGTATTCTCCTTCATCTTTCGAGTGAGTAAACTCACAGTGTGCGAGATGCCATGCATGATCTTTTGTGGCCAAAACAATCAAGATACCTAACACTTTGACAAAAGGCGCACCAATCATTTGTGCGGCACAATAAAATTATAAGACACATTCCTCGTTTTAAAAATAATTTGTTAACCACATATTAGCTAAAACATGTCTCGTCCCTTTCGCTCTTATTCGACATTTAGCGTGATGCAAAACATTTGAGCTTAACAAATTATCCATACTAATATTATATATGCGAAAGTCTGTCTGTCTGTAACGCTTTCATGGCTAAACCGCTGAACGCATTTTGATGAAATATGATATAAATACACCGTGAAATTTTTGTCGTTTTGGACCCATCGTCCAGTGACTCGATTCATTCAGCTCGAAACATGAAAAACAAATTTGGACTTCCCATAGTAAGTTAGGTCACGTGATGAGACATTTTGTATGGGAGGTCCAAAAATTTACTCCATATTTCGACCCATGTATCTTGGGGAAAGTTGTTCAGTTGCATGAATGGAGTCACTGGACGATGGGTCCAAAACAACAAAAATTTCACGGTGTATAGTTGAAGACCCGTGGTTAAACATAGGCTATTTTTTGACGCGGGCGGAGCTGCGGGAAACAGCTAGTTTTCAATACGAGAGATAGCAAAAACTAACCTTATGATAATGATGACACGTTCTGTTGCCGTAAATCTCACGCGATGGTCGTGATGGTGGAACTGGTCTCGTATCAA
The DNA here is from genome assembly GCA_947363495.1 of Euzophera pinguis. NCBI lineage: Eukaryota > Metazoa > Arthropoda > Insecta > Lepidoptera > Pyralidae > Euzophera > Euzophera pinguis. The sequence goes on along the minus strand of OX376174.1, from coordinate 11,694,712 downwards.
ATTGCAGAACACGTCCGCTCCGCCTGTGTATTTTTAATGAATGAATGAATGAATACTTTATTGCACCATTTACATAGAGTAGACATGTTAAAACAGTTTGTATTTTTATGTTAATAAATATAAAGGCAATTTCTAATATACCGCATTTTTATGGAAATAATTAACAATATTATCAACCAGGTTTTTGTCTCTTCCAGATATTTAAATATATACACAAGATGGTCAATAGAAATACTTAGGGTCGATTTTACCGAAATCGAATAAGTTTTATTCCAAGGATAATAACGCAATTTACTCCCGTAAAATGAAGTTTACATTTCACCATACAGTTAACCCGAGAATATACTGCTAATTCACAGATAAATCTCAAGATAATTCTGTCTGTAGATTAAAACTGTCAAATTTTTTGGAAGAATCAAACTTCGTCACATTTATTTAACAATTTTTCACAGCAAATGTACGTATTAGAGATAGAGACAAATAAAAGGGCAGAAAATTTGTCATTGCATATTAAAATAGAAGTATATACCTGCTAACGTAACGCAGTGCAGTAATATTGGCACCGCGACCGAACAGATGTGCGAGTGGGATGCGTTGCACACGTTCCATAGACTAGAAAGAGATGGCAATGTGAATTTTACAAATGAAATTCAGAACTTGCTTTAAAAATAGTAACTCTACGTGATGACATAACCAACTTATTAGAAATCAGTTAAGTGTTTTTTCGCCAGCATGGTCACTCGTGCCAAACTTCATCAAATACAGCTTTATGTTTGAAACAAAATCTAAAATCTCGCTTTTATAATTTGGTAGTATGATGAGGCTCTGAAGAAACAAGTTGAGAAAATAAATGATTATGGTACAAAATAAATGATTTTGAGGGTAGACGTTAGAATAAGAGAGTGAGCATAACAATAATAATAAACAGCCCAATTTGTTTATTTATTTATTTAACACTTTTTTGCACACAGTACAATCTATACTTCCATACTAATATTATAAATGCGAAAGTCTGCCTGTCTGTTAAGCTTACACGGCCAAACCGCTGAATGGATTTTGATGAAATTTTGTATGAATATAGTTGAAGACCAGGGGTTAAACATAGGCTACTTTTTGACGCAGGCGGAGCTGCGGGAATCTGAACCGACTTCAAACTCGTCTAAAAAGAAAGAAATAACCAAATTATCTGCTAGTTATTAAATGAGGATCCATAAAAAAAAATTAATTAATTTGAAGTCAGTGAAGTTTGTACGGTGGTTAACGAAAACTTTGGGAGTATGCCTTTTCGAATAAAAAAAGAAGTACGAAAATCGGTCTACAATTAGCTGAGTAATCGTTGAACATACATAAAATAAAAATACATAACACACGAACATAGAACCTCCTCCTTTTTTGAAGTCGGTTAAATCTGAAATCACAATAAAATATTGTGCAAAATTTTGGCAAACATGTGAATTCGTTCATTTAACTAGTTAATTAAGGAAAGTCTTTTTCTTATTTGTAAATTGACGTTTTGAAGAAAATGCTGCAGTGGAGTTTGTGGCGCCGCTTCTTCTCCACTTGCGCTTTGGAAGTGGTGGTAAACTTAATTTAAGTAAATTGACATCAATAAGTGATATTTATATCCTATATGGAAAATAAACGATTTCATTTCGTTAAAAAAGGCGGCCTTATCGTATAAGCAATCTCTTCCAGACAACCTTAGGGTAGTTTGAAATATAAAAAGAAAGGAGAGATACGGATATGGTGCATAAAGAATAGAACAACGCAACTTACTTGTCAATAAGCAGATTCTCCTGACACCAAATGAGAAACCCCCTATGTTCGGCCAAAGCGTCCGCGTTCAGAACTAACACTTGCAAACACTGCAGCAAATGATATAATACGTCTGGTCGGGACGTACTTTTCAGCTCCTACAAATAATGAAAAAGTAAGAATACAATACAATACAAAACCCTTTATTGCATAAGAATAACAACATGGTAAGTTATATAGAATTAACAACATTGAAGTGAAAAAGTTGGTGCGTATTACTTCTTGGAAAAAAAAAATCTCAATCATGCGAACTCTGCTTATTACCTGGTGGTAAGGTCTGCTTGGATCAAGGAGGTGGTCGTGGGTTCGATTCCTACGGAAAGCTACACTGTTATGGCAGTTTAAGACGCAGCAGGTTTGAATGATGTCATGTTTTAATAAAACAAATGGGAACTACCAGAATCGACTAATTATTTGATGAGGGATAAAGATGATTCCGTGCTTCGAAAGACACGTTGACCAAGCCAGACGCCGAAATGCGGTTCTGAAATATATTTCTCTCTCACTCTGATTATAATTCGATAGTCGAGAGTCGATTGGCCATGTAACCGAAATATTACTATCAAAATGAATGAGTACAAGATAACGGTAACTTATAAACCCGACTGTGATTCTGTTTAATTTGGAAATGAAAAAACAAAAAAAAAACCGCCATTTTTTTTATTTTAGTGATATCACTCTCACAGTAAATACAAATCTAACGACATCTCACAACCTAAAATCCATCGAGCCGTTCAGGCTGCAGAGCGTGGCAAATAATTATACATATACATACATACAAACATACTCTTGAAAAACATAACCGCCCTACTGGCGCAGTTGGGTTAATATAAACACCTGTAGTAGTTGGTGAATATACTGCAACTCCTGCGGCAGTTCTTCGATGCAGAAGTGGAATTTGCCGGCGGAAGTCGGCCAGAAGTTCGTCATGTCTTCCTCTACAGACTCGGCTGTTGGCTCGTGCTCGCCCAGTAGATTTGGCGTTGATACCTATAGAAATATCAGATGGTAGTTTGTAACATATCATGATTACAAATTCAAATATTACAACAGTTTGTACATTGGACTCGGTTAGAAAGACTATTAGTTTTATTTATTAGAATATTAGTTCGGCCCACTCACACCCACACGGGCTCGCGTACCCGTGTGTCCAAGCTATCGGACAGATGCTTGAAAACAACACCCCTGACAGAGGCTTAAATATCTGTATGTGCCACATTTACTAGCACCACATTTATTAAGCTTCATTGCACACAATCGAAGATTACATACAATAGGTATACCTTAATGATATAATGCAATGTCGAGTCTACGAGTTTACCTTCGGGACATTGTAGGCGAGAGATAATATGTGGTGTAAACTTTTTGCCTTAACGGCCGTCAGTTTTGTGTGCCATTTGATTTGATACATTTGTCGCTTCAAGGAATTGTTCTGACACCGACTTACTGCTGTAATTTTACAAGTATATAATAGATCTATTATAAGTATAGCTACAAACTCCCATCGGCTGCAGCAGTGGCGACATCTGTATCAGTTAGAGAGATAGTATGTGCGGTGGCGAGCGGCGGCTGGAGTGCTATTTTTGAAATATGTGACTCATCCAAAATCGGCGAGTAGAATGATTTTCGTTTCGTACATTCGTTTTAATCGGTGTGTCGAACGATTTTCGATCGACATACGAGTCAATCCAAAAATAGAGCTCTTGGTCGGCTGGTGACAAAGACACCGCCGTATATATCTAACTGCTCCGTAATCATAATAATCATTTATTCTTTTGTAAACATGTTGAATTCAAGATGGTCCGTGATGGTTTATTAAGTTAATGTTATTAATTATCACAGAAAGAGTACAGGTACTTACATCCGCTGTAGCAGTGGCGACATCTGTGTCAGTTAGAGTGATAGTATGTGCTGTGGCGAGTGGTGGCTGGTCGGATGGTGGCAAGGACACCGCCATATCCAACTGCTCCGTTATGGTTTCCACTGTAGCTGTCATTATCTAGGAAAGCGAAACAACTACGTCATAAGGAGATAATTTGAATATTTTTTTTCTTATTGGCGATACTCGCTGAAGCAACGGAGCAAAGAAATTCTGCGAATGAACGTTAGATTGCTCACGATATGTATTACAAAGACACGCTACAGCCAAGATTTTTTCTTTTAAACTAAATTGACTTCGTTGCCCCTGCAAGAAGTTATATTAAAAGCAAAAAGCTAGAAAAAATTAACTTTTGTAGTGACGGAAATCAATATTATTGTAATTGCTAATCTTTGCTTTTAAATATGGAAGTATTTCGATATATTCTTAGGATAAATTATAGAAAAATAGGATTTATAATATTTTTTTTTATAACAGAAAGTAAGTTTCAACAAATCGTAAAGTAATACATAAAAAGCCAGATTAATCAACATCAACACAAATATGCAGCACATAAAATGGCCGAACAATTATTTTAGTACATATTTTAATACTGATGGGATGAAAACATTTAAGGATTTATTTCAACATCTAACTACTTCAGTTTAAAATATAAAACAGATCATTCTCATAAAACATGTAGCGGCCACGAAAATCATGATGATGTTTCATGACCAAATATAATAAATAACTTTGAACTCACTGTCCTTAGGTGTAAGAAAATATTAGTCAGATTGGATAAAATGTTTGAGACAATGTGTTAAAGCGTGTGATAATTTATATAAAGAACAATGAATTCACAAAAACGTCAATATTTCACTACACACGTAGGTACTTTTATTACATTAATATCATTATAAGTATTAAAACATTTCGAAAAGAGTATTTCAGAAAACAATTTCTTCACCATATTCACAAAAATGAATTTGCACGAAAAAATTTGTAAATACAATACTTATTAGAATTCGAATGAGATTATTGTTAGATTTGGTAATTTTAATATATATATATATTTTTTCATCTGTTCTATTTTGTTAGATTCCTTAGAAATGACAATTGACTATTTAAAAGTTAGTGAAATATTGATTTAAAAACACATAAATAAATAAAAAATAACATGAAAAAGCCAAGGAAGAAGACAGAGACATACTTGCGTGTCGCCTGACGATTTAGTCAGGCTGGGATCCGACCCGACGTCGCTTATTAGTGAGAGTTGCATGAAATGAACAAACTATACATCTATTATATAGATTGTACACAGGGCGGGCGATGCTAGAGGTACTATGGAGTACTGGATGTACGCATGCAACAAATATCTATTATCTATGTAGCGACATCGATACAAAGCACAGAAATAAGATTAGGTAGACGTGCCATAACGTGTGCTAAAGTTAAGCCTTGCCATACTAAGTAAAGGTCTATTTAAACTGACGCAAATCCGAAATAAGAATATATTGAAGTGCCATTAGCAGGCCAGTTAACTTTGGCATACGCTACGGCACTTCTACCGATTCTTATTTCTGTGGGCGTCTCGCCTGTCGCGCGGTATTCGCGTCAGTTTGAATAGACCTTTAAGAGTAGAGAGGCTTAACTTACCTGCCTAAGGCACTTCTACGTATTCTTATTTCTGTGATACAAAGTTACACTGGATTTAAAACCTCCACAGTATTCACAGTAACGATAAAGACGAATTGAAGTCAAGCGGCGTAACAACTTAAATTGTTTTTTTTTTACTATTTATGAGACAAATAAGCATGTGGTCTGCCTGATAGAAAGCACCATAGCATGGGCTTGCAATACTAAAAGTATCACCAGTTACCGAGTCTTAAGATTTTTTACTTGAGTTATTACTATTTTTAAAAATATAAGTTTTCCATGTCACAATAAGTTGCTACGCAACTTGGGTCTGTTTATAATATACTTTTATTTTTTAGAAATTGTTGGTTTTATTATTTATCTAATACGAAATCTAATTTTAAACACAAAATCCAGTACTCCATTTTGGAAAGGAGAACACTAGTGAACAAACAAAACAATGCTTAGGGTTAGGATAAAGATGGGCGGGCGGATATAATTTAAAATGGCGGAATTTTTATACCTCGAGCGGTTAATATTCAAAAATTTTGAATGGAAATTGAATTTTACTGAGTTGGTTTCGTATCAAATGAACAGGGTAACAGAAAATATAGTACGGTGTCCAGGTACCCGGCTTTTGTTTTCTACTGCCAGAAACGTTTATAAATTTATCTTTGATTGCTTTGTAATATTTTATTGTTTTCGTTATTATGTCAAACGATGCCAACCCATGTTTAGAAAAGTGATGAAAATCTATAAAAAGAAGTATCAAACTTTAGATCCTATGTAACTACACACGGTTCGCAATTTCATATGAATATAAAAGTATTTCGATAGCTTTTATTATATTAAGATTTACAGATATTGTGGAAACGCTATACTGAATGAAATTACGAACTAAGAATAAAAAGCAAACTACACCGCTCGACGTTAGAAGAAATTTACTTTAATTACTAAGGACGCACTCCCGTATATTCTGATTTATTTCAGATAAGTATGTGTATTAAGGGTAGAACGCGGTATTCGAAATCGAATCAAATGATCATAGTGTAAAGTTTTGATATAGACTGTTAAAAATTCTCCGACCGGGATCAACCAATGCTCAAAAGATTTATAACACCTCAACAAAAGTGAGTTTACAACGTCACGAAGTGAAGTCACGTTTTAAATTTTATCTAGGAATGTACTAAAATTTAATGCTTGAAATTTGTACCTAGGTAATTAGGTATAGTCTTTACTTTTCCTTCTTTTTGAACACGTTAATTACCCTTTTATTGTCATTTCCTCTCTTGGGTCCGCTGGAAGAAATTTATTTAGAAATAAGCAGCTCCCTTGTACTGTCTTTTCACTTTTATGTATAATCTTTTGCAAGCACTTAATAAATTATATTGCGTGCTTCCGCCACCAGTTCATGCAAACTATTGCCGGCCGGCACCCACCCACTACTATTAGTCCCAACATGCCCGCCACCACTAGCTTGCACATGCGACACGTGTTTCGCCTCTACGCGAGGCATCTTCAGGCACTAGACCAAGCTATTAATAGTTCGTCGTATACGTCGAACTTTAACTTCCCCAAAGTAACGCCTGAATCGGTTAAATATAATCTTTCGCATATTTATTGTGTACATGAATAAAGTAAATAAATAAATAAATCGCATATGAAAAAAACACTTCGAAATTTTCAAACAGAAGTCAACTCGACGATAGACCACTTATTATTTTTTACTACTGCTAAATTCTGATTCGGGTGGGTCATATTTTAAATCTACTAGAAAGGCGGTTCTATATGTGTATTTTCTATGTAAAATCTGTTAAATTTTATCAGTACAATGAGTATAATTATTCTAATATAACAAATCAATGTTTAATCTCAACAAATTTAAGTCAAAAATCCCGAGAGTGCGTCCCCAAATCCGCCCGTCCCGCACACAGACAGCGCACGCAGCCACCGCGACCACATACATACATGTGGCATATGCACCAGTACGCCCCCCACCGAACTCTTGTCCATGCTCGCTCCCACTCCGTGAGCGATCGACATCAAGGCATCCACTGACGCGGCAGGAGTTCCGCCAGATTTGCTGCGCTCGTCTTCCGATTGGTTCTTTTTCGGTTGACTCTCAGACCACATGTCGTCCAGGGATGGCTATTTAGAAAAAGAATAACAATGCTGCAAATGTCTGGAGAAAAAGACCTATACAATCCGAACAGTCCTTCCCAACAAATCAATCAATCAATCAAATAATTTATTTGTGAAAACATAGGTATTACATAAAAAAAAATCTAAGTTCCTATATTTTATTAAAGAAAGGGGACATGACAGTTCAATCCTTAACATCAGTTTGCAATGCCGTTCCATTCCTAACATAGCAATACCCGACAGGGTTCATATTGTTCCTATTTAGTAATAACAGTGTGTGTTACCTAAATGCACTCTATGAAACGCAATAAATGATTTGAATTTGAATGCATCAGTACGTCCTCCACCTAACTCTTGTCCATGCCCACTCCAATATGTTTCATGATAATTGGCATTTTTGTTATCCTCACCATCAATTTGCAATGTACACGTGCTACGTCCCCTACTAATTTCTGTCCACAACGTTAGTGACAAATATCAACGAATATACTTCGCATCCTTTTTAAGAAACAGATGTTTAAATGCAAAGATACTATAGTTAAGACTTCACAGATGATCCACAAATACGTTAAGCCCCTGTTGAGAAGAAACAAAGCAGTAGTTCCACAAAGTAGACGAAGGAGTGAATTAACAGCGTCCTCATCATATATACACCATGCGCAAATCTGGTTGAGTCCCATGCGTTAGTCCTGTCAGAGTTTCTCGATCCATTCAACCAAATCAATCAACAACAACCAAAAACCAGTTAGGAAAATCGCTCATATTATAATAAAGAAAGGTGTTCTTTGCAATGCCCCAACAACATCCTGGCTGAATATAAATAGTTAAAGACACGGGATGAAACATACTGAATTATAAGTACGAAAGTCTGCCTGTCTGTTTATTTTATTCGCTTCAAATATGTTAACATCTTTTATATCACTTTTTTCTCATTACTATTAATTATTTTTGCCAATTTGTTAAATAAATCCTAGGAAATAATTACAAAATACACAACGTCAACTCCCGTATCTTTTTGACAGATTTCGTTTAGATAACCGAATGTTACATAAATAATTAGTTGGCAGTAAAATAAACTTTCAATATATTTCCGCAATATGGCGAAGGTTGCTATTTTACTGGTCGGGCTTACTATTAAAAAAGTGTTTGAGTAATTTTCAGCCTAGTCTGAATAGGCCAGTTTCCATGGTCAGAAGACTATCATTAAAATTAGTCCGTCATTAAGGAAATCAAAATATATTAGTGACGTATTTTTTCTTTTGTCCATTGAGCGATAAATTATAAAGATATAACGCATCAATAGGAGTCGGGGCTCGTGACGTCACATACTGCGAAAAAGTGTATCACACTGTGAAGTCGCACGGAACTTTAACGCGCCATATCTTTACTATTCTCTGTTTAATTTTCAAAAGATAAAATACGTCTCCAATATTTTTTGATTATTTAACTGACAGACTAATTATACATACATACCATTTTCATTTGCTACAATCCTTACAGACTTCACTCGCTTCTTCTACGCTCATCACTCTCTTCATACACGCTCGTCGATTACGGGTACTCCTAACATCTCCCTATATAATGGACTAATTATATTTAAAAAAACCAGTCTATTGATCCTAACACGTAGAGTAAAAGAAGGCAGTCGGGCACCAGCGCCCGCACCAGCAGCACGGCCAGCTGGTGCCACAGAGCCGCCGCTCCACAGTAACTGTGCATTACCTCTCTGTGCGGTCGCTGGCAGTCGGGCACCAGCGCCCGCACCAGCAGCACGGCCAGCTGGTGCCACAGAGCCGCCGCTCCACAGTAACTGTGCATTACCTCTCTGTGCGGTCGCTGGCAGTCGGGCACCAGCGCCCGCACCAGCAGCACGGCCAGCTGGTGCCACAGAGCCGCCGCTCCACAGTAACTGTGCATTACCTCTCTGTGCGGTCGCTGGCAGTCGGGCACCAGCGCCCGCACCAGCAGCACGGCCAGCTGGTGCCACAGAGCCGCCGCTCCACAGTAACTGTGCATTACCTCTCTGTGCGGTCGCTGGCAGTCGGGCACCAGCGCCCGCACCAGCAGCACGGCCAGCTGGTGCCACAGAGCCGCCGCTCCACAGTAACTGTGCATTACCTCTCTGTGCGGTCGCTGGCAGTCGGGCACCAGCGCCCGCACCAGCAGCACGGCCAGCTGGTGCCACAGAGCCGCCGCTCCACAGTAACTGTGCATTACCTCTCTGTGCGGTCGCTGGCAGTCGGGCACCAGCGCCCGCACCAGCAGCACGGCCAGCTGGTGCCACAGAGCCGCCGCTCCACAGTAACTGTGCATTACCTCTCTGTGCGGTCGCTGGCAGTCGGGCACCAGCGCCCGCACCAGCAGCACGGCCAGCTGGTGCCACAGAGCCGCCGCTCCACAGTAACTGTGCATTACCTCTCTGTGCGGTCGCTGGCAGTCGGGCACCAGCGCCCGCACCAGCAGCACGGCCAGCTGGTGCCACAGAGCCGCCGCTCCACAGTAACTGTGCATTACCTCTCTGTGCGGTCGCTGGCAGTCGGGCACCAGCGCCCGCACCAGCAGCACGGCCAGCTGGTGCCACAGAGCCGCCGCTCCACAGTAACTGTGCATTACCTCTCTGTGCGGTCGCTGGCAGTCGGGCACCAGCGCCCGCACCAGCAGCACGGCCAGCTGGTGCCACAGAGCCGCCGCTCCACAGTAACTGTGCATTACCTCTCTGTGCGGTCGCTGGCAGTCGGGCACCAGCGCCCGCACCAGCAGCACGGCCAGCTGGTGCCACAGAGCCGCCGCTCCACAGTAACTGTGCATTACCTCTCTGTGCGGTCGCTGGCAGTCGGGCACCAGCGCCCGCACCAGCAGCACGGCCAGCTGGTGCCACAGAGCCGCCGCTCCACAGTAACTGTGCATTACCTCTCTGTGCGGTCGCTGGCAGTCGGGCACCAGCGCCCGCACCAGCAGCACGGCCAGCTGGTGCCACAGAGCCGCCGCTCCACAGTAACTGTGCATTACCTCTCTGTGCGGTCGCTGGCAGTCGGGCACCAGCGCCCGCACCAGCAGCACGGCCAGCTGGTGCCACAGAGCCGCCGCTCCACAGTAACTGTGCATTACCTCTCTGTGCGGTCGCTGGCAGTCGGGCACCAGCGCCCGCACCAGCAGCACGGCCAGCTGGTGCCACAGAGCCGCCGCTCCACAGTAACTGTGCATTACCTCTCTGTGCGGTCGCTGGCAGTCGGGCACCAGCGCCCGCACCAGCAGCACGGCCAGCTGGTGCCACAGAGCCGCCGCTCCACAGTAACTGTGCATTACCTCTCTGTGCGGTCGCTGGCAGTCGGGCACCAGCGCCCGCACCAGCAGCACGGCCAGCTGGTGCCACAGAGCCGCCGCTCCACAGTAACTGTGCATTACCTCTCTGTGCGGTCGCTGGCAGTCGGGCACCAGCGCCCGCACCAGCAGCACGGCCAGCTGGTGCCACAGAGCCGCCGCTCCACAGTAACTGTGCATTACCTCTCTGTGCGGTCGCTGGCAGTCGGGCACCAGCGCCCGCACCAGCAGCACGGCCAGCTGGTGCCACAGAGCCGCCGCTCCACAGTAACTGTGCATTACCTCTCTGTGCGGTCGCTGGCAGTCGGGCACCAGCGCCCGCACCAGCAGCACGGCCAGCTGGTGCCACAGAGCCGCCGCTCCACAGTAACTGTGCATTACCTCTCTGTGCGGTCGCTGGCAGTCGGGCACCAGCGCCCGCACCAGCAGCACGGCCAGCTGGTGCCACAGAGCCGCCGCTCCACAGTAACTGTGCATTACCTCTCTGTGCGGTCGCTGGCAGTCGGGCACCAGCGCCCGCACCAGCAGCACGGCCAGCTGGTGCCACAGAGCCGCCGCTCCACAGTAACTGTGCATTACCTCTCTGTGCGGTCGCTGGCAGTCGGGCACCAGCGCCCGCACCAGCAGCACGGCCAGCTGGTGCCACAGAGCCGCCGCTCCACAGTAACTGTGCATTACCTCTCTGTGCGGTCGCTGGCAGTCGGGCACCAGCGCCCGCACCAGCAGCACGGCCAGCTGGTGCCACAGAGCCGCCGCTCCACAGTAACTGTGCATTACCTCTCTGTGCGGTCGCTGGCAGTCGGGCACCAGCGCCCGCACCAGCAGCACGGCCAGCTGGTGCCACAGAGCCGCCGCTCCACAGTAACTGTGCATTACCTCTCTGTGCGGTCGCTGGCAGTCGGGCACCAGCGCCCGCACCAGCAGCACGGCCAGCTGGTGCCACAGAGCCGCCGCTTCACAGTAACTGCACGAGCCTTCTGCGGCACACCAAGCTGGAATAAGCGGCAATTGTTGCCAATTAACATATTTATAGATAACTATGTACCTATTCGAACACTTATCTGCGGTATCTTTGGAAATGATTATTATGTACATTATTGTTATTTCCTTTATATTTTTGTTTAGATGAACGTAGACTAAGATGCAATCCGGACAAACCTGGTTTTTGGGTTGCATGTTTGTAACAAATCTGTATTTTTGATAATAAATAAATAAAAAATAAAGAAACGCAAAGATAATGTAATCACTAGATATTTACTATCCGCGCTTAATAACTTTGCATCTTAGAGATGCTATCTTTGAAAATAATATTAATATTTTTTAATAAATAAAGGATCACGGCGAAAAATATTTGACTAACTTTTTGGCGTCTAAAAATGTTATATAGTTAAATCGTGTTAGCATAATTTTCTGCAATTTTACCAAATAAAAACAAATACGAGGGAGCGTTTTTAATTCCGCGGAATGGGGGGCAAAGAGTGGAAATAAAAAATACAAATTATTTTTCTTTTTCAATATATTCACCTGCAAGACGGATACATTTTTCAGATCTTTCAATTAACTTATTTATACCTTCATAAAAAAATGTCTTGTCTTTGTCTTCAAAATATGCTGAAACTGCCTCCTTGACTTCATCATCGGTGGAAAATTTCTTACCCCGCAGCTCTTTTTTCATTTTTGGAAAAAGATAATAATCACTGGGGGCCAAATCTGGACTGTAGGGTGGATGATTTAAAATATCGAAGCCCACCTGATGCAGGGCAGCCAATGCAACGCGGCTCTTGTGAACGGGCGCGTTTTCGTGCAAGAGCAGCACACCTCTCGTCAATTTTCCCCGTCTTTTCTCTTTAATGGCTTCTTTTAACTGCTCTAATATTGAAGCATAGTATTCTTCGGTTATAGAAACACCTTTATCTTTATAGTCGATCAATAATATTCCTTCTGAGTCCCAAAAGACCGTAGCCATGAGTTTCCCAGCTGACTGCGACACCTTAAACTTCTTGAGAGGTGCTGTGCCCTTTTTATGCCACTGCATGGAGTCTTGTTTCGACTCAGGTTCATAATGATGAACCCAAGTTTCGTCTCCAGTAACAATTCGACTCAAAACACCATCCTTGTCTTCACTGCAGAGATCCAAAAATGCGCGTGAACACTCTACGCGCTGTTGTTTTTGCGGCGGCGTGAGCATTCTCGGCATCCATCGTGCGCTGACCTTAGTCATGCCAAGATGATCGTGCAAAATTTTAAAAATGGTTGTATCGGATACTCCAACCATTTCTGCGAGTTGTTTCTTCTTTATTCGCGCATCTTCGACTACATTTTTTTCGACTTTTTGGACAAGTTCCGGCGTGGTCACCTCGATGCTCCTGCCCGGCCTCGGGTCGTCTTCAAGTGATTCTCTTCCTTGTTTAAATAAACTGTGCCACTTGTAAACCATGGTTTTTCCTGGACAAGAGTCACCGTAAACCGACGACATCTCATTCAGTATGGTCGGTACTGATTTTCCTTGCTTGGTAAGGAACTTTATAACGGCACGATATTCGATGTTCTCCATATTTCACTTTTCACTCCCGATTATGTTGCTTGGTTGACGATAGCTCAAGGACTAATTGACTTATAACAATGAAACCTCGTATTTATACTAATTACGAGTCACTGAACACTTTACGGTCCTAATGAGTATAATCACCCCCCTCCAACCCTCTCATTCCGCGAACTTAAAAACGCACCCTCGTATTTTGATAAAAGTTTCAAAAAAATATTGCAAGAAAAAGGAATTTGTATTGACTGCGGTAACCACGGGAGATATTTCCTCCATTTGCGGGTTACCGTTAGTAAAAAGATTGGCATGAGTATTGTAAGGTAGTTCGCTCACGACGCTATTCCAATTAAACTTGAGTATACTACCCGTATACTACCAGACGCACGAGAGTATATTTCATACAAAATCAGCTATGTTCGCAGACGACGCTACCATGTCGTACGTCGTACGCGACTTGCATCGCAGTTCCGTCGCAGTCACGTCTCACGAATCGCATAGCGCCGTGTGCGAACTGCCATACGGTATGCCATTTATCAATGTCACGTCACAGTTGTCACAAATGTTTTCTGCCGGCCACTTTGAGGTACTTATTTACTCTGAGCTTTGCTCTTACCTCAAAAATCTCGAAAAGTTAAAAAGAAATATCTGAAAAATTCATTATTGTATTAATTTAGGAATAGACGCTTTACATTTTAAGATATTTTTGATTGGTAGTCGCTTCCAATCTGAGTTAACTATTTTGATGTATGGGCGTCTGCCGTGATCCTTTGTATTTGTTCCCGCAAAATCGGCGAGTCAAATAATGTTTGTTCGATCTCGACATACATTTCTAAAATAGCACTCTCTGAAGATAGCCAACAGCCATGCTCGCACAGGTAAGGATAAACGTTGCTAGGCAACGCGGGCGGCGTTGCGTCTCTGAAGACGCAAAGTTATTTGGCGCGTATTGTAAGTCCTTCTACCAATAAAGTTTGATTTGCAGGCAATTATAAGTTTTTTTTTTAATATTCAATTATGCAAGCGTGATGCTGCAATTGGAGTTGCATGCAAATATTCGAAACTTATGCAGTTTTATGTAAAAGTCTCATATATAACGAATAAAAAAACGCATTGCAATAATACTAACTATCAATTTTTATATTTCAAATCAATGCCAGTCTGGCATAAAATTAAGAAATTCATTATTAGTGTAAAAAAAAATTTACTGGATTATAATTGTGTGATTTAGAGATTTTTCAGTATGATAAGTATAAAAGTTATATTTCTTGCACACAGACAAGCCTACTTACCATGTTCCACAGTGTTGACCTGGTTGGACTTCAACATAAGCCGCAGAAGCTTCGTCGCCTCGCTGCTCACATTCTGGCTGCTTATGCGACGTTGTTGCAGCTCCATCTAAATTTATAACAAACTCATCAAGTGCTGTATTTAAAATCTTAATTTTTACTCTTCTCATATTTTCGGTAGATGGCGTAACAGTGACTTTATATAACACTATCATACCCATGCGCAAGAAAGTTGGCGCGTTTCAATCTATCGCGGTTGAATTTCTGTATAGCAATATTCTTTTATCGGTCATCATCATCTTAGCGCCTTTTCGGTTGCATCCTCAGCTGCTTGCTTCGGAGCCCAGGGTCCGCTTTCCTACTTTTACGTCTCCACTTCGCCCAGTCTTCGGCATCCCTGACAGATAGTCCGTTTAATATTCCATATCATATATAATATCTGTGGTGGAAAATAATAGTTTTCACCTGTTTTAGCAGTATATCCAGCATAAGGATGCAACACGTTAGGTTCTGAGGCTTAGTCTCGTCATCTTTATCATAATTCTCCTTAGAGATAGAGGATGGCGACTCTTTTGAATCTCTGGACTTCGTCGTATCTGTGAAAAAGATAATTGCCTAGTATTAAGGTGGTCTTACAGTAACTACCGTTTAAATTAAATTAAGAGCGTTTACGTCTTACGCATGATGTCAAATTTAGGTATGGCAACGCAAGTTTTACTCACACAGAAGCGAATGTAACTGTGCGCGTTCTCTTGCGCTATATGCAAATCAATCCAATTTGATCCGTGAGTCATCGAGTGAAAATTAACCTGAATTTTAATGACCTCCGACAACAAAATTACGAGTACATATAAAAACGTTTAAATTTTATTAAAATGTTTGAAAACTGACCATCTGGCTTGCCGGTGCGTGGTCGCCATTCGAAAACCTTTCTGTCCCATCGGCCATCGGTTCTACGCACTATATGCCCCGCCCACTGCCACTTCAAAGAACGAATCCTCTGGGCTACTAAGCTAATTCTACGGATCTCCTCATTTCCAATTTGATCTCGTAGGGGAACACCGATCATCTCCCTCTCCATAGCTCTTTGAGCGACCTTCAGCTTTCTTATGAGGCCCATAGTCAAGGACTACGTTTCGGACCCGTATATATGTGAAATACTCATATTAAAAGACGTACCTGTTGGTGGTTTGATCACTTTCTCGGGTAGGTTCACCACGCAATGGCTAAACAAGTCGAACAATTGATTGAGAGGTATCTTCACGTCTAACATTGATATTGTCTGAAAAAAGGAAACCATCCAAACATTAAATTAAAAAAAAAATGATAGTAAAATGCAGTATCTCCCAATCACAAGTCGATACATGATAACAGTGAGATGAACGCCAAGCTGTGCTAACACAGAAAAACCCTGTCAAGTGCGAAATAAAACCGGAAAAATCATTGTGCCCTAATGTAATATTTTTCTTTTTGAAGAGCATAACCGCTTATATCAAACAAGGGAAATAATTTATTTTTTAAAGACAATGAGAGCCCATGGTAATTGGATCCCTTTTCACCCTCTGGACACGAAACCCTAAAGTAATATTAAAGAAATAAAATATTTTTAATTTTTTATAAGAACAACAAAACAAACTATTCAGGTAACGACCGGGATTTGAACCCAGACATTTTCTTTGAGGAACGAGCTTATTACGGCCACACCAATTCCATCTTAGCCAACTTGGCGAAATTACTATTGATATGAGGCGGCAATGGTATTTTTTGATTTTCCCTTACATAAAAAAATACATTTGGGACTGCCACATGAACCTTTTCATACGGCATATCACACGATAAGAGATTAAAATACTTTTCAAAAATGTACCACTTAATCACCCAAAAATTATCCCCCCCCTCCCCTATTAATTTCTCTACGCCACCCCCTTTAATAGGACGTGCTTCTGATTATTTTTCATGTAAAGTTTAGCATAAGGTCTACCTCCTGATTTTTTTTTTCATAATTTTAAGTCCATTTTCGGAAATAGGCTAGGGGAACGCTAATTTTATGTCTTCTTTCCTAAATAACTTAAAAAATACCGACCTAAAAGATACTGAAAAAAATATCATGAATATATATGATTATTATTTATAATCTAATACATTGATATATTACAAGATTAAAAAAACATGTTTTTTAATTTACAACGTAACCTCCCAAATCTAGTCTCCTTATTTAAAAATAATATATTTTTACAATTAACGTACCTTCGGGTTACAGACACATTTGTGTTGCAAATTTCAATTTGAGCAGTCTGGTAGATTCGGAGAAAATAGACTGACAGACGGACAGATAGACGATATGAGTGAGACTATAAAGGTGCCTTTTTACCTTTTGAGGTACGGTACCCTAAAAATAAGCAACTGCCTAGAATTTAAGTAAAAAATAATTCAGTCGAACGTAGAACCTCCTCCTTTTTTTAAGTCTGTTTACAAATACTTGGACTCTGAATATCTCTTCAGAATATCGTATTGTATAACGAAGGGTAACCCTACATGATCCCTTGTGTTGTGATGTGTTTGTCAGATTTTCACTACTATATTTTTTTTTATAATACAAAATATTTTTTTTTATAAATTATCAAAAAAATTACCTGAAACCATTCCAAAACTGGCAACACAGTTTCAGGCCTTGGCGAATCTGACACTTTAAGTACAGCGAAGTTGTATAGGTTTCGTTCGTCCACGCCCACCATACTGCCGTCAGGTTCTAGAATCTTCGCTAGCGGCACTTTTAGTTCCATCAGTTCCTGTTTTATTACAAGAATTCATTTCATCGATTTATTGGATACGACGCTAGGTAACATAAATCGATGGACAACATTCTTATTTATTATCTTTATTTTATTAAATGTAGGGCTGTAGTATCTGTTTATGAATGCTTATTTAAATCATAGGTTTCTTTTAGTAATGGATTTTACGGCCATGGATACTTGTATCCATAATTAATTAATTAATAAAAAAAATTAAGAAGGGCTATAAAGGACTTGTCCTTTATAGCCCTTCTTAATTTTTTTTATCTTCTTCAGTCCTACAGTGTGGTTCCGTCAAGTCCTAGTCAAGTCTAAAAGTCTAGTCGGTAGTAAAGTCTAGTCAGAATAATCAGGCTAAGTGAAGTGGTAGAAAAACTGCTCTTAGCGATTACTAGGAGCTTTTAGGCAACAAGCATGAAAATCACATAAATCAAACACTGTATCATTTCCCAACACTCACACTTGGTATCCACCATTATTATGCATAAACACTCAAAATAACCTAAATTTTGGAAAATAAAATACAGCCGATACTGCCCTTTTCAGTTTCCCGCCAAAAGTTTTAAATCATAGGCGCAAAACATTAAACACATTACTGTACAGAATAAAAGTCATAAAAATGAACGAACGTCTGTATGTTTGTTCTTTCAAGTGAAACATAGACAAGACAGAAATTGGCTAAACATATTTTAGTTTATGTAGGTTTAACGATCGTTCGTTGATTTTTCTGAAGAAGGGGATAAGTCTAATAGGCAAGTAATGCATTGTCATACCTTTTCTGGTACATCGGTACAGATGGCTTCCATCCAGGCGGGCATGATGTAGTCCCATATGGATTGAGTGATAATCCCGTATGGTATCAAACAATACAATCTGTAATAAAAATTAATTAATGCCGCTTGAAAACGTTACAAAAACCTGGAATGCTATTTTTGAAAACTTTGAGTCACACAAAATCTTCGAGTCGAATAATGAAATATTTTTATTCGACATATACTCGTATGTCACAGATTTCAAAAATAGCACTCCCGACTCCCTAGAAGAATGGTTTTTCGAAGGATGTGTAAAAATTACATTTTCTTTCAATGGACATGTTATTTTGACTTTCTGAGAGAAGGGAAAACATATGTATGATTACCATGCAAGAGTACCAATATACATCGGTAATAATCGTCTAGAAATTGTTGAGAGATAACTGTACAAAACTGGAAAGTCGCGGGGTAATGTATGACCTGAAGGATGTGCATAATAAATGTACCTGTTGAGACCATCTTTGAGATGATGCGCTTTGGAAGCCAGGTTGTCCCAGTGGCCAGCCTTTAAAGATTACAAATTAATTATTAGAAATACTACTAATAATACTGCTAAAATAACAAACTTTTGATTTAAAGATTTATTAGAAGCGGTGAGTGCTTATAAATTCTTATAAGCACTTACCAAATTATTTTACGTGCTTCCGCCACCAGTTAGTCCATGCAAACTATTGCCGGCCAGCATCCACCCACTACTATTAGTCCCAACATGCCTACCATTATTAGTTTGCACATGCGACATGTGTTTAGCCTCTACGCGATGCATCTTTAGGCACTAGAACAAGCACTAACGACACAACACAATAACACAAAACCATCGTACCGCTGTCCACCTCTCCCTACTACTACCCCCACCACTAAGTGGTGGGATTATGAAACATGTTGAGTAATGGAAAATTATTTAAATCAGTTTTTTTTATTATAAAACTGAATATTTGAATTGTTATGTTTATTTATTTCTAACTGCTCCAAAATGTTAAGCTTTAACCCTTTCTCTTCGACATGTAATATTTTATATGTATGATTAGGTTACAAATTATGATTTTGTTTTAATAAATGTTCCGCAAAATGAGACCTCTCTGGATGTTTATTTTTAAATGCGTTTAAATGTTCAGAATAACTTGTTTTGAAATTATGACCAGTCTGTCCAATATATATATATATATATGTTGACAATCATCGCAGCTCAATTTATATATGCCCGATTTTTCATAAATAATAAATAGTGGTGTACCTGGCGAGTGTAATGTGGCGGATGCGGCAACAAGCACGACACGAGCACCATACGGTGAGACTGAGCGATGCCTCGCAGCCAGCCGCAAACGTGCGAACATTTTAGTTTCTCTACCATTGTCGCTGTGTCGCCTGGTAAATAATATAGACATCTTTAAGCTTAAGTTATCTAGTGTTAGAAAAAAATGATCGTTTATATAAGCTGTTGGACGTCTTAACAATGAGTAATTAAAAAAAAAAAAATCAGAAGAGTGTCAAGTATAATACGCGCCAAATAACTTTACGTCTCTGAAGTTGGCTGCGAGTTGCGCCGCAGGGAACATTAGCGGTATCTACATTCACGCCGCGAACACCGCGAACCGCGAATGAAGATAGCTTTCGCGCCTTATTCCCCGTTCGGTCAAAGGGTCTGCGTGGCGCGAAACTCCCGTGAACGCGAACGCATCTACACTCGCGCGTTGAAACAGTAATGCGCGAGACTTGATGCGGTAAAGTTGTGCGTCTTGTTCTCCCTTGTCATCCACAATCTTCCGTCTTTTGCATTTTTTTTAAATTATTGAGCCAAAGCGCACAGTGTTACGGCGATATGAGCGCATGTCAACGTCCACTCTGACCGAGTGCACGAACCAAATACACCAAAATTACGACGCGAATTCACGCAGTGAATCACACATGAATGTAGAGCCCGCTAGGTGTCAACGGATTGCGAATGCGAGTCGAGAGTAAGTTGCTAGGCAACGCCGGCGAAATGGGCGCGTTGCCTAGCAACGCTTGTCTATACACCTGCGGCGGCAACAACATGGCTGTTGTCTAACTTCAACTCACGCACGAAATAAAGTGACAGTGACGTCACTTCACCACTAAATGCGTCCTATTCTTGTTTCTTGACAGTTTCCCCTCCCACAGGATTTCAAAGTCTTTTAATTAATATTGAAGGGATTCAAAAAAATCTTTCTGTTTTCGAATACGGGTACTCAATTTTTGGACATTAATAATAAAAAATATATCGAGTAGCCTAAAGAGAAAATAGAGTAAATTGATTAGAAGACCGTCATACCTGTGTATGAGAATGAAGTGACATGGAACCAGTGGAACAGGACCGAAAGCAGACGTCCCAACACTTCGTCCGGAGTGTCAGGGTTCGGGGTACAAAGTCCCACCATCAACCACACGCCATACCTACAATGTTTAAATATAAATTAACTTTTAAACTGCATATCTACACTTCTACATCTATACTAATCTACACTAATATTATAAAGAGGAAAGATTTGAATGTATAGAATAGAATAGAAATAAAATAGAAAACAGGATTAAGTGCGTAAAATATATACTTCCGACGTTTCAATCGTGTTACAACGCCGTGGTCACAGAAGCGCCTCGCTAAGCATTTCTACAACTCCATACTTCCAGCGGAATCGTCTTTTACGGCATATTTTGGTTTCTCCAAGTACAGTCACAAAATACAAAGGAATAAGGACAATATCAGTGTGTTTATTGACGGTATTTGCAGCGTTCATGGTAGATGGACTAAGTTCACATTTGTCTGTGATGATAAAATAGTTTAATTTAATTCAACCGCCCGGCCGTTGCGACGACTGTGATGTATATATAGTAAATAACCAACGCTAAGAGTAACACACACATTGACGCGTGTGCGTAAGCGACCGATACGTAGCAGTCATAATAAATATCGCGCTCGCCGCTGTTGTATAGCGTGCTCGGAGTGTGTTGTGGCATCAATATTCGTGTAAATTCCTACATCTCAACAAATAACTACATTCAAATAAACTATTTTAATATGGTTTTTGTCGTGTTAATTACATACCAGCTTTTTCCCGCAGCTCCGCCTGCGCCTAAAAGTAGCCTATGTTTGACTCCGGTTCTACAACTATATTCATACCAAATTTCATCAAAATCCGTTCAGCGGTTTGGCCGTGAAAGCGTAACAGACAGACAGACAGACAGACAGATAGAAAGACAGACTTCCGCATTTATAATATTAGTATGGATTTATTTACACGTTGGTCGCAGGCAGACTAAGTTAACATATGTCTGAGATATCATAAAAATACAAAACTAACGCCAATAATTTTATTGAAAACTATCCGGATTCACGCAGTGTTGGCTCACAGCATCCCAAGGGTCTCGTAGTCCTCTGCCTCTGCCGAGCCGAGTTTAATGAGTATAACCCTGTTGAAAGGTTTTATTTGCTAACTCATTTTACCGTATTACCAGGTTTCCAATTCCCATTTTTACTGGACTGAATAAGAGCATTAGAAGACGTTCAGTAGTGCATTCACTGCATTAACACACGTCTGTGATTTTCTCTGTGGTTAACGCTGTTGGTTACACAAATTTCTTTTATTTTGTATTAATTTTAGTTAAGATGTTTGTGTAATGGTCTGTTAAACCAAATAAATGAATAAAATGTGTAACAATCTCGCGATTGTTAAACATAAAAGAAGATTAAATAACTACATCACAAACCTGCCCAAAAGCTGTCGATCTTCAACAGAAATGGGGTCTGGTAAGTTGACCGTCAATGGAGGTTTCAACTGCTCGGCTGAACTGTCTGGGTCCTCCATGTTGATTGGTTTGGCTTCTTTTAGGAGGCTGTAACATTACAATTGTATTAAATTAAATAGTTATTCATTCATTCATATCGAGTGGATTATGAGTATCAGAGTTTCTCGGTACCGCCTTTCAGTCTCTGTCGTCGTTCTTTCAAAGACGACCGAATGGCAGCTGAATAGTTAACAAGATACAATATATTTTGAAAGTGAAGGCAAAGAAGTGTTTCTGGCATAGACATCTTGGCAAAAAAAAAAAAGTATTATGTTTGTTTTGCTTTAACAATGGCTTAGAATAAAAAAATATCCATACTTTAGGGCTCGAAATTTTTTTTTAATGTTTTAGTGTCATGTGTTTGAACAGAGCCATGTCTAGGTACGATATAATTAGATACTAGGTAGGATTGTAATCGTTTTTCATATTCGTACGAAGCGCGTATAAAAACTCATTTCATATTCACTATCCATTCAATCGAATGGATTACATGTTTTTTTTTATTCAATGTTTATTTCAATGTGTGCAGCACGTGGTTTCCGTAGCAACCAGCCGAGGGTGTGACCTGGCAAACGCTGCGATACCTGATGATGGCCTCGACCAGGTTGGTCTGCATGTCGCTGTCCATCTGCCAGGCGAGCGGCAGTCGCGTGTGAACCACGTGGTCTCCACCGCGGCGACTGTTGTGACGATTGCCGTGGCATTGTTGGCAATATCTGGACAAAGTAATCATGCTTAGTGACAGTGTTCGTGCTTGATATAATTAGGTCTGACACAAAACAATTTACGGAAACGTCGAGAAAATATTAAGGTCCATTCAAACTGCTAACGTTGCTAATTCAGACGAGACATAAACGAGAATGTAGCTATTTGGACGAGGCCTATTCCAGTGATCTTTTCGCCTAGGCAGCAATCTAATTTAGATTGTAAACAATAAATTGGTGTTTAGAGTATTGCCTGACCTGGAAAATAAGTTCTACATTGGCGTCGCTACTGATTGCCTAAAGGCAAAGGTTGACATGACACATACAACATGTTGCCACCTAAAGGTGTCATGTCAACAACAAAATTGACAATGTCATTTATTAAAATAGAAATCAATCTTTTGTATTTATTGGCGTCAAATCTAATAACATCTTATATAGCCGCGCCCAGGAAAATAAAAACTCTTGGATTGGCGTCGCTGCTGATCGCCTTTAGTTGGCAACATGCTGTAACAACAATAAAATTGACAATGTCATTTATTGAAATAGAAATCAATCTTTTGTTTTTATTAGCATTAAATATATTAACTTTTCTCTCATCATGAATTATTTTTGCCAACAACACAACGTCCACCTGCTGTCTCGTTTTGACAGATGACAAAATGTTACGTGATGCCTTGTTGCCAGTAAAAGAAAACCTAACCCGTGACTGGGTTAGGATTTCGGGTCATGACCGGAATAATGGAATATTTTCCGCAATATGGACAAGGCTTTACATGAAATTGTCAAAATGAATCTTGGTAAAGGCACAGAATTATTAATAGAACTAACATACAAAAAGGACGCTCACACCCTCCCACCCGAACAGATACCTCACCTCACCGCGCAGATTAAGGGTAAAAATCGAGAGCAAAACAATGCAAGGATGACACTTCGGCGCGCGGCCGCTGCGGACAACTATGACACACACATTGACGCGCGTGCGAACGCGACCGAATCGTAGTAGTAATTAAAGATATTGCTCTTGGCTCTGTTAAATGGAGTGTCCGGGGTGTGCTTTTGGGTGAGATGTTCCGTTAGGGGTTGTTTAATTAAATTCTACGCTCGAATTTGACAATTGGAAATTAGTCTTTACAGAACAAATAATTGTTCCGTTTGGTTGGATTTTAAGTGGAGCCTTAGACAATATTTTAAGTAAAAGTAGTACCTACCTGATGGGATGGTTGCCGTTGTAACTTGCGCATTCAGTGGAAAAGCAAATGGAATATGCCGCTTTGTCGGAGGAACGGCAATTCTGAAAACAAATTGTTTATGTTTTCGTATAAAACTTAAGAAGCTTTGTTTAAATATAGGCCACCTCCTCCCTTAGAGGCCTAAGGGCGTTAAATCCTCATCAAACCATATAATTTGGATTACTTCGCTTCATTCCGTGCAATGTATTATGAATCTAAGAGGTGTTTGTATTTGATTTAAATTCAAAGATTTTATTTTTTAACTAACAATTACTTTTCAAAATGATTTATTTAATTTTTCAGTATTCCAGTAAACAAAACTATCTAAAAAATATGATGCTACTAACAAAACTGTCATAGGCCTTACCTTATTCTCGCAAACCATAGACACCTGTTGCTGTGGATGGAGGATGTCAAAGAATCGTTGGTTGGGGTGTTCCCTGCAGGAAAAAGTAAGTGTGATTTTTCGAAAACTTAACAAAGTGAACTATGGTCATACATTCATTATATTATTACTAAAGCTTACGTTTCAAACACTAAGCAGTGTTTATAAGTTAATATTTGTGATTAATAATGCTGAAATCCATACTAATATTATAAATGCGAAAGTCTGTCTGTCTGTTACGCTTTCACGGCCAAACCGCTGAACGAATTTTGATGAAATTTGGTATGAATATAGTTGAAGACCCGGGGTCAAACAAAGGCTACTTTTTAACGCAGGCGGAGCTGCGGGAAACAGCTAGTCCAGTTCATATTTTGTAGTTTGATAAGTCATGACTTGTTTTATGGTCATACTTATATCTTTTAAAATCTGAGCTCGTTAAAAAAAACTAGTGGTCGGATTTGAAAAATTCTTTTACTAGTTTATAGCCCAACTTTTGGCGAATGATGTAGGTATAACAGGTGGTGGGTGAAATCACGTGGCACATAATATATAATACTAGCTGTTTCCCGCAGCTCCGCCTGCGTCAAAAAGTAGCCTATGTTTGACCCCGGGTCTTCAACTATTTTCATACCTTTCATCAAAATCCGTTCAGCGGTTTGGACGTAAAAGCGTAGCAGACAGACAGACAGACAGAAATACAGACAGACAGACAGAAAGACTTTCGCATTTATAATAATAGTGTGGATGACCGCGCAGTAGAAAGGTTTTAGAAATAAGCTGACCTCCTTAACCCCTTTTACAGGGAAACCAGACCAACATGAACATGACCCGAGGTGTGTTAGTGGGCAACAGTGTCAGATTTTTTCAGGTTGCCTAAAGGCATCTGACAGCCTTACGACTGCCATCATCGATAACAACCGGGACCAAAATGCTTAAAGTGGCTCCCGAAGCACGGAGGAGCTCAAGATAGAAATTGCCACTAAATGGCGACCAATCCAATACGTGTCGCTCCTCGTTGTCGTTTGACATACGCAATCGTTACGTATACGTGCGTCTTATGTGCGAGATACATCGCTAACAAGTAGATACACAGTCACGGAGAAATTCCACACGCATTGTATACGCACTTACGGTAGTAAAAAATTTACTGTTTTCAAACTCTGACAATGGAATGGACAGGCTCTTTGTTGGGATACATTTTTTTTTATTAGTAAGGTACCCAAACAGATTACAGACAAAAAATACAAAGTTGCAATTACAAAAAGTATTAAAAGCTATTCTATAATCCATAAGATTTTGCATCCAGTTGTCATCGATGGTCCCTATACAACGCACCTGTGAATCTCATTAGCGCATTCAATACAGAGATACAGCGGCGGCGGGCTGTCGGAGGCGAAGGTGACGCTGATGCAGTGGTCGTAGCAGACCTTGGCAGCTTCAGCAGAACCCGCGTTGGGGCACATGTCTCGCTGGCACAGGAACGGGACTAGATCGTCTGCAAGTTCATGTTATCTGTGTATATGTCACCAGTGGGAGTGATGAGATAAAGCCAGAGGCCCTGAAAAAAAGTAGTTCGTTCGCAACTTTTTGATTTGAACAGATCGCGCATTGTTAGATTGTGGAAGAGCATTTTTATTCATTCCGTTCACGTTAAAACAAATCTTTGACAGAGCGAGGATGATTAGTTTTGGATGACGCTGATGACGAGATCGAAGCGTACTTCGGCAGTCTCTGCCGAACCCAATAATCAATTCAATGTAACATTGAATGAAATATCAATGAACGAGCCAAAGTTAAAGACACCCTCAATTAGCAACAATACTTACTGGAAAACTTGCAAAGCAGTCCCTTCCTGTCAAACAGTTTGGCATCAAAAGGCGGCCAGTAGTAGAATAACAATTTAGCCGCCGACACGCGGGCGCCCCAAGTGCCGTACGCGATCACACATAGAATGTCTTTGACGACGGTTTGTTTCATCGACATCAGACATTCTAGCAGTTGACAGTGGTGGGCTAGAAATAAAAGTTTTAATAAAATTCTAAGAGAGGTAGGACATTTTATGAAGAATAGTCCATCTGGGGAAGTACCTCCACCCTAGAGAAGACCGCAGCCAAATAACACTGGGATGCAGTGTTGTGTTCCTGCTGGTGAGTAGGGTCGCCAGGCTCCAGTGGGGTCGCTGTGCTGACAGCGGACAGGTCGGCAACGCGCTCGTGACATCTCCGGTGTTGCGAGCGTTCATAGGCTACGGTAACCTCTAACCATCAGGCGGGCCGTACGCCTGTTTGTCTACTTAGTTGTAAAAAAAAAATATTTTCATGGAAGCGAACAAAATTAATCTGAATTTGATCAGTTTAATAAATGTGTTTCTTAAGATTGACTTCATTACAAAGATTTCTAAATTTACTTCCTTTTGGCACAATTCTGAAGTACTGTTGAAAAGTTCATGTCTTGTCCCTTTACTTCAAGAGTCAACTCTCACCCGTTTGCGCCAGAACATTATGCCCTAAGTTGTTAATTTGAGCCTATTCAATATCTTTGGCAAAGGTTGTATTAAATTCAGTTCCTAATTTAAAAACTCCATGAATTCTAAAGTAAAATAAAATGAGATTATCTTGGCGCTGTTACATCAGCCAGTTTATAAATACTGAGCCACTCAAACACATATTTACCTGCAAGGGCATTCATACAGGTTTTTTTTTTTTTATTTATCATATTGGCAAAACATACCTGGGTTGTTGGAATGCTGAAACACCATCATGACAATAGCGGCGACTGACTGCGAAGCCTGACTCTCTTCTTCTTGACCAGAGTACTTGCGAGCTGTAAATTTACAGTATTTTATCGTCGACAAAACCCCGAATTTACACATTAATAAGAAAAAAAATGTTTATTTATGACATGTTCAATTTGTTGAGTAAATTACTCAAATTCAGTCTCTGATTTATTTATTTATTATAAGAAAGACCAACAGCTTATATCTATACAATAGGTAACTAACTTAAGCAATTTAGAAGCCAATTATAGGTCCTCACAGATAGAACTAGAATAGTCCAACTAAAGAACCAAACATAGTATACACACTGCATTTTAATAAAAAAAAACCTTAATAATAATTGAAATTAAATATTGCGGTAAATCGGAAGCAACACCGTTTAGTTTTGTAAAGGAAAACAATTTAAAGCTAAAAATTAACAAACTACCATAAACATCGTTTTAAACTAAAACATAGTAGTATATCAGTACAGAATTATAGAATGTTCATTCGTTCAACATATCGTTTTAAGGTAAAGCACAAATTTCGAAGATAATACAATCTATTTTCCTATCTTCTCTGTTCTTCCTAGTTCATGAGCTGCGGGTAATTAATAGTCTTCGAACTTACTATTTAAATAATCAATAATAAAAAAATCTAAATAAATAATTACACAAATTAAAAGAAAAATACAGCATTCAAATCTCCATCATAGTCCATACTCACAAATAGTAAACGGTAGGATATAATAGCATAACAGATGCAATATTTCCTGATGGAGCGTCACTGGGAAGACGGCCACGCAGTAGGCAACCAAATAGGGCAGGTTGTCTATCATGTCGTACTCCAGAAACGGTAACAGGCAGCCAAGGCATTGTAGGACTGCTTGGCCGAATGCTGTAAAACATACGCCACGAATACAGTGCAATACAAAATATCTTCAGAGGCGAGGAGCTCGAGAGTCGAGCGCTAGCGAATGTGTCAAGCGATGGCGAGACGCGACCACTATTGCATTGGTCGCCATTTAGTGGCATTTTCTATCTCGAGCTCTTCTGTGCTTCGGAAGGCACGTTAGTGGCTGTATCAGATGCCTTTAGGCAGCTTGAAATATTCTGACTGTGTTGGCTACTAACACAGCTTGGATCATGTTCCTGTTGATCTGGTTTCCCTGTAAAAAGGGTAACGGTGGTCAGACGGCAGTCGCTATATTGTAATAACCAGTGCCGCCAAATCTAAGACCATGACTTACAGCGTATCCTAGGCTCCGAAGCGTAAACTGAGGTCGCAACTAGAAATACCCTCTTGGATGAAGAAGACGAAATATAATCAGAAACATAAAATTACAATAAATTTGAATTAATGTACTAAATAGTATTATCGTCATTGAGAACAGTGAATTAAAAAATATACTTACGTTGGATGCCATACTGCAGATGCGGGGCAGCGTCAACAAGCTGTGAGATGGCGTTGAACAACCCTTTGTAGTCCAAGTTAGGGTACAACATCATACGATCTGCATCGTTGTCAGCGTCGCGGATCATTTCCAGGGGCGAACGTGGGACATCTTTCAGAACGCCTGCGAATATCCGCGTATCATAAGCGAATATTTACAGTTAGCTGTTACATACATAAGGCGTTTGACTGTAATGGTCATTTGTAAGTTTTTATATATTGACACTTATATTAAAAAATATAAGCCACAGTGGGTAACAATAATGATATACACCTCGATACTTTTAAAACAATTTCAGAACTTATCATAGTGTTGAGTAAAACTGTTAAATTAATTGAATTTTATTATAGGGTACCTCAAGGGTCAGTCTTTGGTCATTTGTTATTTATTTACACTGATCTTATATAAAAAGCGAAATGCTATGCTCTGCTAGCATAGCGAGAGGCTATGCTCTGTTAATATAGACAAGGTTAAAACTTAACTACAGTAGAGATAAATTTAGCAGGCACAATAAGGAATCACAATGAAGTACTTACTGAGAAGTGTCTGCGAAAAGTATTTGACGGTGTTAGCGATGTCTATTCCGGACGGGAGCGGCTGAATGTTGTGCATCAACCGCAGTTGACAGTCATACAGGCTGCGGATTTTCGCAGTGACTGTCCAAGTAGTATTAGAGATTAAGTAATTAAATGAAAATATATTTCTAGAATCGAATTAGTTTCTAAGAGAAGTAATTTAGAAAGAAAGTAAGTGAGTGTTTTATTAAATATGAATTAATTAAAATAATTTGCTGTAAGAGAGGCCCAAAAAGCATGTTTTTTTAAAGTAAATTTAAATACTAAATTTAAAATTCTAACTTTTTAAAAATCTGATTCAAACTAAAACATCAAACAAAGTACCGCTGGTTTCTAAAAAATAATAAAATTTTGTCACAATAACAGACATCTTAAGTAGGTACATAATGGAAATAATAATTTAGAAACCAGAGGTAAGAATAACCAAGGCTATGAAAGCAGTAGCAGTTTCAGCGGCGCGGCATCAATGATAAAACTATATCGCTTTATTAATTAGAGGCATCTAGCTTTACGTAATTACAAGCTAGATGGTGCTAATGAACAGCTTTATAAAACTTATCAATGGTGACGTGCCACTTAGATAGGAATAGATACTGGTACAGCCTAACCTGAAAGGTGAGCACAGTCAGCAGGACAGTACATAGACAATAACCAAAGACAGTCTGTCGCTACACATCTGAAGGACATAGGACATTACATTACAGAACACCAAGGACGTGCACTGCCTGGGACTGGGGATAACAAACAAGTCTATATCTATTGAGTGAAGGTTCAACACTAACCAATCGACTTTCAACGAAAACAGTTTCAAAGTTAAACATTATGTAATACAGGACTATCAACTTCATATGGTTGTGTTTACTGAAGACATTACATTTTATTTGTTATAAAGTTATATGTGTTATTAGTTTAGATTTTAACTTGGTTTGATTATTAATACCCTCTGAAATTTCAAAAAAGGTTAAACTAATATCAAAGACACTTCTTAGTTTTATAGTAAGACTTAATTTATCATTACGAAGCAAAGAGCTTTTAAATCGTCAAAGTTGTTTTCGTCATTGCTGAAGATTGTGACTAGGATATTACAAAAAGACAATGAATTTTTACCAGGGTTGCCATATTTTAGACCCAGTTCCTCTAGGAATATAAGCAGGTAATTTGTATCGAAATTTTTTTATGTATAAAGTCAGATTTAATGTGAACTATAAAGTCAGATTTAATGTAGATATAGACTATGATAACAAGACTGAACCTAGACAGATATAGGAACAGATGCAAGTGAGGGCTTTGCTGACACGTATTAGGGTTGCCATCAAAACAAAAAATAGTTTTAACATAAAACACAAAAGGGATATTCACACAAAATGGTAAGTACAGATTAGGCAAGTATGCAAAAATATTTTCATAGTGTATAAAATAAAAAAATCTGGATTGAGTGTAAATAATACAAATAAATAAACATTCAAACCCATCAATAACATATAACAGTAAAATTAAAAAAACTACACAATTCCAAAATACACAGATTCACTATCCGAGGCAAAATGTGCTATAGGCAGACCTATCTCTGGTAACCAGATACCTTTATGATTGGATAAATAGTTAGTAACAGCCAGAGGTACTTTAAAGTCATACTTGATTATGAGAGAAAATGGCTAGAGGTTAAATTTTCGTTTGTACTTGATACATAAAATACCTCAAGCAATTCTGTTTAATCCTTTTATACCTCTGTATCTCAAAGAATGTTTTAAATTTCTCAGTGAGACCAGTAACCGTGATGTGTGTAGCGCTAATTCCCTTCGTTTGGCTATTCCTAACTACTCTTCTCGTTTCTATTCAAAGTCCTTCACAGTTCAGGCTATCCTGCATTGGAATGCATTACTGGTAGACATTCCTAAGGCATAAACTATTACTTCGTTTAAAGATCAGGTTGAGTCTCACTACCTTTCCGAAGTAGAACAATCCTGTCTTATATTGTGATAAAGCTGTCACTAACTTTTTGCACTTATTGAAAGTATTTATTTATGTATGTAATTTTATTCTTATTATTTATCTATGAAGTATACTATATGCGTCTTAATGTAGGTATGTACATCTTAGATCTCTGCACTGCTCACACAAGTTTTTTTTTCCACAGCTCATTTCTACCCTAGGGTTGGCTGGAAGAAATTGCATTAGCCTTTGTACCCATTTGGTTTTATTCAATTTGACTGTGTTTCTTTTGTTTGTAAATGGTGCAATAAAGTGTTTATTCATTCATATAACACTTGTAAGAAACAATTTTTGAACTTTTTCTGTATGACTGAAATAATATATAATTTGGCACAATTTTTTAGTAATGATTCGGTGGAAATATTTAATAGTAACTTATCTAGCTTTTATAAACCATATGCTTGATTTCCAATGCATAAATATAAAAAATACACTTCATTGAAACTTTCTTTTTTATCAGTCCCTCACTGCTGAGGATCCAATGAGTTTCCAAGCTATGGATCCTTTAAATAACCAAAAATAGTAGATGGCAACCCTCTCAAACAAAGCGTACGTGCCTCCAGGTTCTGCAAACAGTCAAACCACACTGTGCAACAGTCAACAGCCCGCTTCCACGAGCTCACCTTTCTGATTCAGCGGCTCCAATACAAACTGCATGTTATCGCACGCCTGTGGCTGCATTACACACAAAAAGCGACTACGCAACGGGGCCTCCCCGATTACCTCTGAAAAATAAATGTGTTAATGTGCATGCAAGCTTAGCATTAATCATAATGTCTGAGCGATTTTGTCGTCATTAATTGTGTTATTTAAGAAAGTAAATTTAAATTAATTTAACCTAGTTCAAGCCCAAATAAAGGACTTTTCCTGTTATGAAGCAGATTATGGTAATTATACTGTGCATGATGCACTAAAGGTGCACAAATACCTTTGGTATTAAGAATATATATAATTTTAAAATAAGAGTATTACTATTATCAAGAGTTGACACAAGATAGTGGAGATACTTCAATATAGGCGGCCAAGACAAGACTCACTTTGGGTCGCAGCGCTTTTCTAGTAAGTGTGTTAGCCAACAAGGTAAATATCTCTTCTGTAAGAAGTTAAACATCAGACAAATGCCAAAAAATTTAATTAAAAATAAATTAGTACAAGCAAAACAAAAAGCAAAAGTAAATTCGCTCAAAAACAGATTATAACTCGACGACAAAAACCCTCGTTTGACAAGTTCTCAAAATTAATATTTCTCAATGCTAAAGCGACTTAGTTAACTCAGGAAATGCTTACAGGCCGCCGCCCTTGTTCCCATGTTTATAAGTTGAATCTTGAAACTGCCCTGCATTGAAGCGCCGGACAACACTCGCGGTTAACATGAACGCTACCACACGAAGCCCAATCAATATCAGCAAATTCAGGCTTCAAAACACGAATAAACGACCGGGCGAAAGAGATAAGACCTGAATCTAGATTTTCCTTTCTTTTCAGGCTATTCTATTGATCGATAATAAAGTTTGTTTTCGTTTGAAACGCGCAGTCGCGCCATTTGCGCAGGTCAGCTGTTTGCGTTTGTCATGCATGAACTGTCAATAGTGTCAATGTCAAAGTCAATTTGTAAAATCATAAAATATTTTTTTATTATGGCTTTTACCAGCCAACAAGGTAACAAGCAAACTACTGTTTCACTTCCCGATGCTCACACTTGTTAACAAACATTTTGCGACGTGGTTTAGTCACAGATTACAGAAATATTAGGACTGTCAATAGTTCTAGTTAAGTTGAGTTGGTACTGAGATCTAGTCAAGTCTAGTCAGAAATAACAGGTTGAGAAAAATGGTAGATAAAATTCTGGAGCTCTTGATAACAAGCAAAAAATCACTGTTTACCCGATACTCACACTTTTTCACAAACACTTTGCGAATAATAATCCACTTTTACTATCACAGAACTTACAACATGTGCCTATTATCATGCACAAACGCTAAAAAAGACTTTGAAAAATAAATAGGTACAGCGTCGAATCTGCCCGATTCTCAGCTTTCCGCTAAAAGTCAATTAAAAATTATTTTATTGGTCGCCATATAATAATTCTGTGATTTAGAAATATTAGCATATTTTCTACCTCGAGCTCCTCCGTGCTTCGGAAGACACATTAAGCCGTTGGTCCCGGTTGTTATGGATAGATGATGTAGGATGCCTGTAGGCAGCCTAAAAGTATCTGACAGTGTTAGCCACTAACACACATCGGGTCATGTTTCTGTTGATCTGGTTTCCCTGTAAAAAAGGTCACGCAGGTCAGGCGGCACTCGCTTCACTGTAATATCCAGTGCCACCAAATCTAGGATCATGATTTATAGCGTACCCTAGGCCCCAAAGCGTAAGCTGACGATGCAACTAGGAAAAAACGTTTGGGATAAGAAGAAATAACGGTTTCTATCCCTGAGAGGAGAGAGTCAATTCCAATCCTCAAAAGTAAATAAAAAAAGAGACTTGATTGTGGTTTAACTATAGTCTCAGAATTATAAGTATCGACTGTGATATAGAACTCATCGTCTACAATGTAATATTCGACATGCTTGTCAATTTAATCAAGGCAATTCAATGCCACCCACAAAGAGTTGTGTTTTGTTTGTTCAAATCACTCGAAGTGAAGTGCGTAGCTAATAATCTGTCAGTAAGAATCGATTCAGCTAAATCTACCATATGGAGCTCCGTTTTGAAATGTATCTATGACATAATTAAGTCGAATAAAAGTCGTTCGGTATCGAAGAAAAATCCTTCGATATCGAACGAAAATCATTCGATTTTGAAAAATTACTCACCAATTTTGCTTGAGTCACACTTTTCAAAAAAAGCACTCCTGATCTGTTTGCATCCTCAGTTTTGACTCCACGGAGCAATAACAAAGTTTGACATTTTGTTATTGCTCCGTGGTTTTGACACAAAATAGATAGTATATAATACAATATATAATACGAATCTGGGAAATCACAAAATTTAAATTAAGTTTATCATTGTTTATCATTGTCAATATGGAGCAAAGGCGAACTTATTGCTTAGCAACGTCTAAGCAGTTACTGATCTAAGAGCCAAGATTGATACATTTTTAGTGTCATCATTCCTGGCCCGACCATGGCGGAAAATCAAAATGCGAATGTAGCACAAATATGCAGTTTTAAATGTGCCTTTCAGTGCTATAAATCCCGAAAAGTATGCCTTTCTTTTCTTTGAGTAATTTTATATTTCAGCTTGGTCAGGATGGAAGGGATATTACCTAGCCCGACCACACCTATCTAGTAAATCACCAGTAATATATATTCTTTACTTTACTAATAAAATGTGCCTAAACTGTGCCTACGGAATTGAATAACCTGATACTATACTATACTTTCTGTACCTGATAGTCGTTTACGTCTACTTACCTACGTGCACTTGTACGGTAGGAAAATGTCACAAATGATACAAAACCTAATTGATACACATACATATAAATAAATATACATTATCACGTCTTTATCCATTACAGGAGACAGAGCCTAAAATCATAAGACCAAAATATAACGTATTATTTCGCGACCTTAAAAATCAGCTGAACTATCGAAGGCTTAAAGTTTTGATAACATCGATACTATCGACCCTCATCAATACTATTACTTATTCTTAGCTATCGATAATATCGTAAATTGTCGATAGTTTCGATAGCCCTAGTTAAACTATCGACAACTTTTCAAGGTCCACTATCGATAGTAAAACTATCGCTATAGCAAGCTAACAAGCTTCATCTCTTCCCGACTTGCTGACGATACGGATACAAACATATTTTTATATATATATATATATATAAAAAAAGTTTTTCCGCCTTAAAGATTTTGTGGCGCTCTTGGCTACTTTTATCCATACTTCCATACTAATATTATAAGTGCGAAAGTCTTTCTAACGGATTTTGATGAAATTTGATTTGAATGATATCTATACTAATATTATAAAGCTGGAGATTGTTTGTTTGTTTGAACACGCTAATCTCAGAAACTACTGGTTCGAATTGAAAAAATATTTTTGTGTTGGATAGATCATTTATCGAGGAAGGCTTTAGGCTATATAACATCACGTTGCGACTAATAGGAGCGAAAAAACAGCCTAAAATGTGGAAAAACCGCGGAAAATTATTCATCTTTGAGGGCTTCCGTTGCGTGCGCTGCGAAAACCGTTCGAGATACCCAAAAAATATGAATGAAAGAATTATTCCTCTTTAAATTATCTAAAAAAATATCCGCGACAGTATATGTCTATCTTTCAAGATTAACTCACAATAACCGTTTTTATTATAATCAAATTTTGTCGAAATTAATGCATTATTACAAATTATTTGTCAGAGTTGTATCAACATAATAATCTTTATCCAAATAAATGTGTTATTGATTAAGAGTATTTAACTGTCAACAAAATTGTCTTTGACATCACCTTATTTCAATAAACATCATATATGATAATACAATTTTAAAATAACTCTGAAACAAAATTCACACGAGCCGCATGATGAGCGCTCGCCCATGATTCCCAAAATAACTATTCCACGCGGACGAAGTCGCGGGCACAGCTAGTTATATATATATACGAAGACTTTTTGACGCAGGTGGAGCTGCGGGAAACAGCTAGTTTAATATATATCTTGTTTTTGTATGTGTGTGTTTTTTGTAATTTATTATCGTCTTTTTGTTACTAATATTTATTCCATTAGGTATACGATATATCGGTACAGCTAATTAAGTAATTTCTTCTGGTATAATCGTGTTTTAGTTTATTATTATTATTACTGTATGTTATACTTTAAAATTGTAGTTGTTTATGTTATTGTCATAGATTAATAATTGGTCTCGCGTAGCGCAGCGGAGACCAATTATTAATCTATGGTTATTGTATTTTTGTATTTATCTGTTTCGTTACTTCTAATAACAGTTTCTATTGTATTTAGTTGTATTTTTTGTTATCTGCGTAAACATTATTTTTTATCTTATGATTAAAAGTATTCTTTAAATTTATATGTAACTAGCTGTTGCCCGCGGCTTCGCCTGCCTGATCAAAAGGTATTTCCAATGACATTTGAATTACATAGATTATTTATGGCAGGTCTCTCAGGATTTTATTTTTATGTATTTAGAAGTTTACTGCTCTAGCGGATCCCAATAGGGATTGGGATACCCTATAGGGATGTAATTTTCAAAATCTAATAAATGCATTATCATTTTATACTAACAACTAAAATAAATTTAAAATTTCATGTGACTAACTTTAAAAATTACGAAGTTTCATACAAACTGGCAACCCCTGTTTCACCCCCTTAGGGATGGAATTTCCAAAAATCCTTTCTTAGCGAACGTCTCCTAGTCACAATTTACCTTTCTGCCAAATTTCATCTTCGTTGGCTAAGTATAGTTTTCGAGATATCGTGATGAGTGAGTGAGTGAGTGAGTGAGTGATTTTCGCTTTTATATATATAGATATTTATCTATTAAAGACTATTATTAAATGATTTAATTTTTGTGTTTTATCTTTCTGTTATTTATCATCTTTCATATGAAATCTGGTGTTTTATAATCAAAATTATAAAACCCCAATTTTCCTGCTCTATTATGGTCAACAATCGACTACGAGACACAAGATATTTCAATCGTGGTGTACGCTTTTATCGGGATAATTCTTATCTTTCTGATCAAGGCTTTTATCCAATACTTGCGCCTACACACTCGATTATTGTTCCGTTCCGTCTATGTCTCTGTTTCTCAGTACAGTCGAGTCACGAATAGGCCACATTGGCCCTAGCCAAGGCCTCGCGCCTCTGCTTAATAGGGAACTCAGTCCATAATTGGCAGAAAATCATTAAACATAGAAAAAAAAATATATACGTAGAATCTACTTTTTAAATTAACATGACGTAAGAATTGAAAAATAAATCTTCGATGTTGACCTTCCCACGTAACGGGAACCTTCCCAGTATTTTGGGAACGTTTCCGGGAATATTCCTCGTTCCTGTTGGGAACGGCACGTCACTACCTACGCTACGTTCATGTTATGTCTATGATAAGCAACAGATTTCATAGAAATTGGAAGTTTTACTTAAGTAGGTAGGTAACTCTATTTTTTGTACCTACCTCAATAAAATAGGCATTTCATACTAAAATATCACTTGCATATTATACCTATGAACTATTACCTACTATCTATTTACAAAAGCTTACACAGATCGATTCACATCGAATCCTTATATTAACTTACATAATACCGAATCAATAGAAATATTATTTAGTACGTATAATTGCTGGTCTGTTCTACCTACGTCGATACCACAAAACATAGAGAGCATAGAAAACAAGTTTTTGTTTAATTAGCTAGTTTTAATACTTTACTAGTTTTTGAGTTTAACTTAGCGTTCCTGGGCCCGTCGACAAATTTGAAAACGATAACGATATTCGAAAACAAAAAAAAATGTATGGGATTGACATTAATTTTTATTGATGTCAATCCCATACATTTTTCACTTTGATTTAGCTGAATCTCGTTGTCGATTTTCATACTAGATTCTGAAATCGCTGAATACGCTGAAAGATCGCGAACACGATAATTGCAAAAATAGGGCTCCTGATTAGGTACATTTTTAATTATGCTACAGTTCGAAACCGGCACAAAAAAACAAGTATCTAAATAATATATATTAAGAATCTTCAAATAAAAAAGCAAAACCCATCAAAACTATCTAAGTGTTTTATGAAAATTAAACATTTGGAATACGAATCTGTATGTTGAAAATTAAAAACCATTAAATGCTGAAACTTGTTCCACTACATAGCGCTACTATACACCGTGAAATTTTAGTAGTTTTGGACCCATCGTCCAGTGACTCCATTCATGCAACTGAACAACTTTCCCCAAGGAACATAGCTCGAAACATGAAAATCAAATTTGGACTTCCCATAGTAAGTTAGGTCACGTGATGAGACATTTTGTATGGGAGGCCCAAAAATTTACTCCATATTTCGACCCATGTATCTTGGGGAAGGTTGTTCAGTTGCATGAATGGAGTCACTGAACAATGGGTCCAAAACTACTAAAATTTCACGGTGTAGATCTTTGGTGCTACAAAAATGTATATACCTAACCTACCTATGTTTAGTTAGTACTTGGATACAGTTTGATCTGTGTATTACTATCACAGCTAATATAAATACCAACCTAGCATTCTGCAATCCGTGCTTTAATAATTAATTAATAAATAATTTAAAATAATTCGCGCCGCTCATAACTTTTCTGTTTTTCCTAATGGTTGACTGGGAGAGAATGCTTTTAGCATTAAGTCCGCCAATTGTAAACTTGTGGTACAATAAAGATTTATAAATAAATAAATAAAATCCGTGCTTTAAGTATAATGGAGTTTGATCTCTACATATATAACGATCTCCTAACTTTTAATTCAGTTGCAAAGTCGTACTTATCTTCTACACTGTCGCTGTTTTAGTCATCATTTTAATGAACCATATGATATTAGTTAAGATCGACTTATGACCCCGTACTATCAATAGATGGGTTACCACACTTTGATCTGATAGAGAGGTATGAGAGTCAGAGACACAATGGTTTAATGATCAACTGATCTTATTCTTCTTATGATGAAATATCTTACAGAGACAAGTAATTAAAATAAGGTTGACGAAGTGGTTATAAAAATAATGACGAATAAATAAGTAGGTAGAGTAATGTCCTGACGAGAAACCTTTCGCGTTTGAACAGACTCCGCGGGCTTCTACTCCTAAAGTCATCTATGTATACAATCGGGAAACGCTTGGATGAAACTATTTATGATGAATAAGTTCTTGTTGTAGTGACGAATATGTATCTAAAGTAAGAGAGATAACACTTGTAAACTTTTTTTTATTATACAACTAAGTAGGCAAACAGGCGTGCAGCCCACTTGATGATAAGTGGTTATCTTAGCCTCTGAACGCCTGCAACACCGGAGATGTCACGAGCGCGTTGCCGACCTGTCCGCTATCAGCACAGCGACCTCTCTTGAGCCTAGCGACCCTACTCACCAGCAGGAACACACCACTGCATCACAGTGTTATTTGGCTGCGGTCTTCTGTAGGGTGGAGGTACTTCCCCAGACGGACTACTCCTTACAAAATGTTCTACCTCTCTTAAAAGTTATGAAAGTCGGGAAGTATGAACATATACAAATTATAAAAATCAAATTGTTTACGAAACGGAGGAGATCATTGTCCTGTTACATTTACTGTGAGCTAAGTACTATCCTAGGTATTAAATTCGTACAAATACATAAGGGAAATACCTACTTACGTTTGTGCTTGCAAAAAAATATTCAGTTATATTGTTCCGGCTGAGCGAAACAATAAAAACGAAAGTGCACATCATAATCCAATTCCCTATATCAAAAGAATCGTTTATTACGTAAGCGAATTATTGATTGTTCTATCTCCATTGTAATGGGTTGAAACAAAACCAAATCACTGCATACTTAAATTGAGAGAAATTGAACTTTAAGTCTACTTGTGTAAGGACTATGATAAAATCTGTCTTTGAAATTCGGTCTGTCGTCGTTTAGTGATTGAGTTCTTATGATGTTTCCCACGGGTCCCATAGTTTTACGGTCAATCAGTGAATGCCTATTGTTTATAAATATTATATCACTAGTCACAAATAAGTTGTCAAGTACCTCATGTGCGTGATGGTTTACAACCAGCATTTAACTGCAATTATTTTATTAAATTGTTAACTTTTAAATAGTAGCTTCGGTCAGTTTATTATGTCACATGTTTTTTTACCTATTGCAAACGATTCAAGGAGTGTTATTTTTGAAATCGGTAACTCACTCAAAATCGGTGAGTCGAATGATTATCGTTCGACATATGAGTTGTACACCTCAAAAATACCACTTTTAAGAAAGACTTAGCCTAGCCTAGTGATAGATGATGTGCCGCCTAGTACTCCTAATATTAAGTAGACTTTTTTACTTGAAATCTGTCTCGTTTTCCTATAAAACGGTTTATAGATGTCAGACGGTCATGCTATCTAAAGCGCAAAGTGAAAATGCAACTGGGAAAATAAGTTTGAAGAAAAGAGACTTGGTTTGAAGTTAAGAATGAAAAGATAGATAAATTTTTACAAGTTCATTGACCATATCATAAAATTCTAAATCTATGGACCATACAGTGCCCGCCTGTGCCCTTTACTTAAAAAAAACTAACAGCGTTGAATAATGACATTTTGCACAATAAATCGTCTCATTATCCGTATCAAAAAACCTACACGGTGTTATATTAAAATTGCTCAAGCATTACAAAGAAGCTCTAATGAGCGCATTTCGATTAGATACATTCGTTTATCGACCATTGTGCTTCACTTCACCTACATAGTGCAAAATATAATGAGTGCAGAAACCAACTTATGTATTAAGTTCGATGATAGTACCTATGTAAAAATATTAATTTACATTAAAAGCTGCACATTTGGTTTCATATTCGATAGAACTGTACTTCTGCCGTATAGTAAGACGGTTCTGTCCGAATGTAATGTAAATATGGCCGAATCGGCCCAAATCAGTTCAATTCCATGACTCACACAAAAGTAGTGAATCGGATTGTTTTCGTTTGTCATAGATCTTAATAATAGCACACTTGGGCAGAACATGACATCATCCTATATGGCCTTATAGTTGGGCAAAATTAGCTACTTATGGATACCGGACAGTCACCGAAGCAGAGCTAGATCTTCTAAGAGAAGATGGTGTAAAATCGGATAAAATCGGATCCTGCAGGATTGGACGCATGTTGCTCTGAATAGAGACGAATGGAAACTAAAGGTCTTTGCCCAGCAGTGGGAACCGCACAATACGAAGGAATCGACCTAATTCAGCTTTAACTCTTTTTCTATACTCTAGTTATTTTGTCGCCGCGTTCGCTAGGCGGCCGGTGACCGGTCAAATACTTTGCGCTTTAATTAAAATAATTTTATTCAATACTTTACTAATAGTGATATGACTATCGCTGTTACTTCATCAATTATATATACGCTGTCATCACCGAGACGCCGAGACGTTGAAGATGCAATTTATTTACTACTTAGGTACTAAGATGGCGCAGCGACCCAAAAGATGGAATTTCTTACAAAAAATTAAGGCGCCAATGACGAGTAAATTATTAATTATTATGGAGCAACTGTCAGGTGATCTCTGTAACCTTTTTTACAAAAAAAAAAAACAGACCAACAGTATATGGCCCGTGGTGAGTTAGTGGCCATAAAAAAGCATAGAAAATTAAATATCTAAATTAGTAATCTATTATGAATGTGAGGCATATACTAGTAATACAAACAAGTATTTATATTATAACAAAAAAAAAAATTAAACAAAGAATTGTAAAGATAGGGCGCGTTAAAGTTCCGTGTGACGTCACAGTATGCTA
This sequence comes from Euzophera pinguis, assembly GCA_947363495.1. Classification (NCBI taxonomy): domain Eukaryota; kingdom Metazoa; phylum Arthropoda; class Insecta; order Lepidoptera; family Pyralidae; genus Euzophera; species Euzophera pinguis. The sequence continues at coordinate 11,653,143 of OX376174.1, read as the reverse complement.
CACTTTTTCGCAATATGTGACGTCACGAGCCCCCACTCCTAAACTTTGACGCGTTATATCTTTATAATTTATCGCTCAATTGACAAAAGAAAAAATACGTCACTAATATATTTTGATTCCCTAAATGACGGACTAATTTTAATGTTAGTCTTTTGACCCTGGAAACTACGAGTAGCCTATTGTTTAAAAAACTTCGGGTTGATTTTTAGATTATTTTTTTAAAGAAATTGATTTATTTGGTTTGTATTTCATTCTTAATTATAAAATTCATACGCTAGCGACTGCGTTAAGGTTTTTTATGTTTATATGGGAAACATCGAAAAATATAATTGTAAAATAGTCAAAACAGGGTTTGCTAAAACTGATAAATCTTCTTCTTCGTCGAGTCAGTGGCTCAAATTTTAGAAGACCAGGAGTGCTATTTTTGAAAAGTGTGACATATAATATGTCGAATGAAAATTGTTCCAAATCGAAGGATTTTTGTTCTACATCGAACGAAAATCATTCGTTATCGAACAAATATTATTCGACTCGCCGATTTTGCGTGCGTCACGCATTTAAAAATAGGGCTCCAGAAGCCATTTTTTCGAAATAAATTAGGTACTCACACACATTCGCTGAGTCGAATGATTTTCATTCGCCATAAACAGTGAGTCAAATGATTTTTGTTAGATATTGAATGATTTTCGTTTGTCATAAACGATAAGTAAAATGATTTTCATTCGTTATAAAAAGTGAGCCGAATGATTTTCGTTCGCTATCGAATGCTTTTCATTCGACGTATAATGAGTCGAATTTCGGACACAAAGCGACGCATTCAAAAGTGTTGGATGACTCTATCTAGATTATTCTTTAATTTATGAATAAAAGTTATGTTAAATAAATTACATAATTGTCTGTGCCCCTTTACTAAGAATCACTTGACTTGATGGTCGTAGGTTTGTACTCGTACTTATGGAAAGTATGCTGGGTTGGTTGGGTTAACTCATCATCATTATCATCAACTTAGTATTAAAAAAATCGCTAGCCACTGTCTTTTTAAATAAGTATGACATGGTAAAACCCGTAGATGCACAGGACTTTAAAAAAAAAAAATAGGTACCTCATTTTCCCGTGGAAAGTCTTCACAACTTCTTCATTAGAAAGAACTGCCAAACTCGTCATATTATGCAAATCTTCTGGTCGGTGTTACAGGTTGCCTCCTCGCGTGCTTAGTAAATTGATACTTAGTAAGAAAATGTGGTCTCATTTTGCTACAGTAAAAAAGTGTTGGCTTTTAGATACTCACCTTCTATATGTGGGAACCGTAGGCATGTGACGGGCGTAGATATAATGTCGATGGAATATTGTCGATATCTATGCGACTAATAAGCCTTTGTTGCTATTTTAACTAAATTAACAGCTAAACTGCTGTATCTTGAAAATTCTTTTAATTTTCAGATGCAAAAATGTTACTGTTTCTTTTTTTTAGGAAAATACTCATTTCGAAACCTGTTGCTTTTCACATAACAGAATTCACGACAGATTTACACGTTATTCAAAAATATGCGCGAGAGAAACGTTAAACTAAAAGATAAACCATTAAAAACACTTGTTAATTTTAAACTCGTCTGTAAGTACGTAAACATAGAAATCTGAAATAAGTATTATACTATTTATTTTTATACTAGCTGTTACCTGCAGCTTTGCTCACGTGATCAAGGAGAAGTGTCAAGGGAAACAATGCTAACTAAATCACACATTAGTAAATCCAAAGATCTGCCTACCGACATCTAAATATGCCTATTGGTACGTCCGCCAAACTCTGTAATATATAATATAATGCTAACTTAAAACAAACTGTATAAACTTGTATTTTCGTTAATGCATTTAATAAGATTTAAAAGGAATTGTAGAATTTATCATTGCTTTGCTGTAATGAAGAACTTTATTTTAGCATTTTCCCTTGTGTAATTCATTTATTTAACAAAAGTACATAAGCATCATGTAACAAACATTAAATTTAAAAAACAATCTTCCTCCCATCAAAGCAACGTACCCAAAATGCGGGCAGAATTTCCGCGAAAACTTGTGCGTTGGTTGAAAAAGCTGCCAGACCTGTGGCCTCGGCCTATTAACCGCCTCGTAGAACAATTTTTGCTTATCTCTCGGGATCTGTATATTTTTCCAGGATAAATTGTACTTCAGATGTTGACCCGGTGTATAAGATAGGTTCATGCAAAAATTCAAGTCAAGCAGTTCAGTAGTTTTCCTGTGATATGCACAGACCGACAGTCAGACAAAAAATTTAAAAATATATATTTGTCATCTATGAATGAATGAATGAATGAACACTTTATTGCACCATTTACAAACAAAAGAAGCACATAGTTAAAACCAATACAACTAAATGGGTACAAAGGCGGACTTATCGCTAATGGCTGGAAGAAATTGTCCAGCCAACCTTAAGGTAGAAATGAGCTGCGGTCTATATCCATAGCTATGTCCTAAGAATTTCTATGTACACTAAGAATTTCCAAGAAATATTTAAAGTAAAATTTGGTCCTTGCAGACTTATTATCCAAGTTATTTAAGAAGATATGTACAAAACTCGACGCTTGAAAATAATTTGATGATTGATTACTCTAAAATTTCGCAATGAACTGATTTGCCACGCTCAAAAAAGTAAATTATACTTGAAATCAGAATTACATCGACATAATAAGCCCATCACTACTCACGAAAAGTATTCTCAACGCTGACACGGATCCCGGCTGATCGTACCCTCGTAATCATTGTTATTATGCCATTTTTGTTATGTTCGTGATGCAAGCGACGATATCTTGCGGGAAGATGACGTTCGCGCGCTTTTTATACACAAATTCCGAAGTTGATTTGGATTAGACGTCATGCTTTTTGAAATGCGCTTGCGCTAGTCCGTTATGCTACTGCTCCATCTGCGTCTTAATTAGCTCGTTGATCAAGACATTACGCAGGTTTGGCCAAAGTTTTACGCGTTAACGTACTAGCGTAATTACTAATAGTGTCGGTTTTTTGGACACATCAAAGGGTTTTCCAGAGCAGTGTAACGCGCTAGAGGATGTCTACTTCAACGCCGGCTCATTCCGAATGCGACGTATGCGTAGAGGAATGACGTGCGACGAAATATGACAATGAGAAAGTCTAAATCAAATCATCCACCATCTTCTTTTGATTTTTGGGTTTTTCTCCTTTATTGAATTGTATAAAACATCATCATCTTAGCACCTTCCTGGGTTGCATCCTCAGCCATTTGCTTCGGAGCCCAGGGTCCGCTTTCCTACTTCGGCATCCCTGACAGTTAGTCCATTAGCACGCATATCCAGCTTTGCGACGTCAAGCCAGTTAGCTCTTGGGCGCGCCCCTTCTACCAGGCCCCGGCGGAGGCGGCATGGCCAGTCACATGTTCTCAATGTATGTTGCCGGTTTTCGTAAGACGTGACCGTACCATCACAGGAGGTCTTGAAGCTTATCCGCTATGCCATATTGAATTGCATAGTTGTATATAATAATTTAAAACACTTCTTCTTGCCACTAGTGAAGCTGCTGGAGCCCTATTTTTTAATGTTAAATATACGAAGAAGATAATCGATATCGAACAAAAATCCTTCGTTAACGACCACGGAGCATTTACTAAGTGTTAACGACCGAAAGTCATTCAATAATATGGAACAAAATTTATCCGACTTGCCGATTTTGCGTGCTTTTAAAAATCGCACTCCTGCAACGTCCATTTTGAAGTTTCAACCACCACTTGTGAGATAACTCGTTAATTAGTTGAGAAATAACTTTTTGCAGCGTTAATGCCTAAATGTAGCCAACTCGCACTTTTAATGAAAAGCGACGCGCAGTTTGGCATTAAGTCAACGTTAACGCTAACTCAAGTGAAGCAGTAGCAATACGCAAAGAGCGTCACTTTTTGACGTCACTTTATAGTATGAATGTCCACTGTTTCCTGTTCAGCGTTACCTTCTACCAGTCAGCTCTTTGGAGGGATTCCAAGTCCTTCACGACTTTGTCACTCCAACGGTGGTCGCTTTTCTCCTGGACATCTCGTGTACGCTCTCTTTACAGCTCGTTCCTCTGCCATCCTCACCACGTGTCTCAGCTATCACAGCCTCACCCATAATACTGCTTTTCTGTACTAGATCCAGCCTAGGTAGCCTTCGTGGTCCAGTGGATAAGGCGTTCGCCTTCGACCCGGAGGTTGTCGGTTTCGATTCCCTCGGTAAATATACTTTTAGGTGTTTCCAGTTTGCTTTGGACATTGTAGGCTTGAATCATCTGATTGTCTGATAATAATGATCATTCCGAACTTCGGAAAGCACGTTAAGCCGTTAGTCTCCGCTGCCATTTGGTGGTCGTTAAAGGCACCACGTCAGAGGCCGAGCCGTGGTTCCGAAAAACTCTGACACCAATGTGCACAGGGTAGATTGACCATGTAACCCACTCGATATGAATGAATGAATGCATTAGGTCCTCCACTTCTTTGTTCTTCTGCATCCTCCAGTCACCATCCTCCCTCCTGGCTGGGCCCAGGGTATTATGTAAAATGAATAAACAAACTTAACCTATGTATTATCGCAATTAAGGTTAAAGATGATACCCAAATTGGTATACGGATGTAGGATTGTAGACTCTAACTAGGAAACAAAGAGTTAAAGATAGCATCACACGTACCATCGGACTTGCATAAGTCGCCCACTGTATTAGAGTAACTACCTATGTGCAGCTATAGAGTGAGCTATGGCTAGAATTATGCCAAATTAACATTTTAATTTAGCGCTTTTTAACAATCCTTTCATCGATGGAACATTACAGTTAAGTTTAAAAAAACTGCTTATTATAAATCTCATCAGCTATTATTTATTCAAATATTTAAATTAGACTATTTTACTATGGTTTTTGTAGAGTTTTTACTTATTTATTTATACCTAACGTTTTAAACACGTTACAGCGTTCATGGTCTGCAGATACTTAAGTTAAGGTTTAATTAACATAAATTACTAAAAAATAAACGCGATAAAAACATTATTAAAATAGTTTCATTTAATGCGTGACAGTCGCGAAAGCATAAAATATGTAATTATTGATATGTAAGCAAAAAATGTAATTAATTTAGTTGAACTTAAAAATCCTGTCCGACGTTTGACGTTGGATTGGTTTTGTATTATTCAGCATACTGAATAATAATTCAGTATTCAATTTGTAATTCATAAATTATTTGATTTTGTACAATAACATGCAAAAATATATTTTTTTAATCTCAGGAAATCACATTTACTTTTATAAATTATTTTATTATACAAAGTCCTTAATACATAATCACGCGCTCTACATACTAGAAATGTAATAAAATTATTCTATGTTCAACCTACGGGTCGATGTGTTTGTTTTTCGCATGAAGTTAATTGTGAATTTAAACATTCGAAAAAAGGATTTAAGATGTTTGTTAAATGAATTTGGCAGAGTTTTCTGATAGACTTTCTATTGTTGTTTCGACAGAGAAGTGTGGCAGGCAAGAGGCTTTTGCCCAACAGTGGGACACAAAATAGCTACAAAAAAAAGTATAATTTATGTATGTAAAAATATTAAACATAGACATACTTTAAGTTCTTTTCAGTTTGGTTTGGACTTTGCTGGCTCATCTGGAATCACCTGATTGTCTAATAATAAATATGATTCCATGCCACAGAAGACCCGGCTGTGAGTCCCGGCTGCCATTTTGGTGGCCGTTAAAGGAACCACGTCAGAGGACGAAAGGCGGTTTCGTAAAACTTACCGTGTACGGTTATTGTAGTAAAGTCCATTGATATTTTTTTATATTTTCGTATCAATGTTTTGGTTCCGTAAAAAAAAACTTGTTTGCTACAAATCTGCAAAAACAAGATACTTATTATTATTAAAACAATCAGTAATTGCCGCAATTTTATGTTGTAAACAGGAAACACATGCAGGGCCGCTTTTACTTGCAGAACAAACGTTCACTTCTGTTACCATGTTTGTTTTGATAAGTTACAAAAACACTAAAATACAGTTATATCAATGTATGTAAAATAACAAATAACAAACAAGTGGAAGAAACTGTTACCAAGAGGCCAGCCAAGTGGAAACGATCGAGCAATACCTACAAATTATGATCAAACTCTGACACCACGGTATTCAGGGTTAATTACCACGCGATACGAATGAATTGTATGGAAAACAATCGCCATCCCAAATTAGGTATGCATCAGAGGTGAAAAAACATGTATTGGGATTCCTAAAATGCATATGATCACGCCTGTTTCCAGATGTTTGAAACATATTTTTTAACTACTAGGGTTTCCACTTGCTACGATCCTTACAGAACTCCCTTGCCCTCACCCAGCTCATCACTCTTGTCATACACGCTCATCGATTACCGGTACTCCTAATATTCTTTAACTGCGATATTATACTGGGATTTCTTCATAGAAAAAAATTGGTGCTGGACCTTAGTAGAAAGGTCACTCTGAGCTATTTAATTTTGCCGCCGAAATTCTGAACTATGCGATGTCCAGCAGTGCACACAGCAGAACAGAAGTCTTAAAAGCGACAAAAGCTTACGGTTTTCACTTTTTTCAGAAGTACTAAAAATTCCTTCAGGGTCGGCAACGCGCTCGTGACATCTCCGGTGTTGCAGGCGTTCATAGGCTACGGTATTCACTTACCATCAGGTGGGCCGTACGCCTGTTTGCCTACTTAATTGTATAACAAAAACTTATTCTGTAAGCTCTACATTAATTTATAATACTGAGTGAATGAGACTAACTTAATTTCCTGAAGAAAATTAAATTTGCAAAGATAAGCGTTTTACAATTTAATACAATGAAATTAAGATTTCTAACGTAAGATGGAACGTTAATTTAGTTTTCAACATCAAGGGCACGATTTAATACAATTCTGATATAATAGTTACTTATTTTGTGAAATTTCCTAATCCTGTGACATTGGCGGTTGTGCTCCTAACCACAGGAATTAATAGTGTATGATAATTATTTTTAATAGCTGCATCTAAGTGTTGCAAAAGATTGATGTCGCAGGTCGTAGATCATAGGTTCTCAACCTTCATAAATTTATTTATGGCGTCGAAATAATAAATAGCTATGTAGATATTTATCAGATTTCATTATTTTTCTAACAGCACGCAATTAAATTTTTACAATATTATTCGTATTAAACTGGTAATATAACTAGATCCAAAAACCACTAGGTTGTAAGGCATTCTTAAATCTAAACATTCTCAGTTTATCTATGAGCAAAACCGCCAACCAGTAAACTGACTGATGGACAAGGCGAAACTATAAGGGTCGGCGCAGACCAAGAGGAGCGCAGCTGTGCATATATGTTCAAGCATACGTGTACAACATTGTTTTAGGGCTTGAGGGTCGATAACGCACAAGTGACACTCCTTGCGTATTGCCGACTCTACGACTACTTGGAACCTATAATCGCGGGGTCTATGTTCGCTGCGAACAACTAGTTTTAAAGTTGATTTTCGAGTGGTTTAACAAATCCTCTCAGCTTCGCTTTACTCGGTCTGCTCTGACCATAAGAGTTTATTGTGCTTTACGGCTGAGACCTTAAATAAGGGACTAACTTACTAACTATATTGTAGCAACCATGTGTAAATAGTCGATAGTCTTCCAAAAGTGAAAAATAAACTTTGAAATTGAGCTTAGAAGCCCAATTTCTTTTGAGCCTCTTTTTACCTACTCTACTTTGACATCCACTCTGTTCTCTGAGTTAACTATCGCTCTTTTGAAGCCTACAAACACCCACAACGTGGCATTATCGCCCACATTCATTCATTCATTCATACCAAGTGGGTTACATGGTTAATCGACCCTATACACCTTGGTGTCAGTTTTTCGAAAGCGCCTTTTAGCCTTTGAGATAGTGCAATCGCCAGATGGTAGACGAGACCAACGGTTTAACGTGGCTTCTCATAACAGTTAAACAAAGTATGCTTCCCGCCCACATTTAGAACCAGTGACAGTTCGGGCGAAAATTACAGCTGATTATAGGATTCGTGTGTCCGATACAACAGATAGACAGATGACAGACGTGTGTCAGGATGATTAGCACTGGTTATTACTGTTTTTCGACCTTGAACCGAGTTGAGAAATGTAAATTATTGATTTGTCCGTGGTGTCGTTAAAATATGGATGTCTAGACGAGAGATCGATTATATTTGTTCATTTTCAACTTGTTTTCAACATAAGAGACGTTTTTAGTACCTATACCTATATGATTCCGAAACAAAACCAACTGCAACTGGAAAAAGCTGAGACGAGGAAAAAGAAAAACTGGCTTTTAGAAAATGAAATTGTGAAATATTTATACTTGTTGCTTGCCTAACAACTGCATTTCTAAAACATTTCGTTGATTTTTACGATCTGCACGCTAAAAAAGCAGCTGGCAGATCTTGTTGTTTTTTTTTGCTTCTAGTACAAATAAATAATTAATAATTCCTAGAAAATGTCATAATTAATTATAAATATAAGCATTAACAATAACTTATGTAAGTAAATACAATAAAAAATACCAACACGCTAAAGTTGAAATTAGTTTCAATCAGTTTCGTAAACAAACACGATATTTTGGCGCCAAGATTTGACATTTAAAGAAAGGCAGTGACAGCCATCGGTGATGCTGTCATAGTTTACAATAGCCTATAAAAACCCATTACAAATGGAATTACTTATTGACAACAAGAAAACAGTTAGAAGATCTTGCTAAACATATGAACTCATGGAATATTTGGCAATACCTAATACAGCCCCATAGCAAATTAAGTGCCGAATTAATTTGCTAATAGGCTAGCCACGAAGCAAGAGTAGCAGATGCTACGGGCCCCGCTAATTTGGGGGCCCAGCGCTCCAACGCCTGTCTGACCGTAATAAAAAAATATTAATTTAGATAGGAGCGTAAAATCTTGCATACCTATAACGCGAAACGCTTAGGCTATGCTTCACTTCCACTTAGAAATCTAAAACTCGATTTCGTCACTAAATCGTAAAAATAAGTAGGTATTTTACGAACTTCATAATGTTAATGTTCTAAAGAAGTCGATATTGAAAGTGTTATCTCTAAATTTGCCCATATTAAATCCAGAAAAGTTTATTTGTAACAGTTTTGTTTTAATATCCTTAACTTGAAAATTGAAAGTAAACCAAGGGTCTCATGACAGAATTTACTACAGGCCTCGCGCTGGAGAAAAAAATCCCTTAAATTGACTTATAATTTGGCGCGTCTATTTTTTAGGATATAAATTGACGCTTAAAAAGGGTTCGATGACTCTATCTGTACAAATTTCTGTGTGCGGCGCATCATTTTTTAGGTATATAAAAAAATAAAACAGAAGAGTTTTTATTTTATTTATTCATTATAAGAAAGTCAGTTGCAATGTCAAAATAAGAGTTAGAAAGTAATTTATTGGTTAATAATAATCTACATTATAAAGCTGAAGAGTTTGTTTGTTTGACGCGCTAATCTCAGGAACTACTGGTCCGATTTGAAAAAAAAATTTCAGTGTTGGATAGCCTATTTATCGAGGAAGGCTATAGGCGTGGGTGAAGTTGGGACGGGCGGCTAGTCACAATATAAAATAGGTTTTTCATGGAAGTAATAAGTAAGTTCTAATCTCTAATGGCGTGGCAGAAAAATGATGCATATATAATATTTTAATATGCTCTTATCCGCAGAGTTTCTTCTTCTTATTTTCAAATAATTCATAACGTATTAATTAGGAAATTCATAAACATGAAATAAATAGCACACTTGTACTAAATTTATTGTACAATGTTTCTGTGTTAATATTGTGTTTACATTAATAAATGTATTCAAACGAGTCTGCAACAAATTCAGTTTTCCCCAAGAATTAAAAAAAAAACAATTTCAAGTTGCGATACCACGTAACGTCATTCGTATTCAAAATCGTGAAACTTTCTTTCCGAGACGGCTGTAATCTCAAATCGGGCGGTATGCCGGCAAAACCATAAATCTCTCATAATTGCGAAGCTGTCCGGCATTGATTAGACGTATACCTTGGTCTATGAACAATCAGAGTCAGAAATTATTGACTTGTGTGGCTCTGACTTGGTTAGATTTTTCGCAATCGGACAAGACATTTCGTGATATCAAGTAGTCTAAATACTGTTGTGGAGATGTTTCTGAATCTGATCCGATTCTTGACAAGAGGCCAGTCCTGGTATGAATTTAAGGTCATTAGAAGAGTGGGGCGACAAGCAAATACTCCCCGAGGGAACGAAATGGGAAGACAGGTCTAGTAGAAAAAAATGTGTCCCTTTTCTAAAAGTTGCGTGTGCCAGAAAAAAATAAATAAGATTAATTATACTGCTACCGTGACCTTGTACTGTACTGTATAGTATCCAAGTTTCTTAAGGTACAGGTACGGTAAAGTCACTTTCGCTGTTTCACATTCTTTTAACGTCTCTACATGATTCATCAGTTTAAAAAAATTACAATTTTATGAGGGGTTTTCTGATAGCATCCCAACCCAAGACGTATGGCTACGAAACCAGGGGTCAGCTTAAATTGTGATGTGTTATTTTTTTCATCATGCGAAACTTGTGGTAAAATAAGATTTGGAGTCGTCCTTCAATTCTGAAATCACAGACACAGGTACAATAAAATTCACAAAAAGACACAAAAAGGCAGATCACAAAAAGACACAAAAAGGCAGATAGAGTAAGTGATCTATTATATTTTTTCTATTTATAATATTCAGTAGTTTCTAGATAGATATCTAGGAATATTAAATTAGTCTCGTGAGTCACGAAGCTGAAGTACGTGCAGACTCTAGGTACCTTATCTGACTTAACTTTCCGCTACCACGCGGAAAACATCCGCTTTCTATGAACCGAAATAAATTAGGAGAAGCATTGTTGTGAACTTGCTTCAAGTCAGGTTTATCTACCATCTGTTGTCTATAGGAACCTGCACACAACTTGATTAGGTACTTAGTATTTGAGTCAGCCATTTCGACTCGACAAGAAGACTATTTACATACTTTTACACTCTTTTACTCATCTTTGCTGAAGATGTTTAAAAAACTAAGGTCTTCGACCAGTGTGTGTTACCAGTGATGACAAACGAAACATCCGATGACATAAGAAAGCTCAAGGTCGCTCAAAGAGCTATGAAGATGCGATATCCGGGGTTTTACTTACGAGAACGAATTAGAAATAAGGAGATCCTTAAGAGAACAAAAGTGATTAGCTCTTTGAAGTGGCAGTAGGCGAGGCGCATAGTGCGGAGGACTGATGACCGATGGGGCAGAAAGGTTCTCGAATGGCGACCACGAATAGCCAACGCAGTGTTGGACATCCTCCGAAAAGATGCATTGAAGCTTTTAACCGGTCATTTTGGAAATCATTGGGAGGCCTATGTCCGGCAGTGGACTGACTGCGGCTGAAATGATGATAATATAATCAGTAATGATAATGCCAATTCAAGATTATATCCATTAAACTCTAATATAACGAAAATATATACGTATTTGTTATTATTTCAATCAATACATCATAGCTCATTTCTACCCTAAGGTTGGCTGGAAGAAATTGCATTAGCGATAAGTCCGCCTTTGTACCCATTTAGTTGTATTCGATTTAGCTATGCATTTCTTTTGTAAATGGTGCAATAAAGTATTCATTCATTCAATACGCACCCAAAACCGACAACATATTAAAAAAAAAAAATTGATTTCTAATTTGTAGAATAAGACAGACATAGATAGGAAACGACTAAAATAAGGCTTAGGAGATAAAGGTGGAAGGCGTTTGAGGCAATCGTTGCTCGAAATGCAATAGTAATGCCATATCATTTGGATCAATCGTGCTTTTGTCATAATAACACAGTCACAAGTTTGTCACTTTGTGCAATGATTTATCATTTCAGGGCGCGGAACCTATTGCAAAGGGTGAAACAGGGGTCCAAAATCCATGCTTTTTGTTCATCTAACTGCTTTTGTGATCCAGTAGTTAGGGCATTGGCTAGAAGCATTCTTCATGCTTAGTCGTTTTCAGTTTGGTTAGGACATTGCAGTCTTGAAGCATTGCCTGATAGTAATGATGATTTGAATTTGATTCTACGCTTCAAAAGGCACGTTTAGCTGTTTAACCCAGCAGCCATATGATGGTCATTATACACACCCAGATCATAATCGTATTGGTCTGAATTTCTTCTTAAAAGGATTACAGAGGTCAAACGGCAGTCGCTTCATCTCATGACTTAAGTAGACATAATCAGGTAATTAAATTCAGCAATTTCCTAAACAAACTGCAAAGTGCAAACAATCAAAGTACGTTACAACTAACAATACTTCCCGTAGGAATAGAATAACCTCGGGGTTATTTGGCAAGTAAACAATAGAGCGCGGAAGCAGCAATTCTGATGACTCAATTATAACAAACCTGTCTGTTTGTCTGTGCCCTGCGACCTCAAGAACACTGTCATCGAGCATCATCAATCAGGCGGAACGGTAACAGTCGCCTGTTATGTAACATCTCACGGATCCTGATCAGTGCACGGATTGAACCCATGACCTGGCGGTTACTGGTATAGAGTGTGTATCTTTTCGGTGGAGCGCGGGCAGGATTGAATAAAAGAAATTGTAAATAAAATTAAAAACTTGAATAAGCTAATTGACTGAGCGAGCGAGGTCTCCGTTTCAACTTGGCCAAAAATGCTTTGGTATGTCTGTGTGTTCTCCTCTAGAGGTCGCATTTCTCAACCGATTTCCTTGAAATTTTGGGAGCAGGTTATAAAAATCGATAGTAGAGCCATTTTTTGGAAATTTTCGAAAATGACGGAGTTGGCACAACGGGGCTAAGCGCCTTTGGATTTTATGGCTTTTACGACCATTTTGTGTTTATAGTGACAACGAAATAACAAAGGAATTTAATTTTCTATTATGACATACAATAGACGTATATTTTCACCAACATTGTCAAAAGATGAATAATAGTCCAGTTTATTTATAAAGAGATATGATCGACTTAAGCGTCTAGAGTTCAAATCTCACCGGAAGGTGTTCTCTATTTAGTTCAATGTATGTATATTATTTATTTTTATTTTGCGACCGGTATCTTGAAGTGTATTTTAAGCTTTTTAAGAGTACGAGTATATTTATTTGTAATTTTGGTAAAGTAGAATAAACATTCGTTTAGTCTACTTAACTAAAATTACCAGTTTACCAAAATTGTATAAGAATTCATTTTTATAACTAAACTAAGAAGTTTTTTAAGCTATTGCATAGCTTTCATCGCGGGCTTTGAGCGCGGCGAATCAAGAAATTTCGTAAAGAAAATAAAACCTAACACCCGCTATTGCGGAGAAGCGCATTAGTAGCTAAATTTCGTCATTATCTCATCGAGCTCCGTGGAAGAGTGGCTATCGCGGCGGTCTCAGCAACCCGAAAGCTCGAGTTCAAGCCCCACTTTTACTTAAAATATTTTTCTCATCTTTTTTTGCTTTGAGCGCGGCGACTTTAAAATTAAAAACTTTACTAAGCTAATTCTAATCTATGAAATGGTTGTTAAATACGGCTCTGCTTCGCATCTTTATTGATGGTAATCTATATTATTTTAAGCTATCATGAATTCAAGTAAGTAGTATGGTTGAGTTACTAACCCACAACACAAGTTTGTCTCGAAATTACTTTGTGGCTAACTCAAGCTGTATGATTTGTTCCTATATATTAATTTATTTTCGAAAAGAAAGTAAGCACGTGCTCTAAACAGATATTGACTCTGTTAAATCTGAATAGCTGACGGTTTCATGCCGGTAACGAGACGTTACGTTTGTCTGTGATAGCGATCTAGTTGTTGAGTTAATATGGAGCGACGAGGCTTCCAGTGCTCATTGGCAAAATATACCTCACGTTTTTTATACCACACGTATTTTTTTTTTTTTACTTTTTTCATTCTTTCCATTAGGTTATCAAACAAACTTACTGTAGAACTGCAGCGCATTCACAATTCAGACTAAATCGGCTCGCCATATACTGAATCAATGAATAAAACTTTATTTGCAATGAACATACCTTAGTCCATCCATACTTCCATACTAATATTATAAATGCGAATGTCTGTTATGCTTTCACGGCCAAGCAGCTGAACAGATTTTGATGAAATTCGGTATAAATATAGTTGGAGACCAGGGCTCAAACATAGGCTACTTTAAAACGCAGGTGGAGAACAGCTAGTTCTCTAATTTATAAGGAACAATGTAGGTATTAGGTACATGTTTAGTTATCACTGACACTATTTTTGACTACCTAGTTTTTAACACAAAGCTTTATTTTTATACAACAGAGTGGATAAGCCCTCAAATACCTAGATGTTACTTTCCAGTAAAGTAAAATGTAACAAAACATTTGCAAGTTAACAGGAAAACCATTTTGTATAAGCTAATTTAGACCACATAATAAAATATATCTAGCTTGACGGAAGCAAATGTGCAAATCATTTTGTACAATATCTAATTGGACCATATCCTATTCATGAAACGCCCATACAAGTCAAATGATAAGCTATTTACATTTACTTGACTTACCTGAGATAGTTTCTTTGTGCTTTACCGTCATCACCATTCGAATGCACTTTCCAGTGACATCATCAACTTAAGCTTCGGAGACCAGGGTACGCTTTAAGATTGGTATGAATTAAAAACATACACAGAGTATTCTGGCGATGGTTCATCTTCACATTAGTATTTTCCCGGTAGCTGACAGCTCCGCCTGCATCAAAAAGTAACATATGTTTGACCCCGAATCTTTAACTATATTCACACTAAATTTCATCTAAATCCGTTCACCGATTTGAACGTGAAAGTGAGACTTTGGCACTTGTATTATTAAGTATGGAAGTATTTATGGATGGCACGGAACTATACGTGAGCGAAACCGACTCGTACTAATCGGTTTTTACAGATAACTGGTTGTTTCCCGCAGCTCCGCCTGCGTCAAAAAGTAGCCTATGTTTGACCCCGGGTCTTCAACTATATTCATACAAAATTACATCAAAATCCGTTCAGCGGTTTGACCGTGAAAGTGTTGCAGACAGACAGACGAACAGACAGACAGACAGACTTTCGCATTTATAATATTAGTATGGAAGTATGCGTGCTACGGAACCCTTCGTTCGCGGGTTCGACTTGCATTTGTCCGGGGTGTTTTTAAGGAAATACCGACCAATCCATGATCAGAGTGTGTTACTAGCTAGCACTCTCTGATTTTCTAAGCTCCCTAATATGCCCATATAAGGCATCAGACACAGTCTGACCTATGACATTTAGCGATAACAGTCGAGACCTACCTACATCTCTTTATACCTTTCGAGTAACTTTCTTCATTTTATCTTATCAATAGGTCTATTATATGCGATTAGGTCACATCTCGTAAGTTGGATTCGACCTTCTACCTAGAGTTCAATTGAGCTGACATTTCGCTTACTTTTGAGTAAGTGTTCATTCGATGACAATGCATTTTTATGAAAAATTTTAATAACCTTAATTAAAATTTAAAACCAGAAATACAATTACTCAAAAAGATTTCGTTCGGTAATAAATTATGCCTATTAGCTTTATCCCGTAGCTCCGCCTGCTTCAAAAAGTAGCCTATGTTTGACCCCGGGTCTTCAACTAAATTCATACAAAATTTCATCAAAATCCATCCAGAGGTTTGGCCGTGAAAGCGTAACAGACAGACAGACAGACTTTCGCATTTATAATATTAGTATGGACTGACATTCATTCGCATGGGTTAAATGGTCAATCGACCGATTACACACTGGTGTCAAAGATTTTTTTAACCACTTCAAATAATTATTATATTCATTCATATTAAATAAAGTTTAGCAATCAACTCACGGCTTTAGGTCTGCTATTTACATGTTTGGCAAATTTTGTTTAGTTGTCTCCAGTTTGGGTAGGACTTTACAGGCTTGAATCACCTCATTGTCTCATCAGCATTATCCCAGCGTTATCCCTGTTGCATCTTGCACGGAATTATCATTATTATCAGACAATGAAGAAGGCAATGCTTCGGATTGGTCTCGGCAGCCATTTGGTGGACTTAAAGGGATCACGTCAACCAGAGGTCGAATGGCGGTTTCAAAAAACTCTGACACCAGGGTGCACAGATACGACTGACCATGTCAGTCGTATCTGTGCACCCAGTCGATATATGAATGCTTTGTAATAAACTTATAAAATAAACTTAATTTTAGTATGTGTGGCGCGTGATTCCAAAACTTATATTATTAACACTTTATTAAAATTCTAAGAGTATTTAGAAAAGACAGACTGGCAAACAACCGCGCAGAATAGAGAGGAGTGTAGTAGTCTTGTGTCGGAGGCCAATATCCGTTTCGGGTCGCTAAGCCAGTGCAGTAAGTAGTAAGTTAGCTAAAAAACTTTTGTCAAACAAAGATAATTTAATTGTATATCGTTACCAACCATACAAATGTTTACTCTGGGAAAGACTTTGTCTGCGTTTGTGATGGTGTCTCCAGGAGCTTTTAACCTAATGTAGTGTGATTTATTTAACTCTAAATTAATGAAGTAAAATGATCACCTAATAAAAAAATTATTTAAAACTAGCTGTCCCGCAGCTCCGCCTGCGTCAAAAATGTAGTAGCATATTTATTTATTTTATACAAACACTGACAGCACTTACAGTTTCCCAATGCGTGCTGTGAGTTAGGACAGGACATATTACACAGGTTTATGAGACTCATACATTATACATATGTTTGACTCCAGGTCTTAACTATATTCATACCAAATTTCATAAAAATCCGTTTAGCGATTTGGCTGTGAAAGCGTAACAGACAAACAATTATATAGACAGACTGACTTTCGCACGTATTACTACATGAGTTCCTATATTTTTATCATCCTCCTTTTTCTATGCTCCTCAAAACAAGTCATTAAATATGTGTAAGATTACCATAATGAGATGACTGAACGACGACATATAAAAACATTCGCCCTCCATTTAGTTCTAGCTTCCTGATTCTTCGCAATTCTTGTATAAACTTTGAATATTATATGGCGTTTTTGTTAAACTGCGTTTTTGTCTCATGTTATCAGTTTGATTATTGAATGAATGAATGAATGAGATGTAATCACTACAATTGTTTGTTTTTAAGTGCATAAAATAAAAGTTTTCTTGATTTAGTGTTCGCGTGCTAGGGCTAGTTTTAAATGTTAAGTACTAGCTGTTTCCCGCAACTTCGCCTGCATCAAAAAGTAGCCTATGTTTGATTACGGGTCTTCAACTATATTCATACCAAATTTTATCAAAATCCGTTTAGTAGTTTGGCCGTGAAAGCGTAATCGACAGACCGACAGACTTTTGCACTTATAATATTAAAGTATCATATCATACTAAGTATGATTATAATATTAGTATGAAGTATTGATGATATGAAGTATGACAAAGTTTGCATGTTATACTTGATCGAGTATCGTTAACAAATTAAATTATACTAGACTACATCACACGACGAAATAAAAAGTTACGTGTGGTTACAACAGACGTAACAATTTATATTCGTTCTTAACTGCAGCTAAAATTGTACTTTGCTATTGATGAAACACATACTTGCAATAATGACAGTTCTATAAATAGATCTCGTTACTTTGTACTTTAGAGAAAGGAAATTTACGATTCTAACTTTATACCAATGTTAAAGTAAGTCTTCACATACGTCTTTAGCATTGTAGAGATCTATTTAAATGTCGGTTTCATGTGTTTTTATTTTTTTCAACAAATTTCCGTGAAAATGTAAATTATCACGATATTTTTACAACGGATGTACATATTACTTTCGTGATACATATGGTTCCATCATATATTATTATATTCTTTACTAGTTGTCATTTATGGCTGCAAACACTTTATTGTCGAAAGCCTTCGCGGGTATTTCAAATAATAAAAAAAAGGTTAAGCCACGCTTTGCATCCTATCTTTGTTTGTTTGTAATTAAAAACAACATAATTACAATAATCAAGTCCTTCAACCTTGACAAGCTATTTCTAAACTTTCCACCAATGCCACTCTTCGTTTGCCCAACGGAGCAGCATCCTTTCCCATCTGCTCACCCCACCGTGCGCGAGCGCAGCGTCCCAAACCGCGCAGTCTTCATCGGCAGCCGTGCTTGCGCGCATCTTCACACGACTGTACCCGCGGCGTATCGGTAAATTCATAATTCAAATTCAAACAAATATTTATGCACTTTCAAACTGTTCCTATTTTTAAACACATCAAAGAAATATTTGACATAAAATTTTTATTTATTGAGGAATTTTTATATTTCGAATTAAGAACTTATTCTATTCTATATATAATATGAAATTGAATTTTAAATAGTTATTTTTTTTTTTTATTGGATGAACCCTGACCGCAGTTTTATTTACATAACCTTAATCTTATCTTGCGCCTCTTAAATCCGCTCACCGACGACAAAACAATAGTTTAATTGTATTTTTTTCACATCCAAGCTTACTAACATTGCTTTGTCAAATATAGACAATGTCCGAATGTTAAAAAAAAAACGGTCCTAATTATGTGCAATTTTTGCGTAACGCCCATAGTGTCGAGACTCGTGAGAACAATTGTTTGCCGACAAGTTTTTACAGCATATTTTGTGTTATGATGGTTATACAACCCACAGGAACTCGCTGTCAGTAAGACAGACGGTTTCGAAGAAAAACCATTTCCCTCTTAACCTCATTTATATTATGTATTGTGTAGTGTTAGTTAGTGTATTAGCTCCTTGCAGGGAACGGTTTGAAAGTGCTACGCCTGAAGTGTATTTTCATGTGTTAAGTGAAATTCTAGAGTTGACTGTGAAATAGTGAAACAAGATCGATTGGAAGCGGTAAGTGAATAATAATATCCTTATTTTCTTTTAAAATTAAATAAATCCATATATTATCTAATTAATTAATCCTAAACGTAATAATTACTAACATAGCTAAAACTTAAACATATTTCGGCACTGCCTGATGCTAGGAAGCGTCGAAATATTCCACCGCATCGCTGTCCATCGATGGCAAAGTGCCCAAAACGCTGGCAGCATTGCCACGTTGAATGGCAATGCTTATATTTTGAGCTAAAAATAGGCCACCCATCTGATCACGTGTGCCATTGATGAGGCGCTTGCTCAGATCCCGGTAGAGAACCCGTGCACTCGGTCCCCACGGTCCAAGCGTTTCAACACCAAACTGCTCAAATACATAGTTTCCTACAAGTCTTGTGTATTTGCGTCGCTTGGCAGTCTCCACTGCTGCGGCAGTAGCGCCTGCATGCCCCGCAGTGCTTGGAAGATGGGAAGGCGCAAGGGTATCGATGTAAGTGGCGTCCCATACCAGAGGCCTGCCTTGCTTCCAAGGCAATAACGACATTCCATCGGGTCTCTTGTCCTTATTAATAATATCTCTGTATGCCAAAGATTTCGAAGATCTGGTGTAGGTGGAGACGTTCTAAATACTAATAAAAAATTATACATATTCTTCTGTATCATCTTAGCGCCTTCCCGGTAGCGACCGCACACTTTCGTTACTATTTTAATACAAAATTCAAATATATTTAACAATTTAAATTGGCAAAGCACAGGCAGCCGGCGGTTACGATCGCAAGTGTCCGAAAGACGATTTTAATACATTTATCCTTCTAAGGTAGAGCTTATGTTTGTAAAATTTTTCGAACTTAACTTTTAACAAATTCGAGGCTTTGCGAATGAAAAAGAACAGTAAATTATCTCACTATATACCTTATTTAAAAGCTAAAGTAAGCAATTAAAACTTCACTTATTGAACTGATAAAAGCCATACAAATGTAGCAACATTTTAAAAGACAAAATAATAATTACTTAATATTTTCTGTAAAAATCTTAATGTTCTTTGAAAAATTTTAAATACAACTCATTTCCTAGCTGGATCACGTGCCGTTGGTTCCGGCTGACATTTGTTGGTTGTTTAAGGATGTTCATCAGAGACCGAAAGGTGGTTCCAAAAAACTCTGACGATGGGTTGTACAGGGTGGATTGACTTGATGATTTATATCAAGTCTAACTAAAAAATACTATACTGGCCCTAAGTTTGGCTGGAAGAAATTGCAATAGCGATAAGTCCGCCTTTGTACTCGTTACCCTAATTAGTATCAAGATGTTTATTTTTTTAATGGTACAATAAAAAGTATCTATATGTCTAAATTTGTGGCTTGGACTTCCAACTTGGCCGGACTTTATGATCATATACGTCAGAAATTCCCAAGAATCATGTATTATCTACAAAAATAATATAAAACAATCTAGGCAATATCTAATGACTTCCTGAATTTAATCATTACGTCGCTGCGCAGGCGCATGTCACCGGTGTCAGTTGTGACATAACGACGCCCATCGCAGCGGTTTCTACGACCTTTTACTGCCTCTGTGATAATCTAACATTTAAATGCAAATTTTAATAATTAGATATTTTAATAGTCTGTACTAGCTGTTTTCCGCACT
This sequence comes from Euzophera pinguis, assembly GCA_947363495.1. NCBI lineage: Eukaryota > Metazoa > Arthropoda > Insecta > Lepidoptera > Pyralidae > Euzophera > Euzophera pinguis. The sequence goes on along the minus strand of OX376174.1, from coordinate 11,632,561 downwards.
GCTCCGCCTGCGTTAAAAATGGCCTATGTTTGACCCCGGGTCTTCAACTATATTCATACCAAATTTTATCAAAATACAATTAGAGGTTTGCTCGTGAAAGTTTAACAGACAGACAGAAAGACAGACTTTCGCATTTATAATATTAATTAAAGTATGGATTAGTTTGGATATGGATATTATGGAAGTATAGATTAGTATGAACACACCGGTGACAGTTGTGACATAATGACACCCACTGTAGCGGCTAACTGCGACCTTTAACTGCCTCTGTGATAATCTAACATTTAAATGCAAATTTTACAATAAATCAGACATTTTTATGGCGTCTATTTTTCGAAAGACTTCTTTCCTTGAGAAGACTAATGTTTCGAAATCTTTTGTAAAGTTAATAAAACACATCTACGATGCGCTCATTCAATAAAAAGAGTAATTCAGAAATAAGAAAGGTCTTTAATTAATACTTATGTTGTTAGCTTCTGGACCTAAGAAACACGATTAATACAAACTTTTATTTTTCTTGGTTTTGTTCGTGAAATTATTGGGGGAATAAAAAAAGGAATACAATTTTAAATTTTTTTAAATAAAATGTGACGAGGAGGTAACAGAGAGATTCGCTCGGATGTAGAATAAATTCAAAGCTTGACTGTTAGACATTTAATATGTAGATAGGCATGTATGTCCTTTTTGTCGTTACGTTTACTTATCTCACACCTTAAGGTTGACTGAAAGAGATTGCTTTAGCCATAAGTCCGCCTTTGTGACTGAATTTTTCGTTGTTTGATATGTTTTTGTAATGATTTTCTTGATTTAGTTCAATAAGAAATATTTGTATGTCGATGTTGTTAGGTAAGTTCGTCTATGGCTTTAAATAATAAATGCCATACATTTCGTTTCTCTTAAATTTAATTAATAAGGTTATTATATATATATAAAAAACCCTTTTTATAGACCCCAACTACTATTACAGTAGTTACCTTACGTATGTAAATAGTCAAATTAAGCCCCAATGACCATACAGATGAGAGATAACGCGATGGGAACGTTGCGAAAATATCATAAAATGGAACGTCTCTTCAACTATGTAGTTGAAGATAAAACGAAACGTAATTCGTGACTCGGTAAAAGTTTGTTGTTTTTTTAGTTTGAGTATTTCGAACACAGGGCTCAGCCTTAGGTTTAATACGAGCTAATTTTTTAATGTGGAATTATTTTTTCCAAAAAAAATAATAATAATAATATTTAAATGAACGTAAGCAAAATATCGTCCTAATAAAAGCCCTAAACAGACGTAGATCATATATAGCTTATATAAAAAAATACAAATTAGGTAATTAAGTATATAAATGTAAATTTAAATGTAATGTAAATGTACGGGTATCCTACCTATAAAAGTTGTATGTGTTTTATGTCTTTTAAATGGTAAGTGAAATATGTTATATAGGGAATAAATAAATCCATACTAATATTATAAATGCGAAAGTCTGTCTTTCTGTCTGTCTGTTACGCTTTCACGGCCAAACCTCTGAACGGATTTTGATGAAATTTGGTATAAATATAGTTTAAGACCCGGGGTCAAGCTAGTATTATATATAGGGACAAACAACACATATTCAGTTAGCCCCGCATTAAGTTCGAGACTTGTGTTATGGAATACTAACTCAATGATACTTTATTTTATAACAAAACTCGCTGTTTCCCGCAGCTCCACCTGCATCAAAAATTAGCCTATGTTTGGCCCCAGGTCTTCAACTATATTCATACCAATTTTCATCAAAATCCGTTTCTCATTTATAGTATTAGTATGGATTATGGATAACGTACATACTTGTATCTATTTGGGCGAAACATGCAGTGACAAACATTTGGGCAAATAAGCCAAGTGTGATCGCGCCATCATTTGCATTCACCGACGAAGCGCGGCCTTACGCTTATTGACGCCTTGACTTTTGATTGCACCCTGATAAAGCTGTTGCGTGGATTGAACGTCTTGTTATTGGTAAACATATGGTAAATATCACAAAAGCTCTTTCTATTAGGCTTTTCTGATATTTACGGTCAAATCACATATATAGTAAGTGTTTTTTTTCTCTCATTGTATTTTTAAGATAATTCGCGCCGCACATAACTTTTCTGTTTTTCCTAATGGTTGACTGGGAGAGAATGCTTTCAGCATTAAGTCCGCCAATTACAAAAGTATTTTTTTTACTTGTGGTACAATAAAGATTTATAAATAAATAAATATATGGAGTTAGCACCAAAGTGAGACTTGTGTGATACTAACTAATAATACCTACTAAATTCTAGCATTATAAATAATATTGAGTAAACACCCATGACAAGAAGATATAGCCCAGCGGATTAGCTCTTTGAAGTAGCGATGGTCAGGGCATATAGCTTGGAGAACCGATGGTTAATGGAGCAGAAAAAATCTCCAATAGCGACCACGAAGCACAACGTTGGACGGTGGCTTTGATTGGTCAGGTGACCTGAAAGAGGTCGCAGACAAGCGCTGGATGCAGGCCGCTTACATTCAAATCATTAGGAGAGGTCTATGTCCAGCAGTGGACTGACTATGATGACCCAAGTGTCAGGATAATTTGAAAAAGTCTTTTTTACAACTATTGTAAACAGTTTTTGTGATCAAACCTGTAGACTAGCGACGATTCTTCTTTTCGAGTCCGAATAGCTAAGACCAATATTAATGTAGGTACATACAATATTCAAAGATACTTAGTGTACCATAGTCTTGTCCTAAATTTGTTTAGTTATAAAGGTTTAATCAGCTCAAAAAAAGGTTAAAAAATTTGGTTGTTGCCTTAAATTCAACATGCGCTACTCAAAACCGTACGCGTTGATGTCTTTTGTATAGAGTACATACAAAAGACTTCAACGCGCTCGATGAGCAAGCAACAACACTTAGATTGATATAACGACATCAATAACATTTTATGTGTTATTAATATACATGCATATTAATATTTTTGTGTTTCTTCGTCATGTTGCTTTAACATTATTCCAGTCACATCCTGTGTAATGAGCGTTTTTCCTTTTTCAAATTTTCGAAATCCTTTTGCTTAGAAATATACCTCTCTATATTTTTAGCACACCAACTCTTACATAAATATCGTAAAATTTTCTGCTAACAAAATAATCTAATAACTCTGACACCAGGGTGTACAGGGTCCATCAACAACGTAACCCACTCCGTATAAAATAATCCATAACGGTACGCGGCAGCCGGCTGTCGTACGTCGTACTTATTAACATATTTATTTCCCAACAATTTAACATAATATTATTTTATCTCCGTTCGGAATAGCTCCCTTGTCTCGCATAGTTTGCGCAAGATAGCAAAGTGGCGATTAGTTATATGTGTATATCATTCATCGAACATAATGACATTACATAAGATCGCGCGGTGGTCTGGCTGGGAGTAGGGTGACCATCAGTTTATTTTTTTTATTTTTTTGTTTTGATTGTCATCATCATCCTAGCATGTATTCCTAGTTGCGTCGTCAGCTTACGCTTTGGAGCCTTTGGTACGCTGTAAGTTATGGTCCTAGATTTGGCGGAACTGGTAATTACAATGGAGCGACTGCCGCCTGATCTCCGTTACCCTTTTTAAAGGAAAACCAGACCAACAGAACATGACCCGAGGTGTGTTAGTGGCCAACACTGTCAGAATTTTTCAGGTTACCCCAAGATAAAAAAAAATGCCAATAAATGGCGACCAATCCAATAGTTGCCGCGTCACGCCTTCGCTTGACATGCGCATTCGCTACGGATATGCGGGTCGCGCTCGACTAACGAGCTCCTCATTTTTGTTATGGTAGTATTAAAAATTAAAAAATAAATGGCCGCTACGCTTACGGGCTTATTTTACATAGGGCGCACTGTAAGTTTCCGGAACTGGCCACTTACATAAACAATATTTAAAAATTTATTGCAACATTTGAAAATAGAACTCTTTGGCTGTAGAATGCAGTTTGTTTCATCTGACTGTCTTTTGTTTTTACCTTGTGGCGCCATTTAAAAAATTGTGTGTCTGCATCAACATGGATTTAACTCGGGAAAATTTTCGTAGTATGATTTTCTACGATTTTAAGTGTAATTTGACAGCTCAACAGAGCATCGCTCGGCTTGAAACAGCTTTTGGCAATGAAGCACCATGCAAGACAACTGTTTATAGCTGGTTTGCAGAATTCAAGCGTGGTCGTATCAATCTCAGTGACGAATCTCGCGATGGTCGGCCGTCCACCGCTGTGACCAACAAAAACATCAATGCTGTGCGCCGTATGATTGAAACAGACAGGCATGTGACCTACCATGAAATTCGCGCATCCTTAGAAATAGGCATGAGTCAAATACAATTAATCCTACACAAACATTTGGGTGTGAGAAAGCTGTGCTCGCGGTGGATCCCACACAACTTGACCGAGGCTCAAAAAACGGACCGCGTCACTTGGTGCAGTGCCATGCTTACCAGATTCAACGAAGGTGCGTCAAATTTGGTGTGGGACATAGTAACAGGTGACGAAACATGGATTTATTGCTACGATCCCAAAACAAAGCAGCAATCGAGCGTATGGGTCTTTCAAGATGAGCCGAAACCAACCAAAGTGGCGCGCGTTAAAAGTGCATCTAAGCGGATGATTGCTTCTTTTTTTAATAAAACTGGACACGTGGCTACTGTTGCTTTAGAGAATCGTCGTACAGTGAATAGTGACTGGTACACGACCATTTGTTTGCCGGAAGTTATTGACGAACTCCGTAAAAATAACCGTAAACGCCGTATCATCCTGCACCACGACAATGCTAGTTCTCACACGGCCAGACAGACAAACGACTTTTTGAAGGCGAAAAATGTAGAACTCATGAGTCATCCTGCATACAGTCCTGACCTGGCACCTTGTGACTTTTTTCTGTTCCCAAAAATTAAGAACCAATTACGCGGTCAACGATTTTCATCACCAGAAGAGGCTGTCGAGGAGTATGAAAAACACGTTTCAGAGGTCACCACAGAGGAGTGGCACAAAAGTTTTCAAAACTGGTTTCATCGAATGAAAAAGTGCATAGACGCCAAGGGAGATTATTTTGAAAAACAATAAATTAATTTTGTACCTTTAATAGTATTTTTTCATATTCATTCCGGAAACTTATAGTGCGCCCCACGTATTGATGAAGATTAAAAGGTTCAGAAGCTGCAGTTTATCTGACATGTATGCATATATTTTTTGTTTTAGTTTATTTTACAAGTTCTAGCACAATATACTAGTGGATTCTAGAGGACAAGTGTCCACATCCATTGGTGAATCGTATTGGTGGATTTAAGTGGAATGAGTGATAGGCCCCAGAATGTGCTAAACAACAGTAACGAAAATTCCCATACTCGGTTAAGCCTTCAATCGTTGAATTAAAAAACAAAAAAAACTCAATAAAACCGGTTAAGGAAGGATTTTAAATTAGCGTTAACTATACAACTATTATTGGGTTTAGAGAATACAAGTTACGGCCTTATATTTAAACTAGCTGTCTCCCGCCGCTCCACTGCCTCAAAAAGTAGCCTATGTTTAAGCCCGGGTCTTCAACTATGTTCATAGCAAATTTCATCAATATCCGTTCAGCGGTTTGGCCTTTTAATCAATCAAACAATCAACTTTATTGCGTATTATGGGTGTACAATGATGTTATATAATAGCAATTACAAGATCTTAGACCACAAACAGCCGTACGGCATGCAACATGTTTGTCCTATTGGACAGCATTAAAGCGTAACAGACAGACAGACAGACTTTCGCATTTATAATATTATCCGCAGCTCCACCTGCGGTATATAGCCTATATGTTACTCAGGGTGAATGTAGCTTTCCAATGGTGAAAGAATTTTTGAAATCGGCACAGTAGTTTTTGAGTTTATTCATTACAAACATACACACAAAAATACAAATCTTTCCTCTTTATAATATTAGTGTAGATAGTATAGTATGGATTAGTAAGTATTTGAATGGGATTATTAAACGTGGTCACCCTAAAAACAAGCGTATTACAGTTTAGCACTTCCTTCGCTATAAGGCTGTGGGTTTACATTTTATTGCGCTAAGTGCATGTAGATTAACCAAACACGTTTCTATCGCTGGGCATCGAATAAGTATGTTTTTTGCATGAAGTATTGCTTTTAATTTATTTAAGCGTTGTATTTATAAATATTAATGGCGGTTCGGTTAATCGAGTGCTTTCTTTATTTTGTTTAGTTTTCAATTGTGTAAGGAGTAGTCTACACTGCTGTTCTAATTGTAATTCTATTAGTGATAATAAAAAACTTAACTAAGCCATCCATAACCATACTTCCGTACTTAATATTATAAATGCGAAAGTCTGTATGTCTGTCCGTCTGTCTGTTACACGCTTTCACGACCAAACCAATTTTGATGAAATTTGGTATGAATATAGTTGAAGACCCGGGGCCAAACATGGGCTACTTTTTGACGCAGGCAGAGCTGCGGGAAACAGCTAGTATAATATAAATATGTAAGTGTGTGGATTATACAAAAAAAAACTTTTTTTGGTACTTTAAGTCTACTGGCCAAATTTTACAGTGGGTTAGTAAGTGAATTAAAATTTAATTGAAAAAATACACCGGCCTAATGCGAGTCGGACTCGCGCACCGAGGGTTCCGTACAAATCTGTGGGTATCATGGCGTTCACGAGGAAAGGGGTAGTAAGGTTAAAATTATTAAAAATATATTATATAATGTAATTAAAAATTTACGGTTCTTGCAATTTTTCCTCTTTGGCGAGAGAGACACTTGAGTAAAACTCCAGTTGTTCAGAAGGAATGGAATGATTTATTTACAAAATTTACACGTATTTATATAAAATTATTTACATTCAAACATTACAAGTTGGAATATTTGTTACAATATGATAGCCAATCATAAGTCAGTATTCCAGTCTGTCCTTATCTGTGCTATAAGACGTTGCTTTGTACCAAATTTCAAGATTCTGAGTTCACGGGAAGTACCCTGTAGGTTTTGATTCCCTTGCGAGTGTCGAAAATTTGCAGAAATTTGAGGCATAAACAGCTATATCTTTTGATTGCATAGAAGTTTGATTTTTTTCACAGCTCGCCAAATCTAAGGCTATGACTTATAGCGTACCCTAGGCATAGGTACATGCTAGGATGATGATGAATTTCACTTACCCATTGTCAAAAAAATGGCTAGTGCTTAGTTTCAAAATAACCCTGTATATTATCGATACCATGCCACCTAATCTAAAGATTCTCACTCGTTAGTTACATAAAACGTTGCCCTTTGTCACATGCCCCTTACAACCGCATCTTATTATAATATTTGAAAAGGGCACACGACCGCCTTCAATCAAATGTCTGTTAACTAATCACTTGTTTTATGATAATTAAATTTTAATGTCAAATTTTAACTATAATAGGTAATTACAGGAATTCCATGAGACAATCCTACAAAATTTTGTTTATTAAATACATTTGAGAAGCTCCTTTTAATTTGATTAAATTTAAATTAATATGTATGGACAAGTCATACAAATTGAGTTAGACCAAAGTAATTTCGTGATTCGTAAGATTATGGAATTTGGGGATTGTTAATTTAGATTTACTTTAGCTTTATAATATTAAATATATTTAATAATTATTTTGTTTGTATTTACAATACAACACAATACAAATAATCTTTATTGCACCAAAATACAAATTTCACAAAACAATTTACGTACATAAAAATTGAGGAACAAAGGCGGACTTATCATTTATTTATTTATTTTGTGTTAGAAACAGTTGTTCAATTATAAATACATAATTTAATAAAACTAAATAAAAACTAAAACCTAATATGAAAAAATAACCTAAATAAAAACTAATTAAAATCTAATGTTTGTTTCTTTAGCTTAAATAATAATTAGCACAAGCCTAATTGAAAATAAAATTTTACTTAGTAATGGGATTCGCCAAGAGGTTTCATAAACAAAACTGATGAAAACGAATACTAAATAATTTAATTTCATAATATTGTGTTTTTTTGAGTGTTTGTGCATAATAATGGTAGATTATTATTCGCAATGTGTTCAAGAACAAGCGTGAGTGTTGGGAAGTGATACAGTGTTCGATTTATGTGATTTCCTCGCTTGTTGTCAAAAGCTCCTGGAAATCGCTAAGTGTAGTTTTTCTACCACTTCACTTAGCCTGACTCTTCTGAGTCGACTTGATTATGACTTGACTTGACTCAACTACTGACTTGACTTTATACTTGTTTAATTATACAACTTTAAAAAAAATATTTTACTTGTTACTGGCTAAATATGAAAGTAAGAGCCAAAATGAAAAACAAAAAAAAAAGTGCATGAGTGTGCGAGTGTGTTGGTTTGAGTGTTGTATAGGTGTATATAGTTCAATTCATTAACCTCTTTGAAAACTTATTTTAGTGTTGGAAAGCCTATTTATCGAAGAAGGCTATTGGCGACCCTGACGAAGTCTGAACGGGCTGCTAGAATAAGATATAAGGAGATAGATGACACACCATGGTGACACCAAGCCCTAATCCAATGGACTGTATGAACCAGTTATGTTAATGTCATGATTTTGAAATTTGTTCACTTTATTGTGTACATTATGTTTACAATATTAATAATTTGTATGCGTGAAGAGTTGAATGGGATTCGATGCGCTCACACAAAGCCGTTGCGATAACTTTGATGTAGACTTTAAGTGATGTACGTTTAAGTTATAAGAGGTAGCGACGGCGATTTTTATTAAACGATATCAAGTTTCAAAAAAAATCAGGTTATGATATTGCATTAATTTTAAGTTAAGTACGCGAAACGTGCATTTTTATACCTTTTTTTGTGTATAATAACTTACTTAAGTTAATAAAGAAATGCTAAAAATACTTGTATAAATTGAATAACTCACGTATTACCTAATGACATTTCCGACCTAATTCTGAAATATGGGAAAATATGTGTGTGAAAATATATTTGACTTCAAATTATCTTATCCATTTTAGATAACGTTTACTTGTCCATCACTTGTATTTTTAAATAGTCAGTGCTAAATGCCAGTACGAAACAAAAGCTTTGTTTAGTATAATAATAAATAAGAAATGATGTCATATCTTCGATCAAATATTAAGTAGATGCACGATACCCGCTTGAAAAGTGCATCCACTAATAAGAGATTTACTTGTGTCTCTCTATGTTTTAGCATCTAAAATATTTTTTCTATGACCCGCTTTCCACTCATGACACAGCCCCCTACTTTGGCGAGTGTTTTGCAATAATTGTGTTTATTTAGTAGCATTATGTGAGATGACCTTTAGGGAAATTGCCGACATCTTGCTTCTAGTGTCCATAATGATCATTAGGGCTCATTCTTTGTGTTCGTTTGATTTACATCCGACACGGGTGTCGACTGACATTTTATGAATTGTGAGAAGGCGCCTTTATATTAGACTGTCACAGACTAAAATAATGTAAAAGCGATTTATATTACTTAAATCGCTTTATGTATGCAGTCCATCGGCCCTAATATTTTAAAAAGAAAAGCAAAAACAAAAAGGGGACGTACTAGTGACACTTTGATTAGCTAGTTTTAAAGGACCTTATGGAAACTTAAAGAGTCATTAACGACTCTGAGTGCGACGGTAACACTTTAAATAACTTTAAGAATATGAAGTATATACCCCATGATATACTTTTTAACAAAAAATTGCAAAGTATTTTCGTTTACTGGCAGACATTTTGTTTTATAACAAAAAATATCAGACGAAAATGACATTACCTTAAGACCTGCTTAAATTACACAATTAGTTAGTTTATTGTATAGATTATGTAAATAAAACGTCTTTTGTGAAATTAAAATAAAAAAAATTTTTTTTAGTTATTTTATATTTTCCAAATGGACTTTTATCGATTTGTAAATTGTTATATAAAATCGCCTGTGCAAAATTTCAAAGTGAAAATTTCAACAATGAGCTTAAATATATGATTAGCGTAAAACTATAGAGTTGGGTAAACGAACATTTACTGCAGTGTACTTCAGTATACAATATAGATTGTAGAGAATTGCATTCCACTCGACATACAAATAAATTCGACGTCAACGGGAGCGTGTGTTCTTCATAGTTCGTCCATTTTGTTTATTTTACATCCATCCATTTACATTAACTTTTAAACACTAATGAACTGCATATTTACGAGGGTCAAACTGAAAGTTCTTAGAAAATCAAAAACTGAGCACACTAGCAAGTTATTCCTTTTATTACATCTTTTCAAAATAGTGTCCTTTCACGTCAATACATCTCTGCATCCGATAGAACCACTGAGAAAAGCATTTTGCCCACTCGTCTTTAGGGGTCTCTTCGACGGCGTTTCGAAACGCAGCCACTACTTCCTCGGCGTTCATAAAACGTTTTCCTCGAAGTTTTTCTTTTATTTTCGGGAATAAATAAAAATCGCAAAGTGCGAGGTCGGGGCTATATGGCGGGTGACCTAGAAATTCCACGTTTGATGTCGCCAAATAGTCGATCGTTCGCCTGGCGGTGTGCGACGAGGCGTTGTCCTGGTGAAGGAGGATCCTACTGCGAGGACGTTTCTCCCGAACGACGTGACTCAATAATATTGGCAAAGAGTTCCATTTTCAAAATTTAAACTTATTTTTTTATTATACTGTTTACAAGTGGTCAGTTCTAAAGACTTTCAGTGTCGTCCTCGTAGAACATAATATTACACGTTTAAGTGCTTATTATGTTTTGTTACACATTGTACGGTACATATAATTTCCATATTTTTCTTCGCTGACACCTCCATCTTGTTTAATGATGTTCATCATCTATCTTATTACTGCGGCTTTGCTAACAAGCCTGTATGAGATAATCTGATTATTATAACTATATAGATAGGTTAGGTAATTTGCGTTAATCTACATGTAGGCTTGTAGGAAAGTTTCTCAAGTTGATTCAGTTCTTTTTGCAAAGTTTTTTTTTGGTTGTAAGTGTAAAAATAACGTCGATGAGCTTATTTATACTACTTATACTACATACTATATATTCATCATGTTTTTTTTTTATAAACTAAAATGGCGAACTTTTTAAGCTTATTGTCTTATATAATCTAAACAATTAAAAACAGGTTGATGCAGAAAAGCTCGGTCAGCCCGCAAATTTCATGATATGCCTTACGGCTCAATGTTTCCGGTTTAATAATGTGGTCTATTCTCTCTTCTCATAGTAGGTATTAGAGGTAACTTGGGTAAAGATACAAGATAATTGGGACCTATAGTCCGTTGTCACCTTAGAAAAGATAATGCCGGAGCGTTATTTTTAAGAGTTTAATTCAAAAACGAGTTAAATGATAATCGGTCGGCATACCGATTAACTCAAATAAAAATTCAAAAAATCAAACAATAACAATTCGATTCACCGGTGAATGACTCACAGAGGTATCTCAAAAATAGCACACCTTGTTTTAATAAGCTAGAAATTACAAGCACCCACAATCCTATTAAATTTCTTTCCCAAAAAACTCTGTACACCAGAGTGCACAGGTCTATTGACCATGTAACTATCTCGATATTAATGGGGTTCCAAATAATCAGGTATCTTTCTCATTACATATCTAAACCATCTCAGCCGGTCGAAACATCCTAAAACTATTCTTACGATATAAATTAGATGACAAAGGTGATTGTTTCAAAGTGATGCTCAGACAAAACGTCAGCATCACAGAGCATGACGAAACATGTATGTTTTTATCGCACTTTGCGTGCAGATCCTCACAAAAATAGTTCTACAGAACTAATTTTATGTGCGCTATTAAATGCTTCACACGCACGAAATGGGTGCAATAATCTTTGAAACTGTAGATTGAACTGTAATAATGCATTATGTTATTGTCACGCGACTCGTTCTTTTTTATTTTTAATAAGTATTTAGTATAAATAAATATCGGACTGCTGGTAATTCCGGTTTTACGTCTGTCCATCAGCAATCACTTAAATTGATGGACAGGTCACAAGCCTACTTCCCTAATAAAAAGTTTGAATAATACAATAATTTTTGTTATAAAATGTTAATTACTTGCTAATAATTATTTTAGAAAAAACTAAACAAATCGAGTAAATTCCATTTTTTTTTCTACACGTATTAGTATTCAAATGATCGTGAATTCAGATTTGCGATCTTATTATTCACTGATTAATTTAATAGGAGACCTCAATAGATTTTAAATTAGTATGCCACTAACAAACTTGCGCCAACGAACTGACCTTGTATTCAAATTTTCGCGGCATCCGCATTTCTTTCCGCATTTCATGAACAAGGCCGACTGGTATTTCCACGCCAACCTATCCTTCAAGCCATAAACATACAGAGAGACAAAAAACACAATAAATTACAACAGTGTCATTAAATATTTCCTTTTCCCAATTAAACAAAAATTGCAAATTTAGTTACGTTTCGAAATGGAGGTAAAGTGAGCAATTAGAAGCACGCACATGCTTTTGGCGAGCGGGTCACAGTTCATATTTGGGATGTGTTGCAATGTAGTGTAACGGTCGGTAGCGGTCGCGAATTTAGTTATTTAAAATCGATTAGTACAGTGTGCTGGCTGAGGTGAACAGGGGTCACAAACACAGACTTAAAAACGAATACAGACGGATTGTAGTCGAAGCTCGAAAATTATCGTCTATGTATGTCTTTCGCCGCGAATGGCGTGCCACGAGAGTGAAAGAAAACCGTAGCTTTACTCCAACCTCTGTCCATTTCGTTGTTTCCTTCGTCTGTAGTTCTATTAAGTCTATGGGGTCAGTGTATTTATAGAGTATTCTATTAGCTCATGTAATATTTGTAACATAATTTTGTGTGCCACTGTATCGCGTTTCAGTTTTTGTTTTGCAACTGCGTAATGTTAGTTTTTGTTACGATTTTTAACTCGATTTTACGATCTCTGTTACGGAATGTTAGCGGTGATTTTAATCGAATCAGAGTGTGTGAAAAATTGTATTAAAGATTTTACTTTAAAATCACTTAATATCGATACACATTAGATAATATCATTAAATGAAGCCTTAAGGAAATAAAAACAATTTGATTGTTAATTAACTTTATGTAGACATATCCTCCCATTTGTGTCTAAGGATAAAATTAATGTGTATTGTTCACATTGTAAAGTAGGCGAGTCACTATTATCTATATAATTCATTATCAATTTATTTAATTCAACTATTAAAAATACAATTAAACTAACAATACTAAATAAAAAATAAAAAAAACCTAATTTAAAAAAAACTTACCTTAAAAAAAATCATAAAAATGATACCTATGGCATTGTGCCAATGATGCAGGCATCATTTCTTCGTTGGATTGCCAAACTGATTCGTTGACCGAGGAAAGCGCCAGCTCTTCGGTCACTAGAAAATAACTAGGTTCGCACACCCTGGTATTATAATTATTTATAAATTAAAATACAGTTGAAGATATGTATATCATATTGTATTAAGACAGCAACAAGACAGAGTGACACACATTGAAATTTAGTAAAAATATATCAAAATGAGAACAGCCAGGATGTTTAAAAAAAAAAAAGGCCGAACACGGTCTCCCGTCGCATCAATAAGCCTCTTCGAAATATCTTTGAAGAGGCCTATAAAAATAATTTTGTAAGTGCTTGTATTTATTATTTACCAAATAATTTTGTGTACATATACATATGAAGTCGGTCAAAAATATATTAACCTAATAATTATGTTTAATATTACGCCAAATTGCTAATCTGTCGTTAATCTGATATGCTAGGTTATAATTTTATGTAACTTATTTCACATATTTACAAACTTATTCAAATGGAACATAATTTACAATTTTGGTCTAGATTTTATGTAGATTTTTGAGCTCAATCGAAATTTTTTGATGCAATAAATGATAGCAACTTGTTTTTACCATATGCTACTACATAGTTATGCATGACTCCCAAATTTATGAGTGTGGCGACACAATCGCATACAGTAAATAGTTACAACACAACGCAACAGATGGCGCTGAAAAGACTAAATCGCGCAATTGGAGTTTTTAAAGAATTGGAGCATATATACAACCTCCGACAGAACACCGTAGGAGTCGCGGTTCCCCAGGCATAACACGTCGCCTGGCGGGAAGTAATTCCCTTTGCGGCGGTCGAGCATAACACCATAGCTCCTGCCGTGCTCCAAAATGAGTACCGAATAAGAATTTGGTCGTATCAACGGTAACAAGTCCGCCTTTGTGCACACTTTCTTTCCTTTTCTATAATTTAAATGTTTTATTTACGTACATTATAGAGTTTCCAACTAACTAATTACAATATACAGCATTTGTTTGATGAATCTAACTTTTAACCCTATAACTTACTGATGTAAAATCTATTTTCTGACATCTCATTGCATTCAAATAAAACTAATACATTAAGAGTAGACATCTCAAATCATGGAGCATCGACCTTTACCGTAAGCTATGGATGCTGCAGTGAATGTGACGTTTGATGCGATGCTAGGAGCCCTATTTTTAAAATGTATGACTCTTTATGTCGAACGAAAATCGTTCGATATCGAACAAAAATCATTCGATAACAGACAATCATTTTTCGTCTCGCCGATTTTGCATGACTCACACTTTTCAAAAATAGCACTCTAGAACAGAACTTAGAAAGGACACTTGTAAAGTGGAGCGGCGAACACGCAGACAGACAATTACGGTGATTTGTGGAATTTATGGCAATCTGTCTACTTGTAAATACAATAATCTAAATATAACCTTGTATTAAGCTTAAATGGTAGCATATGTGTTGAATTGTCTGTACGGAGTTCGACGTTCTTTCAAAGTTAAACGAACACATCAAAAAGTGGTCTGCATTCTGTAATCTGTGGTAGAAGTTTACTTTTATGTTTCATGAGCTTATCACTTATTTATGATTTATATCAGAAAGCTATATATGAATTATATCAGAAGTGATAAAAATAAATGATACTTATATCATATAAGTATCTGGGCGTTATCTTTGACAGCAAGATGACCTTTGGAGCACACATCCAAAGAGTTCGCAACAGAGCTGCATTCTATCTAGGCAGACTCTCTCCCATGATCAGCAACGTAAAATTGTCGCTTAGCAATAAGTTGACACTTTACAAGCTAGCCATCCGCCCTGTCATGACATACGCGAGCGTGATCTTCTCACATGCAGCTCCATCTCTCCTGAACAAGTTCCAACTCATCCAGAATAGGTTCGCACGCAGAGCCACGGGATCGCCCCCGAGCCTGCGTACACGTGACCTACACAGGGACCTTGAGCTTCCATCCATTTCGAGATATCTCAAAGAAACGTCTCAACGTTACTTTGAGAAAGGTCCAACCCATCCGAACCCGTTAGTTGTGCGGGCTGCCAACTACAGCCCGGCAAAAGATGTCTCTCTGCGGCACAGACGCCCGAGGAATGTTCTCTTTGACCCTGACGATCCCATTACGGTGGCGAACCTTCCCTTCGAAAACCCCTCGACTCAACGGAGTCCTGGGTTTTCCATAGGAACATATAACCGCACCCGCCGGCGAGTGCGATTAGTAGGAACAGTAGACAGTTTACCAGGTACCGGAATGTGCCAGGGCGCTTCACACCACCGATAGGTTCTCAGTAGGCCCTTCAGGCACAATAGTGTCGGCCCTTATGGCATTGACCGTTTGCTACCGCTCGCGAGTTTGCATCGCTCGCTTGATCAAAGGCAAAGCCCATGGCCGAGGTTCGTCCCAACTGGGAGCCCCTTGTGCATTTGCCGAAAAGGCTGAGGGTTAATAGCCCTAGCCTCAAATTGTCCCGCTGTAAATTTTAAAACTCACAGGAGAAAAAAAAAAAATGTTTTGTGTCATTCGTCGTTTATACGTCGAACTATTAACAGCTTGGTCTAGTGCCTGAAGATGCCTCGCGTAGAGGCGAAACACGTGTCGCATGTGCAAGCTAGTGGTGGCGGGCATGTTGGGACTAATAGTAGTGGGTGGGTGCCGGCCGGCAATAGTTTGCATGAACTAACTGGTGGCGGAAGCACGCAAAATAATTTATTAAGTGCTTGTAAATGATATAATTTATCTACTACTATTTTCTCAAATAACCAACTAAAAGAATTGGGTCGTCGGGTATCAGAGCGATTGCGTGATACACGTTGTGTTTCATTTTTGATTTAGAGGCTGTCCTTATCTATTCAGAGAGGCAATGCGGCCAGCATTATGGGGACCTTTGGGCCTAGTCTGGGACACGACTGATGAGATGATGCTCGTTGCGAATGTTTTATTTTATTTATTTATTTTTTGTAAACTTTTCGACGAAGCTTATTATTGCTGACAAGTAATTTGTAAACTTGTTGACGAAGCATTGTCGCTGATAATCCTATGTGTTCATTGATAAAGAAACGTCAAATGACGTTGTTTGTGATTAATAAATTAGTTTGACAAAATATTTAATTTATTTTTAAATAAAAACCTACTTATGACTGCGTCATATGTTTATTCATATTTTAGTCTCTTTATTTTAGTACTCTTATTACAGATTACTTCATTCATCAAATGTAATTGAAATTCTTATTACATTCGTAATATGATTTCTTTTGTAATGATCCAAATTCGTTCAATTTTCTTTGACCTTTACTGATGCCCGAGGCTTCTTAGTTTATGTTATAACGCATGATCTCAGTTAAAAATAACACTTCTCCAAAACTAAAGTAATTTGGTAACCGTGTCGTAACAATAGCCTTGTTAGATGACTTAACATTATTCATTAAAATACATTTATGTCATACTTAGCTCAGCAAACGCCTAAAGGAGATAACAGGCGACCCTCGCGCGGGCAGCTTTCTCGCTCAACGGATAGCCATCGCTATTCAGCGCGGGAATGCTGCCTGCGTGATGGGAACCCTGCCAAGGGGGCCCACTTTAGATTAAATTTAGTTTTTAAGTTTTCTTTTTCTTTTGTTTTAGATATAGTTTAGTTTTATTAAGTTAGATTATTTATTTTTTTAATTACTATTGTCCATTTTAAACAATTAAAATGTATAGAAAGAGTTTATGTCATATGAGGTCTACTTTCTTTTGTAACTTGATAAACTGAGGAGATTAGTAAACAGATATGACATATTATTTTACTTTACTTTTGTCAATGAGCAATTAGCTTTTTGATCTTTAACATTTTTCTCTCCTAATTGGACGACGCTAAAAGTATCTGGCTCGCGAAGTAGAATACGGTCATTGCTTTCCACCAGATAACTAAAAGGATACAGGGGTGCTATTTTTGACAAGTGTGACTTACCCAAAATCGGCGAGTTGAATAATATTTTTTCGATATCGAATAATTTTTATATGTACATACATTTCAAAAATAGGGCTCCAGGTACCAATATACGTTAAATTTATAATGTTTGTCGGAAAATAATAAACAAGAGTTATAAAAAAAGTCTATGTAAAATGTTATATTTACTTAGTGTTCAGACATAGATTGAAAAAAAATATTGCTAATCGTGTCTTGTACCAAAAGATAATAAGCGAGGCCGAAAAAGGATTTTATCAAAAGTTAAACCAGTACTTTTTGTCACCTTCCTGACCCGCGCAGCGGTCTTCGATATATATTTAGGTACAGCAAACGTCAGATGAAAATTCCACAATTTCAATTGATGTGGCACAGGCATAGGCCGATAGAGCTGACGAGATATTTTTTTAGGAGAATTGAATGTGACTTTATTTAATTAATTGACTGAATTTTAAAATCTTATATTTTTTTAATAATAAACTTATTTCTACTACCTTCCTTCTACTACTAAAAGAGCATTTTGGAATTTTCATTTACGGAATAAATTATCAATTGCTTTGGTCTCACAAAAATATACAATCGATTAATAATTCCTGACTACGGAATACGTATCAATGTTTGCAATGCAACATCTGCAATACTAGTACACTTTGTATCTCAGGAAGGTCTTTATAAGACGCCACGTTTAATAGTACACCGCCTTACTGTCATCTTATTCCGAAGATAGAGCAACTTAATTCGCTATCATTAGCCTAGAATGTGTTCTTTTTCGCAACATTATGTCGTGTCCATCAGATCTTTTCAATACAGCATTCGATTTTATACTCAATGGTATTCATAATAAGTTACAAATTCAGTTTTAATTCCCTGTCATTTGCGAATGGACCGTGTGAAAACTTCTTCCTAAAACATTAAAAGTAACCTTGTTATTTGGATTGGTCCAATTTGTAAAGCATTATGATTTAAAGGACTGAGCACAATGGCTTTTCGCCATTAACGTTGTTAAAAGCTTGTAATTGACTGCATTTAAGTAGTTAAGCTTAAATTTGTTTATTCGCTCTGATCTTTTATATATTTATTGTAATGTTAACGCCTGTGTATTACGCTTTTGTTGTTTGTTTGATGTTTGACGACCTCTGTCGCGTAATGGTTCACGTGCCTGGCTGCTAGTCAGGAGGTCCCGGATTCGAACCCCGGTCAGGTCAAGATGAAAAGTGATTTTTTTCTTATTTGCCTGGGTCTTGAATGTTTATCTATATATGTATTTGTTATTAAAATAGTATTTTCGGGCTAACTCAATCTGTGTGATTTTTTCCTACATATTTATTTTTATTTATTTATTTAACTTTATTACATAATTGTAAATGGCGGACTTAAAGCCTGAGGCTTTATCTACCAGTCAACCAATTATTATTCTTGCGTAAGAGCATGAGAAGGATAGCAGGAGGCAGTATATAGGTACAAAGCGGTCCATAGTTCTGATGATCGCAGAGATAGGAAACTCTTATCCGATGGGAAGGGAGTCGTTATAAATTAGGTTCGGAGCAAAATTTTATAATTTTTGTTATGTTCCTAACCAAGCCCGCTACAGGGTTAGGAATTCGGTTCATATTTTGAATTATTAAAATTTTACGACTAATAACAAACAAAGATTATTTCGTTCCCTATTTATATGCACATCTGATTGTGAGAATCTTTACAAAATAGCAATACAAATCTTGATATCTTTAATCCTTTCATATTTGGTGCATCACGACTGACCATACAAGCTAGTTAGCCTTCGAAACGATTACAAAAGTCAAGGTCGATGAAAGACGTCCGTTAATTGTTCATGCGTGAAGGAAATTGGTCATGCAGTATGTTTTGGTAACAATACAATTAAATTTCTAGTGATTTTAGATACTTTATGATATTTTGCACAAGTATAAATATATAAATATCCAAATTTTAGTCGAGGCGACGGCGGCGTCCAGTTTATCGTCTGAGATATCGGTGGATTGACGAGATCCCGAGGGATGTGTGCGAGCTGCACGCCGATGGATACCTTAAATTAGTGTGAAATAAAGTGGAGATCCTTAGGTGGAGGATTTAATAGGAGGTCAAGACTCACTTTGGGTCGCTGCGGCATCTTAATAAGTAAGTAATCATGTGGTAGAGTTTGATAATTAATAATACTTCTAGAAAAGTAAAAGATCACTGACCCATTCTAGTATACACCAATCGTCAAAAAGTACTAGACCTTTTATTAACTTTACAAAACTAGGTCATCACTATTTTTAAAGGTTATATTGTTAGACATAATATTATAGTTTTGCACATACTTAAGAAACAAAATTAAAAATAACGAAAACACTAAATACTAGATATTAAATAAATCCTGTCCTTGGCATGCATACATAATACTTATTTAAGCATGTTTAAATATTTAAAAAAAACATAAAAGCTTGTAACGATGATGTTCCCGCACAAAAGTAATTTCATCAATAATTCACAAACAAATTGATGTTTCATCAATTTAACAAAATCAAACGTCGACAGAATTTAAAAATTGTGCAAAAAAAGTGTAGAAATACAAAACTGTTATGGAATCACACCAATGTCGTGCCCAACTCAACCACAAGCCAAGCATCTGTTGGCAAACGACATCAATTAAGATTTACTACTCTTGTAATAGTATTTCTTAAGTCGGGATGGCTGGGATGCGTTATGTTATGATGATAATTCGTGCAATTACAAGTTAAATGAGCCTTTAGCTTGAAATGAGAACATGCGAGGAATTGTTGACATTTTTAAGTGATTAAAATTGTTTGTTGCTGTTAAGATACAGCTTAGATAAATTTATGACTTGATATCACGGTTAATTGAAAGTATTGTTGCGTATGTTTATTTATTCATTAAATCCATACTTCCATACACTTTATAATAATGTCTGTAATAATTTCTGAAATTTGGTATGAATATAGTTGAAGACCCGGGGTCAAACATAGGCTACTTTTTGACGCAGGCGGAGCAGCGGGAAAAAGCTAGTAAAGTAGTAGTCAATAAATCGAAAAATATTTTTTATAATCCGTTCATGAATAAATTAAATATAAACCTTTGAAATTCGGTGGAAGGAGTAACTGTAAAAAAAGGAATGACTGAAATGTAATAAATAAACAAATGAATCCGGAACTCTGAATAAATATGGCAGTAGTCAATAGGAAGGAACCAATTTGTTGATGGGAAATAAGCTTCCAGCAGTGTTATTTCGTGTCGCACGGTATTCTCTAATAATTTGTGTCTGTATCGATGCGTAACTGAATTAAAATAATCTAAATAAGTATCGAATGCAATAAACGGAACGTTATTTATTTAATTTATCTTTATTGCACAGTAAAGAACATTGGTTTTGTAGTTGATTATTTGAGGTTAAAAAAGGTTACAGAAGACAATCTGAGAATGTAAGATGGATCAGAATTGACAAGAATTCTAGGGGAACAACAAATGCTTATAAAAAGAAAAATATATTATTTTGCATGTTTTTATTAATTTAAAATATATTGTACGTCCAAATTGGACAAAGCACATTGAGACCAATAAGATAACTGTATAACCTTGTAAACTACCTGTATATATGAAGTTGCATTTATTTATTCCATTAAAATTAAATTACATAATGTTTGTTTGTGTAATATAAAAATTAAAACTAAATACCTAAATTAAAAATAAACCTACCTACAGGAATAAAACTATTATATAATATACTAACTCTAAAAAAAAAAGGAAAACCTAAATTAAACTATTTTAATACGGTTTTATCGCGTTTATTACTTATTTATTTACACCTGACGTTTCAAACACTTTACAGCGTTCATGGTCGCAGGCAGACTACTGAAACGCTGTAAAGTGTTTGAAACGTCAGGTGTAAATAAATAAGTAATAAACGCGATAAAACCGTATTAAAATAGTTTAATTTAAGGAAAACCTAATTTTAAAAAAATGTTCAAACATACACTAATTCATGTATACAACTACTCAAACTATCTTAAATAAAAGTTTCCATCTAGACCTCCAAAATTATACTTTAAATAAGTTTGTCACAGTATTCTTTAAGCAGATTTAGTGCTATCTCTTTTAGTTAATAACTCAAAATAATTTGATTTTCACCACTGCATTTTTCAATGTTAAGAAAAAGTAGTTCCTGGGTGAAAATTCCTGAATTGGGTACATAAACTCGACATAACTAATCATGGCAACAAGTTCATGAGGTTTTTCACATCACGAATCCTGTAGTATATTCCCGTTAACGGCAACATTAGTTGGCGTCGAGGGTGAAAGCAGTGCGTGCAGTTACGCTGCGCGCGCGCACGCCTCGAGACGAACTCATTAATCTTACACGTAGGATCCTTAGCGCATGTTTGTCTAGATTTATGACGTAGATATTTTACCCGTGGGTAGATTCCCACAGAAATGTTAGGATAATTGGTTTAAAGGTGAAAGTTGTGAAAGATTTCATTTCTAGTGTCAATGCGTTATAGTAAAATAATGAGGCAAAGCGCACGTAACACTCCTGGATTCTCGCGCTTTTAGAGTTTAGTCAAAAAAACATGGCGGTTAACTACAGATAACCTATAGGGGTTTTCATCCTATTCCGCCATGTTGTTTTTCGAAAAATTTCGCATTTGACTAAAGTCTCTAAAGGCGTGAGAATCAACGTCTTGGTGTGGTAGGCATCCATAGGCTGCGGTACCTGTTTTCCATCAGATAGGCCGTATGTTTTTATATGTAATGCATCTGGGTTCAAACCCCAGTTGAGTTCGGGCTGGTGTTGGGAGATACCAAGAAAACAAAGTTAGGTGGCGGTTCTCGGCTGACAGCATTTATGAGTGCGGGGATGTTCATGGTGCATCTGTTGGTGGGTCCCAAATGCCCGGACTCCTGATCGTATGAGGGTCTATTATCGGCTAACGATAGGACGGTAATCGTGGCCGTGGTTTAAACGAATCAGTCAAGAAGAGCTGAAGAGTCAGTCCAGAAGAGAGAGTTAAAGCAATGAGTAAGATAAAAAATTTGACAACAACTTATGCCATTGAGTTACTATGTCAAATACAATGGACATAAAATTACTTGGTGGAATATGTACTCATCCGAATATTTCGCTGATAATAAATACAAAACAAGACATTGTTAGGTTTACCAACCAGCCATGCAAATGTCGTAACAATACACACAAAAGCCAATAACTGTAAAACTAAATCATTGCAGGTTTAATAATATATTCTTGTTAGTAAGAAAATTATTACAAATTTTGTGAATGTGGTTATAGGAGAACGTTGTTCTGAACCTAAAAGCTAGATTAGTCATAAATTTGCGAGCTGGGTTGCCCATACCGTATTTGTTTTTACATGTTTTTTTGAAGCTATACTGTGTCCTACTTTTAGGCAAAAGCCTCCCCTCTTTCTTCCACACTTCTTTGTCCAGAGCTGTTTCTTTCCAGATTTTATCGAACTATCTTATGTCATCGATTTTGTTTCCGAAACTAGCTGCCTGCCCGGCTGTGGTAAAGCTCTGTTTTGACATCGTTGGAAATTAAAAAAAAACAAAGTCATTCAATCTAATAACCAATTTTTCTTGGAAGGGTATCTACTATATCTCTACCTACTATACTACCTATTAGTAGTCTCTAATGTAAAATGGCAAACGTATCATTAGTAACGTCAATTACCTACTTAGGTCTCCATTACTAGGAAATAAAAGAACTTATGACGAAGGCCATAGCAAGCTTTTTTCTTTGACCTTAAAGTGATATTTGCACTAATAGCTTCAACATTTTGTCCAGCAAATAAATTAATGGAAATACTAATATGAACTTCTACCTTTACGTGATTAAACCTATATCCATACTAATATTATAAATGCGAAAATCTGTCTGTCTGTCTGTCTGTTAGCTTTCACGGCCAAACCGCTGAACGGATGTTGATGAAATTTGGTATGAATATAGTTGAATACCCGGGTCAAACATAGGCTACTTTTTAACGCAGGCGGAGCTGCGGGAAACAGCTGGTGTAGTATATATGACGATAAAAAATTTCAGACCAGGTAAAAAGCGACAACCTATATATCTGATCTAATATCAACTTGTTTGGATGCAGAAATAACCTAATACACTAATTGTATAAATAGGTATCTTCTGAATATAGGGGAAGCTTTGATGTTATGTGCTTACTGTTTGAAACATAATTTTAAAGTCCACTATTGCTCTTCTTATCATCATCATTATTGGCTTTGGCCCACCATTGGGGCGTCTCTCAAATTACCATACTTTTCTACTAAGTCAGACTTATCCATCGTCGACCCATCCCAATACATACATGTTTATAGTCAATCGAACGTGTTTCCTAATTGCATCTTCAGCTTGCGCTTCAAAACCCTGGGTACGCTTCTATCATGGTCCTTCGTCATCATTTCGTGTAGGTTACATTTTCAATCGACCATGTACACTCTGTCTCGGCCTTTGACGACCACCAGATGGCTTAACGTCCCTTCAGAAGCACGGAATCATCTTTATTATCAGGCAATCTGTTTCTATCATGATCCGTGAATTTACTGTGACCACGATTATTGCGATGAAACTCTACCATTTGGAGCCCTTTTTTAGAAATGTATTACATAATGTCGAACGAAAATCATTCGATATCGAATGAAAATTATTCGACTCACCGATATCGCGTGAGACACAGTTTTCAAAAATAGCACTCCTGAACTCTGTAGGACATACAAATCCCTTTTAAGGCAGGTCTACTGCGTTCAACTATAAAAACTTTCAATTGCGACACACACACACGATGCCAGAACCATTTCTCCCATGTCAGCTGCTATCGTACATCTAGGAAAGGTCGTCGCAAAAGGTTCCGTGCGTTTGTGCAATCTCAAACACTTTGTGTGGAAACTTTTGCGCAGGGGTGTATCCGTCACGTTTAGATCTCGACTTTTTGTTTTGCGACTATGACATTTGTTTATCAGTACATTTGTATTGTAACAGAAGAAATGCTAAAATATTGCTTAAACAAATAAATGTCATGTTGAGATGTTAAAATGTCACTATCGTTAAACAAAATTTATAAAATAATAAATTGACGAAAAAATTAAATTCCTACTAAGTAAATATTTGAATCACTGCTAAATGATATAACTTTTTCTTCCCAATCAACAATAATATCTTTACCTTAGATAAGTACTTTTTTCTATTAATATATTGCCCAGTGCATTTTTCTTTCCGTGATATATGCAATCGCGTAGAATTTAGTAAATCCGTCTGAGAGATCATGTGCAGGTATAATATTAAACATACTCTATTTATTTATTGTTTTTTTTGGCAAAATGGCTATTGACTCCACAATCCTAAATGATAACGCCATATTTAAGTTTTCAAGAGATGAAAACAGTTTTTTGTATTTTCTTATTAAACTTTATTACAAAACATGTAAATGGTAGAGTTAAGCCGTAGGCTTCTTTTACCGCACAACTAGATAGATACTAACCTCGTCTATTCTAAAAAACATTTTACGCAATATCATATAACATATCATTTATTGTAACAGTTACAATTTGTTATTAATTAAAGTGATCTAACCGTCACGTCTATGTACGATATTAATGCTTTATTGTTGTACAATTAATATGATTAATAGATTTATTTTTGTTGCAGGCAACATTCTTACGACTCGAGACTACTGAACGAACAGACAAGAGGTAAGTTTTTTTTACAAGACTACATCAAAACGAAGTGGAGCTCCATTTTGAGCCGTTTGTTTATTGTATATATCTGTTCGCGATTCTTGGAGAATTCTCTCTCTATGTTTTTACCCGACTGCGCCAGAAGGAGGGTTATGTTTTTCGTGATTATGTATGTAGATATCTATAATTATACATATAATTGTTTGGCACGCTCTGCAGCCTGAACGGCTCGATAGATTAGCTTGAAAGGTGTCCTTAGATTCTTATTTACTGTGAGATTGACACGGTACTTATATCAAAATAAAAAAAGCAAAAAGGGGGTTTATCATTTTCAAATTACACAGAGAAGCAGTCGGGTGTTTTAATTTTTTAATATTACCGTCATCGAATTAATTCAACGTGACGGCGAAAAAAAAAATTTGAAGAATTTGCGAGTACGGCGCGGCGGATAATTTTACTAATTCTTAATTTTATAGAATAGCTCACACTCCTAATTATAGTTCACCTAATTCTATCAAGATTGACCTATACTTCTATGTATTATTTTTATCAGCGACAAGTGATGATATTACAGTGCATTCGCCAATTTTCAATGATGTAACTTTAGACATAACAAAGGCGTGAAGTTATAGATGAATTGGACTTTGAAACTGTTTATACGTGCCTACTTCATGTAGACTATAAGTATCAATAAATTGAACTGTAACTTTCACAGAAATAAGATTAGTTAGAATAAGTTTGTAAACATTTTTGTTAATTAATAAAATTGTTTCTTCAGATACCTGGGTATCAATTCTCTTATTTTATTGAATCGTAATTGGATCGCAACGACAACTTTTGGCGTTTCTGGTATTCTATTACTAATTTTAAGACCAATCGTATTCCATTGGCATTTCATTGAATTGCAACTGGAAAACTTTGCTATTAAAAAAATCATTAAAAACATCAACTTTTTCAATAATCGGTACTCTGTTATTTATTATATTTACATTTTTTCTACTACTACAATTTCAATTACGTTTTAGTTGCAGTTAAATTGAGATTCAAAATTGTGTTATAAGCATATAAATATTGAGCATATCGAAAGTGCATCGTGATTGAGTCGTAGTTGAATATCAGTTGCATGGTCTTTAAAAGATTTTTAGCGGAATTAACCCCTAGGACAGACGTAGGTACCAAGTAAAGATTAGGTTGTTTTAAATTATTTACGTCGCATTTAAGTGCATCTACCATAGTTTACGCAAACTACAGCTCTTATGAATGTGTAGTGGTTTTTGTATTGCATATCTGGGGCGTTTTACAGATATAGGTACCTGCTATTAGGCCAAATGCACTTAGCAAGAACATCAATTAAAATATTTACTTTTTCGCGTACATACAGCTTCCCATGATCCCATTGTTTGAGCGTGCTTATGTAAATAATGACGATTAATGATGGCTCTCACTGTATTGTGCAATGATTTGGCGTTACAAAGCTGCCGCCATTGCATTTGTTCCGTATGATAAGACATTGAAATCCACACTAACATTATAAGGCGAAAGTACCCGTCGCATCTCGAGCAATTTTTGAATATATGACTCTTTTTGCGCAGCTCCGCCTGCGTCAAAAAGTAGCCTACGTTTGACCCCGGGTCTTCAACTATATTCATACCAAATTTCATTAAAATCCGTTCAGCGGTTTGGCCGTGAAAGCGTAACAGACAGACATACAGACGCATTTATACTATTATTGCATATGTCGAATAAAAAACATTCTATATCGTATAAAAATTACTCGACTCGCCGATTTTCCGCCAGTCTTTCAAAAATACTCGTAGTACTCCTCGTCTCGTCTCATCGCGTGATATCCCTTTTTTAAACCCGAAAATAAGAAACGTGTAACATGTTTGTGTATTTGTCATGACATCGTTTTATTCGAGTAATCTTTTATTTTTTAAATACTGGACTATTAAGAAGTGGTATCAGCACTGTATAAACTCTTTTGAAAATCGGTTGGACAAATGAATCCAGACCAAATAAAGCGTTGGTGCAAAAATAAAACAATATTGTTATTAGATTGTGAATTTTGCTACAAAATTAAAATTTATGTTTTGTGTCTAAGTAAATAATAAAGATCAATAACGAACTGTGAAGTGGCTATAGACTGGTTGATACAGCTGCCTGTCTAATTAATTAACGTCTCTGAGTTCCGCAAACAACTGGGTTGGCTCCCAATCCAATATCGTCGGAATACTAGAATCCTCTGTCTTCTTTTTAATGTTCTGTTCAATCCCTTATACCCATCCTATCTTCGTGAGCGTTTTTCCTTTTTTCGTCCTACAGGAGAACTTTGTAGATCACACCGTAAATTTATCCTTACTTTTCCTCCTCATAGCACTGCCTCATATTCTCATTCTTTTTCTGTCCAAGCAGTCAGATTATGGAATACTTTACCACCTAGCGTTCAAGAGTCCCAAACTCTGTCCACATTTAAGAAGCGAGTAAGAGATCATTATTTCACCTTAAACTCATAAATCGTATTATATATATTTATATATATTAGTAGGTATATGTATTGTATTTATTATTTAGTTTATTATACATATAGTATTATAAAATAGGTTTAGATTGAGCCTATTACTTTTGTATTTTTTTTTTTCTTCTTTTTTTGTACGCCTCTTTGCCTCTTTCTTTCGTAGTTCCTGTCGCGGGTCTGCTGGAAGAAATTTCTTTAGAAATAGGTAGAACCCTTGTACACAGTTTTCCTAATGTTAAGTTTCCAATGTATATTTACAGCGTGTACATGAAATAAATAAATAAATAATAGATAATTAGATCGATAAAGCCTTGGGATCACATCGGTTTTTTCTTTATCACCCACAATATTAAAAATCAAAGACAATAAACAAAGATATGGAGCAAATACTTCTATTGCGGTAATTTTTACGAAAAAAGTAAAAGTTTATATTTACTGTTAAATCACAGCTTATGATTGAGTTAACCATCACTACACTAGGTTAATTCCCACGATCTGCTTCCGAATTGTGCAAAGTTATGAAAGTTATGAAGAATAGATTTATACTACACTAGCTGTTTCCCGCAGCTCCGCCTGCGTTAAAAAGTAGCCTATATTTGGCCGTGAAAACACACAGACAGACAGAAAGAAAGACAGATAGATAGACTTTCGCATTTATAATATTATATTAGTATGGAAGTATGGATTGTACAATTTTGACAAAATATTTTTCATTGCTGTTTAGTTCTTATAGAATTGTAGTTACTTTGTTGCACTATATTTTCTTGGTAAAGTCTTTAACTTTACTGATTATATTATGATACAGTACCTAGTGAACGATTTTGAATGTTTTCTTAGGTAGTTATTTCGTAAAATGTTCGTAAGGAGTAAAAAAATTATGAATGGCACTTAACCGATTTTTTTTTTAATTTTGCGTTTTTTTTTTTCATATTTGTCGAACTCTGGGCTTCGTAGCAATCAGATCAGAATGCAACCGGGAAAATATCAGGATGATGATGATTTTTGCACTGTGGTCTCTTCAAGTATATCACTTGACCGAAGCCGAAACAGGCAGCAAGTCATGTAGAAAACGTCGTGAGAATAAAGTCGTGACGAAAAATTGACTAAGTATATTATTTCTAAGCTCTTTACATTCATGGTCACATTGTTTAAATGATGTGTAATTAAATTTGGACGATAGTTAGGCAGACATCTTTGGAGATGATTGAATAGCGAAACATTAGCAAAATTACATGGTGAGATAATGTTGTTTTGAAAATTTTATTGTTCCACAATTTTTGTTTTGAATATCGAGTAATACGGCCAACTCTTTTTTGAAATAAAACTAAACCAAAACTCAAATACTAAACTGGAGATTATACCTGCAATACTGGTATAATAATAATACCTAGACTTATGATTTAAAGTACAAAACGATACAAGCCAAAATTCGACCTCAAAAGATTAAGGCTTGCTATTTGTTAACGTTACCATGTCAGAGTCCAAAAGGCAATTCCGAAAAACTCTAACACATCATGTACATGATCGATTGACCATGCAACCCACACGGTATAAACGAATGAAATAATTAAAACGAAACAAATGAATGAACTGCAAAGTGTTTGAAACATTAGATAAAAGATAAAAAGATAAGATAAGGTAAAAGGCCTTAGATGTAAATAAACAGGTACTGAACGCGATAAAAACCGTAATACTTAATACTTTATTTGCATTCTTAATGTGATAATAGGTCTATACTTAAAATTGGAACAATTAAGGTTATTATTAAAATAGTTTGAAATAATGAATAAACTAATGCATGGGTACATATTCCAAAACATAACGCCTTTACATTTGAGGAGATTAGCTCAGAAGATTCAGACATACTTAGATAGACGTAGATTGTACATAAATAAATAAATAACTCTTTATTGCACCAAATTGTAGAAAGTACATGAATACTATTATTATCTATGGTACAAAGGCGGCCTTATCGCTAGAGCAATTTCTTCCAGGCAACCAACAGGTAGGACTTCATGATATGAAACAGGAAGGTAGGCGCAAATTAACAATTGGAAAAAGTGAAACAAAAAAACATTAAAGCATAACGTACCTATGCAGCACATCTATACTAATATTATAAAGCTGGAGAGTTTGTTTGTTTGTTTGAACGCGCTAATCTCAGGAACTACTGGTTCGAATTGATAAACTATTTTTGTGTTGGATAGATCTTTTATCGAGGAAGGCTTTAGGCTATATAACATCACGTTGCGACTAATAGGAGCGAAGAAATAGTTGAAAATGTGGAAAAAACGGGGAAAATTATTCATCTTTGAGGGCTTCCCGTTGCGTGCGCTGCGAAAACCGTTCGAGATACCCAAAAAATATGTATGAAAGAATTATTCCTCTTTAAATTATCTAAAAAAAATGTCCGCAACAGTATATGTCTATCTTTTAAGATTAACTCACAATAACCGTTTTTATGATAATTAAATTTGGTCGAAATTAATGCATCGTTGCAATAGTTTTGACTGACCTCGCATCCCAATGATTCCAAATGATTTACCTTTTAATTTTAAAAGAATTCAATTTCCCGTTAAGCTCCTATCTTTCGCCATTACAATAACAGGGGCAAACATTTAAACACGTAGGAATCGATTTACGTCAAGACTGATTTTCACACGGCCAGTATATGTCGCGTTGTCAAGATCGGGTTGCTGAGAAAATCAAATGTTCTTCTGCCACAAGAAAATAAAACTAAAAATATAATTTACGCAGAAGTACATTAAAATATATGCTTTTTAAAACTACTTTAAAATATATTCTATGAATTAGGTAACTCAAACGTCTAAAATAAGTCGTGGGTAACAGCTATAGGTAATTTATAATAAAGCTGAGGAGGTAGGTTTGTAAACAAAAAATAATTATGATTCCCAAAATAACTATTCCACGCGGACGAAGTCGCGGGCACAGCTAGTATAAAATATATATCAATGCATTACACAACGTAAATAAATATACTTATTTTTAAGCGTATCAGAGTATAAATGAACAATTTAATGAGTGAAAATTACAACTATGGCAGATACAGTAACATCATCGCTCTCAATGACCAAATAAAACTATCACAGTTCAAACCAGTTATTAAATTAGAGATGTATCATTCTGCAATGCAATCGTTGCAATATCAAATATCAGGCCGGTTTCACACGGTACTTACTGTGCCGATAAAAATACCAACATCCATAATTGGAGCATTTATTTTTAAGTATGATTAGTTTTGACAATGTGAGGTTTGACTTTTTGATAGTTTTACTGAGACCAAACCTTTTATTGACACCGCTAAATAGCGTAATTACTGCGAAAACACTACACCCGAAGAGGGTTGACATAAAGCAGCCAGTTAGTAAATAAAAATAGGTTATCAAGGTTTGAATATATCATGTACCTGTTGGTCTGATTTTCTTGTAAAAAGTGTTACGAAGGTGAGACGGTAGTCGCCGTATGCCGCCATATCTAGAACCATTGACATCTAAGAAAATACAATGGGACGAAGGCCAGGGTTTATACGAAAAAAAATGCTCAACAGTTCTCGATCTATTCCTAGTGCATTCATACATACATAATCATTTATTTCATATACAAAAACCATATAACGAGAATTCGCTGCCAAGATGTGATGAATAGAAGTGTCTAAGATACCAAGGATAATTTTAAATGAAAATCTATAATCTAATTAACAAAGATGTGAAATTCTATTTTCTAGCCATTTACATAAATTATTCTCTTCCTTTCGCTATTTTTACAAGAGATTCTCGCATTCATAAAACATATGTTTCTACAGATGTGGCAATTCCATTATCTTCATAAATCCGCAGAAGGAGTCATACAATGGCATCATATACAACGATAATAGGACATACATCACAGCGATTGTGTGTTTGTCCACGCGTTACCCAACAACGAAAGTTCATGGCCATCTGGCGGTTAGCGCTTTGAAAGGTAGCGTCAACTTACAACTTTAATAACAGTAATAAAAATTAAATTAAAAGCTTGAAAATTTTATGTAAGTTATTAAAATTGTAAACATATGATGCGGTGCATTCTTACGATGTGTTATTGTTTCGTAAAATCGTATCGTAAAAGGCTTTTTTTAGTTGTACACAAAATGTAACCGGAATTTGTCCGAACGTGTTTCCACCTTGCTCTTTAGAGCCTAGGGTAAGCTTTTAATCATAATCTTAGATTTCGATGCTGGACAAATAAAATGTAACGGGAATTCGGAATCCTATCATTAATGCCACTTTGTACATCTATGTCTTCTTCTTTCCCTTTACCTTATCCTACTTTGGTATGTGAGTCGACACAGTATATGAGTTCCTTCCACTTTTTCTGTCTCTAGCCATTTTCATCTTAACACCATCCCCACTCATATTCTCTCTGATACAGTCCGGCAATAATCTTTTTGATCTTCCTCTATTACTGCTCCCGCAACCTTTAAATTTAACATTCACTGGGTAATACAGTTTTCCTTCCTCCTCACAACTAAACAACAATGGCGTTCATACCATAAAGACGTTTAGACATTGTCTACCCTGTGGAATTTTACCCTGTGGAATAGTAACTATAATTTATTTCTTATTATACAAAAAATATTATTTTTTCAACCTATTTCAATGGATAAACATTCGTAAGGTTTTATATTTAGGAAATAAGTACCTAAAGAAAATAATAAAAAGTAAAGAGCTCTTGAAATTTGTTTCTGCCTACCCTATGAAAAATCTCTAAGCACGTCACTGCTAAACAAAGTATGCTTCTCATGGGAATCGATTATGTATGTGTGATATTGCTAAACGAAAGTACAGAAAGTTTTGCGTGCAGTGTTTAAAATGGCATTATTTGCACAAAATATACAACTATAAGTATAATAATAATTTAAGTTGCTGACGCTACCAAAGCCAAACTGTCCTGCGGTAGCCGCGATTCGCTTCATTGAGGATTGCAAATGCCACCTTCCCATCACTTTTATGTTTAGATATGCAACGGATGTACTTAGTGACTAATAAAAGTATTTTTCAGCCACCGTACATTGAGAAAGGAACGTATTTGTAGAAGTTCGATGCTCCTTGGCCGCGTACGGTCAGCTGCGAAATGCATGCATAACGTGCAGTACGTTTTGTTCCAAAAAATTGTGTATGCACTTTTGCAGCTGACTTATTCAATTACAAATGAATTATTTCGATTAATCGTAAACGTAATGTAACTGAATTCAAATGAGTTGTAAACTTAAAAGGGTCAATTTTTGGATCTTATG
Organism: Euzophera pinguis; assembly: GCA_947363495.1. Taxonomy (NCBI): domain Eukaryota; kingdom Metazoa; phylum Arthropoda; class Insecta; order Lepidoptera; family Pyralidae; genus Euzophera; species Euzophera pinguis. The sequence goes on along the minus strand of OX376174.1, from coordinate 11,599,691 downwards.
AAATCTACTTAATTAAAATATTAAAGTGTATTATAAATTTGATTATTAGCCATTTTGGCTTTCTGTGCACTTTTTTAATAGCCAACACTACACGCCAAAATTTTATGAGTATGCACATTACCTTCTTCTCCTTCGTCTCAGTGTGCTTTCCTAGTTGCGTCCACAGCTTACGCTTCGAAACCTAGGGTACGTTGTAAGCCATGGGTCATGGTCCTTCATTTGGCGGCATTGCGGTTATTACAATGGAGCGACTGCCGCCAGACCAATGTATGCGCATACATTGGTCTGGCCAGTGCCTAAATTGAATACAAGATTTCGATTCATCTACTGGTAATATACATCTAATAGCTGTCGACGCCAATGATTGGCAACGAAACCTACTTACACCTTACATTTACAAAAAGTTGTGACAGCTAACGTTCACAGCTTCTGTCTTAAGTGTTAGTTTCGAAAACTAGATCAACACTTTCATCATGAATAATGACAAGACCAATTAATTTTGTATTAATGAAAACAAAAACAGTAAACCATAGTTGACTGTCTGTGAATTCCGATAATTTTTGTTGATTAAAATTGTCACAAAAAGTGTAACAGGAATATTGTCCGACTCTAAAGTTTTCACAGTCCTACATTGGACAGCATCGTTGGACATCTACCGAACAGATGGTCAGATGAACTGAAAAAGATCGCAGGGAAACGCTGGACGCAGGCCGCTTCCGGTCATTTTGAAAATCGCCGCATCGGATCGAATTTCAGCCAATGAAAGATTGCCAAATAGAAAGGTGGTTTGGTCCTTGACCAATTATGTTAAAACTAGCGGTTTCCCGCAGCTCCGCCTGCGTTAAAAAGTAGCCTATGTTTGACCTCGGGTCTTCTACCAAATTTCATCAAAATCCTTTTAGCGGTTTGGCCGTGAAAGACGGACAGACTTTTGCATTTCTAATATTAAGTATGGATTAGTTATGACGATAAATTTAAAACAAATATATTATGATATATTTTTTGTAACGAAAAATACAAACTTTCATATTTCATTATTCTTACACTCTCTACAATGTACAGACTAAAGAATAAATAAATAAATAATGCAAAAACTTGAAGTGGATCTTGACACGAGATATTGTAGACGACATCTGAAATTACTTTCATAGCTCAAGGCACTGCTTACCCGACCGTACATATGTCAGTTAGTGACGAGCAATGTACCGGCAAATGAACCAGTTTATCGTTAATGTCAAGGGCTTCGGTAAATAGGAGATTTATAAGTCATGTCAACGCTGGCCGTCTGTCTGGGATCATGTGTCTTTTCCTTAAGATGTCCATGAAATAATGTATTATGATTGATAAAAACAGGACTAAGAAATTGAACACCACTCCCTAGGTGAATTTTCAAATATTTTTTTAAAGCTTTTTGTATGGCTTTCGTTTCGATTTTAAAGGATACCTACACTTTAAAAAGTTACCTTAATGGTGCTTGAGCATTTTCGTCTTACAACACAACACTCTTTCGTTAAACAGAAATATTTTAATTAAGAAGTAAAAACCAAATTCTTCCTCTAAGTGAGATTTTTAATTACGTTGGAAGAATTTGTATAATAAAAATAAGTCTTTGAGTGCGGTTGTTATTTTCACAACTAGTGTTGGTTACAACATGTTAACATACTTGATAACGATGTCCCATAGCACCCACTCACATAAAACAACTCAAGCAATGCTAATAAAATGTCACGGCTTCCAATTTCAAAAGAAATTACCACCCATCTTGTCATAGATGAAAAAATTGGCGCCAAACGCGAAAATTCATAGTCAATTCGCGTCAGTTAGTAAGTATGAATGTATTGTAAACCCGTGTCCCAATAATAAAATGGCCCTAACAATAGAGTTTTTCTCACGGCAGTGTATAATTGTTAAGTTATATAAGCTGCGTGATGCGTGCGCGCCGCTATATGTTTGACTTGGGTTTACTTTGATTGTAGAGATAAGTCCGTTTTTAGGTCACGGGAAATTTATTTAGCTTTAGAGGTAAAGTAGTCTCATATATACGCTATTGCAGAATATAAACTTTTTCAGATTTTAGACTGTCTATAAAATAGCATCATTGTTATGTTTGCAGTTATTTTATTAAATTATCACTGGATTCACTGGACTGTGTTTTTGATTGACTTGTAGTTACATAAAAACGTTTTTATGGTCACAGATTGCACCAAAAAATTCTAAAAGAGTGATGTGAGCTCATAAAAATAAGCCAAATCTTTCGGAAATCAGCAATACCACGGATGGGCTTGATATATCGCAATTGAACATAAAACACTACGCATTTTACGAAGTACCTACTTTAGTCATAAATCAATAAAAATAGCACGATTTCTATAAACATTAACACTAAACCAACAATTGAGATCAAAATAGCATTCCAAAACTTTATTGCCAAATATTTATGACTTTCGCTCCAAAAACGGCGATCGTATTGTTATAGATATTGAAGTATTGATCTCTGACGCTGGCTCACAATAGTTTGCGACAGACTGCGCACGCGCAAGCTATAGAATGTGTGATGATTATCGGAGGAACGTTACATCAGCGATTAAATACAAAGGAATCCATCCCGATAATGTAATTGGAAAAGTGATTTTTGATCCTACCATGGCTTAGTATGAAGCAATTGCAGTTTTGAAAAATTTTATTGGAAAGGAGAAGATGAGTCGCAAGCATGGAGCAATTACAAAGAGGAGATGCCGTAATAAGCGTTTTGTAAGAAAGTATTTGTGAGGCTACACGGGGCGGAAGGCAGACGTGCGGGGTGCTTGGTTTTGGCCGTGGCTCCAACCATGGAGCACGAGCAATGATAAGCTCCGCCCACTTTTGTGTCGGCGAGGCGCCAATGATCACATCACTGCGCCATTTTAAACGGCAACTCTTTGTAATTGCTCCATGGTCGCAAGTATAATTTGTACTCCGAATAAAATTACATTTTCGGAATTAATTTTGATGACTGAGCACTTTAAGACACACCTATCGCATATAAGTATATACACAGAATAGATAGAATGGTTATGTTATGGATAAGAATAATAAATGAAAAAAAAATTCAGTTCAGCAATTATTAGAAATTAGTCGCTGAATTACCTTTTACAATACTACTTAAAATTGTTATTTATATATACTCTAAGAAAACAGATAATATTGGAAAATCACTATAATAGAGAGAGAGATCTTTATGAAAAATGCGGGCCCTGAATTTCTGACCAAAATGAAGATGTAAAGCGGAAAAGGGTATGAGAGAAAATCTTTAATGATTCAAAAGACAAATAGTTAGTAACCAATCACCAAAAGACGTCATTTGAACAACATATTGTACCCACTTCACTTGAGATTTATGGCTCCATTGACATTTACTTTTTATTACGGTTACACCGGCCAGCCACGTAATATCGAGTAATTGGCTATGCTACTGATGTTTACTAAGTTCAAGAAGTATATCGTTCTAATTTGTGCATGGGAACATGTAGACTTATAATATAACAAGTAGACTAATTGCATCAAAATATAGTAATTACAGAAGGAAGAAGACTGCTTGTTAGTCTCGTTCTCCGGTATGAATTTCCCAATAACTTGTTGGCTTTCTAATTAGCCTAACGCTGTTGCTTAAGCGCAGAACAACATAAAGGGAAAAATAAAAGAAAATAAAATCACACAATTCAAGAGGCACTCTTCATTATGCACCCAACAAAAAAGCCACTACCAATCGCTGGTCACATTACAACTAATTAATCTTCCAGGGTGTCAATTCTCTAATTTTACATAGTGCACAATTGAGTCATAATTGGATCGCAATGGCAATTTTTGACGTTTCTGGCGTTCTGTTACTAATTTTAAGACCAATCGTATTCCATTGGCAATCCGTTGAAGTGCAACTGGAAAATTTTGCTAATTAAAAAATCATCAAAATCATTATTTTTTCAATAATCAGTACTCTCCTATTTATTATATTTATATTTTTTTCTACTATTACATTTATTAATTTATTTAAACTTTATTAAAAAGAATGTAAATGGCGGACTTAAAGCCGTGGGCTTTTTCTACTAGTCAACCAACAGGTAGTGTTGAGAGACAAAAGTAAGTGCAAAGATAGAATAATGAATTAATTACGTTTTAGTTGCCATTAAATTGAAATTCAAAATTGTGTTAGCAGAATACCAATATTGAGCATATATGCAAAAATGCATCGTAATTAGTCGTAATTGACTATCAGTTGAAAAGTTAAAGTTATTAGCGGAATTGACACCCAGAACGATCGGTTTTATGAATAGGGTTGGCTCTCCTACGTTCTTGACACTCATTTAGATCCATATTAGTGCACATAAGTATACTATTGAACATTGTAACAAAGAAGGAGAACGTTCCCACAAAACGACCTCTGATCTGACACTCCGCGGGGGGCGAGAGACAATAGTTTTTCCAGATAATTAGCTTTAATGGTTCTTGTTATGCCTGGTTCAATAATAGCCGTAATATGCGGTGTTGTACATTGTAACACTATATTAGGTGACGTAGGGTGGAATGGATTGAAGAAGACCTCACCGTGTTGATGGCATACATTTTAGAAGCCGAGTAGGCTGCCATTTGGGTCTGATCGACTTTTAAAAAAAGGTCCTACTTTCGACTGTATGTTTTTTCCCCGCAGCTCCGCCAAAAAGTAGCCTATGTTTGACCCCTCTTCAACTATATTCATCCTTTCATCAAAATCCGTTTAGCGCTTTGGCTGAGAAAGCCAACAGACAATCAGACTTTCGTACTTTTAATATTAGTTTGGATGTATTTTTCTTGCTCGTGCATAAATAAGTAAGTATATCTTGTTTTATTTTATGAGCAGTTATTTTGTTATTCTTTTTGAACAATCGAATAGAATTCTACAAGTTTGTAAATGTCGAAATCGTGGGACTCCTTCAGCGGCCTACATGATCAGTTATGTCAAGGACTGAGCCTAATGGTTGGAGATGGGAATATGAATTTAATATGGAGCTAAATGTTCAAAGCTAATATTATAAAAATATTATACATGACATATGAACCAAGCAATGCAAGCATTTTGTTTGCATTATTTTGAAATAATAAATTCTGTAACTGTTTGGCTAGAAACTGTCAATTAAAAAATAAAACCGACATTTTTAAAGCCAATCGAAAATATGTGGGCTTTTGGCGGGAAGCTGAGTAAAAAGATTCGGCGCTGTATTTTATTTTTCAAAATTTGTGATTTTTAAGTAGATATTAGTGCATAGCGTTCGAGTATAATCGTGAGTGTTGGGAAATGAAATGTTTGATTTATCTGATTTTCTTGCTTGCTTGGCAGCTCCTAGAAATTGCTAAGTGCAGTTGCCACTTCACCTGATTCTTCTGACTAGACTTGTCTACCGACTTGACTTTTAGACTTGATGAAACCACACTATAAGTAGGTCTGATAAAGATAAGAAAATTAATAATTAAATTAAAATTTTACTAAAAAATGTGCAGTTGTAAGACACCCAATTGCAAAATTGGATCACGTTCGCTAGTCATTTGTCTAATTTTTTTATGAAGCCACGTTTCAGTTATGTAAAGATGGAACTTTCAAATGGAAAGGATAATAGAACAATATTGTCACGATCCAGAGTAAGAACTTAAAGCGTGCTCGTAAACTTTATATATGTTTTAAATTAATTAGATTATAAATGTTTTCTCCTACAGAGGATCAGCATTGCCAGCCAACAAGCAAAGCAAGGCTGGCAAGCTGCCAGCCTTTTGGGCACAGTGTCGCGATTTAATGATTTGCAGGGACTACAAGTTGTACATAATAGTTATTAATTAGTTTTATTATCATCTATTGTATTACATAATCTAGTTTAGTAATTGAAGAGATAGCCTGTGATATGGTACGTCAAATTTATATTTGAAAGTGCAATTGTCAAAGGCCAATCAAAAATTAAGGGATTTTGTATGGTTGAGGTTTCAATAAGTTTGGTCCCCCATAAAAAAATATCGATTCGTCCGAACATTACGCTTGCTTAGCCCTAAAATATAATTGTAATAAATTCATTTGATAACCTTGTTTTAATAAGAGTTTCGGTGAATCCATCTCCCAATATGAAATTAAAATTTTAATTCTTAATTAATTTTAAAAAAAACTAGCTTTATAATTCTGAACGTTCTCAAAATTAACAGTGATTGACCTTTCGCCTTTAAAACTATATAGAAGATGAAGCATGGATAAAAATACATACAATAGATTATTTAAACTATCATACATTGATGTCTTATAACTTGCGCCGCCACTCACTAAAAGTTAATGATGTATCGTACCATCTTTCTAAATCACAATAACAGACGATTGGTTGGCATTATTATCCAATTTGTAACTGTTTTCACTGTAATTATTTAGATATCTTTTTGTATCATTCGTTCAATGGCCTGTTAGATTCAGCTTAGAGTCGACTGAGATCTGTACTTCTACCATAGATTTAAATGACATAGACGATAGTGACTGAGTAAACAACAATTTTGTATGGTATTCCATTTTGAAGATTAAGTCTGGAATTTCTTCTTTGCGCATGCAACGCGGTCGCAGATGCTAACGACAAAAAACAAAGGTAAAGGGTTATATATAAATTTAATAAATACCTCCAGAATATTAATAGTTGGTACCTAGATGGCGCTGACGAGACGTCGTTAGGTAATTTTTATCATGTAGGCGTAAATACCTAGTAGGTTTACATATTTTTTCATAATTGTGCAGGTATGATTTTAAAAACTATTTTGTATGGTTTGAACGCGTTTAAATAATTTTAATGTGAAACAATCGAGAAAACATAAGATTTCACTATATTTTTGTTTTGATCTAAAATGCAGTAAAGAGATATATATCTTCTTTTTGATTTTATTTTGCAGTTACTGAGTCCATGGTTGAAGTAAATTGTAATGAACCACAAATTAAATGAGGTAACAAAATGCCTGCGCCAATCAAATTCGAAAATAATGAAAAACGCGCCCGAATCGAGAACTTTGTGATTCTATAAATAGTAAATTTACTCCAAAAACAATCGTATTTTATCACGTGATTATTTCATAATTAACCTAATAAGCCTCGGTGCATTCTCACGATATTAGGGTATTTCCTGCTGGTCCGACCTTCCGATGCTATCGGTAACAAGGTATATGTTACGAAAGAAGATCGAAAGCAAGGCCATTGAATTGAGATGAGTATTTGGAATAATTAACAGAGGTTAACGGTGATTTGGCTCTGTGGTCTCCTGTTGAATAATAGACCTCCTCTAGACGACTAGATAGATAAGGCATAATCAGAAGTCTTGATTTACTTTTACTTGTAACATGATTTCGCGGGCTTAGAAGCCATTCGCTTAGTTATAGGATGCCGACGGGAAAACGTTAGGATGATGAAAATATATGAGTTGTCTTTTCGCTTGCCATGGCATGGTTAACTTTAGCATTTTTGAAGCTCTAAGTCTAAATCCTACCACTCCTTTAGGACTTTTCATGTAAACAGATTTGAGTTTTTATCTAAACTTTTGTTGGCACAACTTACTACAGTTTATAGTAACACTTTTAAAATACTCGATCACGGTTTAAAATACAACTCTAAAATCACAATAATATACCTTACATCAAGATTTCAAGATATAAAATCTTAAACATATCTGCTACTAGCTGTGCCCGCGGCTTCGCAAGTGTGGAATTCCGTTTGTGTCACGGAAAAATCCTGGACTATCTCCACACAAAAAATCACATCAATCCATTGCTCCGTTTTAACTTGAAAGAAGGACAAACACACTTTCACATTTATAATATTAGTATGATAGTATATAGTATGATAATTTGGTTACTTTTTCTTAACTGTTTCTCTTTCACCTCATAAGGGTTGACTGGAAGAGATTGCCTAGCAATAAGTCCGCCTTTTCTTATATTATGTTGAAGTCTTTGTAAATGTTAAATTATTTGTTACTGTGTGTGTGGGCAATAACGATATTTTGTATTGTATTGTACTTTAGAATTAAGCCGACAGATTGTAACATGGTAACAGTCTATTAGTTCACGCCTCAGAGCCTCGAGGATGCTGCGTGTGATGCCTATCTCGGCCAACGAGCGTGAAACGAGATGAAAACGAAAACCAAAGGCCTTTCATTGTGTATACAACTCGATATACTCGGTTATGCCGCTGCAGTAGTGATAGCTACGCGATGCTAAGTTTGTAATAAATCTGTCGCTATACTACATAGGATAACCAATTTTCAATTATTTGTTGTCTCAGGTTTTGAGTAATTAAAAAAGAAATACGTATAAGGAGGAAATTAAATAGCTCCTTTCCCATTTCAATTGCGGTCGGGTCTCCGTATCTTCTTGCGCCAATCCTTCCTATCGTGTACCATTACAGATTAAATAAAGTAAAAGTAGAAATTATTAATAAAAGTATAAAAAGTATTGTAATAAAAAAAGGTAAAGGTATTTTTTTTTTTTGTAATTGCTTGTATTTAACAATGTATCCTTGTTGTGCAATAAAGAGTTTTTGTATTGTATTGTATTGTAATAAGTACTATTTGTGGAGTAACTATAAAGCAAAGTTAACAATTTTGCTTTGTACCGAATATTTAAAATAACTTTGGCTACATTTAACAAATATTTTAAGACTCTAATTTCATTCAAACAGGATGATCAACAACAAATACAAATTTACATTTAAAAATAACCGAATTAAATTTAGCAAATAAGTCAAGGTACCATTTACTTATGTGAATTCTAAGAGTCTATCTGTGAAAAGCGATGGCGAAAAGTAGGAGTGTCGCTAGCTAATATCTTCTCTGTTACTGGTAGTTCAACCTTATGACTCGGTCACTCACCACTCCGCTCATCCGTTGAAGGTCATCAATATTACTGTAATCTCGACTAACATATTGCCAAGTGGGTGTAAATTTGTTTCACTTTTTTTTTTCTTTTAAAATATATGGTTCTATAATTTTACTCTAATTTCGCAAAAATATTATTTTAATAATAAATTACAATATTGCAGTTTAAGCTACATTAACTATATTAGTTACTTTGCTTAAGAATAGACCCGCATAGTCCGCCAACTACAGCATTCTCAAAGAGGATTGACGTCAGGCAAACGGCTGCACAAAAACACTGGGCGTTTAATCAAGGGGTTTATTTTTTTGTAAAGACAAATCGTTTATGATAACTGACAAATAAGTTTGTTAATATACTGTCAAATTTTAATATACTGTTTTAACAGTATATTAAAATTAAAACCGAAAATATATTAAATATACAAATTAAGACTAAAACACTAATAATTTTATCATACTGTTCAATCATACATGACCATGCAACTCAGCAGTGCAGTGACCGACCCAAAATACATACGCAGCGCAGACAAATTTTTTGTGTGACTAAAAGAGTTACGAAATATTATGATAATCTATTTATTTATTTATTTATTTAAGCTTTATTGCACAATACAAGAATTTGTACAAATGGTGGACTTAATGCCAAGTGGCATTCTCTATCACACTAATGTAAATAAATTTAGAGTAAGTACTTTGTTATTTTGTAAATAAACTCTCTTCGGTATCAGACAAACATCGTGTTTTACTGTCTGGGGTCTTGACGGCCCACCTGCCAAAGACACCTCCTACTACGGCAAAGACACCCTAGCCGTCAGTTTACTTATCAGTCTAAAGAATCTACTTGACTGGTGCTAGGAAAATCCAGTCCAGTTACTACACACAGACACTTTTGACTACACACTACACGTGCTTAACAGTTACATAATAGCTAGTTAACTGTACATTATAGTCCCTCGAGCCGGATTTGTTTTTATTTATTACTAGCTGTTTCCCGCAGCTTTGCCTACGTCCAAAAGTAGCCTATGTTTAACCCCGGGTCTTCAACTATATTCGTACCAAATTTCATCAAAATCCGTTAAGCGGTTTGGCCGTGAAAGCGTAACAGACAGACAGACAGATAGACAGACACAAAGACAGACAGACTTTCACATTTATAATATTAGTATGGATTTATATTGTCTTTATACTTAATTACTCAAATTCTACTATCGATTTAACTTAATCAATACTTTTTCAGGCTTTAATCAGTTGTATATCTTGTGATATATTCCAACTCTCACAGTTACAGCGTAGTTCATGAAGTATAATATAATAAAGAACAAGTTAATCGCAGAGAATGAGGAAAGGGAAATTATATTATTTCTCGCGACGTCTCAGTGAAGGCATATTTACTAGTTATACTGGTTCTTACGTGTCATTGATTATCATATGATTATTGCACTCAAGACTCGAGCATATTCTTTGTCAAAAATGTAGTTATTCATTCATATCGACTATATGTGTGTATGTATGTATATGTGTCAATTTTTTTGGGACTCGTAGTTCCTTTAACGATTACCAAATGACAGCTGGGACCAACGGCTTAACGTACCTTCCAAAGCACGGAATCATCTTTGTTGTCAGGCGATGAAATATCAAGCCTGCAATGTCCTAACCTAACCAAACTGGAAATAAATAAACAAAGTATGCTCCCCGTTGAAATCGAACCCACGACCTCCGGGCCTAAGGCATTGAATTTTCATGACAATGACATGACATGAAAATTCCTGAAATATCGTGTACGATAAGGCTGTTCAATAGCAATGGACTTTACAAATTTTGACAAATAATTTATTGCTTGGTATTTCACTATGAGATCTAATTAGGAATAAGGAGATTCGTAGGAGAACGAAAGTAATCGATATAGCCTAGCGGATTCGCTCTTTGAAGTGGCAGTGGGGTGGAAAAAGATGGCAGGCAAACGCTAGACCGCTTCCAACCGGACATTTTGGAAATAATTGGGAGAGGCCTATGTCCAGCAGTGGACTGATTGCGGCTGGAATGATAATGATTTCTTCCGATCTGATTCATCAATAGATTTTTTTTACTTTTTATTCCACTCTGATGTTATAATACTTTGCTCATGTTTGCCAATTTAATCGTATGAAGAAATGTTACGAGTTTACGATAACTCGGTTATATCACCGCCCCATACATCCACGTCTCATACAGATCCTAACAGTTGGTATCGGATCATCTCACTCACGCTTTCATCTGTTGTTCACACGAACCGAATATTTTATCTTGTGTCTGTGTGTTTGTGTTACGTTGATGTGGTTTAAGTGATAGACTTCATACGCATAGAAGAAGAAAGAAAATTCTTACTGCCAATTCGATTTCGACTCATTAAATGACTAACAATTTGACCGAGAAATATATTAAGTTGTAAGAACGCTCAAGTATTCACAACAAGTGATTCGATTCAAATCAAATTTAAGGCGTATATACTTTACTGAATTCACTGAAAAAAAAACGCCGATTTCTATATTGACGAAAGATTGAAGAGAGTAAGGCCAAGCACCAAACACAAATGGTCAGATGACCTTAGAGAGTTTAGCTAATATTGAAAAGAAAAAGCAAAAGATGTATAAAAGAAAGAAGGGGAGGCTGTGTTTAGAAGTGGGGCACAATAATAAAAAACAGAACAGTACCATGGATGGCCTGGCCAGTGGTGCAAAAGATGGGGCCGCCACGTTCCTGTAGTTCTGTCAAATACTGTTGAGCAGTATTTTTTATTTGTTGTTGGTCAGTGGACAATAATTTATTATATAAATATTAATTGAATGAATTGAATGGAAAAAAGGGAAAAATAGCTTAACATTCATAACTTGTGCCGCCGTGTAAGTCGAACATCGCGATTATACCGCGTTCACACGACCCGTTTTTAGGTCCACTGGCTTCCTACATGCATGCCTGTACTAATACTCTTCTTACCCGGCTTATTATGCGATATAATTACCTTTTTTCATATTTCCATTTAATTCCCCGACACCATTCTTATCGATGTTTGGTTTGTTCTTTGATCGTTAACATGGCAATCAATAACCAATATTTACAACATATCAATCAATTTACATGTAGACACTTTATATAATTAGTCGGTTAATTTAGTTTCATTTTTAATTTTAATTTAGTTTTTTTTTTACAATTAAGTAGGCAACAAGGCATATGCGCCCACTTGATGGAAAACGGTTGCAATACCAGGTGAGCATTGCCGACCCTTGTATAAATTTTAATTTAATTTTTAGTCAGGAGAATAAATTCTTACTCCCCGTTTTAAACTATAACTTAATACTGGTCCTATACATGATGTGGAATCCAACGAGCTCTTCAAGGGTAGGAGGCATAGGAGCTACCCTTGCTGAACAATGGAATACGGAATAGGTTTATTTTTTTAGTGAAACCATTTTATCTTCTGTTTACAGTAAATACCGACTCTACGTATTTTTATGATTTAATACATCTTTATATCAATACTAGCAGCTCGTCCCGATTTTGTCTGGGCCTATAGCCTGTCTCGATAAATAGGCTATCTAACACTGAAATATTTTTTCAATTCGGATTAGTTCCTGAGATTAGCGCGTTCAAACAAACAAACTCTTCAGCTCAATTTATATTTATATTATATATAAATATAAATATATATTATATAAAAATAAATTTATATTTATAATATATATATTATATTATAAATATAAATTAGTATAGAAGTATAGATATTCAGCTTCATAGGTCAAGCGGCTGTTGAACTTTCATGTTTTATGAGTACTTGACCTTTATTTAGCTCTTAACATAACTGATTTAACTAAAAAAAATATCTTCATATAATTTCGTGAAGCGATGACAAGTGTGACATTCACTGCAACATTTATTAATCAATTTTGTGCCCCAAATTAAAAAATGCGAACAAATTTACATCATTGTGTAATCTATTCTTAGATATTAATTCATTATTCATCAATATTCAATGCAGAAATGTAGAGCATCAATTTTAGCAACTGTGATCCGAATCGCAGTATATTTATAGACGGGCATCATTTATTATCAATCGTTGTATTCGTGAAAGGAGCAATATGTAACAATTGCATAATTAACAAATGATTGTTTGAAAATTTGCACTGTACTTATTGAGTAAGGTATCATTATCTTTACTTCAGTGGTTTTCTCAATATATCCATACTTTTATACTAATATTATATATGTATTTCTATCTGTCTGTCTGTTACACTTGCAAGGCCAACCAACTGAACAAATTTTGATAAAATTTGGTATGAATATGGTTGAAGACTCGTGGTTAAAGATACGCTACTTTTTGTCGCAAGCAGAGCTGCGGAAAACAGCTAGTTTTAAATATACTTATATTTTTGTTAAATGGGTTTGACTAATGTCAAAGCATCCTCAGCTATTATGTAAGTCGACATAGTCAGACGACCTGAAAAAAGTCGCAGGCAAGCGCTGGAGGTAGGCCGCTTCAAACCGGTTATTTTGGAAATCTTTAGGGGAGACCTATGCTCAACATGAAATGATAATGATCCTAAGTTACGTTTGACTTCACTACTTTAAACGATGTACTATTTTTGAATTTCGTACTTTTAAAGGAAAAAAAGGAATCTCTTACATCAAAGACCAGAGTTTAGCTCTTGAATACATGACTTGGCATAGAGTACCACCACTTATATAAGTCCATACCAAAACCGGAGATCATACAGCTATTCGATTTCAATTTTAAGTTGAACCATAACAAAGGAAAGTCTATATAAAGGGCTTAAATTTACTGTAATTTCAATTTTGTGATTTCCCAGATGTGGGCAATAAAGTTATATCGTATTGTAATTTCATTGATGCCATCTCTATGTCCCCAATGACCGCACTTCCTAGGAAACACTACAATGCCACGAATAAGATGCTACTGGCACCAAACATAAAGTCCCGATAACATCTTCAGTTACGTAGTAATGCGGTAACAGAGGACCAATTTACTTGACCCGTGACTTCGAGAAAAGGTTTTTAATAAGTCATGTTTAAATAAAATTATCCTAAGTTAATTCATTTCGAGTGAGTTACATGGTCAATCGATCTTATACACCCTGGTGTCAGAGTTTTTGAAACAACCTTTAGGCATATGAGACAGTTCAACGACTTCCAAATGGCAGTCGGGACCAACGGCTTAACTTGCCGAAGTACGAAATCATCATTATCAGACAATCAGGTGATTTAAGCCTGCAATGTCTTAACCAAACTGGAAACAATTAAACAAAGTATGCTTCCAGTGGGAATCGAACCCACGACCTCCGGGTCCAAGGCGAACGTCACAACCACTCGACCACAAATGCATAATACTAAGTGATATCGAAATAGTGGTACACAAGAAAGGGAAGGCGAAGTACTTCATATATACAGCTGCTAGGTGGTCGACGATATCAGGAAAATAGCTAGCAACAACTGAATTGCGATAGCTCAGTACAGAGATAATTTGCGTAGACAGGGGGAGGTTTGTGCCCAGCAGTGGGTTATAGAAATGATAATATAGCGATGATGATGATCCTAAGTGAACTCATTCTTTCCTATGCTTTGAAAAAAAAGGTTCTAACAGAATATATTGAAAATAACTAGACAGAAACGTAAGCTTATATTTAATTTTTAAATATACATAGTTTTTTAGAGGTCACTAAAAAAGTCCAACTCGTGAGAATGAGCATTCAGCATCACCAAAGAAAAAACTGAGAGAAAGAGAGTGCTAATAGAAACATAAAAAATGTTATGTAAAAATGCATTGGTCATGTAAAAGTTGTTAATAAAACAAAATAATTGATCAATTGCTCGCAAAGATTGGTAATAAAACAGCTTAGTAGTGTAGAGTGGATACAAAAACTAATGAATACGTATCTCGCAAATTTTGATTGAATTTTAATTTCTCATTTGATCTAAATAAATATTGCGTTCGTATTTGATAAATTTCGCAGAGATTGCAATATTATCTTTAGGTTTTACACTAAACTGTATTTTTAGTACCATTATTAATCCTTTGATCACTTTTTACAAACCGACCTCGTAATTTCTTAAACAAAACAATCTCAAAACTTGCATTACATCACTTCATCAGCTGTAAGCATGATCGCGATAATCTACGAGTATTATCGATCATTCAAATCACTAGTTATCGATAAGACGTCATTGCATAGTGCACATGCCACCGCGTGCGGTTACCCAGTGGCGTGCGGCGCGCGCGACGAGCGATGATCTGACAGCGCGTGGTCCAAGTTATAAGAGGTCAGATTTGTTAAACTTCTATGACACTGTGTTAGAAAACTTGTCTAAACATAAACCTAGCATTTTCAATGGATAAACAAGCAAAACAGACGCTCATTTACTTGTACTAAGAGATACCTAGGTATTCTACGTACAGTATTGTCCAATGGACGACGAAACCAGTCAGCAACATCGTAATAAAATATAATGCGAAAAGAATATACAAATATAAAATTATAATTAATATAAAATCTTTTGTTACTTGATATTAAAACTTTATGATTGTCTTTTAGCTACCGGTGTTATTCGGAGAAAAAATATAATTTATATAGTTACATGGCAGCTGGCTTTCGCTTGGGTCGTAAAGGGATCTAACTGAAACAGTCATTATTTAGCAATTACCAGAAATTACCCAAGCATTTCCAATTCCTTCTCATTCATTTCTTGAAATTTTCGACAAAGTTTCTTACTTTTAAGGTCCACCGCAAAATCTTTCACTTTAAACCACACCCCACTTTCACTGCCAGATCAGGGATGCGCAGGAGTCTACCGACCGAGAAATCGATTCAGAAATCATTTAATTGCGTCTCGTTAGTGAGGCAACTAGACATTATGTACGTAATAGTACAAGCTGTCGTTGTGCTGCATGTAATCCAATTTCGTTGGCCTTTCACCTCTGATCGTATCTGTAATAAGTCGGCTAATATTTTGACCGGTCAGGAGTGGCCAATATTTCTTTGTTGAAAGCAAATCATCATTGTATATCTATGTTTATCTGGTTTATCTTGTTTTTAAATTAAGATCATTTGTCTTCTGAGCCTTTTGTTAGGCTTTTCCATACGCTGTTTATAAGTATATATATCATCATCGTCGTTTTGTGTAGGTTAAATTGTCAATGAACCATGTACACCCTGTTGTCAGAGTTGTGTTTTTATAAGTAATAAAACATCTAAATCTCTAATAATCCCTTTACCTTTGAACCGGGGACAATCCGGGGTGGAATTTTTGAGTAATTGTAATTTTTTAAAAATTAAAAAAAAAAGAAAAAAAATGGATTAAGAAATTAATCAATTTCTCAAAATTAATAATTCATTAATATATATGTAGCACAATTCTTTGATCATAAGTTACGAGTAAGTAACTGTGAATTTAAAAGATAACACTTCGATTGGAAAACATATATTTAAACAACGTTTTAAAACATATTCTACTGTGCTATAGAAATAATACTTTTTCAGTAAGTTTAAAATAAATAAATAGTAATTAATTGTCAAATGGCGGGTTTAAAAACTCTGACACCAGGGTGTGAAGGGTCGATTGCCAATGTAGCCTACTCGATATGATGATGATGAAATAATTTAAATCAAAAAAGCATAAAATAAAAGCAGAAACAATAACATAAACAGCCCATAAGCGTGTCTATTATATGGACGTAAGAATAACGGGACATGTTTTTATTTTTATTTTTTTATTTTATGTGTATTTTTATTGTGTCGTCCTTGTCTGACATACGTCCTTAGAAAGAGACGGAAGGCACACGGACAACTTAGGGTATTAAAACTCCTATATTCTAAGGTCTATTAAAAGTTGAATGTGATATTTTAGTAAAAGTCGTTTGACCTGAGGTCGACTTTCGACTTCTCGCGGTACAGCGACTTAGGGCTTTCACGTTTTCACTATTCAGTACCTAGGTCGGCTGCAGCACGTTCTAAACTTGGTCTTAGAAGAGATTAACCGAATGTTTTGTCCTTTTCTTTCCCATTTTTATGGTTTTTAGTTTAAATTTTAATTGCTAAGACCGTCGTAAATTTCGAATAAACATGAACCCGCTTATTCATAAAAAAATAAGGAACGTTTGTCTCATTTTAACTAAAATATGTTCAGTTTCGTTCTTTCACATCAAAAATCGATAAAACAAAATATATATTTAGTTAAAGTAGGCTTAATGAAAGATAATTATATTTTATGAATACGACAGTTAACCTGTTATTTTATATCTAAGCTTATTTCCATTTATACGCATTAAAATCTGTTAGCTTTCGAACAGCCACACTCAAAGTCGTTAATGAATGATATTGCAAAAACATAAAATTCGATAACTTCTCTATTGGGTTTAAATTTACAGTCATGAATATGGATTTACATAAACAATTCCTCAGTGTTGTTTTTAAATTCTGTTTTTTATTCTTTATTTTGATGTAAAAGTTTTTCAAAAACACATTAAAGGCCACTTATTTAAGTAAATATCTTACAGAGGTAAATGCATCGCTTGGCTATAAATATGAATTAATGGCGCTATCCTTAAATTAACATTACTAATATCTAACTAACAAAAAATACAAAGAGATGTATGATATATAGATGTAAATTGTATATTAAAACTACTTCTCTAAATTGCCAATTGTTTTTCCCCAACAAAATAGCAGAAATAGACAACCAAGGTCGCTATTGAAGAGGTTTTTCAAGGGCTTTGTCAAAAACAATATGACTATCAAATTAGTACGCCTCTTCAATGGATGATGAAATGAGTATCCCGTCGGACTTCCGATGTTTTGACTACTGACCTTTCTCTGTGTTCGAGTAGGGGTCAAATTGTTATATAAGTAGTTCTACCTTAGCTCATATGGTTTTTATTAATCACGAGCTTTTTCTGACAGTTATCCTGCTTAATATTCCCGCCCTTGCTCCGGGTGATGTCCAATTGGGACCAAGGGCTTAACCCAGATAGACCGACCGACCCATATATGGGATTTGTAAAATAAAAAATTCTACCTACATTACTTGATGATTTAAATGTAAGTTACATACATTTTTAGAAACATTATTAGTTTCCAGTTGATAAAATGTACAAATAACTTTGTGGATCGTATAGTTTTTCTTCTTTTTTGTCAACTGAATAAATTTAAATTGTCAATTGTAAAACATGTCTTCAAATAGGTCAGCTAAGGTAAGATGCTAACTAAAATTTTTTAAATCTTATATTAAAAATAAAAACTACAAAACATAACCAATTAATAATGCAAACAAAAAGTTTTAATAATTTTGTTTTCTGCATCTTTTATATCATCATTAATTTCTTAACCTTAGTAATTAAATTTTAAAAAGAAAATCTGGTTGATGTAATTTCAACAAATATCATTACATTGCATACCCTTTTAATCAAAACATAGTATATTGTAATGAATGTGGTCCAATATTTAACATTTAATCCACCAAATTACCCTAGCGTCTTACTGTGGAAGGTTCTGGAGAAGAGCGTAATATTTCCAAAATTTGATTACCTACTAGGTTCTAACTTACAGGGGCTACATTCTCATACAATAAACTGCAATAAAAAGTTACTGAAATTAAAAAAATCATGATGTTTTTTTAAAATTTTTTGCATGATGTGTATCATGAACTCCCATACTAAAAATATTTTTAAATTACTAAAAGACCTTTTTTTTAAATTAAAGTCAACAATTTTGCTTTAAAACGTAGATTAAACTTATTTTTATTGATAACAAATGTTGTACTAATATTTTATTGATTCATTCAAAACGTTTTATAGAAAAAGTAAAACGGAGCGCTAGTGCCGACCGACCCATATATGGGATGTCATTTTCCAGCTTTTCCAGAAAAGTTAATTTTTTTTACTATTTTTCCTAAGGTACTAGGGGCATTATAAAACAAATACAAAAAAAATGCATCTTTCTGCAAAGAAAAAAGTTTCAGGCTTATCTGGGTTAACGTGCCTTCCGAAGTAAAGAATAATCATTATTATCAGACAATCTGGTTCAAGCCTGTAATATCCTAACCAAACTGGAAACAACTAATCAAACTATTCTTTCCATAAGAATTTAACCCACCAACACAGGCAAAAGCCTTAACCACTGGTCCACGGAGGTAGTTGTACTACTTCGATAAACAAATTAGGTGATCCAAAGACAATACTGCAATATTCATATAAATGAAACAAATATACATCCATACTAATATTATTATAAGTGTGAAAATCTGACTCTCGGTCTGTTACGCTTTTATTTTGATTTTGATGAAATTTGGTATGAATATAGTAGAAGACCAGGGTCAAATCTAGGCTACTTCTTGACGCTAATATAATATGATTGGATTTCGTTTTGAAGTATTTATATTTAGATAAGATAGTCTTAATTTTTATATGAAAGCATAAATGTATTTTAACTGAGCCTATAAGTGAATATTTAACATTATCACAGAATAAGTAAATAGTAATAAAGTCTATTATCTAAAACAATCCCCATACGATTGCTTACATCGTCCGTCATTTCACGGATCGGCGAGACGACGTGATGAATCGTCTATTGCCAGTAATTGTGTTTTGATTATCATTTCGAAACTTGGCGGGTGTCGACCTTGAAGTTATTTGCAATTTCCTTCTCAGTTGCTAAAGTTTTTGGTAAAAACTTATTGGAAACTAGTTTTTAACTCCAGCTCCGCATGCGTACTTTTAAACGGAAACAGTATTTTATACGTGATAAAAAAATTCAGGAAAATTTGTTCAGAACGCGACAAGGGGTAATAAGGGGTCGTATATTATTCGTGTGATGATTTTCGGCGCTTTTAAACTATACTTAGTGAATATTATCTATTTGCTATATTGGTGCAAGTTTTAAATTTTTTAACATCATCCAATAAACACACTGTAAATTATTTTGTTTAAAACATCTTTCTGTACATAATCATTTTGAACGCGTTGTTGTATTTTGCTTGTTAATACAAAAAATGCGTTTATTCAAATTAATAAGTACTAGCTGTGCCCACGGCTTCGCTCGAGTGGAATTCCGTTTGTCTATCTCCACACAAAAAATCACATCAATCCGTTACTCCGTTTTAACGTGAAAGAAGGACAAACAAACAAACAAACTTTCACATCTATAATATTAGTATGATAGTATAAGTATATATTATAGTATATATATTATGGATATAGAAATAAATTAAACATTCCATAATTATATATTGGTTTATATAATAGCAATAAAATTTTACTGTTAATTTAGTATCACTGATTGCCAAAAAACAAATTACCGTATGTATATAATACACATCATATAATTTGATTTTCTTAGGTTAGTGTTAAATTAACTATAAAGGTTAATGGTAAAAGACGAATTAATTTCAAAATCGAAAGGGTTACAGGGTTATCTGCGGTTTTGTCGTAAACTTGACATTATCCACATTGATGATTTTAATGATTAAATGACGGCCCACACATTATTAGTTTAATTAAACTTTAATTAAATTAAAACAAATTTTAGGGAGTTTTTTTTTAATAATTTATGATATGGTTGCATTTCAACTCAATTCTAAATCCATACTACCTACCCAAATATACTTATACCAATAATATAAATGCGAAAGTCTGTCTGTCTGTTACGCTTTCACGGCTAAACCTCTGGACCGATTTTGATGACATTTGGAATGGATATAGTTGAAGAACCAGGGTCAAACACTACTTTTATTTAAATATCTAGTTAAATATAAATAGTGTCAGAACACACAGATTGTTCTAGCCTTAAATTAAGTTTGAAAATGTGTATTGGTATAACTAAATAAAAAAAAAATATCAAGCTAATTACATAAATAGATTACACTTTAATACCTAATTCTTTTTTCTGGAGCCCTATTTTTAAATGTGTGACTTATGTCGAATGAAAATCATTCGATATCGAAGAAAAGTTATTCGACTCGCCGATGTTGCGTGAGTTATACTTTTCGAAATAGCACTCCAGAACTTCCTAGTTTTTATTATTTCATGTTTTTCGTAGTAAAACCACAAGTAAAAAAATACTTTGACAATTGACTTACTAGATCCGTGATAAGAACATTTGTTTTATCATCGCGATCTCCATCACTGCAGATCTACTCGTGAGCGAAGTCTGCATGCTTGGGAAGAGACGAAAACGTATATTTTCGCAATTCGCGACCGATGGCAGATACGCTGGTAGGAAGTCACCCGTAAGCGGAAGATGATGTTATATTTTCGGAAGTAGATAATAAATAAATAAATATATAGGGACAAATTACACAGATTGAGTTAGTCCCAAAGTGAGTTCGAGAATCGTGTTATAGGATACTAAGTTAAGGATACTCCATACATCCAAGGCCAATCAGAATAAGATCATTTTCTCATATTTATAGAAACTATTCATTTAGATATTGGCGGCCGTTTAGTTCATAATTCTATGACAAATAGTCCTATCTTCTTCATAGCGAATCGACTCTGGAAGGTGTCATACTTAGGATACTGGGGACAAAAACTCCGCCACCGACATTGTCGGTGGCTTCGTATAGGTCCCCGAGCGTGCAGGCAGCTGGGCAGTATTTATTTTTGCCATTGAGTCGCGTGGTGGAAGGTTCGGCCAGTCTGCGTTACCGACTTGCCGTCCTCGCAGACTGTTGCCCAGGGTGGGACGCGTACTTTTCATACATGCGTCACTCGGGGAAACTTCCTTCTTGCACTTCTATCATCATTTATTCCTTGTCATCCTATAGTGTCATATAAAATTAAAAAAATAATGGCGGATGTTCCGAGTTTTTGAAATTAGTCAAAGGAATAAAATAAATGACTAGGAACTACTGAGTTTTCTGTAGTCCCTTTAGTTCCTCTGGCTGGAGGAACTACTCACTATACATAGTCTATTCACCAGGGCGTCAATTCTCTTATTTTACATTACAAACATACACACAAAAAAAAAAATATATATATATATATATATATATATATAGTGTAGATGTATATAGTGCACACTTGAATCGCAATTGGATCGCAATTACAACTTTTGACGTTTCTGGTATTCTGTTACTGATTCTAAGATCAATCGTATTCCATTGGCATGCCATTGAACGGCAACTGAAAAATTTTGCTAATCAAAAAATCATCACCTTTTTCAATAATCGGTACTCTGTTATTTATTATATTTAAATTTTTTCTGCTATTACCATTCGATTACGTCTTAGTTGCAATTAAATTGAGCACATCGTAAATGCATCGTAATTGAGTCGTAATTGAATATCAGTTGCATGGTATTTTAAAGTTTATTAGCGGAATTGACCCCCAGACCATTACAAACTCATCATAAACTATGGCTAGATTTTAATCGAAGAGCTAAACTTTTGCGATTCAACAAGACTACAAAAAACACAATTTTTCATTCTCAGAAATAGCACTTTTATCTTGGTTTGGTTTTGGGAATAACGTTAAAGTTAGAACGATTTGCCTGCAGGATTATTCCAAGAACAATTTTTTTATAACGTCAAAACAAAACAGATAAAATAGACTCCCTGTGTACTAAGTCTCAGTCTTTCAGCATCGCATTTCCCTATAATTGTTCGGTAGCCATCTCGAAGGCACGATAACTGCAAAATGCTACATCAATTTCACCACTTATATTTTACGAGCTCGGTCCCCGCTCACGTCGTGTTATAAGACGTAGTGTAATGAACCTAAATCTCTGTTACGTGAACACGATCACTTAAAAAGTGATTATTGATTAATTGCATACGAGTTTGTGAGTAAAATAATGAAGCAATCCAACTAGATTCGTCGAGGAATACCTTATTATTAAAGTTTTTTTTTGTCGTTTGACAAGGCAATAAATCTAGCAAAAGGAAAATCACTCGACTCGCCTGTTTTCATCGGTGAGTCACAATCCCAAAAATAGCACTCTAGGAATACGTGTCTTTCTCAAGGATCAGCTGCATATCTTATGTCAATCCTACTTAGGAATGTTGTTAGTCTGCCAAAACTATCTTTTTCCTATTAAGTCGACCAAAAACGAATAAATATGTATTTTTAGTTTTTAAAATTTTCATTTTTATTGTCCTTTGCGACAATAATTACAATCTTAATTAGTATTTATAACACAAGACTCAAACATAGTGTAGGGCACATGATGTGTGTAATAGGCTACTTGACTGTGTTCACCTTTTGACAAAATTTTTATACGGAACCATACATACACTAAAAAGTAACCAATATCGAAAACAACAACAAAATTGGTAATTAATTAAAGCAGTAATTAGCATTTAAAGTTTTATAATGAAGAAAAGTGGGAGCGTGGTGGGGACGTCTTGCTATCTCTTTTGTACTTACAAAATCAAGTGGCAGTGACGTCACTCACTATTAAGTGCGTCCTTTTCTTGTTTCTTGACAATTTCCCCTTCCACAGGATTTCAAAGGCTTATAACTTATTTAATATTGAACGGATACAAAAAATTAAAATATAAAAAAAAATTAAGTCAAGTAGCCTATTTGTCTGACACTGTTTTTGGACCTCTAACTTTTAAATATTGCTTTGATTCTACGCAAGATATGAAATGAAATGAAAATGAAATGAAATGAAATGAAATGAAATGAAATGAAATTGAAATGAAATTAAATTAAATTGTTTATTTTCAATATAGGATATAAATATCACTTATTGACGTCAATTTACTTATATTAAGTTTACCACCACTTCCAAAGCGCAAGTGGAGAAGAAGCGGCGCCACAAACTCCACTGCAGCATTTTCTCCAAAACGTCAATTTACAAATAAGAAAAACTTTCGTTAATTACCTAGTTAAATGAACGAATTCACATGTTTGTCAACATTTAGCACAATGGTTATTTCAGATTATTTAAATTAAATAAAAATTTATTCAAAAAATTAAATATTATAGTATTACTACCGTCAACAAAGTTAAAATAGGTTAAAATTCATATCAGCTAAAGTATTACAAATACATGTACTGTTTTCTACTCTATGCTTTTACTTAGGTACCTATTTATGTAAAGACACGAAAACCACTCTCTCTTATCCTTCAAGTTCAAATGTCGACCGGCGAAAGTGGACTCCTACAAGTATTGTTCACTAGTGGTCTAACCTGACTGCACTTGGATTTTACGCCCATTCAATCGAAGGAACTAATAGTCTATTCATTGGGCTGTTTTCAATTGACTTTGTATGATAATGTGTGTATGGATGGGCAAATAAAAGGTTGTTTGATTGAATTCAATATTTTAGATAGTTAAAGGTATAATGCAAGTTAAATGTGACTAATGGAAAGTTAGTGCTAGATACGATGTTATAATATATATATGCTATATACATTATTATAACATGTTCATTGTTCAGATTTAGACTTCTCTTTTTCATCTAAGCGCGGCCTCATGTGGTTTGCTTTGAGCTCAGGGTCCGCTTTATTGTTTTTGCAATATTAATGTCAGAGAAGTCCAAAGATTCTAGTTTAATAAAGACTCCACTTACCTTTCGACTCAATATAATACTTAAGAATTTTCATAGCTTTACAATTTAAATTAAGCTAATTTTTTTAAATTCAAATTATTGACTTTTTAATAAAGGTATATTTGTAAGCGACTATCAGCAAAATCATAGTGATTCTGAATTGCTGCTCTAACACTAACACCTTTATGTACTACCTATGTTTTTACAAATAAATGATTTGATTGATTGATTGAATCTAAAAGATTTGTTTGTTATTTTTTTAACTATATGTTTGTGTCTCATTTACGTACTACATTTTTAACAATCCAGTATAGTTTCTACAACAAATTGACAAACAATATAAAAAAACATTACTTTGAATCACACAAATTAATAAACATTTATTTAATAATTATTATATTCTTTGATCTCAAAGAACCCACATTAATATGCAGGAAGACCTTTTGACCAGCTGTGAAAATGACAAGCCGTAATAAAAGTAAAATACGCACGGCCGATTTCCGGAGACCACGCAATATTTCACGACTTCCGTGAGACTGAAAGTAACGAGATTCGTGATTTATGTTTCGGTGAATATCATGTTGTTAATCCCTTGTATGGTGTCACCAACTGTGATATGTAAAATAATGAGTGTACAAATAAACTAATGAATTATAGAGAGTGTGAAAGTCACCGATCGTAGCTCAGCGGATTAGTTCTTTGACGCGGAGAATCAATGGTCGATGTAGCAGAAAGATTCTCGAATGGCGTCCACTAACCGGCAAGCGCAGCGTTGGACATCCACTGACGCCGACACAAAATATAGATTTATATGGTACTAACTTTTTCCCGCAGCTTCGCCTGCGTTAAAAAGTAGCCCATGTTTGACCCCGGGTCTTCAACTATATTTTAAATTTCATTAAAATCCGTTCAGCGGTTTGGCCGTGATAGACAGACAGACTTTCGCATTTATAATATTAGTATGGATAGTATGGATTATCCCCAGACTGTGAATGGTGAATGATTTTAAAACATTATGAAGTTTTGTCAATTTATGCTGAGGTATTTATTCTTATGTTTTCGCGATTGCTACACATTAAATTAAACTATTTTATACGTGTTTATTTACTTCATTATTTTACACCTAACATTTCTAATACTTTACAGCATTACGAATTATTTTAATGTGATTTTAAAACGTTGCGTTATCTTCTGGGCGTCCATGACACAATAAAAAATACAATCACAGGAAATCTTTATAATAAAACGTTAAATCTATTTATTCAATTAGTGTACAAATAATACTTAATAATGATGATTGAAATATTTTAAATGATTAAGTGAAATGCAAACTGAAATCAAATAAAAATAGAATTTCTTTAGAAATAAACAGCTCCCTTGTACTGTCTTTTCCTCTTATGTATAATCCTTTGCATCTTTATTGTGTACATGAAAAAAGTAAATAAATAAAATTATTGAATGCTTGAGATTTGTTATGAAATTTATGGAAAATTGCATAATCATTACGACTCACGACCGCTATTAGATAGTCGTAATTCGATCGGATGGACGCAGTTTTTGAAATAAGTGTAATGATACTAATTTATGTAACTTAAAATAAATCAAAAGTTAACAAGGACAAATTGTTTACTAAATATTTAAGTATTTATTTTAATAAGTTATCGGTTTGTGTTTTGTTTGAGTAGGTTTTTATGTGTAATTTTTAACTGAATAAAATAATAAGTATAGATGTAACGATTTGCGGGGACCACATAATTTGTAAATATTAGTTTTTTATTTGTTTATATAGTTTTTAGTTAATTTTTATTTTTGATTGTATTTTTTTGCATCATAAATAAATAAATAAACATGTCCATAGAGAAGTATAGAGTTAAATCACAGAGATTGAGCTATCCCCAAAATAAGTTTGGGACTTATATCCAGATTATTGACATATATTTTTCTTCGTTACAGATAAGACATGCGGTGGAAGGGAGAAGTTTCGGGAACAAAAATGATATCCAGATTATTACTACTGTTCTGCATAACAATGTCTATCGGTAAGTGAAACATTAATAAGCACCAAATATTTTGTTGTCAAGATGTCAGAGAGAGGAACTCGATAACTTAGCGGTGCATGCGTGTTCGCAATGATAGAGCGTGTCAAGTGACGTCTAACTTGGTCTCTCACTACTAGTCGTATTTCGATCTTGGAGCCGTACTTCAGAAGGCATCTTAATGCTTACTACGATCTCTAAAAACAGACTGTGCTACGGAATCTCGACATATGCTATCCCGGCAAAAGTTGAGTGGGCTAAGGTTAGGTTAGTTTTGAACTGTTTTGTAAATTCTTGACAGAAAAATTCAATGTCGAGATTCCTTGCATCGGGTTTATGTGAGTCGAGATATTTCGTGCTTACGTGTATCGACCTGGCATATTCGAGTTTTCATAATGGACTCCTAAAACAGGGTAAAAACGGGTGAGCCCTGCCCTGCTTTAAGAGATGGTGGTAAGCCTTCTGGCAGCGATTCTTAGAGCGCAGTCATTAGGCTATGTTAGGCAGCCTAAAAAATATCAGTATTTCACACTAACACACGCAGCTTATGATCCTAATGTTCTCTTATCCCTAAATATAAAGGGTTACCGAGGTCAAACAGGGCAGTGTCGCCATTGCAATATCTATCACCGCCAAATCTAGGACCATGACAAAAGCAATTGTATAAGCCTAGTTAATTTTTTATTACCCATACTTTCAGGATGTTACTTCATGTAATACTTATTTCCTGTTTTGCTTTTTGCAGAGGCCTCTTGAAGAACAATAAGAAATTTATAATAACCACTTGTCGTATGGGTAAACAAGGTTCTTGGTCCTTTACATATGAGGACAAACATGCTAAATGTCAAATGGCACATAACATAAATCTCATAGATAGATAAATATTAGACAAACACTAAATAAAGCTCTATATTATTACGACACCCACTGTTTGAGAGATATGATCCTAGGACAGTTTCTCAATATTTAAAACTGAGGAAACTTGCGAAAGCTCGAATCGAAGAGCTTAAGATTATAATTATGTTGAGTTGTACTATTAGAAAACAGTTAAGGTGCAGAAGTAAAGTTTTGTTCTAAACAATAATCTGACCACAACAGAATTTCCTAATTTATCGTCAAAATCAATAAAAAAATAGATATTTTATTGATTTCGGGGGTAACTTTGCGGCAGTTAAAGTTACAAGTATCCACCTATTACTGTTAGTCCTAACATGCCCGCCACCATTTGTTTGCTAACTTAATAAGCTAATAAAAAATAGATATAAAATTACAGAATTAAGTGTGTAAAATACCTTTATACTTCTGATGTTTGAACCGTGTTACGACGACCGTGCGGAGCCAGTCGTTCCGTGACCACGGCCATTGTAACACGGTTGAAACGTCGAAAATATAAAATATATTTTACACACTTTATCCTGTAATCTTATGTTTAAAATAGATTTGGCGCATCATCATTCTCTTAGCCTTTTCACACTTGTATTATATGCAGAACTAGCTGTTTCCCGCAGCCTATAATATATTCCAGCCCGCCTGCGGTATATAGCCTATGTTACTCAGGGTGAATGTAGCTTTCCAAAGGTGAAAGAATTTTTGAAATCGTCACAGTAGTTTTTGAGTTTATTCATTACAAACATACACACAAAAATACAAATCTTTCCTCTTTATAATATTAGTGTAGATAAGCCAAGGAGAGATATTTAATTTTAGATCTATGTTAATCTTATCTACGCTTATAAATAATCTTTGTACAGAAAACAGATTTGATTATTTTTCTGTACTTTTAATATTTTTAGAGACTGTTGTCGCAATCGCTCGAGGGCAATTGGCACTTGTCATAATATTCACTGAATAATGGACGTTCAATGGTCTTTGTTAAGTACACCCATTTATTTAAGGAAATAAGATGCAAACAATCCTTGCTAATAAAATGATTTATTAACCTCTATCATCATCATAATCGAAGGGTAGAAGCGCCCCTTCCCAAAAAGAGCTGGCTTGTCGCCGCAAAGCAGGATATGCGTGCTAATGGACTCTCTGCTAAGGATGCTGAAACCGGGCGAAGTGGAGACGTAAAACTAGGAAAGCAGACCCTGGGCTCCGAAGCAATCAAAGGAGGATGCAACTGAGACTTTTATCT
This sequence comes from Euzophera pinguis, assembly GCA_947363495.1. Lineage (NCBI taxonomy): Eukaryota > Metazoa > Arthropoda > Insecta > Lepidoptera > Pyralidae > Euzophera > Euzophera pinguis. The sequence goes on along the minus strand of OX376174.1, from coordinate 11,571,090 downwards.
TACAAAAGCGAGCAGTTCGTGCCATCTATGGTTTAGCCCCAAGGGAATCTCTTAGGGAGTTGTTTAAAGAAATAAATATATTAACAGTAGCTTCTCAATATATATTTGAAGTTATCATGTATACGAGGAAAAATATTACTACTTTTAGAAAGAACTCGGATATAACTGATAGACCCTTGCGCAATAAAGATAAATTATTTTTACCTTCCTATAGACTGTGTAGGGTTAAAGACTCTTTTGTGGGGAACTGTATACGTTTCTACAATAAGCTTCCTGAATCAATCACTAGTTTGCCTAATGGACAATTTAAAGCCCATGTTAAAGATCTACTTTGTAAAAAGGCTTATTATAGTACTGGTGATTTTCTTAATGACAGGAATGTTGAACTTAAGCTTGGTGCAGAGTCCTCGGCAAATTGACATATCATTATATGTTCTGAAATTTTTTGTAAATTATTATTAAATTTTTTTAATCAATTTTTATTTAATTTAAATAATCTGATATTTTGCTAAATTTCATTGTGCTAAATGATGACAAACATGTGAATTCGTTCATTTAACTAGGTAATTAAGCAAAGTTTTTCTTATTTGTAAATTGACGTTTTGAAGAAAATGCTGCAGTGGAGTTTGTGGCGCCGCTTCTTCTCCATTTGCGCTTTGGAAGTGGTGGTAAACTTAATATAAGTAAATTGACGTCAATAAGTGATATTTATATCCTACATTGAAAATAAACAATTTCATTTCATTTCATTTCATTTCATTTCATTTCATTTCATTTCATTTCATTTCATTTCATTTCATTTCATTTCATTTCATTGAGAGAACGCTAGGATGATGACGATCATCATAATCGGAGCTCATTTCCCTGTTGCTTCTTCAGCTTATGTTTCAGTGGACTTTGAATGCTAGCCTTTATTGAAATATATCGATCCTGGAGTTAAGTTAGCACGTGATTTAATTTATTTGATTCTGCTGCTATCTGACCTCCGTAATCCATATTACAGATTATTCAGGCTAAAAGGTATCTTGCCCACTAGATAGATAGATAAACACTAGTGTTAGAAGTAAGAAAAAAAAACCATTGTTCCTGCCTGCGGGGACTGGTGCGCGACTGGCTTCTCTACGTATTAGCCATTAGGGACGGCATTCGGGATTCAGAGGACGTGTTGCGTTGCGCTCTTATTTATTTATTCATTTAACTTTATTACATAATTGTAAATGGCGGACTTAAAGCCTGAGGCTTTATCTACCAGTCAACCAAATGGGCGATGCTGAGAAAGTTAAGTTATTTTCTTATTTCGTATTGTCGTGTCGATTAAGGTGTAATTTAAAAATATTTGTAGTAATTTCGCGTTGTTTTCACTTCTGTTCTCCTAAGACTAGCTTAAGTTTAAAGGTAGACAATCCTAATCGCGACTCAGACCCATGATCTTAATGTCCCATAAATCTCCGTCTAATAGCTAATTAGAGCATTTCTTCAACAATCAAATGTCGCAACATAATTTGGGCTCTATGGCCCACACATTAAGAATGCAAGGATGCACGCAGCCTGCATCCGCATTGCACAACCGGATTCGTCGAGTGCATTCTTTTAGCAGATCTTGCGATACGTTTATTGAATCGTTGGTTTCTAAACACTGAGCGGTGTAATGGGGTTTGGCAATTTTTCTTAGGGGGTTTGAGTTAAATCAATCAAAATCCAGGAGTGGTTGGGGATAGCAAGCGCAGCTGGAGGGCTATTCTTCAAAAGTGTAACTAACGCAAAATCGGCGAGTAGAATAATTTTTGTTCGTTATCGAACGATTTCATTTCATTTCATTTCAAGAAGAATGAAAATACCAAATATTTGGGGTCTTCAGAGCGGAAAAGTGCAGCATATTTTGCTACCGTGTCTAATTATCATCATTGTTATAACGTTTTACCGTACCGTTTCTAGTGCACATACATTGTACAGCACAGTCGATCTTCGGTTTAAGCTAAGAGCTTTATGTGAGTCAGTGAGATTTATTTTTATTTATTTATTCATTTTATTTAAACTTTATTGTACAAATACAATTGTAAAGCACAATAGGTGGACTTAATGCTAAAAGCATTATCTAACAGTAAACCTTTGGGTCAAGTTAGTTATTTAGTTTACATTTTGTTTCCACTAAAGGGTCAATCATGAAAACGTTCATATGATAGAAAGAAAGAAAGAAATTGTTTGATAACTTTAACTTTTTGTAATATATTGGTGCAAATTACGAAGGCCGCAGCAGGAGTATTGAAAAAAAACAAATTAAGTTATAAAAATTTATTTGAAGTATAAATGAATTTTCCAAAAATTATATTCTAAAATTAAATCTAAGTTCGGACGATGCTAGTATCGAATCGAAATATCGTATTTTGGAGGCACGAGGCGCCGCGCGCCGACTCAGCAATCACGCGGTGGAGACTTATGGACGAATTTTGCTAACATCGCTGCATCCAAATTGCACAAGTTTGGGGATACTGAAGGTCAGCGATACTCATGATAGCTCTCGCTATAACATGCAATCAAGAATTTTGCAGTTTTTTGTAAAGAACTACCAAAAATAATTGGGGTTAAAAAATAAACAGTAGAGTCAAAGACCAATACATATTTTTGTCCTATTTATCAAATTATAACACATTGTGTCCCATTGTATATTGCATTTCAAGACACCAATAATATCGGGCTGTTCTATCAAATCTATGAGCGATAACCCAAACGAGTTCCTTATGCCAGCCTTCTTTGGAGCGCCGACAGACGAAAACCGCAAACCGCTTGGTTCCTACATTATTCTCTAAGTGCTAGTTACGTCACTACATTGTCATATTATGTGATATTAAAATATCTTAGCCGTGTGGTTTCCGGCTTAATAATAGACCACTCCCATGACGAAAATATGCCAAATTATTTATCTAAATGATAAGATTGATTATTCATTTATTTACTGCATTGGCATCCACCCCGCCAAAGAGATAGCAAGCCATCCCCATAACTCTCCCATTTTTCTTCATGGGAAAATTTTTATGTTAATTACTGCTTTATTTATTAACGAATTTTGTTGTTGTTTTCGGTTACTTTTTATTCGGTATATTTATATTGTTTTATATACAAATATTGTCCAATTGTCTTATTTATTGTCGTAGCTTTTTCCCGCAGCTCCGCCTGCGTCAAAAAGTAGCCTATGTTTGACCCCGGGTCTTCAACTATACTCATACCAAATTAACAAGTGAAAGCGTAACAGACAGACAGACTTTCGCATTTATAATATTAGTATGGATATGGATAAGTAGTCAATTAACCTTTTATTAGCTAACAGCTTGCGCAAATTCCTCTTTACTTCTCTTCTTCTTACAATTACACTATGGTTAACTGATAAAGAATGCTTAGCATTAAATCCACCAATTGTTATAAGTATTTGTACTTGTGAAACAATAAAGTTTTAATAAACAAATAAACACTCCGCAGTTCAAAATGATCGATAATCTCTCATAATCGCATTCTTACCAAGGACGTTAAAGCCACTTTATTGTTAGTTAAAATGTTTTTCAACAAGTTTCAAGTAAGTTGTAAGAATAGCCGTATAACCTCAATTATCTGAACCGAACAACTCGAAACCGAACAAATCTGAGGCCGATACAATCTTATTGTTTAAAACTCGTTAAAACAATTGGCGTGGGCGTTAACTTTAATATTGGTGTTTATTTGAGTGGTGGTAGCGTCAAAAATATTCAACTATTATTTTACACTTTCAAAAGAAAATGCTTTTTTGTTTGTACTTAGTGGTAAATAAAAGAAAAACAAATATCAATCTCGTCAAAGACCAATAAATAAAGTTTTAATTTATTTTATCTAATCACATACTAAAATTTTAAGATTAAAAAATTAAAAACGGAACTTGAATGTCAGTCATTGTACACATGCCATGAAATAAAATTAAATTATGATACAGCTCTTGTATGGAGAACTGTATCATAATATTACTTTTTTTCCAATAAAGTACAGCTTGAGCTGGGCCAAGGAGGTTGCGATGCGGTTTTTATTTATTTATTTATTTAACACTTCTTTGCACACAGTGTAATACAAATTAAATGTTACATAAAATGTAAACACAGTATGTATACAAAAGGCGGCCTTATCGCTCAAGCAATCTCTTCCAGGCAACCTTAGGGTAGTTTGAAATATAAAGAAAGGAGAGATACGGATATGGTGCATAAAGAACAGAACAGCGCTAGGCAGAATAACAGAAGTACACGATACATAAACTACTTAAAATAAATACTAATATACGTAAATAAAAAATAAATAATTATGTATATATATTTATACTAGCTGTGCCCGCGACTTCGTCCGCGTGGAATAGTTATTTTGGGAATCATGGGCGAGCGCTCATCACGCGGCACGTGTGAATTTTGTTTCAGAGTTATTTTAAAATTGTATTATCTTATAAGATGTTTATTGAAATTAGGTGATGCCAAAGACAATTTTGTTCACAGTTAAATACTCTTAATCAATAACACATTTATTTGGATAAAGATTATTATTATTATGTTGATACAACAACAATAAAAATTTGATTATCATAAAAACGGTTATTGTGAGTTAATCTTAAAAGATAGACATATACTGTCGCGGACATTTTTTTATATAATTTAAAGAGGAATAATTCTTTCATACATATTTTTTGGGTATCTCGAACGGTTTTCGCTGCGCACGCAACGGAAGCCCTCAAAGATGAATAATTTTCCCCGTTTTTTTTCCACATTTTCGACTGTTTCTTCGCTCCTATTAGTCGCAACGTGATGTTTTAAAGCCTAAAGCCTTCCTTGATAAATGATCTATCCAACACAAAAAGAATTTTTCAATTCGAACCAGTAGTTCCTGAGATTAGCGCGTTCAAACAAACAAACAAACTCTTCAGCTTTATAATATTAGTATAGATATAATAAATAAACTATAAAAAAAAGAGAAAAAAAAAAACACGAGAAGTGGAGACTGAAACAAGATGTACTGAAAAGGAACAAAGCTACAGTGAGGAAAGAAAGTAGGACTTTACTTGCGACTTAAAACTGGCCGGAGATTGAGCCGTTCGAATAGGCAGTGGAAGGGAATTCCACAGTCGCGTTGCCTTGGCCGTAAAAGAATCAGAGTAGAAGGTAGTGAAGTGAGCAGGAGTTCTTAGGCGTAGATTTTCGGCACTACGTAATTTACGTTCTTGTTGTTTTTCTACAATGCAACCTTCTTCGTCCTTTATAATCTGTAAACGCGGCCAAAAAGCGAGCGCGATCAAGATCAGCAAAGGATTCCATTTCAAAATTAGTTTCTATTTTTAAAATATGTCTGAAAACGTTGTGATGTTGAAGAAAATCTTACACTATTCTTATTATTTATCTAATTTAATGACATTAGAAAAATAGTCCATGAAACTGCGCATAATTAGGTCTTACAATACTGTAATGCTATTACACTCGTATTCTAAGAACCCTTATTATGCAACAGTTTCATAAACTACTATATGATTATTATGCTTAGCGTCATCTTTTTCCGTTTTCATCTCTTCTTTTATATATGTTTATGTATAGTTATGAATACTGTATGTAAATCTATGTATGTTTATTTAGCGGTAAGAGCTTTTTTTTTCTCTCATTGTATTTTTAAGATAATTCGTGCCGCACATAACTTTTCGGTTTTTCCTAATGGTTGACTGGCAGAGAATGCTTTTAGCATTAAGTCCGCTAATTATAAAAGTATTTTTTTTTACTTGTGGTACTTGGCAATGTACTCATAACCTATAACAATAAAAATAAATTCCAAATTGAGTGTTATTTTTGTCCCATGTAGATAGCTAGTGAAGGCATGACCATAAAAATATATGGTTACTAACACAACTTCTTTTTTTTTAATTTATTACCTAAAGTTGAAAGTATGAGCAAAATTTGCGGATATACTTTATTTTGTTTAATATGAAATTAAATTAAATCGTTTATTTTCAATATAGGATATAAATATTACTTATTGACGTCAATTTACTCATATTAAATTTACCACCACTTCCAAAGCGCAAGTGGAGAAGAAGCGGCGCCACAAACTGCAGCATTTTCATCAAAACGTCAATTTACAAATAAGAAAAAAATCTTTCCTTTATTAACTAGTTAAATAAACGAATTCACATGTTTGTCAACATTTACAAAAACAATAACAATAATAAATAACAATACTTATATTTTATTAGCAACTTCGTAAACAAATAGCAGATATTTTAAACATATTATCACAGGATTATCATTAGAGATTACAGTTCCATGTACTTTTATTTTATTTATAACTTTTTCTTAAAAAATATATACTTAATTTAAACTTGATAAAATAAAATTTCTGTTCTTTACACACAATTAGGTTACTTTCTTTTGAACTTATTGTTTCGTGTAAATTTCTAAATGTTTTTTGAAATATTAACACACTGGATTATACGCGATATCTTACAACTTTAGCGCGCTAAAAGAACCATCTCTATTAGTTACTTAGTTAACTTATTATTTTGTACTAAAATAGGTAAAATACTAAATATAAATATTTTTTACAAAATATAAACATTTTTTACAAAATATTTTTTTTTACATAATAAATATTTTTTTTTTCAAATTTAAATTATTTTTATTCAGATATCAAAGATCCATAAAAGGTGTTAAATTTGATTTAAAATAAATAAATAAAGTTTGTGTTAGTAGAGAACTAAAATTACAGTTTTTTATTCTTCAATATTTCTAAAAGTTCTTCAGCAACATTTTCAGTTTCTCGCCACAATAACGCGTACTTTAATTCACTGTACAATACAGGTCGCGGCATCTTCTCACGACTTACTGAGCAATTTATCGATTGTTTGCATTGCGATATTTGTTATCAGATCGCGGACAGTAAAGCCTTGATTATTTTATCGGTTTAGAAATACGTAGTCGAAATACACGACTCAAGAAAGATGGCTTATGACGCCTAGTTTCACATGTCTGAACTGAAATCTTTAATTGAGTACTAAAATACCCATATATTACAGTAAAAAGAGTATTCTAATAAATAATTTCAACTAAACAGCGCGTGTGTAGGTCAAAAAGTTCATTTCTGAACACTTGGTCCAACAGCTTTGTCCGATTTTTTTTTATACAACTAACCTATGAATTAGCCTATGAAGAGATAGGACGAAGTGAACTTTTTTTCTAAGGGACTCCGACTAGGAAGAACAACTGTTTTAGATAACACTTGGTCCGCTGTACCTTCCGTAATATCTTTACCCATTTTAATGGCGATCAAGGCACTGGTATTCTAACTGGTAGATAAGAGTGATCGCGTACTGACTGATTTTCTTAGCGTGTAGACTTTAACAGACGAAATTCTACCGTGGCGATTCCAGTCCATTCCTGGAACCCCGTTTGCGAAATGTATGACTTACACGAATTCGATGAGTCGAATGATTTTCGCTCGTTATTTCGAAAAACTCGCTCGAAAAACTTTCGTTTATATTCGCCATATGAGTCATCCACCATACATTCCAAAAATAGCATTATCGATGTTGTTCAGCCAAGACTTATGTACCTCTACTATAAGGAACGTCGTGGTAGTTTCGATGATCTTTGACCCCTACACGTCTTTTTTTTAAATGTTGAGTATGCTTTATTTCCCCATAATTCATAACCTTGGACTAGACCTACCGACAAGCAATTTTATAAAAATATTTTAACGTAGTATCTCAGTTACATAAACAGATTAAGCTTATCAGTGCGGTCGCTACTCTAATCTTTTTTGTTTTTATACTTGACGTTATAATAAATTACTATAGATAGTAAAAGCTCAATCAATCAATCAATTAATCAAATCATTTATTTGTGAAAACATAGGTAGCTCAATGACTATTATTGAATTGGCTTTAAACATTGGTCAAGTTAACTTGTAAGAAAACATTTTTACATATAATTTATTGAAACTTACAATAAATAATACAAAATGCAATGAGTATCGTATTAAAAGCGAACTTATTGCTAGCTTTGTCAACATTTGCTGTTAGTCAATATTGTAAGATCTGATAGATTTTGTTAATATTTTTAAAAGAATCTGTAAATAATCTTAAAGATGTAACATGAAAAAGTTGAGAATAAGTTTGTCTGTTTATGATGAAATTGTCAAAAGTTAAGCAAAAGTTAAATGTTTTGTTAAAAAATGAACTCGACAGTTGACAGATGGCAGTCATGATTTTTCGTCATTGATTCAGCGAATTCGAAAAGAAAATAATAAAGTTGAAAAGTGAATAATTTATGAGAAAAAGATGAGTAAATAGAAATACAAGTTTTCAAGAGATCTGTAGCAGTTTTATTCGACTATCCTCACAATATTTACTTAAATTAATAGTATGGAAGAGATATTTTTATCTAGTTTGAGAATATTTATTCAGATACTTGCCTAGGATGACATCGTAAAAAAATTTGAACAAGGCTACGTTAGAGGTAAAAATTATTTACTGATTCGACATTTTGCATTAGACAGTCTCTACATTAATATTTTTAACAGTTTTTTTTTTTTAATTTTAAGCAGACCTCAAGATGTGTTTGGTGTTGTGAATTCAAGAGATTTGGAATATAAATAAATATAGCTTTCGCATGGGGATTCGCTCCCATTCATTGGACTCATAATATATTGTACGCCTGGATGGCAGAATTTGGAGATTACTGTTATTTTTATTGACATCTTACTTGTACCTAAATTCAAACAATAAAGGCCTTTTATCTTTATCTTTTATCTTCGCACATTTATTTTCTCCATATCCGTTGTATTGTTTGCACAAATATGGATTTACTTTAGTTCTAGTTTCTCTATTTACAAAATAACATAAGAACTTCAGTTGCTCTTAACAATGAACAAAGTTAAAAATCTTTCATAATATTAGAGCAACGTAATAATGTTGTAATTAGATAGTTAAATGTGAGATCACGACTCAATAACGACTAGATACGTGATGATCTGATTACCTGGAGAAAAAAAAAGTTAGTAGGTGTAGGTTACGCGTTACGCTAATATACGTTCATATTGATTGAAAACGCGGTCTTAATGTGCAGTTACAGAAGTACTTTTTTTTACTGTTACTAGCAGTTTTGCATACTATCACTAAACTGTCTACATACCACGGATGAACGTCAAACTCGGATGCACTTGTAGCCAACGACAACATCGAAATGTCGAATGAAAACCTATCGAAATCGATCGAAAATCATTTGGCTTTTGAGGGAATCACAGATCTCAAAAATAGCACTACAGACTCTGTAAATCTCAGGAATTGAAATTGGCATTTATAGCGTACTAGCTGTTTCCCACAGCTCCATCTGCGTCAAATGCACTATGCCTAGCCTATGTTTGACCCCGGGTCTTCAACTATATCTATACCAAATTTCATTAAAATCCGTTCAGCGGTTTGGCCGTGAAAGCGTAACAGACAGACAGACTTTCGTATTTATATTATTAGTATGAATGCTGGATGACAAGGATCTAAAATCGCGCAATCATTACGGACACTCATGACGCCCCATGCCAACGCGCTCCACATCAAAAAAAAAACATTGAAGAACACGTTTCGTGCAGTCATTCAAATATTACCTACATGCATAGGTAGTATGACATAACTAACTACGACAATGCCTGCCTATAACTGTAATTACCTATAATCAATACAATAGGTACCTGTGTTCTCATTGATCACATCCATTCAACGCTAAAATAAGCGCACGTACAGTCATTGATCACCAACTAATGATGGCGACTATACCTATCTATTATCTATGTTTCATCTCAAGAGGTTATCTAACATATAAATTATTAATATACGGAGTAGAAAGCACAGGTCGCTTTGTATAACATTATTCATAGAATTCATTATCAATAGAATTTATTTTGTTGAACGATAGTTTCCTAAATTAGGATCAGATTGTGAATATGTCTATTGTTTCGGTTTGCATGAAAAGTGAAGCGGTATTAACATTTCTAGATAAATACGCCCATCTTCGGTAGGGTTGTCAATTCACACATAATTTTATCCAATGATTGACACAATTGACACCCCACGTGGGTGTGTCTTGATGTTCAGATTTAGATTATTTATTTTAATACAGGTGTAAACCTGGCTGATTATATGTCAGAGGTTCTTGAATAATATTTTTACCTCTTTCGTAACATAAAAGAGTTCTGATATATAAATGCATGTAACATATTTTGTAAACTGTACAAAATACCTAAAAGAACAAGTTAAGCCTCTTGAGTCTTTGGAGTACGGTGGGAGCGAGGGAGAGTGTTATGTTCGACCGCCGCAAAGGGAAGATCTTCCCGCCAAGCGAGGTGGTATGCCTGAGGAACCACGGCTCCGACAATGTTCTGTCGGAGGCTGTATTTGTGCTCTAATCCGTAGAAACTTCGATAGCGCGATTTAGTCTTCCATTTAGGGTTCTTGTATGGAACTTGAGATTATTTGCTTTTAGCGCCATCTGTTAAGTCCTGTAGTAATTACTTGTTGGGCGACAGTGTCGCTACAAGACTTAATGGCATAACTGTGTCACACAGGTAACGCCCGCATGGCATCTCTACTTATTTGTGTGTACTTCTTTATCTTGAGCTGCTCCGTGCTTCTAAAGGCACGTTTAGTTGCCAATTTTGCCCCCAAGTCGACCTCATAGGGCCACATTCACACGCCCGATTCAACAAAAACGATTGCCAATCTAATCGTATAGTTTCCTCACAATTTCTTCACAGACATTGACCTTCGATACAAAATAAACAATTATATGTTAACACCATTTATTTGTAATTGGCGAGTATTTATGTATTTACAAATGTCAAAGTCTTCATGTGAATGGACTACTCATCAGTCACTGTTTTTATAGTAAATACTGTCTGTTTCCCAAAGCCGCTCGCATGGTACTCCGTAAATTATGACATTCGAATAAAGATATTTGTATTTTGTATTTCATTCATTCATGTCGAGTGGACTTCATCGTCAGATTTTCTTAACCAAAATATCACGCCAAAACAAGTTTAAAGATTCACCGGGACTCGTTCATTCCCAATTTAATCTTCATTGCTTAAACTGTACCACAGAATTAATAATAGTTGTAAGTGAAGAGGTAACACACCCCGAAAACTACCATATTGCATAAGTTGAAATCTATATGCGTTTTTTTTTAAATATTCCGTCCGGATCAAATGGCGAAATGTCTCCGGATAGATACTCCTAAAGCCAAAAATCATCTTTTTTTATCACATAATCAGAGAGTTGGGCATCCAAACTGGACAATTAGGAAATTCTCATCTATGATCAGCGGGTTCATTTTGTAATAATAAAAGAGATATATACTGAATACAGATTATAGCGGTATCTAGATGAAAATATCGTCATTAAATGATTTACTATGTTTTCGCGATTGATAACAGACAAATGTTAACTTAGTCTGCCGGCGGCCATGAACGCTGCAAAGTGTTTGAAACGTCAGGTGTTAATAAATAAATCTACACTAATATTATAAAGAGGAAAGATTTGTATTTTTGTGTGTATGTTTGTAATGAATAAACTCAAAAACTACTCTGCCGATTTCAAAAATTCTTTCACCATTGGAAAGCTACATTCACCCTGAGTAACATAGGCTATATACCGCAGGCGGAGCTGCGGGAAACAGCTAGCAATTAATAAACGCGTTAAAAACGGTATTTTAATACTTTAATTTGATGAATATCGTTAATTATGATCTAATAAAAGAAATACTTTGATTTTCAGGTGGCTGTGAAGCGGCCCGAAGGCAGGCGCAACGACGAAAGGTAAGTTTTTTCTGTCGTTAGGCTGTATAAAATGCCCCGGCAGCTTAATAATCTGACAATGTTGGCTTCTAACACACCTCGGATCATGTTACTGTTGATGTAAGGCCTGTAAAAACGGCAACGGAGGTCAGAAAGGTTCTCAAATGGCGACCACGAACTGGCAAACGCAGCGTAGGGCATCCACCGACCAGATGGTCAGATGACCTGAAAAAGGTCGCAGGCAAACGATGGATGCAGGCTACTGCCAACCTATCATTTTGGAAATCATTAGGAGAGGTCTATGTCCAGCAGTGGGCTGACTGCGGCTAAAATGATGATGATGATGAGGTCAGACGGCAGTTGCTTAATTGTGATATCAGTACCACCAAATCTAGGACATGACAAAAAACGTAGACACCTAATGCTTAAGCTGAAAACTCAAAGAAGAGTTCTCGAGTGTTATTTTTGAAAAGTGTGACTCACGCAAAATCGGCGAGTTATATAATTTTCAACATTTATGTCATACATTTTAAAAATAGGGCTCCTAAATAAGTGTACAATGCCACTTCATTGAAAATCAGGACTAGAACGTCAACTAAAGCAAGTCATCTATCACTATTGTATAATCGCAAGATCTCAAACCATGATACACAATATACGCTGTAATTTGAACTATTGTCTTTCAAACTGTTACAACCTTCAGACCATGGATCATTAGAAACGAAAACTATTGGAAGGGAAAGTAAAGCAGATCACATCATAATGTTTCAAGTATGTACAGTGAGCCACATAGAGAAAATGCTGTAAAAGTATTTCAGTACCAGAAACCGAAAACAACTATTATTATAAGTGCAAAGGACTGTTACGGTTTCACGGGCAAACCGCTGAAAGGAATTTGATGAAATTTGGTATGAATATAATTGAAGACCCGGGGTCAAACATAGGCTACTTTTTGACGCAGGCGGAGCTGCAGGAAACTGGTAGTAATAAATAAATTTAAGCCCTGTGGAAATTCGGTAGTAACTGACAAAACACAAGAAAAGGACGAACTTAGTGTGTACTGACGTCATTGCCACTTGGTTTCGTGCGTGCATGAGAAAACTAAATAGAGAACATTTCATAGAATCCTGTTTTCAGCTAACCTTATCCTCAAATACTACTATTAGCATTAAATATTCATTTCAGAAGTTTATCTGCGGTAGTTTTGATAAAAGCGATATCAAAAGAACTTCTTTTGTTTGTAAATGGTGCAATAAAGTGGTCCTTCATTTATTCACTTTTGAGGTACCTGTATCCAGCCTCAGTTAACCTCACACTTTACATCTTGGGTAGTATACTTTTCTATGTGACTTACTGTACTGTACGAATTACGATTGATGAACGCACAGACAATATCGTACAGTAACTGTCGATACAGTTTTAGAGGTTGATGAACTGATAATTAAATTTCTACTCAGTGAACATTTGAGACATAATTTTTGAGATTCTATCATCACTAAGTAGTGAAAACGAAATCCAATATTACTCTAAGCTATTCATTCATACGCCAAGTGACTAATGAACAGTAATAGATAACTATGTATAGCATTAAAAGTTTCACTGATTCTCTACTAAGTGAGAAAATAGCACTTTACCAACATAGGTACTTGTCCATATTTTGGCGCACGTAAGCTTTCCTTAAAGGAAGATTTAGTTCCCCAGTTTACAAGCAATATTGTCATTAATGATCAAAACGTCATATTTTCCAGGACACTGCACGATCACCTGAACTCTACCTGCCAGCACCAAGCGCGGAGAGTCTTCAAGCTATTGCCCAAGCTATGGGAGCTGCTGGGTTTGAACACATCACTGAAGGAAAGGCACTGGTCAAGCGGCTGATACCCGCTGATAGCCAACCCGATTTGGACGTCGTCGAATATCAAGGTATGGATATAGGTGAAACTATCAGAATGACATTATTGGTGGGGCCACGAGTGATAAATCTTTTTGGAAGTCAATAAATTTTCTTACAAAAGCAAGTATTGGAAGAAGTCAAAAGCAGTTAGCAATGCTAGTTTTAACTTAAAGCGCAGCCACCTGGTGGTGGAGCAGCCTGTATGCAGTGGTGAAGACAGATCACCTATCTTGCTATAGCAGACCTACCTTCACAATAGGATCTGAGCGAGGCAAAAATTGGTCAAAGTTAATAATATATCTGTATAACTGTTACGGTAAAAGTGATTAATTGAAAATTATTGATAATTACATATATCTATCATTATTAATAATTACCGAAAGTCGAGGTAAACGTGATAAATCAATCACATTTGTCGGTGTTTATTAATAATATAACCTTAGTACCGATAAATGTAATAACCCTAACAATGTACCTTTAATGCTACGTCTAACGTACTAATATAACGCCTTAAAGTTACTATAATATACAACTTGAACTCTGTATCAAATCGCAGAGGTTTGTTGTGCGAAATTTTCTCGCTCTACAAACACCTTAGAATAGAAAAAAAAAACCTAACCTAACCTAACCTTGCTCGTGTGATCTCAGACAAGTATAATTGTAAGACTGTGAGTAATATTATAAATAAATACCTGCTGGTCAAAAAACTTTGAGTTTTATTTATCAAAAAACTTTAACTTTTACCAATGTGTGTAGTGAATTATTAATAATTACTACTAAAAGTAATTATTTTCGATTGTTTAATCACATTTATAAAACACGAGGTTATTATTAATAATGTTGTAAAATTATTAATAATTTTCAATTAATCAGATTTACCGTAACATATCCAATAAGACTAGAGAAGAAAACGTCTTTTAGGCAACTGACTAAACACAAGACAAAACTTAAACAGATACAAAGAATCTAATAGCCTCAGATCAGGCGATTAAAAATTGTGCATGTTGAGCCAGAAAATATATAACATACAAAAAATTTCGTGAACCATTATCATCACCAACTAACACCTTCAACTTATGCAAATATAATCATGCGCGATGAGTTTCGTATTTTCCTGTCCACGTGCGACCCAAAGTTAGTCTTGGCCTCCGATATTAAGGATCACTTGCATCTATCCTGCCCCACCTCTTGCCTATACACATATCATACATTTTATTAATTTTCCCGATAACCTTATAATTTTAGGAGTAATCGGCAAGGCGGGAGTGGACTTCCCGGCATACCCCAACATTCCCAGCACGGGGTTCAACTGCAAGAACGTGCCGACCGGGTACTACGCTGACTTGGAGACTGATTGCCAGGTTAGGATATGTTTTACAATCTAAATTTACATTCAGAAGATTATTTTACATTATTTTACGGATGTTTCACACCTTACTTGAAGACTTCCATGGTTTTTTTGGACAGTCCTTGTCAGATTTCGATCATCATCATCATTTCGTGTAAGTTACGTTGTCAATCGACCATGTACACCCTGGTGTCAGAATTGTGCGGCCTTTCGACTTCTGACGTGTTTCCTTTAACGACCACCGCATTGCGGGGCCCACGGCTTAGCGTGCCTTCCGAAGCACGGAATCATCTTTATTATCAGACAATCAGGTGATTCAAGCCTCCAATGTCCTAACCAAACTGGAAACAACTAAACAAAGTATGCTTCCCGTGGGAATCGAACCCACGACCCCCGGGCCAAAGGCGAACGCCTTAACCACTGGACCACGGAGGCAGTTAGTTAGACTTCGATTACATTTCATTAATAAATTTCCAGGTCTTCCACATCTGTGACACGTCCCGCAAGATCTCGTTCCTGTGTCCAAACGGGACCATCTTCAGCCAGTCGCACCTCATCTGTGACTGGTGGTTCAAGGTGGACTGCGCCTCTGCGCCCGCCCTCTACGAGTCCAGCGCCGAGTACTACTCCAATGAACAAAAGAAATCACAAAAAATCACTCAAAGCTTAAGTAAGAACTCCGACCTTCAACAAATTGGCAGCGACACCAACTTCCGAGCAGAATCGAGACGCACTTCTATCAATGTTCCTACAGCTACCGAACGCTTGTTGAGACATAGGCAGAGACTCCAAGGCGAAACCCCGACACCAAACACTAAACCGACCTCTAGAAGTTACCAAGCCTTCTTCGATTTCAACCCGACCCAAAGAACTCAAGCCACAACAGCCTTTGAGAAGAGAAGAAAGAATTTAGTACAACTGATTACAAATGGTTTTGGTAATGGTTCAGAGAGGAGTACGCAACCTACGTATACAGAATCACCATCGTATAGATCTACACCGGGCACGTTAGATCATAACAATATTCGGGAGATGCAAGTAGCCGCTGAAACTGCTTCGTTCACAAACAATAACAATAGACAATTTTTACAAGATTACAATAGCAAGAACTTTAGACCATACCCTGTTTATACTCCAAACTTGACGACAAGACAACCAAAATCCAAAAGCAATCCTAATTTGACTTCCTTATATGACATTCGTGATAAAAATGTCGATCAGGTTCAAACTACAACAAGTAGAAGGCCGGTGTGGTTCCATGATGCAACTACCAAGAGACCAACATTAATGCCATACACTAAAAGTTACACTACGAACACTTATGATAAAAGAGATCCCTATACAAGACCTGGAGTGTCTCTACTCAAAGATTTCTTAAATAAGAAAAGGAACGAGTCATTAGCGACAACCACCGAGGAAGTCAAGCAACCTACTGAAAGGAGTTTCCAACTAAACCTTGCTAATACTACTGATAACCAAATCCCTATTGAAACTAAAAATTCTTTTGAATCTGCTACTAAGATACCGGAAACGACTAGGAATGAATTTATACGCTCGAGTGAAGCGTCCATTGCTACGTCGCGATCAGATGCATTTACATATTTACCTCAAGTTACGACCGAGCCCTACCAAGAACGACGAGATAGGCTAATTAGAAAGTTAAATTTTGAAACTGCAGTCTATGGCACTACCCCTACACCACCAACACTGAACACAGAGAAGTTCTATGGAGATCAACCCAATAGACCAGGGCTCGTTGTCCCACCGTCGTTAACTCCAAAAACCCTTCACAGTTTAGCTATTTATTACGCAACAGCATTGGACAATCTATCAACTACTCCACCACCTGAGGAAGATACTCAAACCACATCTCCTCCTTTTGATGAATATGGAGACCATACTCTTGAAGATTCTTTGCCAGCCTTGTTTAGTCGACAAACTATTAATAAGTACAGTAACCTTTTCAGTAATGGAAAAAATAATGCAGAATTACTAGAAGAAATTAAATCTGATCCTAACGGAACATACAATGAATTAGTAGATGATTTGTCGGTTCAACAGAGTCAAAATCCTTTAGCAACTTCTCCTCAAATAAGAGAATTGGCACAAGTGTTTACACACGCACTTTCAGCATATCTTCAAGACCCTGTACAGTTCAGAAAAGCATTATCTGAAATAAGACCTACTCACCCTACTTTTGGAGATATGTTAACAACTGAAGAATCCTACAACACAGAACCAACGACAACTGTTAATGAAGATGATGATGAAATTTTGGGATTCTCAGATGACAATAGAATATCAAGGCCATCTTTAGTTTCACTGAGAGATTCTAAGTCACTCAAGCTTTCCACGCCATACCCAATTATAAACTCAGATAAAATTACAACGCAAACACAAGGATTCTCCAGCACCGAAACTGTACCTGTCACTTACCCAACAACTCCCAGATCTCCTTTCAGATGCTGTGGCAGAATTGCAGCTTCATACACTACACCAACAAGCACTCCGACCACACCAATTAGTTACACAAATACTGTAACTGCTAAGAATTATGGATTTGAAAGCAATGACAACCGAGACTACGTTTCCTCCACTGAAAACAGCTACTCAGCTCCAAGTTATATAGGAAACCGTAATAATATTAACGATTCACCATATGGTCAAGGTGTAAATCCCACTGAATCCAAACCTATAAATGAATATATTGAAGCGACTAATTTACCGTCTGCATGGGGAATTGATACTTCGCAAACAACCATTGCTTCTATTACCAATGGTCAAGCGAATACATTTGAAAGCAAAAAAATAAAGGCTACTACTTACATTCCAACCACCACAGCCGTTTATTTCACTGAAACTGATAGCGTTGAATTAGAGAATGAAGAAGAACTACAGAGGGCACATAGTCAATCTTTCTTAAGTCCTCAAGACAACGCTATCAAAAATCGTCAAGGTAAGAAACTTACGTTAGAAGACAGTAAACCAAGAAAGCCTTCTGAAGAATTAGAAGCACCTACTGTACCAGACAGTGACACAACCTTGTATCAGACAACAACTCAGTCTCCTGCCAAAATAACTGTTAGTGCAGAAGAATCAGGAGTTGCCACAACAGTATCGCCTGTTGTTGATAACACGTTCACATCACCAGATAGTGAAAAAACAACAAACAATTTCCACTGGTCAAGCACTTATGGTACTTGGCACAGTACTGTCGTTGATCCTTTTACTGTTAATGATGGTTTAAGCCAAACTACAGCGGAAGAAGCGGCTCAAGGCACACGTCAAACTTCCAGTTGGGAAACCAATACTGTGACTACAACATCCATACCATTATATACTGGACTTTTTGAACAAACTGTATCGCCATCAGCGAATGTGGAACTTACAACTCCGTCAAGTAAAACTGATGATAGATTTGGCAGATTTTTGAGGGAACAAACTTCCACAGAACCTGCGCAAGACATATCAACTATAGCAGAGACAGTAGTGGAAAAGGCGAAAGAAATAATGGGAGGGATGAATTCGACAACGACAGAAAAGCTAATGAATGTAATGAAGAGAACTAAATCAAAGACCGTAAAAAGATTAATTCTTCTTTTGGTCCAAACGTGCGATGATGATCACAACACGACTGCGGAGGCTTCAAAGAGAGCATTGCTCGAAGCTTTGATGGCAGTATCTCAGAAAGATATGGACGAAATCGCAAAGGAAGAACTTGAGGAAATCCCTATCACGACAGTGGACTACGAATCTGTAACTGCAGATGAAAAAAGAACTGATAGACGGAGAGCAAAAAGTTTGAACTTCGATGCCAGTGCAATCAATTCTCTGTCAAATCCAACAACAACCGAATATATTAAAACTACAGTTACTACGAGCACCGAGGCTCCTACAGAGACTATACCAGTGACAATAAGCACAACTAGGAGCCCTTTTCGAAGGGGTGCTAAGAAATTCCAAACAAAGTCAACTCAACCGGATATAATAAGAGTGGCAAAGGCTCCGTTTGTTGACATACCTAAAGCTGAAGCCAGGATTGCGCCAAACGGTCCTGAACTTAAAGGAGCATCAGACACAAGAGCCTTAGAACTATTAAGATCGTTGTACACAATCGCCGCAAGATGGGGTTGAAGTTTATTAATTTGTTAAATTATTGGACTTTTTAATTTATATTTAGGGGAACTGACCGCGTGTCAAAGTGCAATTAGCTCGAAAATACTCAAAAAATTCTAAAATCCCTAAATATAAATATTTTCAATTCAATTGTGATTTTTGTACATAGTATTTGATTTTCGTCACAAAATTAGAACTGAATGTTAATAATGCCTGTAATATATGAACCAATCTAGTGTAGTAATTGGTTAGGATTAATTCTTTTATTTTCGATTCCAGTTACTAAAATGACTTTTTATGATGTACCTAGTACAACTATCTAAAACGCAATGAACGATTCTTTCGCCTTCATATTATAATTATTAAGGTGAAAGATTGATTCATATATGTGGCTTCCAAAGTCAATTAGCACTGCACATCCCTGTATCGAGATTTTATCAAACTTCGTACCATATTTTGTCATTTTACTGCCTGGAATTAATAAGCAAACACAATTTATCCAAAATTGTTACACGATTTTGTGGTTTCATAACAAATGAACCTGATTAACTTATTATGTTTGTTATTATGAATATGTACTAGAATAATTTGTATTTTCCTATTACCTAGCTTAACTACAAGTCAAGAAACTGACAAGTAAAACAATACTGTATATCCGTGGCTTGTAGTTACTATAAGCGAGATAGAAGTATGTTACACGTTAGTTTATTGTTGTGGTAAATTCGTGCGCGTTACACCAAAAGATACTTAGTACGAGATAATAGACGAGTAAGACTTTAACCGGATGCAAAAAATCTGATTCATTAGAACCTATTAGTTTCTAGCGATCCAAAAGCAGTGAGTAGGCGCAATCCACGCAAAAAATTCTGCATCGTTTTTGGGTGTCTTTTAACCGTCATAGTAGGACCCTCTTTTTTCATTCATTAATTTGATTTTCGTTTTGATTTAAGGATCCAAAGACTCAAACCATTTAGCAATATTGCACCCCGTGTTCTACTATTTGTAAAATCCGTCAAATTTATTTAAAATTATGTCGTTGCTAAGGGAGCTACACAAATATAAGTACATACATACATTTTCAGTTTAATAAATTTTGACCCAAACATATTCTGGTTTTCAAAAGGCGCACACGAATGAGCCACAACGAAACGACTTTACTGAGTTACCTACATCGAATGTATCCTAGTTTTATTGTATTAACACTGCCACATTATTGTAAAATATTTGTAAGTAATTCTTAGTTGTAATGTAAGGACAGTTTAGTAAATTTTTACAAAATATTGTTTTACGTTTTCTTTTTATTCGATTCCTTGTTGTCGCCTTGGCTAGGGCTTCTTTAGCAAATCCGAAAAACCGTTTCTTTTACTTTTAGAAAAAAAGACGAAATTTTTCAAAATACAACAACGGCAGTCGTATTATTTTCTGTATTAGTCAGTCGACATGTTTTGCGACAAATCTCACCTTTGATGCGAGAATCGCCCCTAGTAGCTACAAAACAGATATCCATACTAATATTATAAGTGCGAAAGTCTATCTGTTCCACTTTCACTATCAAAACGCTGAACGGATATAATGAAATTTGGTATGAATATAGTTGAAGACCAGGGTCAAAAATGGCTACTTTTTGACGCAGGCGTAAACCTTTAAATCATCAATTTCTACATTACTTTTAGAATACTTATTAGAAACTACAACTTACCTGAATTCTGACGAAACCAACAGAATTTAGTTGTTAGGGCTTCTGGTAAAGCGGAATTACTCCATAACAAAGGAAACCCGATAAGAACGGACGGTAGTAGTAGGCAGCCTCCTCAATAGGTAGATCCTAGAAGCCATGGACAGGTATTATAATTATGACACGAAAACAGCTGTTGGCAATCACGCCATTCCCGCGGTGTTAAATATATCAACAAATTTTAAAATAACCGCAGAAACGCGAAGCAAAATAGCTAGTACTAGTTAATTACCAGTAATTAAATAATTATAATCAGAACTCACCTAAGCGGGATCACTAAGATTATTAATTCAATTATTAAATGTCACGGTGGTAACGTTCAAAATAAAATTGACGCGCGAATTAGAAAATTCTCGAAATGCGCCCGATCAGTGAGGGTTTCATAAATCTATGAAATGTTTTCACTCTACCAAATTATATACCACCCAAGCAAATTCTTCAAACACTTAAATAAAATGAGTATATTATAAAAATTCTCCCTCTAACCAGTACCTACTAATAATTAATAGTTTTTTTATAGTTTCAAGAAATTAATGGTCATTAACGACTATGAGTGCGGCTACACGACACGAGTTCAAAATGCTATCATAAATATACATTCTCTTTTGCTGCCACTGAATTTTGGAAAGTTTTTTATGGAATATATATTAGATTTTAGTATACATGTACCTACAAAAAAATAGAAAAACATTTCTAACGTAGTTAGATCGATATGCGCATACGTTGCGTTGGTGGCACGCAGCAAGAAAATTTTATGCAGATATCCGGAAACGCACCATTTATGGATGGTATTATGCCGTGGTTAGCAAACAACCGTTGGTCCTGGCTGCTATTTGGTGTATTACATTTGTGAATATATTTTCTAGTCTCAATTATATCTTCGTTTCTAAAAATAATGTAAGTATAATATGTTTATACAGCACTATAATCAAATAAGATTAAAACCCCACTACACTAGTGTACCACAATTAATGCGAAATGTTTTGCATAAAGCCATCCGATTCGGCGTGTGCCACTGAACGCACCATTTGAGTTGCCGCACCGAGCCGCGCAGATTTAGGGTAAAAATCGAGAGCAAATCAATGAAGAATGTTTCTTCAGCCGCCCGGCCGCTGCGACGTCTATGACGCAGATACGGTAAATACCCAACCCTAAGAGTTACACACACATTGACGCGTGTGCGTACGCGACCGAATCGTGGTAGTCGTAACAGGTATCGGGCTCGCCAGTGTTCTATGGAGTGTCCGGGGTGTGGTCACGGCTTAAAATAGCACTAGGACATGCTACACGACATCAAAAGAATGAACAGACAAGTAGAAATAAAAAGCCATTATTACTAGATAATAACTTTATTTTTCCCAAGTTACATCACTTCTTCCCCGCGGACCTGGTAAGGTATCTCTCGACGTCTTGGTCCGTGACCTTGTGTCCCGGCTTGAAGTAGCTCTTGGCTTTCTTCTTCTTCTTCATCATTAGTTTGGCGCCGGCGAGAGCACCGCGACGCTGTAAGGACTCGTAGCGGTCGCGGAGAAGGTTACCTGAGTCAAATATTCTCAAATTAAAGAAATGTACACCACGGTATACATTTCATGATTCACGAATCATCGGAAAATATGTATTTAACAGAAATGCAACTTGGAATGTGACGAGCACCGTAATTTGTTCCGCCAGTACGTACGTTGTTGGTTATTGTATGAATGAATGAATGAATTTATTTATTTCAAGTAACTAGGACTCACATTTTGTTAGTAGTGCTTATAAACTATGTTAGTATAAAAACTATAGAAATAATTTACAAAGGCCAATCCTGCACTATCCCCCCTATCTTATTGTACTGTTACACTACATGTGACGTCGTGCCTTCATCAACGGCTGCCTTTCCCCGCTTCCCCGCGCCGCACCCCCCCGAGGGCCATATATAAGCCTGCGCGCGTCCACCAGAAGGCTGCTCGGATCATCTCGTCATCTCGAAGTTAAGTGGCTGGCTATTTCATAGCGGCTGTCTGACTGGATCTCGTGCCTACTTCGATCTCACGACCCCTATCTATATTTCTTCGTATATCCATAAGAGTCTAAACTTGTAAAGTAGAAATAATAAATATTGTGCTATTCACTGAAACCTGGATTTATCTTCTCTCCTCACACATACCTTTAGTAGTAAATATTAACTACGTTATATACAATACACTTCGCAATGCTAGCCCGTTTTAAAACTTGTTTTCGGCACTGTTGCAAAGTTCAAATCTCTCTATCTCTTCGGTTGGCTCAGCAACCCAAATACAATTCTTTTGAGTATGATCCGATTGTCGGAAAAAAGTTATTTTTCATTTATTTATTATGAACTTTTAATTTTACAATTTTTTTTTATTAAATAATGAATCGAACGCGTCACAAATGGCTAATTAATAGATATGTATACTAAAATCAAGTATACGGAACCTCCGGCTGCCTTAAATTTGACTGGAAAAAATAATAAATTGACTATCAATGTAAGATTTTCCACGCTTTCTCGTTTCGTAGGACAAAATCCATTTCAGATCTCTAACCCCACTGGATTCCACTGAATAAGTAAACAAAAACTCACTTGCAGCATTAATATGCCTCAAATCCCCTGTCAGCTGTTTTGGGTCAACGAACTCTGGCTCTTTCTTAGGGATCTTGTTCTTGTTGAGCGCCGGCAAGGCAGTCGCGGCGGTTTCTTGGCGTTTTTCCGCGCGTTTCGAACGCTCTTCTTCGAGCAGTTTTTCTGTTTTTGTTATGTTTGATTGGAGTTTGCGCAATCTGAAATGTAAGTGAAAGTTTAGTTAGTCTGACTCTGAAATAATAGAATTGTGAGGACCAAGACCAGTTGTCTAGTTACTAGACAACGCCAATGATTTTTCAGCAAGACAAAAGGCGACATGATCTGGGTAGAGCACCACTCTAGCAAGTATTTTGTGTAGTGTAGCACCATATTTTCCCTACATTTTCTTTTCTTAAAATTCTCCATATGGCTCAATTTTCGTCAATTATGACGTCACGAAATATTGAGTAACAAGCGACAACCTCCAGCAATGACAATTTTTGATGAATTTTCAAAGCTCCACGGATCCTTGCGCCTTATCGAGCAATTGTGTGGACATCCGTCATGTAATTGGTGGTCAGTATTAGTTAGCTAGACAAAGTAATAATTATAACTTTACCGGTAAATATCAGTGATTTTCTTCTTATCAATCTTCGCCCTCTTCAAGAGCTCTCTCTCAGCAATCCTCTCCTTCTGTTTCCTTCTGGCCTTGTGGTCCTTCTTCTTGTTCTTCACCGGCGGGTTGATGGCCTTGTATTCGTTGTCACTTTCTGGTTCTGAGTCGTTAGCTGGGTTGTGAGGTTGGGGCAAGCCAGCACTCATTTCTTCGAGCCATTGGTTCTAAAAACAACCAATTATTTTTTAGAATGACGTTTAACTTTGATTAAAAACAGGTATCATAAGTGAGGGCGGTGATAGATGAGGGACTCAAAAAGAAAGTCTGGAAAGAAAAATAACAAACGCGATAAAAAGCGAATTAAAGATGTTGAAATGAAATGAAATCGAAATGAAATTTAATCGTTTATTTTCAACTAGCGGTTTCCCGCAGCTCCGCCTGCGTTAAAAAGTAGCCCCGGGTCTTTAACTATATTCATACCAAATTACATCAAATTCAGCAGTTTGGCCGTGAAAGCTTAACAGACAGGCAGACTTTTGCATTTATAATATTAGTATGGATATAGGATATAAATATCTTGTTGATATCAATTTACTTATATCAAGTTTACCACCACTTCCAAAGCGCAAGTGGAAAAGCGGCACCACAAACTCCATTGCAGCATTTCATGTGTAAACGAAAATATAAGAAATCATTACAATATCTCACTTACCTCTTTCTCCTGCGGTGTGACCTTGCTGAACATGCCGTTGGTGACCCTCAGGAGATGACGCTGCCTCTTCATCAGTTTCTCCTCATGATGCACCACGTCTTGGAGAAGTTGTTGATGCTCCTAAAATAAAAAAAATTAAGTATTTATTACAACAATATACTATTTTGGCATATTCCAACATAAATTTTAAATAATGTAATTTTATTATTATATTTGTCATTAAAGGACAAAAGAACGGCCACGTCAGAGGCCGAAAGACGGTGCCGAAAAACTCTGACGTCAGGCTGCACAAGATCGATTGACCATGTAACCACAATATGAATGAATGATTTTTTATTTTGTTAACCTTCAGACCACAATATTTATGACATTGTCACTTGTCAATCGACGAGCGTGTATGACGAGAGTGATGAGCGTAGAAGAAGCGAGGGAGGTCTGTTAGGATCGTAGCAAATGGAAATCCGTAGTCTGCCTACCCCTACGGGGAAAAGGCGTGATGGTATGCATGTTAGTTAACATTTTTTATTATTAGTTATTTTTAATATTAGTTAATTCTTTTTAAACCAATGTCAATACCAATACAATTTTTATGAAAGAGTAATATCATTTTGTTATAAATACTTTGCGTAGATTAAATATGATAAAGCCTAAGATTGGCCTGAAGAGGGAAGTATGCTCTAAGATTGGCTGGACAAAATACCAATAGGGATAAAGCCTGCCTATGTACTCAATTGTTTAAATGTATTTCTCTTTTAACTATCTCAATTCTTAATTAATAGGATTTTGGAGCACGGCGGGAGCGATGGTGTTATGCTCGACCGCCGCAAAGGAAAGTACTTCCCGCCAGGCGAGGTGTTATGCCTGGGGAACCGCGGCTCCGACGATGGTCTGTCGGAGATTGTATATATGCTCCAATTCTCAGAAACTCCAATTGCGCGGTTTAGTCTTTCGATGCTGATTGGACGTCTTGTTTTTGGGAATTTCAAATTATTCGCTTTAGCGCCATCTGTTGCGTTGTGTTGTAACTATTTACTGTGCGATTGTGTCGCCACAATATTAATAAATAACGGAATTCCTTACTTGATAAGTAGGGTTATAACTGATGCCAGGATGTGGCGTTTCCACTGCGGCTCTAGTGACTACAGTCTTGGGCGGTGGCGGTTTGGCTCTCAGACGTTTGTCCGGTAACACATTGTGGAGTTGAGCTTCTGTTGGTATGAAATCATCGCACAGAGTTGTAGGAATTCCTTTTGCTTCCGGCACTAAAAAGTTATTAAAACCTCATTGTTAGTTATATGACATTAAGTCCTTCACTTATACATTTTCCTACGTTTTAAGAATCGTTTGTGAGGCACATGTTAGGTGTAATATGTTTTGTGCCTTTCTCTTCTATTCGATAAGTAGCATGAAAGAACAAGACACAGCATATTTTGGCCAACATAAGCTTAACAAAAGATTCTTAATACCAGAGTTTATCTAAACCTGTAAAAGAAATCAATAAGTAATCAAAAATAAAATATGACACTACCATTGTTTTTTCCATTCAGTTTATGTCCACTGCTGACAACAGAAATAGGTGTGAGAGTGAGATATAAAAATTCTTACCAAAAATCTACCAAAATAAATCTACCAGACATTATGTTAATAAATATTACTTACAATCCTCTCCCCACAAATCCAAATCGAAGTTCTCCTTGGTCTGTTTAATTTTCCTCTTCTTCTCCAATGCAATCTTACGATTCTTCCTTGCGTCCACTGCCTTCTTCTCGTAAATACCTCTTTTCAATCGGCGCTTCTCTGTTACCTTACTAAGTGATGTCGGTTTGAATCCCACTGGGTTTTTGTGGTTACGCTTTTTGTTCGGATCTTCAACCTGACAAAATAATTATTTATTTTTAGGGACAGACAGAAATAAACGTACTTTTATAGTGGCCATTTTGTGGGTCAAATGGCGGAAAAATGCGACGCGAATTGGATTTGTCGCCATCGGTGGAATTTTCAATCTCCATTACCTCAGTGCTTCGTTAAGCTGTTGGTCCCGGTTGTTATCAATAGATGGCAGTCATTAGGCTGTTTGAAATGCCTATTGGACAATCTTAAAGATCTGATATCTGACTGAGGATCAGGACAGTGGTTCACGTAGAAAAGTATACATTCATATTAATTTATTCTAATAGGACTTTTCATTTCGATTAAATTAAGTTTCAATTTTGAACTGTATTGGTCTGTGAGCCTAGTGTAGATTGCAAGCAGTGGCGTGCACTGAAAAAAATCTCCGGATAGGCAGAAATCCAGTTCGTATATTGAGGGTTTTGAACCGGAATTTTTTTGTTATACTTAGCGGCCATAGGAACACACACAATTTCATTTCTCTAGTTATACAGTCGTCTTCAAACTCTCTAATAAAACAATGATATTGTATTAAATAAGTCCTAATAATTACAATACCTCAATACGTTTTCATGAAATTGAACAAAACAATATGTTTTGGCTTACCTACGGCTTCTCAGCTGATCGGATTTAGGCCAGCTTCATCCATATTTATCGTTTTTGCACAAAACACATCTAAATGCACGCATTTAAGTTTCATCTCAATATTTTTCACTTACACATACAACATTTGTAATATTGTAGTGCAAATATATCGAAAGGAAGCAAATAATCTCATTTGTAAAGTTTTAAAGCCCACTTTCTGAATAATCATAATGAGAAAGACACCGAGATGTACCATTTGTTTGTAAAGTAAACAAACAAAATGGCATCAAAAGATGGTTCAAATCAAACAATAAATCGCCGCTTCGCTGAGTGATACCTACATACCTAGCGATGTGCCTGTGCTCTATGCACCTGCTCTTGCGCTTGGCGTGCTAAAATGTATTGGGCGTTTAGCAGCGCGTTTACTGATTTTTGTTATGAATTAAAATTAAATGTAAGTAGAAAAGCACAAGGTAGGAAATGTCTTTTTGTCTTTATGGGATGCAAGTCACTGATTGCAAGTAACCTATCCATGTGAAAAATAACCAGTAAATCATAAGTGTGTGTGAGAGTGACTTTTCATACACTAACTACATTATATTAACTATCTCTTGAGTCTTTTAAACATTAAATTAAGCTTTTAAACATTAACATTATAAACATAAAATTACATTTATACATACCTTGGAAGAGGGCAACAGGACTTCAAAACATTTGGGGGTTTCTGACAAATTCTGTCTTTTACGTTGTTTAGCGGTCAGAACTACTGGCTTCTCTTCTTTATTATCTGTAGGCTCGGCATCCTTGCCATCGCCATGAGTGTCTATTACGAACAAATCGCTGTCCGGCTTAGTATCAAATTTACTGAAATTGATTTTTTTAATATAGAGAGAACTTTTTATGTGTCAAAAAGTTATGCTATTCTATGCACAAATATTTACTAATAATTTATTTTGTCTGAATACAATATTGTCTGTAGTTGTTTTTTTTTTCAATTTGAATTTTGGTTCAGATAGAAATTGTATCTTGTAGACTATTTTTATCACAATAATATAGAGTAAGCTGTAGGCAATAGTTTTTCAATTTAATATAACTACATTTTTGTTTATTTTAAAGCTACTTGTTATTTTGTCCAATTATATATATAATACAGCTAGATACATATCTAGCTGCTATAAAAGTAGGTAAATCATTAAAAACGTGGATATTGAAATATAATGTGATGTAAACATAACCTTACCCCAATCTCTCCTCCAAACGTTGGTCTTCAAGGAATGCTTCCACATCAGTGATATCACAATATTTCCGCCACGCTTTTTTATTCTTTTTAGAAACGTGCTTCTTTTTCTTTGCCACAGACATATTTTTATGACATTAATTATATTTATTGTGAAAAATACAACCACGACAATATCACGTTTTAAAAGGAACGAAACGAAATTGAAGGAATTTGTCATGACGGAAATTACAATGAAAGAATTGACAGTGACAATTGAAAATACGCTTTTTTAATACGTTTTACGGTCCTGGATTCAGTTCCAATTGTTACAGGCCCATTTCGTTTTTCCAACTTTTTTATGACAACTATATTACTTTGTTATAGCCCTTAAGCCCATGTGGAGTCAATTCAAAATGTGAATCAAGATTAGACTAATGAAGCGGTAGAGGATGTTCTGCAATATCCAAGGCAATATCTTAGCTAAAGATTTTGGTTATGGATAACAAGAAGTCACCCAATCGAACACATTAATTTTCCGTTGGAATACACATAATAATATAATTATATCTCTCACTACACACTATCACGAGTATTCCACCATATTTTATTCCTATTTAAGTATTGTTGAAAAGCAGGTCGTGAAATTATGATTACCTAATTAATTTAAAAATTATTTATTTCTTATATTACCTACTTGGTGTTTTGCTTAAAGTGTAAAAAAATAGTATAACTACAACAATAAATGGCATTTAAATATTTATCAAAAGAACTGTTGAAAATTTATTTTTCTTCATCGCAGTCTTCCTCCTCTTCTGCCGCCTCTGCCGCTTCTTCTTTTGCCATTTCTGAAAAAAAATATTGTAACATTTTCTTTATCCTCATATCCGGTTTTGAATCTATACTAATATTATAAAGCTGAAGAGTTTGTTTGTTTGTTTGAACGCGCTAATCTCAGGAACTACTGGTTCTAATTGAAAAATTCTTTTTGTGTTGGATAGATCATTTATCAAGGAAGGCTTTAGGCTATATAACATCACGTTGCGACTAAAAGGAGCGAAAAAACAGCCGAAAATGTGAAAAAAAACGGGGAAAATTATTGATCTTTGAGGGCTTCCGTTGCGTGCGCTGCGAAAACCGTTCGAGATACCCAAAAAATATGTATCAAAAAAAAGGTTCCTCTTTAAATTATCTAAAAAAATGTCCGCGACAGTATATGTCTATCTTTTAAGATTAACTCACAATAACATATGTCTATCTTTTAAGATTAACTCACAAAAACCGTTTTCATAATAATCAAATTTCGTCGAAATTAATGCATTATTACAAATTATTTGTCAGAGTTGTATCAACATAATAATATTAATTTTTATCCAAATAAATGTGTTATTGATTAAGAGTATTTAACTGTGAACAAAATTGTCTTTGACATCACCTTATTTCAATAAACATCTTATAAGATAATACAATTTTAAAATAACTCAAACAAAATTCACACGCGCCGCATGATGAGCGCTCGCCCATGATTCCCAAAATAACTATTCCACGCGGACGGAGCCACAGCTAGTGGCTTGATAAAGCCAAGAGCCTTCGAGATCTTTCTTCTTTCTTAATTTCAAGACTTTTATTAAGTGCTTATTATTAGTAGTAGTATTATTTAAAATAAATAACAAAATGTTTTAAAATGTGCGTACCTACTCGTAATATATATATTATACCGAATAACTACTGAATATGTGTCAAAGGGTGTAAATTAATTAAATGAAACTAACAAAATACTTAGATAAACAAATACAATATATATGCTATAGCGATAAGGCCGCCATTGTACATTGCAAATCTCATATGTAATTTTGTAATTTTAATTTCTTGGTGCAATAAAGAGTTATATTATTATTATTATTACAATAATTTATATCTTCAACATACTATCTAATTTTATGAATAATGATATGATATACTAAGAAGGGAGTGAAAGATTCATTCTAGGTCGACAACGCGCACGCGACACTCTCTATGATGTCATAGGCAACGGTAACTGCTGCTTCCCGAATCGAGACGTAGGCCTGCTGTTTTGCCTACTTAATTTAAAAAAATATGAAAATAGTGTACCTACCTTACTAGGAAATTTGCACTCCTTACTATTCTAATGAAATATATGTATGTATGTACCTATCTACATCTACGCTAATATTATAAAGAGGAAAGATTTGTATTTTTGTGTGTATGTTTGTAATGAATAAACTCAAAAACTAATGTGCCGATTTTTAAAAATCTTTCACCATTGGAAAGCTACATTCACCCTGAGTAACATAGGCTATATACCGCAGGTGAAGCTGCGGGAATCAGATACTCTATGTATAAATTTATGAGCTGGACTCTAATGAAAAAATAATAAAAAATAGAGATCTAGCCCATGTGTTTAAATGGTACCAACCTTGTTCATAAGAAAATAAATAATCACCAATTAGATGATCCAGGTTGCCATAAACTCTGTTCCTTGTTTTTGTAAAGGCTGTCTAACTCTACATAGGTTTCGGGAAAAATTTTGCCAAAGGAATCGCCGTCCTGCAATTTGATTGGCTTAGGCGACGGCACTTTCTCGGATCGCACTTCAGAAGCGGATGGGACCGGTTGAATCCGGATATCGTCGGATTCTCTCGAATTGTATTGAGGTTTATAGAAGGAGTCGAGTTCTAATACTATTGGTTCTGGTGCATTATTATCGGATGAACTGTCGTGTTCGTAATCGTGCTCGTGTGATTCAGAGGAATCTTCGTGCTCAGGTTCGTCAAGGGTTTTCTTTTCGTTTTTCTTTGGAGGTGGTCGCTTTGCAGGTTTGGGTGGTTCTGAAAGAATGGAAATAACTCGCTTATCGAACCATGTCGATTCGTTTAATGGCGAGAAAGCAATGGGACTTGAAGCGGATACAGCGAAAGCATATATGCTGGTTATTTTGCATTTTATCGCTTGGATTGTAAAGGATAAGGATTTGGCCTTTGGGCCAGGATTTTACAGCGTTGGCAAACTTCTTTTTACACCTATTTAGGCACTTGTATTGATACAGCTACAAACGACGTCGTCTAAACTATTCTCATATAAGTTTTTGTTAACACAATAATAATAAATACGTAAGCCTTAAATAATAATGTTAGTAAGTACAACGAGGGTTTAGTCACATCAACTAACTATTATTTAACTTTTCTAGTCTATTTTACAGAAATTTGTGTAAGTACTCGTATTTATGTTATATTTGGAATTTTATTTTATAACGATCGCCGGATATTAATATCTGGTGTTGTAGTTGTTTTTTTACTGTTTTCGTCTAGGATAGGACTTCCATGGATAGGACTCAACACAGCACAACTCTGAATAAATGTGGCTAGAGTCAATTGACTATGTGAATGAATGAAGGTCCAAGAAAGTAGTAAGTTGGTCCAAAATCATAGAACCCTTTCGAAAAGAAGTTATTAAAAAGAAAGCCCACCAATTTTAAATTTCAGTGAAACTAATGACGCACTGACTGCTTAACTAATGATTCTTTCCTTCGCCAGAGCGGGATTTCACGTTACATTCTTAGATTTCTCTTCTGAGCCCAGTGTTCGCTTAGAATCATTGTCTTAGTCCTGAGTTTACCAACGTATGTTTCAATTTTAAACGTATGATTAGCTCTTTGTGTAAACGATTGTTAAATGATAAAAGAGCGATTAAGAAATCAATGGATAAGATATAGTTGGTGAACTGAAGTGACTGACGTCCGTCCTCCGTAACCCTTTACTACAGGGAAACCAGATCAATTAGATG
Organism: Euzophera pinguis; assembly: GCA_947363495.1. Taxonomy (NCBI): domain Eukaryota; kingdom Metazoa; phylum Arthropoda; class Insecta; order Lepidoptera; family Pyralidae; genus Euzophera; species Euzophera pinguis. The sequence continues at coordinate 11,538,785 of OX376174.1, read as the reverse complement.
GAGTCCGGATCTGTCAGTGGCCAACCGACTGACCTAATAATTATTTGTAATATGTCTTCTGAAGCTAGGAGTAGCTCAATATGAAAAGAGTGGCGACCAATCTAAGTCGGTAGTTGTCGCTTTACACGCATGACCGTTACAACACGTAACGGTCATGTAAACTGCATGCATGCAATGCATTCTCTTCAAATCTTGATGTTAACTTAAGTGCAAATAATACTAATAATTATCAATAAGTTATATTATATTATGATGATGATAATTAATTGGTTGATTCTAATGATGATACTTTGATTAAACATAAGTACTTAACTAAGTATTGGTTAGAAATAAATGTAAGGTTATCAGATGTGGTACGTAGGGTGACAGTGAAAACAACATGTAAGTCGATTACTTAGTTTAAATTAGATTGATAAGTTATATACAGTCCAGTCTAAATTAAGAATTAAGTGAGATGTCGAGAAAGTCAAGAGTCCAGTCAAGAGTAAGAACATTAAACAGAAAATAAGTAAGTCAAGTCGAAAAATAACAAATTTCTCAAGCAGACATACAGTCGAAAATTAAATAACACACATTAACGAAATATTTTTATTACAAACTCATACAAAAATAGCATTCTCTCCAGCACTGTGACATCGCACTTAATTTTTGTTTACTTTAGTGATGTTATACTGAAGTCTATTGTACTAAAATTTCTTTAACTTTAATTTATTGTAACTAATTTCAATAGTTATACAATCATACGAAAATTGGAACGCTTTCAAATTCGCAATAAAATTAATAAAACGAAATTTATTCATAAAAAAAGTAAAAAAAACCCTATAGAAAAATATCACAACGACTCACAAACAACTGAGGATACAACTATCTAATATTATTTTTTTTATTTACATTTTATTAGTAACTACTTTGTTTAATTAATATTAAAATAGGATGATACAATAAATAGTGAATGATGCTATGGATGACTGTGCATTCCTATTTTAATAATAATTTATAACTACAGTTCTGAGTTAAGATGTTTCTTAGCTTATTATGACGTTGATTATTGAAAAAATGAAAGATAATAATGATTTTTAAGGTTAAGAAAAAGCTGCAAAAGTATTTAGTGAAGATGGAAACAAAAATGAAAAGAAATGATAAAAAGAAGGTAAGATGACAAAAGAAGTTGTTAGAATACAAAAAAGGAAGTAACTTTTTTAAGCCAAGCGAAGATAAAGAAAGATTATTAAGCTAATGATGAAGATGATAGAAAATAAAAAGAAAAGAAATAAATCAATCACAAATAAACTAAAAAATATCTAAAACTCGAGAACAAATTCACCTAAAACCTTATTGTTACTAGTGATGGTAGTCCGACTGAAGGGTGTAGTAATCTTGGCTGTTCTGTTCAGCTGATGGGGCAACCTTGTACTCCTCGTATGCCGTACCTTCTTGGGAACCGTCGTGGTGGCCACCGCCGCTTCCAAGACCTGCTGCTGCAGCCTTCGCCGCCGCAGCAGCTGCGTTAGCCTGGGCTTGTTGTGCTGCCGCCTGTAGATTTCGAAAAATATTATTAATTATCTTGATGTAATCTCAACAAACATATGTTTGTTGAGATTTAGAAATATAGTTGTTAGGCGATTACGAATTATATATTATTTTATATATGTATATATGTATGTTCGTACTCAAATTATAGATAGAGGGTCAATAAAAGAACCAGATGATGATAAAATTCAAGTGTTTATTGAATTGATCAAAAGACACTTGGCAAACAATGACAAAACCGGAATAGGAGTGAAAAAAAAAGATGGCGACATCTCTTAAGGTCGGTGGAGCATGACATGCAATAATTGCGAAGCACATCGAATGAGTTTCGAGATGACTTACAGCAGCTCTATATTTCGTGATACAATTATCTTTTCGACCTTTCAATTACTTACAATAAATAATAAATTTATGATATCTCTAATAAATGCAATTTTTCAGTACAGTTCAATAGAAAATAGAAATCTTTATATCTTCAAACACGTACGCCCTCGCGTTGGACTTTGCCTCCTGTTTGTGAAAAGAAACAGTTTTTATTTTAAACTACTTAATAATTTTTTGGATCTTGATGGTATCATTTCCTTCTTTAAACATGTTTAACATCTTATCACCTTCTTTGGGCTTCTGTCATCAGTTTTTACAGACGAAAAGAATTTTATATAGAAAACCTTAATAATAATAAACACTTTATTGCACACATTTACATGTAGACATAATGATGTGCAAAGGCGGCCTTATCGCAATAGCAATCTCTTACAGGCAACCATTTTTGTAGGAAAAATTTCAGGAAAAGAGATAGGCATACCTTACATTTTAATTTTTTCCTGTCGTTACATTTATTGCAAAAACTGATAGTATAGGTCGGCTCTTAGATAGAGACTTTCCTTGCTTTCTTTATCTCTATACATATCGCGATTCTTTTAGAAACGAACCTCATTTCAATTTTGGTTCTCCTGTTCTTCGTCAATTGTTAAGAGGCTTGCTTGACCTACTTTGGCGTCTTTTGCCTCTACATCCGTCTGTGTATTTATAAATAAGCAACTTCTTGGAGATCAACTGCTAGGTGGCTTACTACCATCTCTTAATTCCATCCAAATGCCGGTTATTCACTCGCATTTAAACAAAAATATGGATGGAATTAAGACATGGGCGTACCCCTAGTAAATAGAATCAATTTGCCTGTCCAGATCTAGCATATTTCAAATCGTTTCCCACATTTTACCAATACAATCATTAAGAAAAGCGACACATACCTGAGCCTTTCTCGCCGCTGCCTGTGTAGCCTCAAAATCAATCCTGACGCCATGCAGCTGTTCCTGCAGGGATCCGAGCCTCTGTCTCGCAGCTCCCACCATGGCAGTCTGAGCTCCAAGCTCACCAGCAGCCTGAGATGCCGCTTCATTGGCGTTTTCCGACGTCGCTTGCGCAGCGTTCAGAGCCGCTTGGATTACTTGGACCTGGAATGTTTTTGTTTGTGCCGTAAGTTTGTTTTTTTATATATATTTTCATTCCTAGCAACAAAACGTCATGACCTATGTGCATTTGGTCTGTGCCTAATGTGTATCAGTTTGAAATATTACTGCAAGAATCGCGTAATATTTTCTGCAACTGCAAATAATTTCCAAAAATATTTTGAATCAAATAATATTTCATCATGATTATTACTTCAGCTGCAGTCAGTCCACTGTTAGACATAGATCTCTTCTTATGATTTCCAAAATGATCGGTTGGCAGCAGCCTGCATCCATCGTTTTCCTGCGACCTTTTTCAGATCATCTGACCATCTGGTCGGTGGTTGTCCAACGCTGCGCTTGCCGGTTCGTGGTCGCCAATAATAATTTTCATGGTACCTAATTATTGTACGTCCAATAATGTACTGTGCTTGGTGATATTACCGTTGACTTGTAACACCTTCTTTGTACCCTTGTACCACGATAAAGATGATTTTAATTCAACCGCTTTCTTTATCATCAGATGTAAAAAATTACATCAGAAATCGATTTTATTTTTTTACCAAGGTCTAAGGTACTTGGTTTTATCAATTGTCAGGGTTGGTCTTCTGGTGCTAAGGACTGTAATGTCTTGACAGAGATTTGATTCATCATTTTATGTTGATTGTAGTTTAACGATAGTGAAAAGTTAAACTCGCAACTTGTTTGTTTATATTTAACCGAAGTGTTATATGAAAATTCAGAATACTTTTTTGCTTTTGTTCTGTTGATACACTTAGCTACAAAATTATACTTTTTCTGTTTGGCCTGTGTCTTGGATATCTATCTATATATGTATTTGTTATAAAAATAACGTAACACAAGTCCCCAACTTACTTTGGGGCGAAATCATTCTGTGTCCCGATTTTTACAAAGTCACAATTTTCATTTTTTTTCATCATTAACTATCATAATCATTAAATTTAGATACTACAATAAGGGTTCAAGGTAAGGCTGCACTACGGCATTGAACTCATTTGACGTTAGTGAAATAGTCTTTTTGTTGCTTTTGCAACGCTGAAACGATTGAAAAAGCTTATTAAAAAACCTATTAGCATCTAAACAAACTGTTATAAAAATCATTGGTTATTACGTAAAGCACCCAAATAAGACTTGCAGAAAATTTCAACCACTAGTAGAGCTAACGACACGACTGAAAATAAGTAATGTATAGAGGGGTAGCTTAATTTTTGACTGGCTTTAATTACATTTATCAGTACATCTTCTACTTTATTAGGATTTTATATAAATAATTTCAGCTTTATATTTGTTTTATTATTATTATCTACTGATTTTTTTAATTAATGAACATAAATGATACTCAAACATTCGTTTATTCTTTACTGATTTAACAAATCACATACTCGTTCAAGTACCAATTCGCTATAGCGACCATATATGTAATACCCCAATGTATAGGCACCGTACGTAAATTCTATTACAAACAAACGTTTGTTTGAAAGGGATTTACATACAAATCTATTGATTTCGGGTTTTCGTTCTTAAAGTTAAAACAGGTTTATCGGAAGTAATTTATAAAATCCGAAGGAACTTTTTAATTATCTACGTAGTTTTTTTTTTATCAGCTGCCTGTACTTACTTACTAAAGGAAAACTTATAAAATGCCACATATGTAATCAACTCGTTTGTATCAAGATTTCGCTAAAAATAACCAAGTAATAATATTTTACGTAAGCGCCAGTTACAAATTTTCAATAAAAACAAAATTAAAAAAATGTTTTTTTTTTTTTGATGGATCTAATTATTTTTATATTTGTTTTTATTTATTGCATAATTAGTTATTACGATTTATTTTTAACTAGACTTTATTGTTAGTGTTGTTCTTTACATTTAGCCATCGTTTACCATATTTTTATAACACTTAAATATAAAAACAACACACTCAAAGTAATTCATATCGAATGGGAAACTTCATAGCCAAAATTCATGGCCCTGTAGAATTTAAAAAAAAATTAAATTGAGTATATCTTACTCCGCCTGCGGCAAAAAGCCTATGTTTGACTCCGAATCATCAACTATATCCATACCAAATTTCATCGAAATTGGTTTAACGGTTTAGCCGTGAAACAGTAACAAACATCCATCCATCAATCGACACATACTCACAACTTTCGCGTTTATAATGTTAGTAAGAAGAAGTATGATAAGATAATTTACATAATGACGGAGCTTAATTCTTTAAATAATTATTTAATTTTTCACTTCAAATTTAACTTTTTAAAGATAATTTTGGTACTTGTATTTATTTGCAATAGAATGATCAAAATTAAAATAGAAAAAAAAATTACGTGACTAAATTAAAATGAACAACAGTAGGGCTTTGACAAACATGAAATTTTGTAACATTTCTATTAAAGTGTGTAATTAATTGCCCCTAATTGATTAGTGTCTGGTGTTTAGTAACTCAAGAGTAGAATTTTTTTTCGATAGCCAATAGAAAATAATTTCAGATTCATTTCCTAACCGATCTTTACAATTGAAAATCAAATTTCAGCTAAATCCATGCTTAGTTGACTTCTCCTACTATAAACTATCTTCTTGAAAAGATGAGAAAAACAATTCTCAGTAGTTCGACGGCAAATGAGAAAATAAATTCTCACTATTTCGATGGTCAAAAAGACGACTTAAACTAGTGAGAATATAGGATTTTGGAAGTTTTGTGTATATTATATGAGTGACTCTATTAGATATAAAAGTCTGTAAATACCTGGTGCATAGCTTGCTGTGCAGCTTGAGCGGCAGCCTGGGCAGCTCTCTTAGCCTGTTGCAGCTGCATCTCCTCTCCTTGAAGAGCGACTTTCGCATCCCTCACTTGCTGCTCCAAGCCCGACAGGATCACCTGTTTCCCCGCCAGCGCTGCCTGCGCTGTCGCACTAGCCTGTGCAGCGGACTGAGCTAAGGTATTCTTCGCTTGATAAGCCGCCTGCCAACCTGCAGCCGCTTGATTACCAAGCGCTGTCTTCGCTTGATTTGCAGATCCAACTGCTATAGTTCTCAAACCGCTGCCTTGACTGTAACCTTTCTTTCCACCATTGCCGCCGGTGGCAGCTGCTTTCACATCTTGGATGTAGGTATCGTAATGACTAGCTGATTCCTGTGGCTCCTGGGCTTGGGCATTCTGTGGGGCGTTTTCGTAGTCGTATTCATATTCTGAGGCCTGTGCGGAGGTGTCTCGTTGGGCGGCGGGCGCTGCTGATGCGACGGCTAACATGCCTGGGAACAAATGGTTGTGGTATAAATATACTTCTTCTTTGGAGTTATAATAGCTATAATTTAGTACTAATACATGGCCACCTCCGCCCTAGTTGCTCAGTCTCTAACACAAAAGAGGACCTAAGAGAAGAAAATTTATGTCTGTTAACCAAAGATCTATTTGGACTCTGACCTAGAGCCACCCGAATTCTACCTAACCTCGCGTTACTCTATGATGTTTGCTTGTAGATTGCAGATAAATGCCGGTATACTCGTATAAGATGGATGGAGGAATAAAGTAAATACATGATCTAAAGTATTGTGTATATTGTGCTATACAACTGTATTAAGTACAATAAAGTTTAATATAGTTGTTTTCTATTATTTTTTTTTCAGACGGTCAGAGATTCAATAGATTTATTTTATTCTCTTAGTCGCTTCTTATAAGAAGTCTACAGAAAGCTTACTTATTAGAAACATAGTACAGGGTAGCTGGCTATAGTTTTACCCTATGGTTTTTACTTGTGACAATAGGCAATCAACACATCAGAAGCTTTGATACCTTACACAGGTAGGAGCAAAGTCAATTGACCTTGTTAACCACAAGTTATGAATGAACGAATCAAACTTATATACTTATGACGTAAAAATCTGGAACTTGCGTGTAATGTAACGTTATCACATCGCTTAATTATAATTACAAATTAATTTTTTTCCACTGCAATCAGTTCATGCAAACATTGTTACAGATTATACAACATTGTTATTACAAATAACGGAAATTAGCCCCTGCCTTTTCGGTTCTTCCGAATATTACGCATTTTAACGCTGCATTAGTGATAAATCTACTTTTCTGATTATGTACCACGCATCAATAGGTTTATGGAGTTACATGGCGGGAAAAAATAATACCGGTTAGTTTTTTTATTTGGTAATCTTGGAATTGAAACATTTGATTTCAGAAAAAAAATACCTAGGAGTTATTTTATTTATTACATAACTATGCGCATACATTTAGATCTATGTCAAAACAAACGCATTTAAAAAATTATCGCGTTAAATTTTCAACGAAACTTACTCAAATCTGGGTACGAAGTCTCGTACGAAGTGTGACTAGACTTATAGTCAGAGCCTTGTAATTTAGACCGAAAGAATATTTTCTCATAATATGAGTGATTTTCGCTCGATTAAGTGTTCTATTTTGTATGTTATTATGAAAATATTTTGAGTTCAAAAGGGTACACTTTATTAGCCCGATAAGACATTACAGCATCCTAGGAAACCTGTCCGTTTGAAGAATTAATAAAAAAGTATCATCATTTTCACACAAAAAATAAATAACGTAATCATTTTGAAAAATCGGTAGATAACAATAATTGGTTGATGCGTTAAGTCCATCCATTTTACCAGTTTAGGTAATAAAGTTTGAAATAAAGAAATAGATAAATAGATAATTTTATTCAGCGCACCAGAGTGGAACAATGCTTTTATCACTACGCTAAAGCCTTCATAAGAAAGTAATTATTTCCTTTTATTTTGTAAATTCGATCGGACACCGATTGGACAATTTCTTCGCAATCACTGACGTAACAGAGCCCTAATAGCTATCAAAATGGTCGTAAGATTAGCTACAATAGGAAAAAGACAAAAAATTGTCAGCGGAATGTCGGAAAAATTGGTTTAATTTTAAAATTAAAAAAAAAAACTAACAAGTAAGTATTAGGCAGTAGAGTTCTTTCTCAATAATTAGGCTATCAGTTAGCAAAAAACATTTTTTTTAAATCCATTTGATCATTTCAGAAATAAAGTGATACAATAAATTAACTATTAAGATTTTCAATTGTCGTGTTATTCATAGACTTTTCTTTATAATAAGTCGGGATTCTTATAATTGGAAACTTTAATAATGTTTTGTATAATTCTCTATAATCATTTATTTTGGACTTATCTTAGGTAAATTTTCTTAGGATTTTCACCTGAGAAACACGAATTAATATGTACTCAATATTTTGTTCAGTTATCTTTTTATCTTAATCATTTAGACTGCTAGTGTAAAGTACATCATGATTGGTGGTGATAACTTTCCATTTGCTTAGATTTTTTCCAGTAATTTTTATAATCACAACGTTTCCCAAATTTCATAGCTTAGGATTCGTCCGGGAATATGCTGAGATTACGATAAATATTTTTACTGATAAATGGTGTTTTTTTTTTCAATATAGGATTTAAATATCACTTATTGACGTCAATTTACTTATATTAAGTTTACCACCACTTCCAAAGAGCAAGTTGAGAAGAAGCGGCGCCACAAACTTCACTACAGCATTTTCTTCAAAACGTGAATTTAAAAATAAGAAAACAAACTTTCCTTAATTAACTAGTTAAATGAACGAATTGGCATTTATGAAATAATATAAAAAATTATAACTAAGTAAAGTAACAAAAAGTAGAGTCATTACCATGTTTTAGCAAAATAAATATTTCATTTCATCTTATATTTGACCAGAAAAGGGTTGAGCTTACTCGTATATCAAATTTCTCTTATTATAATTAATCAAGACAGTTTATCTTGTAGACTAGTTGTTAATATTAATAATTAATGGGGATCGAACCCATTCATGACTCTTATAGAAACTACATTTTTATTTCTTTTAGTAAATACTTAATTTACTTTTATCGTTGTCATATTTAAAGTCTTTTTTTATTTGCCTGTCAAATAGTTAAAAAACTTACCAATGCATAATAGAACAGTCCTAAAGTTCTCCATTTCTTCAGTCGAACTGAAAGCACAATTCAAACTTAATTAACACTGATTAAAATAAAATATAATAAAAAAAATATTAATTTTTTTCAATTTTTTTTCACAAAATCACAATTTTTCTAACCTGCCAATACTTTCACAAGAGCTTATTAAGTTTTGGTTTAGGCCTTCTGGGGTACAAGCCCCTTGTTCGGTCGTTAGTGAAGCAATGTACAGACAGGCCGTACCAACTTCTATTTATAGTGAATGGTCGTTGGTATCGGAGACGCAGTCTTTGGATTTGTATAGAGCTGACACAAAACGAGAATTAAAAGGATTGAAATGATTGTCACGTTCGTTACATCATTTAACAGATAATTGTTACGATTTTGTGAAAAAATTTCGGATTATGTGAGGTATCAAAAGTTAAGTGTGAGACAATGCTTCTAGCCTTAGGACGTGTCTGGTCATGTGGTCTTAAATAAGAACTTATAATTTAAAAATAATATCCGTTGCGATGGACACTGGCAATGCCACGTGCGTATTGACTACATGTCTTACCATTATTAAGCCTCTTTCGGGATCCCTATTTTTGAAGATTGACTAACGTTAAACCGATGAGTCGAATGATTTTCTTTCGACATAATCGGTGAGTCGAACAATTTTCATTCGACATATGAGTCATAGATTTCAAAAATAGCTCTTCAAATTTGACTTATCTATTCTAATCTGTCACACTTACAAAAGTACTTTAAAGTAAAATAATTACTTATAAAGTTTTTACATACATAACTACATAAACTTAAGTTTAAAAAAAAATTCCGAGCTATCCATTTTTTTTGTACTCCTTCACGCTTTATAAACATAAAAAATCTTTAAAAAATTCATAAACATAGGGATAGTTAAGAATATTGAAATGATAATAGGATGTCTTTTATTTCAGGAAAAATTATTGTTCCTTTAGGAAAAAAAAACTAATTTTTCGAAGCGGTGAAATGTTTAAAAATATGTGCGTTATTTTTTGTCAGCTCCATATCTATCATTTACTTTCTACAAAAGATAAAGTCAAGAAACCTTTATTCTATCACATCAAAAGTATAATAGGAATATATTTCATCAATTAGCGTAATCCCAGTTGTATCCCAAGCATTAAGTATATCTTTAAAGATTTTATTCTTCATCAGTCCCTCACAAGGGCCGTGACATTTGTTTAATAATGTTTTCTTCTCCAGAAGAGATACTATTGAAAGTAATGACTCACCCGAAACCGCAATTGTCGAATCAATATCGTGTCATAATAGGCGATATACCGATAATACGGCTTTGTGTTTGAACTCCCTTTAGTAATCAAATTTAACCATAGCATTTTTAAACTTTTTTCATTTTCATTTTTTCAACCAATGTAAATAAAACGTACATTAAGTAATGTGAAATTAATGCCATATGGCATCTCTACTAGTGTGACAAACTGCCTCCGTGGTCCAGTGATTAAGGCGTTCGTCTTCGACCCGGGGGTGGTGGGTTCGATTCCCACCGTAAGCATACTTCGTTTAGTAGTTTTCAGTTTGGTTAGGACTTTGCAGGCTTGAATCACCTGATTCGATAATAAAGATGATTCCGTGCTTCGGAAGGCACATTAAGCCGTTGGTCCCGGCTGCCATTTCGTAGTCGTTTAAGGAACCATGTTAGAGGCCGAGAGGCGATTCCTAACAACTCTGACAGCAGGGTGTACATGGTCGATAGACAATGTATCCTACACGAAATGATGATGATGACTAGTGTAACTCTACCAGTCAACCATAGGACCAAATAGGAAATACGATTATCGGCGATAATGGAGTAAAATACAGTAGGTACATATCTATGATATATGTGAAAACATCATCATCATCTTAGCTCCTTCCTGGTTGCATCCTCAGCTGTCTGCTTCGGAACCCAGGTTCCGCTTTCCTACTTTTACGTCTCCACTTTGCCCGGTCTTCGGCATCCTTGACAAAGAGTTCGTTAGCACGCATATCCTGCTTGGCACATCGCATATCCTGCATTGATATGTGCAAACATCCATATCTACTAATATTATAAATATGAAAGTGTGTTTGTTTGTTTGTCATTCTTTTACGTTAAAACGGAGCAACGGATTGATGTGATTTTTCGTGTAGAGATAGTTGGAGACCTGGAGAGTGACATAGGCTATATATCCGTGGCACAAACGGAATTCTACGCGGGCGTAGCCGCGGGCACAGCTAGTAATACCATAAATTAAAATACCAAAATAAGATTGCATTATATCCTCTGCTATGTAATTATTTCCTATGTAGGTCAAAAATAAGTTGTTTTTGCAAAACCGGTGATAGTATTTACAAAATGTTTCAGCGAACACCCAGCTATGAAAATGCAGTCACCGCGTCGTTTACAAAAAATATAAACAGTAAAAGAAAATCGATGATGTTACAAGAATAACAGTGTAGGATGTGCCGCTAGTTAGGGCTGCTACCTCCTTTGTTATTTATTTATTAAAACTTCACGTACGTAAACATAAAATAGGCAGTTTGAAAAATCTAACAGCGTTGGCCACTAAAACACCTCGGGTCATGTTCCTGTTGGTCTGGTTTCCCTGTAAAAGGGGTTACGGTCAGAAGGCAGTCGCTCCATTGTAATAACCAGTGCTGCTAAATCTAGGACCATGACTTACAGCGTACCCTAGGCTGAGAAGCGTAAGCTGACAACGCAACTAGGAAACACGCTTGGGTGAATAATCTAAATATATATAGATAAATATAACGAGAAATATTCATACAGACACAAAACATTCAGCAAATGTGCGTGAACTCTTCCCTTGAATGTGAATTTAGTGGTGATCTCCATTATGTCAGCGGGCAATTAAAGGTAAAATATGTAGCCATGAAGCCAGTGCACTAATAATTATTATTTATATATATATATATATATATATATATATATATATATATTGAAATAACTTGCTTGCGTATATTTTAAAACATTACACAAAATTTAAAACATTAAAGTTAACAAAGGCGGCCTTATCGCAGTGCAATGTCTTCCAGGCAACAACAGCGCTGGAAATTAGCAGAACTAACGGCATTGGCTCATGCAGCGACGCAAAGTGGATCTTGGCCAATAGTTCCTTTCTGGTTTATTACCAATGAGTGTCGCTCCTAAGCTAAGCAAACATTTTCTTTAACAAGCTGCAAATGTCAAAGAAATACTGTTATACCTAAACGGTATAAAAATAGTTTAATTTAATGTGTAAGAAATCATTACTCTTATACCTCCCTGGGATTACTTTAATAATTCTAACTAGTGTAAGTTATGCTTATGGCAGAATAGGCTACTTGACTGTATTCAGACTTGGTTAATATTGTTATACTAAACAAAATATACACTAAAAAGTAACCGATTCTGAAAACAACAACAAAATTGGTTGTTAATTAAGGCAGTAATTCGATTTTAAAGTTTTCTCTTAAAGAAAAGTGGGAGCGTGGTGGGGACGTCTTGCTATCTCTTTTGTACACAAGAAACCGAGTGGCAGTGACGTCACAGCTCACACAGTACATCCTTTTCTTGTTTTTTGACAGTTTCCCCTTCCACCGAATTTCAAAGGCTTATAACTTATTTATTTTTGAACGGATTACAAAACTGGAAATAAAAATATTGTTATGAAAGAAAAAAATAAAATTTGTAGAATACCCAATTGGCACGTGATATGACAACCCTAATTCCGAAAGAAACGCAATTATCGGTTGGATAAATCTTGTTTAGATCTAGACTAGATGTTGCATATTTTATCAAAAAAATAATTAAATTTTTACTTTTAACAAGTTTTGAAGAAAAACCATTCGAGGTACTTCAGTTCCGTGAGTTAAAATTACTTATACTATGTTATTATTGAATATTTAGGAGAGCCGTATCCAATGGTATGGCCACGTCGTAAGAAAACCGACAAATAACGTGGGAAAAAAGAGGGACATGGTATTCTCATATACATCTATCGAAGTTGGGAAATCCGCTGTCTAGCCCCTCCGCCTGGGCAGGATCAGGTAGAAATATACATTATTAGTTGCGCTGAACAGGAAACAGTGCTGGTCTCAAGTGTCAGAGGCTAATAAAGTAATAAGTCTAAAAAATGCTGCCTCGATGGTGGATGTAAACAGACCCACACAATACACACAACCAATAATACCGAAGACCAGGTGAAATAGAAGAGTGAATATTTAAATAACAAGATAACGATAATTTGGCCTTACTGTGGAAAATGGAAACGAAGAACCCAAATAATGCGCCATTTTTTTTTTTTTTTTTTAATTTACTTACCTAATAGTGTACTTACGTGTTCACAGTAAATACAAATCTGCCGACACCTCGCAAGCTAAAATACATCAAGCCGTTCAGGCCGCAGGGCGTGTCACACAATTATACAAACATATATCCATACCTACATACATATTCTTGAAAAACATACCCTCCTTCTGGCGCAGTCGGGTAAAAAGCGGACTTAGGCACTAGGCGCCGTCTGTGCCTAATGGAATTTCTCAGTAACCAATTCCCCAAGGACATACAGAAATTTATCAGACAGAACTCTTAACGCAGACGTAAATTAATGAAATCTTATGGTAGATGCACTGATCACATAACCGGAAAAGCGCTAAGGTGAGAGCGATCGTCACTAAACTATTATTGGTATTTGTCTTGAATATCGGACCCCAGTGGATCCAATGTTTGATAACTATTATAGCAGTATTTGTTTTTTGGCAAAGTTTTTATGCATGGTTAACTTTAATCAGACTGCGTAAAAACTTAACAAGTCGACTTTCTCGAGATAACATTAAAATTTATTTGTTGATTACCTAACTTAGAAGAATATAGGGAAAACATCATCATCATCTTAGCGCCTTCCCGGTTTCATCTTCAGCTACTTGCTTCGTAGTCCAGGGTCCGCTTTCTTACTTTTACTTCTCCACTTCGCCCGGTTTTCGGCATAAAGAAAGGTCTTCGGCAGAAGATTATAGTAACAAACCAAATTGATGGTCTTGGTAGATAGAAACGAGGTAGGACATTTTGTAAGGAGTAGTCCGTCTGGGGTAGTACCTCCACCCTATAGAAGACCGCAGCCAAATAACACTGTGTTGCAGTGTTGTGTTCCTGCTGGTGAGTAGGGTCGCTAGGCTCCAGAGGGGTCGCTGTGCTGAACTACGCTACTACGCCATGCTACGGTAACTACTTACCATCAGGTGGGCCGTACGCCTGTTTGCCAAAAAAAAAAAATTCAAAATAAAAAAAAAAGTTGTTCGGCAGAAGATTATAGAAAAAAACAAAATTGATGATCTTGGTAGATAGAATGCATGTTGGTAACGATTGACGTGTCAAGAGATAGCGAGCCCTAACTTCGATGGGTCGCAAATAGATCTTGAAGTAATTTCTTTTGTCTGTGGCTGTGTGTGTCTCCGTGTTTTAAAAGACAGGTTAATTATGCAGTTGTTGGTCCTGGCAGTTATTTATATATTAAACTTTATTGTTCTAAATCAAAATAAAATGTACAAATGGTATTCTTAATGCCATTCGAGGAACTCGATCGGAGAGTGTAGCGCGCGCGTATCCTTAACAATTGCATGCGTCAAGCGACGGCGAAACGAGGCCCGCATTGGATTGGTCGCCATTAGTGACATTTTCTATCTCGAGCTCCATGCTTCGGATAAAATATACAAAAGGGAGAATAATACAGAACTAAAATTAATCAAGAATTTTGAACGAAATTTGGGTTCGTTGATGTCTTTGGTGTGGTTGCGGAGAAAAATCAAAGTTTAAATATTTATTTCTAAAAATAAAATAATATAACAATTGTCAATCTACACTTTACAACCTGGTGTCAGAGTTTTTCGAAACCGCCTTTCGGCCTTTAACGTGGCTCCTTTTTCCACCAAATGCCAATTATTTAGCTGGTTTTATACAATAATTAATTTTTAATTCTGTGGGAATTCAGGAATCTCTTTTCTATCAGGATTTCTATTTGTTTAAAGTATCATAAAAACGATTCGACTCGATTTTCGTTTATCATCGAATGATTTTCATGTCGACCTTAAACTATAATAATTTCAGGCGGTAGTTTGTAATCTTATGACATCAAAGACAAATTTTAACTTAGTCTGCCTGTCTGTTTGAAACGTCAGGTCTAAATAAATAAGTAATAAACGCGATAAAAACCGTATTAAAATAAATTAAACTATTTTAATTTGTCTTTGATGTCATAAGATTACAAACTACCGCCTGAAATTTTATTTGGAACTATTCCGATTCACGCAGTATTGGCTCACAGTATCTAAGGGTCTTGCAGTCTGCTTCCGAGTTTGTGATTTTATTAAGTTAATGACTGGGTCCCAAGCTGGCGGTACCTGCCATCCATCCTCTCTATTGAAATTAGGATGTTTTTTAATTTCAATAGCTTCATGTAACATCCTTGGAATGAATCTGTTTTCCTTTGCAAGGACTTGAGGATTATCAAAACGCATATAGTGGTTGGGTTTGTCTAGAGCATGTTCACAGACTGCAGACTTGGTTGAGCGTCTATTTTTCATGTCAGCAATATGTTCTTTTATACGAGTATTAATGCTTCTCTTTGTTTGCCCAATGTATGATAAACCACAGTCACAGTCAATTTTATAAACTCCATTTAAATTTTATAATAGTTTAATTTAATGAATAACAATCGCGAAAACATAAGAAATCATTATCGTATTAAAATAGTTTTAATTTAATAAGTCATACATTTCAAAATTAAGACTCCAGAGCCATAAGTTAATTTTCGAGTATATTTTCATTTCATTTTTGCTTGTTTGTTGGTTAAAAGTACACAAAAGTAGTATACAAGTAGAATTTCCTTGCGGAATGCTGCCGGAGTTCTTGACGCCATTAGATTTTAATTCGTTTTTATTTACGTTTTTTTCATATTAGGTGTCTTAGTTTTTATTTAGTTTTAATTTAAAATATGTTTTTATAATTAAAGATATGTCGAAATAAGAGTATATTGTAATTAAAGTAGTATGGTATAGGTAACAAAAGAAAATAATATATTACTAAAGTATTCCTAGTATCTAAAAATAATCTTAAGTTATTTGGTTAAAATCAATTAATTTATCAAAATCACAAAATGTTTTAAATTTATGAGGATAATTCAGTCAACAGCAAATCAAGCTTGTAAAAATTATTACCTTCGCATACAGTTCACAAAACCGTAGTTAAAAACTTCAATATCATGTTACAAGTCGATTGATAACGTCGTCTCTCCATAAATAATGTCAAGTTACAAAGGTTTTGCGAAAAAGTACAGTGAACCGCAAATCAAGCGTTACGATTTCGACCTTGTCTTCAGATCGGTGGTTGCAATGATGTTACATTTCCTTCAAACCTAACTTTATATGTGACGTACATGTTGAATTAGTAAATGAATAAAATAAGGAACTAAGCATACCGAAAGCAAATATTGTAAAGCAATTTAAAAAGACTAGTATATTAACAACCTTAGTTATTACCTAAAGTGGGTATGTACCTTCTACTAAGTAAAAAACCTGGGTAGTACCTTCTACTCTTTCAAAAAAACAACCAGCCAGAATATATTTGATTCTTCATAATTGAATTGATTTAGTCTTATCATAACCATGTAAATCACATTTCTCATTGATCTGTCATTCTGCTTTTCATTTTATATCAATGCCCTCTTTATGTCTAAAGTTTCCATAAATCTAGATTTAATGCACTTATTTTAAGTTATAACCTAGTGTAACTACTCCGTTATTTATGCATTGTTTGAAATAATTGGTAACAACTTGTTTGTGTATCAAATGTTTAATAAATGAATAAAGACCAGGAGGTATACAAAAGGTAGATAGATAGATAGATATGCACTTTATTGTACCAATCACAAAATGAAAATTAAAAGAAATACATTTAGAAAATTGAGTACTAAGGCGGACTTATCGCTATTGCAATTTCTTCCAGCCAACCTTAGGGTAGATGGGATAAAAAGTGAAAACAAACAAAAGGCGGTACAGTAATAAAATACTTAAACTAACATACTTACATAACAGTCAATAAATAAACCTACAATCAATTAGTACATACTATACCTTTAATGAATATATACATATCATTTACCTACATACAACATACAATAAAAAAAATAAAAGAAGAGAAAAAAGTGACTAACGATGATGAGCAAGATCAACTCAGCAGGTATATAAATTACACATATAAGATAAAGGTTCCATACAACGCATTTTTAGTTATTTTATTCTGTGGACGAGAGTTCGATTCTCACGGAAGCATACTTTGTTTAGTATTTGGTTAGGACAGTGAATGCTTTCCCCCAATGGGGGGCTTATTCTTGCGTCTACAGTCGACAACGCAGGGAAGCTTAGAGAAATTCTGGAGCCCAACCGCGCTAATTTCAACGTTTTTCAAAACCACGATCAAGAGTGCTATCTTTGAGATTTATGACTCAAGAAGAAGGTACTTAAGAGAGGTAGGACATTTTGTAAGGAGTAGTCCGTCTGGGGAAGTACCTGCATCCTACACAAGACCGCAGCCAAATAACATTGTGATGCAGTGTTGTGTTCCTGCTGGTGAGTAGGGTCGCCAGGCTCGCTGTGCTGACAGCGGACAGGTCGGCAAGGGGCTCGTGACATCTCCGGTGTTGCAGGCGTTCATAGGCTACGGTAACCACTTACCATCAGGTGGGCGGTACGCCTGTTTGCCTACTTAGTAGTATAAAAAAAGACGGTGAGTCGAATGAAAATCATTCGAATCACTGATTATGTCGAATGAAAATAACATCAACAGCGGCAAAAGCGCAGAGGAAAAGGTGTGTTTGTTTTATTAATGCGTTACGCCGCTCCCCCTATCCTTTGCGACCGTTTGTAGTGGGCCTCGGTTAGTCATTTCGCCGACTTAAAGCAAGGCCTGGGGCTCTATTTTTGAAATATATGACATATATTAAAATTATTCGATAACGAAAAAAATATATTTAACTCGCCGATTTTGCGTGAGCCACGATTTTTAAAATAAGACTCCTGACTGAAAGGCATGCAAGCATTTCGAAACGACTGATGTGCTTGTGAAAAACTCCATCACCACTTTTTTTTCCATAAATTTTTTATATGAAAAACACGTAAATTTTCCTTTTTGCCGCGCGAAAAAGTTTTAAATTAATATATTATTTCTTCCCCCTTAACTTTTTTGCGCCAAACTATCTTTCCGTTTTTCCCAATGGTTGACTGGTAGAGAATGCTCTTAGCATTAAGTCCGCCAATTGTTATAAGTATATATGTACTTTGTGGAACAATAAAGTTTTAATAAATAAATAAATAAGCATGATTAAAATTATAGACTCACAAAGAAACGCAGCTGACAACGTGGCAACCTTATTTTAAAGTATCAGGTACACAATCGTTAAATAGCTTTCTTATCAATAACATTGTCCTAATTAAAAGCTACCTTTCAAAATCTTAATGCCCTTGACGAGAAAACATTGCATTTTTGAAATATACAGGTAGGTACCTAAAACACTGATATCAAGGTACTTACTAATATAAAACATTTTCGATCTATGTTCCGATAAAATTGCTTAATTTTGATCACTTCGTGATGTAAAGTGTTAATGCAGTTTTCCTTTTGATTACTTAGTTTAGGAGTATGTATACAACTATGCATGTATATCTAAGTATGTTATCTTTTAATCTTAAGCGATAAGCCCACCTTATACCTTATTTATTTAATGTTTTTTCTTATTTCACATCGGCACATTTTCTGGTTAGTTTGGTTGTGAGACTTTTATGCGAGCGACTATCGTCTGACTACCGACTCAAGGGAACCTTCGCACGAGTTATTCCGCAGGTGAGGTGTACTTTATCGTAAAATATCCTACTTGCAGGATTCTCTGCCAAGGATGCCGAAGACCGGGCCAAATGAAGGCGTAAAAGCTGGAAAGTAGACCCTGGGGTCCCAAGCAACAAGCTGAGAATGCAACCGAGAAATCTCTAGGATGAAAAAAAGATGAACTATTGTCACTTCACTACTTTGGATTCCAAAACTTACTCTGCTGGTTCAGCGACCCGAAGTGGATCTTGGTCTCTGAAGAAAGCGCCTTAGTGTTCTATTCTGCGCGATGGCTTGCTAGTTTTCAGCTCCCATCTCTCGCAGATCAGCCTGCACCACAACACTCCAGCGGCTTATTGGATTCCAATAAGTTTAAAAAAACTTACTTTCGTTACAGCTCAATCACAAATCAGAGGTCGTTTCCCTTTACAATTTATCATCCGTAAAAACGTCATTGTGCGTAGCGACAACAGCAAAAAGTGCGAACGTGGAATGAAGCCGGGTGTGTGACCTACACCTAAATAAAGGAAAGTAGACCGACCTTGGCCCAAAGATTTTGTGTTTTATGAGTTTTATTTACACAGCAATGTGTATTGTTAATGCAAATTACTTTTTGCAGGTGTTTACTAACCGCTTATGAAAGTCGAAGTTTTTGTTTGCGTTGATAGGTATAGTAAAAGGCAGTGAACGGTCGAGTTTCACGTTTGGTGACGTTTGCAGCGCAACCGAGATTCTTCTTCTTCTTTGCGAGTCGACTCTGGCTGTTATCAAACTTCAGAGGACCAAAACTCCACCGAAAACGCCTTGTCGGTGGCTTCGTAGAGGTCCCTGAGCGTGCAGGTGGCCGGGCACGCAGGACAGGACAGAAGATGCGTTATGGTTTGGGGAGAGACACCGCACTGGCAGGCCACCTTTTTTCGGTGAGATTTGTAAGTTAATTAAGATTAAAGTATCAATTATAATGCTTAAATTAAAATTACATATCATATGTTGTTATGTCTCTATTCATTAGACATTAATTGCATTCTTTTAAACCTTTTTTTAAATACGTATGGGCATTTTTATCCAAAAGTATGACAAATTTTAATATGGACTACCTGCTAGGTTTTAAATATGGACTAGTCAATTTTGAGGACAGTTGGGTAGTCCATATTATAATCTCATTGAAAAAGTATGCCCTGAATAGAAAAAAAAGCTGCACCAAAGAAGAAGAGAACAACTGCAGAAATAAATAAAAAAAACAAATTAATAAAGACATCAAAAATGATTTCAGTAGAATTTTTTTTGGAACAAAGAGACTAGGTACCTATATACAGTCATTGTCTCTTTTTTTATACAACTACACAGGTTTAAGTAGGCAAAGAACCTCGCACACCCTGGCGTCTGCCTTTTTTCGAAACCACCTTGTAGTGTTTATAATAACTTACTTTTGATTAAGATGGCCCATATTAAAAACCTAGTGGTCCATATAATATGCCTTCGTCGAAAAAGTTTGATTTTTCAATTTTTCTAGAAATCAGATAAAATTGTTGAAAAGGGTTTTACTTTGAGGGATTTTAATTTAATTTGTAAACTAATATTAGTATTGTATCAAATCACCATAAATATATCCTGATATGTTCATAAGTTTTAGTTTGATTCAGTAAAATCGATATGGTAGTCAATATTTAGAGAACTTACTCTACTTAGGCCACGTGGTCCGACCAGTTTTCAACTACCGCAAGTATACAACCGGACTGAGAACCTCCTTCTTTTGGAAGTATAAGACTGACAGCAGTAACATTATAAATTCCATATTAAAAACGCCAAGTTGTTGCTCAATTTGGCATTCTAGCTTTTTGTAATTTTTTCCTTTATATTGGGTGTCGAGGCGAAATAAAAAATGGGCACTATCTATAGACATTAAATAGGCCAGTTTACAAAAACCGATATCTTACTTATAGATTGTCAAGATTCAAAGTTACTAGAACAAGCAGCCAATTATTAATGTCATATTTTTTTATTACTTACCTGTGTTTACCAAATCGCAGATATATTAAAAAAGGGAGATGTCAGGAGTACCCGTAATCGACGAGCGTGTATGACGAGAGTGATGAGCGTAGAAGAAGCGAGGGAAGTCTGTAAGGATCGTAACAAATGAAAATCCGTAGTCTCTGCCTACCCCTGCGGGAAAAAGGCGTGATGGTATTGTATGTATGTATTAACTATAAAATCTGTTGCGCAATTGATCTAAGCGTTGCCGGCTCTATAAAACGTGAAATCCCTTCCAAGTCCTACTTATCCTTCACCAGCTTTTCAAGTCCCTATAAAACCTACTAAGATTAGAAGAGAAGTGCCGATTTAGGGAAATTAAAAAAAATACATTTATTTCAGATTTTCATTCATATTCTTGTTAGTACAAATCGAAAAAAACTTATAAACTATGTTATATAATTAATAAAGTGAAATTTTTACTAAGGAAGTAGCCACCCTGCCCACTGGAGCCTCCTGACACCACCACATGGGTGAACACCCAGTGCCTCCATATGCGACAGTCCGGCTTCTCCCTAACGACCATTAGGAATAAGTGGTGATGATCCCTAGAACGCTTCCTAGATCGTAATTCGTCTGTAGGCTTGCAGGAGCTCCAATATTGCCCCAATGACATACGTCACGATCCATGAAGCAATTTAGGGTCATCTCCACTCTTTCACTATCAATATTTTTATTTTCTATAAAATTCTTTTCTCTTTATAGGCTAGGTTATTGAGCCATTAGTTGCGTGTTTTTGTTAGATTTCTACCGAATTATTTGTGAATCTCATACAATAATGATTCGCTTTCGGAAACGTGCCGTGAAAACAAAAGGATATACTCAAGAGTTCTTGTCTTTCACGCCGCCGGAGGTGAGATCTAGCATTTTCGAAATCAGTGACTCATCGAAAACTGGTGAGTCGAATGAAAATGATTCCACTCGTCGCTTATGTCGAACGAAAATCAAAATCACCAGTCATCCATCTTAAAAATAGCACACCTGTTTTATTCTTTGTGGTTTAATAGAAAAATGGCTGGGTGATTGTGATTTGTAGAAAAACGTTTTGGGGTCGAACAGGTCACGGATATTTTTGTGTTTTATATTTTAAAAGATTTTTGAGGAAGTTTTTAGAGATTTAACGCAATCATTTTGAAAGTCTTGTTTAGATTTCATGAAGATACCAATAATACTTACATTTACGACATTCATTTTAAAGAATTTTTTTTTTTGGAGGCTCTACTTAAAACTAAGGGAGGGAAAAAAGAACAAGGGTCAATGGGGACTTCTCATAATTGTTTTCCAAAAATTTTGCTTTATACATTTTCCATTATTAGCTTTTAATTCTACTTTGACTTGTACTAGATTGAGCAGATTGTCAAATATTAACAGGTATGTTTTTAACTTTTAAACTAACGCACTGCGTATTTAAAACATAAAATTACAGAAATAAGCGCGACGCGTTGAAACTTCGGAAATATGAAGGTAATTTTATGTTTTATTAACCTTTTGCAGTTACAATACCGATTTTGTTTACTAAGTAATATTTCTACATTTATTAACTACTAGCTGTTTCCCGCAGCTCCGCCTGCGCCAAAAATGTATCCTTTTTTGACTCTGGGTCTTCAACTATATCTATTCATACCAAATTTCATCAAAATCCGTGCAGTGGTTTGGCAGACAGACAGACTTTCGCACTTATATTAGTATAGAGTTTATGAACGAGGTAATAAATATTCCAGCGCTGTGGAATAAATAAGTGAAAACTCATTCAGAATAGGTAAGTTACTGGGGAAATAGTAGGAAAGCGGTAATTTTGCCGAAGATGTAACCGGGAATGCGCTAGGAAGAGAGAAAACACAACATTAGTCATCGGTGAGTCTGATTTTCCTTCGACATACGAGTCAAATATTTCAATAATAGAGCTCCAAATTCATCCGTTTGGGAGGTACGATGACACAGACAGACAAACAATCATAATTTCACAGTGCCTACGGTTTGGCAACGCCCACCGTCACGCATTGCCGTTCGATTAGCAACAATCACGTGGTATTGGTCAACCATCGTCTGATCAGTTTATGAAATTCATCTTATTTGAAACGAATCGGAATTGATACAAATATTATATAGCGCCACTTCTTGTTTTGGATTCAAAGCAGGCATAACAAACATTATTCCGTGCTTCGGAAGGCACTTTAAACCGTTGGTTCCGGCTGCCATCTGGTGGTCGTTTAAGGAAGGAGGTCGTCAGAGGTCAAAGGAGCGGACCCTGGGCTCTAAAGCCAATCAGCCAAGAATGCAACCGGGAAAGCGCTAAATTTAGTAGTAGGTCAAAAGGCGGTTACCAAAAACTGATACTATAGTGTGCAGGGTCGATTGACCTATATGGTCACACTATATGATGATAATTACTAAGCCTTTGGACGCTTGTCATGCGAACACTAAATAGTATTCCGGTAGGGTTTAAATAATTTTTGGCAATTACAATACCAGCCATACTTCGAGTACTTATTATCGATGACAAGATTGGCATAACTAAACGTTATCCATATCCATAAATTTTACTTTATTTCGATTTTCGGCCTTTGACGAAGATTCCAAAATCCTGGTCCCAACAGTGGGGCATAGCAGTGAGTGGAGCAATGAGACTGGATCAATATTTTAATGTTCCGAAGCACAGAATCTTTCTTATCATACAATTTACTGATACAGACTGACAACAACGATGTGAGCATTAATGTAGCATTTTTTGAATGTGATAATAATTTACCAAAATCCTATTTCATAATTTTCATAAATTGTATCACGAATTTGCACATTTCTCAATACAATAACAGGAACAATATTGGTAAAGATAAAATGAATGAATGGCATAATCAGTAGCGATTGTGCAACCTTACGTGTTGCACGCATTTTTATGAAACTATCTGCGTGTTAGTTCGTTGGGTTTGCCACCGGATGAGCGGAACTCGGAAGGCATCGGCTAATTATGGGTTAGCTGACATTAAACTAAGTAATAGATACATATTATGAATATGTATTTACACGGTTCGGTTATTCGTTCATTCATTAATATCGAGTGGGTAATCATCATCATCAATCCTAGCCTTTTGCCATTTCTTGCGCCAATTTTCCGTATCATGTACCAATTCAGGGGTTATTCCCATCGTCTTCATGTCCCTTCTTAAATTGGTTAAATACTCCTTCTATTCGATGGTCTGTCTATTTTAATCACAGAAATAAGATTAGTTTAGCTAGAAGTGCCATGTGGCCGACACGGGTTAAGCCTCTCGGGTCTTAACTTTATATGACGAAGCTTAAAGGACACTGACGCGAATCCCGCTCGCGTGGCGGGACGCCTACAGAAATAAGAATGTATAAAAGTGGCATTGTCAGGCCAGTTAACTTTTTCATACGCTATGATACGATTCTTATTTCTATGGACGACCCGCCAGTCGCGCGGAATTCGCCTCAGTTTGAACGATCCTTAACTTTGACACACAGAAAACGCCCACATTGCATTTCTACCTAATCATATTTCTGTGATTTAAATGTTCTTAACATTTTAGAATTATGCGGCATGTGTAGCGTTTGCCGAGACATCAATTTATCAGACATCGAGACAGATTCATCATTGGGTCATTGTTCCAGATGGTCAGATTTCCCTGTAAAAAGGATTAAGGTCAGACAGCAGTCGCTCCATTGTAATAACCAATGCCGCCATATCTAGGACCATGACTTACAGCGCACCCTAGGCTTCGATTCGCACGCTGAGGCCTATCACCTCTAAAAGCAGGGCAGAAACGAGTGAGTAAACGAGATGGTGCAATACAAGATGTAAGGCGGCATCTCGCTTGCTCCCTCTTTTCTGCCCTGCTTTAGAGGCACCTAAGGACACAACTACGAAAAACATGCTTGTACGAAGAAAACAGATCCAGCATGCAGGTCTCAGGGCTCCCTGAGCATGTCAGCTGACCTTAGGATTTACACCTTTCTGAGAAGTTCGCCAAGACTCTTCTGGGTGGTGTTACATTATGATCGCCATAGAATACATTCGGGTGGTGTAACTCAATACTCTATGACCCCCAGACAAAACCAAGGTCCCTATATTTGAAATGAATAACATATATATCGAATGATTTCCACAAATTATGTGAATAAGTTACACAAATTATGTGAACTGGACATATTTCACGATAGTCCTAGTGTATTTAAAAGTAAAGTGTTGAAATATAATGTAACTTTAAGTAATATGCCAATTTAAATAATTCTGCACAAGTTACTGATAAGTTGGTTTAGTTTGGTTCAAATTGTATAAAATTTTAAAATGTAATTTTTAATTATAAATTAATTTGTGAGTTGTTAATTCTTGATATGAATAATATTATTTGACAATGTTGTGCATGTCTGTAATAGGTGTAAGCACTGGATAAAATTATTTTAAGCAATGTTTTTTGTAATGATTGTGTTTACATTGTTGATGTGCCTTAATAAATAAATAAATAAATAAATTTCGTTCGATATCGAACAAAAATTATTCGATACCGAAGAAAAATCATTCGACTCGCCGATTTTACGTGAGTCACTCTTTTTAAAAATAGTACTCCTGACTATCCGCAATAAGTAAGGCGTGAGCCAGAGATAGCCACAAAAAGCGCAGACTTATTTTTATTTTATATTTTTTTTTATTACTTTAGGCTTAGGTAATTCAGTGCTTGGATAAGTCTTGTGCCGTCACGAAAGGTTGCATCTCGCTTGCATCTAGCGAGTTATTGAGAAATAAGATTATGAATGAAATAAGTAGAAGTATTGATTACGTCGAAACATTTTTAAACAGGCTAACTAAATGGGGCAGAAATGTTCTCAAATGGCGACCACAAACCGGCAAACGCAGCGTTGGACATCCACCGACCAGATGGTCAGATGACCTGAAAAAAGTCGCCGGCAGACGCTGGATGCAGGCTGGATTATGATTATGTTACCAACCGGTCATTTTGGAAATGATTAGGGAGTGGTCTATGTCCAGCAGAGGACTGACTTCGGATGATGAAATGATGATCTAAATAGTCGAGTCGAATCGGAACAAATTGTTCGTCCGTGTACTTTCTTACATCCCAACGAAAAAGTTAGCCGAAAAAATAGTTTTCAGTTGTTTAGTTTTATAAAAGCTCTTGCCCACGGCTCCGCCCGCGTAATAATATGCTTCATTCATTCATATCGAGTGGCTGTCATGGTTAATCGACCCTGTACACCATCATTTCGTGTAGGTTACATTGTCTAGCGACCATGTACATTGTACACCCTAGTGTCAGAGTTATTCGGAAACGCCTTTTGGCCTGTCCAATGACAGTCGGGACTAAGGCTTGCCTTCCGAAGCACTATTATCAGACGATCAGGTGATTTAAGCTCGCAATGTCCAAACCAAACTGGAAACAACTAAACGAAGTATGCTTGCCGTGGGTGTTCAACCCACGACCTCCGGGTCTAATAAACGCCTTAATCACTGGACCACGGAACCAGTTGATGCTAAAAAGTAAAAGGCTACTTTACTGTTACCCGCGTCTGCGTTAATGAAATCTTTTTGTAGAGGCACTAATTATGACAAAAGAAACAAATTTTTCAGTTACAAAATCTAAATTTATTTAGAAAACTTAAGTCACATAACGATTGGGCACAAACATGACCTTAAAAATACCAGAGCTAATCCTAATTGCCTTATATCTGAAGACAACTGTACAATGTACGTCCTGGTAACGAAAATACTCCTACTCATTTGCGATACTTTTTTTTCTTTTATTTATTAGTTACAGTATATTGCCCAGATTTGGGATAGTAAATTCATTTACTACCCATTAATTATTTATTTATTTATTTATTAAAACTTTATTGTACCACAAGTAAAAATACAATTGGCGGACTTAATGCTAAAAGCATTCTCTCCCAGTCAACCATTAGGAAAAACAGAGAAAATACAAAGCGGCGCAAAAAAGCTTCGTGTGATATTACAGAAAAAAAAAAAAGAACCCTACAGCTAAATAAACATACATAGATTTACACAAATAGGAAGTATAATATACATACATATATATTTAAAAATTTTAATGCAGAGAAATTGTGATTCTGGTTTATAAATTAGAGAGAATTCATTAGATGAGTTTGAACCTTTTTCTTGAAGGCAAATTTTGTTGAGGTCTCTTTAATGTCATTGGGCAAAACATTCCACAGCCGAATGGCCTGTACAGTGAAAGAATATTCAACGAAACCGGTCCGAAAGGAAGGAGTAGCAAGGCGACGTCTGTTGGAAGACCTGAGCTGCCGATCATGGCCGTCAGAAAGATATTGGAATTTGCATTTTAGATACTCCGGAGACTGAGAATCTGTGAGAATGGAGAAAAGTGTAATTAACAAGCGAAGTTGACGACGTTGTCGTACAGGAAGCCATTTCAGCTCGGAGCGATAAGGAGATATGTGATCAAATTTTTTTAGACAAAAAATAAAACGGATGCAATTGTTTATAAGGCGATCAAGCTTATCAAGAAGATCTTGATTGAGATCAGGATAACACACATCAGCATAGTCAATTATTGGGAAAACCAAAGAGTGCACCAACATTATCTTCGTTTTGATTGGAAGGAAGTTCCTTAAGCGGTTTAGTTGTTGAAGGGTAAGATTGACAGAGCGACTGATTTCAGCAATGTGTGTAATCCATAATAATAATTATCACCCAAAACTGTCCTGAACAATGGGTATTTTTATTCATTCGTATTTGAAGTATGCATTGATTTTATATTTTGATAATGATTAATACGAATATATTTGATAACTTTAGTTATGGCATAATTTCATACTATTGACTTTCTAAAATATGTCATTTTTCTTTTTATTTGTTATTAAATATTTTTTTTCATCGAATGAATGAAACTATACATATTCTAGATAAAATACATTCGAAAGGTGTTATATGTCTCACAAGACCGAATGAAATTTAAATCAAGTTATTTTGAAAACCAAAATAAACTTGGTCAAATAACATATGGCATATAGTTGTGACCCCAAATATTTAACTCTTGTTAAAATCAGGGCAACGTTTAAACAAAAGCTTATTGTAAAAAATACTGTCAAATAAAAATACTGTGACACAGCGGCACCATTATATTGAAAAATACAAAAACAATACCTGACTAGATATTAGTAGGTTTAGGCACTTCAGATTCCAATATATTCAAGTTGATAACAAACAAAAATCACACAAAAAGTTGTTGAGACCAACGCAAGATAATACACATGCGAAAGTAGCTCCACATCGATAAAGAATTGATGAAAAAAGTATCAATTTACAATTTTAAATCATTTTAAGTATTCTAGATTGTGTAGATTTCTATACTTATGAAAAGAAACATTAAAATACGAATCAAAGCTACAAAGTATCGATTTTCGAAAACATAAAATACATAAAAAAAAATATCAGAAGAAAAAGAAAAATATAACGTCCTTTTACATTTAGATTCTCGTAATGAAGACGTTACTCTCACATGCGTTAACGTTAACCATAACACTAAACACTTAAAAAAATTGCATCATTGATTGACAACTAAATTCTTAAAAAATCGAGTTTAAACACTATTTACATTTGACTTTGTTTATGCACTCTCGCCAGCTATAGGTTTAACTTCTGATATTTGTGAAACCTCTTCGTTTGACGATAATTTTGCTTCAACAACTGGTGAAACTTCAATATTTAATTTATCGCCAACATTTACTTCTTTAACTTCAGGACCTGAATCGACGTGACCATTCTCTTCATTCCTTTTGATATCTAATTCATCTATATTGTCAATATTATCTTTATCATCGTCATTAACAACTTCGAGATCGCACAAATTTATATTAGCGCTATTAATTGCCTGTATTAGAGTTTCTAGAGTTTGGTCGTCTTTTTCACCGGCGACATTATTTTCACCAATATTTCCATTTACAGTATCGTTTACTTCAATTTCTTTGGTACTTGCTTCGTCGCTTTCATCTTTCCCTTCTGGTTTATCTTGAGAGGATTGTGCTTGTTTTTCAGCTTTGTTTTTCTTAGATTTTGATTTCTTTTGTTTCTCTGGCTTTGGCGGCTCCTGGGCCTCGGGAGTTGCATTGGCGTTGGCATTCTTATTGTTTGTGAGGACATTTAATTGGCTTTGAAGGTGCGCGAGACTTTGCCGCAGTTGTGCGCAGTTTGCTGCCATTGCGTCGACCTAGTGAAGATTTAATTTAATATTTAATTTAAAAGATAAAATTGAATATTTTAGTAAACGAAACCTAAGGCATTAGTTTTCTTTCCAGTGTAGCTAAAATCCAAACCTTATCGTTGAAAGACTTGGTGCAGTCGCGGGGGAAATTGAATACATTCAAGCCCAATGGCTACTTTGTGTCACTAGAGAACTCAATAGTTAGCAGCGTTCTAGTGGCACAAGGTATCACGAGTTAAAATAGACCTAGGTGACCACGAACGTCTTATAGCATGGCCACGGGGCAATTCGCCACGGCGAATTTCCCCGCGATGTGGCGACTAAAAGAAATACATACAAATGCATTTGTTTCAGTGTGCGAATCTTTACTACTCCTCATTTAGCCTCGTCAGTCACCAGTTCTCGTAGCTTTTTAGTGCATTTGTTCATGTAATTCTTTTAGTCGCCGGTGGCATCGCGGCAAAATTTGCCGTGGCGAATTCCCCCATGGCCAGGCTGTTAAGCCGCTCGATGTAGTGCTCCTTTAGCGTATTCAGCAGGAGTGTGCTCTCGCTTGTTCCGACAGTGTCGCCACACACATACCTTGTGGTTGTTAGAGGGTGCGGGTGCGGGGGTCGGGGCGGGGGCCACGAGGGAGGGGGGCAGCGCGGGCCGCTCGATGTTGTGCTCCTTCAGCGTGTTCAGCAGGAGTGTGCGCTCGCCCTGGTCAAACAAAATAGGTTTCAATAAAGGCACATTATTAATAGCATGCGACCAGTTATCAGATGATCTGAAAACGGTCAGGCAAACGCTGTTAGGACGCCGTCTGAGACGTCTCCCACTTCTGATGATGTATACATACCTGCAGCGTGCGACACAAGCTCTGCATATGCTGCAGCTGCCTGGCCGCGGCGGCTGCTCGCTCCTCCCCGGCCTGCCTGTGCGAACACATGTCCAGCAACGCCGTCTGAGACGTCTCCCACTTCTGATGATGTATACATACCTGCAGCGTGCGACACAAGCTCTGCATATGCTGCAGCTGCCTGGCCGCGGCGGCTGCTCGCTCCTCCCCGGCCTGCCTGTGCGAACACATGTCCAGCAACGCCGTCTGAGACGTCTCCCACTTCTTTTTCCATGATAGCGACTCTTTCTCTAGCTTTTTGATCTTCTTTGACATCTGAAAATAGAGTTTATATTTAAGACGAATTGTTAGATAAAATGCTATGATAATGATGGGGACACCATAGGAAAGATGAGAAATGGCCAGGATTTATAATTATGATAAAATCAAATTCTAAAAGTTATATCCATAAATATAAATTAACTACGGCAGCGGATCTCAAAGTATGCTCCACGGTGTCCTGGGGTTCCGCGAGGCCTCTGTAGGGGTTCCGCGAGAGCAAAGATAATAACAAAAAAAAAAATCTAGCAGACAAGATATCTTCAGTAGGACTCTATTTTACACTTTATAGTAAATTACCCTACCTTATATGAAAATGATAAAAGTGGACCCAGAATCACTCATGTCGTATCTCCGTCTGTCTGTCACTAATGTTTTCTGATGTATTTGTTAAATTAATTTTAATATTTTTAAAGTTTAGCAAACGATAACTATCATCAAATGAAACAACTTATTCATATTTTCAATATTTTGTAGATGGTATTTTTGAAATAATTTAAGAAAAATACCAAAGGGATCTTCAGAGTTACTGAACAACATAATATTGAGAAAACCACACAAAATAGAGTTAATATTACAGGAAAAATATCTATTGAAAAGGCTTGTTGTGGCTAGGACAGCAGATGTACTATATTTTACAAATGAATTTTAGGATAAGAAAATTAAAAAATGTACACATTTTTTTAAATTACAGATAGTAATAATTTGCGTTGAACTTTGTAGGAAAAATAATAAGTTTTAATCAATGAAAAGGGGGCCCACTTAAATTAAATATCAATTTAAGATGGTTAATTTTAATCTATGCATGAAACGCTCCAAAATGAGGCCAACTCGCACTTGGCCGTTTTTGTTCACTTGGGGTTTCACCAAAACTTTTGCTTTTCAAAAACAAGATTACAATCTTTGAATTGGCAAGATTGTTCATTCTTATTTTGATCTTTTCCAGCAATTACCTAAAAGAAATTGACCGTCAAATGGTTCTATGTGTATTAACAATACTAAATCAGTCGAAATTCTGCAAATCTACACTGTTTTGTGCTTAAACCTAGTTAAGTCTTTCTCTATTAGCAACTTAAGAAATCAAAAAAAAAACATAAATTTTCCATCTGCTCCATAAAACCGCCAAACACCTATTATTCTTAATTAAAGCGTTTTGGAATTCGTCATATTTGTCCTATACACTCCCAACTGCCCCCTAAGTACAGTCTCAGTTCATTGCAACTCCGTTACTTTTGCCCGATCCTGAGGTAATGTACCTTCAGCTTTCTCTATTAGCAAGTTATGAAATCAAAATCAACAATTTTAGCTGAAAAATAAACATACCTTTTCCATCTGCTCCTTGAAACCGCCAAACACCTGATTACTCTTAACCAAAGCGTTCTGAAACTCGTCATATTTGTCCGTATACACTCCCAACTGTCCTCTAAGTGCGGTCTCAGTTCCTTGCAACTCCATAACTTTAGCCCGATACTGAGCTAATGTGACCTTTAGTTGTTCCATTTCTGCTAAAATCCTCTCCCTTTCCGCTTGGTGTTCAAGACTGGCCTTTTGAAGCTTTGCATCTGATAGTTGAGATTCTAATGCCATCTGTTTCGCCATTTTGTCAACCTGTGAACGAAAGAAAGGAAAGATCCAAAATTTAGAATTTACACATTGTTAAGAATAGATTATTTCTATGGCATGGAAAAAAATATTATCGAACATTCGATCACAGCCTGTGCGGAATCATTCATATATACTTATTCAAACATTCATAAATTATTCTTTCATCAGTTCTTACAAAGTCTAAAAACCATATAGATATTCCACAATTATGTATTTCGCTTGTAGTGATTTAGACAATACTTTTTCAACCAATCTTTTTTTTTAATATCTGCAATTAGTCCTTCGACTTTTAGCAGA
The DNA here is from genome assembly GCA_947363495.1 of Euzophera pinguis. Classification (NCBI taxonomy): domain Eukaryota; kingdom Metazoa; phylum Arthropoda; class Insecta; order Lepidoptera; family Pyralidae; genus Euzophera; species Euzophera pinguis. Next base: position 11,506,622 of record OX376174.1, on the reverse strand, counting down.
TTTGTTGAAGGAATGTGGCAGGAAGAAGTCGATCCCCAGTGGCAGCAACTTCCATTATAGTCTGGAATCTAGTTCCTGTATGTCGTGTCGTTTTAGGCGTTTTTGGTAGCTGATTTTTGTTAGATTAAAAGCCATCTCGTTTGGGTGGTTGATTAGACGACTTTCCTTGTCTTATCTCCTCTTTTATGGTGTTGACCTGTAGCCCATCGTGAATTTCGGCATTCGTGATGTACCACGGTGTGTTGGCGATGTTTCTTAGAATGCCGTTTCAAAAAGAAATCTAAGCTATGAAAATGGGCCTATTGTTTGACCGCAACCGCTATACCGCGGCTTGGGTATGCGCGGGGAGGTGGGGAGTGGGAAAGAAAGAGCATGACATTCGTAGTGCCAGACAGATCTTACAATATAGAGTAAAAAAAATCAAATTTTTTAAAACTGTATATTTACGAGTATAATTATATCCAAGCCCGTTTTTACCCGACTGCACCAGAAGGAGGGTTATGTTTTTTGAGAGTATGTAGGTAGGTGTTTGTACTTATATAATTGTTTGGCACGCTCTGCGCCTGAATGGCTTGATGGCTTTTAGCTTGAGAGGTGTCTTTAGATTCGTATTTACTGTGAGAGTGACACTGGGTATTGTAATGCCATTTTTGCTATGCCATAAATATTAAGTCGATTAACTGCCTAATTGCTCGATTGTTGAGTAGGGGATCGATTCCGCTAATGAACTTTTAAAGGCCACGCAACTGATATTCAATCGCGACTTAATTGTGTTGCATTTTTTTAGATACACTCAATAGTGGTATTCTGCTTAAACAGTTTTGAATCTCTATTCATTTGCGACTGGAGCGTATTTCAATGATATTAGTAGGGAAATGTAAATAAAATGAGTAACGGAATATCAGAAGCGTCAAAGTCAAGTCATTACGATCCAATTGCGATTCAATTGTGCACTAGGTACCTATTTAAAATAAGAGAATTGACTCCTCCGTGAGATGTATCGATTGCGATCGTGGAAGCAACATTCTGTATTTCTGAAATGTACGCGGGTGGTAAACGATAATCGAATCATTCCTTACTTTCCGTATTTCTTTAATCACTTATTGAATCCGTGCGAGTTGGTTTAATTGTCGAATAATTCGCCGGCGGATCTCAAAAATCGATACTAAATGCCTGTTGTTTTCACACGGTTCGGCACGAAGTCGATAGATAGTTCATCGAGTCGATTCGAGTAAATGTCGACTCCCGATGTCCCCATCACTACGACTGAACTGACAGCTAGGACACTTGCCGCCACCGGCAGACGAAATCAGATGATTTTCGGAGCGGGTCGATAGTTGCTCGCTATTTTTATAATTTAAAGGTTTCAATAGCCATTTAATACTATTATTTTGGAGTTTAATAGTGCAACCGTCGTAACAAATATTTTCGCCGACGTGGTTGTCGTACGGCGTTATAAGACAAAAGTGTTTTGTTGGATATACATAAAGAACCCTGAAAAGGTAATTTATTTTATTTTAATTATTGTCCTATTGAGCTAAATAACCGATTAATTCTTCCATTTGGTCTAATAACTTTCTGGTTAAATTGGGGGTTTTGTGAGAAATTTATAATTTACAAAAGTGGGTAGAATGTGTATTTTATTCACATGTGCATTTTATTAAAATTTTATCTAATTTCGGTCTTAAAATGATTTCTCACCATTGGTACACATAAATAAGCGTAGAATATATAAATTCAAATTGAAATATTTCGTACAAAATCGTTTTTTTTTACAAAATGATGTAGATTTTTCATTGTCGGGTAACCTACCATTTGGAATTATGACTTTCTTTTTATAATTACAACCAAATAAGATTCAGCTCTAAATTTAGGAATAAACATACTCCATTAAAACAAAATTATACATATATTGAAAAGGATTTTGAACAGGAATAAAACCTAGAAATTTCCAGAGCCCCGCCCTATAGTAAACCATTGTTTCATAAGCAGTCTTTTGAAAGTTATTTTGTTATTCCTACTTCAGGGTTAAAAAGAACACCTCAAGTTTCCCTCAGCACTCCCTCCGCTGAACACTGGGAGTTCTACCAGCTTCCCGAGGTGTCAGGAGTGCATACCACATTTCTTTAATTGAAACAAGAGGACACTGCTTATACTACCGTTTTAATCTGCGATAGACATTTTTGCTTAAACTGAGGTAACCACACAGCCGAAGCCAGCATTATCGGTCAGCCAGTGCCTGCGCTTTCTACATTTTTTTTATTTTATTAACCCTTTATTTTATTTTTTTTAATTTAAAACTTTAAGGAAGGGATCTAAATATTGGCCATTCGATCTCCTGCGCCCCTAATTTTCTTTTCTCGTATTAATCGCAATTACTTCTTTACTCAACATTAAATAGGTAACTTCCAAGATAAATTCATTTTTTTTTAATTCGAGTTTTTTAACTTTGTGTAACTTTCAGCTTCTTTTTCAAATAAATATTGTAAAAGGTTTTTTTTGTTATTTTATTTTAATTTTGCTTATTTCCCTTCAAATTTCATAGAGGACAGGAATTAGATAGCAAACCCAGGTAATAAACATTTCATGGCGCCCGAACAGGGACAGGAGATCGAGGTAAATTAACTTGTATTTCAAATTTAATTAAATTACCCTTTTTTCTGGTCATTTTCGCTCAGAATTAGTTGCCCAATATTGATCCCTTGCATTATTTTGCAATAAAGTTTGTTTTACTAACCTGCATTACATTCTGATAAAATCAGAGTTATATATAGTATTTTTTTTTTTTTACCAAGCAATTTGTAATGTCTGGTCAATATTTTTTTAACCCTATTGTTTACTTGCCCTGCTTTCTATTTACAACTTGCTAAAAATGGGAGAAAGGCCAATTTGCTTTAATTTGCTACACAAAGATGAATTAGAGTATGAAGTAAGGATCCGTGGCACTCATCCTAAAGATAACGTTATAGGTCTGAGAGCTCAGGTTCGCGCGCTTAATAAAGAACTCCCATCAGATGAGATTTTCACTTGTGATGTGGATATTGGGGAGGAATTGGACATAATAAAAGCCAAAATGGTTGAATTAGAGGATTTAATTAAAGGAACTTCTACTAAGTCGGGTTCTCTTAAAATATTAAATAGAATTCAAACCTTAGGTCACCATTTGTTTCACCGTCTAGGTAGATTGGATGCTGGAGATGAGGAGGAATACACCTCGGAAATTGATAATATTCAAGGACGATTAGACCGCATTTTGTATAAAATTGATGGAATTATGGACAATTTTAAGAGTAGTTCATCGCAGCATCACTCTTCTAACCCGGCAACCAATCCGCCGATGCTTTCCAGCAAGACTGATAATTCTTCTGATTCTCACTCTCAAATTTACAAGCTAAATCTTCATTTTAACGGGAAAACTTGTGTAAAGGCATTCTTGCAACGCTTAGAAGAACTTTGCTTATCTCGCGGTATCAATGATTTCAAACTTTTCAATTCTGCTGCCGAGTTATTCACTGAGGAGGCACTATACTGGTATCGTGGAGTGCGTGATGAGGTGAATACCTGGTCCGAATTGAAATCTGCACTTCTCGAGGAGTATTTACCTGCTAATTATGATCACAGACTTTTGATAGAAATTAGAGCCCGCACACAAGGATCCGATGAAAATATAGTCAATTATCTTAGTGTTATGCAAAATTATTTCAGTCGTTTGTCCAAGCCCTTATCTGATGAAGAGAAACTTAACATAGTGTTGTTTAATATTAGGCCTTTCTACACTTCTCAATTAGGTTTAAATCCAGTTGACTCGTGGACTGATTTGAAACGTAAATGTCGACTTCTTGAGGACGCGAAGGAGCGTTCAAAGTTATTCTCCGAGCCCCCTAAATTTTCGTCTTCTTGTCTTGCTCCCGACCTTATTTACAAGGGCAACCGGTCCACTGCTATTCCTAAAGTGGCCGCGGCGGTGGCACAGGTTGATGGCAGCAATTTCTGCGTCCGTTGTCGCATGGACGGTCACACGTTGAAGTCCTGCAAGGCGCCTGCCATCATAATATGCTACCGTTGTGGGAAGAGGGACGTCACTGCCAAAACTTGTCCTAAATGTTCCCCGTCGAAGTCTGGCAAGTCGCCGGCGCCGTCGTCATCTCCAAAAAACGAGTAAGCGTGAATCGACAACAAACTTCCGCAACTTCTAGTAACTTTTGTGCTGCAGAATGGCGTTCTTGGTTAAATTATTTGAAGAATTTCTTTTTATCAACCCGTTCCCAGCGCGTGTTGTCGGTTCATGTTCATAACTCTGATATCAAACCTATCTCGATGACAAGCGACGTTGACAACTGTTTTGACAGACGACCGTATCTAAAGGCTAGTATATACGGAATGGTATGTTCTGGTTTGTTGGACTCGGGCAGCGAAATTTGTATAATTAAGGCCAGCGCTGTTTCATACTATCAAAAATTTGCTACGGTACACGAGTCGACTGATCTACATTTTATTAAAACTGCTAATGATTCTACCGCACCTGTCACTGGTTATATCTTTTTGCCGGTTACAGTAAAGGATAGAACAGCGATTATTAAGTTTTATATTATTCCCAAGATAAACACTGACTTACTTTTCGGAATAGATTTTTGGAAAGCTTTCAATATAGCTCCCGACGTTTTATCTCTGTTGGATGATAATCAATTTTTATCTACCCGCGAAGTCCATACCATAGCCGCCAAAGATAAAGCGTTACGAGACTTTGATTCGCTTTCCGAGTCAGAATGTAAATTGGCTCGTAAAGTGATTCAAGAATTTGAAGAGATTTCGGCAGAGAAGAGAGGATTAGGGCGTACCCATTTGGTGAGTCACCGTATTGACACCGGTGATCACCCTCCAATCAAGCAACGTTACTACATGATGTCCCCAGAGAAGCTCGCCGAAATGAACCGGCAGCTTGATCAAATGTTGAAAGACGATGTGGTAGAACCCAGTAACAGCGCTTGGAATAATCCCGTCACCCTAGCCCGTAAGGCAGATGGCACACTTCGCTTCTGTCTGGACAGCCGAAAACTCAACGCTATCTCTAAACACGACGCGTATCCGCTTCCTTATATTAACCATATTTTGGATCAACTCAGGGATGCTAAATACCTATCATCTGTTGACCTAAAATCTGCGTACTTTCAGGTACCTTTGGATTCAATGGAATCTCGTGAAAAAACTGCATTTACCATACCTTCACGAGGTTTGTTCCATTTTAAGGTCATGTGTTTCGGTCTAACCTCCGCCCCAGCGACCCAACAGCGTCTTATGGACAGGTTGTTCGGTCCGGAATTTGATAATAAAGTTTTTATTTATTTGGATGATCTTATCATAATTCATTCAACCTTTGCCGGCCATTTAGAATTGTTACGTAAAGTCAGGGAGAAATTACAAGCGGCAAATCTCACTGTTAATATGGGCAAATGCCAATTTTTTAGAAAACAATTAAAGTTTTTAGGTCACGTGGTCGATGAATTCGGTTTACGTACCGACCCGGATAAAGTAAGGGCTATTGTCGATTTTCCCACTCCTACTTGCCGAAAAGATGTTAAACGTTTCCTCGGCACTGCTTCGTACTACAGGCGATTTATTAAGAATTTCAGTCATCGCGCCGGTCCCCTAAACGCGCTCACGTCCACTCGTAAAGGAGCTCCACCCTTCCGTTGGACTCCTGAGGCAGATCAATCTTTCAATGATTTAAAGTTAGCTCTGACCACAACACCTGTTCTAACATGTCCAGATTTTTCGCGCGAATTCTCTGTGCACTGTGATGCCTCGGATTTCGGAATAGGTGGGACCTTAGTTCAAAATATAGACGGACAAGAACATCCAATCGCTTATTGTAGTCGCTCGCTTTCTCCAGCAGAGAGAAATTATTCTGCGACAGAGCGTGAAGCTCTGGCAGTAGTTCATGTACTGGAGCATTTTCGTCCTTATCTGGAGGGCAGTAAACCTTTCCGAATAATCACTGATCATTCTAGTTTAAAATGGTTTTTAAATCTTGAAAATCCTACCGGTCGCTTAGCGCGTTGGGGTTGTAGATTATCTCCTTATAACTTCATAATAGAACATAAAAAAGGGTCACAAAATGTAGTACCTGATGCATTATCGCGGTCTGTACCCGTGTCTGTAAATGCCATAGATTTAACCGCAATTAAGGACGCTTGGTATCTGAATATTGTAAAACGTTGCACCGAGAGACCTCGGGCTTGTCCGAATTTTCAACTAGTTGATGGTAGGCTTTACCGTTTTACAAAAACTTCTAACCAACTCAGTAAGGATTTCCAGTGGAAAGAAGTGATACCTCTTGAGCTGAGGGAAAGTATAATTGTTGAAAATCATTCTAAACCTACTGCCGCTCACCTTGGTGTGGCTAAGACTTATAAACGCCTGAAGCTGAGATATTTCTGGCCTGGCATGTATAAAGATACCATGAGTTTCATTAAAAATTGCGACATTTGTAGTGCTTATAAACACAGTTCACAGTGTACACCCGGCTTTATGGGAGAACCAAAAAATTGTACGCGGCCATTCCAGTGCTTAAGTATTGACCTAGTCGGACCACTGCCCATGTCACGGCGTCAAAATAACTATCTGTTAGTTGTCATTTGTTGTTTTACAAAGTACTGTTTTTTGTTTCCACTTCGCAGGGCTACTGGGAAGGTTATAGCGCAAAGATTGGAAGATCATGTGTTTTTAGTGCATGGAATACCTCAAACTATAATTTCTGACAACGGTTCCCAATTTACATGTCGTGACATTTTGGCTTTATATGAAAAATACAATATCCCTCAGATCCACCTTGGCCCAGTGTATTGTCCACAGGTTAATCCCGTTGAACGCTATAATCGTACCGTAATGACCGCTGTTTCTGCTTTTGTGGAAAACGACCATAGGTCCTGGGATGAAAACATTCAAAAGATCCAATTTGCCATAAACACATCTGTAAACGAAGCCACATCTTATAGTCCGTTCCTTCTAGTCCACGGTAGGGAAGCTGTAGCCAACGGTGATATTTACAAAGATGGTAGTGATCTCAGTGAATTAACCGTTACTTCACCTGATGCACATGTTCAAAGATTGGGTCATCTATCACAAATTTTCAATAATGTTAAAAATTCTCTTAAGCAAGCGCATCAGAAAAATGTGAAGTACTACAACAAAAGACGTAGGGATGTGTCCTTTAATGTGGGAGATTTTGTTTGGAAACGTACCTACAAGCAGAGCGTTGCGAGTAAGTACTTTGCCGCAAAGCTTGCTCCAAAATATGAAAAATGTAAGATTATCTGTAAGCTTTCACCGTTAGTGTATGAGTTAGAAGATGAACATACATAGGGAAATGGCACATAAAAGATTTCAAATGTTTAGACTAGCCTTCATCGGCCGCGGGATGATCGGCTTTAGAATTGTCTCCCCGTCTGACGTCCGGACGTGTCGTAAGAGGCGACTGTGGATTATTTTAGGCGTTTTCCATCTTAAGCTAATCACCACTTTTATTAATCTACCATTTCATTCAGTATATCTTGAGTGACTTAATAACCATAAGTTTGTACTTTTTCTCTCATTTATTTTGACCTGTTTAACAAGAAAACTTAATCTCTTTTAAGCTTTGTTGTCTAAGGGATCCCATGACAATTAGCATTGATATTATGTCTATTTACACCCTACCGGTGTTGGTAGATTTATCATATTACTAGCTTTTGCCCGCGACTTCGTTCGCGTGGACTTCAGGTTCGTCCCGTCTAGTCTAGTAATAAGTAAGAAATACGGTAACTAAGCACTGCAGAGCCCTAATCATAGGTCTATAGGTAGCTACTGCAGTATGCTCCTATAAACTACATTTAACGATCTTTTTCCTTCAGCATAAACATGCAGATTCTTCGCTTTGGAAACACGTGAGCAAGCCACATAGAGCTGACCGTGAGAAAAACATGGCGTGCCCAAATGTAGGCCTGCTACCTTCAAGGTTTGACCCTGCGATTTGTTGATCGTCATTGAAAATGCGACTCTTAATGGGAACTGCAGGCGTTTAAAATTGAATGGCAAGTTGTTGGGTATGATTGGGATGCGCGGTATAAGAACATTGTCTCCCTTGGCTTCTCCAGTTAAAATTGTAGCCTTCACTATATGCCTTCCTAATTCGGTAACTCGCAACCGAGTACCGTTGCATAATCTTGGCGCATCCAGGTTACGCATTAACAAAACGGGTACACCAACCTTTAATTCCAACTTGTGTGATGGCACCCCGGACAACTCTAAAGAGTTTAGGAACTCTACGGGATAACTTGTAGTGTCATCGGATGACATAACTGTGTCAATGGAATTATACACTGATGTTTCGCTGTTTATTTCGGCCAAGATTTTTTTATTTATTTTCGCAACAGTCTCATTTTTTGGTGCCAATATGGTCCTTTCACACAACCAACTTTCGTCAAGAATATTTTGTTGCAGATTCGGAAAAACTTGTTCAATAAGTTCGTTTTCTGTCTCCACAGCATGACAAAATTGCTGTGTGAAAAGAACCATACCTTCTTGGTCGGTGTTTAGGTGGCCTTCACCAATTTCTAGCAGTTTTTGAGCATATGCTCCTGATTCGACATCGCTGAATAACTGGACTCGCATGTTAGTGGTAAGATAAAGCTTTTCAACTTTAGACCACAGAGATGAGGCTTTTAGACATGCGTTAATTTCATCTGCTGCAGTGCCTCTCTCGATAACAGGTAAAGTCTGTCTAAAATCCCCTGCCAATAACACTACCACACCACCCATCAACTTTCGATTGCTGTGAATATCTTGTAGACAGCGATCAAGCGCCTCAATGGCGCGTTTGTGTGACATAGTGCACTCGTCCCACACGATCAGCATACATTGTTGCAAGAGGGCGCCACGGGCACTGCTCTTACTGATGTTGCACGTTGGGGTTTCTTCGCTCGCCAGATTAAGAGGTAATTTAAAAACCGAATGTGCCGTTCGTCCACCGCTCAGCAATGTTGCAGCGATCCCAGAGGAAGCCACCGCTAATGCAACTTTACGGTCCTTACGAATTTTTGCTAGAAGCAAATTAAGCAAAAATGTTTTACCTGTACCGCCCGGGGCGTCAAGAAAGAAAAGGCCGCCTTTGTCAAGCTCAACTCGTTGTAATATTTTGTTATAAATGTTTTTTTGTTCGGGTAGCAGGCGTGGTTCAGTTTCGCTGACCTGAGCGTCTAATAAAGCAATATCGTAGCTTAGCTCTTTGATCAAATCGGTCGACAACTCTCCTCGACGCTCTGGTGTAGGCATACCGAAGTCGGACAATTTCTTACCGGAAATCGTTATTATTTTGTCCTCTATATGTCTTAGTGCTTCATTGAAACATAGATCATTGTTGACTTGATCCATCCTTTCAAATCTATGCAAGATATCCTCCGATAATGCAGATTTATACTTATCCCATAGTTGAAGAGGATTGGATAAGCCGCAAGTGCATATCAATATTGCAAATAGTTCTCTTATTTGCGAAGGAGAGCGACACAGCACTGCCTCTTCCATTGTGGCATCCCAGTGGTTGTCATCTTCCAACAACCCCAACTTCTCACACGCTTGTCGAAAAGTTTCAAGTTCTTGGCCGTCAACTGTTTTTAGATCCAAGAAGCTAGTGGGGCCCTGTACTACATTCAGCAGCATTCGCAAACAGTAACATTCGAAGTTACTAACATGCACTGTGTAAATGCGCCCAAGAGCATCTCCCGCCTTCACACCTGGCCAGCCGTCGACAGGTGTACCTTGTAAACGACGTTTCCATTCTTTCGACGACACGTTCCATGTATAGTAGCGGGGTACGTCAACATAAAGTAATGTTTTTGCAAATGCGTCATTTTGGCAAAGCAGGAAAAATGCAGTTAGTGTCGTCTTAGGTGGTGCGGCCATTCTCTCTCTAAAATTGTTTTCAGTGAAGTAAATCCGCTGACCATTAGGCAGATGAACCGCAAGGTGAGTGACTGTTGGGTGTCTTTCATGCAGAGGCAGACCCAAGATCCGCCACGCTGCTTCGTTACTACTAACATATCTACCGGCTCGATACGTTTGCACCTCATCTCTCGGGTCAATATTAACATTCCCTTGCTGTCGAATGTTAAAAATAGCCTGGTCGCTGCCTTTGTTTATATATTTACAAATATATTTTATTCGCAAAACGGACACAACCGTCAACGACGTCTGCCCTCACGCGTCTGCCCGCGTTCGGGTCGCGCACTCAGCGATGAGCCACTTCTTCCCCACCGCACCTACCCCGCTCCCCCCACGCCCCGTTCGCCTGGCACCGCTGCCGGTATTTATCACCGAAACGGTATTTATCGCCGAAATTGCTATGACTCTGCATTTTAAATCTGTGATATCTTCGAAAATATTTATTTAATTTACATGCTGTAAAAAGCCATATTGATCTTTATTAAATGCACAATGTATTTAAGATACTTAATTGGATAAGGATTAATACTGTATTGCTAAAATCGCTTCGTAAAAAGCCATTATTTCTCGTACAAAGTAAAGGATAAAAAATGGTTATTGTGGGTTATTCCTAAGAGATAAACATATACCATCACGGACTTTTTTGGAGACCTTTTTAAGTTGTACAATACTGTAGTACATTGTTTTGATCTATCTTGTAGGATCTTGTAGGATTCAGTCAGCGTTTGCAATGTAAGCGCAAAAAATGTGTTTTTTACGACTTCACATTAGAAACCTCAAAAATTGTAGCCTATGTGTTATTCTGATGTATAAGCTATAGCCTATATGTTATTCTGATGTATAAGCTATATTGTGGTAAAGTTTCATTCAAATCCATTCAGTAGTTTTTACGTGAAAGAGTAACAAACATCCATACATCCATACATCCATACTTACAAACTTTCGCCTTTATAATAGTAGTAGGATTACTTTTATTCCCCATTTATAATATACTCATACAAGCGAGTCTATTTGTTTTAGGAGAATAATGGAATATTTTTCTACTAAATTTATAGGTCTATTACTCTCTTGTTATCCAGGGTTGGGAGGCGTTTCTAGGACAGACTTACTAGTCATTTTTCAGGTTTTAAATAATGAACTGTAAGTAGTGGTTAGCTTGTCACACCTTTAAATTTTTAATTATTTAACTATAAGCCACCTCTAGTCAAAGGTTTTAATTAGTTTAATATTTTCTTATTCCTTTTTAACTATTTTTATTTTTACTAAGGATTAATTCCTGTTTTCAGGAATTAATTGTTTATTTTAAACTTACCTAAATATGGGTTTTACTTTATTTTTTTAGCACATTTTATTTTTACTTTGGATTCATTCCTGTTTTCAGGAATCCATTATTATCTTAAACTTATTCTTTTGTAGTTTCACCGGACTGGAAATTATGTGAGAAATCATTGGTCACAGAATTTCCAAGTCAATACTTACTACCATGAGTTTTTGCGTACGCAACTTCTTTTGGTCTTTTCTAGTTAGAACTTCAATGGCGATTTTTTTTTGTTTTAATTTATGCAAATTACATATTTTTTGTATTTTTGCCTTTTATATTTAAGCATTCTAGAATCCATGCTTATTTATTTATGTATCAGTCTTGATCGATTTCTTTTCGAACAAATCGATTGCAACGTCTGACCGATTTCCGCCAGCTGTGGTTTTTTCTGCCTGAACAGAGTAATATACTTAGTAGTATAACGGTGTATTTTCCTCTACAAATAGGTTTTTCTCAATTCCCCAGAATCCGTTTCATTCCTTAAAATAAAAAAAAGTTTTTTTTTTCTTTCATCTGTCAACGTCAAGTAGTGCGGTGAAAATTTTCATCGTTGTCGATATCGATCTCTCTCGATTTATTTTTATGAGTTCATTTAAACTAATGTTAATCTTTAGGGTGTAGAATAGGCCGAGGACGTCCCGCGAATTCCCTACGTGAATTCTTATCCGGGGAAGGGGGTGTTGTAATGCCATTTTTGCTATGCCATAAATATTAAGTCGATTAACTGCCTAATTGCTCGATTGTTGAGTAGGGGATCGATTCCGCTAATGAACTTTTAAAGGCCACGCAACTGATATTCAATCGCGACTTAATTGTGTTGCATTTTTTTAGATACACTCAATAGTGGTATTCTGCTTAAACAGTTTTGAATCTCTATTCATTTGCGACTGGAGCGTATTTCAATGATATTAGTAGGGAAATGTAAATAAAATGAGTAACGGAATATCAGAAGCGTCAAAGTCAAGTCATTACGATCCAATTGCGATTCAATTGTGCACTAGGTACCTATTTAAAATAAGAGAATTGACTCCTCCGTGAGATGTATCGATTGCGATCGTGGAAGCAACATTCTGTATTTCTGAAATGTACGCGGGTGGTAAACGATAATCGAATCATTCCTTACTTTCCGTATTTCTTTAATCACTTATTGAATCCGTGCGAGTTGGTTTAATTGTCGAATAATTCGCCGGCGGATCTCAAAAATCGATACTAAATGCCTGTTGTTTTCACACGGTTCGGCACGAAGTCGATAGATAGTTCATCGAGTCGATTCGAGTAAATGTCGACTCCCGATGTCCCCATCACTACGACTGAACTGACAGCTAGGACACTTGCCGCCACCGGCAGACGAAATCAGATGATTTTCGGAGCGGGTCGATAGTTGCTCGCTATTTTTATAATTTAAAGGTTTCAATAGCCATTTAATACTATTATTTTGGAGTTTAATAGTGCAACCGTCGTAACAAATATTTTCGCCGACGTGGTTGTCGTACGGCGTTATAAGACAAAAGTGTTTTGTTGGATATACATAAAGAACCCTGAAAAGGTAATTTATTTTATTTTAATTATTGTCCTATTGAGCTAAATAACCGATTAATTCTTCCATTTGGTCTAATAACTTTCTGGTTAAATTGGGGGTTTTGTGAGAAATTTATAATTTACAAAAGTGGGTAGAATGTGTATTTTATTCACATGTGCATTTTATTAAAATTTTATCTAATTTCGGTCTTAAAATGATTTCTCACCATTGGTACACATAAATAAGCGTAGAATATATAAATTCAAATTGAAATATTTCGTACAAAATCGTTTTTTTTTACAAAATGATGTAGATTTTTCATTGTCGGGTAACCTACCATTTGGAATTATGACTTTCTTTTTATAATTACAACCAAATAAGATTCAGCTCTAAATTTAGGAATAAACATACTCCATTAAAACAAAATTATACATATATTGAAAAGGATTTTGAACAGGAATAAAACCTAGAAATTTCCAGAGCCCCGCCCTATAGTAAACCATTGTTTCATAAGCAGTCTTTTGAAAGTTATTTTGTTATTCCAACTTCAGGGTTAAAGAACACCTCAAGTTTCCCTCAGCACTCCCTCCGCTGAACACTGGGAGTTCTACCAGCTTCCCGAGGTGTCAGGAGTGCATACCACATTTCTTTAATTGAAACAAGAGGACACTGCTTATACTACCGTTTTAATCTGCGATAGACATTTTTGCTTAAACTGAGGTAACCACACAGCCGAAGCCAGCATTATCGGTCAGCCAGTGCCTGCACTTTCTACATTTTTTTTATTTTATTAACCCTTTATTTTATTTTTTTTAATTTAAAACTTTAAGGAAGGGATCTAAATATTGGCCATTCGATCTCCTGCGCCCCTAATTTTCTTTTCTCGTATTAATCGCAATTACTTCTTTACTCAACATTAAATAGGTAACTTCCAAGATAAATTCATTTTTTTTTAATTCGAGTTTTTTAACTTTGTGTAACTTTCAGCTTCTTCTTCAAATAAATATTGTAAAAGGTTTTTTTTGTTATTTTATTTTAATTTTGCTTATTTCCCTTCAAATTTCATAGAGGACAGGAATTAGATAGCAAACCCAGGTAATAAACATTTCAGTATATCAAAAAAAAACACAAAATGGCTGTATTTTTTGGGTTCTTTCATTTCCAAATTACACACAAACGCAGTCGGATTTTTTTGGTTTTTTTATATACCGGCGTTTTGAAACGCAGCCACTGCTTCCTCGGCGTCCATAAAACGTTTTCCTCGAAGTTTTTCTTTTATTTTCGGGAATAAATAAAAATCGCAAGGTGCGCGAGGTCGGGGCTATATGACGGGTGACCTAGTAATTCCACGTTTGATGTCGCCAAATAGTCGATCGTTCGCATGGCAGTGTGCGACGAGGCGTTGTCCTGGTAAAGGAGGATCCTACTGCGAGGTCGTATCTCCCGAACTTTTTCTAAGACAAGTGGCAAACAATTGTTAGTATACCACTCTGCAGTAACTGTTTTTCGATCCTCTAAAACAATTGTCGCGTAATGTCCGGTCCTTCCGAAGAACGAGGCCACCATCTTTTTTCCCACGCTTCGACCTCTCTTCACTTTAGTTGGCAACTCCTCGGAAGGAAACACCCACTGAGCAGACTGTCTTTTTGTTTCGGGATCCTAACAGTAAATCCAGCTTTCGTCACCCGTAAGTATGTCAAACACAGCATTTGAGTCACCTCCGTTAAATCTTTGAACCATTTCACGGCACCAATCAACACGACGGATTTTTTGGGCCTCGGTCAAATCGTGACCGGGCACAAAGCTTCCTGACCGCTAAATGTTCATGCAGGATTTTGTGCACTTGGCTCATACCGATGCCTAAACTTGCCCGAATCTGCTGATAGGTCACTCTTTTGTCAGTCTCTATCATACGCCGCACAACACTGATGTTATCTTCAGTCGTCGCCGTAGAAGGCCGTCCCTCACGCAGATCATCGGTGAGATTAGTGCGACCACGTTTGAACTCATTAAACCAGTTGTAAACAGTGGCACGAGATGGGGCTTTATCGTGAAAGGCCAATCGAAGTCTACCATAACTTTCTTGTTGACTTAAATGACAACGAAAGTCATAAAAAATCATTGCACAAAAATTTTCCCGCGTTAAATCAAATAAATAAATTAAAGCGTAAAACGAGTTCCATTTTCAAAATTTAAACTTAATTTTTTATTATACTGTTTACAAGTGGTCAGTTCTAAAGACTTTCAGTGTCGCCCTCGTATATATTTTATCTCATGTGCGTCATTCATCGTGGATTACAGGGTCCCAATCGACCCTGTGCACCCTGCCTCGGTTTTTACCAGTGACTACAACATGAAGACTTTCAAAAGGGGTGTGAATAAATTTCTTAATGGTCGGCAACGCGCCCATAATACTTCTGGTAATACAGGCATCCATAGGCTACGGTAACCACTTACCATCAGGAGGGCCGCGTGCCTGTTTGCCTACTAAATTGTATAAAAAAAAAGATACCTCACCTGCTGCTCCCTCAACTGGTACTGCTGCACCACACTCTTAAACTTTTCGCTCATGCTGATGTTATCGTCCCTCAATTTAGCGTTTTTCTCATTATTCTGCTGAAGTAGTGTTGTGATCTCCGACAGCGTATTCTGGAACTTGGCCTGTGTTTCCTTACGACGCTCTTCTTCTTCGCGAATCTTTAGAAGGGATTCCTCCTAGAAAGCAAAATGTCAAAAATTAGTATTTTCACCAAAAAAAATGTGGAGCTCATGTTGTATTTGTTGCTTTTTTGTTGACCCAGAATCTAGAATTAAACAATGACAGAAAATAAATTAATTGTTAGAAAGTTTTTGGGAAAAACTCACATCAGTTTATACATAAATGGTTTATCTATCACTTTGAAGATGGCCCACCATAAAGCTGTCTGCCAAAGTGATAACATAGCATACCAGAACAAATTCAAAATGAGAGACCTAATTCCTAAGGAATAATAGAAGAACATTGATACAGACACTCACTTGAAATATTTGACTGTGACAGCCCACACCAGCTCAACATGCAATTTCATTGATTGCAGACAAAATATGTACTAATCCATATTTCATTAATAAAATTATCAGTGTGAAAGTCTGTCTGTCTATTGCACTTTCACAGCTAAACCTCTGAACCAATTTTGATGAAATTTGGTATGGATATAGTTCAAGACCCAGGGTCAGACATAGGCTACTAATTGACGCGAGCAGAGACGCAAGAAATAGCTAGTGTTAGATATGTAAGCTTCATACATACCTTAATAGCTTTATTTTGCTTCTGCAATTCCCTACAAAGATTTTCCAGCTTAGACTTTACAAGTATAGTCTTGTTAAATTCGTGTTGCAGTTGCTCTTTCTCCTTCGACAGCATCGCATAACGTTTGTCTGACTGCTTGATGTAGAACTGCATTTTCTTCAGATCCTCTGAACTCTGGACGTGTTTCTTACAAACCATAGAGAATTTATCTTCTAATGTTGGCAGCGAATTTAGAGATTTCATCAACTGTTCTAGGATTTTGTCATCCTTCTTCTTGTCTTCCTTTTTTGACTTTTTCTGGCCTGCTTGAGGTGGTGGGGTTGAGGTTTTATCCTAAAAAGTAACATTATATTAATTAAAAAAAAATTTAAAATGTCAATTCTAAAAAATTTTTTTGAGGCATCTTCAGGAATGTTTTCTAAATTTCTCCATTTCTTTCTTGTAATGTTATTTTACATATTCAAACAAATCACACTTGTGATATTGAGATTTTATTTTATTTTATTTAAGTAACAAACATGTTTTGAAAATGTTTGTTTTTAATAAAGAAATAAATTGGCAATGGAACAAATGGTCCCAAGGCATAATAGACAACACCTGAATTTTAATGGCATGCTGCCAACCTTGTAGCCAAAGATCTTATTCAATGTGTTTTCCGGTTGCATCCTCAGATTACGTTTCAGAGCCTACAGAAGACTGTTACATAGTCCTAGATTATAGTCCTTAGTATGCTATGTCTCACAAGCTTACTTTAGAGCTAAATCAATGGGTGCGATTTATCACTAGTTATACATTTTATTATTTAATTTTTAGGTAACAAAGAACACTATGCAGACAAAAAGTTCATATGCACAATAATGAATTGATTGATAATAAAGATGATTAAATTAAACTATTTTAATACGGTTTTATCACGTTTATTACTTATTTATTTACACCTGACGTTTTACCAGATCAGATTACAAACTACTGCCTGAAATTTCAGGCGGTAGTTTGTAATCTTATGACATCAAAGACAAATGTTAACTTAGTCTGCCTGCGACCATGAACGCTGTAAAGTGTTTGAAACGTCAGGTGTAAATAAATAAGTAATAAACGCGATAAAACCGTATTAAAATAGTTTAATTTAATGAATAACAATCGCAAAAACATAAGAAATAAAGATTATATGCTTTGGAAGGCACGTTAAGCCGTTGGTCCCAGCTGTCATGTGGTGATTGTTAAAAGAATCATGTCAGTGGACCGAGAGTACACAGTTTACATGGTCGATTGACAATGTAACCTACACAAAATGATGATGATAATGATTATTTTGGAACAAGGGTACAAAAGGTTATATACTCTAGGAGCGCCATCAAAGCCCATTTCAAAATGCAACAGTAAAAGATGATAATTATTAGAAAAAAAATTACAGATTGATCATCATTAGCATATCCACCAATAATAGTTACCATAGCGATACAAAATGGGTGTAACTAGTTGTATCCCACTCGACTTGGTTTGGCTTACTGATACACCTACTTCTGTATCTGAGAGCTGATTATATAAATTAAGTTATTACATTGTAAAATTAGTAGTTTTGCAAGCATGGTGTTCAATTCACACACAATATGATGGTCAAGGCAGGGCCATTTTGTGTTTGAAACTTTATAATTAATATTGATAGGTCTTTATTACTTTTTTATTGTCAATCCTACCTATTTCTGCAATGAAAGGTTAGGAAATAGAAAACTTATGAATGTAACATATCTACAACCTAATTTAGGAAATATTCAATTAATAATACTTGTAGAGAGTTCATAACATTTGTGACATAATAGGTATGCTACTTCCATCATCAAGATGCCATTCATAAAAGAAGAAAGCATCCGAAACGTGCTTGGGAACAGAAATATCATAAACATTTTGAATTTTGGCTCAAAGCCAACTAAGGTAGCAGTTAAAAAATACCATTTTGATAGAGCAAAAGACAATTATTAGACATTATACACCATAATAGTTTATGTACACGTAAAGTATTGCTTCCAAACATTAATTTATCCATAATATATTACTAAAATGCATAAAAAAGAGAATAGCCGATATCTGATCGTTGCTATTTATAAATCTTTCAAGAATGTAAACAGAGATCGGTACTTACATCATTATTATTTTCTGATACATTTTCGGGATTTTCTTTGGTAATATTCTCGCCGGCTGCTTCCATTTTATTTATTTTATTACAATAAATCACAAACAAGATTTTATTCAGGTTCAGATGTTTCTATTTTATTTTCGTTTTCCATAGTATTGCCATACCTCAAGAGAAAAAGCTACTTATAAATTTGTGTTGATTGGTTGGCCTTTTATATTCTTCTCGTTTGTCTATCTGTTAGACGGACTAAGTTGATTTTCCCAGAAACTCTCAAAAGAAAGATTAGAGGCGACTACCTGGTGACCAAAATGTGGGTTTTGCTCGAAAACGAAGTATAGAAAATGCGGCCAGCATTTTAGGCACATTGCTTCAAACTGCAGACAAATGTTAACCTTAACCTAAGGTTATTGGAATTAGGTATTCTACTAATTTTTATTTTTTCTTTCATATCAATATTTTTATTTTCAGAAACAGAATTATGAAAGAATTTTTGTAATCCGTTCAAAAATAAATAAGTTATAAGCCTTTGAAATTCGGTGGAAGGGAAAACTGTCAAAAAACAAGAAAAGGATGCACTGTGTGAGCTGTGACGTCACTGCCACTCGGTCTCGTGCATACAAAAGAGATAGCAAGACGTCCCCACCACGCTCCCACTTTTCTTTTAGAGAAAACTTTAAAATCGAATTACGGCCTTAATTAACAACCAATTTTGTTGTTGTTTTCAGAATCGGTTACTTTTTAGTGTATATTTTGTTTAGTATAACAATATTAACCAAGTATGAATACAGTCAAGTAGCCTATTGGAATATGGTAAATAATTGATAAGACCATAAATGGGAAATGGTAAGCATTGTGGCCACGTGGCCGGTGTAAGCTTAACAGAGCCGGACGGCTGATCACTACGATTCACGGCACTTCACGACCTTTTAAAACTGTTACATTCGTGTCAGGGAGTTCAATTAATTTATAATTTCATAATTATTCGACTATATTTAAATTTAAAGAGAAATTATAATAAGTAGATACTAGGGATGTAACGATACCTATTCCGATACCGATATATCGGCCGATATCATCGGCATCGCCGATTATAGTACAACCGATATTAAGCAGTTTGAAACGCGCGCGTTGCCACTTCGTCAATAGTGAGCGCGGGTGCGTGCGGCGCAGCGCGCTGGTTTTCCTATAATACAAAAGTTCTCTGTGGCGCTGGTGTAGGAGAAATGCCACGTTGCCACTCCGTCAATAGTGAGAGCGTTGTGAACATTGTGTAACTTTTCATCTTTTGTTGTGTTACTTTTTTAATTAACAAATAAATATTTCCTTTGAATTTTGACTGTGCATTTTTATTCATTTAATTTATTTTATTTATTCTTCACACTTCTCAAAGCTAAACCTAAAATTTAAGTATCTTTTGCGCATAATAAAGGTACAAGACCAAGATAAAGACATACAAGGTACATAATTCGTCATTTATTTGATTAATTATTTATTAAGCAATCCATATCTTTATCGGTATCGGTATCGCCGATTATTTTCTTCAAAACATTGTATCGGTATCGTATCGGCAAAATTATGTATCGTTACATCGCTAGAGATACGTATATCACCGTAAAATTGTATTTTTATTCACCGATTATGTAAATACTGTTAGATTATAATATAATCTCTATAGCCAGATTATAAACTATCAACTGCGTATCCGTCTCCTACACTAGGGACGTTTATTGACCCGCTAACATTCCGCATAGCTGTAGGTCTCCGGCTCGGAGCCGAAGTGTGCGTGGATCACAACTGCGCTGCTTGTGGAGCCCCCGTGGATCGGTTCGGTCACCATGGACTCGCTTGTTCGTCGGGCGCCGGTCGCCAAACCCGCCATGCAGCCATCAATGACATCCTACGAAGGGCGCTCGTTAGTGCCAAAGTACCCGCAGTTCTGGAG
This sequence comes from Euzophera pinguis, assembly GCA_947363495.1. NCBI lineage: Eukaryota > Metazoa > Arthropoda > Insecta > Lepidoptera > Pyralidae > Euzophera > Euzophera pinguis. Next base: position 11,486,442 of record OX376174.1, on the reverse strand, counting down.
CCTGAAATTGTGAATTGACACTAGGTCCATGGGGCGCCGGTGCGCGGGGTCTTCACAGGGAGATCAGTAGACGCCTAAAAGAGGTTGCGGGTGACCCTCGCGCGGGCAGCTTTCTCGCTCAGCGAATAGCCATAGCTATTCCACGCGGGAATGCTGCCTGCGTGATGGGAACTCTGCCCAGGGGACCTAATTTAGATTTCATGTAGTTTATTATTTTTGGATAGGATAGTGTAATATATTTTTTCTTTTCGTTGTGTATAATTTAATTAGTTAACTATCAAAATCATGAAGTAATTACAAAGAGGAGATTTTTTTAATTAATGTAATTTGTAATTGGCTAGTAAACTTTTTTATGAAAATGTCTAATTCGTAAACCATTTCGAGGAATAGGCTTAGGGAACAGATTACATTAATCAGATCTTTAGATAAGCAAGTATTTTTTAAGAAAATCGCAGAAAACCCAATGACTTTCATTTTTTAGCAAGGTTGACGTATGACGTAGCCGGATAACTTCCGGCTATTCACATTTAATTTTTTAGGTTGGCAGCACAGCGTAGTGAATTAATATTTTTTGTTTGGTAGCGCTAACTAAGCGCTTCACGTACTTGTCACCCATGTCAAATGTCATCTCTGTTCAAGTAAACATAACCTAATTACATTCATTCATACATTATAATGAAGAAGCGGTGTCCAATTATTGAAAAATCAGATGTAAACGGATGAAGAGACTGCAGTAAAGTCCAATAAACAGGCCAATATGCAATAGATACGAGAAATTAATGGGATGTCTAAATATTTGGCGATTGTAAACAAACAAGAAACCAACTCGCGGCTCCCAGTCCATCTTGACTTTGACATTTGGCACTGACATATATATTTTTTAATACCTTAGTAATTTTTGCTTTCTTGCAGTTCGAAATAGCCATTATAGCTGCGTGACGTCATCACTATAAAATCTTTAAAATTAAATAACAAAATAAATATAATTTTAAGAATTTTTTCGTTTAAATTGTATCTCCGAAATAGTCTATTCTATCAATAAAATATATAATATACACAATTTATTTTTTAGTTGACTAGCCAATTACTCCATGATCAAAATATTGCTATTGCGATCTGTGACTCCTAATCACTATCATAATAAATAGTTTTAATTCTACCCATAGAAAACCTACCTAAAATAAAACTACGAAAGGAATAAAAAATGGCAACATAGCTGATAATTAGTGTTGTGTGAGAGTTCGAGTAACCACGAATCGATTGTTTACTTTTACAAAACTCGTTATATCTCAACATATCGAACAACTAAACGTAACGGCGACCGTACACTCTCACTCGAGACATTCGGGGGTGAACGAAGAGTGCGAGACACACCATGCATACTCTCGCAGATCTCTCGTTGCTCATTCGGAGTAGAGAATTCCGAGAGGGTGGCCGAAAACGTGTCTTGCCGTTGATGTTTCTTTGCATTATTTCAGCTAATTACATACTTCCATATAAATTGCTGTACTACATTATCAATAGGTTTAATTTAGATAAAACATGTGTCACAAAATTAAATGAAAAATGTATACACACGCGAGTACACTCTCACATTCACATAAAGCATGTGTGAAAAATTTATACAAAAATGTCGATAGTTGGTGCCGCCTGAAATTACGTGAGTGTACATGGGTGCACTCGTGACGCCTCGCGAGACATCCGTGAGGCCCTTTGACTCGTACCAAAAGTACCGATACGGGAGAAAGAGCGGGGAGGAACCTCGAGCGACCCCGAGACACTACGAGAGGTCCCATGTACACTATTGCCTCGGGCTGTCTCGCGGATGTCTTGCGAGTGTAATACACTCGTGTATACAGCCGGCATTATGGTGCATCAGTCGATACGCCGCCGCCGTCTCCTCTTTATATTTGCTCCATGGGTTTGCGTAACCATCAGATAGTCTGCATGGCACCGTGCACTTAATAATTCTAGCTGACTACGAGTTACCGGTCTTAGGCTACACAAGTTACAACTAACAGTTAATTTTACGTAATTTATTGTAGATTTCGATTTGCAGTATCGATTAGAAAAGAATCAAGGCATGTATGTATATTCAAATCGATAGTTTTTATATCTATCACATACGTTACCCCATCATTATCACACTAGTTTAAAAAAAAAGCTCAAATCATTCGTGAAACGAGAGACTAGCGTTGTAAATGGGTGAGTAATTTTTTAATAAAACGAAATTTATAAAATCTTTTCAACTTTACTAAAATTATAGGTGCCTCTTGTAGTTTTAAACCCTCGGCCAACCATTTGTGTTATTTTAAACATAAGGTTAGTGCATTGCAAAGGTGAGTGACTGACTTTGTATTTATTTTATTGTCGCCGGCCGCATGAAAACCATTGAGGGCCGTTACTTTTTGAGATTTACACAGGTCAATGTGCCGTGTCGTCGTAGGACGATATCTTGTACTTGATTTAGCTTCCTTCGAGATGGGCGTGAGATTCGCGAATTCCATTTGCCAGAAATCCGCTATTGTGGCAAAAATTAAAGCGCCGTAACGTGGTATTTGGTAGACAAAGAAACACCGTTAGTATCCGCATGAATGACTAGACCGTTCGATATGTTAGAAGATTAATTTTATTTACAGTTATCAACTAAAATTGCATAAAATCTGTTACTACAGTGCCGGTATGTCGTATATTTATCGGTATTCGTAACCAGTTTGAACTGGTTTTCGTCTATGACAAAGTCATTATCCTCGTACATTTTATAACAAGAGTTTTTCGAAATATCATGATGTCTGAGTTTGATGGGATTGGTCCTATTTCCTTGATCCATAGTGTTAGGAGTTGTAATATTACTAAGTAATCATTTAGAACAAGAATTAACTATCCATTCATATGAAATCTAATGATTTTTATGAATATATAGCCTCTTAACTATCTTCTACTAGGATTACTGTATGACATTTAACCCAGAGGTTAAATCTCATAAAAAAAAAAAATGCTAAATACTTAATAGTTTTTGCTAATCATATTTTAGAGTGTATTCCCTTGGTTGTTAAACTCCTTAGAAAAACTAAATACTGATTAGACAATTTATAAACTTCTAACGCTGCTTGTGTGTTCAAGAATATAAATAATTTTTTAAATCCATCTTTGAGAGTCAACTCTGGCTGTATAAATATAATAAATAATGTGTGTGCATAAATCTATACTTTAATAGAGGAATAAAATTGACGTATCTGTACATTTATTATTTTGGGTAGAAAATCGGAGGGAATGTTTAAAGATGGTTATTAGATTGCAAAAAAAATATATCAATCTTGTAGTATTTAAGTATAGTGAAGAACCTATTATAACTAGCAAACATGGAATCCTGTCCTGATAGCCTTCACTGTATTAGCAAACAGATAGACTTATTTCAATGCATTTCCTTACGTTGTGGTTAAATTGCACATGCATTTATATGGATGCAAATGTACAAGCAAGCCCAAAAGCCTTTAACAATATTTTAATTTGTAATTTTTTTTATACAACTTTATTGTATCGCAAGTAAATCATACTTAATGCTAAAAGCATTCTCTAATAATCAACCACATGGACAAACAGAAAATTTGTGGCACATCTAAATAAGACAGATTGAGGTTGAGATCCCTATTATTAGAGGACAAGACTCACTTTGGGTCCATATTAGTTAGTTATCTTCCTTATGAAGGTGACTTAGTTTAACAAGTTTAGCTTTAAAATGGTCAGATACCTTTAGTCAGCTTGAAAAATTTGATACTAGTCATGGCCACTAAATACACACTTGAGATAAAAAGTGGTGAACTGCAAGTAAAACTCACATTGTAAAGGGCATGTAACATACATTTAATGAACTTTTCTTGTAATCTCTGTTAAAACACCCTAGGTCTAGTTATTATTGACAGTAAAGCATTAGAAGTCACAAATTCCTTCAAGTATCGGCAACGAGGTCCCCCTTCACCCTTGGTGTTGCAAGTGTTCATAGGCTACAGAAACCACTTACCATCAGGTAGGCTGTATGCCTGTGTGTGTCGAAGAAGTAAAACCTCTGTAGAGTATTTTCTTTATTTTCATTTTTTGAATTTGTGACACCTGTCTTCCTTTAGATCCATGGTGCATAGTGACTAATGTTTTTTTTACCGTTCTTTCTTTCTTATAATATCTTTATTATAATAACTATCTTTATTATAACAGTTTATATTTCTCATGATAACCACTACTCTGTTGTTGGTGTAATTATTACACCAACAGTTTGCCTACTTCATTGTACATAAAAAAAAACTCGTTCTGAATTGACTTCTGTCCCTAACTGTACTATATATGGGCTGTGTGTAGTCCTTATATGTCCAACATATGGGCCTTTCTCTACTAACAGGAAAATCATGGTCCAAGCATTTTTTTTTACTTTGGCTATATTAATGCATAGTTTTATTTATTAAAACACATAATGTATAACCTGTTATTTAAGGAGCCAAGCTTAATCAATATTTAGAATCATAATAATTTCATAAATTCGGTCTAAAAGCCACTAAAAACAGTCCTCTGTTATGTCCTAATTCCGGATCGAGTATGATTCGGGTCAGTTTTTATTAGTTGTATTTAAAAATGTAAAATCTTATAACTCTATGAACATAAAGAATATTGAATGCATATAAACAAAAAACAATCATAATTTTAGAGAATTTTTTAGTACTAAAAACTAGTGTTCGAATTTTGTCCATACATTTTTCAACAGTCCTCTGTCACAATTTGAATATCGCGCCAGAAAAATATTAAACACTATTGTGGTTACATTGTGTGTGAAACGGTACGTTAACAGTGTGAAGTTTGCTCGGTCGCCATGGTAAACAAGTCGCCACCATTTTGCGCAGTTACAACTCCGCGTCTGTGTGGGAGCCACGTCTCTGTAGCGTTGAGTGAACATTCCTCTGGTAAGTCTATTTTACGGTGTTTTATGTATTATAATATATTTATTTTTAACAAAAAAATTGCTCAGTGTGATAATTTATAGCTGTTTCTGTGTTATGAAATAATATTGAATCTGATACGTGGTATGTCATGTTTTATGTAAAAATAACAGTCCTCTGGAAATTTATAACACAGAGGACTGTTCAATGTGACAGAGGACTATTTTATTTGACGTCCGTGTATTTTATTAATATTATTTATAGTCTGCACTAACCTACTGCTTGCCGATAGCCTCTTTCTTTCTTACATTGGCCTGTCATGCTAATTCAGGTCTTTTGTTTTCTATTATTATGGATTTTGGACTAAAAAATAATACGTACCTAGTAACTATCTGTTTTTAAACCCTTACGGTTTTTTTTAACATCGAAAGTATGTTTTATTGTTTTAGTATTGCCACAATGCCACCAAAGAAGAAACCTAAAACTAAAGAAGAAATAAAAGAGCAGAAACGAATTGCGGAAAGATTAAGATATCAACGGCTAAAAAATGACCCTGTAAAAAGAGAGCAATTGAAGGAAAAAGAACGACGAAACTACCAAAGAAAGAAGGAAAAAGGTACAAGAAAGTCAGTTAAAGATATGAGTCGACGTGAACACAAAGCTATGACTAAAGAATGGAGAAAGCACTGTGCTACCTATCGTGCAAAAAAAAAACCCATCAATACAATGCTATCAAGAAATACAAACAAAACCTTACCGACGAAGACGCTATCATACATATGGATTTTTCAGAAAATTATTGTTCCAAATACGGTCAAGAAATACAAGCAGTTCATTTTGGAGGGTCGAGACTTCAGCTAAGTCTTCATACTGTGGTAGTGTATACCAAAAACTCTATCAAGTCTTATTGTACCGTTTCCAAAAATCTCACACATTCACCAGCTGCTATATGGGCACATTTGCGGCCAATCTTTAAAACTCTCCCACCTAACATAAAGAGCATCCACTTCGTCAGCGATGGACCCGTAACTCAATACAGAAACAAAACGATGTTTTACATCCTGGCATCAAGGCTTCAACAAGAGGTTTTAAATGTGAAGAAGTTTACCTGGAACTATTCAGAGAGTGGTCATGGCAAAGGGGCCCCTGATGGCGTTGGAGCGACCTGCAAGAGAACCGCTGACGCCGTCGTCGCTACAGGAGGTGATATTGATAGCTTGGAATCATTTGTAGAGGCCATTCAACGAAGATGTTCAGCAATTACCTTGGTCACAATCGACGATAAAGCCATCCAAGAATTGACAGACGACCTTCAAAATGACACAGTTAATTTAAAAAGCTTTAATGGAACTCTAAAAATACATCAAGTAAAGGCTAAAATATTAAGAAGTCCTCTGGAATCAGCTCCATGTGCCGCTAAACTCATAATGAAAAGTTTAAGTTGTACTTGTGAAGACGATTGCCAGCATTTCAATTTGGGAGTGTTAGAGTACAAAAACAAGGCAAAACTTAACGTAGATGATATTTACACGGACTCTGAAAGTGAAAACATGGACAACTCACAGGATTCCACAATGGAGATCGACGACGACGCTGCACTGGCTGGACCTAGTTCAATCAACCAACAGAATTACACCATCGGTGATTACGTCTTGGTTAAATTTCTAGTAAGAAAGACTGAATATTGTTATGCAGCAGTAATCAATAAGATAGACACGGAAGAAGGCGAACTAACAGTAACCTTCTTAAAAATTTGTGATGACAAAGGACACACATTCAGAGTCGATGAAAATGATGTTTCTGATGTGTCCTTTGACCAAGTATTAAAGAAGTTGCCAAACCCAGATATTGCCCTAAAAGGGAAACGAATATTTTATTATTTTAATACACCTGTAACTGTTTTTGAGAAATAAGTCTGCATTGATAAGTAAACAAGACTGATTGTTAGTACCTAAGCTTAATTTTGATTATAATTATTTTAATTCGTTACTTAGACAGCTAAGCTCGCAATTTGTTCCTGATAAATATAAGTATTTAAATTCTGTATGTGATACAGTATTCAATAAAGAAGAGAATTTATTTGATTACATTTAATAATTAATATTGTGTTTTTCTTCATATAAACATTGACATAAACTGTACTCTGGGTGGAAAAAACAGTTCTCTGGGTGGCAAAACAGTCCTCTGTCGCCATTTTTTACAAAATTGCCTATAATTCGAAAAATAAGGGATAATTACAATGGTTTCTTGTTTACATGTATTTATATTATAACTATCTATAGATTTAACATATTATATTTTTAATTTTCTAGAATAATAGGGTTGGGACAACTGTCAATAGACAAGTTTCCAGTTAGTAGAGAAAGGCCCATATACATTCCGACAATGACTGCCTGATCGAATGTCAGTGGGAATAGTAATTTAATTATATTTATATGTAGTAGTTAGGTATTATGATATGCAATGCTGGCTTAAAACCTCCTGGGCACCCCAACTAGAGGTCAAGGTTTTGACGAACTTTTTCATTTAACGCGCCTTATTCATAAAAAACTTGGACTTATCAAAAATTCATTCATTTTTTATGATTTAGGGACGTTAGTATTTATTTTGCTAGTTTTATGTAGCTTAGCTTAGTTTTTATAATTATGATATTGTTGTGTGATCTTACGAGGTTAGGGTTGGACCAAGCACTGTGTTGTTTGAAAGAAAGTAAACTCTTATATAATATAAAATACAAAAGAATATAAAAAGTATTTTTGTTCATATACCAAAATGGTATCTGCTCAGTATAATGTCATGGTGTGGACCTTAGACTATGGATCCAATAGACGGGAAATGCGAAAGAGAAATATATAGGATATGCGTATGTTAGAATGAGATAGAGAGCGTGACCATTTCTTAACACTATTGGTCCATAGCAGCCTTACGGATTTATTGTCAAAAACAAATATTTAAATTATAAACAAAGTATCTATCTGTAAGTGTTAAAAAAGTGTTCAGTAGAAGCGCATAATAATGCTTTCATGTGCAGTGCCTAAATGTAACTCAAAAAAGAAAGAAAACCCACATAATTTCACATTTCACACGTAAGTATCACTGATGTTTATCACTGTATAAATCCATGATTTCCTAATTGATTCGATAGATTTTCCGCACTAAAAAAGAGAAATATCTTAAAGTTTTATCACATAAATGTTTAGAATGCATAGGTATTCAATTTTTGATAAAAATAAATACGTGAATTTTCACAATTTTCAACCTAATTCTTGAAGTTTAGGGATTGACATCGATGCTGTCAAACATCATATCGATAGTATTGCACCCAAACGCTAAAAAGGAATAAGTGCATATAGGTACTTATTTAAATTTTAGTAATAGAATTTTTCATACAATTGGATTGGACTCGAAAAAACGTGGCGGCTAACCACAGGAGGGCAATTCTCTTTAGAGATAAAGTCGAATTTGAGATATCGCGAAAAACATAGCAGATGTCTACTGAAAATCTCGTGTTCGTATTCTCATTCATTTCTTATGTTTCAGATTTCCATCAAATGTAGATATTCGCCAAAAATGCCTAAAAATGGTTAGCAGAGGAGAATGGATTCCCAAAAAATTTCAACTATTTGTAGTAAACACTTTGAACCAGAATGTTTTTCGAACAGGGGATAAAAAGAGTAAAACTAAAATCAGGTTCAATCCCAACAATGTTCATGCCCTCAAGTTGTAAATTTATCAAAATATTGTGTACTAGCTGTTTCCCGCAGCTCCGCCTGGGTCAAAAAGTAGCCTATGTTTGACCCCGGGTCTTCAACTATATTCATCCCAAATTTCATTAAAATCCGTTCAGCGGTATGGGTTAACAGACAGACAGACAGACTTTCGCACTTATAATATTATCACTGTCTTGTAAAAACTTTTCCAACTAAACATTCATATGTTTGATTCTTCAGGACTGTTCAATCATAAACCCTTGTTAACAAAGCTTATTATTGAAACTTATTTCATTAATAGGTTAAAATATGAAGCAAAATAAGAAAATACTTCCAAGGACAGTTTAAGACATTTTTATAATAAATTAATTAACTTTGGAGGTAAATAAAAGACTTGTACTACTTAAAAAAATGAATAATGCCAGTATTTTTTGCGTAAATTATATTATATATCATATCGTGTGGGTTATATAGTCAATTTTTATTTTTATGTGTATGTAAATGCAGGCCAATCCCGCTAATTGACGTTAACTTTAACGTTATTACCAAAACCAAACCACGACCCGAGATATATTATTGATTATGCAAAACCAGTGAGTCTATTGAAAATCATTCGACTCACCGGTATTACATACTTAAAAATATCCTTATAGTTGTGCTTTGATTTTGGTATGTGTGTATGTTTTTGTCTAGAAAGCGTAAATTTTATGTTATTAAAATGTCCACTTATACCAAGTCGGGTCGGGGTGCTCGTTAAAAATAAAAATACTTAAGATGTTTATAATGTAATTTTATTACTTACTTATCCCAATTAATAACTGCATACTTAATTTGGCAATGGTCTCACGTTAAGATAATCGATCGCTGATGTCGATATTGCTCGGCTCAGCACTATTTGACAGTGCACACATGTATGACACACACACATCAACAGTTTTCAATTTGGTCTCGTTTCTTTTACTGACCAGCCAATCTATTGACGTAGTCAAAAAAATTCTAAATCTATGGTGTGGACCATGATGCTGGCCTTCCGCGGATGCCATGCTTAAATATCTATTTCTTATTGTAACATGTAACATCCCTGTAACCATATTTTATGCAAATAAAATTATTCTATTCTATTCTTACGTATTAATATTTGTTAAATAACAATAATTGTGTAACCTCGCTGGCGATCAGTGGTTTACAATGATGACATATAATTGTATATGAATATGTATAATGAGATGTATAAAATAAAATTGAACTTTGAATGTTTTAACAGAAGATAAACTCTTGATAGGAGATGGTATAGTGTTCCAGCACTTAGTCCCCGAATGTTTGTAATATTTCTTTTCCATAATATTTTTCTTGTTCTTCCAATGGTTGACTGGTAGAGAATGCTCTTAGCATATTAGTCTTAGTCTGCCAATTGTTATAAGTATTTGTACTTATGGAACAATAAAGTTTTAATAAATTATTACAAAAAGAATACACTTAAATTCTTAGGGAATGGTATATTGTTACAACTTTTTTAGCTAGGGGACATGATTGGCGGACTTGTAACTTTAGACCAATTTGTATTTGTTGATAAAATACAAGACAGGCCGCATGCAATTTTATTATCTTATCAGAAAATGTAACTGAATGACGATGTTTATCTGTGAAGTAAACAAATGTCACCTTTTAATCATCAGATAACACAAAATTTCGTTTGAGTTATGGATTAGGCTTGAACGATTTTGATTCCAATACAATTTTTTTAAACCTTGTAACTATTATCATTTTTGGTTTTCGACATGAAAATGTCGAATCATTTCTGGTGTTCGACATGAAAATCTCGACCAATTTCTTTCTCGAAAAAATACTCGCCTTTGCTCCCGCCGCTCCCCGATCCGCCAGTCGCTTGGTAAAACCGCGCGCGAAAACGCTGTAGCGCGCCGCTCGTGCCTCTAACGACTTCATACTCTTGATCGTTTAGACCGTCGCTGCCGTGCTAGGCTGTCGCTCAAAGCGGCAAGGTCGTGTTTAACCATAAAATAACGGTAATGGTCACTGTATAACCGTAACCTAATCTACTTTCTATAACAAAGTCGTCTTTTGAAATTAAGGCTGAAACTAGTAACAAACGCTGTCGTTTGCTCGCTTCACTCGCTCGCTCACTGTTACAAAGACGTCTTTTAAACTTACTACTTTTACCTTACTACCTACTAACCTTACTAACCTTAAACTACTCGTAAGTGAAATGAAATGTATTATTTTATTGATATTATGAATTCGAATGATTAGGAGGATAAATCACGATAAGAAAAAATATGCATAAAAATTTTATAAATTAAGATGATTATGCAGTCAGATCGTTAGTACTTAAAAAACATATGAAGATAAAGATCGTTATAAAGTAAATTTTTATGTATAACATTTTCAGACTTCCAATAATTGGACTTTATTTTATAAGAAACAAAGCGCCCCTCACCTTAAATACTAATTAACTTAGGTTTTGTATTAATTCAGCAAAAATATCATAATTTCTTATTATTTTTTATGTAAGTAACCATGATCGGCACATCTCTAATCATTATGTTTACCTATTACCGCTCAAATACACTACTTTTCTTCTAAGTCCATTGAAAATATTGCGCAGACTAACTTGCTCTAACAGTTCATAACAAAACTTATGAAACTGATTCACTTAAGGGGAAGTATAATCGACGCTTTTGACTTATAATAGGTTGGGGAAAACGTTTCGTTCGAAAATTCAAAACATTTCTTAATATAGTTTATTTACATTTAACTAAAGTATGTAGGTGCCATTTTGTTTGATTACTTTTGCCATCTTGTAGGTAGGAACATAATCCCATTGCTATAGAAATTTTGAGGCTTCTGATCAAAATACCGCGATAAGTGGTTTTTTTGGCAGTCTCCTCGTGATGTTAACCTGACACTGCCTAAAGAATTCTGAAGAGACCGAAACAGGTGGAAGTTTGAAGATGCAAGGTCAGGACTATACGGCGGATGCATTAACACCTCCCAGCCAAACTCGTAATTTTTGCTGAGTGGCTAAAGATATGTAAGGTCTAGCGTTATCATGATGAAAAAACCACACCTTTTCTGTAGATTAATTCCAGCCGCTTTTTTTCAACTTCTTGCTTTAATCTCATCAGTTGTTCGCAGAATCGATGGTCCTGGCTGGTGGTAACAGCTTATAATGAATAATGCCCTTCCAATCCCACCACACACACAGCATCACCTTGTTGCGAGTTAACCCGAGTTTCGCCACAGTCTGTGTAGCCTGGCCGGCCTTTGACCACGACCTTTTTCGCACGTTCTTGTCTTACGTGATCCACTTTTCATCACCAGTTATCAGCTTCAAAAATGGTTTGGTTTCATTACGTCGTAATAATCACAAATGAGTACACAGTTCATTAGGTTTCTTTCAGTGAGCTCGTGAGGTACCCAAATATTCAGCTTTGTGTACCCAGTTTTTTCTAATGCGCCAAAACTGTTTTGTGGTCAATTCCCAGTTCTTCAGCTACGTCGTAACTACTAATATGCCGATCTTACTCCATTATTTCAAAAATGGCATCCTATTTATCCGTTGTAGGGCGACCAGAGACGTGCATCTTTGACATCAAATTTCCGGATTGAAAACGCTTAAACCAAATTTATGCTACTCTCACAGGCACTGCACTAGGTCCATAAACGTCTCAAATTTTTTTCGCGGCTTGCGTTGCATTTTTACCTTTTACGTAAAATTAAAAATTAAGTTAAAGCAAAATTTTAAAATGTATCGAAATTTTTATTAGATTCACTCATCTTGACAGTTATAAAAACAAATGAAAATCACACATTTTCCTAATTTGAATTTGGAATTATCTTCTTTAAAATTTAAACTTTTAATGATACCAAAATCAACCAGATACAAATAGTATAGCCAAAGAGATTTTATTACAAGTTCATACATACTATATGCGAAAAGACTTTACCCAACCTAATATGTCGACTGAAAATCGTTCCGACTCACCGATTATGATTATGACGCATGACAATCATTCGACTCGCTAATTTGCGTGAGTCATACTTTCCAAAAATAGCACCACTCCTGTACCATAAAATTGTCAGTTAGTCATAAATTTAGCAGAAATCATGACTCAAATGTTATCACTATTATAATACCTAGCTAGTCAGTACTTTTCGTCATCAAACCATGTCTGCCAATTTATTTTTGTGACGTACCTGTTTACATTGTTTCAATTTATGGTATACCTACTTGCTGCTCAAGCGTCATTAATTCTTTAATCATAAAATGATGATAGCAATAGATTTTTAATTATACATTCTATAACGTCTAGCAAAGTGGATTTATCTCTAGTTGATGTTTTGAGAAGTTTTTGCAATATTTTAACTTATAACTAACTAGCGGTTTCCCGCAGCTTCGCCTCCATTAAAAAGTAGCTTATGTTTGACCCCGGGTCTTCAACTATATTCATACCAACATCAAAATCCCTTCAGCGGTTTAGCCGTGAAAGCGTAACAGACAGACAGATGGACTTTCGCATTTATAATATAAGTATGGATTATTGTTACCCACTATAACTAAATATTTTAGTAAAAGCAGTTGTTAAAAGGTTGTTTAGAGTTTAGAGCAGTAGTTCCCAAACTTATTTTTCTCGTGGACCACTTTCAAAATTTTACTGGTTTCGGTGGACCCCCTGCTGCTACATTTCTACCACATTCTTAAAGTCGCCAAAAAATAAAAATTGTGTCACTTCTGAGTTCTGTCCCTATATTTCGATATGTAAAATAAAAACGAAAAATGGTACATTTTATATCACTTTATTTATTAAAAGAATAGAATTACAAGAAAAAAATATTAAGGTAATATAGGTTCAGGTCATAATTTTAATTAATGGGAAGGATGTATCTGATGGAGTGTCAGCAAACGATCAATGTTTGGCTTTATTTTTGTGAGCAATAACCGCAAATCCCCCCGCTCTGTGATGTTTAATTTGCTCCTTTTTTTTGTTAAGAGGTTTGTAACGGCACTAAAACTCCTTTCGACAAGATATGACGAGGGAAAAGCTATTAAAAATTTCCTTGCGATTTCCCACAGTCCAGGATATTTTTCGGGTATTTCTGCTTGCAGCCAAAATGTTGGGTAGCCTTTTCTAAATTTCACCTTCAGCTCCTCATTAGTGCTTAGCTCGAGCAGCTCCTCTTGTAATACAACATTGGCCACTTCCGTTTCATCAAATGGATTTATTATCCATGGTGGTATATCCATCGTCAGTATATCTTCAAACCTGGTTTTGAAGTCATCATGCAGGGCACTTAAATGTTGACTGTAGGTATGGATATCCTCATCAATACATTCTACCTGCGACAAGTTTGGAAATTGAGAGAATTCGCGCCGACTAATGTTTTGCTTCATAAATTTCAATTTCCCAAGAAAAGCCGAAATTATCCCCTTTGTTTTTATTAAATTCAGGCTGTCCCCTTGTAACTGCAAGTTAATATCATTAAATTTTTTAAACAAATCTGTCAAATACGCAATGTCTGCTTTGAATTTGATCAAGTTTTCTTTTAAATCTGGATCTCTACTTTCTAAGAACTCTAATATGGAATCGAAAACAGAGTAAAATCTCGTTAAGCATGCACCTTTCGACAACCAGCGTACTTCAGTATGTAAGAGCAGTCGTTGGAAGTCTTCATCATTTTTGTCGCACAATTGAGCAAATAAACGTGTATTCAATGCATTGCTTCTGATTTTGTTGACAGCTTTTATTACAAAATGAAGAGATTGGTTCAACCTGTCACTTAAATGTTTTGCCACAAGATGTTGTCGGTGGATTACGCAATGAATAGCTGTAAGTCCTGGTATAATTCTTTTGAGATGACTTATAAACCCACGATATCGCCCGACCATTGCAGGAGCTCCGTCTGTTGCCACTGAAATAATGTTTGTAAATGGGATCGATTTTTCCGTAAAAAAATTACTCAGGACATTAAATATTGATTCGCCTTTAGTGTCAGTCTCCAAAGTTCTGGCAAATAGCAATTCTTCGTGAATTTCTTCCTCAACAATAAATCGGACATATGCCAATAGTAATGCTTCATTACTGGGTAACGTTGACTCGTCCAGTTGTATAGAAAAATGAGTTTTTTGCAGATGATTGCACAAAAAGCTTTCGATATCAGAGCTCATTTCATCAATGCGTCTTTGTACAGTATTGTTACTTAATGGAATTCTTTTTAGTACGTCAAATGGAGATTTGTGCAAAACAGTTTTTAAAACCTCTTCAACAGCGGGTAAAATTAATTGTTCTCCGATAGTGTGCGGTTTTCCAGATTTTGCTATAAGTAATGAGATATTGTAAGATGCCCGCAAGCCATCATCGTTACTTTGAGATGTTGAAGCGAACATACTGTGCATGGTGGGTCTCTTTCCATATTTTTCTTTCAATGTTTGAAAATATTTTAAATCTTTACCTATTTTATCAGTATGACACCTTTTTAGATGATCTTCGAGCTTTGATGGTTTCATAGAGTCATTGCTCAAAACTTTGTTGCATAATAGGCACATGGGCAATTGTTTGTCTGCCTCTGATGGAACAAAACCATATTTCAAATAATCGACACTATATTGTCGACATTTTTTCTTTGCTGTAGCCATGTTTCGTGTCAGTTACCTTACCTGTAAAAAAAATGTTTTAGTAACCAAGTTTTTTTCTGAATATAGGTATCACACCGCAGCCTTTGTCAGCACGCGGAAATAGAATTACGGCTTGTAAAGGGACCAACTAATAAACCGCTGAGACAAATACAAACGTTTTCACAAAACGGTATCAATTTTAAAGTACATAATTTACCACTAATTTTTAATAGTATAAATAAAAATTAGTGTACTCAGTATCGAATACTGATCATATTTGTGTAGGAAAAAATAAACGTCGAAATCCCAAAATTGTCCATAAAAACGATAACGAACATTTTATTAAATCAATGAGTTCACGCGCTCCGTGTATTTGCGTATTTTTTGTCTGCGGCTTCATTGTTAAAACGTGACAAACAGGCATCGAAGTTCAAGCCCCGCCCTTTTCCCGTCGCCCGCGCACCGCTCGCTCTTTCCGAAAAGGAATAGTTTTGATAAAATAGTTACTTCAAAATCAATTTAACATGATTATGAAATTACTGTTTTATAAAATTAGTAGTTATTTGCAAGAAAAATTACAAAATTAATTGCTCTGCAATATTGCTTATTCGGCCTTTTTAGAGAGGCAGTGCTTCTCTCGTGAAAAAACAATTGAATAAAACGTGCTGTGTTTGTCTTCAAATCGAAAGAGGACAATTAAAATATCTGTAAGTTACTAAGTTACCTATCTATACAGGCCGTTGTGATCAACCGACTAGTACACGTAAACAAAATACTTAAGTACTATAACAAAAAAAGGTAGGTTACTTACTTTTCTCCGGCACTAGCAAACACAGATATAAATTTTCACACAACTTTTTTCCAAATTCCGCCTTGTTTTCGAAATTCCGGAAACAAATGAATGCGTTTGGTTGCCTTTGGCATCAAGTATTTATAGTGTTGATCAAGTTCATGTCTGAACAAGCATTAAGCATTGTCGGGCGGATAGCGCTTTGCAAGTCTGTACACGAAATTGTACGTAATATCGAATACACAAGTTTGGACAAGTAACAGTCGCTTGCCTTATTAAAATATTATCTGCTTAGATAGGTACTTAAAACAATGTAGGTAGGCCCTTATAAAAACTATGCTTACATTTTTGCTCTTTACTATCAAAAGCAGATAAATTTTCGTGGACCCCCATTAACATCTTATGGACCCCCATTTTTTGTTCACGCCTACGTAGACCCCCAGCAAGTCTCCCGTGGACCCCTGGGGGTCCACCTGGACCACTTTGGGAATCACTGGTTTAGAGTGTAAGATATATGAGTTTTGATTGTTATCATATTCTTGGTTTTAATATACCAATGACATCGAAAACATTCCCATGAGAAGTGAGAAACAAAACACATTTTTATACTAACATCCAGTTTTCCGTGTTTATGAATGGCTGCTTTTGTACTAAAAAATAATTAATTATAATCATCCCCTTTATCCTTTGTGAACATGAGATATGTGACCTAGTCTACATACGTGTATGTAGGTAGTGTATAAGTCACTATTTATATTGATTACAGAGCTTAATATTATTAACATTTACCGATATTTTCTGAATGAATAAATTTGTATTGGTGTAAAACAGGTGCTGTAAAACATGGCGTGACAAAGTATCCAAAGACACTCTTTGTATACGAATCCACAACCTCCGTGTCGTAATGTGGACGAGTAGTCTCATGGTTAAAATATTAAATATTTTGATTACTTACAATGGCTACAATCATGTTCCTATTGGTCTGGTTATCTTGGGAGGTCAAACGGCAATCGTTCAATTGTAATGTAATAACCGGCATCGTCAAATCTAGGACCATGACTTGTCTTATCTTGCATTTAGGCAGTGACGTGCATTCCATAAAGACAAAAAGACATTGTCCTACCTTGTGTTTTTCTACATACATAAAATTTTTATTCATAACAAAAATTTGTAAACGCGCCGCCAAACGCCCGATACATTTTCGCGCGCCAAGCGCAAAGCAGGTGCATAGAGCACAGGCACACACATCGCAAGGTACGTTTTTATGAGACACTTTCTTCAAATGCGTTCATTCAACGATTAAAAATGCTCAAACATTATTACACACAAATATTCTTAAGTTTTTTATAAAAAAATTACTTAAGAAGTTGAAGTGATTAATAGAAGTCGTTAAACAAAACAATGTAATCATATTACTTTTATTTCATCTTAGTAAATATTGATTGCATTTATTGTTTGTTTGATTTAAACGCATCTTTTGACGCCATTTTGTTTGTTTACAAACAAATAGGTCTCGCTCGGTGTCTTTCTCATTATGATTTTTAGAAAGTGGGCTTAAACTTTACAAATGAGACTATTTGCTTCCGTTCGATTTATTTGCACTACAATGTTACAAATGTCGTATGTGAAAAGTGAAAAATATTGAGATTAAACGTAAATGCTTGCACTCACATGAGACAAAACACACGTGTTTTGTCCTAAAACGATAAATATGGACGAAGCTGGCCTAAATTGGATTAGCTGAGAAGCGGTAAGCCAAAATATTATTTTGTTCAGTTTCATGAAAACATAATAAGGTAGGTATTGTAATTATTAGGGCTTATTTAATATGATAATTATCATTGTTTAATTACGGGGCATAGAGAATTGTAAAGGCCGAATAGTATGTATAAATAGAGAACTAAAATTGTGTGTTTTCCTATGGCCGCTATGCATAACATAAAAAATCCGGTTCAAATCCCTCAATATCCGAACTGGACTTTTGCCTAGCCAGAGATTTTTTTTAGCGCACGCCACTGCATTTAGGCTTAGATTAATAATTGTTGTCGTAGCGCCGCGGAGACCAATTATTAAGATTGTTATGAATGAATGAATATTTCAATTAAACGATATAAGAAAGTCATGTCAACTCCAGACGACTAATCCAATAGTGCTTTTACAAATTAGAAATTAGTATCACCGTGAAGTATTGTCATGGAAGACAATGTGCATTCATTATTATGTCGCTTGAGGACGTAAACCACAGACAATGTGGCATTATGGTAATTAAATTCTCTATTTTAATTAGATTCGTACATACACAGACGTGACATGCATATTTATATGTAAGTTTAATGACTGGTTAAAATGAAATAGTTTCGTTTGCCTTTTGTCACATTTTCGGGATAAAAATTTTTTCGTTATGAGCCCAGAAGCCCTTTTTTTGAATTTTATGACTTATATGACGGATTAATCATTTTCATTCTACATAATCGGTGAGAACAATTTTCATTCGAGTACCAAATGATGCAATATTTATTGGTAACCTGCAAGCTAGCACCATAATGTATGTTTATTCAAACAGTTTTTTAAGAATATTTACGTATTTCCATAGATAATAATATGCGTCATAGTTCTCCAAGACTCAAATGAAATGGTGTATTTTTTTATCGATTTTGAAAACACTTACAAAATTACACAGCATATGACCACAATAATTACTTTCGAGGTACTCCACCCACGTTACGGTTCCATCAGTCATTCGTGCCCCAAATCGTTATAACCAAAGCTCACATTAGCCTAGAAAGGCTATAATTATGCTCGATTTTTATCGTCAATCATAAAGTATCGACGTACTTCTAGTTTCTGTATGGTTAAAAAAATTTGTGAAACACGAAAGAATTTTTAATGTCTTCTGCAAGGGTGGTTACATGAAAGAATTTTGACGCGTATCATCTGATCATTTGATACCTGCCCATGGGTTTTCAACTAATGATTTGGCTGATTGGTGTACAATGTACATATACTACGGTCGTTTTTCTAAGATAGAAGATATTTTGTTATATTCTAAATCATTATCATCAGCGTGTTATATAACCCACTGCTGGGTTATGCAATGTGTTATTTTTTGTAAATAATTTAATGATAATGATACAGCTTGAGGAAGCATGCGGGTGGGTATGTATACTCATTAACTTTACAGCAGTTATAGCGTGTCTGAGCTTATGATGAACGGTCTACATGTAAATGACGCAAACCATTAAGCATCTGTTGCATTGTGTGTCCTGCCCTGATGTGTGCACCCTCGAAGACTTCATCGCTACAGTCAGACAATGCAATATGAGTTTTCTGATCCGAAGTAAACCGGTAGACTCAATTAATGAAGAGTTCCTTATGCCTATCTGTTTCGTAACTATCGGCGGCTTTAATAATCTACTAGTTTCCGAGCAATTGTAAGAGAAGACCACTCGTCTAACAGGCAGTCCTTTCTTCATTACAGAAAAAAATATGACTTCTACATCTTTCAACGTCGGACTCAACGAGGCGCCACGCCTGTCCAGCAGGGTGCTTCGCCCCCCTGGCGGCGGTCACACTGATATCTTTGGAGGAGATCCAGAGCCTCCACGTGGTAGACGCCAGTTTCCGGGCATTGCCAATGCCGGTGAGTTATTCATTCATATCGAGGGGTTACATGGTCAATCGACCCTGTTTACCTTGGTGTCAGAGCTTGGATTGAAACCGCCTTTCGGCCTCTGATTTAGTTCCTTTAATGACCAACTAATGGCAGTCGGGCGGTCAGGTGGTTCAAGCCTGCAATGTCCTAGTCGGCTCACTAGTATAAAATGGGTTAATTTGACGACCTCTTATCTCGAGAGAGCAAATATTTGCGCAGTGAATGCCTATCTTTGATATACACGCACTATTACATCACAGTTCAATAAACTTGAAGTATTTTATCAGGCAAATGTTGTATTTAGCATGTTTCGTATGTAAATGCGTTTTCACCATTATTTTGGTAACTTATTCAGCATTGCAATCTACTTTTCTTTCATTGTTGCGTAGCCTAGGATACACTGTAAGTCATTTGATTTGGCGGCACTGGTTATATATACATAACAATGGAGCAACTACAGTCTGAACTCTAATCCGAGCGATAATCCTAATCAAAAACAATCCAAATTACAGGACAAGGCGACGAGCCAGCGAAGCCACAAAACGGCACATCACCCACCCAAAATGGGCAGGCTGAAACCCCCCAGCCAGAACAGGCTGCCGCTCCCGAGCCCACGGTGGTAGCCAAGCCGGAACCCAGCGTAGCCAAGCCTGTTAGCCCGGCCAAGACTGAAACCCCAGCCAAGACTGAAGAAGCCAAACCCGAACCTACCCCAACGGTCGAGCCACCCAAAGCTGAACCACAAAAAGTAGAACCACCGAAGCGTGTTCGCGTACCACCAGGTGGATTCTCCTCGGGCTTGTGGTAATTTGCTTGGCGCTGTTAAGATTTGCTGGGACCAGTGGCACCGTTTTCTCACTTTAATTGAAAGGCTTTTCCCCGAGTTGTTTGAAATAGCTCTAAGATCTTTTCAGTTAGGAAACTTTTCCTTACTCGTATACTAAGTATTGATGGTCATAAAATGACTAAAAGAGCAAATTCAAACTCAAAACTAAGGCAACCTAAGCTTTTGGATTAATACTGGCCTAAATAATCATCTTTTTATTATAGTCAGAATGTGTTTCGTAATGTCCTTTCAATGCCAAAAAAGGCAATAAAAACTAATAATTTGGTTTGGAGGTAGTTGTCAAATAATTTTATACGTGATCTTTCACTTTAGCTACCTGTCTCTCGTTCTTATGAGCATGACGCTCGGCTGCGCCATTCTAAATTCAGACGTCGAGATGTGAAGACGCGTATTGAACTAATTTGGCAAAAAAAACTGCCAGTATTTCGTCGTAGGGCTGGCATGCTGCCATCTTTTTAATTTTTCGCTCATACCAATGAGGTAAAAAATAAAATAAAATGAAATGCGTCTTTCGATTGAAGTGAAAGGACTGTGTGGCGAATTGGTGGGTTACTTCTTGTGCCTTTATTGTTGAATGCTAGATGTTTATTTGTGTGTAGATATTTTGTTATGGACTTCTGGTCCCAAGCCAGCTCTTATCAATCGCTTCAGTATGACATAATTTCGTTCTATTCCTCGCATAATGCAATCCCATATTTACTGAGCAAAATGTATCCTCTCTAGGTGTTATTTTACATAGGAGATTATTTTTTATTTTAACCTTTTCGCTTGTCTAAATGGCAAAGCCAAACTAGGCTTAGAATGTCACAATTGGGTTAGTTCATAAATTCTTCGGCCAAATATTAATCTCAACTTTTTAATTTTAACTCTTTTTTTGTATCGTTTTCACTAAAACTAGTTGATTTTTGGTTTTTTTCCAGTTTCAATTGTCACTATTAGGTTTATTAAAACAGGCTATGAAATGACAAATAAATTACTGAAGTTTTAGCTGGTCAACAAATAACTAACTATACTTATAAGTTACAAAATTATTCATACCACTACTACATTTATTCCTAGTTGTAGTGAAAACGTAGTGTTTTTATTAGGTATTTATATCATGTAACTTAAAATGATGCTCAGAAGGCATTGATAAAATTCCATTATACATTTTTACACTAGCGGTATGTGTGACGACTCTAAGAAAATCGCAAGTCATTTAGACTGAGACTGGGCATTATGTTGCTACTAAATACTAATGCGTTACGCGCTGGTTACTAATGCTTTACTCGCTGGTTATTAATGAGTTACTAGCTGGTTACAAGCGCCTCACACGTTAGTTACTAATGCGTTAAGCGCTGGTTACGAATGCGTTTTGCGTTGGTTACTAATGCATTACGCGTTGATTGGCTATGCGTTGCACGCTAGGTACCAATGAAAACCTACAAACCTGCACATCGGTTTTTAACACATGCGCATAGAAAAACTAACAACATACGCGCACATAAAAATACTTGTGTTGCTATGCTGTTCATTGGAATTTGTACCTCCCACATATCACCAGTGTAAATTATGGTCATATACATTTGATGTATTTTACAGACTGACATGTGCCTGTTCGTTGTACTTAATGTTCGTCTCAAGCATTTAATGTTTTGCATTAGTTTTATTGTCATTTAATGTATGCCTGCCGGCAATGACGCGATTATGTATATTGATAATTGTATTTTTATATGAATTAAATACTTATAAAAATTTTGCGTATCTTTTTGTGAATTAGATATTAATATAAAAGTTGTACAGTGTACAGAAATTCAAAATATAAAACTTCAGAATGTTGCTTTGTATGACTTTTTGAAGTTTTTTTTGTTATATCTATTACGGAAATTTAAAATTTTGCTAAATGGAATTCTTTTATATTGATGGTTTTATATCTATGGTAATCATAATTGTTTTCGGGCATAAAAAATTCTTCATCTATGGTGACAAAAAATTTAATAACTGGCTGGTTATCTTATGAAGTACAACTAATCAATGCCAATTTGCAATATGTCAATTTAATGACACATCCTAATACCAGAGTAATAATGCGGAAGGCATAAATAAATTTAAAATGGATATTTGTGCAGCCAAAATCAAGCACCGACATCACCAGGAACTTAAAATCCTTGAGAGTAAGTAAATTTTATTTTCTACGTACTTGCTTTATATTTTTTGCTGTTAGATATCTTCAGTTTTGGGCGTTTTGTCCTTCATTCCTGTTCTTGGAATCTTAGGCCAAAGGCATATTAGTACAGGAGCTTATTTTTGTAATGCATGTCGAATGAAAATCGTTCGACTCGCCGATTTTGCGCGAGTGACATTTCAAATATAGGGCTCCAGGGGCCTTACTATCTATCAACTCTAATAGCAGGGCAGAAACGAGTGAGTGAACGAGATGTCGCAATACAAGCTGTAAGGCGACATCTCGTTTACTCACTCGTTTCTGCCCTGCTATTAAAGGTGATAGTAAGGGCCAATATAGTATAGTATAATCTTACAAACAAACAAGGAGTAGGCAATCCTGGTGTCGTTTTTTGAAAAGGCCTAAACTGGGAAAAGGATGAGGGAATATTCTATGGCCTTACAGATTACAGTGTGTGAGTATGAGAAATAAATTGAGCCAGCCCCCACTCCGTACCTACCGCTACCGTCATTCTTTCGTATCGAGTGGGTGGTGGTGAGTGGGTCAAGCAACCCTGTACACACTGGTGTCAGAGTTATTCGGAACCGCCTTTCGGTCACTGACCTCTCACCAAACTGGAAACAACTAAAAGAAATACCGTTGTAACTACCAATCACAAAATTAAAAGAAATTTATTTAGAAAATTGAGTATAAAGGCGGACTTATCGCTATTGCAATTTCTTCCAGCCAACCTTAGGGTAGATAGGATAAAAAGTGAAAACAAACAAAAGGCGGTACAGTAATAAAATGCTAAAACTATCATACATGACAGTCAATAAATAAACCTACAATCAATTAATACATACTATACCTTTAATGAATATATACATACTAGCTGTGCCCGCGACTTCGTCCGCTTGGAATAGTTATTTTGGGAATCATGGGCGAGCGCTCATCACGCGGCGCGTGTGAATTTTATTTCAGAGTTATTGTATTATCTGATAAGATGTTTATTAAAATTAAGTGATGTCAAAGACAATTTTGTTCACGGTTAAATACTCTTAATCAATAACATATTTATTTGGATAAAGAATAATATTATTATGTTGATACAACTCTGACAAATAATTTGTAATAATGCATTAATTTCGACCAAATTTGATTATCATAAAAACGGTTATTGTGAGTTAATCTTAAAAGATAGACATATACTGTCGCGGACATTTTTTTAGATAATTTAAAGAGGAATAATTCTTTCATACATATTTTTTGGGAACGGTTTTCGCAGCGCACGCAACGGAAGCCCTCAAAGATGAATAATTTTCTCCGTTTTTTCCACATTTTCGAGTGTTTCTTCGCTCCTATTAGTCGCAACGTGATGTTTTATAGCCTAAAGCCTTCCTCGATAAATGATCTATCCAACACAAAAATATTTTTTCAATTCGAACCAGTAGTTCCTGAGATTAGCGCGTTCAAACAAACAAACAAACTCTTCAGCTTTATAATATTAGTATAGATTAGATTAGGTTTACCTTCGCTTGACAGAGCTTTGTATAAATAAGAAAATAACTTCGCAACTTAATTATTTTTCTTACAATCTACAGTCGGCCAGTAATCCACAGCCAAACCCAATAAATGGAGGGTGGTCGTCAATCGCGGCTACTCGGACGGCTCCTCGGGAAACTCCGTGGGGAACACCATCGCTACACCACATTGGATAAGAACCTATCTTTCACTTCCAGTGGGTTAGTATAGTCTACGTCATTTTCATTCATTGAGTCTACTCAAATAATTTTTTGTATATTATTATTCATGTCCACGAGTACTTACCAGATGTTTTTTACAAAAATAAGTTTTTTTTAATCCGTTCAAAAATAAATAAAGTAGAGCTATAAGTCTATTTGAAATAATATGGAAGGGGGAACTGTCAGGAAAAAGAAAAGGATGCACTTAGGGTGCAGTGACGTCACTGCCACTTGGTTTCGTGCGTACAAAAGAGAAAACAAGACGCTCCCCCCCCCCCCCCACCCCACTAAAATTGAATATTAAATACTTGATGAATTTTACATCTTATCGCCAAGAAATTTCTGGAAGTCCATACAGGTCGTACCCTGTTTAGGTCTTGCAACCACGGCTGAACATATACCGCCAGCTGTGGTATAAATGATGATATTTACCGCCATAATCATAAAAAATAACTAAGTTAAGTCCCTTTCTGTCTTACTTATCTATATTTGACGTTAAAGAGACAAGACGTGTTTACATGAGGACAACAGATGTTTGTATACTTTTAATTATTTATTTAACCTTCATTGTACAAATTACAATTTGTAAAGCACAATAGGCGGACTTAATGCTAAAAGCAGCTGCTTAGTTATTGTTTTATATTAGCTTTATTATGTTTTGTATTGACTGTTAGCTAACAGTCAACCTATGGATATAGCAGAGAGCTTAAATGTGGGTGTACTGAAAATACCACGGGAACGTATTTTTATCAATAACTAAGGAGGTTAATGTGTAATTTTCAGGATAAGCGAAGATGCTGGCTGTGGCAGTACCACCAACATAGATGACCACTTATTTGAACCTTCCAATTTGGACGGAGGGTGTTGCAGCGCTCCTATTGACGATAATCAGTTTGCCGCCAATATTGACTTGAGGTAAGTGAAGTAGTCTTTGAAAAAGCTGTGGACGAGGCACATAACGATGAGAACCCATGGCCGATGGGGTAGAAATCCTCTCGAATGACGACCGTATACCGGCAAGCGCAGCGTTGGCACTGAATAGATGGTCAGACGTCCTGAACAAGGTCGTAGGCAAGCGCTGGATGCAGGCCGCTTCCAACTGGTCAATTTGGAAATTCAGAAGTCGGTTTCGACAAACTCTGACACCAGGGTGCACACGGACGATAAACCATGTAACCCACTTGATATGAATGAATGAATTAGAGATCGAGGTCATGGAAACCAACCTCTCTCAGGAGTTAGCATCTACATGAGATTTGTTATGCCTTTTGGCGCATTGCGCAACAGTATATCTACTAAGTCTATTAATTAAAATAAGACAAAATAAATTGATAGTGATGATTAGGAGGCTTAACACCATCTAATGAGCAAGCGAGATCTCGGCTAGCTTGTATTGTGCCACTTCGACTACTCACTCGTTTCTACTCTGCTTTACTATTTAGATGGAGGTAAAGCTTCAGACCATCCATTTAATTACATTTTCATATTGTAGATATGGTGGCCAGTACCTCACTCCGGAACAGCTGCCAGAGTTCTGTGAACAACTTCGACACCTCGTCGAGGTGATTCGGAACATACAGTCCTATGCCCGAGTCACTGGCGAATATCCAAGGTATTTTCCATCAATCTCTTTCGATCTTCCATGGTAGCGTACCTATTGCTTTGGAGCCTACCATCTAATTTAAACTTATTACTGGGTTAGCGAGGATATTAGCCACAATCTTACACAAAAATAATGATTTTTGGAATCTTCCCTACTGCCACGGACTCAGGAAATAATCCGGATCAAAATGGAGAAGAAATGTAGGAAAGAGGACCCTGGGCTCTCAAGTTTTCGGCGATGTCGGTCATCATACATTAAGTATACCTGCTACCGAAACAAGAAGAAATAATTATGCAATCCTCCCATTTCCAGCGAGTTGGAACGCCGTCTCGAGCAAGAAGCACGGGAAGTGGCCGCTTTGGCTGCAGAAGTGCGAAACGCACGTGATGTGGTGACCCGGACCCGAGCTCAGAGGCGGGCGGTTCGAGCGCACAAGCAGAACCTCGCGTCGCACTTGGTCACCATGAGGGAGACTGGTTAGTAACTGGAATAAAGGGCTCTAGTGACTGCTTCACTTGCTGAAGTACGAAACGTACGTGATGTGGTGACTCAGAGACGGGCGGTTCGAGCGCACAAGCAGAACCTCGCGTCGCACTTGGTCACCATGAGGGAGACTGGTTAGTAACTGGAATAAAGGGCTCTAGTGACTGCTTCACTTGCTGAAGTACGAAACGTACGTGATGTGGTGCCTCAAAGGCGGGCGGTTCGAGCTCACAAGCAGAACCTCGCGTCGCACTTGGTCACCATGAGGGAGACTGGTTAGTAACTGGAATAAAGGGCTCTAGTGACTGCTTCACTTGCTGAAGTACGAAACGTACGTGGTGTGGTGCCTCAGAGGCGGGCGGTTCGAGCTCACAAGCAGAACCTCGCGTCGCACTTGGTCACCATGAGGGAGACTGGTTAGTAACTGGAATAAAGGGCTCTAGTGACTGCTTCACTTGCTGAAGTACGAAACGTACGTGATGTGGTGCCTCAAAGGCGGGCGGTTCGAGCTCACAAGCAGAACCTCGCGTCGCACTTGGTCACCATGAGGGAGACTGGTTAGTAACTGGAATAAAGGGCTCTAGTGACTGCTTTACTTGCTGAAGTACGAAACGTACGTGGTGTGGTGCCTCAGAGGCGGGCGGATCGAGCTCACAAGCAGAACCTCGCGTCACACTTGGTCACCATGAGGGAGACTGGTTAGTAACTGGAATAAAGGGCTCTAGTGACTGCTTCACTTGCTGAAGTACGAAACGTACGTGATGTGGTGCCTCAAAGGCGGGCGGTTCGAGCTCACAAGCAGAACCTCGCGTCGCACTTGGTCACCATGAGGGAGACTGGTTAGTAACTGGAATAAAGGGCTCTAGTGACTGCTTTACTTGCTGAAGTACGAAACGTACGTGGTGTGGTGCCTCAGAGGCGGGCGGTTCGAGCTCACAAGCAGAACCTCGCGTCGCACTTGGTCACCATGAGGGAGACTGGTTAGTACCTGGAATAAAGGGCTCTAGTGACTGCTTCACTTGCTGAAGTACGAAACGTACGTGATGTGGTGCCTCAAAGGCGGGCGGTTCGAGCTCACAAGCAGAACCTCGCGTCGCACTTGGTCACCATGAGGGAGACTGGTTAGTAACTGGAATAAAGGGCTCTAGTGACTGCTTTACTTGCTGAAGTACGAAACGTACGTAGTGTGGTGCCTCAGAGGCGGGCGGTTCGAGCTCACAAGCAGAACCTCGCGTCGCACTTGGTCACCATGAGGGAGACTGGTTAGTAACTGGAATAAAGGGCTCTAGTGACTGCTTCACTTGCTGAAGTACGAAACGTACGTGATGTGGTGACTCAGAGGCGGGCGGTTCGAGCGCACAAGCAGAACCTCGCGTCGCACTTGGTCACCATGAGGGAGACTGGTTAGTAACTGGAATAAAGGGCTCTAGTGACTGCTTTACTTGCTGAAGTACGAAACGTACGTGATGTGGTGCCTCAGAGGCGGGCGGTTCGAGCGCACAAGCAGACCTCGCGTCGCACTTGGTCACCATGAGGGAGACTGGTTAGTAACTGGAATAAAGGGCTCTAGTGACTGCTTCACTTGCTGAAGTACGAAACGTACGTGATGTGGTGACTCAGAGGCGGGCGGTTCGAGCGCACAAGCAGAACCTCGCGTCGCACTTGGTCACCATGAGGGAGACTGGTTAGTAACTGGAATAAAGGGCTCTAGTGACTGCTTTACTTGCTGAAGTACGAAACGTACGTGATGTGGTGACTCAGAGGCGGGCGGTTCGAGCGCATAAGCAGAACCTCGCGTCGCACTTGGTCACCATGAGGGAGACTGGTTAGTAACTGGAATAAAGGGCTCTAGTGACTGCTTTACTTGCTGAAGTACGAAACGTACGTGGTGTGGTGCCTCAGAGGCGGGCGGTTCGAGCTCACAAGCAGAACCTCGCGTCGCACTTGGTCACCATGAGGGAGACTGGTTAGTAACTGGAATAAAGGGCTCTAGTGACTGCTTCACTTGCTGAAGTACGAAACGTACGTGATGTGGTGACTCAGAGGCGGGCGGTTCGAGCGCACAAGCAGAACCTCGCGTCGCACTTGGTCACCATGAGGGAGACTGGTTAGTAACTGGAATAAAGGGCTCTAGTGACTGCTTTACTTGCTGAAGTACGAAACGTACGTGATGTGGTGACTCAGAGGCGGGCGGTTCGAGCGCACAAGCAGAACCTCGCGTCGCACTTGGTCACCATGAGGGAGACTGGTTAGTAACTGGAATAAAGGGCTCTAGTGACTGCTTCACTTGCTGAAGTACGAAACGTACGTGATGTGGTGCCTCAAAGGCGGGCGGTTCGAGCTCACAAGCAGAACCTCGCGTCGCACTTGGTCACCATGAGGGAGACTGGTTAGTAACTGGAATAAAGGGCTCTAGTGACTGCTTTACTTGCTGAAGTACGAAACGTACGTGGTGTGGTGCCTCAGAGGCGGGCGGTTCGAGCTCACAAGCAGAACCTCGCGTCGCACTTGGTCACCATGAGGGAGACTGGTTAGTAACTGGAATAAAGGGCTCTAGTGACTGCTTTACTTGCTGAAGTACGAAACGTACGTGATGTGGTGACTCAGAGGCGGGCGGTTCGAGCGCACAAGCAGGACCTCGCGTCGCACTTGGTAACCATGAGGGAGACTGTTTAGTAACTGGAATAAAAGGCTCTAGTGACTGCTTCACTTGCTGAAGTACGAAACGTACGTGATGTGGTGCCTCAAAGGCGGGCGGTTCGAGCTCACAAGCAGAACCTCGCGTCGCACTTGGTCACCATGAGGGAGACTGGTTAGTAACTGGAATAAAGGGCTCTAGTGACTGCTTTACTTGCTGAAGTACGAAACGTATGTGGTGTGGTGCCTCAGAGGCGGGCGGTTCGAGCTCACAAGCAGAACCTCGCGTCGCACTTGGTCACCATGAGGGAGACTGGTTAGTAACTGGAATAAAGGGCTCTAGTGACTGCTTCACTTGCTGAAGTACGAAACGTACGTGATGTGGTGACTCAGAGGCGGGCGGTTCGAGCGCACAAGCAGAACCTCGCGTCGCACTTGGTCACCATGAGGGAGACTGGTTAGTAACTGGAATAAAGGGCTCTAGTGACTGCTTTACTTGCTGAAGTACGAAACGTACGTGATGTGGTGACTCAGAGGCGGGCGGTTCGAGCGCACAAGCAGAACCTCGCGTCGCACTTGGTCACCATGAGGAAGACTGGTTAGTAACTGGAATAAAGGGCTCTAGTGACTGCTTCACTTGCTGAAGTACGAAACGTACGTGATGTGGTGCCTCAAAGGCGGGCGGTTCGAGCTCACAAGCAGAACCTCGCGTCGCACTTGGTCACCATGAGGGAGACTGGTTAGTAACTGGAATAAAGGGCTCTAGGGACTGCTTCACTTGCTGAAGTACGAAACGTACGTGATGTGGTGCCTCAAAGGCGGGCGGTTCGAGCTCACAAGCAGAACCTCGCGTCGCACTTGGTCACCATGAGGGAGACTGGTTAGTAACTGGAATAAAGGGCTCTAGTGACTGCTTCACTTGCTGAAGTACGAAACGTACGTGGTGTGGTGCCTCAGAGGCGGGCGGTTCGAGCTCACAAGCAGAACCTCGCGTCGCACTTGGTCACCATGAGGGAGACTGGTTAGTAACTGGAATAAAGGGCTCTAGTGACTGCTTCACTTGCTGAAGTACGAAACGTACGTGATGTGGTGCCTCAAAGGCGGGCGGTTCGAGCTCACAAGCAGAACCTCGCGTCGCACTTGGTCACCATGAGGGAGACTGGTTAGTAACTGGAATAAAGGGCTCTAGTGACTGCTTTACTTGCTGAAGTACGAAATGTACGTGGTGTGGTGCCTCAGAGGCGGGCGGTTCGAGCTCACAAGCAGAACCTTGCGTCGCACTTGGTCACCATGAGGGAGACTGGTTAGTACCTGGAATAAAGGGCTCTAGTGACTGCTTCACTTGCTGAAGTACGAAACGTACGTGATGTGGTGCCTCAAAGGCGGGCGGTTCGAGCTCACAAGCAGAACCTCGCGTCGCACTTGGTCACCATGAGGGAGACTGGTTAGTAACTGGAATAAAGGGCTCTAGTGACTGCTTTACTTGCTGAAGTACGAAACGTACGTAGTGTGGTGCCTCAGAGGCGGGCGGTTCGAGCTCACAAGCAGAACCTCGCGTCGCACTTGTTCACCATGAGGGAGACTGGTTAGTAACTGGAATAAAGGGCTCTAGTGACTGCTTCACTTGCTGAAGTACGAAACGTACGTGATGTGGTGACTCAGAGGCGGGCGGTTCGAGCGCACAAGCAGAACCTCGCGTCGCACTTGGTCACCATGAGGGAGACTGGTTAGTAACTGGAATAAAGGGCTCTAGTGACTGCTTTACTTGCTGAAGTACGAAACGTACGTGATGTGGTGACTCAGAGGCGGGCGGTTCGAGCGCATAAGCAGAACCTCGCGTCGCACTTGGTCACCATGAGGGAGACTGGTTAGTAACTGGAATAAAGGGCTCTAGTGACTGCTTTACTTGCTGAAGTACGAAACGTACGTGGTGTGGTGCCTCAGAGGCGGGCGGTTCGAGCTCACAAGCAGAACCTCGCGTCGCACTTGGTCACCATGAGGGAGACTGGTTAGTAACTGGAATAAAGGGCTCTAGTGACTGCTTCACTTGCTGAAGTACGAAACGTACGTGATGTGGTGACTCAGATGCGGGCGGTTCGAGCGCACAAGCAGAACCTCGCGTCGCACTTGGTCACCATGAGGGAGACTGGTTAGTAACTGGAATAAAGGGCTCTAGTGACTGCTTTACTTGCTGAAGTACGAAACGTACGTGATGTGGTGACTCAGAGGCGGGCGGTTCGAGCGCACAAGCAGAACCTCGCGTCGCACTTGGTCACCATGAGGGAGACTGGTTAGTAACTGGAATAAAAGGCTCTAGTGACTGCTTCACTTGCTGAAGTACGAAACGTACGTGATGTGGTGCCTCAAAGGCGGGCGGTTCGAGCTCACAAGCAGAACCTCGCGTCGCACTTGGTCACCATGAGGGAGACTGGTTAGTAACTGGAATAAAGGGCTCTAGTGACTGCTTTACTTGCTGAAGTACGAAACGTACGTGGTGTGGTGCCTCAGAGGCGGGCGGTTCGAGCTCACAAGCAGAACCTCGCGTCGCACTTGGTCACCATGAGGGAGACTGGTTAGTAACTGGAATAAAGGGCTCTAGTGACTGCTTTACTTGCTGAAGTACGAAACGTACGTGATGTGGTGACTCAGAGGCGGGCGGTTCGAGCGCACAAGCAGAACCTCGCGTCGCACTTGGTCACCATGAGGGAGACTGGTTAGTAACTGGAATAAAAGGCTCTAGTGACTGCTTCACTTGCTGAAGTACGAAACGTACGTGATGTGGTGCCTCAAAGGCGGGCGGTTCGAGCTCACAAGCAGAACCTCGCGTCGCACTTGGTCACCATGAGGGAGACTGGTTAGTAACTGGAATAAAGGGCTCTAGTGACTGCTTTACTTGCTGAAGTACGAAACGTATGTGGTGTGGTGCCTCAGAGGCGGGCGGTTCGAGCTCACAAGCAGAACCTCGCGTCGCACTTGGTCACCATGAGGGAGACTGGTTAGTAACTGGAATAAAGGGCTCTAGTGACTGCTTCACTTGCTGAAGTACGAAACGTACGTGATGTGGTGACTCAGAGGCGGGCGGTTCGAGCGCACAAGCAGAACCTCGCGTCGCACTTGGTCACCATGAGGGAGACTGGTTAGTAACTGGAATAAAGGGCTCTAGTGACTGCTTTACTTGCTGAAGTACGAAACGTACGTGGTGTGGTGCCTCAGAGGCGGGCGGTTCGAGCTCACAAGCAGAACCTCGCGTCGCACTTGGTCACCATGAGGGAGACTGGTTAGTAACTGGAATAAAGGGCTCTAGTGACTGCTTCACTTGCTGAAGTACGAAACGTACGTGATGTGGTGACTCAGATGCGGGCGGTTCGAGCGCACAAGCAGAACCTCGCGTCGCACTTGGTCACCATGAGGGAGACTGGTTAGTAACTGGAATAAAGGGCTCTAGTGACTGCTTTACTTGCTGAAGTACGAAACGTACGTGATGTGGTGACTCAGAGGCGGGCGGTTCGAGCGCACAAGCAGAACCTCGCGTCGCACTTGGTCACCATGAGGGAGACTGGTTAGTAACTGGAATAAAAGGCTCTAGTGACTGCTTCACTTGCTGAAGTACGAAACGTACGTGATGTGGTGCCTCAAAGGCGGGCGGTTCGAGCTCACAAGCAGAACCTCGCGTCGCACTTGGTCACCATGAGGGAGACTGGTTAGTAACTGGAATAAAGGGCTCTAGTGACTGCTTTACTTGCTGAAGTACGAAACGTACGTGGTGTGGTGCCTCAGAGGCGGGCGGTTCGAGCGCACAAGCAGAACCTCGCGTCGCACTTGGTCACCATGAGGGAGACTGGTTAGTAACTGGAATAAAGGGCTCTAGTGACTGCTTTACTTGCTGAAGTACGAAACGTATGTGGTGTGGTGCCTCAGAGGCGGGCGGTTCGAGCTCACAAGCAGAACCTCGCGTCGCACTTGGTCACCATGAGGGAGACTGGTTAGTAACTGGAATAAAGGGCTCTAGTGACTGCTTCACTTGCTGAAGTACGAAACGTACGTGATGTGGTGACTCAGAGGCGGGCGGTTCGAGCGCACAAGCAGAACCTCGCGTCGCACTTGGTCACCATGAGGGAGACTGGTTAGTAACTGGAATAAAGGGCTCTAGTGACTGCTTTACTTGCTGAAGTACGAAACGTACGTGATGTGGTGCCTCAGAGGCGGGCGGTTTGAGCGCACAAGCAGACCTCGCGTCGCACTTGGTCACCATGAGGGAGACTGGTTAGTAACTGGAATAAAGGGCTCTAGTGACTGCTTCACTTGCTGAAGTACGAAACGTACGTGATGTGGTGACTCAGAGGCGGGCGGTTCGAGCGCACAAGCAGAACCTCGCGTCGCACTTGGTCACCATGAGGGAGACTGGTTAGTAACTGGAATAAAGGGCTCTAGTGACTGCTTTACTTGCTGAAGTACGAAACGTACGTGATGTGGTAACTCAGAGGCGGGCGGTTCGAGCGCACAAGCAGAACCTCGCGTCGCACTTGGTCACCATGAGGGAGACTGGTTAGTAACTGGAATAAAAGGCTCTAGTGACTGCTTCACTTGCTGAAGTACGAAACGTACGTGATGTGGTGCCTCAGAGGCGGGCGGTTCGAGCGCACAAGCAGACCTCGCGTCGCACTTGGTCACCATGAGGGAGACTGGTTAGTAACTGGAATAAAGGGCTCTAGTGACTGCTTCACTTGCTGAAGTACGAAACGTACGTGATGTGGTGCCTCAGAGGCGGGCGGTTCGAGCGCACAAGCAGACCTCGCGTCGCACTTGGTCACCATGAGGAAGACTGGTTAGTAACTGGAATAAAAGGCTCTAGTGACTGCTTCACTTGCTGAAGTACGAAACGTACGTGATGTGGTGCCTCAAAGGCGGGCGGTTCAAGCTCACAAGCAGAACCTCGCGTCGCACTTGGTCACCATGAGGGAGACTGGTTAGTAACTGGAATAAAGGGCTCTAGTGACTGCTTTACTTGCTGAAGTACGAAACGTACGTGGTGTGGTGCCTCAGAGGCGGGCGGTTCGAGCTCACAAGCAGAACCTCGCGTCGCACTTGGTCACCATGAGGGAGACTGGTTAGTAACTGGAATAAAGGGCTCTAGTGACTGCTTTACTTGCTGAAGTACGAAACGTACGTGATGTGGTGACTCAGAGGCGGGCGGTTCGAGCGCACAAGCAGAACCTCGCGTCGCACTTGGTCACCATGAGGGAGACTGGTTAGTAACTGGAATAAAGGGCTCTAGTGACTGCTTTACTTGCTGAAGTACGAAACGTACGTGATGTGGTGACTCAGAGGCGGGCGGTTCGAGCGCACAAGCAGAACCTCGCGTCGCACTTGGTCACCATGAGGGAGACTGGTTAGTAACTGGAATAAAAGGCTCTAGTGACTGCTTCACTTGCTGAAGTACGAAACGTACGTGATGTGGTGCCTCAAAGGCGGGCGGTTCGAGCTCACAAGCAGAACCTCGCGTCGCACTTGGTCACCATGAGGGAGACTGGTTAGTAACTGGAATAAAGGGCTCTAGTGACTGCTTTACTTGCTGAAGTACGAAACGTACGTGGTGTGGTGCCTCAGAGGCGGGCGGTTCGAGCTCACAAGCAGAACCTCGCGTCGCACTTGGTCACCATGAGGGAGACTGGTTAGTAACTGGAATAAAGGGCTCTAGTGACTGCTTCACTTGCTGAAGTACGAAACGTACGTGATGTGGTGACTCAGAGGCGGGCGGTTCGAGCGCACAAGCAGACCTCGCGTCGGACTTGGCAACCTTGAGGGAGACTGGGTTAGTAACTGGAATGTGGCTATTGCCTAAATAGTTTAGTTCCCCTATCTTATGACAGATGTACCTATGTGTCGAACTTGGTTATTTTTGACAAATTAAGAAACCGAATTTTAAAACACTATTTTTTTATTAGACATTCACATTTAGTTGATTTAATGCTGTTTAGCGTACCTTCAGCACGGAATCGTCATTATTATCAGACAATCAGGTGATTCAAGCACCAAACTGGAACCAACTAAACAAAGTATGTATGGGAATCGAACCCACGACCTTCGGGTAAAAGCCTTAATCACTGGACGACGGATAACACTCATAAAAAACATAATTTGCCAATAAATATTTTTTTTCATTTACAGAAGTTCGTGAATTGGAAAGCTCTGTTCGACTATCAGATCGCAAGCTGTTTAAGACTTGGGAAGCGCTCAAAGACTCCACCGACCCAGCAGCTTTCGAGCCACTACTTACAGAAATTAGGGTTTGTAATAATTAATAATCCGGTTTAAACAATTTTATTGAGGACTTACCCCAGTTGAATAGGGAAGATGGCAGGAGAATGAAGAAGAAAAAGAATAAAATCTATGTCATAGATGAATAGTCCAAAGGTCGCTGGTTGAGGTCCGGCAAGTTAATGTTCAAAGATAAATAAATTGTACAAATCGTAGAGGCGACGAAGTTAAAAAGTGATCATTGGCGGTAGCAAAAATAGTGTTGCCAGTAAAAACGTAAAATAATCAGCAATTATTGTCTATATTTAATTTATTATAGAACATCGACTTACTTTGTCATTTAAATTGATCATCATCATTTCCAGCCACAGTTAGTCCACTGCTGGACATAAGCTCCCCCCCCCCCCCCTACTAGAATGCGCTGTTGGCAGCGGCCTGCATCCAGCCCTTGCTTTCGGCCTTCCTCAGGTCATCTGACCATCTTGTTGGTTGTCCAACACTGGCTGACTTGTTCCTGCCCCATTGGCCATCGCTTTCTTCTTTGTTTGTCTTTAATTCATATTTAAATTAAACGATGCGCCACATAAGGTTGTCTCATTCTAAACTAATATATTCGCACATAGAACAAGCAGACAGCATTGGAATGTCTGGTGCGTCTCATCGACAGTCGTCGTTCGACAATCAATAGAGTGGTACTACCTGCGCAGCCACTGCCGCCGCCCATGCCAAGGGAGGATTGCGAAGGTAACCTATTGCTATGTTATGAACGCCTGGTAGTTTTATGTTCTACTAAGATTCTATATAGCTGTACAGTTCGCTTTAGTTACGCACTTAATTTTTTTTTTGTTTCCGTCACCAGTTCACTTCATTCATTCGTATGTGAGCTACATCTCTGTGCCCTGGTGTCAGAGATTTTCGAAACCGCCGTTCGGCCTCTGACGTGGTTCTTTGTAACACCAAATGCCAGCCGGGACCAACTGATTAAATAAGTGAACTAACTGTGTCCAAATAATGAATTTCTAGAACTTTCGACTGGAGCGTCTGGAGGTCGCCGCCATGAGAACCGACGCTCTAGCTGCAAGCGGCGAAGAAAGGAAGCTCGCTCGGTGCCGCTCTCCAATGAACCCAGCCGACATAGTCCACCGCCACAGGTAAACTTCCTTCCCGTGGAATTGGAATACGCGAGAAAAAAATAAAACCTGTCAAGAGCGAGTCGTTTTAAAAACATGTTTTTTTGTAAATGATTAGTTTATTCTGTTTTTAGTATTTGTTGTTATAGCGCAAACAGAAATACATCGTCTTCAACGGTTTTGTCACGGTTCATGAGATACAACCTAGTGACAGACGGCCAGACGGACAGCGAAGTCTTAGTAATAATAGGGTCCCGTCCTATCAAGCTCTTAAATTTTTATTCCTTTAATCTTCGTCCAAGCGTGCTTTCCTAGTTGCGACTTCAGCTTACGCTTCAGAGCCTCGCCTAGGGTACGCTGTAAGTCCTCGATGATCCTAGATTTGGGGTACTGGTTTGGTTAGATTAGTTTTATCCTTTAATCTAATTATGCATATTTTTATTTATCCTCAGGTCACCCTCTACATACAAGGCACGGAATGTACCTCAAGATACCGCGTGGGCAGCGCAGGAGCTGTCGCCCTTCCGCCATTGGACTTGCCCTCACGAGGCAGTGTCAGAGATATACTTTTCTTTTCAGCACATTGACATCTACAAAACAATAGTTAATCGCCTTATAGCTCTATATCTACAATATAATATCGCTGATCGTATGGTTCGTTTTATTTTTCAAGATATTGGTATACTCTTTTTTCTAACATATTAATATCCACAATACAGTTTCGTTGATGGTATTGTTACGAGCTGGGGATTCGCTTTTTGAAGAAAAACACCTGATGACTCGACAAGACGTTTATTTCCACAAGGACGGTCGCCGACGTCACTTAACTTCACTGATCACTTACAATGTCACTTGCTTATCACTGTCCTGATGAATCGCCGAAGTCGTAGGTCACTTGTTTCGCTTTTGGATCGCACTTGAAGCTTAACTCACCTTGAACTGGTCTTCTGTAGCTTTTTTCTGGCTTTCGCTGTTTGTACAGCTCAGGAATCGCGTTCTATAAGTTTCCAGAATGATCTTAAATACTCCAGAAAAGAAAGAGAGAGCCAGCGATACTCACGATCTCGTTCATTCAGTTTCTCGAACACGTGAGAGCGACACAAAGCAATATGCCAAAGCAAGACAAGCAATGTACTAGATCTTTATTCCCGTATAGAAGCACGCAGCGATTGTACAAGGAGTCTCTGCGGGCAGGGCTGCTCAATCTTTTCCAATGGTTGTTAACTGTGAGCCCGCGTTTCGTATTATATTCTTTGTTTTTTTAACGTCAAAGGCCACTAGCAAAGTTACATTGTTTGAATTAGAATAGGTCAAGGGAAGTCAGTAAGGATCGTAGCAAATGGAAATCCGTAGTTTCTGCCTACCCCTACGGGAAAAAGGCGTGATGGTATGTATGTGTGGTTGAATAACAATTGGTCGCCAACTTTTGTAATTTAACTAGGTTTAAATAAGCACTACTTTTGATGTGCAAACACTAAATGCGGCGCGGTATGTTTACAGAAGGAAATGCCATGCCATGTGTCAGTCAGTTAAGCTTCTCGGGTCTTAACTTTATATGGCGAGGCTTTCCTTTGGCACACAGGAAATGTAGGTAAGTTCTATTTAATCTTAATTTTGTTGGTTATATACCCGGAGGGACAGCAACCGCGCAGCGTCCAGTGTGTGATATTCTGTTCAAAGAAAAATCACTTAGAAGGGAATACTATGATCTAAGGTACACATCTCAACATCCAGTAACTTAGTAGTTACCTACGTGATTTAAAAACGCTTTATTATATTTCAAATGATACTTTATTTACATACAATATCATGGTTAATTGCAATAGATGTATAAGTCTTTAAGTGTTACTACAAACATTGGTAAATGTAACCTAAGCTTTAACTTCTGGCGAAACTTCAGGTGGGGCCGTCGTCTTCACAACAGCAACAGCTGCGTCAACTTTTACCTGCAATTGAGTAAAGTTTTCTGAAGAAAACGTAGGTAGTTTGTGGAATGCAGAAAGCACACAGTTTGTGACTTCCAAAATCTTCGATTCGATTAGGCATCGTTTATCGGCAACGTTTGAGTGGCACCCCATGTATGTAGTGCCAACAGAATATTATCAAGGCAAGGTTTTCGTGACTAGACAGCTGCGGAAGAAAGGAAGATGTCGGGTAATCCTTTCTTACCTACCTCTGGACATACTCCCCCACTTCCACAGAAAGTAAAGTTGCGAGTTCTTTCCGACCACGCAAAATATATATGTAGACTTTTGACATTTCACTATCCTGCATCTACACTAGCGCCCTCTAGCGGCGCTGTAGCTCATTTTATTTATTTATTTATTAAGACTTTATTGTTCCACAAAGTACACATATACTTATAACAATTGGCGGACTTAATGCTAAGAGCATTCTCTACCAGTCAACCATTGGGAGAAACGGAAAGATAGTTTGGCGCAAAAAAGTTAAGGGGGAAAAATGTATTTCTTAAAGAGCAAAATTTATCAAAAGCTTAAGTTTATACACTATGAAAACATACATACTCATTCTTCATCAGGTTCTCAGACATCCTCAGCTTATGCCTTGGGTACGCTTTTATCGTGGCCCTAGATTTGGCTAGTTATATTACAATCGTATCAAGACGACGAAGTGATGGATCACTGTCAGATTGGTCTTCGACATAGCTAGCAGACGGCCAACTACTTAGCTATCTATAACAATCAGAATCAGCGTGCCTTCTGAATCACGACTAGCTTAGACAAGCTAGCTTATCTTAAGCTTAAATACTACTAGTGGCGACCAATCCAAGGGAGGTCGTAAAGCATCATTACAAATACGCATGCCCCGTGATATTTGGCGGTCAGCAGAAGACTGCACTACCCTTGGATACTGTTAGGTAATACTGCGTGAATCGGATAGTTTCCCATAAGATTGGAAATGAAAACTTAAAGTTGGTCATCAAATGAACCACTTCATTGGCCAAGAGAGGCCCGATTTCTAATTCTTCTCATCTCAAAATTGTTGGGACAATCTAGTATGAAAGAGTGGGGATGGATATCATGGCGTCTTGTTTCTTCACGCCAATTTTCCGACTGATGCCATCCCCACTCTTTCATACTAGATTGTCCCAACATGAGGTGAGAGGCCTAAGCATCACCTTCTGTGAGATTACGCAGTATAGGCTCACAGTATCCAAGGGTCTTGCAGTCTTCTGTCGAGTTTCAGATTTGATAAAGATTATGACC
This sequence comes from Euzophera pinguis, assembly GCA_947363495.1. Classification (NCBI taxonomy): domain Eukaryota; kingdom Metazoa; phylum Arthropoda; class Insecta; order Lepidoptera; family Pyralidae; genus Euzophera; species Euzophera pinguis. The sequence goes on along the minus strand of OX376174.1, from coordinate 11,446,661 downwards.
GGGTCCTAAGTAAAGTTTGCTCAATCTGCACCATAGATTTAGATTTTTTTTGCAACTGTCTGCACTTACTAGTTTCGCCTCTGCATCCTTAACACCACCAACCGCGGCTTCGGGCGCGTGAGGCGGTGCCGTGGTGTCTAACTTCTTGAGAGGCTCCGAGCTATCGCTTTTTGGTGGTGCTGTGGTGTCTTCGGGTTTCGGCGCTGCATGGCTCAGCTGTACCAATAAAATGCTTTGTTATAATGTATACTCGACTGCGGCAGCAAAAAATGAGGGTTATTTGTTGACCTTAAGTATGTCTGTTTTGTTTCCTCGTAACCAAAAAACGACTGAACCGCTTTTGATACTTCTTTAGATTCGTCTTTTCGGTGCAATTGTCACTGGGTCGAAATTGTAAAGAACCAAAAAATAGTGGCCACGAGTACAAGGATTTTAGCTCCAAAAAGTAAGCCTTTAGTTTTTTTTCTCCTAAACCAGTGTGGTATGAAATAAAGCGTTTTTAAGGAATTTCAACAAAATATATATATGACTTAGGTATAATATGTTCAATTTATATATATTATTTACCTGGACAGCCACCAATACGACCAGAGAAATCAAAAGTAAAATTTTCGCCATAACGACTACCAACAGGACAATAAAGTCTCACAGCCGAGCCTGTTTAATTTATAACCGCGTTTTGGCAAAATGTCCTTTGTTTTTCAATCAGTAACGAGCTGTGTTTATAAAACATTGCCTTTGAACAATGCCCATGGTTATCGTACCCTTTATTGGACTAGATGTGACGTCATGGAATAGTTCAGGGTTAGGAATACCTACTTGCGAGGTGGTTATGTCACTTAATTTGTTTTTCTTTGCCTTTTTAGATGACCTCTCTGGATCAGTTTAACGCTTGTATAATTCAAACATGACTCACTGAAATTCGAAAAAAGAAGAGTCGAATAAAAATTGAAATATCCTTAGCGTACCAACTGGCCGCTTCTGATTTTTCGCCCGCGAAACGAAGGAGACCGCCAAGGATGCCGAAGACCAGGGTCTTTGGCATCCTTGGTTGTGTGGACCAAATGCACGCATAGGTACCTTCCACCTCCACTGCGACGTCGAAAGCCATTTTTGGGACTGTCATCATATGCGTGGGTGCCAGTTGCGAAAGGCGGTTTCAGGAAACTCAGACCAGGGATCAGGGTCTTTTTTAACACCCGAAGTAAGAACCATTTATGTAATAATAATAACAACAAGTAAGTAAGTATCTATCTTCGACCGAGCGTATTCCCCGGTTACGTCTGCAGCCGTGGTCTGCAGCTTACGCTTCAGACCTACCTACTTACATAATAATGGTCCTAGATTTTATACTGAGGATTGCAATAGAGCGACATCCGTTTGAACTCCGTAACCCGGATTAAATAGCTAGGTTAAGTAGTTATCTTAGTTATGATCTCTTCTTCGTCCAAGAGTTTTTCCAAGTTGCTTCCTCTTCGTCTGTGATCATTACTTGGTAAAGCTTGAATTAGCAGAAATTTTACCTTTTATAGTTACCAGTAAGTAACCAGTCTATATTTGAATTTTTCGTAAGCCGCGATCGCGATTCGTAATATATCAAAGGGACAGAATTCAATAAAATTCGTATAGAACCTAGAACATAAACTATAAACATTTTTTGTATCCGAATAATATTGTAAGATTTTGATTTATGGTTAAGATTTGTGGTTGGCACATAAATCCGACCACAATCCTGACATAGAGTTGTTACGATAGCGATAGTATCATGACTAGAGATGGGCAGCGGGAAGAAATTCAAGAGGGAAAAAATGAAATGCAAGGGGAAGAAAAGGGAAAAAAATAATTAATTCCCATTTATACCCGGGAATTTTTTAAAATATTGGGAATAAATGGGAAAATTTCCGGGAAGGCGCCCATCTCTAATCATGACACTATCGTGGCCTCGATATCGATAGGGCTTTCGAAAATTTACGTTATTTTCGATACAATCGATACCTAAAAATAATTAATAGTATTTGTGAGGGTCGATCGTATCGATAGTATCAGTAGAACAGTGTCGATACTATCCATTGGCTCTGTGTCGATAGTATCGATACTATTGATAGTTGTATACTATCTATAGTGGAACATTTTACGATAGTCGATAAGCTAAGTAAAGGTTCCCAGACGATAGTATTGAAATCCTGGTCATAGTTATTAAAACAAAACAATCATTACTATACGTTAATCGTCGATAGTTCGATACTTCAATAGCTTTTACGTGATACTATCAACAAATTTCGAAATTATTCGCCTTAATTTCACTATCGATAGTATCGCTGAATTGCGGTATTTTCAATAGCTCTAGTTGAACTATCGACAATTTTCGTCAACTATCGATAGCAAAACAATCGATCTCTCAACATCTCTATCCTGATATCGTGACATGTGATGGATGACACATCATGACATCAGTGACATTCTGAGGTGACATTACACAATACGATTCATTATATGCACATAACATATGATTTTACAATTACCTATTTCTTTTATTGCGCTTTGTGGTTTAATAATCTTATTATTTTTTAACGTAACTACTCTACGAAAGTAAATTTTTAATAGGTAACAAACTCTGAAAACGAATTTATTAACGGAAATCTAGTACAATAACAAAATAAAAATATTTTTTTCAAAAATGTGTGTGAAACGTAATGGATAGGGGCCTTGAAACGTTGGCATTTTTGGCATTTCGTTCCTTGGATTTGGCACTTTAGCAGTAGTGTGAAAATGAATTCATAAAAATATTTTATTAAATTACAGGGATTATCTGAATGATGTTCGTAGTGTAATTTTCAAGAACTGTGAAGAATATTTCGTTACATATTGTTAGATAATTAAGTCATAAAAATGGCCTCACGAGGTGGAATTATGGTGACCGGGACGAACGGTGCAGATTTCGAGCATAGGGAGAAAATAGCTGCACAGTATCAAATAAGGTGAGTAATCTCATGATTTGTTTGCATGTGTAGACAAGTGGAAGGTTACGGAAATTAATTAGGCGGCGGTAATGTGACAGACGACATTATTTCACTAAGTTCCGTCAAATTATTTTTAGACAACAGCAATCGATAGCGAGACTATTACGCGCCTTTTATTTGAAATCTGTTTTCCTATGTCGATCAATTCAACTCATAGAACATTGTTCCGGTCAATCTAATTGGAATAAACTTAACACAACTCATTACAAACCAAAGTAACTAATGTAACAACACTAAATAAATGCATAAAATAATACAAAAATTATATCTTTGTTGCCCATATTACAATAATATTCTAAAATAATACTATCTCATTTTCGCCTTTGGGCACGCATATGATACCCTAAAAAGTAAGTCACCAATGTATTCTGTCTGATAGAGTAACTACAAAAAATAATCAAAACTTTAGCTTTAACTAGAATTTTATGAGATGCACAAGGTAGAACCCTATTGTTCCTCTGGTTTTATTAGCCTCTTGTGTGTGTGGCGACATATTCAAACTCTGACGCATATGATCACTCTGACATATGGCGCTAAAGTGGAAAACAGAATTTCCATACAATTCCCCATTGAAGTTTCTATCGATTGGAGCATAAATACAACCTCCGACTGAACGACGCCAGAGCCGGTTCCCCCAGTATACAACCTCACCTGGAGGGAAGATCTTCCCTTTGCGGTGGTCGAGCATATTTCTCATCACTCTCGCCAAACTACACTCCTGACTCAGTGGGATGTCAACTGGCTCTTGCACGCTACATTGGAAGCACAGACTGCATATAAAGATTATCAGACCTTTCGGTCTTGGGAGGGAGTCTTGTGGCGACACATTCGCACAGCAAATAATTACAAATCCGACACAACAGATGGTGTTAAGGAGAAAACAGAAGTTCACACAGTACGCAAAAATTAGTATGGCGGACTAAATCGCGCAATTGACTGGGAAAGAGCCCAGTCTATTCTAATAATTCACAAAAAGTAAAATTTGTCTTGTCTCGTTCTTTCACGTCAAAATTTGATGAGAGAGAATTGGACTAACTATATTTATCATTGTTTCAGTGCGCTAAATAAATCTCGTCTCAAGTACTGTGTGTTCTTCCACCACATGCTGTTCCTGGTGATGCTGGCCAAGCTGTCCGCCGACATCCTCGACAAACTTGACATATTTATATTGGAAATTGAGGAATTGCAAATTCCCACAGTAAGTTATCATTTAATGTCTATAATTAAATGCCTTTTAACTTTTATGTTTAGTCCTATATCCTAGTGTGTATTCCTAGTTGCGTCGTCAGCTTACGCTTCGGAGCCTAGGGTACGCTGTAAGTTATGGTCCTAGATTTGGCGGAACTGGTTATTACAGAGCGACCTGCCGTCTGACCTCCGTAACACTTTTTACAGGGAAACCAGACCAACAGGAACATGACCCTAGATGTGTTAGTGGCCATCACTGTCAGAGTTTTTCAGGCTGCCCCAAAGCATCTGACACAACCTAACGACTGCTATCTATCAACAACAACTGGGACCAACGGCTTAACGTGCCTTTCGAAGCACGAAGGAGCTCATGATAGAAAATGCCACTAAATAGCGACCAATTTAATAGTGGTCGCGTCACGCCGTCACTTGACACGAGCTTTCGCTACGGATACACGGGTCGCGCTCGACTAACAAGCTCCTCATATCATAAAATGGGCTAAACCAATGTTCTTAAATTTTTTGAATAAATATGGGGCCCTCAGTGCATACTATTGAGCATTTCATTTCAACTACGTTAGAGGTCGAGAGGCGGTTCCAAACAACTCTGAGACCAGGGTGTACATGGTCGATTGACAATGTAACCTACACAAAATGATGATGATGATTGTGCATTTATATTTGAGGTAGAGTTGGTCTTAAAAGACCACACAAGTCCTTGTTTAATGACATTTTCTTCGTACAATGTTTGACAGCGTTGAAAACTGCTTGCTGATGTTTGAAATACATATAGAAATGCCGTAAGGGTTATTAAGATAAGTTTTGAACGACATTAAAATTACTCTTCCCCAAAAAAATAGTGTCTCACTTGGTCACCCGTTCTCTAAACAAAATATCTTATATCTTCTATTAAGTTTATCAATGTTTTAAGACAATTTTACGAAAATAACATAGTAAAAGTGTTAAAACACTATAAATTGGCAACCTTACTATATGTAGAGATCTCTTCCCATCAACCAGCAATAGATTAAAATACTATTATTTCCATTTCAGCCTCTATGGTGGGAGTACATCTGGTGCCTATCCCTCTTACTGTCATTCCTCGGTCTATCTGCAATTAAACGTAACAACATAACACAACTGAGGCGATACATGTACGGAATCTCATTCCTTGGCTTTGGGCCGCTGTTGTATTGTGTCGTGTACTACTGTGGTGATGTCTGGAGGTACCTGTCTAGAGATGAGGACGAGGATGACAGCTCGGAGGTGGAAATTGACTTATGGCAGGTTAGTACAATATATTAGTGTAGTCTCTTATCTATACATTCTCTTTTAGGATTATGGCTTCTTTGGACTCCTATTTTAGGACTTGTTTGGTCTTGTGCGTCTTATATCGCTGTCGCTAATGTTTCTTTTTATGGTTAGGTATGTTCGAACAGCTCATAAAAGTTGGGCTAGGATGTTTTACCGTCATACCCAGTAAATTAACTTTTATTTCCATACCCTTCAAATCAAAGTAGTATCTAATTGTAAAAAGGTCCATCAGTAGAACGTTGGTGACATATTATTTTTGTTAGACCTTGCATCTTTTTAGTTTTTCCTGCAAACTTTAGATATTACACTTATTGCAAAGGCTCAGCGAACCAAAGGATCTTGGCCTCGAACACAAGAGATTTATGATTTCTAGTGTGATAGTAATTTGTATGTACAAATTATATTAACCAAACGCAAGTTTTGGTCTCTGAAAAATAAGGATTTTCACGTTGTTTTACCCTATGTCTTGCCTCATATGAGGTATTGATAACAATCCAGTAATTTCTTCAACAAAGCCCTTCTCCACGCACACTCTTCAAATCTACAATATTTATTTATCTTTTTTACATTTTCCAGGGTTACCCATACGGACTTCTGTGGTACGCGTTTGTTCTCCTAGCTTCGCAAATCCATTTCTTCCAAATGTATTTCTCATACAACCTTCTGAAGGCCTGGCGGGCGCGGGGTGCGTTAAGAAAAAGTGATTGAATAATGCTTAAGGTTATATCGCTTTCTGTTAAGGACACTGGTGGGGATCGGAAGGACCGTCGACTTGGTTCTTTCGTGTGAGAGAATTATATCAAATGTGAATGGATCTTTCTAATTGATTTTTTTTTGGTCAAAACATAAAATTACAGGAATAAGTGTAAGTAAAAATTATTAACGATTGTTTTACCAAAAAGAGCATGATATGTAAATCAAAATAAAAAAATGCTCTATTATTGCAAGTTTGCAAAAACGTACATAGTAGCTATATGGTCTACTGTAAAAAGAATGTATTCTGATGTACAAGATAAACACAATTGTCTCTATAAAATAATAATCGTATTGTGACAAGATTTTTTTGTCACAATTATTTTGTTGTCAGTTGCTGTCATATTGTAAGAACTTATTTAACTTATTGCCAGTAATTGGCTAGTCAACTAAAAAATATATTGTGTATTTTATATATTTTATTGATAGAATAGACTATTTTGGAGATACAATTTAAACGAAAAAATTCTTAAAATTATATTTATGTTGTTATTTAATTTTAAAGATTTTATAGTGATGACGTCACGCAGCTTTAATGGCCATTTCGAACTGCAAGAAAGCAAAAATTACTAAGGTATTAAAAAATATATATGTCAGTGTCAAATGTCAAAGTCAGGATAGACCTGAGCCGCGAGTTGGTTTCTTGTTTGTTTACAATCGCCAAATATTTAGGTACCTATCCCCATTTCTCGTATCTATTGCATATTGGCCTGTTTATTGGACTTTACTGCCGTATCTTTATCCGTTGACATCTGATTTTTCAATAATTAGACACCGATTCTTCATTATAATGTATGAATGAATGTAATGAAGATGTAATTAGATTATTTATGGGTTATGTTTACTTGAACAGAGATGACATTTGACATGGGTGACAAGTACGTGAAGCGCTACCAAACAAAAAATATTCACTACGCTGTGCTGCCAACCTAAAAAATTAAATGTGAATAGCCGGAAGTTTTTCTTAAAAAATACTTGCCTAACTAAAGATCTGATTAATGTAATCTGTTCCCTAAGCCTATTCCTCGAAATGGTTTACGAATTAGACATTTTCATGAAAAAGTTTACTAGCCAATTACTTCTACCGTTTTTGAGTAAATTATTGACTATTGTAAATAAAAGATGAGCCTGCCGTATAACAGTACACATAACGACAGCTGGCTGTCGCTTGGGTCATGAGATTTTAGTAGCTCTAAACAATTTTAGTTTTTGTCAGCAAATAGTATTTGCTAGTAATGTCACGAGAAATACTAAAGGAGTGCTATTAATTTAAGTCACTCATTCTTATGATGTGTTGGGATTTTATGTTAAATTTTTCAGATATCATCATTGTTAATTAATATATGACAGTTCGCTATTATTCACTGCCAAAATGTATGTGGGGGTTTTATATTTTTGAATATTTATCTATTAGTATTTTTTTAGAAATGTGAAAATGAAGTAAATTTAGATTTTAATTCAGAAAAATCCATTCACATCAGTCTATGGCAACAACGTTAAATAAAGGATTACAAAATACAGGACCATAGTTATATATTTTAAAGTCAGTACAAAGTATTGAATCAATTTAAAGAAAAATACGCAAATTGTAATAATGTAAGGTACACGGTGATAAATATTGCACATCGGCAATTATCGCACAATCGTCTAAATATGTTATCACTACCCATACTTCCATATGCATACTAATATTATAAATGCGAAAGTCTGTCTTGTATGTATGTCCGTCTGCCTGTTACGCTTTCACGACTAAACCGCTGAGACCCCGGGTCTTTACCCGAGCAGCTCTGCTTGCGTCAAAAAGTAGCCTATGTTTGACCCCGGGTCTTCAACTATATTCGTGCCAAATTTCATCAAAATCCGTTCAGCGGTTTGGCCGTGAAAGCGTAACGGACCTACAGACAGACAGGCAGACTTTCGCATTTATAACATTAGTATGGATAGTATGGATATGTCGAATAAAAATCGTTTGTTTGTTTGTAATATCTTTATTGTACAAAAAAAATATAAAAAATATTACATATAAAAACAATAAGTACAATGGCGGACTTATCCTAGGGATCTCTTACAGTCAACCAGCGAGTGACAGGAGATCGTTTGATATCGAACAAAGATTCTTCGTTATTGAACAAATTATTCGACTCATCAGTTTTGCGTCAGTAATACTTTTCAAAAATATTGCTTCTGTTAAGTGCGACAAGGATAACTCTCTTACAAATATGTGCAATATTTATATGCTGGTACTGTAGTTCACTGTTTGCCAAAAGCGAAGCGCCAATTTGATCTTAACACATTTTATGTAAAATAAAAAATTCTATTATAGTAACTTAGTCTACCTGCGAGCATGAACGCTGTAAAGTGTTTGAAACGTTAATTATTAAATAAACAATTATGTAATAAACGCAATAAAACCGTTAAGTCATTTAATACTATTATGTAACAAACGAGAACACATAAAACATTATTCTATGGTACTATTTGGCAGAAAATGACCCCATGAAAACAGTTTGGTTGAAAACTGAATTTGAATTTGTAAATAGTTACCTTCGATTTATAGTCAAAAAGATGAAATGTGGGGAAAAACCGATCAATATTTAAACCCTTTCACTGCCAGACATATTAAATAATTAATATTTCATTGTTATTACAAGAATAATCGTAGGTTGGCAGCGAAGGTAATGTAATTTTCTCAATTTTTTTTAATTATAAATCGTTAGGTATTATTCTACTTAACTTGATATATTTTAGATACGTGTTTTAGATGTCTATAGATATAATTTTAAAGCACAAATGACATAAATATCTTATTTAAAAATCAACTGATTTGTGTTAATCTATTCTTCGTTAATAATAATGTTATTTTTTTTTATATATTTGTTTTTATTTTTAAGATTGAACGGGTTTAGGAGTTTTGACTGAAGTATTTTTGGTATTTGTTATACCAATTATATTCTAGAATGATAATCTTTCTCCGATATATTTTATTCAGCATTTTAATCAATTTTCAATCATAATTGTACAGCCGACATAGTAGTAATATTCGATATTTTGCCTCGTATTTGAAGTAACTTAATGATATATTTTTCGTATTTTATCATAATAAAATTTGAGGTCCCATGCAATTCTAGCCATCCCTAAAAATTTCTGTATTTTCTTACAAGTTTATCAGTAGAATAAAAAGTTGTATGATGGGGATTGGCATATTTAAATCTTATCTATTTATTTGAGGTCAAAAGCGGACTCCATTCGAATTTAAAATTTTAATATAGGCGAAGCCGCAGAGGATTTTTTCGCAATTCTACATTAAATAGGTAGATTTAAGAGAGGTAGGACATTTTGTAAGGAGTAGCCCGTCTGGGAAAGTACCTCCATCCTACAGAAGACCGCAGCCAAATAACACTAATGCAGTGTTGTGTTCCTGCTGGTGAGAGGGGTCCCTGTGCTGACAGCGGACAGGTCAGCAACGCGCTCGTGACATCTCCTGTGTTGCAGGCGTTCATAGGCTACGGTAACCACTTATCATCGGGTGGGCCGTACGCCTGTTTGCCTACTAAGTTGTATAAAAAAATAAAAAAAGATATTCGTATTAGGAGAAGTGGTCTAAGTAACACTGTGAGTTCGAAATTCATACTGCTTTTCTTGTCTAAGTAATTAAGTAAGGCCTAAGTAACTAGGGGAGAAATTTTCTCATCGAGGAAAATGTTTGGTGGATAATTTTACTTAGTTTTTCCGACATGTCATAGTGTGGTCAATGGCGTTGCTAGATTTTTTCAAGGTGGCGTTTGAGTATGGTTAATTTTTAACGCTTAGTAGTCATTCTAGCGTGTTTTGCTGGCTTGCTATATTGTGGTTTAAACATGGAGATTGTTGTACAACAATAATAGCATATAAATTCAATATAGAAATATACGACAAAAAATAAATAAATTTACGGCATCATGCGTTTAAACGAGCTCCTAACATGGTTTGGATTATTTTTCTAACATTATGTTTTTGGCACTATATTTTACATATTAAGAAATATATATCTTGAATGTTTCTACGATTTGAAATACTTGGCGAAAATTGCTCATAATCATAAATATAAACATATAATTGGGTATTCTACAAATTTTTATTTTTTCTTTCCTATCAATATTTTTATTTCCAAAAACAGAATTATGAAAGAATTTTTGTAATCCGTTCATAAATAAATAAGTTATAAGCCTTTGAAATTCGGTGGAAGGGGAAACTGTCAAAAAACAAGAAAGGGATGCACTGTGTGAGCTGTGACGTCACTGCCACTCGGTTTCGTGCGTACAAAAGAGATAGCAGGACGTCCCCACCACGCTCCCACTTTTAGAGAAAACTTTAAAATCGAATTACTGCCTTAATTAACAACCAATTTTGTTGTTGTTTTCAGAATCGGTTACTTTTTAGTGTATATTTTGTTTAGTATAACAAGTAGCCTATTACGGCTTATATAGATGGCCCTTTTGTCGGTTTCCATGTGTGCCCAAAGATAAAACCATTGAGAAAAGGAACTTTGAAATTGTGAACCAATCACAACGGAGTGCAAGATTTGACACCTCAGTGGTGACATCTAGCATTAAAATCTGATCAAAGTGCTTGAGTATTTTTTTAAAGTACCCTCATGCTAATAGCACCAGGCTAGTACTATTAAAATTCTGTGACCAGGCTAAAGCTCGTTCGATGTAATAACGCCAATGATTAGACTGATTACACTGTGTGATGTTAGAAAAAAAATAATATGATGTAAATAAACTATTTATAAAGTTATTGTCCAATTTATAAATCGTGTTAACAGTTTGTTTTGTTTTGAACATTTTCCCTTGAACACTGTTTTTTCTATTAATAAAATTATTTTTTAAAAATGATTCGCTATTTTACTCTCGTTTTGCTTGATTCTACAATCTTGCTATGACAGTCAATCGCGTTTTAAAGAACGAGTAAGCAAGATGATGCCTTACATCAATTATAGCGTCATTTCCCCTCCTAACCCGTGGTTTTACAATTCAATACAATAGGATAGTTTTTAAGGTCAAAAGACTATCATTAAAATTAGTCCGTCATTTAGGGAATCAAAATATACTAGTGACGTATTTTTTCTTTTGTCAATTGAGCGATAAATTATAAAGATATAACGCATCAACGTTTAGGAGTGGGGGCTCGTGACGTCACATATTGCGAAAAAGTGTAGCTAGCACTGTGACGTCACACGCCATTTCTTTATATTTCTTTTGAAAATTAACAAAAGAAAAAATAAGTCTCTAATATTTTTTGATTATCTAACTGCCGGACTAATTTTATTTTTTAGGAAATTAACTTATACAAAAACTCTTTATTGAACAACAAGAATACATTGTTAAATACAATCAACTTCGCTTACTTGTTTCGGGCCAGCTAAAATCCACCATAGTAAACCCCAGACCTTTTGTAGGGTTTGTTCCAGGTCCTTGCACACTTATACCTCCAGGCGTTCCTTACGTGGTCTTCCCATGTACGCTCTCTTCAGAGCAAGACAGAAAAAAAGGACTGTCAAGCAATGGTGTGGAATAGGAAGGAGAGGAGTGGAGGAGTTTTCTGTTGGAGACCAAGATCCGTTTCGGGTCGCTGAGCCAATGCAAGTAAGTAAATCTACTTATTGGTTCATAAGCTTTTATCTTTTGACTGATTCGCTTGCATGTTTGTAGATAGCCAAAAATAATATCTCGATGGACCTGCTGCAGTTCTTGATCGACCACCATAATGAAAGTAGAAAAGAAACAAAGAAATAATGCTGATATTCATTTAATCGCCAAGTCGTGTTCATAAAATCCACATGTAGCATGATCAGTCAAAGTAGTGACGTCACAAGACTTCGTCATCTGATATTTCGTCCGCAGTGAGGGGACTACCCGCATCGGCCGAATCCGGTGTGGTGCGCCGCCACTTTGCACGCCTGTTCTGGAACCAGGTCTTCACCTAAAATAACAAAAATCTTTAAGGAGTGTGGTAGTGGAAGATGGATTTGGTCAAGAGTGCGAGACTACCGTCAGGGGTCAGGGGTACCGTCATAATCGAAAAGGACAAAAAGCTAAAAGGCCGACCACGAACTGGCAAGACATCTAACGACCTGATGGTCAGATGCCCTGATAAAGGTCGCAGGCAAACGCTGGTTGCAGGCCGCTTTAAACCTGATATTTTGGAATTCATTAGGAAAGGCATTTGTCCAATTGTATGAAATGTGGATGGATTACATTAGATGAAAGCTGATTACACCACCAGGGACATCATTAGCAGGATTGACATAGGGTAAACGGCCTGTCATAAACATGATGCAAAGTCTTATTAAATGTCGTACTCCAACAAGGGGAAGATGGATGTCGACCTAGAGCTTCTGTAGGTGGATTCTCGTTTCAAGTTTCGATTTGCGAAGATCGGACGATCGAAGTTTACGGATAGCGTAATCGATTTCGGCTAATTTATCTCCCTAAAATCGACTAAGTATCCAGGGACCCACTAGTGGATCTTAGGCTAATGGAAATGGAATAACAGCAGATTTTTGTTTCCTGAAGTGAATCTGGTGGGAAGTGCTGCCAAAACTGTAGTAAAACCTAAATGGAATTACCGTGTTAGGTAATGACATGTTAGAACCTGGAGGCCTATATTTGAAATGTATGGACATATATGTCGAACAATAATCCTTCGTTAATGAACAAAAAATCTTCGTAATCGAACGAAAATCATTCGAATACGAACAAAAACAGTCACACTTTTCAAAAATAGTACTCCTGCACTTGATATATCTAAATGACGTTTTAAACAAGAATGTATATGAGATCTGAATTTGGTGGGAAGCTGATAAGAGCAATTTCGGCGCAGTATTTTATTTTCTAAAATTTGTGTTTTTGTGAGTGTTTGTGCATAATAATGGTGGATTATTATTCGCAAAGTGTTCGATATCAAGCGTGAGTGTTGGGAAGTGATCCAGTGTTTTATTTATGTGATTTTCATGCTTGTTGCCAAAAGCTCCTAGTAATCGCTAAGTGCAGTTTTCTACCACATCACTTAGCCTGATTCTTCTGACTAGACTTGACTGCCGACTAGACTTTGACACTTGACTAGGACTTGACGAAACCACACTGTAGGACTGAAGAAGATTGAAAAATTAAGAAGGGCTATAAAGGACTTGTATCCATGGCCGTAAAACCCATTACTAAAAAAAATGTATATGAGATCGAGACTCGTCTCGCCGAATAGAAAAAATATTCACCTGTCGATCACTTAGCCTAAGCGACCCTGCCAAGGCTCTTCTCTCGTCCGGACTGAGATACTTGCTGGCGCTGAAGCGTCTCTCCAAAGCCCCGGTTTGAGCTGCACTGAATCGCACCTGCCCGCCTTTTCTCCGCCCCCCTAGACCCCACCAAGGGTTGCAGCAGGATGTCGGCACTGTGAATAAAGAAATAAAGTTATTAAGGGGGACAATAACTACTCAGAATGTGTGATCGATAGATGGCGTTAGTTACTTCCGCAAGAAGGGACTTTCTACACCTTTAAATTGAAAATTTGAAACAACGTCTCTGATTATTGAAGCGAAATAAGATCTAATTTATTTAGCAACATTTTAGGAAATACCTATAATAGGTACAGTCGAGGGCAGTTATAAGTACCTGCCATTACGGTGAAAAACGAGGGACTTTTATATGTTTTTAGGAGTGCTATTTTTGGAAAGTGTGTCATGCTAAATCGGCGCGTCTAATGATTTTTGTGGGCTATCGAATCATTTTCGTTAGATATCGAATGATTTTTGTAAGCATGGACAGGAACACTATTCATTTGTGTCCTATGTTCCAATTTAGCACCTAAGTATCTGGAACTTCATACTTTGCGTTTCTTTGAAAAGGCATCATTAGGTTCAAAATTTATAATTGCTACTGGTAGAATAAATTTAAAAGGCAGTACATGTGTTTAATAAGGAGAAGATTAGGTTATCTTATCTATGATTACTTTTGATGAGAATATCCATCACAAGATAATCTAGACTAAGTATCTAGGTGATGTGTCATTCTAGAGATATCATTTTGGGACATACCTAACACAATCTACCTTCGTACAAGAGCTGAAAAGTCTAGATCAGATGATAATAATGAGTCATCGGGTTTTTGACCTTTGCCTGTGATGTGTCAGAACATGCACAAAATACTACTTTAAAATAATTATCTGATAAGATAAATAAAAAATAATTGCAACGATGATGCAGGACTAGTTGAAGTTAGGATATCAGCAAATAAATAGTGATAATCGGTTTTTAATCATTATTTATCTTGTTATTGATAAAGTTTATTACTATTTTATAGCGATAATCCATTTTTGGGAGAATTGGTCACGAGGTAAGTAAATCTGGTACTGAAATACTTGACTGAAATTTTTTACAAGCATATGCATAAGATACCCATAAATTTTGCTTGTGTTGCAATTACATGTATAATGCGTATTCGATAGTAAAATAATCTAAAACGACACAAATGATAAACTTTAGGATCATACAAAATCGCAAAGGCGTTAGGTATCGTATGTAATTGCTTTAATATCCAAAGTAAGGGCTCTCACCTCTCTCAAAGGCATATGGCTGTCGTATCGAGAAGGGATGCGTCACGAATCTGTTCGCAGCTAACTGGCTTCGCAAAATATGATCAGAATTAAGCATTGGCTCGCTGTAGTAACTAAAAGAATGCCGGGGTGCCACAGGGTACGATACTGGGTCCTTTAATCTATATTGAGCCCACGGTATATTAGCTTTCATCGGCGTTGGATATAAGGGATATGTGTTCCTTCTTTGTTCCAGTTTTACTTTGTTCCAATCCAGTTCATCTTGCACCTCCCGTGAAACAACTAATTTTGCCACCTTTTTTTCTATGTCATTCTTTTTAACATCGATAGCTGCGTCGGTTTCGTTACAAATCAAAGGCTTCGTTGGCTCATGGCTTAAGTTTTTATAAGCCTTCTTCGTCGTATCTTGAAGGATATCGTCTATAAAGAATGACGACTTTTTTTGACGACACGCGCACATTTCAACGGCTTGTTTGGCACTGCCGAACACTTTATCAATATTTCACAAATTATCAGTACGAAGTACTGTAATTGATAGCTACTTATTTAATGGACATTCTAATCTTTTTTACGTTATCCTAGCACTTAGGCTTGTTTCCCTATATGGTTGTTGACAGGGCGTGGATTATCAATGATAATGTTTAAGATAATGCCTGTTATATTTTTAATCTGTAGGCTGAAAGCATTGTTATTAATTCCTAAGGGGATTTTACCTATTATGACATATTAAGTTTTAGGGTTCATACGCAATAGTTTCAAATTGCATCTTTGACATCTTCAAATTTTTAGACAAGGATAATACTCTCCTATTCCAAGTTTTTTTTTATCCGAAGCCAACTGAGAACAATAGTTAATACAGTTAATAAAGTTAGTTGTAATATATGTACTTAGTTGTCAGATCCTTTTGCAACTATATCATCATTATTTATTCTTATACAATCATTTCTGAATTTTAACAATACACTTTTAATTTCAGACATTAGGTAGGATCTTAGTATTTATTCTCTTATCATCCTAGCGTGTATTCCTAGTTGCGTCGTCATTCCTAGTTCCGCCAAATCTAAGGACAAGTCATGCCTCTAGATTTGGCGGAACTCGTTAGTATTTATTATCTTATATGATATAATATGTCAAGTCAATTAGGAGTTATCTAGTATCTTGACTTAGTGTCTTAAGGCCCCCAGTTGGGGCAGAAGGCGTCCACAGTGTTTCGCCATCCCGATGGTCTTGAGCTCCGCTGCAATCGTGCGTCGTCAGGTCTGCTTAGGACGGTCAACTTTCTACTTGCTTTGAGGGGTCCATTTCATAGCTTGTCTCGGATCTAGTATCTAGACCAATTAAATGTTCATCTATACTAAAAAAAAATTTTTTTTTGATCAGAATGATTTCCAAAATTTTTGTAATGTGAGGAAAACCGATGACTAACTTAGAAAAGTATTTCTGGAAGTATTTCTATAGGCCTCATGTACCTACTGAAACCCAAATGAGCAATCCGACTCGTGCTTTACTGGTTTTATTTATTTGACACATTTGTGGAATGTTGTTTTACTTTCGATACGTACAAAGTCTGAAAAAGCATTTTGCCCCTCTTTCTCTTTCATCTTAGCGCTTTCGGCTGCATCCTCAACTGGTTGCTTCGAAGCTCAGGGTCCGATTTCCTACAGAAAAATCAATTAACACCCGCCCCATTTTTAAAAGTATGACTTACTTAAAACCGGTAAGTCGAATGATTTTCATTCGACATACTTGGTGAGTCGAAAGATTTTCATTCGACTCACCGATTTTAGATGAATCCACGGTGAGTCACCCATTATTTAAGTAAGTAGATATAGTTTTCGCCTCAGCAGTGGCCATAGTGGTATACGGACTCGAATGTTCATTATGTTAGAAAAAAATACCTACAAAAATGTTTCGACTTACAAATTCATTGGTTTCATATTTTTTCCGTTTTGACTGTGCAAATTGAAAATTGATATAAGAAAGTTACTTAGATTCAAGTTTGATTTAATACTTAATTTGCGAATGTCCTTGATATGTTAAATTTAGTTTTATAACTAGATTTAAGTAGTAAAATTGTTAACAAACACATAACAAAGGTAAAGGCGTGTCCACAGGTCCACACTCATTAATAAGCAATCACAACAAACCAGATAAAACAATAAAAGGCCAATTAACTCCAAAATCAGGATAAACTGAACGAAAAGTACTAGACAAAGAGAATAAAAGGGGTTTAAAAATACGCCTCAATTAATTAGGGACAATTAGCTACCCTTCCGGCAGCAACAAAAGGTAGAAAAACTCTTGCAATTAATTAAAAGGGTACGAGGTACGAATAGCTCCCCTTTTGTTTTGAGGATTCTCTCCGAGGTGGAAGATAGACCGACGACACTACGGAATAGCGAAACTACAGAGAAAAATAAGTAATAAACGCGATGAAAATCGTATTAAAATAATTTAATTTAATATTGTAAGACTTAATAGATGAACAACTATGTTCGTAATGAATGTATATTTCCATGGCGCGCCGGAAGAACTTGATATCTCAAAATCAGCAACTCTGGTAGATCCATTTTTATGTTTAGCTTGTAAGTCATAGTTGACCTAATGTAAATTTTGGGCGCTCTTTTAATTGACGCTGAGTAGTTGCACAATCTGGCTTAGTTTATATACTAAACTGGACTCAAAATAAATAATTAAAGAAAAAAATATGATATAAAAGTAGGCGTAATTATAAATTTCAATACTACTTTTACACATCTGTTCGGAAAGTTTGTGAGATTGTGGTAATATAGAATTAAAAGTAATTAAAATTACAAACTATACATTAGTTTGTAATTTTATTTTGAAAGATTGAAACTACAAATTAATTCTGCAAGTAAATCAAAATAATTTCAATTGAATTTAATTTGAATTAAAGTAGGTCAATTACTTTTCCTAGAATTATTAATTAAATCAAAAAGTAATTAATTACGCCCAACACTGAATTGCACACATATTTGTCCGGAATTACATACGTACGAGTATCAACTATCTGTTTTGAGATTAAAAATCAGGATATTCTTTGTCTAATTTGGAATCAATATTGGGATTCTATAATAAAAGTCAGTTTTAAATAATGTTAAGGAGCACTATGAAATGAAATGGAGCAATATGACTAGGGCAAAATCTAACCAGAACTAACTACTTACCTAATAACAATATCTTGTACTACTTGGACTAATCGTATACAAAGACTTATCATACACGAAATCTAAAATTATGTCATTTTAACTGCACATCTAAACATATCAAATTACTATTTAAAGGAACTGCCAAATTGTAACTATATAAATAAAAATATACAATAAATAAAATTTATTATGTACTGAGCATAACCAAACAACTAAATTTATCTAGTTACAATAGATAAAAGTTCAAATTTTCTAAAATACAAATGCACATGTCAAGTTAAATATTTAACTTCGAATTCAGGTCACGAGTTGATAAAAAAAAATATAAAAAAAAAATATTGTGATTAGTAAATTGATACCAGGTTTTGTCAAAAACTAAACGCTAATTGTCGAGTTATCCACATACAACAGAATGAAATATCTCCTCAATTAATGAACGAATTGAGCTGTCAGTTAGCATAGGCATAGAAAGCGAATGAACGAATAAAAAAAAAATATGTAAGTCGAGTTATAAAGTTTTTCCCGCGCGCCACGGATTTGTTAGGACCAAACTAAGGTAGGTGGTTGACCACGCAGGATAAGTGCCATTGGTCTTGGGAGTGGCGTAACACTGGCGATGTATGCCAGTTACAGTGGTCTGAGCTGCCATTTACAGTGGGTTCAGTTCGTGATACTCGACTATCAGAAAGATTCATACAAACGCCTTTTTCATCTTTTTAAATACTTACGAGATGTTTTTGTCCTCTAAGTAGTCAATCCAAATTGAAATTTGTAGTATTCTCATGGAGTCCAAAAATATTTCGCTGAAGAGTCAGGGAAAATTGCTTTAGAAAGTGGTAGAGAATAATCACATTTAAAAAATTGGATGGTGTATCAAAAAGTCGCCTATTTCGCCTCTTTATGCGTGTTCTACCGCTTGTATAATGGGCTATGCTCGGAGGAATTGTTTGACATGATGCCAACAGCCACTTTTTACCATCGCACCTCTCGCCATCGTCAGGGATTTCATCCCCATACCTTGGATCCCATGTAATCGCTTCAAACGGAATTTCCTACCTCGTACACTGCGATTATGGAATGAACCCCTGCCATGGTTTTCCTTAGTGACTATAACATAGGAGCCTTCAAAAAGGGCGTGAAAAAATTCCCTTGGGGTCGGTAACGCGCTCGTGACAGCTCCGATGTTTCAGGCGTTCATAGGCTACGGTAACCACTTACCATCAGGTGGGCCGTACGCCTGTTTGCCTACTTAGTTGTATAAAAAATAATATTTATATGTATGTGTACTTCTCTCTATTGAATATTTTGTAGTAATGATTTTGATGTATACTTGCATAAAATGTTTTCATGTATACCTAGTTGCGAATAAAAAAAACGGACTAATAAGGTAGGTAGGAATTAGTCGAAAATTGAAGCAGATTTAAAAATAAACAGATATTAATTGATTAATGACACGTGTTATCAAGCTTTCCAGAGATATTGACATGTTTATCTTGACGAATTTCAAAATAAAGTACTTATTTAAAAATTTGGGGATTATAATTAAGTTTAATAAAAAAAAAAGTTTGCAAATTCTTAAGTAGGTACGGTCAGTTGTAAAAGTGCATGTATTAGTTGTGCTACCTATCTACCATTTTTGGCTTTACTATCCAATAGTGTTTGATTATACCAACTAATAATGAAATATAGTCCCTTAGTCGTTGAAAATCAAACTCGCCCCACTAAACAAATTGGCCATTATGAATTACGCATAAAGGCCATCACAGACGTCGCTATAATCCATACTAATATTATAAATGCGAAAGTCTGTCTGTCTTTCAGTCTGTCTGTCTGTTACGCTTTCGCGGCCAAACCGCTGGACGGATTTTGATGAAATTTAGTATGAATATAGTTGAAGACTCGGGATCAAACATAGGCTACTTTTTGAAGCAGGCGGAGCTTCGGGAAAAAGCTAGTATTATATATATTTATATTAAGTTAGTACGATATATTCGTATATACTCGTATTTTCGACGTTCCTTTCTCAATGATATTTTCTAAACAAATTTTCGAGTGGCCGTACACGCAGCTTTAATATATCTATAATTATATATATATATATATATATATTAATATTATATTATAGCTACGTCTGTGACAAGATTAATACGCAAGGCTTTTTTGGATTGAATTGTACTTAAAGAAGAACATGGAAAAATTCAACGCATTATCTGTCTATCGATAATCCAATTCGATCGATCGATGACACAAATTAATAGATAATTATTAAGCTATAGATATTTAACAATTATTTGGATTAAAATAAAAATAACATAGCAAGTTGCATAACTTTATTGCATATCTATATTGAGACATTATGAGAATTGATTTTGCGTCTCTTATACGAGTACTTACTTAATTGTGTATGAACTAAAAACTGAAGATAAATCCATACTTCCATACTAATATTATAAATGCGAAAGTCTGTCTGTCTGTTACGCTTTCACGGCCAAACCGCTGAACGGATTTTGATGAAATTTGGTATGAATATAGTTGAAGACCCGGGGTCAAACATAGGCTACTTTTTGACGCAGGCGGAGCTGCGGGAAACAGCTAGTTAGTTATAATTTAAAAATGTATATACTTAACAGATATAGAGAACTGTGACAAGTAGCATTTAATAACAATATTAAAATGAAAATTGATTTCCATTTTTCAAACTATTACCTATGTGCCAGAAAGCCAGAAAATACCTAAGTTATACCTCTGTATAAATTTTCTACGATTCCCAAATTAAATTACTGTGAAATACTGTAGGAACTGTGTGCAAAGAAGTGATAATAAGCACTTAATAAATTATTTTGCGTGCTTCCGCCACCAGTTAGTTCATGCAAACTATTGCCGGCCGGCACCCACCCACTACTATTAGTCCCAACATGCCCTCCACCACTAGCTTGCACATGCAACACGTGTTTCGCCTCTACGCGAGGCATCTTCAGGCACTAGACCAAGCTGTTAATAGTCCGACGTATAAACGACGAATGACACAAAACCATCGTACCCTTCCTATTATACTACTACCCCCACCACTAAGAGGTGGGATTATGAAACATGTTTCATATCATTCAGAGGGATAAAATAAATTTTAATCCCAAAAATAGTCTAAAAAATAGTTTAGAGTTGATTGAAAATATTAAAGATATAGACCTTCCATGTAGAAAGCTTATTTACCAACGTTCCTTATGATGATTGTTTGAAGATTTTGGAATCGGAATGGGAAAAGAAAAAACTACATCCAGGCGAAATTAATGAGATAATACGGTTAACGAGACTTTGTATGATTCAAAATTATTTTCAATTTAATGACAAATATTACGTTCAAAAGGAAGGTTTAGCAATGGGTTCACCCCTTAGTCCACTTATGGCTGATGTATTCATGGATAATTTTGAACAAAATAATATTATTGGGAAATCGAATTACATTTTTCATTATAGGTATGTTGATGATATTTTCATATGTTGGACTGGCACCAACAGACAATTAAGCAATTTTGTTTTCGAATTAAATATGATTCATCCAAAAATAAAATTTACAATAGAATTAGAACAAAATAAAGCATTAAATTACTTGGATTTAACTATTACTAGAAACAATAATAAAGTGGAATTTTCGATATATCGCAAACCCACATATACAGATACAACAATTCCTGTGACATCTAATCATCCCTGGCAGCATAAACTCGCCGCGTATAAATCTCAACAGCGATAATTGAATATTATATATCAAATAGCTCAATCAAACGGTTTTACAAAAAATATAGTTAATAAAATTATACAAAAGAAAAATCAAAACATTATAAAACATCTATTATATGCAGCTTTTTCCAGTTCAGGACATAAATATACGGCGAGTTTATGTTATTTAGGTAATGTTACAGATAAAATAACTAGAATATTTAGAAAAAATAATGTGCATGTAGCCCTAAAACCAAATAATACTTTAAGGAGCATTTGTAATACAAAAGACAAAATTAAGTCAGATAAAAAATCGGGCATATATAAATTGAGCTGCGATGATTGTCAACATATATACATTGGTCAGACTGGTCGTAATTTCAAAACTCGTTATAACGAACATTTAAACGCATTTAAAAATAAACACCCAGAGAGGTCTCATTTTGCGGAACATTTATTAGAACATAATCATAATTTGTCACCTAATCATACATATGAAATATTACATGTTGAAGAGAAAGGGTTAAAGCTTAACATTTTGGAGCAGTTAGAAATAAATAAACATAAAAATTTAAAAATTCCCTTAATTAATAAACAAACTGATTTAAATAATTCTCCATTACTTAACATGTTTCATAATCCCACCTCTTAGTGGTGGGGGTAGTAGTATAATAGGAAGGGTACGATGGTTTTGTGTCATTCGTCGTTTATACGTCGGACTATTAACAGCTTGGTCTAGTGCCTGAAGATGCCTCGCGTAGAGGCGAAACACGTGTTGCATGTGCAAGCTAGTGGTGGCGGGCATGTTGGGACTAATAGTAGTGGGTGGGTGCCGGCCAGAAATAGTTTGCATGAACTAACTGGTGGCGGAAGCACGCAAAATAATTAATTAAGTGCTTGTAATTTTAACTTCCGCAAAGTAACGCCTGAATCGGTTAAATATTGTAGTGATAACTACATATTTTTTATAGATAAGTAAGATGTAGGGTTATGCATCTTTGAATGTCATGTTTTAGACAATCTAGCAGATATATTTGCATGTTACTTACGTAGGTGATTGAACTACATGCTAGGCTTTTGTTACATTGAGGCATCAGCCCTCTCATCTCATCTCATTTTGGAATATTAGCACCAAACACATAGTTGATCTTGCTCAAACTTCATACGAGGATTGCAAAGTTTCCAATGAAAGGAACGCGACAATCTATACACCAGATTATTCGTCATAACGCATTTTGATTATTCAAACCAACAATCCATTGTATTTTTAAGTACTTTCACTAAAAATCCTAAAGAAACAAAAACACATAGCGGTGGTCAAAACAATCTGACGTTGTTGCGTATTTGACGGCCGGTGACGTTTCGTTCCACCTAGTTCGGTCGGAATTGGCCAGCATAACAAAATACGGAATCCCGTTATAATTTAGAATTTTATTTGTTAATAGACAATAATATTGCCTTCCGATAATATAATAAATATTGATGAATATCTATTTCGCCCAAGCGCCCTTCGATTTGGAAAACCCGTAAATTGGTTTGACGTAAGACGCAAGTGTGTAAAACAGAACGTTTTGAGAAAAGTGCGAAGTTCGAGCGAGACGAGATGGGTCTTCTTCGCCGAGTCGCCTAGCGGCTGGGTGATTTTTTGGTACTCTAAAATATAACATTGTAATGGGGATTTTTGGTTGATTCCCTTCACCGTATTTTACGCCCCGCCGTATTTGTATTTAGTATAAGTCTAAGTGGACGCCGAAGATCGCCGCGTAAGAAGGATTCTTACCGCTGCCCCCACGGGTGCGTGGCCGCCATGTGCCCACGTACCGCTGCGCGCACGCGGCCTTCGTTTTAACGGCGCCTGCTGGCGTTGGTTCCAATCATCCACCGCAGGGCGCAGCTCCTGGCCCCGCGGGCTGCGTGCCACACGGCGACCCCAAGGTGTTTCACGCGGGTCCAACCTCCCGCCGCAGCCCTATAACCCGGCGTGGCGTGACGACGGGCCGATCGACGACAAGCGTTACTATCACCCGCTCGGTGTATCGCCCACAAGGAAACCTCGGATTTGTGCCGGTAACGGATCACCTACCGGACCACAACGGATCGCGTTATCGAGATGTGAATCCGGATCACGTGTAGTGTTTGGACCTGGCCAGGTATAGTGTTTCCTATGTATTCTTAACGCGCGTTCGGTAATCCCGCCATGGCTATTTGTTAATTTCGCCTTCTGCGATTGGTACCTTATTTTTGAAACTTCATTGTAATTAGCATAAAGCTAGATTCTAAGTTGTTTACATTCAGGGTTCGCCTTCAGCGGACGCCCCTATAACCTTCATGTATTTATATGATTAATGATATTAGTTTGAGTTTTCAAATAAATTGCATTTTGATATTCATTAGTTGGTGTCATTAGTGTTACCCCCTGTCAGACCCCCATTTCCTAGGGTAACGCAAGAGGTCCTTGTACTCCAAAGGTCTGCTGCCCTGCTCTGGTCTATTCAGGTACCCTCTTGGTTAGCTTTTGTATGTAAATTCGTGTATAGTACATTTCGAACACAGTTAAGATTCCTTGTCGTTAATCTTGAAATATATTATAAATTCCCCTTTCTTTTCTACACATGACAATGGCCTTCAGCCATTAGCATAACATATCCAGTAACCAGCAATTAATTTACATTTCTTTTATTTACACACAACAATAATTAACCGACACTTCATACTTTTTTTTTCTTTTTTTTTATACACGACAATGGCGCCCGAACACATATTTATTTATTTTTAACCTTTGGGTCATGGGAGTTTGACAGTGGATAATAAAACAAATTTCGAATTTTTCTCTTGAACCAATTTTTCTACATTGTGTGTTGGCAATAATACTGATGATAGTTTTTTAGTGTCAAACAATCTTTGGGCTCGCTCGTGACTGGGTGGTGAATATTCGAATATTATAATCCATATTAATTAATTATTTGAATTTTTCTAGGCAACACTATGAACAAGTAGCATAGTGTTTGGCCATATATTATTGAAATTTCTCAATTAGAAAGCTGATTATTTATTTCATTTTCTGCATATACAGATAATTTGAATTATTATCTAGAATATTTTGAATCAGAATTTATTGAATTATATATTATTACACACCCCGTCACAAGTAATCCTACATTTTTTACAAAATGTCAGACGGCGAAGGAGACCAATTTCATGAAGTGAATGGAGGGGAAATCAAACCACCTTCCACTACTTCTCCCTCATTTGTTAGTACACGACCGCGAGGCGGTGCTGTGGAAACCCGCCCGCCCGGCCCCTCCACATCAACAGCATTCGACCCCAATTTGTTTCAACTCGATGCTCCTAGTTTAGTGCGTCATGCCAATTTGAAGGTGTTAGACACACATATTACCGCTACTGAGACTAGGGAACGCGAACGTGTTGTTCATGTACTAAAGGAGGATAATTTGAGATCGTGGAATTTAAAATTTTCAGGTGAATCGGATGTTACCGATTTTTTTCTTAGAATTGATGACTTTAGACGTAGTCGTGAAACTCCAGAGCATAAAGTACTTAAATGCTTCTCAGACTTACTTAGTGGAAAAGCCTTAGATTATTATAGGCATATTAGGGATGGTGTTTACTCGTTATCGGAATTAGAAAATCATTTTAAGTCGTTTTTCACGACCATAGACAATGATTTTAAATTAGAAAAAACAATTCGCGAACACCGACAATCGGCAGGTCAACCCCTGCACATTTATATATTAGAAATGCAAACCATGAATGCGCGCCTGGTGAATAAATTGTCAGATACAACTTTACTTGAAATTATAAAACATAACATTTTGCCATCATACGGACACCTGTTGGCCGTCGATGACTTGAATAGCATTCGGAACCTTATAGCTATTGGTAAACGCTTTGAAGCTTATTCAGGCCTTCCCAGCGCCGCAAATTATTCCAAAAATACTAAACAATTAAAACAAATTAATGCTGTAAAATCATTTAATAATAAAAAATTCAACAACGATAATAAACAAATACAAAAGGATATTAGTAAAAACCAGCCAGTTTGTAACAAATGCAAAAAAGTCGGACACTTTTATAAACAATGCCGCACTATTCCTGGTATTGTGTGTTTCCGGTGTGGTCGAACAAACGTGCTAACAAGCACCTGTCATAAATGTAACTCTGCACCAAGGAACACACCATTACAGGAAACAAGCAATATTCCAAAAAACTAGGTAAACCAGGAGCCACTAGTAAAATATCTAATATGACATACTTGGGCACAGTGACTCCTGGCGTAAAAACGGTCAAAAGTGATAACAGAATTTATATTGATATTAAAATTAGAAACAAAACTTATAAAGGTTTGATGGATTCTGGTGCGAATTTGAGCATAATAGGGAACAATTTTCATAAACATTTTTTGAATTTGGGTTTCAATTTGGTTAGCTATAATACTACAGCGACTTGTGCAAACCGTTCTGTTATTGAGGTTATAGGTAAAATTCTATTACCAGTCAATTTCAGAGGTTCTGTCTACAATATCATGTTCATGGTAATTCCATCAGTATCTGATAATTTTATTTTCGGCATGGACTCTATCATAACATTAGATTTGATAAATTTGTTTAAATTAGAAGATATTCACCTTAGGCCGGAGCCATGCAAATCTATATGTGCCATAGTCCCAAAACACGACCTATCCCCTCTTGAAGCAATTCAATTAGATAAAGTTATACAAAAATTTAAGTCAATTAGTACAGAGGAGAAAGGCTTAGGTAAAACATTTTTAGTAGAACATAGGATCAAAACAACAGGGCCACCAATAAAACAAAGATATTATCCTCTCTCACCGGTCAAGCTGAAGGCCTTGAACGAGGAAGTTGACCGAATGCTTCAGCTAGGTGTGATAGCACCGTCTAAATCACCATGGTCGAACCCTGTTGTTATGACTCCAAAGAAGGATGGTTCGTGGAGATTTTGTTTAGACGCTAGGAAACTTAATGATGTTACGGTTAAAGACTCGTACCCCGTACCCTATATTAGTTCAATTCTGGATAACTTACGTGGCACTCGTTACTTAAGTTCCATCGACTTATCAGCAGCGTACTGGCAGATTTCTTTATGTGACACGGATAATGTCGACGGCTCCGGCACGTCATGCCAAAAATGCGCGTTCGTGGTACCTAACCGTGGTTTATTTGAGTTCAAACGTGTTCCATTTGGAATC
Source organism: Euzophera pinguis (assembly GCA_947363495.1). NCBI lineage: Eukaryota > Metazoa > Arthropoda > Insecta > Lepidoptera > Pyralidae > Euzophera > Euzophera pinguis. The sequence continues at coordinate 11,419,680 of OX376174.1, read as the reverse complement.
TCTAACGCTGGATGCGAATTACAGCGGTTGGTAGATTCACTTTTTCACCACAAATATGGCGAGAAGATATTCGCGTACTGCGATGACCTTCTCATAGCCACCAGCTCATATGAGGAACACATAACTATTTTGAATGAGGTTCTTGAAGCTTTGAGCAAAGCAGGTTTAACCATAAACTTTGACAAATGCGAATTTTGTAAGCATGAACTTAAATATTTGGGATACATAGTCGGTTCACAAGGTTTACAGACAGATCCACAAAAGTTAGAATGCATCAAAAATTTTCCGCGGCCAACAACCGCTAAACAGTTACGCGCGTTTATTGGGCTTTGTTCATACTATCGCAGATTTGTATCAAATTTTTCAACCATTATAGCACCAATGACGGCTCTAATAGGCAAGAAAAAGGGCAGAGATACGGTAGACTGGTCAGAGGAAGCAGAAAGGTCGTTCTTAGCGCTCAAAGAAGCCCTGACCCAGGCCCCTGTGCTCGCCTGTCCCGATTTCTCTAAGCCGTTTCAAATTCATTCAGACGCATCAAGCGTCGGTATTGGTAGCGTGCTTATCCAAGAAATCGATGGTATCGAACATCCCATAGCCTTTTATTCTAGACTTCTTTCGAAAACGGAACGAAATTATAGTACAACTGAGCGCGAATTGCTCGCTTTGGTGGATTCGATAAACCATTTTAGACCTTATATAGAAGGTAGTCGTTTTATAGTAGTGACCGACCATATGTCTTTGAAATGGCTCAAAACTCTAAATAACCCATCAGGTCGATTGGCACGATGGGCAATGCAGTTATCTTGTTTTGATTTTGAAGTTAGGCATAAAAAAGGTTCTATGCACGTAGTACCAGACGTTTTGTCCCGTATCGAGGCTGTCATATTTGATGGCGGTTGCAATTCTAATGATGATTGGTATAATAAACTGTATAAAAATGTGGAACTAAACCCAATGTTCCATAAAAATTATCAGATAAAAGATAAAATACTATTTAGATATTCAAAGTCAACATCAAATTTACAATCAGAAAACGATTGGAAAATAGTATTACCCAAAGAATTAGTTCAAGAATGCATCACAGAAAATCATGAAAAACATACAGTTCATCCTGGTACCTTTAAAACTTTGTCCAAGATTAAAGAAAATTATTTTTGGAAAGGCATGTATGAGGACGTTAAGAACTACGTAGCCATGTGTGAGAAGTGCAAAGCATATAAACACTCAAATCAACCTCCACATGGACACATGATAAACCAGAAGAGGGTCAACAAACCTATACATACTTTGTCCCTCGACTTAATAGGTCCTCTAGTTAAATCTCATTCTGGTCATGTCTACATACTATCTATAGTTGATGTATTTACAAAATATTGTTGGATTCACCCACTTAGAACTGCAACAGCTAATACAGTAACATCATCATAGAATCTGAAATTTTAAATAAGGAAGGAATACCATGTGTTTTAATTTGCGATAACGCAACAATATTTCAGAGCAAACAATTTAAAGATTTTTGTACAAGACACTCGATACCAAGAATATTTTACAACGCGTACTACGCCCCCCAGTCTAACACTGTAGAACGCTTTAATCAGACTATAGAAACCTGCTTAGCTATTTTGGTGGACCGAGATCAAAGAAATTGGTCTAAATACTTACCTCAAATTCAGTTATCTTTGAATAGCACTGTTAACGTCGTAACAGGGCATACACCATTTTTCTTGGCCAAAGGTCGAGAGATGATGACGGATGGCATGCTGCATTCGATAAGGGGCGGCATTCCAGATTCGTTAGACGACCTTCAAATTTCCAACCGGTCCGAGAGAGCAACCGCTCTCAACGAAATGGCAGAAATTTTCCAACGGGTCACAGATGCGTTGACCAAAGCGTACAAACGAAACGCGGGACGATACAACCTGCGCCGCAAACAACTACGGTTATGCGTAGGCGATATCGTATGGAGGCGTAACTTTGTACAGTCAAACGCAGCACACTTCTTCTCTGCTAAACTGGCACCGCGCTTCTTGAAATGCAAGGTCATCAAGAAGCATTCGGATGTCGTTTATGACCTTCAAGAGATAGATACCGGTAAAGTTGGAAAATATCATGTCAAGGACATAATAAAGGTCACGCAAGGTGTATGCACAAATTAGCAACTTTTGCATTTTGAATTTGATAAGTAGGATTCATTGAAATCCTCAACTTTTAAGAATAATCATATTATTCTGGCTCCAGAAGCAAAAAATGTATTTATTTTGGTTGGTAGGATCAATTGGAATACCTATCTTCTATATTCATCTACCAATAAAGTATGATCATACTTGACTTGAAAAGTCCAAAATTTGTTTTGGAAGCGTTTTCATCAAAACCAATTTTTTGTGTAGCTACACACCCTGACGGGCCTCGGTGATGTTAAACCGTTACATATTATTTGTTAATTTTGGAGAAAAAATGAAAATGAAGTTTTCATTTTTCATTAAGTATGAGCCTGCCGGCCATACATTTGGTACTTTGACTCAGGTGCAAGCCATAATTTTGCTTCCACCATGAAGACAACATTAGTGTACATAGCTAGCCACTACATTGCATACCTATATGCAATACCTATACTAGGCTTATAATTTCAGACATTAGGTATTTAATAAGGATCCTTACTACCCCTATCTCACTTTATTAAGTGTATATTAATGTTAAATTGTACGCACAACTAAATAAATAGTCTATTGCTTAGGTATATAGGAATCATGAATCTAAAGGATATTAAAAACAATTAATATCTTATTTAGGTTCCAGAAAACTAGATATAACTTGTTAGGCATAGTAAGTTATAGTTAGCGACCTACACTCAGCTGAAGACTACCCTCCGAGGAGTCTAAGCTGTATATATATGTCTTCCGGTTGTGTGAAGGAAATACAGTGGTCTGGCCAGACACTGTGCCCCTAAAACACAACACAACAAGGTGTATGGTATATAACACGAATTTTAGTCTTAGGTTGAGTTTAGAGTTTTTTTTCTCCGGTTATACCGGCTGTTCGGTTAAGCGCTACTTAACCTCTTTGCCAAAAGGGGGGTATTGTAGTGATAACTACATATTTTTTATAGATAAGTAAGATGTAGGGTTATGCATCTTTGAATGTCATGTTTTAGACAATCTAGCAGATATATTTGCATGTTACTTACGTAGGTGATTGAACTACATGCTAGGCTTTTGTTACATTGAGGCATCAGCCCTCTCATCTCATCTCATTTTGGAATATTAGCACCAAACACATAGTTGATCTTGCTCAAACTTCATACGAGGATTGCAAAGTTTCCAATGAAAGGAACGCGACAATCTATACACCAGATTATTCGTCATAACGCATTTTGATTATTCAAACCAACAATCCATTGTATTTTTAAGTACTTTCACTAAAAATCCTAAAGAAACAAAAACACATAGCGGTGGTCAAAACAATCTGACGTTGTTGCGTATTTGACGGCCGGTGACGTTTCGTTCCACCTAGTTCGGTCGGAATTGGCCAGCATAACAAAATACGGAATCCCGTTATAATTTAGAATTTTATTTGTTAATAGACAATAATATTGCCTTCCGATAATATAATAAATATTGATGAATATCTATTTCGCCCAAGCGCCCTTCGATTTGGAAAACCCGTAAATTGGTTTGACGTAAGACGCAAGTGTGTAAAACAGAACGTTTTGAGAAAAGTGCGAAGTTCGAGCGAGACGAGATGGGTCTTCTTCGCCGAGTCGCCTAGCGGCTGGGTGATTTTTTGGTACTCTAAAATATAACATTGTAATGGGGATTTTTGGTTGATTCCCTTCACCGTATTTTACGCCCCGCCGTATTTGTATTTAGTATAAGTCTAAGTGGACGCCGAAGATCGCCGCGTAAGAAGGATTCTTACCGCTGCCCCCACGGGTGCGTGGCCGCCATGTGCCCACGTACCGCTGCGCGCACGCGGCCTTCGTTTTAACGGCGCCTGCTGGCGTTGGTTCCAATCATCCACCGCAGGGCGCAGCTCCTGGCCCCGCGGGCTGCGTGCCACACGGCGACCCCAAGGTGTTTCACGCGGGTCCAACCTCCCGCCGCAGCCCTATAACCCGGCGTGGCGTGACGACGGGCCGATCGACGACAAGCGTTACTATCACCCGCTCGGTGTATCGCCCACAAGGAAACCTCGGATTTGTGCCGGTAACGGATCACCTACCGGACCACAACGGATCGCGTTATCGAGATGTGAATCCGGATCACGTGTAGTGTTTGGACCTGGCCAGGTATAGTGTTTCCTATGTATTCTTAACGCGCGTTCGGTAATCCCGCCATGGCTATTTGTTAATTTCGCCTTCTGCGATTGGTACCTTATTTTTGAAACTTCATTGTAATTAGCATAAAGCTAGATTCTAAGTTGTTTACATTCAGGGTTCGCCTTCAGCGGACGCCCCTATAACCTTCATGTATTTATATGATTAATGATATTAGTTTGAGTTTTCAAATAAATTGCATTTTGATATTCATTAGTTGGTGTCATTAGTGTTACCCCCTGTCAGACCCCCATTTCCTAGGGTAACGCAAGAGGTCCTTGTACTCCAAAGGTCTGCTGCCCTGCTCTGGTCTATTCAGGTACCCTCTTGGTTAGCTTTTGTATGTAAATTCGTGTATAGTACATTTCGAACACAGTTAAGATTCCTTGTCGTTAATCTTGAAATATATTATAAATTCCCCTTTCTTTTCTACACATGACAATGGCCTTCAGCCATTAGCATAACATATCCAGTAACCAGCAATTAATTTACATTTCTTTTATTTACACACAACAATAATTAACCGACACTTCATACTTTTTTTTTCTTTTTTTTTATACACGACAATATCTTGAAGTGATAATAGCAGATTATGATACAAGTGTGCGAAATGAGTCATTACATTACATATAAGGTACAATAGGAATGAGCCGGAGGCAATGCCGGATGCGAAGCCGAGTATATGACAAATTTCGCCCACGTGTTGTTTCTATATTATTATTAAGGGCCTTAGTACAATGAAATAAAAGCCACTTTACAAGCAAATGTTTTCAAAATGAATTAAATTGAATAAAAGGAAATATTAAACCATCCGTTTGGAGCAGGGATGTTGCTGACGCAATGCTGAAAAAAAAATGTTTAAAAAAAAAATTGTATACACTCGTATACAATTTTTTTTCGAAACATACGAGTACGTTACCTACGTCAATAAAATTATCGTTTCTTTGGTAAAATCCAACTAGTATCATCAAATTGATACTTAATGTACAAACACACATTATAGCACTACTAAAGTAAGATTATACCAAGTAAGAACTTGCATACGCACTCTACTGATGTCAGATTTTTTCCTTTACCTACCAGCAAATGGCAGTCGGGGCCAACTGCTTGACGTGTCTTCAGAAGCAAGTCATTCAAGCCTGCAATGTCCTAACGAAACTCTAAACAACTAAACAAAGTATGCTTCCCGTGGAATCGAACCAACGTTTAGACAAACGTCTTAACCACTGGACCATAATGAAAGTTACGCAATAGATCATCATGTTCGTAAATATTTATTATTTTTTTATTTTATTTTTCAAAAAAAAAAACAATCTTAGGCAAAAGTTTGTTTGTGATTTTATTGTACAATAAAAAACATTTACAGAACATACACAATACAAGAAAATTTAACATGAAAAAACAATATAAAGTACGATACAATATATAAGTATTAGGTATGCTATGTGAGCTATGTGTAGATAAATGCTTTTAGGCTTACCCAAATCAAATATAAAGCGTTATCTTATCGCCAAATTATTGACAATATTAATCATTGACAAGCTGGATTAAAACTTTATTAGATAAAATAATAATAGCTAATTCACTGAACAACAAACAAAAATTAATTAATTACTAGTAATGTCATGCGGTTTCACATTTACGAATAACATTTTTATTTCATTTTTCACCTAATTCTAAATCAAATTTTATTCATTTTTAACAATTTATAGTAGATTGTTAAACTAGGGTCGGATGACATCAATTCCCATACGAGGCAGCGAGGGCGGATATAATCCGAGTATAATACGGTGACCGGCCAAAAGTCTGCGACGGTATTGTGATGTACTGGATCCTCAAATAGACATATCAGTCATGCAGAAACAAGCCGCAATACATACAACAAATATCCTAGCAAAGGTTTTAGGAGATTCAATCTTTATCAGCGGGAATGCTGAAAATCCCTCTCCCGGAAGGAGAAGGGCGGGATTTCAGCTCAAAACCGATCTCACGGAGGTCGAGAAAATAAACAACCAATACAATACTTTTTATTGTACCAAAACAAAAATTTAACACAACAAAATCATTGTTCTGATATCATTAAGTTTCAATGAAAATGCGACTATTTTCCAAGAAAGTATTACATTACCACTTTAGCTTTAATCTATTTGATTTCGTTTGAACAAAAGCAGCAATGAATGAGAATTTACAATTTTGATTGTTTTCGATGGGATGAATAGTAGATGGAATTGGGAATTGGTGAACATTGCCGCGCAAATCGATACAGATAATGGTAGATTACTTAACAAGCTGACAGCCCTATGGGAGCGTAGGGATTGCGTGAAATACCTACTTACTATCGATATTTTTTTTTTTTTTTTTTTATAGTGTACAAGAGTTTTTGGAATATAAATAAATATAGCTTTCGCATGAGGATTCACTCCCATTCATTGGACTCATAATATATTGTACGCCTGGAATGGCAGAATTTGGAGATTATTGTTATTTTTATTAACATCTTACTTGTACCTAAATTCAAACAATAAAGGCCTTTTATCTTTATCTTTATGAACCGACTCATAGTGAATTCACCTTTAGATCGGCTTTGGCAAAATTTATACAATGTTACTTGAAAAGCAGCAATCTGGATATTTAATTATTTTGTATATATTATTGTTATATTAAATTGCATCTAGCATTGGGATTTTCAGAAGGATTAACAAATTTATTTTATCCTAGTTCTTGAATAAGGCTCATACAAAAAATACACATGATGGGCGAGTGACTTATGACTTACATTATAGCGTTTTTCTGACTTATATTATTTTCCTCCTTGTATCCTAAGCGGTACGAAATGTCTCAATTATAACATTCCCTTTTTCGCTTTAGAAAAAATATTCTTCTTCTCCTTTACCATCTCACTTTGTTATGTCAGTTATGTCAGTTCCTTCCATTTTTTTCTATCTCTAGTCATTTCCATCTCAAAGCCAATCCTACTCATATTCTCCCTGATACAGTCTAGCCATCTCTTTCTTGGTATTCTTATTGCCTTTGAAAAAAAATCGCTTTACAAATGAACAGACAAACTCGCATTTAGTTATATTTTTGTCTATCTTTTCCTGTTTTATACAAATGATTGTAAAATTTTAACATTGACGTTGAGTTTATTGATACTGTATCTGATATTGTTGTTTATTGCCAATATATAGTTATTCAAGTTTAAATAGAAACTATTGTACTTTAACGATTATTTTAGGGCTTATTGATTTAACATCGATAATAATGATATTGCAAGTTGTTCAATGACTAGCAAATAAAATTGCGTAACTATAGTGAAATAAAATTGACAGATGGGACGTTACCATATTAAAAGTCTTAAAATCGATCAAAATCAAAAGTGTATGCATAATCTGTAGTACATTTTGAGATTTACAAAGAAAGTTTATAAGTTCACAGGTTTAAAAATATTTAGTCATATCCTTCTTAGTAGTGTGCGAATTACTTAGTTTATAAAACTAGTAAAATAAACGAGGGGTAGCTGAGATAGAGTCATTTAATTTAAGCTAAGATTCAGCTAAGAACTTATTAGTAGGCTAATAATATAAATGGCTTTTTGCTATGTACATACAAATACTATTTCTCTTACGATCTAGAATTTTTTGTACAAACCTAAATGAAATGAAAAAAATACCGCCTATTATAAGGGGCTTCATATATATAAATGAAGAATCTCTTGATCAACTTCTACGATTTACAAGGGCAGAATACCTATATGTAAATAATTTTTGCTTTCAGAAACAAAAACCATATTATTAAGCCCAAAAAACATAGCTCTCCTTCGACTACTCGGGTAAAAAAAATATACTTTTTTATCGATAAAATTAGTTCAGTCACTAGAAATATCTTGCAAAGTATTGTATTGATTTTGATTCTATTTTTGTTTTGCAGACAGCCCACCTGGGCGGCTGATGTGGCTTAAATCAAATATCTGTTACTGAAATATTTTAAATCATACAATACAAAACTTTTTATTGCACAACATGAACACATTGTCAAACACAAGTACTAATAATAATCAACATTTATTCTAAATTAAAACTTCATCCTACCTCTTATTTCTTGTCTGTACCGTTCATAGAGTTATGAAATAGGTATTTCCCCTGTTCTTATGCCCAAAGGAAATATGCATTTTGGGCCAAAATCTGATAATCACCCAAATGGTTATTGGCTTTAGAGCATGTCTCTAAGTTTCATCACAATATCGAAAATCCGCTTAGACTTTTATATTCTTTATAGTTCAAAGGTTTTCTATCGTTCACAGAACCCTATTTATAAAGTGGGGTCGTTCTAATTTTTATTGCGTCGCTACCTGCGTTCCTCATAAACGACATAACAAGCGATTTAGCGATCACTTAAGAGAAATACTTTATTGAATTTACCATTCGACATTCACGACCTTATGCCGTAAAGAATAAGCCTCAATTTGAGCAAATAATTGCTTAATTGATTGATGAAAATCATTTCTATTTTGAACTTTATTCTCTAGCCATAAGATTTACGATTATTTTAACATTTGACTGTTTGACGAGGCATCTGTGTTGCCAGTTTATGTAACTGTAATACCCGGATTTATGATTGAAATTAATTTATATTTCGTCAACCAATTTCGGTTTATATTGGAGAACTTTAGCGTTTAAACGTTGTAAACAATTTAGAATGTTTATTTGACAATAGTCAATTTTTTCGTACTAATTTTCCTCGTCTAATGATGTATTCAAATAAAATTTCAGTTTATATATCGACAAAAAGTTTTCATATTTTACTCAATTTTAAAGTCGGAATGTTTCACCAGCAAATGAAAATGTAGAGTCGTTGAGTTGTATATATCCATCCATCATCCTAGCGTGTTTTCCTAGTTGCGTCGTCAGCTTACGCTTTGGGGCCTAGGATATGCTGTAAGTCATGATCATAGATTTGGCGGAACTGGTTATTACAATGGAGCGACTGCCGTCTGACCTCCGTAAACCTATTTACAGGGAAACCAGACCAATAGGAACATGACCCGAGGTGTGTTAGAGGCCAACACTATCAGAATTTTTCAGGCTGCCCTAAGGCATCTGACACAGCCTCACGACTGCTATCTATCGACAACAACCGGGACGTAACTTACTTAACGTGCCTTCCAAAGCACGGAGGAGCTCAAGATAGAAAATGCCACTAAACGGCGACCAATCCAATAGTCGTCGCAGGACCCGCGCATTCGCCACGGATACGCGGGTCGCGCTCGACTAACGAGCTCGTCCGTTGAGTTGTATCAATACTTATATATAATATTATCAATGCGGAAGTCTGTCTGTCTGTCAAACCGTCGAACGGATTTTATGAATGTAGTTGAAGACCCGGGGTCTAACATAGGCTACTTTTTGACGCAGGCGGAGCTGCTTTAAACAGCTTTATAAATATTTGCATTTAAAATTTTGACTGTTCACGTAACCAGAATAATGATTTTCTAGAGTCCAGTCCTAAGATTTGTAAATGTCCAATAAATATCTACCTACGTATTTTTCCTTTTAAAAATAAAATCTATGCTAGGTATTTATTTTTGAAGTTCTTGTAACCAATATTAGATAAAAATAGGTACATTTACATTAACACTCCCAATATTGTAAAAAAATCAGTTGATTCTGGTAACACATCTTAATTTTATAGCCAGTCGGCATTTCTAATCCATAAGCTGATCACAAAAAAACTAGAGTAGGGTGCCCGTGATAATAAAATCTTCAGGACATCATTTTTTACAGACTTTTTTGGAAATTTGGAATGAGGCGATTAACTAAATGGTCTTTTTAATTGCCCCTTCTTAATTGTTTGAAAAAAAGGGCTTAGTTTTTATAGAGTTGTTGTCTGTTATTTAAGGATGTCCGTCTGTGTACCACATTTTTATCTTCTGTTTAATAGCTTAATTCTACATTTAAAACCCTACAAGATTATAGTGTTGCTAAGTAAACTTTTGTTATAGATTATATTCTAGTACATATAAAAAATGCTCAAAATATCTGTAGCATCTTTAATGAACATTTGGTTAAAATATCAGGGGTTTTTACAACAAGAGATATTTTTCAAAATAATAAAAAAAGTGATGAAACAACAGTAGCTTTTATAAATTTTTCAATAGTTAGGTATTTGTCATAAAGCACGCCGGCTTAAAAATTTATATTAAAAAAGATTTTTGCCTCAGCTCAGTTGTACGCCTCGGAGACCATGTCCGCTAAGATCACTACAATGTGTTCTAATTAATAATATTATTTAACTACTAAAACTAATATTCTAATATAAAAATGAGTCCTATATTTTTTAAGTTTATGAAATAAAACTATATACTTTTCTATCTCTTATAACACTTCGTCTAACTATTCTTTCAAAATTTCTTCGAACATATTCTTAAAATAAGGACGGATTCAAACAAAACGTCACGTCCCTAATATTTCGGAGAAATGCATCGGCATACAACTTAACGATCAATAAAATTGGAGTATAAACCATAAGCTACATTCCGATAGGACTTACATACACACACACTTACATACACCCATACGTACACTCATACATACAATTAAGTCATAATAATAAAATGTTTAGTGACTCGTGGAGTCAAAAGGCCTATTAAATAAATGACTTTAATGGGACTGAATTAATATAGTGTTTGTATTAAGTAATGTTAAGTTATGTGTGTGGGTATATGTGATTCTTGGACCTTTAGCTTACTATAGGAGAAATAAAAAGATATTAAGTTATGTAGAATAGGCTACTTGACTGTGTTCACATTTTAACAAGATTTTTATACGGAACAATACATACACTAAAAAGTAACAGATTCCTAAAACAACAACAAAATTGGTAATTAATTAAAGCAGTAATTAGCATTTAAAGTTTTCTAATAGAGAAAAGTGGGAACGTGGTGTGGACGTGTTGCTATCTCTTTTGTACGCACGAAACCAAGAGGCAGTGACGTCACTCCACCATTAAGTGCGTCTTTTTCTTGTTTTTTGACAGTTTCCCCTTCCAAGGCTTATAACTTATTTAATACTGAACGGATTCAAAAAATTCTTTCTGTTTTCGAATTCAGGGACTCAAATTAGTGATATGAAATAAAATGTTATTTTTTTTTTGAGAAGCCTATTTAATTGTCATTTTGTCTGATGGCATGAAGTCTCTCTTTTTTTTATTTATTTTCCATGTTAAAGAATCTCCTATTTTCAAGTCAATTACAATTCTCAATGTGTTTAAACCGAAACTAAATTTTAATTTAAAAATCGTGTAGGAATTATATAAAATATTTATAACAATATATAATTTCCATCAATTTTTTTAACAATAAAGTTAAAAAAATTGATGGAAATTTCACTTTGCATTGAAAGTATCGTAAGTTTCCTCTATTTCTTTGGCCACGTAACCATATCGAATAACTTTGATTATATAATAATAATAAATTAAATTTGGTTAACATCGTAAATTGCAAATATGTTATGTAGTTAAACCCTTTCGTATAAAAAAAAAACAATATTCATCTAACAGATTAATAAAAAAATGTGACGAATTGAAACTATTCAAGTTTTATCGTTCAATCCCACGTTTCAAAATCCATAAAACATTCTAACTAAACCATTTTTTCTATAGTTAAGTTTATATAAATATTATACATTAAATTATTATGTAGCGGCTCGTAGCACATCGTAGACCTAGTTCTACGCCGTAGACCATCACGTACTTTTCTTTGTATCATTTTATCAATCAACAACTTTGCACAAATCATGATTATTCAAATATAAATTAATTTGATGTCTTGTGTTTACGCGATTGTTACACATTCTTTAACGGTCACCAGATGAAAACCGGGACCATTGGCTTAAGGTTTCTTCCGAAGCACAGAATAGTCAGGTCAGTCAGACTGCAACGTCCTAACCAAACTGAAAACAATTAAACAAAGTATACTTCCCATGGGAATCGAACACATGACCTGCGAGTCTAAGGCATACTCCTTAACCACTGGGCCACAGCGGCAGTTAGGTAGGAACACTACGATGCGATAGAAAGAGATAGCATATACAAATAAAAGCAATTAAAATAAAGCCCAAAAAACAATCAAACCTAATTAACGTATCATAGTACGTCATCTGCACAAACAAGTGCTTAATTACTGTTCCATTGCGTTACTCCTACTACGATACACAATCTACATTGTCACGAACACATACACAGTGATGAACTGTGTGGACGAATAGGGTGCGGTATTGTCAGCGGAGTAAGTTATTTTTTTTTAATTTAAAATTTTGTAATTTAAAACTTTTTAGTGTAAAATAGAGAGATTCTTACATGAAAAGCGGTAAAAACAGTACAGTGCCTGATGCACTGTACATACTGTGTTGCCAACTGAAACATAGAATATGCTTCTGCTATGTACAAAATAAGATGATGTTCGTAGTTTTTTTCACAAACCTATTTATTTATTTTTTATTTATCTAATCAAAACCTTAGAATATGGCTTACATTATTTATTCAAGTATCACAGTTATCGATATTACAATTTTGAAAATTGTCATGTAATAGCCAGTAGTTGTGAATAAAAATTCACTTGTTCAATAAATTTGTGATGAAATCCACTTAATCATTACTCTTAAGATTTTGCATACTCATTGTGAAATCGTCATTGTACTTTACCTTTAGTGTACACCATTTATTCAGTAATAAAACTGTTAACATGGGTTGCATACCCGAGTAAAAATTTGTTGCAAGTACTGCTAAATCAATAAGCATTTAAAATTAAATATGTTAGTCGTATTATTAATAATACCTTCAATCAGACTATGAGATATGTTAGCGGTAAAATAAAGAGTACACCTGTCGAATGGCTTCCTTACCTGAGTCATATACCACCACCACACCTACGCCGAAAGCATGCACTTCTACGTGAGTCCCAGAAAATTCTCTCAAAACACGATCTACCCGCCTATACGGAATTCGCGTATCCTCCTCAGCATCGGCTCAAATCACGCCATCCCCCTTGCAGAACTGCTCGGGAACTCATTGAAAGTAACTTTACCATCAAAGAGCAGTGGGAACAGGAGTGGTGCGTCAAACCACCTAACCATATCCCCCACACAGAAACCATCTGGATTCGCTCCCCCGCCGCGTATGGTGCCTGCTAAACAGACTAAGAACTGGCTGCGGTCGAAGCAGAGCGTTCAAATTCCGATGCGGCTGGATTGACTCTCCGGCTTGCGAATGTGGTGCTCCCGTACAAGACGTGTCGATCATCAGTGAATGCCCCACTCACTAAATATGACGGCAACCCGGCAGACTTGCTTACCCTGGATAACAACGCAATCCAATGGATGCAGACACTAAAAGTTTCTTTGTAATTATTAGTTAAGGAACGACTTAAATTTGGCCATACGAGTAATAATAATACGTTAGAACCTACAATGAAATTAATTCTGCTTTTATTTTATTTTCCAAAGAAAAAACTAAATCAAAAAGTTTTAAATGGTAATTTTTTTTAATAATAAAGAATATTATGACATTTTTTAATTTTTAGAGTACATGGTGTATATGGCCGATTGACAATGTAACCTACACGAAATGATGATGATTTTAAGAGTCGTCAAGTCATGCAACTTATAACTTAGACTTCATATGGTGATATTATAATCAAAGTAATACATTGTCAGTTTTAATACATCTCTAAAAATAGCATCCTTTATTTTTAGAATAAAACAATCGCATTTGTTAAATGCTTATATATAAATACGCACTGTTGTCAAGCGAACGTAGAACTCCCATGTAGTACGTGCGCCACACAAGTGTGCGAGCTTTCACTGTATTGTACAGTAATAGAGCGATGACGTGATTTCCTGCGCTGAGTTATTGCTACTGTAAAGGCGCTAAATGCTTTGCGCCATGTGACTTTGTTGTGGCGTCATTAAAATTAATATTAACATGGTTATAACTATATATCATTTATGTAATACCTAGTTATGACTATATATAATTTATATGAAACATAATTAATACTTTATTGTCACATGTATCTGTTAAATTTTGTTGTAATAAATATATATTTTTTCTTAATCAAGAATGCATGAACTTGTACTTTTAATTGCATTTGTCCTGTTTGCATCATATTTTTTTTTTTTTAATATTTGTTTTTATACCAACATCAATCCTACACCTCAAGAGTCGACACACTCTTTCTAGTCTTACAAATCTTTACAATTCTTTTTTTGCAAAGGCAAAATAAAAATAAAATATTAAACCAAGGAGCATGCAAGGGTTATAATTGATAGGTAATTATACCAAATTAATATTTTAAAATAGTAGAGGTCTGTTTGTTTTCGTAGAAAAAAACAAAATTAAATTTCCTTTTGATATTCTGTTCTTAATACTTGTAAGTGTAATTGCTATAAATAATAATCTTAATTTATATATTATATTATATTATATAAAAGAACAAGGGTGACTGATTCATCAACGCCCAGCCTAAATCATAAAAGCTACAAACCTGAAATTTGGAAAAAAGTTTTATGATATTACATAGTACTCAGATAAGAAAGGTTTTTTCAAAATTCACCCTCTAAGGGGGTCAAATGGGGGTCCGAAGTATGTATGAGGTAAGGAGATTAGTTAGTCCGATTCATTCGAAACTTCACAAGATTATTGCTTTTGATAAATGATTACACACATGTTTCAGGATTTTTCAGAATTCATCCCTTTAAAGGGGGAAAGGGGAGACAAACGCTGAAAATGCAAAAACTAAACGATCACTGATCTGTCACTGAATTGAGGCATGTGGGGTTCATGTTTTGGTGAAGGGGTGCACTAAGATTGAATTTTCCAAAAGTTATTCCCGAAGGGGGTCAAATAAGGGTCTAAAGTATGTATGGAGGAAGGAGATTAGGTTAGTCAGTTTTATTTATTCATTCGAAACTTCACAAGATTATATTTTTAGATAAATGAAACCTGTTTCAGGATTTTTCAGAATTCACCCTCTAAAGAGGGGAAAAGGGAGACATGTCCGAACCGAAAGAGCAAAAACTTAACGACCACTAATATCTCAATAACTTTGAGATAAAGGGAATAAAAAAAAATTCACTAAGCAAGATTTTATTTAAATGCACATCTTATGGGGATGTATAAATTCTGAATAAGTAGCTAAATATTGCCTTTTTTCAATTTAACTTCTGAAAAGGACTAATGGGACAAACTATGAAAAAAGAAAAACTATAATATCATTCATTGATCGTCAATGAGTTTTAGCAAATATTTTTCCAAATTCACCTGAGGGTAAGATGGTGAAATATAGATAAGAGGGTGAAATGGGGTCCAAAATATGACCATTTTATTCAAAACTTCAAAAAATATTTCTTTATTGATGAATGAGTAAGTATCTATTTTAACATATTTAGCATTAATCCCTAAAAGGGGGAACAGTAACTTTTGTAATCAGCGGGTGCACTGAGCAAGGAGTTTTCAAAACGCACCATCTAAGAGGGTGTAATGGGGTCCGAAGTAGGTAAGGGGAAGAGAGGTTAGTTAGACCGTATTATTCTAAACTACACAAAATTATTTCTTTTAATGAATGAAATAAGGGAAACTGATCTTTAAAGTATGTACAGGAAAAGGAGATTAGTTAGTCCGTTGCAGACGAAACTTCACAAGATTATTTGTTTTGAAAAATTATTTGTTACCTGTTTTAAGGTTTTTAGAATTCGGCCCCGGAATGGGGAACATGGGTGTTATTTGTATGGTTTATCGAGTTGCTGACTACGAAAATAGCAACAATTTTAAAATCCGACGTGCCGTGATATAGTATCAATATCTACTGGGAGTCTGAGATCCGATGGGGTAGTAATCTTCTAAATACATAAAAATAAGATCCTGAGAGACCTAGATTATATGACAGCTGTCATATAATTTAAGTGATTCAAACCTCATTGGAAATCCCTTTTGATCAGGCGGGCGAAGCCACGGGCAAGAGCTAGTAATTAAATAAATGTAACTGTAAGTACTAAATCACATATTATACTAGCTGTTTCCCGCAGCTCCACCTGCGTCTAAAAGTAGCCTATATTTGACCCCGGGTCATCAACTATGTTCATACCAATTTTCATCAAAATTCGTACAGCGGTTTGGCCGTGAAAGCGTAACAGATAGACAGAAAGACAGACAGATTTTCTCATTTTTAATATTAGTATGGTTATATTATATATTATAATATGTAGTAGGAAGTATGGATTAGAATGGAAGTATGGATTTGCTTATTGTTAGGAAACTACCTCAGCCTATGGCAATAATAAAACACAAGAAAATTCGATATTCCAGATAAATTGTACGATAAATGTAGACTGAGTAATTAAGATAACTCAAAATGACGATTTATTTAGAATTAAACATTTACAATTAATTAATTGTTTTTATTATCGTAATAAATATAAATAATCAATTAAACCGATATGAATTTTTCCTTTACTTATAAAAATTTAGTTCCTTTATCGACAATTAATTTTAATAGATAAAAATCGTATTAGTGTACAAAATCCGTGATATTGGTAGTTAAACGAAAGATATTGAAAATTGGCGCATGATATCGTGTTAGATAAACCCCATTTATCATATCTATTGGAAAAAATATTTTTACAATTTATCTATTAATTGGTGAATTATTTGTTTGGTGTAGTTAAATTAATTATTAACTGAAAGGTAATAAAAATATTTTAACAATTTTGACGAGTTAACATTTAGTGCTTATAAATGAAAGAATATAGTCTTGAAATTTGTTTGTGTACAGCAGACGCCGCGCAAAGGTCACATCTTCGGCCCACAGTGAGGGGGTGGAGAAGGCAACAACTCATAAAATTAAGCGATTTGGATGTGAGTTAGTCTAACTGTGAGGATCGCCGCGTTAACAGCTAGCTAGCCGTCCTCTTCGCACGCCATCGCACCCACACACCGGATTAAGCTTTAGCTTCAGGCCGTCAGTACAACGAAACTTGTACAAGGGCACGTTTCGTTCCTTGCAATCGCTGTTTATCGAAACGCTCGTCTTTTGTTCGCGCCATTATACGACAATTCAAGTTTGGAAGTGGATAATCCGACACGAACTGTTCTAAAATCAAATTTGACATTTAATATTCTTTTGTGATTGTTTTTTTTTTAATTTGTTTAGTGATGTTCTAGTGATCAACCGGATATTAAAATTGATTGAGGTGAGTGGATAGAAAAATTAATTTAGAACTAGTTAATTAAGTCTAATGAGATCGAAGTTTTATTGAATCGAGATAAGATCAAGTGATTATATAAACAAAACCAGAAGTCATTCTTGTCTTGTTCCCAATTAATAAAGCAGGTTGAGATGGCTATAATGGTGTTTTCTAATTAAGTAAGACATTTTTAAATAGGATTAGTTAAGTTACGATTGACTTCAAGATATTTTATTATAATTATTGAGACGAAACATACATTTATTTTGAGCTTACACTAATACAAAATAATTATAATACTTCTTCTATCCGTTTATTATGTTAGAGTTAGAGTTATAACGACTTTTTATTTTTTTTTCTCGATTGTTAAACGCGATAAAGTTAATATAGTATTAAATAAATGATTATTATTATTGGATTTATTGAGAACAGTTAATTTAAGTACCTACATTAGGGAATGTAAGAAGAGCCCTTTATAAATTGATTGACTCCACGAATCCTAAAGTTGAAAAAAGAGATATTAAGAAATGAAAAAAAAGGAATGCACTCATTTATTACTTTACAATACAAAATAAATAAATCCTATCAAAAGAAGAAGATAATAGGAACTCTACCAACGAATAAAGTTGTCTATATGTTGTCATAGACAATAAATATCTAGTGTGTACAATACAATACCTTTACACTTATATACCTATTAGATGGTATTACCTGTAAGGACAATCCTGATGGTTCACTGTAAATACAGTATTGAAAACTCATGTGGCCAAGGATGGATCGCTCTTTTATTTTTTCTAAAAGATCTATAGAGCTTTTTCTAACATACATTTTAATTTAAAATTTAACAACTGAAGATTTTATCAGATGGTACTTGTGTAGTTAAATAGTACAAGAAAATAGTTAGTTTAGTTATAAAGTTAAGTAGGTTCCCCCTTTAGTACGAGTTAGGTATATAGGATACCTAACTATAGTCTATATCTGGCAAGATATGGAAGCTATGTGGTCTTATGCAGAAGAATAGACCACCCCCTTTTCCAGTAGATATCAAAAGAGAAGACAAGAGAAGTTACTTGGAGTTGTGTTAAGTTGATTTACAAATAGGTAGTGAGTTTTTAGGCCTGAAAAACATTCACGCCATATTCCATAAAGTAATGCAACAATATCGATTAGTACAATAATATAATCGATAATCGTAGATATCGTATTAACGTGTAATTGTTTCGAATAATGTAATACTAATTGATTACCATCGCTGGACGGATGATATGGGGAGATTGATAGTGGTTGATAGCTCGTGATTGAGGTGGCCATGTTGATTTAAGGATGTACTTATTGTTGTTTAGTTACAGTTAGTTTGTGTACTTAGTCAATATTGTCACGTATTGGTCTATCATAATAGGATATTGTAGCCAT
The DNA here is from genome assembly GCA_947363495.1 of Euzophera pinguis. Taxonomy (NCBI): domain Eukaryota; kingdom Metazoa; phylum Arthropoda; class Insecta; order Lepidoptera; family Pyralidae; genus Euzophera; species Euzophera pinguis. The sequence continues at coordinate 11,400,717 of OX376174.1, read as the reverse complement.
TTTGGTTAGAGAAGAAGAAGAAATGTAGTTATGTAAGTACTTCAGAAAAATAAACATATACATAATGGTAAGAATGCCAATAGGCTAGAAATTACGTTTTGATGTATTGCAAAAAAAAACTTTGAACTAAGTATTCTTCATCATCATTTTATGTAGGTTAGATTGTCAATCGACCATATACACCCTGTTGTCAGAGTTGTGCGAAAGCACCTCTCGGTCTTTAACGTGGTTAATAATATTAAAGCTTACTTATTTAATTTTAATTATAAAAAACTTATTTTGTAAACCCGTCTTGAAAAGCCAAACAGTATCAACCAAGTTACAAGTGCCTACATTATCAATTAATAAATGAGCAACCGATATCTGTTCTCATCGTCGATTTTATTATTTAGAAAGTACTTTACAACTCCGTTTAATTACGCTTAAGATAATTTTAACAGCTGAAAACTCATCTTTAATCATAACTGATTCATCCTGGAAGTAAAATTAACTGAATTACCGTTATAACCAATTTGGTTGAACAGATTATGACATTAATCGATAACGATGTGGGACCGGCCACGTACAAAGTCGCGGAAGTTCCGACGGCAACGTGTGTGGGCCCTTTGATTCAACCGACGACTCGATAACTCGTTTGCATATCGATTCATATTCAATTATAAACCCTATTTCCATCTCTTTACGGGGACTTCGAATTTCGAATGTGACGATATTATGATGACATAATTTTCTTTTTAATTTTCTGTCGGAGGAAACAGCCAGTTAGCAGCATATCAAATAATATGAAAGCGAGTTGATATCATGTTAGATTTTTAATGATTTTAGAGCAGTTTTAATAGTCACGCTTCCGTAATTATAGTGTTTTGATCTTTAATTTAAGAACTTAGCTTATTGCTTAAAGTATAAGATGACAGTTAAACTCTTTTTTTTAAATGTATAAGAAAAAAATTAAAAATGTTGATAATATTTGATTTTAAAACATAAAATTACAGGTTTTAGTGCCATTTTACGTTAAAAATATGCAGTGCGTTACTTTGTGGACGTCTAAGTTACATGCACTTTGCATCAAAATACTATTTTCTTGTCAGATATACAGGTCCGGAATTGTTATTTTTGAGATCTTCAACTCAAAATCTGTGAATGATTATCATTCGACATATGAGTAGATATCATATGAAAGATATCCTAACAAATTAGTGTTGAAATAAAATTCATAAACTATCCTTTACCGTATGCCCTTCCGAGTACGCGAATAGATTTGCGATATTTCAGGAAGATTGATTTAGTAGATAAAACGTGAAAAGATAACAAACAAACATACAAAGTCACTTTAACATTTTAATTGTAATTAGGAGGCGGGGCTTTTTGAATATGGTAGTCTGATTCTTGAGGTATATCCATATACTAATATTATAAATGCGAAAGTCTGTCTGTCTTTCTGTCTGTTACACTTTAACGGCTAAACCGCTGAACGGATTTTGATGAAATTTGGTATGAATGTTGTTGAAGACACGGGGTCAAATATAGGATACTTTTTGACGCAGGCGGAGCTGCGGGAAAAAGCTAGTTATTAAATAAATAAATTGGGGCAAATCACACAGATTGAGTTAGACCCAAAGTAAGTTCGAGACTTGTGTTATGGGATATATATATTTTTATAGGCAACTAAGTAGTTAAACAGGCGTACGGCCCACCTGATGGTAAGTGGTTACCGTAGCCTATGAACGCCTGCAACACCGGAGAAGTCACGAGGGCGTTGTCGACCTGTCCGCTGTCAGCACAGCGACCCCTCTGGAGCCTGGCGATCCTACTCACCAGCAGGAACAAAACACTGCATCACAGTGTTATTTGGCTGCGGTCTCCTGTAGGGTGGAGGTACTTCCCCAGACGGACTACTCCTTACATAATGTCCTACCTTTCTTGTCTATTGTTGTTGTATGTTTATCTATATAAGTATTTGTTGACCCAGTAAGGTTATTGTCTATCCGTACCTACATAACACTGCGGACGGGTGAAACCGTGGGGAACAGCTAGTTTATACATTCACACCGAGTGGGTTACTAGGTCAATCGACTCTGTACACCATGGTGTTAGATTTTTTAGAACCAACTTTCAGCCTCTGACGTGCTTCCTTTGACGACCACCAAATGTCAGCCGGGACCAACGACTTAAGGCGCTGTATCCCTCAACCTTTCGGTATTTGATATCGCGATATTTGATATAGTACGTACTCGTAATGAAATAAAGTTGAATACCGGTTGGCCTGTCACCAGTCTCAGTTAAAACCTGTGTCTGCCATTTCGGTTGTTATTTTTCAGTTTTAATTTAATAATTCAATATTTATAACCAAATATTGTAATTTTTTTTGGTATCCCTCTTACTCATTAAGTTATACTTTTTATAGACCCAAAAAGAGTTGGTAGTTGTCGCTGAAAATATCAAGTAATTCGCGACGAAACTTTTTCTTTATATAAGATTTTTGCTATTTTATTTGGCTAGGTTTTAAATACTTTTTTGAAAATATTTTGATGTAATCATTTATTTTGATCTTCGCACTTCATATTTTTTCATGCTAGTATTTCATGTAAAATAAGGCTAACTGCGCGACAAAAAATAGACGTTTTACGGTATTCCTCTGATGCACAGCGCCTTAACGTGCCTTCTAAAGCCCGTAATTATCATTATTGTCAGATAATCAGGTGGTCGTTAAAAGAATCATATCAACGACCGAAAGGCGGTTTTCAGAAACTGACACCAGGGTGTACAAGATCGATTGACCATGTAACCCACTCGATTTGAATGAATGAATTAACACGACGAAAAATGTAAATGTCCATATGATATGCATAGGTCGTGCGTGTCGTCCCTGCCTATAACAGGAGGCACATACCTAATATGTGGTTTGGATATTTGTTCAAAACAAATAACCTGAAAATTTAAGACCTAGCGGCCGTTTTTTATACAAATCGAGTCAAATTACGTTATTGCGATACACAAAATATCGATGTCCCGCTATCGCGAAAGTTATATTTTAGGTTGATTTTTGATAAAATAACAACCTGTTTTTTATTATTGATTCTTAACCATATCCGTATTACATTTCAGTTGTAGTTTATTTTTTTTAAACATAAATAAATCAATATTGTTTGTTAAAATGTTGTAAATACCTTACTTACTGTATTGGCTCAGCGACCCGAAACGGATCTTGGCCTCCGACACAAGACTTCTCCACTGCTCCCTCTTTTACGCGGTTTTGTAAATACCTTACCTTGTTATTATACTAAGCAAAGGATTTTGTATTGTATTGTAAATAAACAAAGTTGTTATTTCAATTTTGTGATTTCCCAGATCTGGGCAATAAAAACATACATTTTATTGTAAAATATTCCAAACTAGCTGTTTTCCGCAGCTTCGCCTGCATCAAAAAGTAGCCTTTTTTTGACCCCCGGTCTTCAACTATATAGGTACATACCAAATTTCATCTAAATCCGTTCAGCGGTTTGGCCATAAAAGCGTAACAGACGGACAGACAGACTTTCCCATTTATAATATTCGTATGGAAGTATGGATATTTGCCAACTGAAACCCGTGTGAAACAGAGTCAGAGCATTAGTTTATCAAAAAATGTAACGATAATATTGATATTAATAGTAAAATGTAAATTACACCGATTAGTGATAAAAAGATCAGCATTAAATTAGATATGCAATGCGCGCCGTTGCTTTTTGCTTACATATTGTATGTCATTGACGTCAATAACAAACGCCCTATACATACCTACTTATCTAATTATTGTCATAAGCCGATTAAGCTGTTCATTTTAATTTAATGCTTGAATAACAACTTACTTTGGTGGATTTGGTCGATATGTTATGAAAATGACAAGATAGTTACTATCCAAAGTAGATTACATCCATTTTTGTGATGTTTATCATACTTAAAACTCGAATAAGTTTTCTTTTGTTTTTTCGACATCGACATAATCGATTTCCATTCGACTCACCTGTATTTAGTGACCTTTGAATAGTCACTGAATAAGAACTTGGAACATTTAGAACAGAAAGATAATTTTCAAAAATTCCCGGTAATAAATGGGAATTTATTATTTTCCCCTTTTCTTCTCCTTCCATTTCTCTTTTCCCTCTTGAATTTTTTCCCGCTGCCCATCTCAAGCAATACTTTAGGAAGGTTCTTTCAATCATATCGAGTGGGTTACACGGTCTATTGACTATGTGAATCCTGGTATCAGAATTACAATACAATACAAAACTTTACTTGAAACAAGACTATATAAAAATGATCATTAACACGCGTGAACTCATGGAACAATTTCGCAATTTTTATTTGTTTTTATTATTGTCAGGAGCAGGTTCATAGATAAGATATGACAAGACTAGTAGACGTAGTTATGCCAAGACAACGTCTGTCATACGAGTATCACCTAGTTTGTCAAATACAAAATTCAAAATACATTTTTGTTGTGCAAAGTGAAATTGGGATAGTACAAAATATGAGATCAACAGTAAACAAAATATACCTGTCATCATATTCACCACAGATAAACAGTCATAGTCATAGAGTAGTATAGAGTGCAACATCATAGATTCGTGCTCTATCGTTCATGCGCACGGAACGTAATATGTAATCCCTAACCCTAGTGACTGTGTAGTGATGGACCTATTTTTGTTTCGGGTACAATAAAAATATTTATTGTACTTACAACAATACTATAAACAATTTCATTTCATTTCACATAAAATATTATGTATACCATTTACGGTTTGTTATTCTGGAGGTTTCCAATTTAATCTGAAATCTCTATCAGTTTTCGCAAGCGCAGTCGCCCTAAGCAAATTTATATTAAAATGTCTTAAGAAAAAGGTATCAAATATATTTCATTTAATAATATTTAATAATAATATTTGTAAGTCTGAAAAGACAGAGAATAGCGATTTGTGTCTTTTACTTTGCTCGATAATGCAGAGCATTATTATGTACTTACCTATGTCTCACAAATAAAGTTTCTATTCTATTCTATTCAAAACCAAGAATGTCCATATAAAATCATGATACAGTTGTTAGTTGCTACTTTTGTTAAAAATCTGCTGGTAGCATAACTAATTTCAATTTTATAATTATTATTTTGTTTGTAATGTATGGGTTCAAATGCCTGAAATAAATGTATTATTATTATTATAATAATTCCATAGAGTTTCACAGTTAACGCTCTGAGACCCTTTGTCGCTGAATATCATTTTCTCAAAAGATCACATTCATCTCTTTTAACATCATATTCGCGCTGCCCAAACTTTATGTTTCTGTCAGTTTGACTGGTAGCGAATGCTTGTAGAAATAAGCTCGCCAATAAATAAAAAATAAGTAAAGTATTTAGTATAGGTATATTACAAGCATCGATTCGAATTTAAATAAAAAAAATATATAGTCAAGAAATATTTCATATATCGATATCGATATGTCGGCACATTTTTAAACAAACAAGTCGCATCCCTACGTAACACAGCCCTCCGGCCGCCCCTTCGCATGAGACAACCGTTTTCCTCTCATCGTCACTGTTGATTGATTTTTATTGGAAACCGAATCAGGGTTGCTGAATTGCGTGCACCTTAAATATAATTGTTTACCTGGAGGTCCATTTTTCATTAGAAAAATTACCTCGGACGAGCGTTTTTCATTTGTTTTCTATTCGACTGATCAATATCACTCATTTTTACAAATCATTTAAAACCCGATTTTGAGTAAATTCTTTCAGAAAAGAATGTTTGGTTTCGATGCTCTTTGTTAAATTACGTGGGACGTGTAATTTTCATTTGTTTTCTATTTGAGTGGTCAAGATAGATCACATGCTTAAAAATATTTAAAATACAATTTAAAATAAAAAAAACAACATCATAATCATGCAATGATGATGATGCACTGCGACATGCCCGAGGGCCAAAACTATTATCGATGGCGAAGTTTTGTAGCAAAAATGTTCTCCAGCAGTAGACACGATAGAAGATGATCAATGTATGAGATTCAATCTCATACATTGATGTTATTCGAATTTCAATACAAAAACTCTTAATTGCACAACAAGGATACATTGTTAAATACAAGGAATCACAAGAAAAATTACCTTGCGCAAAGGCGGCCTTATCGCAATAGCAATTTCTTCCAGGCAACCTTTCGGAAAATTGAATAAGTAATTGAATAAATTTGAATGAATGAATGAATGAACACTTTATTGCACCATTTACAAACAAAAGAAGCACATAGTTAAAACCAATACAACTAAATGGGTACAAAGGCGGACTTATCGCTAATGCAATTTCTTCCAGCCAACCTTAGGGTAGAAATGAGCTGCGGTAGAAAAACACTTGCGTGAGCGGTGCAGAAAGCTTAAATGTACATGCCTATATTAAGACGCATATAATAAACTTACATAAATAAATAATAAGAATAAACTTGCAAATAACATACATAAATAAATACTGTCAAAAAGAATAAGAAGTTAGTGACGGTCGATATATTATCACAATAAAAGAGAGGATTATTCTACCTCGGAAAGGTAGTGAGACTTAACCTGTGGATCTAAAATGGCCACTTTGCACGAATTACAATATGATCACATTATGAATCATTGCAAATCTTAAAATAGCCACATTTTGGCAGTTCATGAAATGAATCATTTCATGGCAATTCTGCTGTTTGACGGAGAGTCGCAAAATGGCTTACTTTTCGTGAATTGCTTTACCTTATTGCCAGGCGTAAAAATAATCTTTATTTTTGCATAGCGTGCGTACTTTTACGATTTTTTTGTGAAATAAGTTTATCTAACCAATAATGTTGATTTACTATCATAAATTAACTGTAGAATTATAAATATCAATAAAAATATTAAAATTATAAAATCTATTTTTATTTTATTACTATAGCAACACTTACATGAGAAGTGATTCAGGAAATGAATCACGAAATGAATTGAATTAGAGTTGAAACGTCAATGTCAAAATTTGCAGAATTGCTAAGCTTCGCAATTCATGAAATGATTCATTTTGATGAATTGCTCAAAGTGGCCATTTTAGACCTGCTGATCTTTTGTAACGAAGTAATGGTTTGTGCCTGACGAATGTCTACCGGTAATGCATTCCATTAATTTGAATAATAAATTAATTGAATTTCATTTTTTTTTTCATTTCTCAATGTTTTCAGGCCAATTACGTACTCTCATGAGTTAGTATCAAAGTATCGGCACAGAATAGAAGTACTGAAGAAATTACCTCATTATTATCAAACAATAGCAAAAGATTACTATGTTCTTAATTCTGAAATAAATCACCCAAAAAGTATTTCAAGGCTAGTTAAGTACTCATCATCATCATTGTATAGTACACCCTGGCGTCACAGTTGTTCGGAACCGCCTCTCGGCCTCCGACGTGGTTTTCAGTACTCGTTTGGGTAGTTGAATTAATCAATCAAATAACATCGAACGTGAAATGTTCCTTAATGTGGACAATCCATGGAGCAATTACAAAGATGAGATGCCGTAATAAGCGTTTTGTAAGAAAGTATTTGTGAGGCTACACGAGGCGGAAGGCAGACGTGCGGGGTGCTTGGTTTCGGCCGTGTCTCCAACCATGGAGTACGAGCAATGACAAGCTCCGCCCACTTTTATGTCGGCGAGGCGCCAATGATCACATCACTGCGCCATTTCAAACGGCATCTCTTTCTAATTGCTCCATGGGACAATCACAACCCTAAACACAAATTGAAACTACGATGTCGACGGCACAATTCACATATACCGCAAACGCTACAAACTTCAGAAATTAAATATTAATAGAAGTAGCTATAGATTGATTTGTATATGTATATATTCTTTATTATACAAAATACAATGCTTACAATACAAAAGGCGAACTTAACGCGAGGATCATTGTCTAATTGTAGATTTACCTCGTTATTCATAAAAATTAAGTAACATATTTGATTAATTCAGGTGTTACTTTGCGGAAGTTTAAGTTACAAGCACTTGTTCTTACTTAATACTTGTCACTTGGTACCACATAATAGATAATAGTACCAAAAAGTACTTGGTACGATGGTTTTGTGCTATTCGCCGTTTGTACTTAGTATATCGAAATATTAACAGTTTGGCCAAGTGCCTGAGGGTGCCTCGTGTAGAGGCGAATCACGTGTCGCTTGTGCAAACTGATGGTGGCGGGCATGTTGGGACTAACAGTAGTGGGTGTGCAACTAACTGGTGGCGAAAGCACGCAAAATAATTTGGTAAGTACTTGTAATTAACGAACATTTGATGACGAATGCTCGCAGTATTAAGCCCGCAAATTTTTGTAAGTATTTGTACTTGTGTAACAATCAAGTTTTAATAAATAAATAAATATAAATTCAATAAGACCAAGTTAACTAAAATATGTTTCGTGTCGTACTTTCACGTCAAATATAGATGAGAATAGAATAGGACTAAACATATTTTAGTCAATGTTAATCTAAAATAATAAATTTTAGTTGTAATCCAAACTTACTTACTTTAATTAATCCGTACTACAATATACTATATATATATATATATATATATATATATATGGTATGAATATACGTCTCATGAACCCGGGGTCAAACATAGGCTACTTTTTGATGCAGGCGGGGCTTTTTGCGGGGAACAGCTAGTTAAATATATGTAAATGACATTACAACGATTACACTAGTCAGGCGTCGACTAAATGCGGACCGCGTTAGATTGTTCGGTGGTTGGTGGATTAGTGGAACTTACAACTCCTCCATATTTTGCCAATCGGGTCGATAGACGGCAGTCCTTCAGTTGTCGTATGCCTTTAGGCAGATTGAAAAATTTGTTGGTCACTAACACACCTCGGGTCATGTTCTTGTCTGGTTTTCCCTATACGGGTTTTTGAATTTTTGAAATCCTGAGCTATATATTAGATGTAAGTCTATATATATCTATGTATACTTTGTACCTAAGATTTCTTTGCGTGTTGTGCCCTCTTCTGTGTCCATATGTCTATGTCCTATGTTAGTTTGGTTGACTGGAAGAGATCCCTATTTGGGATAAGTCCGCCTTTTGTTGTAACCTGTATTCTGATACTATGTTCTTTGTGTACAATAAAGATTTTTACATACATACATACCAGTATCAGTTTCAACACAGCTTACGTTTACATTTAAATACACACGAATACAGTAAGAAAAGTGAATATCAAAATAAGCGGAAAAATAAGTGATACATAAAGTTATTCAGAACAAAATGTCATCCTTTTTACAAGCAAAATCGTCTCAATAATTCCCCGGTTGACTGAAGATAATCGGACCCCTTCTTGGGATAAATAAAGCAAGGATCGTTGTTAATTTAAAAATCGCCATCGCAGATACGAGTAAAAACGGATTGCCGTCTGCGTGATGGGCATCCCCGATGTCCGAATAACGATAGTGTTAAATTTTATCCGAAAGAGATGTTAGAAATTTTGCATGCTTTAAAGGATATCGTAGCATTAAAATGATATTTGATTGAAAAGAGAATTTTGACACTGTTTTTGAGTGTCAAATCATGGGTTCACACATTTTGAATCAGTTTTTTTAAGAAACTCGACTTTATTGAGGGCCAGTTGGCAGTTTTAAATAACCGGTCAAGTGCGAGTCAGAGGAGGACAAAGGGTTCCGTACCATCCATACTTCCATACTATACTATATAATATTATAAATGCGAAAGTCTGTCTGTCTTTCTGTCTGTCTGTCTGTTACGCTTTCACGGCCAAACCGCTGAAAGGATTTTGATGAAACTTGGAATGAATATAGTTGAAGACCCGGGGTCAAACATAGGCTACTTTTGGACGCAGGCGGAGCTGCGGGAGAAAGCTAGTTTAGTTATCTATAAAAACCGCATAAAAAATCATGTTTATGTATGGGAGCCCCCTTAAATATTTATTTTATTCTTGTTTGTAATGTTTGTTGTTATTGCGACTGCAATACATCATCTGTTTACATCATCAAACAACTGCAGGTCTAAAATGACCACTTTGAGCAATTCATCAAAACGAATCATTTCGAGAATTGCGAAGCTTAGCAATTCTGCAAATTTTGACATTGACGTTTTAACTCTAATTCAATTCATTTCGTGATTCATTTCTTGAATCACTTCTCGTTTGAGTATTGCTATATTAATAAAATAAAAATAGATTTCAAAGTTTTAATATTTTTATTGATATTTTTATTTCTACAGTAAATAAATGATGGTAAATCACCATTATTGGTTAGAAAAACTTATTTAACTAAAAAAATCGTAAAAGTACGCACGCTATGCAAAACGAAAAATTATTTTTACGCCTGGCAATAAGGTAAAGCAATTCACAAGCAATTCACGAAAAGTAAGCCATTTTGCGACTTTCCGTCAAACAGCAGAATTGCCATGAAATGATTCATTTCATGAACTGCCAAAATGTGGCTATTTTAAGATTTGCAATGATTCATAATATGATCATATTGTAATTCGTGCAAAGTGGCCATTTTAGATCCACTGTTTAACTATCATGATTCATGATATACATCTTGGTGACAGATGGACAGCGATACCTTAGTAATAAAAGGTCCCATTTTACCCTTTGGGTACAGAATCTGAAAAAGGCTCTTCCTTTTGCCCAGTATTAAGACATTAATTGTTGATATAAATAAGATGTATACTTACACTATTTTAGGTAAAGCTCATTATGTATTAAAAATCTTCCTTTTGCCGTCATTTTGGTGCGTTTCAGGATGTCTCTTTCTGAATATTTTGATTTGTGATTTCTAAAAGGTGCAGACTAAAGATACAGTAGAATTAACTTCCAAATTCAACGCACAAAACTATTCCTATATTAATTTATACATTCTTTACTGAACTGATTTTATGCAAGTCATATTTTCTCTTTTATAACCGAATACAAACCTATTTTAATTTCATTTACTTAAAGTGCTTTGTAATAAATACCAGTATTAATATATAACATTTCCGGTTCGCTTGGTACTTCTACGTCTATAATCGGACTAAAAGCTTTATTATCTAGAACCTAGTAGGTTTATGACCTTATCTCGCACTTTACCACGACTTAACCCAAATTTTACTTTAAATTTAAAAAAAAGGAAAATGTTCTTAAAATGGTAGACTACAACTACTATTTTAAATTTAAAGTTGTCAATTGGGATATTTTCCGAATTTTCTACTCTAAATCACCAACACATGTACGCAGACATCTCGCGTATTTTGCGAAAACATCGTCGCTCAAACGTTCCCCGCTCCATCGGGCGCACTCACTCAATAAGACTCAAATGTGCGTCTGTTTGTTACAGGAAGCATCTGAAACCCGTGGGACTTCAAAGCCGCACCCGACATCAAACAAACTCTCCAACATCAATCCCGAGTGGCTATTAAATGCTAATTCAATCATAAAAACAAACATGACACACTATTTCCGTACAAATCGCGGCTGAATTTTACACATGAGCGCCGAACAGGGACAGGATTCTGAAGCAGATATGCAAACTGTAGTCTCGAATTACGTGACGCCAAATTTGATAGATCAAACTGATAGCAGACTGATTGAGAATTTCCAAAATGATAATTCGTATGACTATCAATTCAGAGAAGACAGTACCGATGAAAAAATTAACGTGGATGAGGAAGATAAAGATGAAGAATTAATTATAGCTGATGATGCCAGTGAGGTACAGAAACATGAATCTCATAATGAAGAGAATACAGAAGAGAACGCACAAGATAATCGAGAAGAAGTCGAAATCGGTAGGAAAGAAGAGTACAGAAAAGAGGAAATGTATGAACAGTCGTGGCATCCACATGTCTATGGCAAGCCACCAAAGAAGCCGACACCTCATACAATAGAATATATTTTAGGACTGTCGAGTACAACAGAGAGACACGAGCCTAAGAGGTCGACGGTCAGTCAACTGATGAGTGTGAAGAGAAATTTTGAAGTGAAAAAGCCTTATTTCGAGAAGAGTATTAAAGTACAACCAGACGATAGAAAGTTTAGTATAAGTGCGCATAAGAATAAGTTGCAAGAACAGTTGCTGCAACGGGGAGTGAAGACTAGTGATTGTGATGTGGATAAAGTGTCATTTTTCAAATGTGAGGAACAGCCTCTGAATCTGTCGGTGCCGAAGTCTAAGGATGCCTGGAGCGCGGAGGATGATAAGAAAGGTAAGTAAAGAACATCACTTTTGTTTGTACTAAGTTGTTCTTCTTCATCGGTACCTCATTGCTGAGGATCGTGAACACGAGCACGATCGGCAGTATTATGGACCGAATTATACATGCTGCCAGCTGCTCTTTACATACCTATCTATAATAGTAATGTGATTTACCCAAGATTATGAGTTACTTTGTTTGTTAAGAAGTGTACTTTGTATTCTTCTGCTAACAGTTTGTTAATTTAAACTAGAGCCAATTATAGTAGCGGACTCCATAAAATGACTAGTGTCCTACAATGAGGATATGATTATTTAATGTGGAATGGTATTGTGTGTATAAATTTATCAGACAATGCAAAATTAAATGATTCGATTTATTTTATATGATACCTAATGCCTTATTATTTTACATAGTCTACAACAATAAAAATTTAATGACCCATATGATTTAGTTTTAAAAATTGTTAGGATGTAAATTACATCCAATACCTGGATCTTTTAATTAATCAACTTGTATTCGCGAGTTTTGGCAGGTGTACCATTTAACATTATCAACATTTCAGCCACAGTCAGTTCACTGCTGGACATAGGCTTCTCCTAATGATTTCCAAAATGACCGTTTGGCAGCAGTCTGCAATCAGCGTCTGCCTGCGACTTTTTTCAGGTTATCTGACCATCCATTTAACGCCAATTTCTCATTCTGTACAACATTTCACCAAAGGTCTACGTCCTTACAAGTAGTTTCACCAAAGGTCCATACCTATCACCACACAATTCTATTAAAAGTCTAGAACTGTAATAAAAATGGTTTCTAAAAACCTATAAAGATCGTGGATAGCAAAAACTTCACCATTTAAGTGTCCACCAGCTGCCAAAATAAACAGATTAGTTCGCTGAAGAAGATTATTGGTCGATTGCCTATTTGGTGCTATGGTGTCAATGAGCAAAGACGCTCCTTTCACAATCCATACTTATATTATAAATGCGAAAATCTGTCTGTCCGTCTGTTACGCTTTCACGGCCAAACCGCTGAACGGATTTTGATGAAATTTGGTATGATTATAGTTGAAGACCCGGGGTCAAACATAGGCTACTTTTTGACGCAGGCCGAGCTGCGAGAAAAAGCTAGTGTACGATATAAAAAGAATCTTAGTGTCTTAGTCACGGCAAATTGTTTTTATTCTAAAATTACAAACTGTTTTATAGGTACTATTTAATAGATTAAATAGGTATAGCACCATAAACTTATGTACCTTTCATTCATTTATTCATCATGGATTTTTAGATTATCGAATTGTAATATCTGTAATTCTCTCTGAATAAACTCTAATTGTATTCGCATATACGCTATTACGACATATTATGTAACATTTAGGTACCTATCTAAATAATAAAATCTAATAAATATTCAAATTAAATTTATGTAATAAAACAACAGAAAAAAGAATAATTAATGCCATCTGAATCCCGACACATCTTGTATTTATTTAGTTAATAAAACAAAAAAAATACTTTTATTTATAACTTGCTGACCGTCCCGACTTCGCCCAGGCCTATAGCCTTCCTCAATAAATAGGCTATACAATACTGAAAGAATTTTTCAAATTGGACCAGTGTTCCTGAGATTAGCGCGTTCAAACAAACAAACTCTTCAGATTTATAATATTAATAGTAATAATATATAGTAACCTATATATTATAGATTTTTTACCGTAACTTTTTTGCGCCGCACTGTCTGTTCATCCCAGTAATTGGTAGAGATAGCAGTATGTCGTATTTTTCCTTGTGAAATATTATGACCGCATAGCAAATGCACATGTGTCAAAATAAACTGGCTATTCCCAGAAGTGCCGATATAGGCTATTAACTACGGACAGTAAATCAGAGTCAATTAGTCGAAAGGAACTCGAGTGCTCGTTGGGTAATCATTTTTAGTGTCGATCAAATGTTATTTGAGGTTATATCTCATTTTAGTGTACCTATTCCCGATTGCATGCAGATTTCCTAGTAGTTCGGAGCTTAGAGTACACTGTAAGTCATGTCTTAGATTTGGCGGCCCTGGTTGTTAAAATGGAGCGGCTACCGTCTGACCTCCGTAACCCTTTTTATAGGCTTACCAGATCAACAGGAACCTGACCCGAGATTTGTTATTGGCTAACTGACTGTGTTGGCCACTAACAAGGGTCATAACATAAAAGACTTGTTTCCATGGCCGTAAAACACATTAAAAAACAAAATGATGGCATAAGCATAAGAGTTTTCTTTGCGCCACTAACTAGCAGAAATATCTTGTCATAATGCAGGCACTAACAATGTACCTTCATTATTATTAGTATCTTCAACTAGCAACTAGTACAACTTATCGTCACCTTTCGTGCTCAATTTGTCACTATGTGGAACTATTAAAAGCATTCATATTACTGGCAATAAAACGCCTTCTATTCATGCGCTTGCTTTGTATTGAAGCATTTTAATCGGGACCAATACGCAAATATTCTCAATTTACAGTTGCAAAAACATATTTTATAGCACTTTGAACGTTACAGTTCTAGAAATAGAGGTCATAAACTGTTCAGATAGAGGCGTGAATAAATTTGCGAGATGTAATTTGAACGTGGAACGTCCAAGCAATAAGCTATTGGCCGATGCAGCTGTGTCGTCCATCGTTGCTCAGGGTTGCCAACTTATTTTTAGATTTGCATTTATAAGGATTAATTGCAAACGAATGTGCTGTCTTGCGTCAATTGTAAATGGAACATGCATTTGGTGACGGATGTATCTCTTTGATTTAAGAGTGGCCATTCATAGCTCTAATCGTCCTAATGGACTATAATTAAGCACCGATTTATGAAATTTATGTGGATGAATCATATTGCACATTTTTAGTTTGTATGTAAGTAATTTTGCAGTGTGTTTTCACCTTATTATTGATTTATTACATGTTTAGATAAGATTTTAATTTCTCTACATGCAGTAGGTAGGTAGCTCTGTTCACCATTCTTTTGACGTCATAAATAATTAATCTCATTGTAACAGGAATAAATTATATGATTTAATCGACAACCTATGTACTACTGCGACACCAGGAGTTTCTGTCTCTCATCTCAAATTTAAGAGCTGCGCAAGCCCTCTTTCTGTAGAGTCCTTTCAAGAGTTTGTCGGTTCATTCATTTAATAAACTTTATTACAAAATATGTAAATGGCTGAATTAAGGCTTGGGTTACTACCAGTCCACCAAAAACTGAACATTATTTATTACTCTTTGGTTGTTATGTAAAATTTTCCAAAACGTTTTTTTAATCTCGTGCCAGCCCTGGCGGTTGTCGGCACATCATGTGTCTGCGATCGGATACATACACGATGGAGGATGGTTTAATTTGTAGCGCGCTGGCCGGGCTGTGTTTAGACTAGGCTTAGCAAAACCCACTTCCATTTTAATCTGAACTTACTTGCGTTTCGACGCAGACACCAATATGTTATAATGTCAAAGAGCTCTATAGCCAGGCATGATACTGTAGAGATAGCAAGCCTGCCTGATTGGGATTGGTTGCTACCAAAGAGCATCAAAATTTCTTTCTTAATGGTTGCTACATATTGCATTTAAATTTCAGCTGTTTCATGCTATGGGAATTTCCTAAGAATCGGGAATTATTTTCAATAGATCTTTCTAGTTTTTCCAATTTTACATACCTACTAAACAACACTTTGTTGTCTATCAAACTATCTATATCTCTGTGAGAAATTAGTATGTTCGGCAGCTACTTACAGTAAACATTCGTCAGACAAAATGTTCGTGTAAATTAAAAACTCATTTAGTCCATTTCTCATTCATCGGTGCAATGTAAAGTAAGTAAATTATCTATAATACTAACTGTTTCGGCCAAACTTCTGAACGAATTTTGTTGAAATATGGCTTCTGTTTGACGCGGGCAGAGCCGTGAGAAACAAATAGTAAACATACATGAAAGCTGTGATATACAATAGGCTACTTGACTGTGTCATATTCGGACATTCGAAAAATATTTTTATAGGAAACAATAAATACTAAAAATTTCGTAAACAACAACGAAAATGGTAATTTATGAAAGCATTTAAAGTTTTCTAATGAAGAAAAGTGGAAGCGTGGTGGGGTAACTCAATAGAATATTTATCTCTAGCAGTTCATAAACTGTTTCTGCAGCAAGTCGCGGAGTCAGTCATTTAATTTATATCCTATGTATTGTATGTATATATTTTATATACTTATTTTTTGTATTTATATATGTAATATGTAATCTTATGTATTATTACTTTTCTTTTGTAAGATAATTTTATCATATCTTATCTTTCTTGTGTGTTAGTGATTTCGTCTTTATCGCCAACTTTTCTTTCTTTGTTTGGTCTCATGGTTGACTGGTAGAGAATGCCACGTGGCATTAAGTCCACTATTTGTACAAATTTTTGTATTGTGCAATAAAGCTTCAATAAATAAATATTTGTACCACAAAGATGAAATAAACACATAGTTCTAGTTATTGTAGGATACATTCCTCGCATCGCTTTCGCTACGGCGCAGGCACAATCGATAATTACAACTCATAAATACTTATCCTTTTTCTGTGTAGCATTTAGCTGGGATCGTAAACTACAAATAAAGTGAATCGAGTTTGTTTGATTGGCCCATTACGGCTTTATTTGGCCGAGTCTTTCATGAGAAGTGCCCGACAAATCGTTATTAACGCTTATCGATGTGCTTATGGTATAACTGCTGTGTTAAGTATCGTTCATACTAGCTAAGTTCGGAAAAATATATTGAAATTGTTTATAAAGAGTACTAAAACTATCTGCTTACTTTAAAACGATTTACAAATATTAAACTGAAATAAAAAATCTAAAATTTCGTGCCAGTGAAGCATGGTGACAAGAATACTGGCTGCGTACCCCCTTTGGGTAGCTATGCTAACCTGCTAACTAAAAAAAGCAGCTAACCCTCCTGTCACCAGCAGCGGAGATCAGGCGGGGAGAGATCTTCTTAAAGAAACATCTAGCACTTGGGCCCCAGGGTCCAAACGTCTCTACCGCAAACGACACAAATATGTAATCTTTTGTTAAAGAGGCATACATATATTATGTCATTACAATTAAGTATTGAATCAATGATGCTTAAAACCAGAGCAAAGGCGACCTTGGGTCATTATTTCAAAACATGCAATTTTAGTGGCCAGGCAGTTTTTAAACAAAATATGATGTTTTTTTATTAAGTGTTATTTTTTTTTTATAATTGGAGTATAGCTATATTGTGCCATTATTTATTTATGTATATTTACGTTTAATATATAAATAACAAAATTTCAAAGTGTCAAAACATCACTACCATGGGTGTCCCAAAATCCAAAATGGCAATAAAAATTGGTGATAATAAAAAAACAAGGTTATTTCGATCAACATATAATAATATCATAATACTATAAAAGTTGACATGTCGAAATGTGATTATGTTAAGAAAAACCATCAATACAATTATCGACAAAAATAAAAGAATTTTGTCCCAGGAAAAACTCGTAATTACCGTGTGCCGACGTGTCACGCCTGCAACTCTTAGTAGATTTTATTCTATAAAATGTGCGAATACACCTCGCACTCGCCATCCGGATGACTAACGTAGTGACAAGACCAAGGGCCGCCATATCGCGAATATTTTTGAAAAAAAAAAATTTTTTTTGTCAATGAAGTGGCATTTTGTTACGAAGTTGCATAATCAACGTGGACATCCTTGCTCGGTAAGTACTTACATTAATACGATTTCTTTTATTTTAAATTATAACCACTAAGTATAGGCAGAGTATCAGCTACAGAACATTCAAGATAAGTTGATATTTTCGCCGCTAGTTGGAAAAAACCATGTGTTCGTCATAACCGTGTTGATAATTACCATGGTTTACCGTGGATTTTTCAACCACGGTAAAGGCGTTCCTAACACGTTAATGACGAAATTTCAAATAAATTCTTAACAATCAGTATATTTTCTTCTGCCTACATATGATTAAGTACTGTATTTATATCTCATACCCTTCTTCCGTCAAACATTTAACCATTAATCTTGAAATATTATAAACTAGATTTTGCTTATTGACCATAGAAAAATCCCTTGATACAAAGTGTTAATACCTATTTATCAACATTACTGGGTTATATTTTCTTGCAGATTTGCAATGGTGGGCGCAAAAAATTTGCCAGAGAAGAATTACTAGCTAAATGTGCAACAGAAAAGGTAAAAAAAGATAAGATAAAATTGAATCCTGAGGCTCATGCACTAAACAAGGAAAAATAAAAGCTAAAATATCAGAAAAGAAAGGAAGACAAGAAGTTAGTTCAGATAAAATGACCTAGATAGAAGAGGAACCAAAGAAAGCAATGAAAATTAATTCCAAAACTTTTAGAGACAGACAATGAGACAAATTAAAGTTGATGTAAAGACTAGCCGAATACTTTCCTCCAGGCAAAGATTCTGATGATAATGACGCAGCAGCAGTTGTTATAGCAGATAATCCACCAGATAGTTCTCAAAGCACATCATACAGACCAGCGACGAGAAGTGTTAGTGTCGACAAACCTACCCAATTAAATGTTGCTGGCACATCTGGCCAACATGATTTTTTCAGAATTATCGACAATAAAACACAGGCTTCGTTATAATGTTTATGTTTCTAAAAAGCTTTTCTGGTGCATAAAGCAATGAGATTTGGAGAAATATATAATACTGAAACTTTGAAATCGAAAAATGTACATCTGATACAAATACAAAACTTAAAGAAGACACTAGGATATAAGTAAAATAAATAGAAAGATTTTTAGTAGTTAGATTCTCTTCTTAATAAGATTTTTTTACAGACATGACAAATGTAGTGTAAGCTATTTTCTGTAAAAACAAATCTTTTTGGGTAGTCGCTCCAGCTGAAAACGACAAGGAAACTTGTATTTAAATTACTCGAAAATACTTTATTGGCACAGCAACTTTGGAAGAGTAAAAATACATCCATTACGTTGTTTTAGTTCAAATATCGATAAATAATGTAAGTGAATAAAAGTTGATTATAAATACGTTTTTTTTATTGTTCTTTTTCTTGGAGTATATCTAAAATACATGTTTAAATCAGGGTTAAATCATTACCATGCCACTGTTAGTAATTTACATGCTGCTGCTATCATCACCGTGTTTAGACTTCTCATCACCATGTCTTCTAAAATTTTAGGAGGCTATAGCTACTTCATTTAAGGGGAAAGAGGTGGGCCTTAACCATAATTTTCAAGTTGATAAGTATATCTTTGGATTTAGTGCAAAACATGATTGAATTTAACACATTTTTTTAATTTTGAAAAAAGTTGCAAAATTGCACGTTTTGAAATAATGGCCCCCTTATTGCCAAGCAATCTCTTTCAGCCAGCCTTTGGACATACCGGGACCCATAGCTCAACATTGAACAAAATAGAGTAATCATGATGATGACCAACTCTTTACAATTCATAAGGGTTGGTGAACTTTGTACTTAAGTTTTTATTCTGTTTTGCTGTACAGTCATATCGTTCAATTTTATATCCTCGAAGTGTAATTAAGTGTATTGCTATAAATTTTTAATAAAAACTTAATAAGTGACATTTCGTAGAAAAATATGACTGCGATTAACTTAGCACATGTTATGCATAAAAGGGAGAAGCTGTGACCAGCACTGGACTAGATAGTCCAGTGCTGGTCACAGCTTCTGTACTTACTCGCTTTTATTTAGCGCTACGTTACGTTACCTATCAGTCACAGATTGAAGAAATAACTACAGATAGAGTCATCGAACAGCTTTGTATGCGTCATTTTGTGTTCTAAAAAATGGACGCGTCAAATTTTATGCCAATATTAGAGATTTTAATTAAAATGAATCAACCAATTAAAAAAAACCGGCCAAGTGCGAGTCGGACTCGGGTACCGAGGGTTTTGTACAAATCTGTAGGTATCGCGTTCACGAGGAAACGGATAGTAAGTTTGAAATTATTAAAAATATATTTATTATATGATGTAACTAAAAATTTACGGTTTTCGCAATTTTTCATTTATCTGTGATATAAGACGTTGCTTCGTACCAAATTTCAAGATTCTGAGTTCACTGGAAGTACCCTGTAGGTTTTGATTCTCTTGCGAATGTCAAAAATTTGCGAAAATTTTCGGCATAAACTATCTATCTTTTGATTGCGTTGGCTTAGAGTTTGATTTTTTCACAGCTCCCAGGGACAATAGACCTGAGTATTTGACATAAATTCCAACTTGATACCTTCACGCGTTCCTGAGAAATAGGATCTTGACAGACATACGGACGGACAGACGGACAACAAAGTGATCCTATAAGGGTTCCGTTTTTTCCTTTCGAGGTACGGAACCCTAAAAATAGGAGGCACATTGGATTTTTACAGCAATTCCCACAAAAATGAATACTAACGCGTGTCAAAGAAGACTTGCCAAAGATAACAAGTAACTACACCGGTTTAGGATATTTTGTCTCAC
The DNA here is from genome assembly GCA_947363495.1 of Euzophera pinguis. Lineage (NCBI taxonomy): Eukaryota > Metazoa > Arthropoda > Insecta > Lepidoptera > Pyralidae > Euzophera > Euzophera pinguis. The sequence goes on along the minus strand of OX376174.1, from coordinate 11,379,971 downwards.
TTTCATACTAGAGAACTACTTCTAAATACTTCAATTTCTATTGGTGTTAGTAGATCCTAAGCACTAATGTCGCCAGACATTATTCTTCTCTCTCTTAATTACTTTTAGGGCCCATTAACGACTTAGCCAAAAGCAAATGCAGTCATCAACTTCAAAAATACGTCATCAATCTTTAAATTAAAACTAGAACTAGTCAAGAGTGATCTCAAGGGACTCTCCTTTCATCTACACGTCTTGCGGGTCGGGCAGTGACGATAAATCACATTATACATGCTTCAGGATTAGACTGGGCTGAAATATGCGTTAGGTCGACGAGAGTGTAATAATTTGCTCAGACGTCTATAGTAAACTAGTGTTTATGTTGATGTAATTAACTGTATACTCTAGCCGTCAGCCTCAGATCTGCGTTACAGGCTATTATTCTACTCAATATTTTTTTATTGATAAACAAAGTTTGAGAACCAGATTTTTTTCATCCTTTCAAAATTTAAATTTAAATTCTGTGGAAGGGAAAACTGTTAAGTAACAAGAAAAGAACGTACTTAGGGGTGGAGTGACGTCACTGCATTAAGATATAGGGGAAATAGAAATAGCCCTTTTACAGTACGCGTACAATAACTTGGCGGGTCTGAACTTCGCGCAGAACGCTGCGCAGTAGAAAACTTATATGAAAACGTGAGTGCGCGCAGCCCGAAATGACACTGACAGCTAACTTCCGAGCCGCCAAGTTATTTTGCGCGATCTGTACTTTTGTGAAAATGCAGTTCGGTTTACGTAAGCAAGCAAGCACTTATTATAATAATGTCTTTTAATTTTAGATACTTATATTGTTATGTCAAATGTGCAATTTCAAAATGTCTCGTACGTTATTCGTATCAATGTTGTACGTGCCTTGGAGAGGCTTCGTATGAAAGCGCTGGGTTACATTGTTGATAATAAATGAATACTAAAGTTTAGTTACATGAAACTGTAATGTTTTCCTAGAAACTATTATCTAATATGTACTTTCTGCATATATTTCTAATACTAGTTGTTCGCCGCGAACATAGACCTCGCGAATTTCACTCAATAAAGTTTAGCCACAAAAATAAAAATAAATCTTCCCATCATTTACTAGGGCCATATTTAAGATATTCTAAACCACTGATGATTGAAATTAATAAAATCATTTGCTTCAGTGTATGTACCTGCCTGCTGAAACTAATATGCCCAAGAGCTCTGCTTTATATATTACTTACTAGCTGTTTTCCGCAGCTCCGCCTGCGTCAAAAAGAAACCTATGTTTGTTTAACTAAATATAGTTGAAGACCCGAGTCTTCAACTATATTTATACCAAATTTAATCAAAATCCGTTCCGCAGTTTGGCCATGAAAGCGTAACAGACAGACGACGGACTTTCCCATAATATATATATATATATATGGATGTAAAACAAGTAGCTACATAAATTTTTGATATCTGTGATTCACTCAAAATCATATGTCGAATGATTTTCGTGCTGATTTCAAAAATGGAACACAGATTTCAAGTAGCTAAATAAAAGGTGCGCATATCAAAGATTAGGGAAAAGATGTAAGTTGGTTGTATAAGTTCCACCCGAATCGACTCGCTAAGAACACAAAAAATCTCATAAACTTACTGATATTAATTCTCATTACCATGGACGCTGTAAAGTGTCTGAAGCGTTAGGTGTAAATAAATCCATACAAATATTATAAATGCAAAAGTCTGTCTGTTACGCTTTCACGGCCAAACCGCTGAACGGATTTTGATGAAATTTGGTACGAATATAGTTGAAGACCAGGGGTCTAACATAGGCTACTTTTTCACGCAGGCGGAGCTGCGGGAAAAGCTAGTAAGTAATAAACGCGATAGAAACCGTATTAAAATCGTGTAATTTAATAATAACAATTCGTCAACAAACATCAACAACTAATCAAAGGTGAGCACAACTCACTTTTTCAACATACAGTTAATTACCCTATAAATAGAGCGGGACGCTTAAATCTAGCTGGAAAATATTAAACCCACTTTGAAGTTGGTCGGCTGTACGACAATTAATTCGTTTATAACCTACTAGCTTTTTCCCGCAGCTCCGCCTATGTCAAAAAGTAACCTATGTTTGACCCCGGGTCTTCAACCTTATTCGTACCAGAATTTTATCAAAATCCGTTCAACGGTTTGGTTATGAAAGCGTAACAGGCAGACCTACTAACAGATTTCTTGTATTTACGTAAATATATTATTTTGTGATCCCAGTGAAAAGTATTTAAGATCATGTATTTAGCTAGCTGTTTCCCGCGGTTACGCCTGATGCGTCACTATAAACAATTTTCGTGATGTGATCGATATCATGAAATGGTTGTAACAACTAGTCGACCAAATCATCATTTCAACGTTCTGGCATTTGGATCCACGACATATTTATTGTTTCGTATAAAAATATTGTCCTGATATAAACACAGTCAAGTAGCCTATCGAATTAGCCATGAGTCCGATCATGTAGTGTTTACATTGTTATTTTTAAATTTAATATTAAATTATGTTTTTATGTTTGTAAATCCATATGTTACGGGTGTGGCGACACAATCGCACAGTAAATAGTTACAACACAACGCAACAGATGGCGCTAAAATCGGCTAAACAGAAATTCTCATACAAGAAGCCTAATTAGAATGGAGGACTGAAACGCGATATCAGAGTTTCTGAGAATTGGAGCATATATACAACCTCCGACAGAACACCGTCGGAGCCGCGGTTCCCCAGGCATAACACCTCGCCTGGCGGGAAGTAATTCCCTTTGCGGCGGTCGAGCATAACACCATCGCTCCCGCCGTGCTCCAAAGTGGTGACCCCGACGTGATCAAAAGCAGCCTCCGACGTGATTGAAAGCAGCCTTCAGCCTTCTTCAACATCTCACATCCTCTCAAGCCTCATCATCATCTGGTCAGCAGCAAGCAGTCTCACAGCAAACCAACATCAGGGTTATCTCCAGGTCCATCGCAGCCGACTCACTGAGCTTCCTGGTCCTGCAACTACCCTCACAACTCAAAGCACTTCAGCGACCGGCACATCCACCGCAGCCCACGTCTGGTACTCACGGCCGGCCACCGCAAACCAGCGTGGCAGTTCTGCACAAGACATCCACCGGCGCCAACAAGTCAACATCGCTCAACTACAGTCTCGACTCACCGCAGACTACGAGCACGCAACGCAATCGCTCACGCCCGACTCACTGGGATTATCGAGCAGCAGCAGCAACTTCACTCCCGACTCACTGGGACGTCAAGCAACTTGGTACTTGCAAGTTACATCCGAAGCACAGACTGCACATGAAGACCATCAGACCTTCGGTCTTGGGAGGGAGTCCTGTGGCGACACAATCGCACAGTAAATAGTTACAACACAACGCAACAGATGGCGCTAAAATCGGCTAAACAGAAATTCTCATACAAGAAGCCTAATTAGAATGGAGGACTGAAACGCGATATCAGAGTTTCTGAGAATTGGAGCATATATACAACCTCCGACAGAACACCGTCGGAGCCGCGGTTCCCCAGGCATAACACCTCGCCTGGCGGGAAGTAATTCCCTTTGCGGCGGTCGAGCATAATAACACCATCGCTCCCGCCGTGCTCCAAACGGGCAACGTGATTAACACGGCCGTATTAATAAGGGCCGAGTATTAAGAATAGTTCCCAAGAGCATCGGGCTATTTGATAAAGTTTAGTATATTTTATAGAGCAGCTGTTTGAAGCTTCGCTCGCTTCGCTCGCTCCGCTAACCCAACCTAACCGAACTAAGCTACGGTTTTATTTAAAGTATTTTGGGAAAAGTGTTAAGGTGAAATTTTAATCAAATTGCCCATGTGACATGGGCATTGTATACAGGCCGATCACTATTCATAGGGACCAGACTTCTCAAGTTGCCCGTGACACATACATTCACACATGTCTGTCTGTTACAATTTCACCGCCAAGCTGCTGAACGGATTTTGATGAAATCTGGAACGAATATAATTCAGTATATAGGAGCTATAGGAAATAGTCGTGCAATAAAGTGTACTAAGGATTAATCTTATTATTGTAGTGTCTTCCACATAGCGGTTTAAAACAAACTTCCCGGTTTCAAATCCACAAAAATACTCATTTCCGTTCCCAAATAGCCAAACCTATGGCACAGGTGTCGTATATCCACAAAGCCATAATACTATACAGATTTATTCTTTCCTCTACGTGTTTATTTAACCGACATTATCTGAAATATAGTACTTTGTGGTTGTTTAAGAGTTTTATAGTTTTTTTGCGGTGCTTTATAGACGCTCTTAAACGAATATTGCATTGCTATTTAGAGTGTATGATCCTGTTAATGATATGTGTTGTATCAGTTTTGTTTAAATAGTTTACTTAAATGTGTTTACATTTATACAAGATTTTTATACGGAATAATACATACACTAAAAAGTAACAGATTCCGAAAACAACAAGAAAATTGGTAATTAATTAAATCAGTACACAGTAACATTTAAAGTTTTGTAATGAGGAAGAATAGGAGAGAACAAAAGGAGTAGAGGTAGACCAAAAATGAGATGGAGAGATGTTTTTGGCAGGAAAGTGGGGAAGGACTGGATGCAGAAGGCCAGAGATAGAAATAATTGGAGAGCTTTGGGGGAGGCCTACGCCAAAGAGGCGACTACTACCGAAAACTAATTATGATTTGAATTTGACTTAGTATAATACATTGATTAGAATTAATTGATTATAATCTAATACGTGGGGCGCACTATAAGTTTCCGGAATGAATATGAAAAAATACTATTAAAGGTACAAAATTAATTTATTGTTTTTCAAAATAATCTCCCTTGGCGTCTATGCACTTTTTCATTCGATGAAACCAGTTTTGAAAACTTTTGTGCCACTCCTCTGTGGTGACCTCTGAAACGTGTTTTTCATACTCCTCGACAGCCTCTTCTGGTGATGAAAATCGTTGACCGCGTAATTGTTTCTTAATTTTTGGGAACAGAAAAAAGTCACAAGGTGCCAGGTCGGGACTGTATGCAGGATGACTCATGAGTTCTACATTTTTCGCCTTCAAAAAGTCGTTTGTCTGTCTGGCCGTGTGAGAACTAGCATTGTCGTGGTGCAGGATGATACGGCGTTTACGGTTATTTTTACGGAGTTCGTCAATAACTTCCGGCAAACAAATGGTCGTGTACCAGTCACTATTCACTGTACGACGATTCTCTAAAGCAACAGTAGCCACGTGTCCAGTTTTATTAAAAAAAGAAGCAATCATCCGCTTAGATGCACTTTTCACGCGCGCCACTTTGGTTGGTTTCGGCTCATCTTGAAAGACCCATACGCTCGATTGCTGCTTTGTTTTGGGATCGTAGCAATAAATCCATGTTTCGTCACCTGTTACTATGTCCCACACCAAATTTGACGCACCTTCGTTGAATCTGGTAAGCATGGCACTGCACCAAGTGACGCGGTCCGTTTTTTGAGCCTCGGGCAAGTTGTGTGGGATCAACCGCGAGCACAGCTTTCTCACACCCAAATGTTTGTGTAGGATTAATTGTATTTGACTCATGCCTATTTCTAAGGATGCGCGAATTTCATGGTAGGTCACATGCCTGTCTGTTTCAATCATACGGCGCACAGCATTGATGTTTTTGTTGGTCACAGCGGTGGACGGCCGACCATCGCGAGATTCGTCACTGAGATTGATACGACCACGCTTGAATTCTGCAAACCAGCTATAAACAGTTGTCTTGCATGGTGCTTCATTGCCAAAAGCTGTTTCAAGCCGAGCGATGCTCTGTTGAGCTGTCAAATTACACTTAAAATCGTAGAAAATCATACTACGAAAATTTTCCCGAGTTAAATCCATGTTGATGCAGACACACAATTTTTTAAATGGCGCCACAAGGTAAAAACAAAAGACAGTCAGATGAAACAAACTGCATTCTACAGCCAAAGAGTTCTATTTTCAAATGTTGCAATAAATTTTTAAATATTGTTTATGTAAGTGGCCAGTTCCGGAAACTTACAGTGCGCCCTATGTACTAATATGTGTGTGTGAAATCTCACAATTGACGAATCTGTACTGGGGAAGAAGACTAAATAAAACAAAATGACATAGGTAATTTGTGTGTTAATAGACTTAAATCAATTAATAATAACAAATATATAAAATTGTTTTATGATATTTTCTTGTATTTAAGACATTCTGTATGGTAGTAGCAATAAAGGGCTTTTTTTTTCTTTTGTTATAATGAGGAAGAATGGGAACGTGGTGGGGACGTCATGCTATCTCTTTTGTACGCACGGATTCAAGTGGCAGTGACGTCACTCCATCATTAAGTGCATCCTTTTCTTGTTTTTGACAGTTTTCCCTTCCATAGGATTTCAAAGGCTTATAACTTATTTAATTAAAACGTAATAAAACAATTCTTTCGGTTTTCGAATTCAGGGACTCAAATTTGTGATATGAAATAAAAAAGAAATTGGCTATCAATATAAAAATCATATAAGGCTAGACCAATACGTGACAACGTTGACCGCTCTGTCGTTCCCCGTTTTAAAATCCTCAACCGTGTAGAAATCTGGCACTTGTGATATAAATAAAAATTACTAGATATAAAGTCTACTGAGTGATGTCTACTAAAAATCTTGCGTTATATTCTTAAATCATCTAGCTTATTTCCCTTCTTCTAGCATGTGCGTTTGCGACAAGGCCGCCTATTGTTCATTTTGTCACAAACAATAGTTTTGTATTTTCCATGGGGCACTAAAGAGATGTTCCCCTTTTTCTCACTGACCAACTGATTGTTCTACTCAGTTGCACAAGTTATGTAGTATGAAATTAAAACATGTGTACTTTTCGTAAAGAATAACTAATGAAGCTATAAAGCTTAGCTTTTCTTATTTTAGCTTAGTAATTTTAGGTTAAAACCTAAAATGGATAATTTAAATGAAATTTATATATCGAGAATGCGCTATTAATATTTAATAAGTAATTTGAAACATCAGTAACAAGTTTGTGGTTCTTATGAATTAGATTATGAGACGAAATCTTTATGATTATTAATTAAATTAAATAAATTGCCTCGAAGGCATTTACATATTTTATTAAGATGGTATCATTTCGCTCATGCATACATCACAGAAAGCTTTACTCATACAACATCTTTGAAATGAAGCTTCTGTTTGTAATATCAATAAAAGAGCTTTAAATCGACTTTCAAAGATTTTTGAAATTAAAATTACATCATCAAGAACGCCGTGAACTTTCATTCTAAAGGTTTTTAGAGCCTATATTGAGTATATCTAGTGGTAAATCCATTTATTATCTATGTTTAATCCTAGACGTAATAAGTAGTTAGCTAAAACTTAAAAAATATTTCGGCACTGCCTGATGCTAGGAAACGTTGAAATATTCCTCCGCATCGCTGTCAATCGATGGTAAAGTGCCCAGAAGACTGGCAGCATTGCCACGTTGAATTGCAATACTTATATTTTGAGCTAAATATAGGCCAGCCCTCAGGTCACGTGTTCCATCGATGACGCGCTTGCTCAGACCCCGGTAGAGAACCCGTGCACTCGGTCCCCACGGTCCAAGCGTTTCAACACCAAACTGCTCAAATACATAGTTTCCTACAAGTCTTGTGTATTTGCGCCGCTTGGCAGTCTCCGCTGCTGCAGCAGTAGCGCCTGCATGCTCCGCAGTGCTTGGAAGATGGGAAGGCGCAAGGGGTATCGACGCAAGTGGCGTCCCATACCAGGGGCCTGCGCAGCTTCCAAGGCAACAACGACATTCCATCGGGTCTCTTGCCATCGCCAAGTGCCAGGCCATTGGGTTCCAAAACTGCCGGTACGCCGATGGTGGCAAGAGTACGACGGATAATACCGTTTATGCTGCCATGCCGAGACAATCAAAACAAAAAGTTAATTTTACAGCTCTTAAATTTTGGATGGGCAAATGTAGTTGGTTATTGTTTTGCAGAAAATAAATACCTATCATTTTTTTTTATTTGCATTTATCAAAAACGGCGTAAGCCTTTGCAACGCAGCCTTTAACTTTTTCGCAGTTATATTCTGTGTCTATGTGTCTATTCTGTGTTTTAGGAAATATATCAGTATTTTTATCACACACTGTTATCAAAGATGCATAAAAAAATATCAAATGATAAAAGCATTGTGCGACAGCTAGTTTCTAATTAATTTGGTTCATTTTACTGCCAATAAATGTATTATTGTTTCGTCGCAAGTGTTGCCTCATTGAAGTACAGATTCTATCATTCCGGGACATTAGTTTTGATACATGAGTCTAGATACGATGCTTCGAGCAATATATCCTCGTTTTATTGAAATGTCTTTCGGTCTGTACACACATTACTAGGAAACTTATGTAACTGAAACATCGGTTTAATATCCTATATCATAGAATAATGGTTTTTGTTGATATTTGCACATTAATACTTGTGAAGGTTTGTGAAAATGAATATTGAATTGTTACTATCATTTGGATTGTTACGTATTTATTATTTTTCTGAGAACAGAATTCCATTACTTAACTTCTACTGTCAGTTCGACTTCGATGTCTGTCAGTGGGCTACATGGACTTAGTATTATACTAAGTCCATGGTGGGCTAATATATTGTAATCTGACATGTAGCATACTTGGAAAAGTCTTGAAATATTTACACATTAAGATACATTTATTAAAAAAAAAAATTAAGATACTAGCTGACCCGGCAAACTGCTTTCCGTAGTTGAATCAGTTTTACCTTACAACGCAAAAAGGTGAATATGATACGTAGACTACTTCAATCCACAATTAAATTAATGAGAAGCTATATAGATAAGATTGTTCATTAAAATAAATAATTAATCGAATGCAATTAACTATCCAATAGACAATGACCGATTAAAATCTAAGATGGCGACAAGTCCAGAACAAAACTAAAGATATAATCTACGTTTTGTAGACTTAAATACCATTAATTAATATTGCCACCATACTAAATAGTTTAACCATGTTTAAAGAGGTAATTTTATTGATTACTTTCATAAATCATAAATTTTGTTTAATTGTAGGAATAGATTCCGAAGAGACAATATAAGAACTAGGTAATTATTATGTGAATGTAGTGTAGTGTATTAAATATTATATATAAGGCTAGCTGTTTCCCGCGGCTCCGCCTGCGTCAAAAAGTAGCCTATGTTTGACCCCGGGTCTTCAACTATATTCATACCAAATTTCATCAAAATCCGTTCAGCGGTTTGGCCGTGAAAGCGTAACAGACAGACAGACAGACTTAGTAGTATGGATATTTTTATCTGTGAGCTAACAATCAGCTATCTTTTTAGCAACATGCAAGTACAACAGCGCTAGTTGATATTTTAGAGATCATACAAGCATTTCATAAATCCACAGCTATAAAAACGACGTTCTAATTCTAAATATGAATGGTAATACTTAATATTACAAATGAGATCAAACTCCGCCATTTGACAGACAAATGACAGCTAACCTCGGTGTTGCCAGCTCGCCAACTATTTTAATTGCCTGCATGGTAGCAAATTAATTGCGATCGAGCCCTATAACGCGGGTACACTGACTGATATATTGGGTGTTTACAATATAAATGATATCTAATGTTATAGCCGTTTGATATTTTTGGATGAGAGCTGTTGTAAAGGCGCTCATATTTATATGAAGTTCTGTATCATTGAATGTAATGTTAGCCCATTCAATAATTTGATATTATGAAACAAATTTAATTATACGTTGCATTTAAACGAAAAACAACTATTATAACAACTATTAATATATGTATATATATATATAATGTTTATATATATAAATGCCTTTATAATAAGTACTTTACACTTTCAGATACTCATTTATTTCTTAGAATAAATATATCTTATTATCTTCTATATAAAAATCATTATATTATTATTTAACAAGACATGTAATACATATTTTATGCATGTAAATAATTTGATTGATTGATTGAACGTCTGATTGGACAGCATTTTGGAACTTGTCAGCAAGGAACTCTTTTATACTGTAGTATGCTTTTTCAACCAACCATTTAAATAATTTTACTTCGAAGCAAATTACGAGTATATCCTCGATTTTAGTAATAACTTGTTGTACATTTTCGGAGCCATACAAAATATAGAGTATCCATACTAATATTGTAAATGCGAAAGTCTGTTTGTCTGTCTGTCTGTTACGCTTGCACGGCCAAACCGCTAGACGGATTTTGATGACATTTAGTATGAATATAGTTTAAGACCTGGGGTCAAATATATGCGGAAAAAGATAGTATCATATATATATCAAAATATAGAGTCGGGAAAAGGATTAAAGAGGAAAAAGATTTCGTATGGAATGAATTAATTTACAACCAAATTTTGAGCACCGAAGGGTAACTGAGGTGAACGACGTCACGATAAGAAGACTACTACTACTACTCTTTACAGATTTGACATACAATATTGTTAATACACTAGCATCTGTGTAAATCAAATCTTAAGCACATATAATTGGTAAAAAAATATATACAAGTTTCGTGCTACATCTGTCATGTCAGTAATAAGAAAATCCTTATTCCAGATCCATCCAAACTAATCAAAAGGAAGAAATCGACAGAAGACGTCCGGTCTCCCCTAGGAGGAGAAGGCTCCCTCACAAGCGAGGAAGGCGAAGAAACTATGGCTGGAAGGAGGAAAAAAGCCAGAACTACCTTCACGGGGAGGCAGATCTTCGAGCTAGAGAAACTGTTTGAAGTGAAGAAGTATCTGTCTTCGGGGGAGAGGGCTGACATGGCCAAGCTGTTGAATGTCACCGAAACTCAGGTAAGTTTTTTGTTTTTTTTTTTTTAACGGACTGGTCTTTAACTCTTTTTTGATATCATAGCACATTGACAAAAAAATAAATGTAAGTACAGTAGACACGTCTTAAATCTAGTTAATTTGTGTGCTATAGTATTGCAAAAGGCTGTAGCTCAATGTGGAAAATTGCCTTCAGGCAAACACTGATTTTCAGCTCCTCGTACCGTCAGTCAGAGTGTGCTGCATATGCTGTCGATGCTGAACACTCTTGGTATTGTCACAAGTTAAAAATAAATAAACATAGTGTACACGAAAACGATTGTGATAGTCATAGGAAAATGGAAAATAATAACAACTTTTGTTGTTATTATTTTATCATATCAATCAAGAATAAATAAATAACATATACTTAATTAATGAAACGGGGGATCACGCTTCCCAAGCCGTTCTTTGGCTAGGCATTTTCAATAATATATAGATTACGTTACTTGCAGAATGATGAATATGAGCCGATTGTCATCAAATAGCTGAATAGAACCTCAAAAAATATAGTTCAGAACCAAAAGAGTCAGCTGCAATAAAAGTGCAAAATTCGCGCTACGATAACAAAAAGATACTTAGTTACAAATTAATTAGGTACACTTGATTAATTGCAATTTTTAAACAAACTGATAGACTGTCAAACTTAAAGCACTCCCTCTATGCTATAAAGACAATATTATTGGGGTTACGTTCAGGGAAATGTCATCTATTGATATAGCCGAGGACAGGTTTGGGCAGGAGAATCACATAGCATCAACTTCTCTAAAGGGCCTCTACGCGTTGGATCCAAATCCCCGCGCAAGCCTCTCAATGGACCGGGGCAACCCGTGAATCCCAAGCGGAGATACATAATGGGGTTAAAAATACAATAATAGTCAATCTTGTAATTAAGAAAAAGCGGTTATCTCGCGTGTTTCCCCGAAATACCCGCCGAAATTAAACGCTTTAAACTGTAACCCATACGACCGACCGTGTTATTCTTCATTTACTTGTATGTGATACAAGTCATAAGACAAGGCGGGATGTAAAGATAATTCTTCTTTATAGGTATACTTTTCAACTAATTATATAAGTTTGGGTCTCGAAGGTCAACATTTACCTAATTATTTTGAGAGTTTTTATCAGTTCATGCAAACCACCGCAATAGTTTGTATGAACTAACTCGTGGCGGAAGCACGCAAAATAATTTGATTATTGCTTATACCTTTCACTTCCGTAAAGTAACGTCTGTACTAATTAAATAACTTGTTTATGATAACTTCCATTTCTGGCACAAACAAATGCCATCGCATTTCAGGTAATATCTGATACCTATCTATATTCTATCGATTTTTTGATGTTAGAGCCGGACGTTAGAACGCGAAGTCAAACAAATAACAATCTATTCCTGGTTTTATCCCAATGCTGGGCAAAGGCATCCACTATCTCCTTTTAAGTCCTATCCAAAGTTAACAGCTTTGAAAATCTTTTAGGTCATCACTCTAATGATTTCTGAGTCTGCCCGGTTTTCTGCGTCCATATTCAGGCATCCAAGTGAATTTTGAAAGAACCTATCGGTCTGGGCGCATCAGCCAACATGATCTACCCTATCCTACTTTAATTTGGCAAATGTTATTATCAGTTGCTAAAGGTCGATTTAGACAGATCCAGTGGTGACAATCCAGTAGCCCTCATGGACACGAAATTTACCCACCCACGCAAACAATTTACTGTCCATGAAAGCGACTACATATAGATCAATCCGCCACTACCTACTACCAGCACTAGATTCTTCTATATCGACCTTAAAGCTATTAACAACCTTAAAGCAATTAACAAGTCCTGCAAAAGAAAAAGTATATAATTAAAACAGCTGATTGTTTACAATCAACGTCGTATCTACCAATTAATAGCTAATGTATTAATATTACAATTTTGTATGATATTGATGACTACGGAAGTACCATAATGAATACAATTTATTTTTACTTATCTACGTCAATCAAATACCTACGTCATACTGTTGTGCTACTTTTACTTTGTGAAAATATTTGTAAACATTGCAAAAGCGGAAACGTGACTCTGAGTTGGCCCTTTACTTTTTGTAAACAAATGTTCAGATTATTTTCATCATTTTTAGCGTTTATTACTTTTTATAGCTTCTACATTGTCCTACTGCGAAACAAAGGCTTTCTCGTTTTCTCAAATTATCGCAGCTTTCTTCTGCTTACATACATACATACCATCACGCCTTTTTCCCGTAGTGGTAGGCAGAGACCGTAGTCTCTGTTTACCTTTTTTTTCACTCTTGGTTTCCATTTGCTACAATCCTTACAGACTGCTACTTTCTTCTTTTTTTTTCTGTAACTAAGGGCCGATTTCACCAAAGTCGGATAACTTTTATTCCAACGATAATGACGAAATTTACTCTCGTATAATGAGGTTTACCTTTCGCCACACAGTTAATTCGAGAACATACTTTTATTCTACTTGTTATTCCGGTATAAGGATTATGTATCTAGAATAAAAAAATGTCTGTCATCCATTTTTTATTCTTAGTTACTCATGTATAGGAGAACGATGTTGTTGAAATCGGCGCTAATCACAAAACGAATGCAATGCGAAAGCGATATCAAAAAGAAAAAAAATAAAGCTACCTACTTTTAAATATTTTTTTTATTGAAATTGACAATAGTAATATAAAATAATCTAACTTAACTGAACTATATTTATTAAAAATTTATTTACTAACCGCTATGGGAGCTTCACTTCACTCTGCAAAACCTTTTTAGATTTTTTTTTGGTTCTGTTATTGGCTGTACCACCAATAACAGGTGTTTATTTCTCTTTTAATATTTAGTTTTACAATAAGTTTAATTATTATAATTATATTTGCTTAATCTTAATACATGTTTCACTTATGGTTTACTTACAATTTACATAGATATATAATACTAAGAGATGGTCCTGCAATTGGATACAAGACCGAAGGGTGTGAGGGTTAATGACGTCTGTCTTTTTTTTATTTAAATCTAGTTTACTATTACTATAGGTGTATTTACATTAGGTGCCATTAAACTTTTTTAATGTGAAACCTTTTTAGTTGTATAGTCGAAGACAGATAAACCTAACCCTGATTACGATGGGTACATTGAGAAAGGAACGTATATTTCGATGCTCTTTGGGTGGGTATGTAAGCACCTACGGGTCACGTTAATCTGTCATTGACTGTACATAAGTCTAGAAACAGGTCTTCTAGCTGAAAATTAAACTGTTTCATTTTTCTGATGATTTTGTGGGCCAACGTCTCAAGATTGCGCTACCGCTACCATTAAGATTCATATCAAACCGCTTCATCGCATACCTTGGATCAAACCTGAAACGCTGTATAGTAAGATAATTATACTATCACCAAGGTGGCATACCAGTGCGGGGAGGGGGAGGTCCCCCGCGACGTGAAGAGTCGCATATGGCGTCACTAATTAAAACTGGTGCTTGAAGAGTTATCCGAAAAGCGTGGCCACAGTACAGATTAATGGACTGGCGTTGACTGACTGTAATTTATTAGTCTGTAGGCTTTTCAGCAAAAGTAACTTTACATAAATGTGTTTATGTAACAGCCAAAGATCACCGACCCACTCAATCTCCAATCTCTAATACTACGGGTTTCTGGTCATCATGATTAGCCATCACGTGGGTTGTACGCCTGTTTGCCTACTAAATAATATAAAATATAAAAGTTATGAAACTGAAATATGGCAGATAGATATTTTATGTGCAACTACGAACGGATTTACTGAAATTTCTATTGGTCTGTAGCAGTCAGATTCTGTAGAAAGAGCAAACCCGAAAAACGTTAGCTACTTCGATGTTGTTTTGGATGACATGCGTATGCGTCCATATGGAAATCCTTTTCCAGGAAGACCGTACGAAATTAAGGGGTGGTAAAGGGTTTAGGTATATCTACCAAATATTTAAAAGTATAGTTTGAAGGCTGATTTACACACGATCCAGTGCGGCGATCCAGTGCTTTCACGGACACTCATATACAAACATTTATTTAAATGTGTGAGTAAATTGTTTGCGTGTGTGAGTTGGATTACCGTGAAAGAACTGGATCGCCGCACTGGATTTATTTTTTAATAAATCTTTATTCAATATATCAAGTAAAAAATATACTTTTTACAATTGGCGGACTTAATGCTAAAAGCATTCTCTTCCAGTCAACCAATAGGACAAAACAGAAAAGATTATGTGCGGCGCGAATTATCTTAAAAATACAAATTGAGAAAAAAAACACTAACTGCTAAATAAACATACATAGATTTACATACAGTATTCATAACTATACATAAACATACATAGAAGAAGAGATGAAAACGGAAAAAAGATGACGATGGTTTAGGTTGATATAATGCTAGTGAGGTGAATTGTGTGTACCCCAGCCTTAAGAGTCCAACGTAGTCTACATTAGATATGCTTTTAGCATTAAGTTGGTCTATTGTGCTTTCCAATTTTCCTGCATGTGGTACAATTTAAGATTAAAAAATGATAATCTAGTTTCGGGTCTTCACTCCGCTTCGATGGGTGCCCCATTATATTTAAAATGCAAAAATAAAAAAAAAGATTAAGAATAAATAAATAAGAATAATAATGCTTAATAGTTCGTATAAGGTATAACGTAGAAAAGTAGGTAAGTACTTAGAATGCAACAAATAAAACGTTTTGAAAATAAATATCGCACGTACTCAAGCTATTTAGGAAGCTTAGGGACTGTTTACCTAATGCAATCAGAACACAAATTAACACAGAGAACATCAAAGCATTTTGAGAATTCCAAAAATATGACACCTAATTCGGTGGCCATTTTGGAAAGTAATTAATTTGCCGCCAACAAACACTTCTTGTTAATGGGGAGGCCACGTGTCCCGCATCTCTCCGACGCGGTAGGAAGTCAAATTATCCCCAATATCCCCAGAGAATGTCGTTAACGAGTAAAAAAATTTAACAAAAAGAGCCATGCTGTTTTTGTGACATGACTTTTAAAAGGTCCTTAAATGATTATGTCCAAGATAGATTTCTATTTAAAACGTGTCAGCAAAAAGTTAACGATTAGATAAAGTTAGATACGAGATATTTCGATGACAGAATTTAAAAATAAAAAATAAGCTTGAACATTGATGATGACGTTGAGAATGTGCGTGCAAAACATTAAAAAAAAAAACAAGATTATCGTATTTACATTTTTATCATATTAACAGATCTAAGTTTAATTTATATGTAGACAAAAGTATAATGGCTCTAAAATCTAAATATTTGGGGAAAATACTAGATATTATTCAAAAATTTAATAAAAACTTACTCGTTTCAGTGTTAGGTAATGTTTTTTTGAAATTTTATCATTGAGTTTTCTATTAATGTGTATATTTTTGGTCCATTAAACAATATAGGTAATAGAGTATAGAATCTGATTAAACATAGGTCTTTTACTAAAGTAAAACAGCGGTGATCAATGATACCAACACTTGGTGATTCCCCAGTGTTCCCAACTGTTCACTCTTTTGCAAGAACAAGGACAATAATTGGAGTCCTGCTGGAAATTAAGCTAATGCAAATACAAAGCAGTAGACGAGACCAAGCTGCACTCATCGTCTTCAATATTCAAAATACAGAAATCTTTTTTTTTTGTCCGCGTCTACGTGTAATTGATCCAAAAACTACAACATTATTAGTTCTACTCAAAAAGCACAATATTGATCTATTTCGAGCCTCACACATCACACCCAGCACCAAAATGCGATACTAATTGATCAAATACAATGTGGTTCCTTGCCACACGATTTCCAGTTTTGTGAACAACGATTTAAAGTCAATTTTTGTTTATTTGTTTTACAAACTATCACGCGACTCTTTGGGAATGGAAAATACAGGCTGATTCCAAAATGAAGCAATTATTTAAAAAATATCGCGGTAATACCAGTTGGCATAAGTATATGTAGATGAATGTTCGATAAGAAATATTTAGGATATATTTTAAAGTAATACTATTTTTGTACACTCTGGCACCGTCCCACCTCTCAGTCACTAAGTAGAAGGCAGTGCTGCAGCAGCCGCAGAGGACCTTAAAAGGCGTAAATATGTAGGTATTTGAAGTAACTACATATTTGAGCCTTCTGGGGTAGAAACTCTGGGTTTATGGGGTCAAATGAAAAATGAAATGATTTATTTCTCAATGAATGAGTGAATTACACTTGTAATTTTCCATCGGCACATGAGCTTTTTAAGTTCAATTCTCAAAAAATATAGTCGAGATATCCCTTGACCAAAGGGCTGGATATTTTCTCGCATAGAGGATCAGCATTGCCATCCAACGTGGCAATGCTGCCAGCCTTTTGGGCACATTGCCGCGATGTAACTACTAATGGGACTACATAACTCGGAAATATTAGTTTTTTAATTCGTTTTAATAATTTTTATTCAGTTTATATAGGTTGAAAATAAATAAATCTATGTAATGGATAATATTCATCGTCAATAACCTCGTATCAGAATTGAGAACAACCTGTATTAACTCATTCACACCATATGTCATTTGTTAAGTGCGGCCTTTTTTCTACTCCCCCGCCGCCGACCGGAGCTGGCTAAACGATGAAAGAAAGATAAATTATTCGACAGAAGTACCACTGTTTTGATATCGATATTGATTTTTTTATTGATTCGGTGCGGATGTGGAATATATTTCGGTCTCTCTCACACACACACACTCTTGTAAAGAAAATACAAGAATATTGTGGTAATTGATAGGGTTATTGATAGGGTTGCCATTGTAATAAAAGCAGTATAGATGTTTAAAATTATATCTTCGAATGAAACGTACTCACATTATTGTGATATAACTTCAGTTACATAACAGGTAAGATAGGTAATTCTTTCAATTATTAATTGAGTTACAAATAAAAAAATGCTCTTCCATGTAAGAATCAATGAAATCGAAAGAAATGGTTGGGTTGAATCCACGAAAATCACCTGAAACATCCTGAAAGAAATAGTTGGCTACTTTTTCAAACAACGTTTAGATATAAAATAGTGCCAAAGTATGTGCAGATATTGATAAGTCGCCTTTAAAAACATTCATGGGTGAATTCATGGAATTATGTTGCTAGTTTGACTATTGAATTGTCTGACTTTGTAGTTTTTATCAATATAATTTATTTTTCATCAAAAATAAAAAATGCTTACTAAAAGTGTCCTAATACTGCGCCTGTGTATCTTCTGCGCTTAATAATCTATGACCACTAAACCATTACCTAAACAGCGTCATCGTTCAAAATGCGTATAAACAAAGCATCTGCGGTGCAGTGTGCATTATTAAATTATGTTTTTTTCTACGTGGGAGATATTGTCGTAATATTTATTGCAGTAGGCGTAGGAGTCTACAATAGCCCTGCATTTTGATTAGGACAACTATAAAATGTGTTATTGCCTGCTTTTGTTCTAATACTTACATGTGTGGTCGGTTGTTGTAGTGTGCGTGAATGAAATTGCGTAGATGAGAATTGAGTTCTTTATTTGAACGAATTTAGTGTGGGTATTTATAGAGACACAACTCTCAAGGCAGATTGCTAGTGTGTGATTTTTGAGAAAATATGATATAAGCAGACAGATCTTACCATAAGGCACAACAAGTAACACAGGAATATTTTTTTTTTTTTATACAACTAAGTAGGCAAACAGGCGTACGGCCCACCTGATGGTAAGTGGTTACCGTAGCCTATGAACGCCTGTAACACCGGAGATGTCACGAGCGCGTTGCCGACCTGTCCGCTGTCAGCACAGCGACCCTTTGGAGCCTGGCGACCCTACTCACCAGCAGGAACACAACACTGCCAAAAAATTAGGAAAATGTAGCTACTTGTAAATCACAGAGTTTCGCCATATTAAGACTCTAGAGGCTTAACTAGCCCGCAAAAGACACTTCTATCTAATCTCATTTCTGTGACTAGTAAGGATTAGATTTTCCATCTTATTATTCTTGATGTTTGTGACACAGAAATGGTTAAGAAAACAGAATTAATAACGTATATCCTGATGTTCATCCTGGCTTTAGTAAAATAACAGATTTGGTATCCAAGATGTCTTGCAGCTGGATATAACTATAAATTATTGTATATTGAGATAAATAACTCCACCCCGAGATTTTCTTTCAATCCTACAATTTTCGTATTAAAGAGCTACTAACTAGTGATTAATCCTAACTTCTGGGTCGTAGGTCTGCTGGAAAAACCATCTTTTGGAATCCATAGGACCCTTAAATCAAAATTTCCTAATGTTACTTTCCCAATGTATTTTACAGTATGTGTAAATGAAATAAATTGATAAATAAAAAGCAAAAATATAAAACTAATAATTGAATCAAAAGTGTCCCTTTTTATAAATACATAAAAGGTAAATATCCCCAAAGAAGGTTTAGACATATTAATATATTCTCTATGCCTGTAGCGGTTACCAATTATCGCCAGAACGCTTTTCTCGGTCGAGCCTGTGAAGGATACAATAAGATATCTCCTCGGTTAGACGTTGACATCCTTGGTGGCTAGATTAGCTCTCTAAAGGAAAGTTTAAACGATTTATTCTTTTCCAACATGAATTAGTGCACTATCCTCTCAGCAATACACATCGCATCATAACACTTGTACTGTAACATGTACGTAGCTACAAGAATCATTTGGCTAAATTGTCGGTTCAAAATTAGATGAAGATAATTATATAAGTGGAGACTTTTAAATTACTATTTTGAAGTATATTGTAACAACCATGTATAAATAGTCGATAGTCTTTCAGAAGTAAAAATAAAAATTAAATAATGACGATTATCTTACGGGCCATGTTGCTGGTCAAGCTTCAACAAGCTTTTAACCCTCCTAAACCAAATTAGATCATCCTGTATAACATTAAGGAGCGACCTTTATCACACCTACTGATAGGTGATAAAGGTCAATAAAAATCAGTGGATGGCTAATAGGTTACAGTGAGAATTGTAGATTTGTGTGTTTACTAACGGTTAGATTAGTTGACCGATAAATCTTTTTTTTCTGAGACTGTTGATTGAGTTATTTTTCTATGGATGAGACTTCGCTGTCCGTCTGTCATATCATATCTCATGAGGCTGTGGCTACACCAAATATGGACATACACTTAAATACTGACTTATTATTGGCTATCATATTGTAACAAATATTCCTACTTGTTATGTTCCACCGTAAATAATGATGTATAAATACGTGTCAATTTTGTTAATAAATTACACCCTGACGATCCTATTACGGTGGCGAACCTTCCCTTCGAAAACCCCTCGACTCAACGGAGTCCTGGGTTTTCCATAGGAACATATAACCGCACCCGCCGGCGAGTGCGACGTAGTAGGAACAGTAGACAGTTTACCAGGTACCAGAATGTACCAGGGCGCTTCACGCCACCGATAGGTTCTCAGTAGGTCCTTCTGGCACAATAGTGTCGGCCCTTATGGCATTGAGCGTTTGCTACCGCTCGCGAGTTTGCATCGCTCGCTTGATCAAAGGCAAAGCCCATGGCCGAGGTTCGTCCCAACTGGGAGCCCAAAAAAAAAAGTTAATAAATCATTCCATCTGAACAAATGGAGTATCGTTCAAGTGCCTCTCACGTCAAAAACCTCTTAAACAGTTGAAATTTTCACAATTGATATATTTCTGTTGCCACCATAACAACAAATAGTAAAACAAACAGAATAAAATAATTTTAATTTTTATAGATAATACAGGACCCTACGCGAGCGATTCCCACTCGCACTTGACCGGTTTTATTTTTGTAAATGTGACAACAAATATGTTTACGCTTAGCATGAGCCCTATTTTTTTAAAAGCGCGACCCACGCAAAACAGATGAATCGTATGATCTTGGTTCGATATAAACAGATTTTCATTTGTCATAATCAATGAGTCAAACGATTTTGTCTGGATCGTTCAATCAAGTTTAAAAATCGTATACAAAATATTAGTAACAAATTAACTGTCGATTATAATTAATTTGTAAATCGTAACTCGAATAAACATCAAATATTCAAATAAACATTAAACAAATATTAAGACGATTATTTATAGAGATTCAACCCTTTCACCAAACGTTACATCAAAACAATAGTAATGGGTATGAGTTCATAATCCCGAACGCAAATAGATCCAAAGCGATTCACTTAGAAAATAATGCCCATTAACTTTAAAAGTGAATACGAAAATAAACCATATTAACAGACACATAAGGATCATGTTACAAACATAAGGCTTCAGTGAATATTGAAATGGATTCGTAATATGACCGACTGGGCACAACCCTACACAGGGTTGCCAAGTTACAGAAAATTGCCTCCGAAATGTGTGACGAAAACGGCGAGAATAAAATTGAAATAGATTAAATGAATTTGTACCTTATTCCTAGGTAGTTAAATGGAAATTTCAAATAGAATGTTTGGTAAGTTATAATAACATTGCCGTGATGCAAAACGAAATTTGATATGTTGGATTTAACTGTCTGGTTTCGTATTTCTAGACAGCGTTTTTGATTGCTTCGCAGTAGTGAATTGCTCGTACTTTCTTTTATATTGTACTAATATGTAAAAATATTGGAATGCTTACACGCTTTCTATTAATTAGCTATAACTAATTCCGTGTCTATAAAATTTAAACAATCCTTGTGACAATTGATTTGCTACGGGGCAGGGTTGTGTGGTGTTCTGTTAATATAAAAAAATAACTAAACTGACCCCCATATTCTCAAACTCGACTCAACCTTACTCCACCTCATTGGTATGATTAGTCGTCACTAGCTTCCTTGACTTAAGGAGATTCCTCATTGGAGGTGAGTATCGAACTGTCAAATATAAGGTTGGTCGAGAGGTACCTTGAGGCGGCCTCGAAAGTGGTTATAAATCAGTTTCTTGCCTCTTTTCGCCTAGCTGTCTATTTCATTTGTCTATTTTTTACTCTATTCTTTTCTATTTATTAATTTTTGTGCTTTGGAATGTTATTATAACCTGTGTCATTCCTCGTTGCTCAAGCTACCAATTAAGAATATCGTTTTCAAGGAAAGTTCGAGGACTTCCTTGAGGCGCCCTCGAATGAGTTTGAGTGAAGGACGCTCATAAAAATACGGATGTTAGTTTTTTTTTATTTTACTACTTTATTTTTTACAACCTCACTACTGGGGAAAAGTGTACTACTTTTTTTTACGAAAATAATTTGTAACCGTGGCCTCTGGCACCTTTTTTAAGTCCCTTCAAATTTGTAATACAATATATACTTTTATAATAAAAATAAAACAAACAAAACATAGCTGCCTAACGTAATTGAATTCAAAATTAGAACCTCCATATTATCGACCTCATAAATCTCAATAATGGCCTACGTCTATCAAATTAGGGATGCGTTTAAATTCCGCGACCAGTCCACTGCTAGGTTTTGATGGATGGCGCATTAACCACGCCGGGACAGCCCTACCGCATCAAACGATCACCGACGCTCATTAGGCAACAAAAAACAACCGTCGGGTTGGTACCGTTTCGGTATTCGAAATGGAGTTATTGCTGGCCACACGCTGGCCGCTAACACATGTGAGATTCGATATTTAAATAATGTACAATTTTTAAATTATCGCATAAAAAGCACAACGCTTTTAGTTTCGACGTGTGAAACGTTGAACGTATGCGGTACGCTATAAGTAATCATTATCGTTAAAATTAAAAGTACAAGGCACAATTTTATGATTTAAAAAAATGTTTAAAATTATTATCAAAGACTAATATTTTCTGTGGTCTTTTATTATTGTACAAGTAAAAATAAGTAATTGACGAAGTTGTAAAACGTAAGTTTATTTAATTTGAATTAAATTTAAAGTAAAAATTACAAAAACGAATTTCGTATTTAAGGCTACTCCTACTATATCTATTATTGCATAATCCTCTTCAGTGACATAAAGATGATAATTCCAAAATTATTAAAAGAAAATTAAAATCATATCTACATGTATCTAATAAAAACATCCGATCCGGGACTAACCCGACCCTCGCACGTCTATTAACCAAACATAATTAATTTAAATTATTGTCGACGACGAAAAAAACATGGCAACATTTTAATTTTTCGAAGTCATCCTGTTTTTTTTTCGAATCCATAAATTCATTTTGATTTAGACTCTATTATTTTAGTGGCTGAATTGGGTCTTTTATTGTCTCAAATACCTTTTTAAATCTTTGATTTGTTGTTTTTTAGATCAAACGCTATGGGGAGTGTGTTTATGGTCGCGTATTAAGAAATATTGTTTTAATAGAGCACACATGACTATTAAGAGGTTTATAAAAGTTACATTCTAATTTAGTAGACAGCATTGTGTCTATGGAATTTATTTACGACTTTTTTTAAAAAATGGTAATGATATTTACTGTTACTTTTAGTCATAATAGTAGATCTATTTCAGGCTCAAAAGACTGACAGTGTTCACATTCTTATTGGTATGGTTTTTCTGGCTCAGATGATGATGACAAACATCTAAGTATTTTGTACATTTATATAGTAACTTTCTAGTCATATTAGTTTAATTTACAATTGTTTGGAACGAATTTGAAGGAGATTGAGGTTATAGAGACTATTGTCTATAAGCCTCTATTTCTCCTTAAACTCTTTATAGGCATTTGGAAATTATAATTTACAAGATATTTTTATTTATCTATAACCATTTTTGTAACTTATAACCTTAAAATGTAAAAATTAATTACACACACCAAATTCCGGCGCGTTGGTTTGTGTAGAACCTTCGCTTCGTATTTTGAGGTTGTATTTGGAATTTTATAAATAAATTTCTCCAGAACTAGACATTTTCACTGAAAAAGAACAATCACATCCGACACCTATTATTTAGTTCTTTCCTTTGACGTAATTGTATTTCAAATCGCAACTAAATTATATCCGGCCTAGTTCACATACATACATACATACCATCACGCCGTTTTCCCGTAGAAGTAGGCAGAGACTACGGATTTCCATTTACGATCCTTACAGACTTCCCTAGCTTCTTCCACACTCATCACTCTCGTCATACACGGTCGTCGATTACGAGTACTCCTGACATCTCCCTTTTTAATATGTATCTCCTCCGAGGCCTCTTAAGCGAAGGCGTGACGAGACCACTATTGGTTTGGTCGCCATTTAGTGGCATTTCTATTTTGAGCTCCTCCGTGCTTCGGAAGGTATGTTAAGCCGTTGGTCCCGGTTGTGTTATCGATTAGATAGCATGCGTGAGGCTGTGTCAGATGCCTTCGGGCAGCCTGAAAAATTCTGGCAGTGTTGGCCACTAACACACCTCGGGTCATGTTCCTGTTGGTCTGGTTTCCCTGTAAAAAAGTAGCTCCATTGTAATAACCAGTTCCGCCAAATCTAGGACCATGAATTACAGCGTACCCTTGGCTCCGAAGCGTAAGCTAGGAATACATGCTAAGATGATGATGATCTCCTCCGAGGCCGTCCCTTACCTGGTTCACAGTCGAAGGATAAGCTATAGTCTTGTAGTAATTATAACATTGCCCGGTCAGCCAAGCGTGACTTATCACATTAAGGCCCTTTGCTGACATTTAAAAAATGCTATAAAAGTCCTTAGCACTGGCATTTATGGCGCCTCGCTGGCACTGCCGCGTTTGAACGGGTTAATAAATATGTTAATACTAAAGTGAGTAAAAATGTTATACTAGCTCTTCCTCCGGCGACGCTCGCGGAAAAATAATAACATTTTCTTTTATACTTTAATCGTTTACGAGGGTTGAAATTTGACAATAATGAAGGTTGACTTTGGGTCTTCTACAAATTTTATGAAAATCGGCCTAGCAATTTGATCGTGAAAGCTTAATAGGAGTTGTGGATACAAAGTGGCAAAGCATTTAGTATTACTGCTTTAAACATGAAATTAACACATAGATTAATAATTGGTCTCGCGCGCTCGACTAGATACCGCGCTGTGAAGAAAAATCAGTTTCCAGAATGCGGCCGCTTATTAGGAAAGTGTGTGTAAAACAATGTGCAAAGACGCACACTAGCGTCGATTCCGGTGTTGCCAGCTACTTGACTGGTGCCCGACCAATGGGAAAATTATTAATTGCTGTGGTCTTGTTACATATTATAAAAAGTAGCTCAGAAAATCCTTTAAAATGAAATTAAAATAAAACTGGCCAAGTGTGAGTCGGCTCGCATGTAGACGGTTCTGTACTATTTTTTATTTTTCTCCATTTGGACCTCCTAAACAAATTTAAAATTATCTCATAGGTTTTCCTGTAATTAATGAATCGAAATTCTGGAATCGATAGTTTAGGAGATAAGGTAGGGGAAATGGTTAGTTTTTGTCTACTTTATTTTATAATTCTAATATAAATTCCTAAAATTGCATAAAAACTTTCTTTTGATTTATTATTACACAGTAGGTACAGTATATGTTAAACGTTACTTTAATTTTCTATTTAGCTTGGAGCTAATTGATTACTGACCTCTTTTTAGTTGTAACCCGGGTTTAAATACAGATAAATAAATAGACATACACATCCTATTAATATTATAAACGCGAAAGTTTGTAAGTATGGATGGATGTTTGTTACTCTTTCACAACTAAACCGCTGAATTGATTTTCATGAAATTTGGTACGGATATAGTTCAAGACCCGGAGTCAAACATAGACTATCTTTTGACGCAGGCGGAGCTACGGTAAACATCTTGTACATACGAGTAGATATTATCATGGTGTAAAATAGGAGCCCAAAAATGAAAAAAGCGGGAATAGGTAATAACTTGATTTATTCGTAAGGCGGTTGGAGACGAACAGACAGTAGCGGGGAAGCCGCGTACCTTATATTGGCTTAATTTATATTAGTGACATCTATGGTTTGTCTTATGAACTACATCCATACAATTCAAATATCATTAGATAAATTAATTTTCTCAAATAGAACAAGACATCTTAGTTCAGCTAATTGTTACTAGATGGCGCTGTGTTTAACACATGGCCTTTTTCCATACAGTAGTGTTGCCGGAAAATACATTACACATCGAATAATAATCGATTCTTTGATAGTTGAAAATATAATCTAAGGTATCCATAGTGACAATATATCGATAGTATCGATATTGATACAATCGATAATATATTTCTGTATTTTTTTTCTGTATGAGTTGAATGACGATGATTTGTGTTATGCCCGCTGTACATCCCGCCGCAGAGTTCCGGTATATCTGTATAGTATCGGTGCCTTAAATGCTTGGTATTGTTGTTAATCCATTAATCGATTATTTTTCATAAATTCTCAAAAATCAATACTACAGATTAGATTAAATCGATACCACAGATACATAATCGATTAATAAACATTGATATAAACGATTACCTATGTTGATTAAATCGATATAAATTATATCAACCCATTTCAATAATCGACTAATTGTTTGATATTGCAGTTAATAATCGATTAATTGTCAAAAATCGATTAAATTTATTATATAAATACTTTCTATATCCTAGATTATTAAAAAAAAACCAAATTCGATTAATCGATTATCCGGCAACAATACCCTTCGGGGTACCAACTACCGAAAGGCAATATTTAGAATGTTGATGGGCGTAAAGTGGAAATGGAATCAAAATAGTGATAGGTTGCTAGTCGCCTACTGATAGGTATGGTTCTTCGATTTTCGCCCACTTCCTCGGCCGGCTTATATGGTCTGCGCGGGAAGAGAAGCAGCTAGTACATTCCACGTATTTACTTTTCTCCCAGATCAGCATTAAAGAAATAAGATGTTAAAGACAGACAAAATTGACAGAAAAAGTCAAAATTACAACATCCCTCTTTTGGAGTTAAAAAACAAAATATCTAAATAATAAAAATCGAAACCTCGGGAAATTTGGGACTATTTAATACACGGCAACATTGAGCACCGAGCGGTACTTCGCGCCATATTTTAGGGTTATATTATTTTCGTGAGTAATTTATGTCCATATTTCGAAATTATACAATACTTATTGATGATATGTAATACCAGTATCTTCCTTATTTCTTTTAGTAGTATTCTTACACAGTTTGACTACGCAAACTGCACATTTTGCGTCTACTTTTACATTAAATTTTATATTTATCTAGACATCCAACTCACTCATCGGTCGCGGCATGACTGACGCGGGTATGCCGCAACCATGCCGAATTCGGCATGGTTTTAGTTGCGAATTTTTGTAGTATGCCGACGGTATCTAGTCGTAGCGCCGCGGAGACCAATTATTAATCTAAGAATTAACACTTCTCACACTTTGTTTCTATAAATTATTTATTAATTCATTCGTATTTGATTCAACGTCACACATTTTTTATTGGCTAGAATTTTAGTCAATAATATGGTTTTAGAATAAGATTCTCCTAAATATTTTCAGAATAAAAGTTTAAAAAATGGATATAGTTTAAATTAGCGTCAATTTATTGACTGTTGAATCTTGAAACTAAAACACAAATACTCTTTTTCCCGTTTATGTCTTAATGTCTATGCTTGAATACTAAATACGCGACTGGCGGGACGCCCATAGAAATAAGAATCGGTAGAAGTGCCGTAGCGTATGAAAAAGTTAACTGGCCAGCTAATGACATTTCTATATGTTCTTATTTCTGTGGGCGTCCCGCCAGTCGCGCGGGATTTGCGTCAGTTCGACCGGTCCATAATGCTTCATCTTACACCGCAATAACGTATAAAAAAAACTTTCTTCGGAACATTGGTGATTTATCTTTGATATACAGAACCACACAGACGCTGTTCAATGCCTAATGCATCTGCTACGAATACATTTGACACATCCAAAGAACACAGCCATCATCGAACCCTAATTATAACGATTCCCTTTACCCCAACACATTTCACCGGGCGCCTTAATAAAGCAGAGCTTTAATTTTCTATACTTCAACGGGAATGGAATACAAATCACACAAATAAACAATGAAATAAAATCACAAGAACCACTCATCAGGCACTTATTCGTTCACAATGTTACGCACACATTCAATTAATCAATTGTAACTCTTATTACGACGGGATAAAGCTGTAAATAGATTGTGTATTGCTTTGTCAGCGGCAAATGTTATTTGGACCACTAAGCACTCATTCCGGTTAGTGATGTGGCTAATACGATGATCGTTATCGATGTTTGTGTTATCGTTATTTCTATTAGTGGATTTTCTTGGCCTTCGTCTGTGGCGTTATTGATTTAATTGGTGTGATTTTATCAAATCGTCTATGTTACAAGGACACACTAGAAAAATAAAATGGTAATAAAAAATTTTTAATTGAATTTTCAGATTTTCAATTAAATAATCTTTATTTCTTACTAAACTAAAATTTAAAGCGAATGCCTTCTATTTTGTGAAAATATAAAATAGCGTGCTCTTCTGCTATTTTTTAGTTGGACAGCAGTAAAAGTCATATTTTGATTTCTCTGGACGACCAAATATTACGACCCTACGTTACAACTATAGAACAGAACAGTACAATCATATCACAATTATAAACAAACCTTTGTTAATGCTCATGTTAGCAGTGGTGCATTAAAGTTCTTTAACTTTATTTGATGTAGGTATAAGCGATTTAATGTTTATTGTCTAAGTCAAAAGCTAATAAAAACAAATACAAGTCAATATTTTCTAACAAACAAGTATTGAATCATCGACAAAGCGATCACACCGTGACAGCCCTATCAATTTCGAAAATACACCTCCCCTTCACTTCGGAATCTCGTAAACCATATTCAGCGTATTCTGCTTCGCAAGACGAGACAAACTTATCCGGTTACGACGTGTCAGAGAGGGACAAAAACAAAACAGGATGATGTACGCTTTTATGAACACTATAATGGGTTAAATTGGTCCTTTAATAAGCATCGGCTGATGTCATAAAGCGTTCGAATAAAACTGTCAGCCTGAGACGATTGTTTACGAGGAATGTTTATTTTGAATTGTAAAACGACCATTTTAACCTGAACCGGTGATATTAAACGATTTATTATTTTGTACTTATAAGTTTAGTTTATTTGTTTTGTAGAATTATTGCCTATGTTCGACGTGATTTCTCATCGAAGATGAAATAATGTAGT
This sequence comes from Euzophera pinguis, assembly GCA_947363495.1. Classification (NCBI taxonomy): domain Eukaryota; kingdom Metazoa; phylum Arthropoda; class Insecta; order Lepidoptera; family Pyralidae; genus Euzophera; species Euzophera pinguis. The sequence goes on along the minus strand of OX376174.1, from coordinate 11,350,917 downwards.
TATATGAATTGTCACGTTTGATATGTTCTGTTGATTGAGTTTTTAATATTAATCCTTTCGAATAAGCTATATAAGAGCTATTAGGAGGTATATAATGTATTCACTTAAAAAAAACCATTATACTTAGCATAAATAAAATTATTATTTAAGCATCCACACTCATAAGCTCTCTTTTATATAGAGTCGCAAGCTAGTCTTCGTATACCTATAGAGCTAAATTACTTTCATATTTATTATTGCAGCAAGAGATAAACAAAAGAAAAATAGCTATACTAGATATTATTAGTGAGATTCAAACACAAAAACGTGTATAAAATACTTCATTTTAACCTCATAATGCGTACGTGACAATTATGGTTATGCAGAAAACCTTATGCTGTAATAGTCAGTCTATCACGTGGACCTACTTATAATAATAATAAAAAAAATACTACTTTGTGCACTAATATAGTTCTTTACTCACTCAGAAACACATATTGCATACTATGATAAATTATTACTTATCAAACCAATGCACGAAAATCTCTTCTCCAAAACTCCCAATTTAGATTTACAAATTCAGTTCCCTGAAGCAATCAGTAATAACAGGGAAAGAAAAGCCCATTAATATCCTCTAATCTTTCACCCCTCGCTCCCGTCGACAGTCAGCCGCTTGAAATCTGTCCGTATCGGCAGCCCTAGTAATTACCGCCGATGAGTGCGCAAATGACAAATAGATTTATCGATACATTTTTCGAGTGACAATGTCGAATTCGGAACATCAATATTTTTATTTTTAATTGATGTTGACGTTCGAAGTTCGAAATGTTTATATTTACTAGAACTTTACAATTTAATTAATTGATCAAGAGTTTGTCGTTGAATCAGAAATATTTAAAGGTGTGTCTATTCAAAAAAATATTTTTCCTGTTTTGTCTTACTTGGGATATTATAATATTTAGCTGTTAATACTTGTATGAAAAATGTAAATCTTTGTACAAATGCAATCTTCAATAATTATTATTAAATTTATTTTATTTGAATGTTAGAAAAAGTCTCCGGCTATAATATGCGCAGTCCGCGCTTTACATCATGGCAGTGAAGTTGATAAATCAATCAATACAATCTAAAAAATATATTTTAAGAACAAATTTAACATTTAAAATCTCGAATGAATTATCTTTGGAAATCGTTTAAACATCACTTCGTAGACACTTTTGTTCTCGAATACATCTAAGATATCCATAAAGCGCCGAATAGGCAACAGTTTATAGAAAGGAGCGGTCCATTTCTCGCCAATTATACCTTGTGTCAAATGCAGCCGGTACTAACCCGTCTAACTAAATTAAACAAACGAAAATAATCTCTATTCCAAATGCAAGAAAGTCTAATTTAGCTGCGGTCGGGCGTCGACAGAAATGGAAATGAAATAGACCAAGCTATAAAAGTGATGTCAATAGATTGTGAGCTCTAAATCGAGTGCATTGAGTCGTGAATAGTGTGTATTTTAGATCAAAGTGTTGTGTTCATGTCGCTATATGACGTACGCCACAATAATACGGCGATGTTCGAAAATGGCAATTAAGGTGAAGTCTCTTTATATTTGTGGGAATGAAAATCTAAATGCCATGTTTTCTTATGTTTTCGCGATTGTTACAAATTAAATTAAACGATTAAAAAGGTATTAAAATTAAATATCTAAATGCAATTTTATGATTTAATTTCAAACTTTGTAAATTCAATTATTCAGTTACAGCATCTATAACTTCGAGTTAATTTTTGTTAGGAATATTTTCAACATTCCAATTAATTTGTTTCAGATTGGTCATTAACACGAAAAAAATTAAAATTCGTTTTTTTTTTTAAATGTCATTTGACCGTTAATCTAAGAAAAGATACTGGAATTACTAGTGCGGAAACATTGAAATCATGTTTTCTCAAATGGACGTTCTAGGCCTTAACTAAGCGGCTACCGTGGAGTTAGATTTACAGAGAACATTTAACGCTGTTATGGAGTGAGCAATTTGGTTCATAGGAAGACTGTTCCGACCATCATCTATGGTTGGGAAGAAAATATTGCAAACTGGAAACGATTTTCATTCGACAAATATGTATGACATATTATATCGAAAGAAATCGTTTGATATCGTACGAAAATTAATTAAAAACCATATTACCAAAAAATTATTCGACTCGCCAATTTTGCGTGGATCACGCTTTCAAAAATAGCACTCCTTCACTTATACTGACCATTTGCTTAGATTGACGCGGATTTTGGCTGTGTTGCTCTTATTATTCATTCATGTCGAGTGGATTAGTTATTCGACCATGTACACCCTGGTGTCCGAGTTTTTTGGGATCAGCCTTTCGTCCTCTGAGTTTCTTTAACGAACTCCTCTATGAACGTCTATTAGGTGGTATGTTTCCACAGATGATAGTAACATATATTTAGAAAAATTATAAAATATACAAAAAAATAATAATTTACAGAGATGTACTGTGGCTCAAATATATTAAAAAAGAGTGTAATGGGTATGGCACCCAAGATATATAATAAGCTACCAAATGTGATAAAAATGCAGTGTCTTATGAAATTCAAAGAACCATTATTTTCAATTTTAGTTGATAAAAGTTACTATTCTGTTAATTACTTCTTGCATGATAATTCTAATACTACATTTTAATAAAGTTTTGTAAGCTGTACTTACAAACATGTTTTGTAACATAGGTATGTTTTCACAAATAAATGATTTGATTGATTTAATTAGAATTTAAGATGGTTCATTTATTCATAGTGTTTCACGAGCCCTCCTTTCGTCATCTAGTACATTATAACTCTTTAATTCTGTGTATATACTGTCCACCGAGAAAAACATTATATTTAAAAAAAAACTAGTCTACTTTTGAATTCAGATATAATGAAAAAAAAAAGCAAACGCCGATTTAAATAAATAAAAAAGTAAAAACGCACCATAGCCACAATTAATAACTATACACCTTTGTATTTCGAACAGTATAATTCTGTACATTAGCCTTAATACCGCTCACAAAGGTTAATTAGACGACCCTTCCTTAGTTACCCTCCTGTTAGGGCTGTCACTTACACTGTACTTATTAAATGTTTTTAACCTATATGGGTTTCATTACGTCAGCAATCAGTTGTAGACTGTTTTTCTTGTTAACCTTTTTTCTGCTGTATTCAAGTTGGTTTGGTTTTAGAGACCACTCTAGAGGATGACGTAATATTAATTCCATTGGTCAAATATATTATAAGAAAAGTATTTATTGGTTCATTTCAATTTGCCGGCTTCTTTCAGTAATTGGGATGAAGATAACTTGAAGATACAAATGGGAAAATCGCTCGCTCAAAGAAGGCTATTTTTGGTCTGATATTTCAACAGACATTTAAAGCAAGTGTTTTATACATTTATAATTCAATTAATGACCAAATTAAATATAATTAAATATGAAAGTCTTAAAGTAAGCGTAGGAGATTTAAATAAATATTATTAAAATGTGATAGCCCTAGTATTTTGTGGCTCTAACGAGCAATGGCCGATTGATTAAAGCATGTTATTGTTTCTTTATTTTACGTAAATTTTGATACAGGTGGAGATAAAGCCGATCGATTTTGATAAAATTTGTATAAATTATATTGAACAGTAGTGAGCATGGAAACATACAAATGGGTTGCAATAAATTCATAGTCATCTAAGTATTCAAGAGTTGATAGTTAAACTGCGCACAGACAGACATGATGAAATTATAAGGGTTTCTTACTAAGAACAAAGTAGAGAAGATACCTGCTTGATTTGCCTTTGAATGGATTACACACAATAATTATTGATAACTAGCTGTGCCCGCGACTTCGTCCGCGTGGAATAGTTATTTTGGGAATCATGGGCGAGCGCTCATCATGCGGCTAAGATGAGATGTTTATTGAAATAAGGTGATGTCAAAGACAATTTTGTTCACAGTTAAATACTCTTAATCAATAACACATTTATTTGGATAAAGATTAATATTATTATGTTGATACAACTCTGACATATAATTTGTAATAATGCATTAATTTCGACCAAATTTGATTATCATAAAAACGGTTATTGTGAGTTAATCTTAAAAGATAGACATATACTGTCGCGGACATTTTTTTAGATAATTTAAAGAGGAATAAATCTTTCATACGTATTTTTTGGGTATCTCGAACGGTTTTCGTAGCGCACGCAACGGAAGCCCTCAAAGATGAATAATTTTCCCCGTTTTTTCCACATTTTCGGCTGTTTTTTCGCTCCTATTAGTCGCAACGTGATGTTATATAGCCTAAAGCCTTCCTCGATAAATGATCTATCCAACACAAAAGGAATTTTTCAATTCGAACCAGTAGTTCCTGAGATTAGCGCGTTCAAACAAACAAACAAACTCTTCAGCTTTATAATATTAGTATAGATAGTAGAATAGTTTTGGTTTTCACATGTGTATGTATTCCCACAGTAAGAAAAAGAATTAATACTAGTCAAGTTATGTTTACAAATAAACAGAAAATGATACCTAACATCGCTGAATTAAAAATAATTGTTCCGTCATTCATTACTAAATCTATGCATAATAACAGAAAATACTTAAATAATTCGGTGAAATTCAAAATTAGAATGTATTTTCTTCACTTTTCTGTTCTATTTTTAAAGTGGCATATAGATTTTCTGTGAACGTGTTCTACGCAACAAAATGCCGCCTTTACTTAAACAGAGACGCCCAGTATTGGTAACCTGATGCCAGGAAGACGACAATTAGTGTTCAACTCCAGACACGCGACACGACACGAGTGAGCCGTCTTAGAAAAAAAACCTTTACAACTAAATATGGTGGCGCGTATCCGCTTGAAGACATAATTGGTTTTCCTTATAAATGATAGCGGGTTTATTTAAATTAATTTACTAGCAAGTTGTTTCGGCTATGTATTTATTCTTTGTAATTTATTGTACCAAAAAATGGCATTAAAAATGTTGTAGTACTTTGACAATTAGCGGACGCATGTTTTTCATTGTATGTGATTAAATTATTTTTATTCACGTCGAAATTCGTGTCGTGGCCTCGACCTAGGTAGGTCGAGGCCACGATATAAGTAAATATAAGTTATTTTAGTAAGTAGCCAAGTTCATCTTAAATTCAATTGAAATTATGTATTTAGTACTGTGGCGAAACATTTCAAGCTAACCAGCAACGCACTAGCTAGAGGGCTGTTGGCATCATGTCAAACAATTCCTCCGAGCATAGCCCATTATACAAGCGGTAGAACACGCATAAGGAAGCGAAGTCTCTGCTGAGACTCAATACCGCTTGTAATCACGGGATCTTCGGCAATTCTGACAGCGCGTCTCTGTATTGAGTCAAACGGCTTAAGCTGGCATTCAGGTGCTCCTGCCCACAGATGACAACAGTATTTCATATGTGGCCGCACTTGCGCCTTATACTAGTGTCATTTTAATGAATTACGTTCTAAAAAAAAATGGTATGTCTATGATGACCACTCTCCCGTTTAATTAAATAAAAATTGGTATTTTTTGAGTTTTTACGAACCAAACCACGTATTCAAGAAAAACTTAATATTAAATGAGTTATGTTCCATGTTACATAAATACTGTTGATGAAAGTCTAATTCGATGAATAAATCATTTCATCGAATTAGACACGAGCTTATTCGAACAAATTCCTTTAGATCTAAACAAAATTCGATGAACTGTAATCGCGGTGGCGACACGACTGGTGCGTCGGGAGATTGTGAAAAATGACTTTTCAGGAATTCCTCGCTACCATCGCTTCTTTATTTGACGTGCGTAATTTGTGGGACAAGCGATAGGTGAAAGCGGGATGAAAGCTAACAAAATTCCCGGTTTATCTGGTTCATGATTATGCTTACATGAAACATTTTTAATAATTATTTTTTTGTGATTGTGAATACTAAGCTTGGAATTTTTAATTAATTGAAAGTAATTGAAGACTGCATTGAAGATATAATATATTCAAAGACATGTAATTCATACAAATACAAAGTTTATATTTAACTCAAAATGAAAAACAAGTAGTAGTAGTGAAGAGTATATTTGTGTATTATTACCTAAAGCCCCCATCATAAGAAGCTGTAAATTATGTAAACAAATGTTCAGGGGTTCGCAATATTTGAATGAAAGGAAACATAGTATTTTTGTGACATATTTTAATGTTTAGAGAGAATTTAAATTTAAGAATGGTTTTAGATGATTCAGTTGACCGCCGCGACCACCCGCGTATATTGCTTAATTGATTAGCTATATTATTTTTCTTTCATTCATTCATTTCAAAAGTGAAAAGATCACCAAATCAAAATGACGGACCAAATGTGTACATTCACAAAGCCAGACTCGTTCCTGTAATTGAGCGACAGCGCTTTATATATATATCGTCAAAATATGACCAGACTAATTAGAATTGGTCGTTAGTTTCATATTACCCGTATAGTAATTCAAGTAAATTGTATTTGGTTAACTCATAATATTGTCGCTAGATAACCACCAACTAGAACCTACCTCAGTAGAAATAAGTTTGTTACTAAATTTATAGCTTCTCGTGACGGCGACTTTAGTTCGTTAGGTATATCACTTTGCACGCAGAACATGACCCACTGTAAAATCGGTCTAGAATGGCGTATGTACTCGTACTATTGGTTATAGTACATTACGCTACATTATGCTTTTGAAGCTCGCTGGGTGCGAACAGTTTTAAATTGGTTCCATGAAGAAGGCCTATTTCAACAGTGGCGAATTATCAATATCAGCCTGGCCACGGAGGAATTCGCCACGGCGATATTCGTCGCGATGCCACCGGCCACTAAAAGAAATACATGTAGATATGTATTTCTTTCGCATTTGATTCGTGAGACACACAATTTGTACAAAAATTTTACTTAATCTAGAAACAATGTACAAAATGAGCAGTTATATGATTCTGAAGAAGATCACTTAACAAATCATCGCCATTTAAAAGTTTACCGCTTATGAATTGGACCACAAAGTGATCGGTGGCCGAACATTCTATCAACAGTTTATTTGACAGCCGTCCGCTAATACTCCACTTTCCGCGTAATATTAAACCGGTATTCGATGAAACGACTTGTCGGGGATTTGTTTGGTTTTCTAATGACATCTCTATTTAGTTCATTATTTATTTTTATTATATATTTTTTTGGATGCGACGACCGTAACATGTTTAGCCGTTGATAGATTCTACGTGTTTTATGATATGATCTCCATTGCCGATTTTGTTTAAGTTATAATTATTATAAACTAGCTATTTTCCGCAGCTCCACCTGCGTCAAAAAGTGGCCTATGTTTGACCCCGGGTCTTCAATTATATTCATACAAAATTTCATCAAAATCCGTTCAGCGGTTTGGCCGTGAAAGCGTAATAGACAGACAGACTTTCACATTTATAATATTAAGTACTAGCTGTTCCCCGCAGCTCCGCCTGCGTCAAAAAGTAGCCTATGTGTGACCCCGGGTCTTCAACTATATTCATACCAAATTTCATCAAAATCCGTTCAGCGGTTTGGCCGAGAAAGTGTAACAGACAGACTTTCACATTTATAATATTAGTATAGATAGTATGGATTATAATTTGTTCAAAACTTTATTAGCAACAAGTTTCAACTAGTTTACTTCATGCTCTAAGTATTCTCTACCAATCAACCTTTCAAAATTACAAGTCGATAATCTACAGGTGTTGTTTAAACATCAAACGTCATCCATACTAAATATTATAAGTGCGCAAGTCTGTCTGTTACGCGTTCACGGACAAACTGCTAAACGGATTTTGTTGAAAAAGATGAATGAAACTACATTCATATTTATTATTATTCTTCAACTGAAGACCCTGGGTCAAACATAGGCTACTTTTTGACGCAGGCAGAGCTGCAGAAAACAGCAAGTTACAATTAAATAATCGAAATAAGTCCTTAGTATCTTACAAATAATTTCCAGACAAATCAGTTTCAAGCAGTTTTGTCTCGAACTGTACTTCAACAATTCAAACAATTGAAATGCTGACAAATCGCCACCTTTCCGACGTTGCTAAATTTTTTAATGGCCATCGTTATTCTCCCCTAATTGTAATGATGTAATTGATCCCGGGGTCTAAGTGATGGTGGAGTGATAGCACACGTACGGCTTTGTGGAGTGGAGTGAGAGTGTATCATTTCTCTATGGATCGTTTTTGCTTTTTGTAATGTGCGCTGTGGAACACACATTTGCGATTGACGCGCTTTGTTTTTAAATCCATACTAATCTACATCTGCACTAATATTATAAAGAGGAAAGATTTGTATTTTTGTGTGTATGTTTGTAATGAATAAACTCAAAAACTACTGTGCCGATTTCAATAATTCTTTCACCATTGGAAAGCTACATTTACCCTGAGTAACATAGGCTATATACCGCAGGCGGAGCTGCGGGAAACAGCTAGTAATATTATAAATGCGAAAGTCTGTCTTTCTGTCTGCCTGTCGTTACGCTTTCACGGCCAAACCGCTGAACGGATTTGATGAAATTTGGTATGAATATAGTGGAAGACCCGGGGTCAAAGATAGGCTAGTTTTAGACGCAGGCGGAGCTGCGGGAAAAGCTAGTATTAAATATATATGTTTTTTTAGACTTCGGTCCGTAGATAGCGTAGGAATCTAAATAAGTAGTTTCAAGTAGTTATTAAATAGAAGTATGTATGTAAAAACTTTATTGTACAGAATGAACATTGTTACAACAAAATAGAACACAACAAGAGGCGGACTTATCCGTGATAGGGATCTCTTCCAGTCAACCCTAAAACCAAAGGAAAAAAAGAGTACATGGGCATCAAAGAAAAAAAAATGTAGTTGTAAAATGTATGCTCGACTTGGCGAGATTTCATTTTCATTACATTTTATTTCAGTTTTTTATGGAACCCCCCTTAATTTAAATCTCTTTTTAGTCCTAAGTTTTAACAGGCAGAGAATGCCTTAAGGTTATGTTTGACCTGTATGTTGGTATATCACGGGAGTAAGGAATATGACTTAACCGATTATGATAAATAGGATGTCGGAATTTCGACTCTACAAGAAGAAGAATATTGAAATTGTACTTATAAAATATTATAGCACTCATCTTTCGCGGGCTACCTTGACTGATGTCAGAAAGTATTTTTGATAAAAGTGTCACTTCCACTTAATTAAACATCTTTTTTTTTTATAAATATTTTATTTTTTATTTTATTTTATTTATTTATAAGGCACATCAACAATATAAACACAAGCATTCCATTTTACATTTTAAGACTAAATCTGGTGCTTATATCTATTATAGACGTGCACAACATTCAGGTATAAAAGTTATATATAATATTCCATTCAACTGAATTACCAATAAAGTACATCAGAAGATCAACAAACAAAAATTTTGGAATTTGGAATGAATACATTAATACAGACTAAATGAATTAATAAATTATGTTAGTTTTGTAAAATTTTGTTTTAAATAAGTTTGTATCTTTTGTTGGAATTCATCTGTTTATTCTACAAAAGGCCAAAATAAAATTTAAAAAAACATACATTCACATGAAAAACATAACCCTTTTTCAGCCATTCTAGTAGATACATTTTACAACAAATGTTTCACGCTTTATTAACTTACCTTGCAAGCTCAAAATCAAAATAACCTCTATTTTCAGCCATCCTTAACCCTCCAACGATGTCCTCATTATATTAATTAAAATAGTCAACAGGGGCCTCCCCTTTCAGACGAATTCCGACATTTGCAACCCTTCAATGTCATCGTGACATTCTTTTGAGTAATATTCATACGGCAGACAAACGGTTAAGTCTATTTTAATTAAGTTATGAACAAAAATTTACATTTTAGATGTTACCTCAAAAATTTTATGAGAGACAAGAGCGTTGCAAATTAATATAAGCAAATTGTTTACAAGAGAGGTAGGACATTTTGTAAGGAGTAGTTCGTCTGGGGAAGTACTTCCACCCTACAGAAGACCGCAGCCAAATAACACTGTGATGCAGTGTTGTGTTCGTGCTTTTGAGTAGGGTCGCCAGGCTCCAGAGGGGTCGCTGTGCTGATAGCGGACAGGTCTGCAACGCGATCGTGACATCTCTGGTGTTGCAGGCGTTCATAAAAAAAAAAAACGTTTTACTATATCTTTCAAAACGGACCCTGGGCTCCGTAGTAAACAACTGTAGTTTATATTTATCTTTTACTAGCTGTTTCCCGCAGCTCCGCCTGCGTTAAAAAGTAGCCTATGTTTGACCCCGGGTCTTCAACTATATTCATACCAAATTTCATCAAAATCCGTTCAGCGGTTTGGCCGCAAAAGCGTAAGGGACAGACAGACTTTCGCATTTATAATATTAGTATGGATTGGTTATTTTTATATTTATTTTTTTTATTTATCTTTTACCTTTGCCTAAACCTTTCCTGTACGTAATAGATTTAACAAGAAAACTATTCGCAGAAAACGCCAGGATAATGGTGAAATTGTTACTGATATAGGGCGATTATATTTTTTCCTGATATAGGATTATAGGGTGCTAGAATATGTTTTCGTCAAAAATATTATCAGTCTGCCGACTGCCAATGTAATCATATTTTCAGGCCTTGTGCAACTTAATTTAATAATGATAATAAATTTATCTTTATTTTACATAACTCAAGTATTACGAATCGATCCTAAGGGATCTATGAAATTCGGCATTCCTTCTATTTTGAAATTTGTAGTATGCTTATAGTGGAAACAAAAACACCTAAGTCTATAAGAAACTATAATATACGAACAGATACATAGAGTCCAAATAAAACAAGATTTACTTCACGGCACATTTCATTATTATTTATTTATTTAATTATACATAGGCAGCTGCTACAGCTGATGCGCCTATATCAAGCAGTGTCTTGTAATTTCACAAAAAGTCTTTCACTTCAAGTCCATTTCTGCACCAATGTTACTTTAGTTGTTTGCATCCATTTGTTTTAAAAGCGATTTTTAAAGGAGATCGCTGATGGCGCTAAGACCACTTCCCCAGGCAATCTATTTCAGTTGTAAACCACTCGGTTACTGAGAAAGTGGTGTGCAGTATTCGTGTTTGCTATAGTGCGGATTATCTTGCAATCGTGTCCTCTTAATGATTTAATACTCTCCTTCAGGTTGAATATCGACTGAATATCAGGCTGATTGTAAGCGCCCGTGAGTATCTTGTAGGTCTCTATGAGGTCGCCACGGTGGCGTCTCTCCTCTAGGGTAGTGGAAATTACTTCTAATGTTCTTACAGTTGCCTGAATTTTTTAACACAACTTTGTACCCCTTTTTAACAGAGATTCGCGGCAGGCGTCTGAAGACACCCTAACAAAATGTCGGAATGTGCATGCAATAAAATTACCACAGCAACAATTCTATAAGCACTTGCGATATTAACTGATATAGACGTGGCCACATCAAAGCTGGCAACACTTAGCATTGAGTGGTAATGCTTTTAGAAATAGGTGCAAGTATTGGTAGGAATAAATGGATATGATTCATAGCAACCATGTGCTGTTAACACATTGTAGTAGGTAGGTACCTACTATAGATTTTATTTATTTATTGTACACAAAATATATTAAAAAAATATTATAATTACTAAAATGCAGCCAGCGTTCTTGTCACCATGCTTCACGGGCATGATATATTAGAATTTACATTGTTTAATTTTAGTTTTTTTTTTTTTTTTTTAATAGGTTTATTAAATATATACATCTAGATTTTGTATTTACATAGTTACTGTATATTACATTCGTACACTACAAAGTTACATCTAAAGTAGACAAATGCAAGCGACACAACCTTAGATAATATCTTCCCATTGTTTTTACATGTCATGATATTTTTATATTGTTACATAACTATGAAATATTAATTTATTGCCTCTTATATTTTCAAATATATAAAATTCAAGTTTGAGTCATCTTTAATTTCCATTAAATTAGTAGACTAGCTGTTTCCCGCAGCTCCACCTGCGGTATATAGCCTATGTTACTCAGGGTGAATGTAGCTTTCCAATGGTGAAAGAATTTTTGAAATCGGCACATTAGTTTTTGAGTTTATTCATTACAAACATACACACAAAAATAAAAATCTTTCCTCTTTATAATATTAGTGTAGATGTAGATGTTCAATTATTGTGATATGACTTATTATTGTCGTCATTTAGGACACAAAATAATATAGTGTTACAAGTGACTACCTTCTGAAGTACGACTACTTCACAGGGAAACAAGACCAATGCTTAGGTTTAGTGGCAAACACTACCAAATTTTTCATTATGCCTAAAAGCATCTAATACAACCTTACTACTTACTGTCATTTAGTAACTGCTCTTCTGTCCTCTCCATTGTACAATAAAGGTAAACCCCATAAATGTCGCAAAAACAAACTGGCAGGAGTGTCTTATTCCCCGCTACGCGACTTGTTTAATTCTTTAATTAATTTTGTCGTTGATACGAGTATTAATAGACAGTTTTCGGGTGACGCTAAAGATGTCTACGGTGTTCAAAGGGTTAAATAAATAAATACCATTGCACAATGTAACAAAGCACTTTACCGTAGTAAGCTAAGATCTACAAGTTCGATATTCCTCGGCTCTGAAACTACGGACTAAGTGATACAAACGCCCGGATGTAGGCTTCGACGTGGACTGACCAAAGATTTATAGAGCTTCTGGAAGAGACTAGTTTAATTTTGGTTTTCGAATTCGATTTTCAAATACTTGCTTGACTATTTGAAAAGTTGGCTGGAAGAGATAGTGGTGGTAAACTTCATATAAGTAAATGACGTAAAAAATGCTATTTTATAATAAATATTGAAAATATCATTTTAATAAGTCCGCCTTTGCTCTATATCGTTAACAAGTAAGCAAGTACATGTTATTTGGAACCGCCTTACAGCCTCTGACTTAATTGCTTTAACGACCACCAAATAGCAGTGGGACCAACGGCTTAACGAGCCTTCCGAAGTGCGGAATCATCATTATTACCAGACAATCAGGTCATTTGTGTCCAGTTTGGTTAGAACATTGCAGGCTTGAATCACCTGATTGTCTGATAATAAAGATGCATGTTAAGTAGTTGTTCCCGGCTACCATATGATAGTCGTCAAAGGAACCACATCACAGGCCGGGAGGCGGTTCCGAACAACTCTGACACCAGTGTACATGATCTTCACTTCTAGCATCTTTATATCCTGCGACCTTCTATCGCAATATCTGCAACTGTATGCACCGTAGTGCAGTTTTTGGCACTGAACAGTCAAGTGGCACTTGGCACTATACCAAGCGAGTCTATTTAATAAAACGGCACTTTGTTACTTTGATAAAATTGCTTTTGAGATGATTAAACGATTCGGTGTGATGGGCCGGAGCCAGTTGCTTGTTATAAATAAATATTAAAGACCTTTGTGTATGAATATTGTGTATGCCTATAATATAATAAATAGGTATGTTATTGAGTGATTTAGTGGTTCTTTAACCGTTACGGATTAAATTGTCTATTACTCGTCGATATTGATAAAGTATAATCTATTTTTGACTAAGGCTTATATTATTCATATACTATTTAACTTTCATTAAAGGAAATATCGTTAGATGAAATTTAAAAAAGTTATTTATTAGGTAATTAAAACATTTTTTGTTTTTTTCCCCCCATTCCTTGTTGAGAAAAATACCTTCTGAAATCATTTAAAAGCATTTGTCAAATATTTTTTTAAGTTAGCAGATCCAGCTGGTTACGATGTGAGTCGATCTATCAGTCCGTCAACCAATTATTTATTAAATAAAGATAGAGTATTAGTAAGTAATAGTAGAGCAAAACCAAATTCGATCTATCATCTGATTGATGGTGTTGATAAACATTCTAAAACTACTATTGAGGTCGCTTATAAAACACAAATGAAAGAAACCATTGAAAAACACCGTACCAATACCTCAATGAAAACTAGTATGACAACTAACAACTGCCAAACAAAACAATAATTAGCTCATTCACTATGCGCGTGGGCAACTGCCCAGCGCTCTGATTGGTCAGTTAAATCTAGGCCAAAGGCAAGCACGACCCTGATTGGTCAACATCATCACGCCAACAATTTGGCAACATTTCAAACGGGCGTGGTTTGTAAGTAAAAACATATATTTTGAAACAAATGAGGTGTCATAGAGGTTGGCAGATACGACAGTCGAATTGACACTGAATGCAGTGTAATCCATTTTAAAATGTAAATGACGTGAAAGATTTAGTTTCGGGGAGATTTTTTCTTTATTTATTTAACCTAATCTCTATTTAGATTCAGAAAGTTGTGATGAGCAATGGATTTGACCTAAAAACGTTAAATAGCTGTAGCTAGTGGCAGAAAGCCTTAAAACATTTGCTCATCCCTTTCTGTATCCTATCCTACAAACTAAAGGTAAAAATCTACGTACCTATTTTAGTTCTTGTAAAGTTATTATTAGTTAAGATCGCCTATCCATAGATTAAGGGATTTTTCGGTGCGCGCACCTAATATGTTGGGGCACCGTGACTACTCAGAAGGCGGCGGCTGAAAACCAGTGCTAGTCATGCTGCCATGTCTAGCGTAATACTGAGCCGCCACCTATTGAGACGTCTGTCATGCATATATTGTAATTTGTCAATCATTTTTATAAATCATTTCCTGTATATTGATAAACATTTCATTCATAATTTAATTGACATTTTAATCTTCAGAGGAGGATGAACTAACGATAATCAAATTAAAAAGAGGGAAAGTCTATTATTAGATGAGATTATTGTTTACTTGTTTGCACTATTCCTACCAACTGTTTTTTTTTTTGTTAACTTTTTCCATTACATATCGTTTGACTAGAAGAGATATCTTTATGCAATAAGTACGCCGTTGCAATCTATATTTTATAATGTGCTTTTATTTATTTATATTGATACACAAACAAACACCAATTTAACGCATCGGTAAGAGCAGCTTTGGACATCTACCAACCAGATGCTCTAACTGAAGAAGGCAAGAGTTACTATCGCATAGCTAAAGCGTCTGAAATTCTCACTGAATCTAGCAATAGCATAGCAAAAAAATATATATATAACAATATTCAGTTACCACTAATTGGTATCCCATTAGAATTGTAAAGCTGCGTACACACTGTTTCGCACTTTAATTACTGACATTCCCTTGCCCTTATAGCGGCACAAATAAAGGACTGGGATACGGGAGAATCGCATTACTCGTTGCTTTAAATAGCGTGTTTAAAAGATAATCAGTGGCAAGGTGCTAATTAAGCCTAATCGGGCGCAAGTGTGCCCTGAGCTTAAGGGTTAAAGAATGGCAGGCTTAAGCTGATTTTATTGTTAGAAATCTATATTAATTCTTAGAAAAACAAAATGTTGAATAAGTAATAGTTACGAGAACAATTGCCGACAAACTGTTACGCATTTTGGCAGATTGCTAATACTATTTAAGTTTAAGTTAATATTAAAATAAATAAAAATAAAATTGTTACGTATTACGATGTTCTTGAGTTTAACAGCCTTCCTTCTAAGTTAGTTTATTTATTTACCGTGACTTAGATAGATAGATTTGTTTATTTGTTGCTACAGACATAGTATTACATAAAAAAAAAATTAACACAAAAAGATTACATACACTGTATAGCTTACACAATAATGTGATTAAAGGGTAATCTAATGTGCTGCAGCAAGACAAAATGGCCGTAACTCAGCGAATATTCTGCACATAGATGGTACAGAAACACTGATTGTCAGTTATTGCCAAGTCAGTAGGTACGGGCACTAAATAGAGTAAATAAATAAATAGAGGATTAACTGTTCAAAAGTAGGTAGGTGTATGTGCTATGTGCAGGTAGGTATATAAATGGTATCTTATCACGTGCTTTGTACACACTAAAAGGCAAATCGTTACGTATACAAAGAAAACTTATTATTTCCAGCTGACAATCGGTCCACCAAGTTGATTTTGCGTATAAATGCAGAATATTTTTTTTAAATATTGCAAAATGTTGGATTCTCGTAGATACTTAGAGATGTTTTTTCAGCATACAGTATAATTATGTAAAATAGTTTCTTGTTATTTGTAATTTTATTTTATTTTAATCATTGCAAAAAAAAATGAATTCCACTATTTGTAAGTAAAATTAATAATGGTAAAATAATAATAAACGCCATGAAAAAGTGTAACAACCGCAAAAATACGTCAGAACCTAATGCAAAAATTAACCGACTAATTGCAAATTTTATGAAACTTCATAACCCGCCAATCCAACCAGCTGTTTGTCAAGTCCAATATCATCAGGTAAGGCTTCAATTAAAACGGAGATAAGCCAAAATAGCGATGTAGGCGGAGCGCAGATCCAATACCGGCGGACCACCGGCGAGGCATTAGCATAAAAATGCAACGACACGAACTCTAATTGATTGTAACTCTTATGTACAGGTGTGTGCTAAAGTGCTTAGATGTTACATTTAAATTTAATAGGTACTTACAAAAGGATTTATGTCTATATTTTGAGGAGCATGTCTTAAGAGGTGCCCGCGTGAAATTATATACACGGTCACAAATTAATATTCAACGTGGGATTTTTTTTAGATTTGTTATTCAGGACTAGGTTTTTCTAAGTTATCAGACAGTGTGACCTTAAGAGATACCTACAAATATATTTTGTAGGTATATAATAAGTTTGTTTCAAAGTATATTTGTATGCAAAAAATTATTAACACTTGCTTTGTTATTTATTAAAATTCCAGAGGAATAAATACCTATATAAACTTAACAAAATACTTAGTAACTGAAATTTCAGTTACACCCTGTATGCACTTTCTTTTTTTCTTCTATGGCCGATGTTATAGAAATGGAAAATTATCGGTGGTAATAGATTTTTGAGCTAATAGATCCAGGATTCCATTCTTAGCTGATGTCTAAGTAGTTTCTATGAAATAAATTTGCTAGACATGCATGTCTTGTCTCATTGTAAGCTATCTAACATTTTTCAGCTTCATATCTCTAATAGTTTTCGTATTTTCTACATAAATGACTAATTACTCACTTTTCACCATACATTTTAAAACAATCACTATTGTACTTGGCTGTACTCGTGTTAGCTGCAGCTCGGCGGCCGAGACAATTAGACCGGCGCACTCTATGCCCGCGATTTAATTGTCCACTGTTACTCTTACGTTCGTCCGCTTTCTTCGTTTACTCATTTTTAACCGACTTCCAAAAATAATGACATTTCTGCACTTGCTTCTTCATTTACGTGCACATTTAAAACAAAATGGCTATTCAGAGTAAAGGAAAATTATATGAATATTACAGCCATATTGACTCGACAAGAAGAATGGAAGAGATTGATTGTTATTTAGAAATCACAGAAAAATATAACAATTAAGTTATATTTATTCTATACTAACTGTACATTAAACAGTCAACATTTGGGCAGATAGCTTGTATGTAGGTGTACATTAAAAAACCCTTTATTTACTAATAGTTATACAAATGTAAACATACATTAGGCTTTTGTTAAAGTTGAATCTCATTTAAGGACATTTAGGAACATGTTTCGGTAGGTTCAGTACGGTACAGTCATACTAAACCTGTACTAAGAAGATATACCACACCGTCCACACCACATACCAAGCTAACCGACATAGCATATACTCGTATAACGATATATGTTGTTTGTTAACCGCAGCATCAATCAAATGCTTGTGGCCAATCGCGATTATATCATTACTGCCGAATGTGCATAGCTGATTGATGTATGTGTGTTATTTCATATATGTGTATGTAATATTACATAAAATGAAATGAAATGAAATTGTTTATTCTCAATGTAGGATATAAATATCACTTATTGACGTCAATTTACTTATATTAAGTTTACCACCACTTCCAAAGCGCAAGTGGAGAAGAAGCGGCGCCACAAACTCCACTGCAGCATTTTCTTCAAAACGTCAATTTACAAATAAGAAAAACTTTGCTTAATTACCTAGTTAAATGAACGAATTCACATGTTTGTATATTTTACATATATTTTACATCATAATATAAATAATCTAGAAGGCGTAAATATTTATCAAAACCAAACTTTACTATGCCGTCTGCTATCAAGGTCCCGGGATAGATCTCCGGCAATGTCAAAATTTAAAAAACTTGCAACAATTGATAATCCTATTGATATATAAAGCATATACAATAAAATTCTGCTACGGCGTAGCCGACAAGAACGCTCGTAGCATCTTACTTTAATAAGTACAGCCAAAAATAACTGATCTTTTTTGAAAATGTATCAAGCTCAAGCTGTTTATGTACCGCAACTTTTCCAGTCCAAAGATAATTTAAAGTCTGCATAATAGTTCTAGTTCTAGAGTCAAGTAGACAAAATTAACTCTTCATCAATAAATAAATAAATATATGGGAACAAATCATACAGATTGAGTTAGCCTCAAAGTATGTTCGAGTCTTATGTTATGGGGTACTAACATAACAGTAGGTACTATATTTATAACAAACTAGCTGTTTCCCGCAGCTCCACCTGCGGTATATAGCCTATGTTACTCAGGGAGAATGTAGCTTTCCAATGGTGAAAGAATTATTGAAATCGGCACAGTAGTTTTAGAGTTTATTCATTACAAACATACACACAAAAATACAAATCTTTCCTCTTTATAATATTAGTGTAGATGTAGATACATATTTAGAAAAAGATCAAGACCCAGGCTAATCCAGAAAAAGATAATTTTCCATCTTGATCTGATGACTAGGGAACCCGGGACCTTCTAAATAGCGGACAGGAATGTTAATCATTACGCTACAGAGGTCATCATAGTTGACACACATTAATATTTTTAAGTGTAGGTATCATTCTAAATGGCAATCAATTCATCATCATCATCATTATTTCAGCCGCAGTCAGTCCACTGCTGGACATAGACCTCTCCTAATGATTTCCAAAATGATGGGTTGGCAGTAGTCTGCATCCAGCGTTTGCCTGCGACCTTTTTCAGGTCATCTGACCATCTGGTCGGTGGATGTCCAACGCTGCGCTTACCGGTACGCGGTCGCCATTCGAGAACCTTTCTGCCCCATCGGCTATCGGTTCTTCGCGCTATGTGACCCGCCCACTGCCACTTCAAAGAACAAATCCTCTGGGCTATGTCGGTGACTTTTGTTCTCCTACGGATCTCTTCATTTCTGATTCGATCTCGTAGGGAAACACCGAGCATCGCCCTCTTCATAGCTCTCTGGGCGACCTTGAGCTTTCTTAAGAAGTCCATAGTCAAAGTCCACGTTTCGGACCCATATATGTATATGTCATCACTGGTAACACACACTGGTCGAAGACCTTAGTTTTCAATCAATTGCATAAACATAAACTATATAGTATTAATGTGTCGACGATCCGGAATCATTGATTATTATTTACTCAACCAAATGCCGGTATCAGTTTTAATCACATCCAGTGTTACCAGCCTAATTAATATTTGTAATAATTAAACCTCATTGATCAGTTGTGTAGCTTTAATTACGGGTGGTAAGGTTGAAATTTGTATGTATTGGATGGGGTTCTTTGTATTATGAATTGTGCATTTTGGACAATTTCGATGTCGTGGCGTGGAGATAAATATGTCACAAGTACCAACAGCTTTACATTGACATTGGTCGGTGAGGGTTTCCAATTTTAAATGTATTATTATAGTATTGACAAGAGCAACGCAACTTTAGGACTCTCTTTTTTGTGTCGTTTAAAAATTAAGATATCTTCTTATATATATAAAAATCAATTGCTGTTCGTTAGTCTCGCTAAAACTCGAGAACGGCTGGACCGATTTGGCTATTTTTGGTTTTAAATTATTTGTGGAAGTCCAGGGAAGGTTTAAAAGGTGAATATATTCGAAGGCGGTACGAAGTTTGCCGGGTCAGCTAGTTTAAAATAATTTGTTAGGTATAAACATTTTTCTTGGGTATACTTTCGGTTGTCGTACTATATTTATAAAGTGATTGAGATCTGGAGTGCGATTATTTAATAAGTGTGACTCACACGAAATGGTCGTGTCGAATGATTGTTGTTCGATATCGAATATTTTTTATTCGACATATGAGTCGCATTTCAAAACTAGGGCCCAATTAGCAACCGACAGTTAGCCCGATTCTCCTGAATGTGGATGTGTTTAATTCTTTATATTGTTACCATTGACAAAAATACTATAAAAATACCTAGGCACATATAGTTTCAGGCATCAGTACTGTGGTCCAGAACAAAATTACTGAATTACTAGACGTGTTTTCATACAAAATTAGTTTTATTACGAGTTCGTGGTAGCGTACGGAAATTGGTGCGAGATCCGAATTGCACTTAACCGGCTTTTTTAATCAGTACAATTATTACGATTGCACTTTATACTTAATAATTATAAGTACGAAATTCTGTCTGTCTGTTACGCTTTCGCGGCCAAACCACTGAACGGAGTTTAATGAAATTTGGTATGAATATAGTTCCCGCGGTTTAACAGGCTACTTTTTCTTGCAGGCGGAGCTGCGTATTATTTATTAGCTGTTGCTAGTTAAAAAATAAACAATGCCTTCAACACAACAACAATGGTTTACAATTGGCAATTACATTTATTCCAGACACGTGTTAGCATTATAAGGAATACGTATATACAAATACGTAAATTACATAATAATTAACGATTAAAACTAAGTCGGACATCCGAGTCGACGTTAATTAATCGGGCCTTGATACTCGATCAATTTAACAGATCATTCGGCCCGCCATTCAACGTTCAACTGCCTATCTACATCACGAAATGTTTCACAATCTAATTGTAGATTTAAAAAAAAATACACGAGTTCCGTATTTAAAATATTGAATTCAGAAATAGGTGTCACCGAAGGACTCATTCAACCCATCCAGGACCGTTGTAGCCTTGTCACCTAATTTTAAGTTTTAGATTTTAGTAAACAAATATATTTACAAAAAATATTCTAGGTTCTAATAACATGCAGTTATAGATAGACCTGAAGGTCTGCCCTTATTATTATCGAACATATTACTTAAGTACAACTTTTATATTTATCAACATTCCTATTCATATACTTCGTGTTGCAGGGCCCCATATATTAGTTTCATATCGAGATAGCCGAGCTGGGGAGCCCGCCACAACCTTATAGCACTATAGATAAATAGATATACGCTTTATTGTACCAATCACAACATTAAAATTAAAAGAAATACATTTAAAAAATTGAGTACAAAGGCAGACTTACCGCTATTGCAAATTCTTCCAGCCAACCTTAGGGTAGATACGAGTAGGATAAAAAGTGAAAACAAACAAAAGGCGGTACATTAATAAAATACCAAAACTATCATACTTGCATAACAGTCAATAAATAAACCTACAATCAATTAATACACTATACCTTTAAAGAATATATACATATCATATACCTACATACAACATACAATAATAAAAAGAAAAAAAATAAACTATAGCCGAGGTATGCACCTTTTAGATTAATACTCGTAGTTAGTCTCACGCGGTCGTAGCGTTGAGGAGACCAATTATTAGTCTCAGTATAATATGTACCTATTATACTATTTTGTAAGAAATACTCCAATGCAAACTTCAACCATCATTCTATCAGAAATCCGTCACTTTCACTCCCTAACAAATTGGCGTAGGAGTAAAAGGGACAGTTGAGCATTGATTCAGCTTTTCGTAGGGCGAGTATCTTCAATGAATAATTGTTAGATTAACCAGGCTTAGTCATCGGCCTCGATCGCCGGCGGCTTAGATAGCTCTAGTGTTTGGAATGCATTGTATCGATAATATCGATATTACATTATATTTTCATCGGTAATGTTCACTGTCCATGTACATTCGCCCAATCTGTAAGGTCTTCTTTGTGATTTGGCAATCCAAGTTGTTTTACTATTGCTGTAAAACAATTCAAAATTAATATTATCAGTAAATATGTGAATTTTGTGAGTTTGCCTATTTGTGGAAAGTATTTCAGCTATAAAGTAACAACACTAGTTGTTCACTAATTAGGTACTAATGTATTACAAATTAACGCATTCCATTTTTATATTTAAGTGCGAATCGTAAGAAAAACATATTCTTGTCTGTATAGATAGATTCTCAACATCTTTTTATGATTATTAGTTGAACAACCTTTATACCTAAAATTGATAACATAAACTTTCTTTAAATGAGATATTATACTGCAATTTTTTAAATTATAAAATTTTATTGAGAAGCAAAATATTATTTAATAAAAGATCACAATACATGTTTTATCCCTTAATATGTTATATTGAATAAATTAAGATAATTCTTCCGAAATTACTAAAAAGAATTGTCACGATGTTACTTTATCGATATGGTCAGATCACATCCCTAGCCAAAAAGCCGGCACTAATAGGGTCGTGTACAGTGATCTCGCGAACAAAGCGACGCTAATATTGATTGCCTCCTGTACCACCGTAGTTTGTCTATTCTATCCGCTAGCATAAACTGTTAAAAATAAAAAGGGTACAAACAGACAGCCAATAAAAATGATGATTTAACATGAAACACAAAAAGTTTAGAAAAATAAGAATCTAACATAGTATTTATATTACCATAAATTATCTTTGTTATTTCTTTATTTGTTTTATGTCAAAAACATCAATATATTATGATTTTAATTGATTTTTTTTAAACTAAAGTTTTTCAATGATAGAAAAAAATACGTGTATCTTGATTAAATGTATTATTATGCCATCGTATATGTAAATAATATAGTACCTTAAGTAAGTTAATTATCATTCCAACATTATATACATTGTACTTACCTATTTATATATTTTTAATATCCACATGACAATCTCTGTTTAACCCAAATGTTGACGGTTAGATAATGCTTTTAGCATTAAGTTCGCCTATTGTGACATACAACTGTATTTTGTACAATATAGTTTAAATAAATAAATATTTATGTTTCGTTCTTGAAACTTTTAACTTAAAAGTACTTATGACAAGACAATATAAAAAAATATATTAAAATTTGCTCAGTCATATTACTTTAAGATTATACAGTACATATATAACTTTATAAATAAGATGTCCAAAATGTAAATAATTTCTTTAATATATTTTAAATCCACAATCTATTACATACTATAAATAACATTGCATCTATAAATAAATCAGAAGAGACATTATCAAAGGAATACAATCGTATTAATTAGGCGCTTTATAATAACAAATAATTCCCCAGTATCCAAAATCGAGAGTGATATGATCACAAACCGTTATTAGAGCCGCCGTTAGTTGACACACGAGCGAGCGAGCAATTAGCACTGCTTTGACAACCTCGATATAACAACAACGTATCAAACCAACCCTAAAATAACGCCATCTCTTTCGAACAAACACATTGTCGTATCATCCGTCTCTCTCTAGAGAACTAATGCGCAATCAATAATAATTATCGTGATGTTTGCAAGTGGATTGCATTGTATAGGTGTAGTGTACACTTCGGGTCAAATGTCACATGTTACCGGGATTAATTTGCGAGGCAATTACACGGGAGAGCATTGTCGGAGTGATGTATGTAGGTATTTAATGAGGCCATGTCGGCTTGTGTCTCGGTTTCCTTGTGTTATTGTAATAATAATCCGAGCTGCTTCGTACACAAGTTTGTAATTGGCTAAAATATGCGACGAAAAATAAAATTTGCAGGTTATAGGTCAAATCAGATGTTACAGAATCTCTTGACAGAAGGCTGCGCTATTTTGTGATTTTAATCTATTAATGTTTCACATTAGAGAATTTGATGATGTGTAGGAAAAATGATACTTATGTAAAGTGCAAACTACATATTTAGTAGTTTAATGATCTACAAATTTACCAATTCTAATCATATTGCAGTGTCTCACATAGACTAGACGTATACCACCACTGTACTCCATTCCATTTTACATTTCCGTTGTGTATGCATTCCATTTAAACAAATTTTTGGTCAATTTGAGATATTTTACACATTACTGAATACTTATGTAAATATTTGAAAATGATTTGTCTTTAAAAATATTCTTTATATAGATTGTGCAATGCAATTGTGTCTTAAAGTTGACAGCCCGTTATAACCGAAGACATATTCATATTTACTAAACTACATTTGAGTAGGGTTTTTTTCAATTCAATAAAATTAATTTATTATTCGACACAAAAGTTGCATGATGGATATTTATTTACTGATAGAGAGCGGAAGCGGACTGCAATAAGAAGATTTGCGATTTACTTAAATTATTTATAAAAAATATCTTCTCTATCTAAATCTATTTTAGGCCTGTCATTGGATTGGTAAATCGGTAGATTCTCTACTAAATAAAAAAAAAGATAGACAACTTTCCTTCAAAAAAATATACTCCTCTACTATTTATTTGAAATAAAAAATCTTGTTTTTTTATTTAAAGAAAGCCCTACCACTTATTTTATAAAAACTAAACTGTTTATTTTATAGTAGTCCCTACTTCAATTGTGAGGCCTAGCTCAGGGAATTAATTCGCTTTATCTGCTTTCCATTTCGGCTGAGTTAACGAGTTCGGTTGTGCCTTTCATAACAGATGTAGATTGGCTAATGATTAGCCTTATTTGCGTGGGTAGCGTATCGAATAAATCTAATAAGAGGTCAATTGTTATTTATAACTTTTGCTTTTTATACACTACTAAAATACTTACTATAAACAGACGTGGTTATAATGTAAGTATGTATGTAAGAATACAATAAACGACAACGTATAATACCACACTCCACTTGTAATTAAATTTCAAAAAATTGTAAAAATACATGTTACAAAAGTCTTCCAAGTTAATAATGTTATTTAATTTTCATTATTATTATAGCATTTTACAATGAGAAACGTTTAATACTTAAAAAAAAACATCGACTGCCATTTATCGATACATTCCCATCTCTCGGTCCCCGGGGTCGGCATCGATCAGCCGGTAATTAACTGTTTGTTAACCGATCCACAATTCACTCTTTCGATTCATAGGCTATAACAATCGGAATTCGAAAATAAACTAACTTGTTTAAAAATAGGTATCTGTCTCTCAATTTTTTTTCCTAAAATTTGCATTTAGTTTTTGTTAATAATACTTTGATTTTAATACGATTAAATCAGTCAAGAAAGATTTCAAACCGGCCATATAAAAATAAGCTTTAAACAAACTCATTAGTGATGTCACGCTGTTTTTACTTTTAAGTTTCAATGAGCATATTTGTATAATTTTGTGTGACAACTGCACAGAAACAATTTTTAGATACTACACCATTTTTATAACCTACTTCAGACAACTCATATCATAAAAAAACAAAGTACGCTCGAATTAATCGAACGCTTTTTTCAAATTTAGAATATATGGAAAAAAATATTCGCGTAATTAATTATCGACAAAATTTTGAAGTTCCCCATCACTATTTCGGTATCGATCGGTAGTAATTAACCGTCGGGTAACAGATCTGTGATGCTGTAGCTTATACTCTCGATAATATGATATCCTTGCTCTGATGCAATTACAATAAACATTGTTTTACTTGTACTGATTGATGTAGTGTGTGTAAATTAACTATTTTCTTTAAGTTAGTAATTTAAACATATCATCACGCCTGTTTCCCGTGGGGGTTGGCAGAGACTTTGGATTTCCATTTACTACGATTTTAAGCTCCCCAGACAAGAGCCTAGCTCTTAAATTTATGACGATGCCGATTTTAATTTAAAAACGTATTTTAAATATTTATTATTTCCTTCTTTATAACCTTTGCCTTAAACCGGAGGTTGTAGTTTCGATCCCCACGGGCGGCATATTTTGTTTAGTTATTTCCCGTTTGGTTAGGGCGTTGCAGGCTTGGATCACCTGATGTTCTTATGATTCCGAACTTTGGATATGGCGACTATACCGCTGTACTCCGTTCCTATAAATAGTAAGACTAATGAGGAAGGATTTTAAATGAATCCGGTTATAAATGATAATATGCTGATATACAAATATCTCTCGTTACAGGTAAAGATATGGTTTCAAAACAGAAGAACGAAGTGGAAGAAGAAGGACAACATATCGAACGCAGAAGTAGCAGAGTTGAAGCACCAAACCAAATCCGTAGAAGAGAAGAAAGAAGAAATAAAGGAAGATCCTCTAGCACTAGACATGTCTAAGAAGAATTGTAACAAGATTTTAAGCGAAAAACTTAGAAGTACAAAACCAGTTGTA
Source organism: Euzophera pinguis (assembly GCA_947363495.1). Classification (NCBI taxonomy): domain Eukaryota; kingdom Metazoa; phylum Arthropoda; class Insecta; order Lepidoptera; family Pyralidae; genus Euzophera; species Euzophera pinguis. The sequence continues at coordinate 11,324,572 of OX376174.1, read as the reverse complement.
ACTCAAAATTTAACTCAGAAACCTAGAAAAGTAGAAAAAGGTGTAGTTTTAGAAGCGATTTGCGATTCTAATGATATAGAAAGTAGAATTTCAATTACTAAAATTACTAATAAACTATCGAATACAGATTTAACGGGTGATGTTGGGAAGGTTTCTGTGAAAAGTTTCAGTCCTGAGGAGGTGAAAGAGATGAAATTTGACAGTCTTAGTAGAGATGTTGAAATGTAGGAGATTAGATTTAGGTAGGTTTTTTTGGGCCGGTGATGCGTGATCTCAGTTTTATTTGGAATTAGGTTTATTTTTTAGCGATTTTTTTACACTATTCGACATTCATTTTACGACTAAATCGAGTTTGAGAATGTCTATGCTTTGGTGATTTATTTCTTTTCGTCAGAAACTCTTATCAAGAATTTAACTTATAAGGAAAAACAAATCAATATTAATTTACCGAGACTGCTCTAGTTTACCGATGTAGCTGTTTATTAATTACTAGAATGTAAACATCACGAAATGAGGGGAGTACCTATATGAGAAAATTGAGTTGAGACCAATCATTCAATCATGAATGAATGAATGTCTTTACAATAAGATTTTATAAGCGTAGAGGATGATGATGATGATGAACTCCGACCGATTTCGGCCATGGCGACCACATACTGCTCCTAGCCGGAGATTTGGCTCTCATGCGCCATAATGGCATAAATAGCCTGTCTTTGCGGAAAACATCCGTGACAGCATAAGTACGCCGTATACAAAGAAATAGCTCAACACGCTTATCTCCTCAAACCTCAAACCTTAAACCTCAGCACTTAAAGGTCCACTGTCCTTCGCCATCCTAATCGCTATGCCGCCAAACGTAGAGGATAGCTACTGCGCGAAAATTCTTAGCTCTACCACAGAAATAAGAATAGGTAGTAACTGTACAGGATGTTACAGGAACGTGTAATAAACTTGGCAGCTATATATATATATTTTTTTTTTTTTTAATTATCTGTATTGTCATATAGACTCTGGTTCCACAAATAGATAAAATTAGAAAAAGTAAAAATGCATTTTAACACTTTCGCGGACAGTAACGTCTCTCGACGTAGATAACAATTGAGTGCCATTGTTATTTTCTTGACTGTCCGTGAAAGTGTAGTAGTGTACGATAACAGTAGAAATTATATTCAAGAATATGTTTTTTCTTCAGAATATGAAGCAAATTAATAGCGTGCCAGAAATTTAGACAACAAAAAGTACAAATAATCATTACGTTAATAAAAACTTTATTAGTATCACTGGCTCATTTCAATGTACAGATAGTTTTAGATATTAGAAATAGGTGAAAAGATTTTGTGTGAATGTATTTTGTACGTTTTCGAACAAAAACTGCTTTATAGTGCAGGAGTGCTATTTTTGAAATGTATGATATGTATCTCGAATGAAAATTATTCGACTCGGCGATTTTGCGTCAGTCACATTTTCAAAGATAGTACTCCAGGCAGGCAGACAGTAGTCGCCCTTTTGTGTTCTAAACTCACTAATTTAAGGCCATATGGTATTTTTTTGTAGAAAAAAATTATATTTTGAATGATTATTACGATTTTACTAAAATATTTTTTTATCTGTGCCAACCTAAAATATTATGTAATTAAACTTTTTTTCATCAGCCATAAATTTGCAATACTTAGTTAATTTTACAATAGTTGTCAACAAATTACATAGCAACAATTTTATAAAATTTTGGTACATTTTTAATTTGCAAAACGTTAATATTTAATAATTATTTCAGTTGCTCAAATATATTCAATATTTTTTTTGGTAATGGGTTTTACAGCCATGGATACAAGTCCTTTAAGCCATTCTTACTTTTCTGTCTTTTTCAGTCCTACAGTTTTCCATAAATAGAATTATATATATCTATTCTTTATATTCGCATCATAAAGTGCTTTGGTCATTTTGTGAATAATGACAACTAAATATTACTAAGTACATACATATCTAAGGTATATTTATTACCTAAAAATAGATGAGTGTTGAACATTTTTTTAATAATGTCGAATATTTTTGTTGTTTGCTAAATGTTAAGTTAAAGTATTTTCAGTTTGTGCAATAATCGACTCTATGCCGATAGATTATAAGTACTTGTATTGCTTTTATGAATCATCCTAAGAAATAGGCCTGAATGCATAGTATTTTATAATTCAGTATTTTATTTATAATTCTTAAATATATGAGTATGTATTTATGAGGAATTTCTTTTATTGTCATACAACTTCTCCCTTAGAAAAAATATATAAAATAAAATAATATTATAAATTATAAAAGGAAACTACAGAAAAGAAGTCTGGGTTCCGCAGCATCTAAGACAAGAGTAAATTCTAAACATTTTATTTAACTTATTAGGTCTTCTACATCTAAGCGTTCTCAGTTCCTAGTTGCGTCTTCAGTTTACACTTGGGAGCATTCGGTACGCTGTAAGTCGTGGAGCTCTATTTTTGCAAAATCAGCGAGATCAATCATTTGTGTTCATACTAATATACCCACATAAAGCTCTCTGCTTGACCCAAAGGTTGACTGTTAGATAATGCTTTTAGCATTAAGTCCACCTTTTGTGCTTTACAATTGTATTTGTACAATAAAGTTTAAATAAATAAATAAAATATTATAAATGCGAAAGTCTGTCTGTCCGTCTTTAACGCTTTCACGGCCAAACCGTTAAACGGATTTTGATGATATTTGGTATGAATATAGTTTAAGATCCGGGGTCAAACATAGGTTACTTTTTGACGCAGGCGGATCTGCAGGAAACAGCTAGTATGTCATACATTTCAAAAATATCACTCGTGGTCCTAGGTTTCTCGGCACTGGTTATTACAAAGGAGTGCCGAATGACCTCCCTAACCCCTTTTTTACAAGGAAACCAGACCAACAGGAACATGAACTCGAGTAGCATTAGTGGCCGACACTGTCAGATTTTTTCTGGCTGGCTAAAGGCATCTGACGCAGCCTAATGACTGCCATCTATCGATAAACACTTAGGTCATGGAGAAATTACAAAGAGGAGATGCCGTTTGTAATGGCGCAGTGATGTGATCATTGGCGCCTCGCCGACACAAAAGTGGGAGGAGCTTGTCATTGCTCGTGCTCCATGATTGGAGCCACGGCCGAAACCAAGCACCCTGCACGTCTGCCTTCCGCCCGGTGTAACCTCACAAATACTTTCTAACAAAACGCTTATTACTGCATCTTCTCTTTGTAATTGCTCCATAGTACAGGTAAAGTTGGGTACGAAACTACGAATTACAAGGTACGAATGTTTGGACAGCTAATTCCATCTCAGTTAAATTAGTCGTGAAAGCTCAGAAACTCTTGAAAAAAGTTATTTTGTATGTTGAAAGAAGTTTTATATATTTCAGTAATATCCATCAAAGTCAATTTTATGAAAATAGGCAACCATAAGTGATTATATCTACTTATTAGCTCTAAGTCCGCCTTTGCTCCATGTGGGCCATACATACTTACTTGAAATTGAAAAATTAAATTAATTAATAACTTTGAAATGTTAATGACCTTTAATAAATTATTAAATAGTAAAAAATATGTTGTAGCCGAATGTGAAATATAATAATTGTCATTCGATGAATTTATACGGGCAACATACACAGATTGACGAAATGATCATGATGTCGACTATGTATTGTTATCTGTTCATATTAATTAAATTAAAATATGAGAACCATATACAAGTTTTACATACACATGCGTAATTTCTTGGTACAGCGTGAGAAACTGTTTGCAACGAGACACCGGTGCAGAAATATCAATGTACAGAAGACTAACCCCCTTAATCAGAAACGTTTGCTCAAACTCGACTCAACCTTACTCCAACTCATTGGTTTTCAACTCAAGGAAATTAGTGTCGACTAATCATCGACACTAATTTCCTTGACTTAAGGAGGAATACCATTGGAGGTAAGTATTGAACTGTCAAATATAAGTTTGGTCGAGAGGTACCTTGAGGCGTCCTTGAAATGAAACAAAGTAGCTTTTTGCCTAGGTATCCATTACTTTATTTTATTTTTTACTCTATTCTTTTGTAATTTTAAATTTTTGTGCTAAGAATTATAACCTGTGACATTCCTCATTAGAGTTTGCTCAAACAACCAATTAAGAATATCGTTTTCAAGGAAAGTTTAAGGACTTCCTCAAGGCGCCCTCGAATGAGTTTGAGTGAAGGACGTCCTTAATGTTTAAGAATATGGGGGTAACTCTAATGAGGAGCTTGATAGCCGAGCGCGGTATTCGTAGCGAAAGCGCGTGTTATACGACGGCGAGACGCGACCAGTTTGGATTGGTCGCCATTTAGTGGCATTTTATATCACGAGCTCCTTCCTTTTGGGTCATACAAAATAATTATAGTAAAAAATACTTTCTTGTAGTGTTCTTGGTGTTACTGTTCTGTTCTCTAGTTAATGTAACACCATCCAGTCAGCAACTAAGTAAGTACTCATTTAATATAAACAGTCCATTGATTGAAGAAGTATTGTTGTATCTGCATTCTAATGAAATTATATGATGACTCTATAACTAAGAAATGGCGTCTCTCCTCTTTAACAGAAAATAGGAGGTTTAACTGCAAATCAAATAAAAATAGGTGAGTACTTACCGTAAAATCTAACAGACCCCTAAATACCACGGAACCCTCTCTTTAAATCATTAGTAGGCCAATCTATGGGGTTGGCCTTTAGAAATGAAATAAGCTATTTTGGAAGAAGTTACAATTTTTTTAGAAAAAGTAACGAAAGAGATATACTAATCGTCCATTATCAATTGGAGTTTCAAATTTCCGATAGCTGTAACTTATTTGAATAAATTCAATGGATGCAAATAAAATTATTCTATTCTATTCAACAAATGCAATTCTGAAAATCGTACGAAATTTCAGTACCTGGATTTGTCAGTTCCATCTACCAGAATATGGGAGAAACATTAAGAGTGCGTAAACAGCGCCATCTATGCGTTAACAAGTTCACTAAGTTGTTACTAAGAAAAGTAGAGCGCTGACATCTATGAGATTATTGACAAACTAAAAAAAAGGTAATTAAATTTACTTGTAGTACGTCCCGCAAACAGCATAGAGATGGCATTACGTATCATAGAATTTAATAACTCTTCTAAGGTTCAGAGATTTAAAACATATTTCTAATAGCGCTTTATCAGCAATTAATATTAACAAGTACACCAGTCATTGGTTATCAAATAAAAGATACTAAATTATGATTTAGATTAAGTACTAAATAGGTACTAAGGGCAAGAGGGAATTTTGAGGAGCTCGTTAGTCGATCGCGACCCGCGTATCCGTAGCGAATGCGCGTGTCAAGCGACGACGTGACGCGACCACTATTGGATTGGTCACCATTAAGTGGCATTTTCTATCTTTGCAAGGCACGTTAAGCCGTTAGCCCCCGTCGGTGTCGATAGATAGCAGTCGTTAGGCTGTGTCAGATGCCTTGGGGCAGCCTGAAAAATTCTGATTGTGTTTGCCACCTCGGGTCATGTTCCTGCTGGTCTGGTTTCCTGTAAAAAGGGTTACGGAGGTCAGACGCAGTCGCTCTATTGTAATAACCAGTTCCGCCAAATCTAGGACCATGACTTACAGCGTAAACTAGGTTTAGGATGATGATGGTACTAAGGAGGAATATTACCGTACTTACTTATTTGGTACATCCATGATATTAAATGTTCAGGTGTTTATTTAGCAGTTCTTCTCGGTTATCTACAGTTATCGTGCCTTTTCGTAGAGTCGAAAGATAAAGATGTCAGCCGTCAGAGGCAGCCTGAAAAATCTGACAGTGTTGGTCAACTCCTATTGGTTACGTAGGTTAAGTACACGGTAAGTAGTAGCTCCATTGTTATTCACAAAATCATGCCTTACAAGTACGTAGTGGATTTGATTCCCACGAAAAACATAAGTACATTCTTTAGTTATTTCCAGCTTGATTAGGGCATTGCAGGCACGAATCACCTGATTGTCTTATAAATGATGATAAGCCGTTGGTCCCTCGTGCTATTTGATAAAAATTAAAAGGCGGTTCCGAAAAAAACTCTGACTTCAGGGTATACAGGGTCGATTGACCACGTAAACTAATGTTGTTGATGAATTGCACAAGAGTCCATAATTCTTCTTTAGGAGAACGCTAGGTTTGTGTCTCTACTTCGCCCAGTCTGCAGCATGCTTTACAGAGAGTCCATAAGCATGCATATCCTGCTTTGCGACGTCAAGCCAGCTCTTTTTGGAGCGCCCCTTCTACCAGGCCCCGGCGGAGGCGAAATGGCCAGACACTAATCCTAATGTAGGTTGCCAGTTTACGCAAGACGTGACCGTACCATCGCAGGCGACTTTCCTAAAGCTTATCAGCTATGTCACGGACATAAATGCTACCCCGAATGCGGGAGTTTCTCATGAAAAGTCCCTAATTAAATTACAATAATTCTTTGACATTGCCCTTGAAGGCGCAGTTGGATTTCCATGATTGATTAATACGATTGGATTGATTGATCAGTCATCCTGAATTGTTTGCCTAATGAAGACAGTTCAAGGTTGAGATCGAAAGGAATTTAAGACTAAATCCAGTCACACAGTCGGATTTTACTTAAATAATGATTTAAGTTCCTGGTAAAGCGTCTGAATTCATCCAATGGCGTACTCGTTCCACAATAATAAAATTGTTCTTCTATCAAATCTAAAATCACATTTACATTGAAATACTAACTTTAAAAGAACAAAAATCATAAAATCACTCGACTCCCTAACCCTGATTCTGACTGAACGGCACTCGTCACACTTTCAAAAATAGCGCTCCAGCAGTGTTATTTTTTCGTTCGATATCGAGTCATACATTTCAGAAATAGAGTGCCCTTTTTTTTTGAAGGCCAGTCATGCTTGGATTGCTAAATATTTTTGAGCCGTAATCTAATTTATCAAAAGTGTTTTGTATCAATTAGCTAAAATATACAAATATCTTCAAACAAATGATATAAGCCCGGATTGGCATTAACTCTGGATCACATTTATTATTCCTTATTTAGAGCGTAAGAGACAGCAATATCTATGAACTGATGTGTATAAGGGAGTGAGAGGGACACAAGATTACAGACGCGTCAATTTGTCCTGTACAGTTTCCGGAAAAACAAACACCTTGAGTAGGGTGGTCACGATTTGGGAAAGTTACGAATTTTATGAAATTGTTACGTTATCGTTACTTCTATTAAGAAATAACGATTTATTAATATCGCAAATGTTAATTCAAGGCTAACTGTTTACTATTATTCGTCCACTCATTTAATTCTTTTTCAGTCAAAAGAGCGCAGATACTTTAGTATATTTATGACTTTAACCCATATTGAGTAGTAGCTAGCATTTTATCTTAAAATACAAGCCTTGAACTTAGTTTGGGACCGACTCAATCTGTGTGGCGCCGTCTGGTTTCTCTCGGCCTTTATTTGTGGTGGTGCCGAGGTTATTGATGAGGACTGTACCTTGAAGCGATATGCCGGGTCCTGGGTTGGCCGTAACTTTGTTTTATATCCGTGCATACGCCGTCTCGTAGCGTCTCCTCCTCTTTTAGTGTCGACACATAATGGTTAATATTACTAACGCACATACAGACAGTACGTAAACATTCACACCCTCCCACCCGAAACAGATGCCGCACCTGATCACGCAGATTAAGGGTAAAAATCACGACGGTCGTCATAGTTGACGCAGATACGATAGGTTAGAGTGGGCTCGCCGCTGTTCTATGGAGAGTTCGGGGTGTGTCGTCGGTGTCAGAATGGCGTCTCGTGGCGATGGCTTCGTTCTGCGTCGACGGGAGGCCGTGCATGGGCGTAATCCCCTTCAGGTGGGAAAACGCCGAGCTGTCCGCCATTCCAATCGTGGCTTTGGTCAGGCGAGATGACAGGCAGGCAATCTGTGTGATTTGCCCCTATATATTTACATCCTAATATTCCCATTGCCGTATGGTCGCCGTACAATCTAAATGCGACTTGAAGAGTGATCGTCGCCATTACAGCCGGCCAGATTAGCCCCAATTTTAAATTGTTGATTACTTTCACAACCTGCCAACACCCCCTCCACCCTCCACCACTCTCAGAGACTTGGCGAATCTTCGCAAATGACAGGCTGTTAAATTTTTAAAAATCTATCTTTATTTTTGTACGGTTAGCAAAACAATAAAGGATCTCACTTTGAAGACATCTACAAAACTACAAACTATGTCAGAGATCATCATCTTAGTGTTACAAATCTCACACGAAAATAAACGTGCCTTTCTCAATGTAATTTTATTTAGGGTTTCGTACACAAAGGGTAAAACGGAATCCTATTACTAAAAGACTCTGCTGACCGTTCCTCTGTCACAGACTATCTTATGAACCGTTCTTGATAGACACTTGAAAATTTTACAGATGATGTAAGTATTTTTGTTGCCGATATCACAACAAACACCCTGAATAAAATCAATACTTAAGGGGTCACATACTGACATGATTTTTTGCGGTTTTAATAGATAATACTCGTAGTACTGCACCCTTTGTGCGCGAATCCGACTGCTGAGGATATACATATTTGAAGCTAGGTGGTGGAGCAGAGAACTGAGGTTTGGGAGGAGATGGGGGAGAGACGATATGGGGTAAATATTATTTTTTTTATTTTATGTCAAGCCACCATCGACGTCAACCATTGCTTTCGTTGGTTGTATTTGCATCAAAATCATCTTAGAACCTGTGGTTAATAAAGGGTTACTGATGTCATACTGTAGACGTTAACGTGATAAACAGGGTTTTGGTAATTACGAGAATGTAGACGATTTTGGAGGGGAAAAAATCAACTACATAAATAATTTTAGTTTTTTACTAAGAGTTTAATAAAATACTTTTACAGTAAATTTATGTAAAGTGTTGCATATCTATATGATTTTTTTGTCGATGGTACTCCATCTTATTTATTTAACATTTCTTAAACAGAACTTACTTCTCAGGATATCGAATCTTAGGACTTGTAATAACATTTTATTGCTTCGAAATCTCAAATCGAATTCTAAGACATTGGCCAATGAAGACGTGGGGAGGGATTTTTACATCTCTTTATCCAAAACATAGGTACAGTTAGCATTAAAATACATCCTGAAAATGTCAAGTAGGCGAATGTATTCCCGAGGGTATTGCTTTAAAAAAATAATAAAATCAAATGGTCTAATTTCGATCTCAAAGAGTACCCAGTCTATAGAGTAATTGCAAAGAGGAGATGCCGTTTGAAATGGCGCAGTGATATGATCATTGGCGCCTCGCTGACACAAAAGTGGGCGGGGCTTGTCATTGCTCGTGTTTCATGATTGGAGCGACGGCCGAAACCAAGCACCCTGCACGTCTGCCTTCGGCCCCGCGTAGCCTTACATACAAAACGCTTTTTACGGCATCTCCTCTTTATAATTACTCCATGACCTAGTCCATCACTGAGAAAGGAAAGGTTTCGATGCACTTTGAGTCTAATTTTCAAAATTATTGACTAAATCTACCTTCCATTAAACCAAAAGGTCAAATTCATACTTTAAATTGATACTATATACGAAAGTCAGCTTACAGTGGGATTAAACGGATATTGTTATAGACCCGGGGCACAATATAGCCTATATTACTTTTTATCAAAAATAAACCATCAATGATTTGTAGGATTTGAAAGTTTGTATGAAAGACATGTAAAATGTACTTTTTGGCGTAGGCGAACCTACGAGAAATATCTAGTTAGATATAAAATACAGAGTTTGATCTAGTCACTATACTAAGATAGTACTCGACGATAGGTAATATAAAAAGACATCGTAAACGAAACAAAATTTTATATTATCTAAACCCAATCAATAAAGCAAATCGGCAATCATCATTCAATCATCTAAATAGATATGTGCGACAGAGATTCATGCAGTGAGTTACATGTTCAAACGACCTTGCACACCGGTGTCAGAGATAATTACTCTACAAAATCCATAAGTCGATGTGCAATATTTACACCCAGGTAGGTACTGTAAATTTCATGAACTAAATGCTGAATTGGCCTAATTATTTTTATTTGTATACAAAAACAACATTTGACCTACATTTCTGTACCATGAATTTAATCGGACCCTTCAAACTGACACCGGGACCGTTTAGTTCGCAATAAAACTAATTACTTTCGCGCCAATAATCGACTTTACAATATTGTTACCTTTACAATGAACTGTAATTTCTAAATTGTAATAAATAGTGATGTGACAAAGAAGGTTACAATTTTAACGTCATTGAAAGCGACTACGACTTTTTCAACAATGATACAACAACAAATAAATAATTGCTTACATGTATATTTGCCATAAAAAAATCTGAATTAGAAAAAAAATCTAACCTAAATCCGTAAAGTAAGTGCCAAAAATGTCGAAATTTTACAATACTACTACGAACAAATAAATAATTAAATACTTTACAATCAGTTCAAAAGATTTTTTTAATAAAATGTTAATTGATGAAAAAATAATATACTAGCTGTTTCCCGCAGCTCCGCCTGCGGTATATAGCCTATGTTACTCAGGGTGAATGTAGCTTTCCAATGGTGAAAGAATTTTTCAAATCGGCACAGTATTTTTTGAGTTTATTCATTACAAACAAATATACAAAAATACAAATCTTTCCTCTTTATAATATTAGTGTAGATAGATAAATTCAAATTATAAAGCACTATACACGTGACGGCATATAGCTATCTAGCTATGCCCGCGACTTCGTTTGCAGTAATTATACTAATTCATTAATATCGTGTAACTTACAGGATCTAACTCTAAATAACCTAGTGTTAAAGTTGGCAGTGGGGCCAAAAGAAAAACAAAAATAACTTAAAAATAAAAAAAAAGTTTGTGAACTATCTTAGTAGATAAAATAACAGTTAACAACGAGTTGGTAAACGTTGTCAACTATCGTTATTGTTGCTTTAAAATACATCACTGGTCATGCCTATACAGATCATTGAGCTCACTATAGAAATACGATCAATTTATCGGAATCGAACCGGCGACCCAGCAGATGTGAGCGTTGACAAATTGCCGTCACACATATTAGTCTCATGCTTGTTGATTTTGCATTAGAAGTTTTTTTTTAATGGTTTTGTAAACACAATTATCAGCTGTGTTTAGTAAGACTCCAAAACTTATTTGTAAAACTGAAACACTGCACTTGATAAAACCCTTTCGGCCGCCTACGTAACTATGAATTCAAACTGTTTAACTCTCTTTATGTAAGTGATTTTAAATATATTTAAATTTAAATTATAAATGTATGTATGTAAAAATCTTTATTGAACACAAAGAACATAGTATCAGAATACAGGTTACAACAAAAGGCGGATTTATCCCAAATAGGGATCTCTTCCAGTCAACCAAACTAACATAGGACATAGACATATGGGCACAGAAGAGGGCACAACACGCAAAGAAATCTTAGGTAATGTAATGAAGATTGAAGCAGCACAAAGAGCAGTTCTGAAGGTTTGAACTAATTTACAAACACTGGAAGGTCTGACGAGTATCTGTAAGGCAACTATTTACTCTCTGCAATTTGAATAAGCAGAATTCTATTACTAAATATGTAGAAATTGAAAATAATAATCAGAGGCGTAAAGTGAAGATGTGTGTAGTACCATCTGTATACATGGAGTTCACTAAAAATATTTTTATTACCTGGGCCCAAAATTGTAAAACATGGCTAACGAACTTCTATCTTTAAATGAATTCAATGTATTAAGCAAGAATGTGTAAGCAGGAATAAATAATGTTTAATACCGTTAAATTATGATGAAACTGAGTCACTTATTCCATAGCACTCTCGACTGTTTCTTGTTTTGAGACTATCCATACTAATATTATAAATGCGAAAGTTTGTCTGTCTGTCTGTTACGCTTTCACGGCCAAACCGCTGAACGGATTTTGATGAAATTTGGTATGGATATAGTTGAAGACCCTGGCTCAAATATAGGCTACTTTTTGACGCAGGCGGAGCTGCGGGAAACAGCTAGTGTCTTTTAAATTGATTTTTCATAACTACTTACTAATAAATTTTGAATTTATACACATTTAAATTTTGAATTTACATACGTAGTAAACTGTGGTTGATACCCTACCTAGAATTTAAATGTAGATACAAAAGATTATTTAAATGTCGGACAATTTTTTTTTTTGTTGACTCCTATTTTTGCATGCTTTGGGAAAATATCTTACATGTTGTTTCATTTCTATGTTTTTGAAATACATGTATGGAATACTTGAATCATTAATTCGTTGTTTTCCGGAATATACATATATGACATGATTGTTTTAATTTTTAAATAACATATTTGCCACTGCTGGGCAAAGGTCACCCCCAAGTCCTTCCAAACCTCTCTCTGTTCCGCCACCTCTGACCACCTAGCCTCGAATCTTCCCAAGTCGTCGCTCCATCGCATCCTCGGTCTTCCTCTCTTTCGCCAGCCACCCTCAGGGCGCTAATTAGTGGATATTTGAGCCCAACGATTGTTATCCATGCGGCAGACGTGACCCGCCCAATCCCATTTAAGTTTGGCAGCTTTGCGTCCCACATCGGCGATTCCTGTCCTGGAACGAAGTTTCGTGTTTCTTATCCTATCACGCCTTGTGACACTTCGTTCCATTGCTCTCTGGCAAATCTTGAGCTTGGACTTTAGAACCTCAGGTAATAACCACGTCTGGGCACCATGTGTAAGAACAGGCAATACGCACATGCCGATAAGCTGACGTTTTAACGATATGGGCAGACTGCCTTTCATAAGTGATTTCATAGACCAGTGGATCTAAAATGGCCACTTTGCACGAATTATAAAATGATCACATTATGAATCATTGCAAATCTTAAAATAGCCACATTTTGGCAGTTCATGAAATGAATCATTTCACGGCAATTCTGCTGTTTGACGGAAAGTCGTAAAATGGCTTACTTTTCGTTAATTGTTTGTGAACTGCTTTACCTTATTGCCAGGCATAAAAATAATCTTTATTTTTAGATAGCGTGTGTACTTTTACGATTTTTTTAGTTAAATAAGTTTTTATAACCAATAATGTTGATTTACTATCATTAATTTACTGTAGAATTATAAATATCAATAAAAATATAAAAAAATTAAAATCTATTTTTATTTTATTACTATAGCAATACTCACACGAGAAGTGATTCAAGAAATGAATCACGAAATTAATTGAATTAGAGTTGAAACGTTAATGCCAAAATTTGCAGAATTGCTAAGCTTCGCAATGCACGTAATGATTCGTTTTGATGAATTGCTCAAAGTGGCCATTTTAGACCTGCAGTAGCTCCTCCAGGCATTAGCTATGCGGCGATTTATTTGTTGTTCCTGTCTATTGATGAAAGAGACTAGCTGGCCTAAATATATGTACTCATCGACGTTCTGAATTTCTTGCCCGTCCACCATGACCCTGTTCTTGGTTCTATTGGTCATGTCATGTCTTTAGTCTTTGATCGCTTCACGGCAAGTTCAATCTCAAGACTTGCCGTGCTCACAAGATTATTAAATTGTTTTTATTTTTATAACCATATTTTCCGGGAGGAAACCTGGTGACTTGTGCTACAGGCTCCTTTATTGGAGCCTACTTCAGGCACCAGCTTCTTGCACATTGCAATGTATTGTTTGTTTTTTTTAAGCAATGTGTGTGTTTTTATATTAATTTGTAAATTCTATTAATCGTGTCACATCAAACTGCCTCCGTGGTCTAATGGTTAAGGCATTCGCCTTCCACCCGGAGGTCATGGGTTCGATTTCCACGGGGAGAATACTTTGTTTAGTTGTTTCCAGTTTGGTTAGCACATTGCAAGCTTGAACCACCTGATTGTTTGATAATAATGAAGATTCCGTGCTTCGGAAGGCACGTAAAGCCGTTGGTCCCGGCTGCCATTGCCGCTGCAAGAAATTACGTCAAAGGCTGAAAGGCGGTTCCGTATAACTCTGACACCAGTGTGCACAGGGTCGATTGACCACGTAACCTACTCTCACACGATATGAATGAATGAACTATACGAGAAAGGTTTTATGTATATTATTAAATCCAAGTATTTTATTGTGAAAAGATTCCTTGGGTCTACTATGCGCTCGCATCTCTTCTGGCGTTGCAGATGTCTCATAGGCACTGAATTAAACGTATCATAGGTAACCGCTTTCCATTAGACGGGTTGTAAGCGTATTTGCCTAATTAATTTTACAAAAATGTTCTTTGAAACGCTTTGACACTTCAAACTTTTTTATTTAATTTTAATGATAATGACAACGTATGATTAATGTAATTTAAATTTAGGTGTGTTATTTTCGACTCATATAATTGAACTGTTTGTGCACAATGAGCCATTGTTGCCTGAAATATGTTTCTTAAGTTTACTGTATCAAGTATGAAAATAATAACTAATGGTAAACAATAGTAGACGGGTACGTGGACCTCATAGTAGACGGGATGGGACTTAAGATGCGGAACCACCGCAGCGCACGCTGTGCGCGGCCACGCGATGCACGGATTCATTTGTTTGACTAGGAAGACTACGTGGGTTAACGTTTCCACTGCAGCACACGCTATACACGAATATTAATCCACGACTACGTACAACTGTAGCGCAGCACATCATTTTTAATTATACGTCTTGTGGAACCCACGCATTATAAACTTATAAAATGGCATTGGAATTAAGCTTGGTAGGCAGACGATCAATTCAAAAGTGAGATTGATGTATCGCGTGTACAGCGTGCGTGGCGTTGCCGGGGTTGAGCTACGTTGCAGTGGACACAATCACATACATTTTCTTGCAAAGCGAAGCTTGACGCCCGTGCGTAGCATCTCCGTGCGCTGCGGTGGATCCGCGCCTTTATTTACAGCGTTTGCCCATATGGTGCCAATAAAGATCTGTCACTCATTATTCGTTACATCAAAAACCGTCAATCGTCCACCAAAAATCGGTTTTATTGTATAGATTTAACATTAACCGTAACAAACTTATCTACAGCACATTAAAATCGAATAATGCTCTTTCTGTATTTGTGATAGAGTTGAAATAAGTTTTTCTGATAATTTTGTTGTTAAATATTGAATATTTAGGGACAAAATTGTGTGAAAAGTGGTACGATCTATTACAAATAATCGGATTATTTGAACGTGAGTTTTGAATAGGATTATCGTGGTGTGTTCGAACATGAAACTGACAATTTATAATAATAGGGCTAGGCTATTGCACGTTTTTACGACGCAAAACAAATTGTGTTGCGCCGCTTTTTCATATTTTACACATTTTTGCGTAAAAGTAGAATAATAAATAGGTATATAAGTACTACCCTTTATTTATAAAAAAGTTCGTTACGTCTTTCTGTTTTATCTATAACTAGCTGTTTCCCGCAGCTTCACATGCGGTATATAGCCTATGTTACTGAGGGTGAATGTAGCTTTCCAATGGTGAAAGAATTTTTGAAATCGGCACAGTAGTTTTTGCGTTTATTCATTACATACATACACACAAAAATACAAATCTTTCCTCTTTATAATATTAGTGTAGATAACTACATTTAGTATGATTGCAATTTGATACTATATTGTCAGAACAATCATAAATCACATTTTTTTTATTACCAAGTTGCTGGGTGCTTCGGTCACTAATCTAACCTAATATCTTGACTAATATTATAAAGCTAAAGAGTTTGTTTGTTTGAACGCGCTAACAGAAACCACTGGTCCGATTTGAAAAATACTTTCAGTGTTAGATAGCCTATTATCAGATATCGAGGAAGGAAGGTTAGGACCTAGGACGAAGTCGAAACGGGCTGCCAGTTAAATAATATCATGGATAAAAATTAAATTTTTCCAGCTTACCGGTCGATTGACCTTGGAAATAAGTAACTCAATATTCCATCGATTGCATATAAACCCCACTTGAGGATTAAACAATATATAAATAAAACAAATACTCACGGAGAGTATCAAATGATAATATATTAGATCGTGGTGATCTGCTTATCAACGTAAATTATGTCCAGATTACGGCAATAAAAACTTATTAAATAAATATATTTGTTTACGCCAGTGCGAGACGCGAGCTAAGATTTTGCTGGGCTCACATAGAGCGAATAAAACCTTCATGATTCTAGGGTTGACTAAAAATATTGCTTCAGCGACAAGTCCGCTTTTGTGTCTCCCTTTTTATTTATTTATTAAGTATAAACTGCACTTTGTTTTTGTTTTTGTTTGTTTGTCACTGCATTTTGTTAATAATGTGTTTCTGTAACGGTTTTCTTTATTGGTGCAATAACGAGTACATCGCATTAAAATATACCAGAAACTTTAAAATGCGATGTCTTAATTTTCCCTTTTAAATAGAGATATAACGGTAAAATCTTGCTATTTACTATTTAATTAGAGGTCTACTAGGTCTAGGAACCTCGAATCTCAGAATTCAAATTGAGTGGGTTACGTGGTCAGTGGACTTTGCACACCCTGGTGTCAGAGCATTTCCGAATAGCCATTTCGCCTCTTTTTCCTTCAACGACAACCATATGGCAGCCCGACCTGACTCAGATGACAAAAGTGGACAAACCAGTACTACGAGACTAGACTTTGTATGTTCGAACCAGGAAACTGCAAATCTTAAACGGCCTCTGTCCGTTTTATTTTTAAATTTTGTCTCAATAAACAAGCAGGACTACTGCCAACCTCATGAAAAGTGGCGAACGTAGCTTGCAATTCTATGACTACTGCTGGAGTACCTAACACGACTTCACGAATGCATTCTTAAAACTGTAGCTGACCATAGGACACTCCACTATTTGAATAGGGTTACTAACTGCTTAACTGTTATTTTTAAAATTAACGTAGACTTTTCGTAGAGACTATTAGCTATGTCTTCACCAAAAGTCCCAAGACATATTTATTCCAAAGGTTAAATTGTTATGTGCTTAGAATAAAGATTTGATGATATTTTTTAAAGATTAAGTTAAACAATATTTATATGGTTTTTATCTCGTTTATTATTTATCTATATACACCTAACGTTTCAAATACTTTGCAGCGTGCCTAATGTGTAACAGTCTTTTAAACATAAGAAATAATTTAGTCAACTTTTTGTTAGCATGTGAACCCAGCAAGCAGATTATACCAAGTCCAAGAAAACGATGGTGAGCGCCCGCCGAGTTTCAAATAACAGCTTATTCGATACAATGATGTTTATTTATCGGGGATATTTTGCAACCCACCATACGATTACAGTTCTCTATTTACTTAATTGGCATGGCATTGAATTAACTGCTTCTGGAAACAGTGGTTAAAGTCTGAAAATCTGAGAGCCACGAGTAAAATACACAAAGAAAGGGACCTCATCTAGGGCCGTATTTTTAAATGTATGAAATTTATATGTCGAATAAAAATCGTTCGATATCAAACAAATATAATTCGATGTCGAACAAAAATCATTCGACACGCCGGTTTTGCGTGAGTCACCCTTTAAAAAATAGCACTCAACTTTCTAATAAAAGAGATTCTGAAAAAGAAAAAAAAATCATTATTTTTACATTCTGTTTTATGTATCTATTCTTCGTCCAAGCGTGGTTCCCAGTTGCGTCCTCGGCTTACGATTTGAAGCCTAGGGTATAACGCTGTAAGTCATGGTCCTTGATTTAACTGGCGTCTGACCTCCGTAACCCTTTTTACAGGATAACCAGGCTAACAACCAGAGGGACAGCAGCAGCTCCTCCGTGCTTCGAAAGGAACATTAAGCCGTTGTTCCCAGTCTGGCTGTGTCCAAAGCCTTGAGAATAAAATTAAAATAAGATTTAATAAACTTCTAATCCTGTACATCAAAATCATCAATAACATTTCCATAGAATCTATCGTGTGAAACAGCTATTCATAACACGGACTGGTCATTAATTTATTGGTTAAATTGAGGCCGCTAACGAACAGGTAGCGGGTTCGAACCCGGCAAAGAAAGCAAGAGTCTGATAAATGAGTGGCCATTGTCAGCTACCGGTCTTAGTTGAGTTGATCGTTTTCAATATGGTCTGTGGTTCTGTATAAATTTAAGTATTCTCTTGTTCGCTCAGTGTCCGTAAGTGGAGCATGGCCTACAAAACGAGAGAGAGTGATTTATCATAGAACTAGAATTATATTCTATTAGCTGTTTCCCGCAGCTCCGCCTGCATCAAAAAGTAGCCTATGTTTGATCCCGGATATGTTTGATCCACTATATTCATAGCAAAATTCATCAAAATACGTTCAGCGGTTTGGCCGTGAAAGCGTTACAGGCAGACAGACTTTCGCATTTATAATATTTAGTATGGATTATAAACTTGTGTTTTACTCTGCGCTGTAAACTAAAGATAGCTTATACAGACTAAGTATTTTGCGCTCGCTCAGCGACCTGTAGTGGAAACGTAAAATTATCCACATAATGAATGAAAGTTTGTAAAAAATGAAAAAATACGATATTATACAAGAATATTAATATTATCACTTCTTCTCAGAGTAATTGCTCTAATACAATCTCAGTTTCAATGCCTTAAGAACCAATGTATACATATTAATGCTTGTGACTGTACTTATTGAGACATAGCGACAGACAAATCGACACGCATCCTATAATAACAAGGATGTAACAAGTGACAAGCCTTTTGTTTATCGCATTCCTAATGTTACTAAGTCTGTTGTTTTTACACTTGATACATCCTGAAGATTTGTATTTTTATATTCTTAAAGAAATAACTAAATTAAGTTTTTTGCAGCCTCCCTTTCAATCGCAAAGTTTCAGAACTGCCTCCATGGTCCAGTGGTTAAGGCGTTCGCCTTCGACCCGGAGGTTGTAGTTTCGATTCCCAGGGGAAGAATACTTTGTCTAGTTGTTTAATATTAATATTATTCTTCTCAGAGTTAAAGCTATAATACAATCAATCGAAGTTGTGTATTATTGTATCCCCAGGTATACATCTAAAAATATTGTTCCATCATACTGATCATTTGATCTTACAAATATATCACCAAACAAATAAAAATAAACTTTGATTCAACGAACCCCATATATTTTTACAGAATATCAAAGGTTTTCTCTCCGTGGCCACTGGACCCTGAGCGCATGAAAAATAAAAGGGGCTTTGTTACAAATTATAAAGTGTACAGATGAAATTTCACTTTGAAATCTCTGTTGTGTATGTGTTCTCTTCAGTTGCAAGAAATGTTTACAATAATTTATTTGCATATAATAGGGTTTGGTCGTTTAAATTAGTCACAGGCTGTCTATTCTTAATGGCGCTTGTACAACTCTGTTCGTTTTTATGGTCGTATGATAGTCATTGGCATCACACGTTAGTAGCGTTAAACCCATGGAGCAATTACAAAGAGGAGATGCCGTTTAAAATGGCGCAGTGATGTGATCATTGGCGCCTCGCCGCCACAAAAATGGGCGGAGCTTGTTATTGCTCGTACTCCATGGTTGCAGCCACGGCCGAAACGCACCCCGCACGTCTGACTTCCGCCGTGTAACCTGACAATTACTTTCTTACAAAACGCTTATTACGGCATATCTTTTTTTTTTATGTAGAGATTTTTTTTCTTTACTGTCGATATTTTGTGTTTGGCCCTTTGTCCGTCGTATTAAATGTTGAATGTTCGGGTTTATTGACACCCATATGAAAACTTTTTTTATCACGTCATTAGGCTTATGTAGGTGAGATTTTGGTGCCTTCAGTTTGAAAACGCGGGATATGATTTGATACTATAATTTCGTAAGAGTTTACCCGCGTGGTAAATTTTATTATTATTGTTATTATATTATTATTATTGTGGTGTTATTTGAGTTTGGTGCAGCGAATTAAGATGATATCATTCAAATTTAGCGGGTCAATCCACCCTATGTAAAGAAGAACGTGCTTTTAAAAAAAATATTATGCCAGGTTAAACAGACTACATAAATCCATCAAATACACACAGGTCGTGAAGGATTGAATGATCTACAAAAAGTCATCCAAATAAATTCAATTTAACATTTGCTTGATCTTAAAATATTTTTGTTTGTTTTCTAAGGCTAATCGATCGCCAAAAATTAAAACGCCACGACCATTAAAATGGTATTTTTGGGGTCAGTCTTATTTGGTATAAATCCATGTAGCATGAGCAATTATTATATGAATGAAATGGAACAGGATATAAGTAAAAATCTCTTATTGACGTCAATTTCGATCGATAGTTTACATCCATTAAAGGCATTAGACAGGTTAATCGACTCGGTTTGCCTTGGTATCTTCTTCGTTCAAGCGTATTTCCCAATCGCGTACTGAGCTTACACTTCAGAACGTAACTTATGCTGTTAATCGTATTCTCGTAGATTTGGCGGTACTGATTATTCCAATGGAATTACTGCCTGAAGTGAACAGAAATATCTATGTCTAGATGTGTTTTAGTGGTTAACACTATGATATCATTTTTTTCAGGCTGCATCTGACACTAATGCCCAACTGTGGGTTATGGAAGACTAATAATGATGATGATGAATCTGACACAGGATAACGATAAATCTCTCCCTGGTGTATGTAACTTTTGGGTACAGAATATCTTGAATAAACGAATGGATATTTTATTTTATTTTTGGGGTATAAACTTTATAGAGAAAATTCGCGAGGTCTATATTCGCGGCGAAAAACTAGTTATTATCAGACAATCAGATGATTCAAGCCTCCAATGTCCTAACTAAACTGTAAACAACTAGACAAAGTATGCTTCCCGTGGGAATCGAAACTACAACCTCCGGGTTGAAGGCGAACGCCTCAACCACTGGACCATGCAGACAGTTCTTAAACTTTGATGATGAAAGGGAGGCTGCAAAAATTTAATTATTTCTTTAAGAATATAAAAAAATACAAATTCTCAGGATGTATCAAGTGTAAAAACAACACTTAGTAACATTAGAAATGCGAAAAACAAAAAGCTTGTCACTTGTTACATCCTTGTTATTATAGGATGCGTGTCGATTTGTCTGTCGCTATGTCTCAATAAGTACACTCACAAGCATTAATATGTATACATTGGTTCTTAAGTCATTGAAATAAGGTTTAAAATTTAATACAATTGTAATTCGTTAATGCGCGTGATTGTACCGTGGATTATACGAAAATAGACTCTGTTTCTTAGAATTTAGAAATAAACTAACATTAAAGGTTTTATTGATGTGATACCCACTGTACCTTAATATTCCCACTAATTGCCTGTTGCGTGTTATGTGTTTGTTTTAGAAAATGTGATTCTAGAGTTTTTGTTTTGTTAGAAAGTAATATACGTTTCTTCCGTCTCTCGATGGTGATGATAAAATTTATTTGAAATTAATGTTTGGTACGATGATTTAAAACGAGAAGAGTCCAAGCATACGGTCAGCTGCAAAAGTACATGTTGAATAATTAAAAAATCTTTTTTTCCATATGGTTGACTGGTAGAGAATGCTTTTAGTATTAAGTCCGACTAATGTATAAATATGTTAAATCTATTGTACATTTTGAGCTAAAAGTTTTGAGTATGCACGCACTTTTGCAACTGACCGTACATTTGAAACGATAACTGCGCATCGTTCCTCATTTCATCCATACTTTTCATTTCATAACCATCCTTCACCACATTTTCATTTTAAATTCGTTTCATGTTTCGAATCCTCTTTTTTTATCCAAATTGTTTTCACGGCACATCATCACTTTCCATATTCATCTCGTAAGAGCAAGAGCCTCGATGGAGTTCATTGGAAGATTTTTTTTTTATATATAACGTTTATAAGTAGGTAACAGAACATTAAATATAAAAAAAAACTAATGTTATGTTATAAATGTTGTTTTGATATCAATAAAAGCAGGAGTTTTATTTTTTATTCTAAGTACCTAACTTTAGTTTTATCAATTTGATTAATGTGTGGAAATTTGTAAATCCATACTATAATTTCATACTATAATGTCATAAATGCGAAAGTCTCAGTCTGTCTGTCTGTTACGCTTTCACGGCCAAACCGCTCAACAGATTTTGATGAAACTTGGTATGAATATAGTTGAAGACCCGGGGTCAAACATAGGTTACTTTTTGACGCAGGCGGAGCTGCGGGAAACAGCTAGTTTGTAATAATTCAAATAAAGTTCTATAAAGTCTCAGAAGATTCGTGCATTTCACTGAACAATTCCACTACAATACCCCATCATCTACTTCGTGTAGTAGGGCCCCATAATAGTTCCATGCAGGGACAGCGGAGCAGGAAAGCTCGCAACACATTTTGCTTACGCCTTCGCTGTTCAAGACCATGATTTAAATTGTCGATGCCATTTCACATATTATATGTATTTTGTGGAATACATAAGCTAAGTAAAATTAATCCACATACTTACCTTATCATATAAAAATGATTCGTATCTTATCTAAATCATGACACATTGTATGTTAGGAATTGTACATGCCTATGCTGCCTCAAGCTTTACTCGTCATACTGTTTACCCAACTAACTGCTATGTAGTCCCTAATGTGCTTTCCTTCAATCTAAAATTATTAATACTCAAGAACATTTTCCAAAATTATAAAATTACTAGCAGCCCGTATCGACTTCGCCCAGGCCTTCATCGATAAATAGGCTATTCAATACTGAAAGGATTTTTATAATCGAACCAGTAGTCCCTGAGATTAGCGCGTTCAAACAAACTCTTCAGCTTTATCATATTATATTATATTATGTAAGTTTTATCTATACTTAATATTATAAAGCTGAAGAGTTTGTTTGTTTGTTTAAACGCGCTAATCTCAGGAACTACTGGTTCGAATTGAAAAATTCTTTTTGTGTTGGATAGATCATTTATCGAGGAAGGCTTTAGGCTATATAATATCACGTTGCGACTAATAGGAGCGAAGAAACAGTCGAAAATGTGGAAAAAACGGGGAAAATTATTCATCTTTGAGGGCTTCCGTTGCGTGCGCAGCGAAAACCGTTCGAGATACCCAAAAAATATGTATGAAAGAATTATTCCTCTTTAAATTATATAAAAAAATGTCCGCGACAGTATATGTCTATCTCTTAAGATTAACTCACAATAACCGTTTTTATGATTAGATTTGGTCGAAATTAATGCATTATTACAAATTATTTGTCAGAGTTGTATCAACATAATAATATTAATCTTTATCCAAATAAATGTGTTATTGATTAAGAGTATTTAACTGTGAACAAAATTGTCTTTGACATCACCTAATTTCAATAAACATCTTATAAGATAATACAATTTGAAAATAACTCTGAAACAAAATTCACACGCGCCGCGTGATGAGCGCTCGCCCGTGATTCCCAAAATAACTATTCCACGCGGACGAAGTCGCGGGCACAGCTAGTTATTAGTATATAAGTATAGATTTCTATAATTTCAACAGACAAAACAAGAATCTCTTTTCATAATAATCTCGCCATTAAGTATACGCGAACTCGTATGAGCATTCTCGTTTTCCGTAATCGGTTTATGTTCACTAAATTGGCTTTCCGATTCTGCCATTGTGTTCGGCGGATGTCCGATGCTGCCGCTCACACCGTAAGCTGCAGGCAGACGAACGAACGATCTAAATGTTGTTCGCAGCTTTGCTGGCGTAAAAAGCGCCTATTTATTCAAACAACGAACAAATCAGCACACTCAGCGAGCCGTATCATATAGTTAAGTAAGTATCCCATAACACAAGGCTCGAACTTACTTTGGGGCTAACTCAATCTGTGTAATTATAGATAAAATCAAATTTTCGTTGTTCCATTTTAATGTGAAAGACGAACAAACAAACTTAACATGACCAAAACTTAATACATTGCAAGAAGTTTATAAAATTTTCAAAAGAAAAACTGAATACCTATATTTTAGCTGTAGGTATATTATGTCTAAGAATTTCGTTTACATGTAGGTATATACATTATTTATACCATATCATCTTTAATACCATACATAAATCAGTTACTGCAGCATTATTTAGTACTGTAAATAATGCTGTATAAATAAAAAAATAAATGAATTCTGTACGTAATAATTATATATTAATATTTTTAATTATATAATTAATTATTTAGTACTATAATAATTAATAATTGTATTTTCCTGGTGCAATAAAGAGTTTATTATTATTATTATTCTGTGGCATTACGATAAACTTCAGGTACTTTAATGACATTGTTATTGTCAGTATTTGAATATATATATATCTATCTATATTATAAGTACAAATTTAAAATAGTTTATGTAGAAGTAAGTTTTATTCGTAAATAAATATGCGGTAATGAATATGTGTAAATTGAGTACGAATGTACGTAGTTGAATTCGAATAATTGAACTACGCTGCGGTGTAAATGAGTTCGGCCGACAATGTATAGGATCATAAGTTTTTTGCCACTCCATTGCTGCGCCGCCTTTGTGACTATACTCCTATCATAGTACACACGCACCTATTGTATAAATCCTCCATTGACGGTATCGATTTCCGTTACTTTGAGGTAATTTATGTTTTTTTTGCAACACCTTTGGTTTGTCACGAGCGCAGATACTTTGGCGGTGTTATTTTGGGAGTAGGTACGTGAGTTCAGATATGAAATGGAATAAAGAAGGTACACGAAATTTGGCTATTAAACAAGTGGGTAGTTATGTAATTAAATATAAATATATTTTTTTATTTCACATAAATAAATAAAGATTTTATTTAAATAAATCAAATTTGTATTTTATTTCTAAACTAAGTGGTTTTGTGAAATTTATTTAGGATCAAACTTAATTTTATTTCTTATTAAATACCTTTATAACATCACTATTTTAAAAATTAATGTCTATTTCAAATTAATTATAAGTACCTTAAATAATATACTAAAAACAATATTTTTTCATTGGTTACGCTATGACAACTACCTTAACAGATATTATTCTTATTCGTTTTACATATTTTACTTTAAAAAAAGCTCTTTCAAATATTTTCGAAACAAAGATTGAGCTCGTTTAAAAGTTCAGGTAAACAGTGGTTTAGTTAACATAAGAGTTCTTATGCAAAGGCGGCATAAACAAAGATCTCTGATACGGATTTATAATACCTAGTTTATAATTTAATAAGTGACATTTAATTTAATTTTAAGAATTTTCACGCCATTTTTCGCAATAACCGATACGTTTTCTATACTAAAAATAACTATTAACGTCAATTATACTCAATGTCAAAAATATATTCAAACACTTCAAGCTGCAGAAATTAATCCTCAAAATCCAATTTATCCAACACACGGAAGAATTACTAACACGTACATACATTGCAATAATTCTAAATCGACACTAAAAAAAATTCCTAAATAGTTTCCTCCAAAATCGTACAAAAGTACAATTATTGAACCGGAAATATGGCGAGTAATAAACTCTGAATGGCTCTAAAAGTCATTTTTTTCATGCACCTTTGATTTCAATAGTGTGGAAGTCCATTGATAGATTAAATGTCGCATAAAATGAGTCCCTACGTGTGTTATTTTGCAGTCAATAAGATTTTGTGTTGATCTTTACTGAATAATTGATATTGATATGGGTTTTTGTAAATTTCGGGTATTTAGGTTGACGTGTGATTTGAGCGCCAAATTTGATTTGTTGTTCCTTTGAACTGCTATTGGTGATAGACATATTAAGCTGATACTCGATAATCTCTAAGCTAGGATAGCTTGTTGATTTTTCAGTTAGATTTTCAAAGGTAAAGATTTGTAGAATATGACTAAAGCGTAAGTACTTATTAAATGGAGATCGACGAGACGTATATGGGCAACAGCGTCAGGCAGGTGTACCTATTTTTGAAATCTATGACTAACTTAAAACTATTATTGAATGAAAAATCATTTGACATAATTAATGATTTTCATTTGACTAGCGGTTTTGAACTTTTGAGTGATCTTAAAAATAGTACTTCAGAGTGGCAAGTGTAAATTTTGGACACAGTCATGGGATAGGATGTACCTCAGTCATAGACAAGCGAAGGCAGAACAGAATATCATATCTATCTTTCCTATAGAGCGTGTCAAATGAACAAGACTCGAGGACATTTGACATAATAAACGACGATCTAGAGATAGCAGCCGGTACCAATTGTTTTACCTACGTGCCTTTTAAAGCACAGAAAACATGACAACGATCAATTCAAATTACGGTCTTATTAAATCATTGCACCACTGTCTACATTTTTATAATAATCTGGAACCACCAAGACTCTTGGTAGTGCCATTTCAGATGTATGACTAAATCATGAAACATATAAAAAAAAGTAGGTTGATAGTCTACTGTTTGTCACCACAATCATCAAGTTTCATTCATTACGACATCCTCAAGGATCATTAGGGAAAGTATCCAGAATATACAAAAAAAGAAAAAAAAAACACGTCGCAGACAGCGTGGCACCGATCACAATGCGTATACGCACGTCTTCTGTCGTTTACTCACAATGAACAAAAATAACAAAACTTCGAAAAAATATTTTTAATCAATTTGCTACTTTGTTCCTTTGATTTAAGGTCGTATAAAATTATCAACAACGGCAAAATAAATTTTGTTAAGCATTACAAACTTAACAATAACATTGTGGAAATTTCTAGCAATTTTGATTTCTATGCGAAAGAAATAAGGTTGGGAATATTTTATCTGTTTTTGATGTAACTCTATGAGGTGTCAAGGTATCCATTTATCTGTCAAAGTTAGGAATGTCATTCAAGTAATAGATCGGTGTAGGAAGGAAGTTTGCAGGTATAGAGTAGAAAAAATATGAATGGCCTTTTTAAGGGACGCTTGTGGCATCCATAGTTTGTAGTATTTTATTGTAGATAATTAAATTAGAGGTGATGGGATTTTTATACAAGTCATTTTTTATATTATTCTTAATGCCATGAACTAAAAATCCTATATAAAATGGATACACAAGATCTCTTCAAGAATTTATTCGATAACTTTAAGGTGCTTGAAATTTCTAGCATTAAAAAATTCGATCTCAGGGAGCTATCGTCAGGGAGTTAATCATCATACCCTAGATCCTAATGTGTCGCGGACAGTACGCTTTAAAATAAATTATCTACCGCGTAAGCTCAGACAATGGAATGAACTCCCCCCTGCCTCGGTTTTTCCAAGTAACTAACTACAACATGAGGGCTTTCAAAATGGGTGTGAATAAATTTCTTCAGGGTCGGCAACACGCCCATTATACTTCTAGTATTGCAGGCGTCCATAGGCTGCGGTACCCACTTACCATCAAGTGGGCAGAGTGCCTGTTTGCCTATTAAATTGTATAAAAAAAAATATAATTTCTAATTTTAATTTATACGCAGTAAAATTAACACTGACTTACCTCGGATACATGATTCATATGATTACTTGTCCTATTTTTTTTTAAATTTTGAACTAAATTTTTGTTTTTTGTTTGTAGGTATTCGACTGATAAATGTTTGTAAAACATTTCTACTATCTTTTCTAACTATCTTTTCTCTCTGTCTCCCTCGTAGCTCTACCTTACACCTAATAAAACCCTAACAATAAGATTATATAATGTGGCCGTTTGGATGTATTAAATTTAAACCAATCACATCAGGCAGACTAAACAGATCTTGATGGAATTTGACTCAAATTTAATGACGTAATAGAGCTCTACGGAGCCGCGGCAAAGTACTTACATGAACAATTTTGTCATCACGGAATATCTATTCATCAGTTTTGAGATGTCAAACATAGCACTCCTGAAAATGTAAGAGCCGTATTTTTGAAATGTATGACACATATTTTGAAAAAAACAAATGTAAATCATTTAATATAGAACGGAATCCATTCAACGCACTGATTTAAAGTCTCATATTTTTCAATAATAGGCCTTTTAAGCTAATAACTATTTGATTATATATTAATTTATTTACAAAAATGGACAATAGTAATTAAAAAAAAATCTAACTTAATAAAACTAAATTATATCTAAAACAAAAAGGAAACTTAAAAACTTAATTTAATCTAAAGTACCATTATGCAGGCAGCATTCCTGCGCTGAATAGCGATAGCTATTTGGTTATCCATACTTCCATACTAAAATACTAATATACTATACTAATAATACTAATACTATATACTAATACTAATATACTAATTATACTAATATTAATCATACTAATTACTAATATTACTATTAGTAATTACTATTAGTAATTACTAATAATATTATAAATGCGAAAGTCTGTCTGTCTTTCTGTCTGTCTGTTTGTTACGCTTTCACGGCCAAACTGCTAAACGGATTTTGATGAAATTTGGTGTGATTATAGTTGAAGACGCGGGGTCAAACAAAGGCTACTTTTTGACGCAGGCGGAGCTGCGGGAAACAGCTAGTACTTAATATTTCACATTTGTAAGAGCTAAATTATGCTTTGGATTTGAACTAACTTATAAACTTCACAAACAACACATGCTGTAGATTTTAAAACAAAATTAGACAGTAACATTAGACATCTAGCTTACTCGGGTTACAAAAACAGTATCAAATCAACTGAAAGAGAAAACCAACCCCAGAGCGAGACAAAACATCTTTTGTGTTGAGGTCTGAGAGCTAATGATGCTTGCATCATTTATTACTTGTAGAGTTGTAGCCATTATCGATAAAGCTAACCGCATTATCGATAGAGTTATCGATAAATTCAAAATACACATTCACTAATTAATGCACTTAACAGCTTTTGGTGGAGTTATTTTAGTTAAATTAGTTTTTAATAACTGATTGGTAGGAGTGTTTATGTAGAAAAGTATAAAATTGTAGAACTGATTTCTATTATGCTGAGTTTTCGTTTATAGATTTTGCGTTTGAATAATAGGGTTCGGAGTTGTTTGAACTGCATTATTTTTGCTTTCGCTGTATTTAACTTGTATATGTAGAAGTGAATCATTAATAAATATGGTCACATTGTAAGTGCATAAGATGCACTTCGCAAAACTCCATATTAATTTGCAATGACAGGGCCGCTTTTCTCAAATTTCAATCAATTTGCACACTGCTGATTAAATGAGATAATACTTAACAAGAATACAATAAAAAAACAAGAATTTAGTTTACCAACTATAGCTTATTTCTCTCTATAACCAACCGCAAATATACAGACACGGACGTAGTATAAAAATATCGAAAATATTTGAATTAGTTAGGTTCCAGATGCTTATCGATTGCTACAACTATTATTTCACATCCCTAAATTGAATCCGTCAGCGCTACATTGTACAAATCCTATAGTAATCCTTTTCGGCTACCGGTATAAACGCCAGATTTTTTATTATATCAGATTATAACACGTACAATACACTTTATTAAATTATTAATATCACCCTTATTCCAATAATAATAGAGTAGGAAATAACTGTAAACTTAAGTTTGTAAATTAAAACCAAAGTCTCTAGAATGGAGTTATTAAATCAAAATTTATTCGTGTTTCAAAGTCAGCTAAATTTATGATTGGTGTTATGTCATTTTTTTTTCAGAGCACTGCCCGGATGTGGATACCTGTGTTTTAATGATCTCAGTTAAGTCGAAATTGAATTAAAGGGTGTTGTTGTCATAATAATAAGGTATTCGTTGGTTTTTGAATTTAGGTAACGATTACTTTGAAATGTTTAAATGCAATTAACAAAATTAAAATAATTTCAATAAACAGAATGTCAGTGCCTAATTATATTTGAATTGTACTAATGAAGCAATAAGCCCATTTTGTGAACATTTTGGCGATGCGAATGGCCGATATGTCTTTTTATTTTTCTATAATTTATTTAATTACATGTTATCATAATTAATATGTTTATATTTATTTCAGTAAATAATATATCCAAAGTATATTAATGAATTAATACCACGTTTCTAGTGAAATGTAAATCTATCTGTGACCCCAAAAAATAGTGTTGTAACCTCAATCGATACTTTTGGTTTTTAAAAGATAAATCTGCGCCGCCGTTTTATTAAAATCTAAAGAAAATCTCTTTAAGCTCTATATTTAAAAAAAAAAAATTGACTCAATTATATTCAGCATTTCGTATGCATCTGAATTTCACTCGTTACCTAGTATATTCGCATTTTGAACCGCTAATTTCAGACATTATGTCGAACAATTTGAAATGTCTTGAAATAATTTCGAGTATTATGTCAAACAATTTTCAATGTTTCGAAATCATTTCGAGGATTATGTCGAGCGATTTGAAATGTCTCGAAAAAGAATTGGGGCTTGAGAGCCATGAGAATTCAAAATTAGAGCTACTGGATCGCGCCAATTTTTCTGAGTAGAGCTTAGATTTCTTATAATCTAGTAAGTTATAGTAAAGAAATATTTATAGAATTTTACATCTGTTCTTATATTTATGTAACATTTTACCTCTTGCAAAATGCTAATTCACCCCTAATCATAAAAAATGATCTATAGGTAATTGTTCATATTTTTATCATTTTGTATTAGCGCAACCCGCTCTGATTGACCACACTGCACTGCACCATTTATTTTTTACCTTCTCCTGCTATGAACACAGTAATAGAAGAGATAAGGTTTACTGCTGATACTACCAAAAACGGCTGTCATCACATTCCAATGAGTTAGCAGCTAACCTGATGACCCAAAGCTATAATAATCGCCTCAAAAGGCACGACATCTTAAAACTAAACCAGAGAATGAAATAATCTGTAGGCGGTGTTCTCGGTGGAGAATACGCGCAGCATGTCAATTACACTGAACAACCCATCCGCTCATAGTCGAAAGACTGCTCGCAGATAAAATTATTTAAAAAAACTTCCCCTGCGCCTAACGCAAGTCTTCATTCCACCAGTGTGGTCAAAATCAAGCTTCATGGGATTCTGCTTGACCCGTACCATTGTCCTGTAAAGGGTTCAAGATTGGGAGTTCGAATCCATGGCTTTTGCCAGCGCTGGACATCGCCCCTACACAACGTAGATTCCCGAACGGTCCGACTTGCTACCGCCCCCCTCGCCCAGGAATCCACCTACACCACCACCGTCGACCGCGCCCCGGGAAAGTACTTACCTACCTACCACCGAGGCAGAAATTAATGACGGCTCGATTGCACGACCTTTGTCTTCTTTTAATTAAATCATTTTTTGTAAGCTTATCCGGATTTTTTATTTGTAAATCCCTGGTAGCTACATGATTAGGTTTTAGTTTTTATTAAGGTGAGTTTTATTTTGTTTGTACTAAGTTATTGTTCTATTGTATGATATTAACACAACTTGATTTTGGTTACTCTGCAATGATATTTACCATTTCGTAAGCAAGCATACGTATCCACCTGACAAGCAGTGGTTACCGTAGCCTGCCGTAAACGCCCACAACACTATCAACGACTACGATCGAATATAAAGAAATCTCACGCGGACTTTGCAGCAATACAACATACTCGTTTTGCGTCAGTGGTTAAAACGTCCTCGTAACTCACATTACCGTCGGAACACGACCACAAGCTTATCCCGTGTGGCCGTCCGTCAATCCACCTTCGACATAAAAAAATCCATAAAGCCTCGTCCACAACGAGGTAATAAATAAATGAAACATATAAATAAATAAATACACGAATAAATCCCTAGTTATTTATGTCATTGTACACGATCGCTTTTTAATGACGCCCGGACGGATTGCTAGTAATATTTGTAATAAACTTGTGCACTGGCCTTAAAGGTTGTCGTAGACATAGCGACTAAAAACCACAGATTACTTATTGTGTTTTTATGATCATTTTATTTTAAATTATTGTTTTGTTAACGGCCAATTTATATATTTATAAACACATAACAAATTGCCACCAATTAAATCCGCAATCAGGAATGGGCTTACTAATTAGGTAAATATTGCGATTCATAGAAAGATCGATAGAAATAAATAAATTGTTGAAACAAATCAAACAAAGTGTACAAAGGCGGACTTTTAGCTGTAATAGTATTAGTTTTAGAAGAAAACCAATCTTATTTTTGCCTCTTCTTCATCCTAGCGTTTTACCAGTTGCATCCTCAGCTGTTTGGTTCGGAGCCCACGATCACAATCACTTATCTACAGTATTCTTTAATCGTAAATTAAGATTACTGCACTTCTACTGAAAGGTTGACCAGGAGTGCTATTTTTAAAAAGTGTGACTATACATTAAAGGCGAGAAGAATAATTTTCGTTCAATATCGAAGAATTTTTGTTCTATGTCAAACATTCAAAAATAGGACTCCAGTGCTGGAATTAAACACTTAAAGACACTTCTGTATTATTGGTATTTACCTGGTCTAGATTCCACTATGAGATTTTACAAACAATCTTCTTGCCGAGTCGAAATGGCTGACTTTTCAGATTCGTTTAGACCCGCGGTTCTCAAACTTTTTTGGTGATGTAGTGATGGAACCCTTTTGAAAAACAAAATATTTGTCGGAACCCTAAGTGAACATAAAACGGCCAAGTGCGACTTGAACTCACTTTGAGAGGGTTCTGTGCGTAGATTAATAATTAATAGATTAATAGAAAAATCCTAAATTTATTTCAATTTTCTAAAATATGTAAGTATATTATATTTCTTCTTTTATAATTTCAAAACAATTATTTGAAAAAAAATGTATTTCCACTTTTCTTACAACAAGCCTTTGCAATAGATATTTATAATTTTTTTACTAACGAAAAATTCCCCCAACACTCACCGTTAATTTCATTCAACTCAATTTTTTGTGATTTTCTCAACATAATGTCGCATAAGATTACTTTGGCATTTTACTTAAATAAATTAAAAAAATCCAACAAAATTATTGTTTAATAAAAAATACTTAAATACTTTTATTACTAATATAGTTTAAGTTTACTAATAAATGAGACCTGGTCACTTGAATAAATAATTTTTCATTCATTCATTCAAAACAAAAAAAAAAATTTTTTTGCATTTCATAAAATAAGCCACTTTATTTGATATAAGTATATCCTTCGCTAAACATTAACCAAAATAATTGAACCCTGGGTTAACTTCCCACATTTTCATGTGAGGAACTCAAAAAATGTAGTGTAATTTGACATTAAAAGGTGTAAAGTAGTGACGGTAAATATTCTGTCTGCTAGATATTTTTTCGTACTATTAAAAGTTCTCTCGCGGAATACCTATAGAGGACTCGCTGAGCCTTAGGGTTCCGCGGAGCGTACTTTGAGAATGGCTGGCTTAGACCAATAAGTAATTAACCTACTACTTTGTTTGTTGTATGCACGCTTTTAAATGAGATTTTGACGTGTCATTTCTGATCCAGTATTCACTTTCACACTATATATATAATCCGAGTCTTCTATCTCTCCAGCAATGGTATGTATATTGTTATGTCTACGACAACCTTAAGCATTAATCCTCTGTATTTAGTGCAGTAAAAGATTCGATGAAGGTGAATTCTTTGGGATTTTATTGAGATTGATTCGAATGTTTGAATACAATTTATATTAGCAACATGATTTTTCTATGCATAAAATATAACGATATTTGCCTGAAGTAGACTCATAGAAGGCACATAGGACACTGGGAATTAAACATTTTTTAAGCCTTAAGTGTCTCACCGCTGAGGACGTCGACAACTATTTATATTTTTTAGTTCCCATGTGAAAAATAAAGGGCAAACAATCAAACAGTGACCATCTCCTTCTTCCATGCAGCACCTCATCTCCTCAGCTTCTTGTCGAGTCAAAATGGCCGACTCTTTAGATTCGTCTAGATCAATAAGTGGCCACGGTCACCGCCCTATCGTTGGCCGCTAAAAGATTTTCATACGTGCAGGAGTCCGTGCATTTGGAACACACCAGCAGATGCGCCATGGACTGAACATCCCCGCACTCATAAAGGCTATCAGCCGCCGCCTAACTTTGATTACAACTACATATATATTTTACCTCTTCTTTTTTTAGTGTTCTTAGCATCTCCACAAACCAGCCCGTAGTCTATTTCAGGATACATAGTACTATTATTTTTTTGTCGACATCTAGATTCCTCCAAGGTCATGTTCCTGTTGGTCTGGTTTCCCTGTAAAAAGGGTTACGGAGGTCAGACGGCAGTCGCTCCAACGTTCCAGTTCCGCCAAATCTAGGATCATGACTTACAGCGTACCCGAGGCTCCGAAGCGTAAGCTAACGATACAACTAGGAATACACGCTAGGATGATGATGAGATCCCTCCAATCTTTTCTGTGGTCCAGTGCCTGCATACCCGGAGGTCGTGGGTACAAAGTACCACAGCTACTTTGTATAACTTTCAAAGTAAACAACTGTTTCCCGTTAGGTTATGACATTGCATCTTGAATCGCCTGATGGACTGAAAATAATGATGATTCTATCAAAAACTCTGAGAACATGTTGATTGACAATGTAACTCACTTGATTTGAAAGTGTCTGAATCTAATTTATTACCAAAACCTCAAAAATCAATCTCAAGTCATCAAAAACTTTGAGCTGCGCCTTATCTGCATCGAATCATTATTGTCTCGATAAAAATATACTCGAGAGATCACAATTCTTAAAAACTCGGATAAAATCCCGTTGGTACGCATTAAAACGTTTTAAAATGCTATAAATAACACCTTTAACGAGTCGACATGAGCTGCTATTAATCATTGGATCTTTTTAATGCTACTTTTTATTACATGTAAATGAGTGAGGCTCGGAGGATAGACCTCTGGACCTTTGAAAGGTCATCATCGTTATTCCTAGTGGGTTATTTGGTGAATCGACCCTGAAAACCCTTGTGTAACAGTTTTTCGAAACCGCCTTTCGGATTCTGACGTGGTTCCTTAAACGACCAATAAATTACAACCGAGACGAACGGCTTGACGTGCCTTTCGAAGCACGAAATCATAATTATTATTCATTGTGAATCATTATCAAGCAATTAGGTCATTCAAGTCTGCAATGTCCTTACCAAACTGGAAACCACTAAACAAAGTATTTTTCCAATGGGAATCGAACCCATGACCTCTGGGTCTTAGGCAAGCGCCTTAACCACTGGACCGCAAGAGGCAGTTAAAATAAAATAAATTTCATTGCAGCGCCATCCCTGTTTCCATATTATTCATGTTATCGTATAATATGAATTTCAGTTAATTTTCGCGGGTCGGTGCAAATTGATAATTATGGAGCAATTCGTTC
Source organism: Euzophera pinguis (assembly GCA_947363495.1). Classification (NCBI taxonomy): domain Eukaryota; kingdom Metazoa; phylum Arthropoda; class Insecta; order Lepidoptera; family Pyralidae; genus Euzophera; species Euzophera pinguis. The sequence continues at coordinate 11,289,316 of OX376174.1, read as the reverse complement.
TGTTATATGACATTAATTGTCATTATATATGATAATTTCCCTCACTAATTGTGTGAATTCGTGTACTTTATTTGTGTCTATTTTGATTGTAAAATGTAAGTGCTTTCAATTGTAAGGAATTATTGATAGCTTCTGTGGCAAGGTAATCTAATAAAGCTAATCTCAGAGAAATCATTAGGAGAGGCTTATGTCCAGCAGCGATACTGACTGCGGCTGAAATGATGACTGTGCTTTCAAGATAGTTGAAATGTCCGAAGTATATGTAACTTGGTGGCATTTTCTATCTCGAGCTCCTCTGTGCTTTGACCCCCGTATTCTTAAACATAACCTTAAGGACGTCCTTCACTCAAACTCATTCGAGGGCGCCTTAAGGAAGTCCTCGATCTTTCCTTAAAAACGACATTCTTAGTTGGTTGTTTGAGCAAACTCCAATGAGGTTATAATAACAATTTTAAACACAAAAATTGAAAATTACGAAAGAATAGAGAATAAAATAAAATAAAATAAGTAAATACCTAAGCTAAAAGTGGCAAGAACCTGTTTTTTATCCACTTTATTACATTCCAAGGACGCCTTAAGGTACCTCTCAACCAACCTTATTTGACAGTTCGATACTCACCTCTGATGTGAAATCATCTCGAGTCAAGGAAGCTTGTAACGACTAATCATACCAATGAGGTGGAGTAAGGTTGAGTCGAGTTTGAGTGAAGGTTTAAGAATACGGGTGTAGACCCATGGTCCCGATGGATACCGATATGGATGGTACCTAGTCGTTACGAAGTGTCAGATGCCTTTATGCAGTCTTGAAAAATCAGACAGTGTTGGCAACAAATCATGTCTCTGGTTTTCAGGTTTCCCTGTAAAAAGAATTAAGAAGATCAATCGGCATTCGCTTAACTGTGATAACTACCGCTAAATCTAGGACCATGACTTAAGTACCCTAGGTTCCGAAGCGCTGAGGACGCAACTAGGAAAATACATTGGGTCGAAAAAAAATGTTACATACACACTTTATCTTCTTTCCTTTACAAATGAACTACATTTATTATCTAATGAACTAATCCTAGATGTAATAAATACTAACATAGCTAAAACTTAAAAATATTTCGGCACTGCCTGGTGCTAGGAAGCGTCGAAATATTCCTCCGCATCGCTGTCCATCGATGGCAAAGTGCCCAGAAGGCTGGCAGCATTGCCACGTTGAATGGCAATGCTTATATTTTGAGCTTAAAATAGGCCAGCCCTCTGGTCACGTGTGCCATCGATGAGGCGCTTGCTCAGATCCCGGTAGAGAACCCGTGCACTCGGTCCCCAATCTTCTAAATTTCATAAAAAATACACTAATCGTCGTTTTGATGGCCATCAAAATTCAACCTCAATCAAAAGGATAGGTGTATCTCACACGAACGTACATTCGCATCTTTATTATGTCATAAATACTGCTATTCATCTTTACTGCACTTTTACAGCTGTTGTTATTAATTTTAATAAAAACGCCAATAAATAGTATGTGGATAACAGACCCTTTAGTCATTTTAGTCTTATTCGCGTAGGCAGTTCATCCTTATACCTTGAATTCTAAGATATCACGAACAATAAGGTGTAATAAGTATAATAAACTCCCCACCAGTGTAAATTTTGTGCATTGTCAATCAGAGGATAACGGACACGGTTTTACCAAGTGGTCACAAGGCTCCCATGGCCTTCAAGAACGGCCTCAAAATCCACAAGACCTTGTATCATTACACATTCAAATTAATTATCTCATCATGTAAGTTAACATTTTATAATTGAAGTACAATAAAACCGGTCCAATTTCGCATCATTTTTACAACTCTACAAAGTTTGGATAACATGATAATGACTGGTAGCTATTCAAAATAACACTTCATTGCGTTACAAAGTAGGTAAGTGCAGATAATTAATTTAGTACAGGTATTGAAAGGTGCTAAGTTCTGAAATTACTGAAATTAGCTATTTGATGTAATACGTAAACTTGGCATTTTTCTACATCAAAATTTGTTTCGTCATCTTGAAGCGAGATTTATGTCCAGCAGTGGCTACCTTGAGGCATGTCTTGATTTAATTTTTAATTGTGAGTGGGTAACATGGTTAATCGATTGTATACTTTGAAGACAATAGATGGATGTGGTCATAGATAGATTAATACATATGTACACTTTATTGTATCAATCATAAAAGTAGAATTAAAAGAAATAAATTTAAACAATTAGGTAATAATTACAGGGAGTGATTCTTGGAGAGTTCTTCAAAATATGGCCTCTAACGTGGTTCCTTTAATGAGCTCCAGATGGCAGCCAGTATCAACGTCTTATCGCTCCTTCCGAAGCACGTAATAATCTTTAAGAGTGCTAGGGTTAGTTTTCGTTAAACGATTGATCTCCAGTTGATTGAAGCCTACAATATTCGTGCAACAACGTCCCTTTGGAATCGAACCCACGACCACATAAAAGCGACTACAAATGTCTTTCTAGAATTCTTCTTTTTCTTCATATCGAGTGAGTTACGTGGTCAATCGACCGTGTACAAAGCCTTCTGGAACCACCTTTCAATGTTTGACATGGTTCCTTTAACGACCACATGGCAAAGTAAACATGTAGTGCACCGCTAAGAAGAGAGGTAACCCTATCTCCAGCGTTTCTTAACCATGATTTGTGTTTATGACTATTTGTTTTCGGTATCTCCAACATCGTTTGAAACTTATTTACTTGTTGGACGTCTTTATTACGATGTCTATGGTTATTGCTTTTTTCGTCATTTTGTTTGTTGTCTTGTAGTAAATTAAATTGATTGGGGAGCTGTTGTGGTGTTATGTCATTGTTTGTCTTTACTGTTGGTGGACTTATAATAAACTACCTGTTTCGTGTAACAGCTCCGCCTGCGTCCTATGTTTGACCCCGGGTATTCAACTATATTCCTACCGAATTTCATAAAAATTGGTTCAGCGGTTAGACCGTGAAAGCGTCACAGACTACAGACAGACAGAAACACAGACAGACTTTCGCAATTATAATATTAGTATGGATAAACTAGAACATTACTTGTACCGATTACAAGACTAAAGATATTCATGTATGAGTTACCCAGTATTGGGCATCCAACGATCATTTGATGTGAACGTCAACCCGCTAAGATGAAGAAAATTCAAAGCAATTAAGACGTTCAAGGTCTCATCGGAATCTACGAGTAGTTACCTCTCTCGCTAATCCATATGCCAAAATGGATTATTTAGTAAATTTTACACCACAATTATTTTTCTGTTTTCCTTATTTTATTTCATGTAATCTTCAGCATCCTTATACCTGCATAGTACCTAGAGTACCATTCCTGCATGATTTTCAAAAATTCAGTCATTTTTTTTTATTTATCAGTGTTTTTATATCTAGTGAAGCTTAAAATCTAGGTTTGAGAAAGTACTGACACCGCTTGGTAAGTAATATTTTGGTAAAAATGTTCTCATGAAAAAAAAATACAGTTAGGACAGGTCTGTTGGGTCAGCTAGCATAAAGCAAACGTTTTCAAAAAATTAAATATTAGAAAAGTCCTAAAAATATTATAAAAGATAATTTGAAAAATAATATTAACACCCAACTCATATTGAGGTCCTAAACATAAAAAGTATTACATTAATTAGGTACCAGTGGGCGATGTAGGTGAATAATTTATATAAATCAAACGGACGGAGCGACGGACGCAGTAAATCTAAAGCGGACGTGAATCACTCATTCGGTGTAAATGCTGATAGGTTTCACAATCATGGAGTTATTCTGTGAGGGAAAGACGATATCATTTCGATTTAGAACAGGTGAGTTACTATACAAACCATACTAATATTTTTAATGCGAAAGTCTATCTGTCTTTCTGTCTGTCAATCTGTCTGTCTGTTACGCTTTCACGGCCAAATTGCTGAACGGATTTTGATGAATATAGTTGAATACCCGGGGTCAAACATAGGCTACTTTTTGACGCAGGCGGAGCTGCGGGAAACAGCTAGTACAATATAAGTAAGTAACTCTATTTCCGACATCTGGGAAATCACAAAATTGAAATATAAACATTGTTTACAATATGAAGCAAACCTTTTTCCTTTTCTAGCTAACCTTTGTGTAGTAAGAGAACATGATATACGATGCCCACCCAGTAGAATTAAAAATTAAAATAATGACTATAACTTAAATCGATCAACACAGACAACTTATAATTTGGGAACATGGGACAGTCACTAATAAGAAATACATACATGTCTACCGTTATGATGGATTATGAGTAGATACTCATAATCCATCCAAATGCGAGTGAGTAAGCAAGATGTCGCCACCATCATATTGTACCATCTGACTTATTCCATATCGCATTTGGGTCGAATTAAGAGATAATGAATCAATGGTTGACTGGTAGAGAATGCTCTTAGCATTAAGTCCGCCAATTGTTATAAGTATATGTGTACTTTGTGAAACAATAAAGTTTTAATAAATAAATATATAATGAATGAAGGCCGCTTTTAATCGGTCGTTTTTTAAAGTATCCTATTGATCCATGACCATAAACTATATCCATAACACATTTAATCAATATATGTCGAGCAGTTTACACGTGAATGCTTAACAGACAGACAGACTTTCGTGTGGTAGTTTAAAAATAAAACGTCAATCAGAATAGTCCTCTAGATCTCAGTGTGTGGCCGTAGAATTCAGTCTCAACTCGCAACACAAAACATGAATTTATACTAAAATCATAGAGTTTTATACACATGTGGGTTAACCTATGATGCTTTATATATTTATTGATCATCTGACGTTCCAATCAACCTTTGTTTTGCCGATAGTTATTTATTGTTTTGTTTTCATGATGTTGATTAATGTTTTGGCCCATTTTAGAGGCTGTTACATTACAAGAACATTAAACCAACAAAATTGAGATCTTTATTTGGATTTCTCAAATTTATAAACATGTTTCATATTTTTTTTTTTAAATTAACCAACTCACAAAATATAAACTTCGGTTCGAGACAGCCTGTTATACAAACCAAATCAAATAGGTATTCTATGTGCTCCAAAGCCGCTAAGGATGTAGCTGGGAAAGCTGAATGAATAAATGAACATGAAGAAGACGAAGACCTTCTTCTTGATCTGCCTTTTTTCACCTTTTCTTTATTTTGCCTAAAGTATTGAATTCTAAAAGGTTAAAGGTGCCGTTGTCGTATAAAATATACTTAGTTGGTACTTTCCTTATTCTTCACATTACTTGCGAACGTGTTTTAATACTCGAAATAGTTCTTCGTTCAACCGTATTTCCTAGTTGTGTCATCATCATCCTAGCGTGTATTCCTAGTTGCGTCGTCAGCTAACGCTTCGGAGCCTAGGGTACGCTGTAAGTCACGGTCCTAGATTTGGCGGAACTGATTATTACAATGGAGCGACTGCCTTCTGACCTCAGTAATCCTTTTTACAGAGAAACCAGACCAACAAGAACATGATCCGAGGTGTATTAGTGGCCAACACTGTCAGAATTTTTTAGGCTGTCCCAAGGCATCTGACACAGCCTAACGACTGCTATCTATCGACAACAACCTGGACCAACGACTTAACGTGCCTTCCGTAGCAAGATAGAAAGACAAGCTCAAGAAAGTAAATGCCACTACATGGCGACCGATTCAATAGTGGTCGCGTCACGCCGTAGCTTGACACGCTCATTTGCTAACGAGCTCCTCAAACCAAGTGGTGTCATCAGAATCTAATACATTTGGCGGTTTTGGTTATTACATTAGAACGACTGCATGCCGTCCAACATCCGCAACCAGTTTATACAGACCAACAGGAACATGACCTGTGGTGTATTTAGACATAGACATAGACAAAGCATCACGCCTTTTTCCCCGTAGGGGTAGGCAGAGACTACTAGCCCGCTTTTCGCCCCCGCGAGAAATGAGACGTAATGAGTTGCGAACCGCATTGCCGCCATTTAGATTTTTGTTATTTTCCAAAATCATAGCATTTCCACGAGTGTAGGGGTACACAAACAAGGTGTATTTAGTGACCAACATTGTCGAATTTATAACATCCTTTCACTTTACCTAAAAAATTTCAGTATGACAGTGGCTTTCAGCCAGTGGTTTCAGTGGCTTTATGGTATTGTAATCTAACGGAATCTATAATGCCGATGACCCCACAGAACATAACTAATTAAACTTATATGTTCAATAAATTAGTGAAGGCGTTAAGTAATTCATGATACAGTAATTATTTTACTGTTCGTGATTAAGTAATACGCTTAAGATACACTTAAGAAAATCCATTGTTCTGTCGGGTAAAAAATAAGTTCGACCTATTTTTTACAAGGAAAACGTTTATTTTAAACTTAAAAATACCGGTTTCCATACATGATCATGTTTCCATTAACTAGGCATTTTGAGAAATATTACATTTTCTTTTTTATTCTTTATGAAATTAGGAATCGAACCCAGATACTTCGACGTAATTACTTAAGTTTAACTGCTTCTTTCAACTGTTGTTGAGTGGTGCAAAGCATTAATGAATCGAAATTAGTCATCACAAATATAATTAGCCAGAGTCGACTCGCAAAAAAGAAGAACTTTATCTTATAGTAATTAAATTAAATAACAGAACAACAAATCAGATTTAAGATTTTTAGTGTGAATCTTATATACGAGATTTTAAAGTGCTATTAATATAAATACAGACAACAGAGTTGACTCTGTTTTACTCAATTTTCGCTCAATTTATAATCAGACGATGAATTTCATATTTTGTTTTAATTTATACATACTTACTCTGGGTGAAGTGGCGATAAGGTAAAAGAAGGAAAGTAGGCCGTAAGCTCCGATTCAACCAGCTGAGGACGCAACCAGAAAAACGCTAGGATGAAGAAGATATCTTAATCCACTGCCTCTACAACCCGAAGTAAATTTTGAAGAGATTCTTAGAATTTACCTAAGTACTTACAAATTCTTACACGTTTCCAGTTTTCAAAAAATCACACCACACTCAACAAATTGCGTATCATACTCACCCCTACTTTAAAATTGAGTCATAAATAAAAGGTAGGGAGCCGCACCTTATCGCCACAACAAATGAAAGAATACCACCCCTCGCGGCCACCCTATACCCCTCTCCCTCTAAAACCTCTCACTCTGACCAAGTAAAACTGTGTTTTACATTTATAACTACAAGCCGCATCGCGATCCGAACCACACTCAATCGAAAATCAACTTTATTTATCACATCTTACAGCTACTTTTCGCGTATGAAGTGTTGCCGTCGAGATTTCCAAGGTTGCTATGGCAACGAGGGGGTAAGCGTCGCGATTTTTGCCCGGATGCCTCCTTCGATTACCTACCGAAGGTTTTCTGATCGCTCTCAATGTAAAACCGGCTATATACAACGTAATAGGTGTTGGGACGTGGTTCGATAAACGGTACTAGCGATTGGGACGAATAAATTGAGGTAGGTACGATGATACGGAATTCTTGAATGTTTTCTTGACAGTTTTGAAATGATAGCGCGCGATATTGCGGGCGCGTTCTGTATTCGAATGCAAAGTTATCTCTTTGCTTTGCTCTATGGTAATCGATTTTTGACAAAGGCATTTGTGATCTTTGGATAAAGATTTTATTTTATAACCTTTCAAGTTCATGAAAAGGTAATTAATTTTTCGAATAATCGTTTCTCTAAATTTGAATAAATACCATAAATACTACCTACTTGTTTCTTTTTTCATAATTTTAAGTAAATCTACTTGAATCTTTTGAGTTGTCATTGTCACACGTTTACGTGTGTCCTGTAAAAATATCTTTCAGGTTTTAACCACTTTTTCGTGATGCCATTTTATAATTAAAATTTTGAACTTAATGACCAGAAAAAAAATTAAAATAAAATGCCAAAATATATTTTAACTAACTGTTTATTCCAACCACAATGTAGATTTTCCACGTCCATGTTTTTATATGAGTTTCATCTTTTATATTATATCTGGTGGGTTTATATGACAAGCAAACATACTTTTTGTGCTTACAGGCGATCATTATATAAAGCTCGTTCACTATTTAAATGTATTTCTATATATATTTTTGGTGACTACACACACAATTCTTTTTATTTATATGAGACCGTATGTTTTGTAACTTTTTTTTAATTCTATGGATATGAACTACAAATATTCCTTAAATTCACTTTGTTACTTTAGTTTAAATCTCTCTCAAACAGTCATGAGTAAGAAACAAATAAAAAAAAATCTTAATTCTTTTAAGCTCTATGAAGTTTTTAAGAATTAAGTAAGTTAGTTCGAGAGCGTGAATACTTAATTTTTTTACTATCATATGAGTTAAAATCATACAAATTAATATTCAATTCAATTTCTATTCCAATATTTTCAACAAAATCAGCCGTTGTGTGTGTAACCTCCAACATTTGCGCATGAAAGTTAGTTCAGAGCTACAGACAACAAAACTTTGAGCGGAAATGCAAATAAAATAAAATTTAACATGCATTTTCATAATTACCAAAAACTTTTCTATGGATAAATGACTTTTTTTAATAGAAACTAATGTTAAATGATTTTAAATTTATTCAAAAGTATTAGTCGTTTTTACATTGACTATCTAACTGAAAATAAAATCTTTTTTTAAATGACTTCTATTGTTATGGGATCAACCGTTCTGAGAACCCCACATAAAATAAAATTAAAAAATAAATAGGTCCAATTGTAGCGATATTAGCAAAAAAATATTATTTTGTCGTCTGTAACTATAGCAAACTAAACTATAGTTTGACAAAAGAGTAGAAATTAAGTTATAATGAGAACTTTTTTAATACGTATATGTAAATGCGTAATTTTTGCACTTTTGACGATAATTACTTTATATGTAGAGCTGGAGCCTTATTTTTGAAAAGTGTGCCTCATATATCGATTTATTCGTTAACGCGCTAACGCGGTATTGGACTCGCCGATCTTGCGCGAGCCACACTTTTCAAAAATAGCACTTATGGAGATTTGGAAATCAAGTTACAAGTGTATGATTTTTACTTGTAACTTTGGTTCTGTCTAACCCTAAGAACAATTGCATATGTCCGATTTTTTTTTGGGACAGGTACAGCAAAATGAAGTATGGGTTTGATTATTCTTTAAAGCCTATCACTTTCTGTCCTAAAGCGAACACATGAAATAATCATTCACAATTTAAAAAATATGTAACTGTAATTTCTACTCTTTTGTGTAATAGTATAATTAATTTTGCGTGGTCTGCACTACTAGTAGTTTAGTTATGTTATCAGTAAATTCGTTTAAATATATATTTACAATTTATCACTTAATATTACAATATACATATTGCGCACAAACGTCATTAATTTATGACATTCGCAAAGGTTTTTAGTTCTTAATATTATTTACAATTTTTTGAACTTCAAAAATTTTTACAAACAAAAATAGTTAAGCATTGTTTGGCAAGAAAAATATAAAATCAAACAGAAAAATTACAAGCTTCTTTTCTTGGCTCTTAGGCTAATTATTAGGACATATCAAAATTGTTTCAACACTTTTGTTTCTCTGAATTTCTTCCTTAACATCCTAAATACTGAAGAATACTTTAATATTTATGATTTTTTAAAACAAATTGACATCTCTACTTATTAGGAAAATTGGCACCGGGAGTTTTAATTGAATGTACATTAAATATTCTTAACTAACTCACAAATACACTTAGGTATCATGTAAAATCTAAATGTAATAAATAACTTATGTTATCACATGACTACTTAAAACAACTATTTACAGATTAAATAGAATTCTACGTTAAATCCGAATTATATTCACATTAATTATTCGTTAAAAGTGATAGTATGCAAAATTTATGGGTTGGTTATCATCTGAATTTTCTTCACCGTTATTTAGCGTTACTGAGTTATCAACTTCATTATTCTGTTCGACTCTATCATTACCGAATTCTTCGAATTTGGAACTTCTTACGTGCCAGTTTGAAAGATCGTATGGCGCTTCTTCATTAGTTTCCTTACAAAACGTTCTCGGCACAACATATTCAGGATAAACATTCCCAAAATTCAAATAGTACTCATTCGAATCTACATTTCTATCCGCATTATACTTAACATCTCTCGAATAATCCTGACACTTATCATCTTTGTAATTGACGAATTTGAATTCATCGTAATCGTTATCGAAACTGCGTGTGCTAACACTGTTATCATTATTTTCCGAATCGATATCGGGTTCTTTAGCGTCTTTCACTTCACTGATTTCACTAGTACAGGCTTCGTGAGGTTTATTGACCTCTGCGGTGCCTGTGGGATGAGATCACTGGCGATGATGAGGTATTTGGTGATGAGGAATGTGTTGATGATGGAGGTCAAGTCTAGGTCGTTTGGCATCGTCATCGTCACTGCAAGGATCGTTTTCGTGGGGTTCTTGGTCGTCACATTCCTCCCCAAGTTCTTCTTGCTTGCGTTTCGCAGTAGCCATTTCTGCAGCGTGCTTTTTCCGCCATTTTGTTCTTCTGTTTTGGAACCATACCTGTGGATGGAGAGATTTATGTGGTTAATTGAGTGTTGTACAATAAATGCATGGTGTTTGTCGAGGTTTTTGTATATATTCACAGTGTCCACTTATTGGCCACGATTCCATCTAAGGTTAAGTGTAGTTGTGATCTAAGATGGTCGTGACTGTTTCATAAAAATCAGTTGATCGCAATATTACTAAATGATGGACCTTATTTTGTGTTGTATCGTAGATTGTAAACAAATAAAAAGTTTTGAATTGTTTCCTCTTCAACAAAAATATTTAGGTATTTAAAATTTTTGTACTTTCAAATAAAGTTTAGTATAATGAAGCAATTATATACTTAATTATTTAATAAAATAATATAAGTAGTCAGTACGATATCAATTGGTAATTAATCCTGCGAGTATATTTTAGAAAAGTATCTTCCCTACCTATTCTATTTTGGTTTATCTAAATACAAACGAAAGGTGTCACACGAGTTTACAGAACGATATTATTCTGAAAATACCCCACTAAATTCCCTCTCAATGTTTGTGTTTCAGAAAGCCAAATATAAAGAGCGGGCAAACAATTTTCAGCGCCATGTGAACCTAATCTGCTCAGGCGACATCATAATGCCTCATTAAATACCGCCTTTAAAGTCGCAACACAAACTTATACCTCGCTCCTTCTCCCTTACTAGATACAGCTGTAAAAGATAAGGACGGCGATGGTAGCCATGTTCTACGGTAATTAAGGGTCGTTTTGCAAATTACACGGTACTTAACCAGCCATATAACACTCATTAATCACAAGCCGGGGGTACGTTGTGTCTCGCTCGCTCTCGTGGCGTTTGCATAACATCTGTCCCTTTCGCACGGGCCTCCGGGCGGCAGACACGAGTTTAATTAGGTCATAAATACATTTTCATGATTAGAGTGCCTCGAGTCGTCGATTCTGCTGAATTTTCGGGTGCGATTACTTGGGAGCAGATGTCGATGTTATTATAAAGGAATCCTCGAGGTTAAAATTAGGTCTTCACTGGCCTCGTTATGTTAATAGTGTTAAAACTTAATAGGACAAGTTTTCTTTTATCTGTACTATGTTTCTTTACGATTTTGTGAATGTTTAAGTCCGTTCATTGGTCCAATAACGATATCTATATCGACGATAATGGAGAGTACATGTGCTGGTAGAGTTCATTTCAATAATACTCACGTGAAATACAAACACTTATTTCACTTTGAGTCATTATCCAGGTTAGGCCATATTAGGTATACCGCATGAAAACGGAATGGTCTTATGTATTCTTTGTCTCTCTTTGAATGTCCTGCAAAATTTGTGTAGTTCTATTGTCTAATTTCAAATGTAAACAAATTTTTGTCTCACAGTTTTCATTTTTACTGGCCAGTAACATGCGTAATATTTTTTATTTTTTTATTATTAACACATGATTCCACTACATTCAATGGGTTATCTCTACATTTCTCATTTTTGAAAAGTAGCAAAATGTTGTGCCAAAGTCTTTAGACATAGTATTATTAATTAAATCCTATACCCATAGGTTAAGATAACACGAACACGTCGTTTTGGTCTGAACAACAGGCTTTAAACAAGACGTTGTAAATACGGCATTATTAAAATTTAGGTGTGAGAGTTAGTGATGAGCGAAGCGAAACAAAATATAGCATCTGGTCGTTGTAGAGATCGATATGCCAGTTTATACATTTTCCAGATCCAAAATGTTGCGTTTCTATTAACTAATATATCGACATATCGGTGCGTTAATATTTATTTACTTCCATGTGATAGCACGAGATTTTCGTCACAAAAGTATCAAAAAAATAAATTCCAATTAAGTTAGTCTTTAAATAATTCCAAATCTTATTCAATTTCATAGGTATAGATAAAGGAAAAACAGTAAGTAACTTTCTTTTCCTCTTATATATAATCCTTTACATTTTTATTGTGTACATGAATAAAGTAAATAAAATAAGACTAAGTGAAAACCGAGCTCCAAAGGCCAGATTTAGCAAGGAAACGCTGGGAAGATGTCATGCAATTTCAACAAAAAAAAACTATACAACGTTTTTTAAAGAATGGTCCAAATCTAGGGTGAAAGTATCCAAATATATTTAACTTTAATTTTGACCAGTTTATCGATCTAAACTTCAAAACTACAGCTCATCAGTTGCATACAGCCGTCACCCGCTTTCCTAAGCACTAAAACCGCTGCTTAACAAGGGATTAGTGTTGTAACAACACTCTGTAACGATATTTTGATGGCTACCAACTTGGCGTTTATTAATTAAGGCTTTTATGAGAACCCTACAATGCCATAAATACTTCAGAAGCTGAAATTCCAGCAATTGTGGTTTTATGACTAAATAGCTTTTAAGACGTTGTCGGTAATATTTATTAGGATTAAAATCTGAATAGTAATGTTGTATAATGTATTATGATTATTAGACCGAGTTTAAGTGATGATTAGTGTTTTTGAATAATCATCTTTATTCATGTTTATTAGAGTGTAATTTGATTTGTTGGACTGTGAATCTACGGATTTAATCTTTTTATTGCGCAGTGCTTCTTGGAAGCTTCTTGCTACTTTCTTATTGATATCAGTAGCCTACATTTTATTCTTCCGAAACTCAATTTTATTGAAAAAAAGGAGTATAAGATTGCTTGATTAATGATAATTATAGCAAATTCTTCAAACTGATATTAAAATTCTCCGTTGGGAGGAGAACTTTTAAATTTATGATCCTTAATATAAATTTACGCAACTCCTAAGTTTACATTAAAAAAATCTCTCTCTAAGGGACATTTTTAAGGTATTAAGTAGATAGAGATTAACGACTCTGAGTGCGGCGGTTAATCTATATTTTTTTTCTTAAAGGTAGCCTGGATTCTCGTCCAGGCTACATGTTGTTAGTTATGTTTTCCTTTTTTTTCATTTATTAATCTTAGTTAAATTGTATTTATAATTCTTTAATTAAATTCTAATACATACTTTGAATAAATGAAAAAATAATGATAAATTTATTTGTATCTTATTTTCTTTGATGGAATAATGTGCTTTTACTAACTTACTGTACCTATTTAAGAATATGCAATAGTTATAATTAGCTTTATTAAGCTTAATATTTATCCCTAATTTAATTATCGAAGAAATTCCAAAAAGCTCCTATTATAAATGCAAAGTTTACGAGTTTTAATCTCAAGACACTACAAATGGGCATATTCGCTATAAATAGGCGCCAATAAATGTTTATATTTATATTGGGATCGTAAAAATAAATCTGCCAAGTCAATATCGCTGGTCATAAAAAATTGGGAGCGAAAACTAAACAAGACATCGTTACGAGTTATCATTGCTCCATTTGTTTTTATTGTGGAAAAGTATAGAGTAAATAGATTTTAGCCCTACTGTCACCCACACAGTACAGGAGAGTTACTATAGTCTGTTAATTCTATGGTAAGGTAACAGTAAACAAACCTACTTACTAAGCTGCGGCTAAAACAATTTATAAAACATTACACTGAAAAATGCTTATCGTGATAGTCATAGAGCACATGACTTAGCCACTTAGAATTTTTCCGAATCGTAAGCTCTATGGTACTTACATCCTGTAAGAAAGACTTTTGGCGAGAAGCTGTGAAGAGCAGTATCGGCGCTGTATTTTATTTTCCAAAATTTGTGTTTTTTTTGGAGTGTTTGTGCATAATAATGGTGGATTATTATTCGCAAAGTTTTCGATAATAAGCGTGAGTGTTGGGAAGCGATACAGTGTTTGATTTATGTGATTTTCATGCTTGTTGCCAAAAGCTCCTCGTAATCGCTAAGTGCAGTTTTTCTATCACTTCACTTAGCCTGATTCTTCTGACTAGACTTGACTACCGACTAGACTTTTAGACTTGACTAGGACATGACGAAACCATACCGTAGGACTGTAGAAGAAAGAAAAATTAAGAAGGGCTATTAAGGACTTATATCCATTACCGTAAAACCCATTACTAAAAAACCTGTAAGAAAGAAAAAGTAAGACGGCTAAATAATGCGAAAAACTTCCATAGTTTATCCAATCCCGGGTGAACAAACACAGACAAACACCATGACGTCTGTTTTGTTTTTATTTTAATATGGCTCTTACTTTTGTATTTAGCCAGTAACAAATATTTTTTTAGTAAAGTTATTTAGTCAAGCACGTCTAAAGTCAGGTCGGTAGTTAAGTCAAGTCAAGTCAAGCCAGGTTAAGTAAAACTGCACTAGGCGATTTCGAGGAGCTTTTGGCAATTCCAACTTCCCAACTAACAACTCACGCTTATTCCCGAACACTTTGCGAATAATAATTCACCATTATTATAGACAAACTCTTAAAAAAACACAAATTTTGGAAAATAAAATACAGCGCCGATATTGCTCTTTCAGCTTCCCGCCAAAAGTCTCTGACGTATGTTTATTATTATATTTACGAGTGAACTGAACAACTTGCGACCCTTTCACGCACAACATTACAGATATTATTATTTTCCAGTCTTCCTTTATGTCCCGACTTTACCCAACAACCCCTGTATTCAATTACTTAAGTGCTTGACGCGAAACCGGTCGAAGTATAACTATCTCGCTCTAACGTATGGCTAAGTGACTCTCGATCTAGGTAATTATTGTATCTATTACACGACCAAAAAAAGAGAGTAATTTTACAGGATTCAAGTGTGTATGTTTGTTGGTATGTTTGTGAGTTTCTGTATCCAACTATGAACGGCTTATCGTTTACATAAGTGTGTGCATTGTTTGGAGTGGCATAGTGTAAGTAATGTCAACATTGAAACAAAATGGCGGATTACAAAAGCAACTCATCATGTCAAACCTAAAATTTAATGAGATAAATATTTATGAAGATAAACTATTAATATGGTATTAATTTTAAAAATGCATGAAACTTATGTTTCTCAATGTTTATTTGGACGAAAAAAGTTGTAATGCCAAATCTGGAACTATGTGTTACAACTAGAGATTCCCGGCGCCTACCCGGAAATTTTCCCATTTATTCCCAGAGATTTTATAAATTCCCGGGAATAAATGGAAATTAATTATTTTTCCCTTTTCTTCCCCTTGCATTTCATTTTTTCTCTCTTGAATTTCTTCTCGCTGCCCATCTTTAGTTACAACATACCCTAGGCTTCGCAAGCTGAGGACGCAACTAGAAAAAAAAGCTTAGATGAAAAAGAAGGGACGAAATTTAGTTTATTTTTATTGTCGTCAGTCTTAAAATAATAAGCTTGTTCACGGTTGTAATGAATTGATTCTAATGCCTTCAGTAGCAACATAATGGCGTCTTATTACAGCCGGCATGTTTGAATAATTAATTTCAATGATAAGTTGAAAACGCTAATTCTTTTGTGTATTTATGAGGCGTGAAGTATTGCTGGAAAGTTTTATTGTATATGAAGGACGGGAGTGAATAGAATACAGTGTTAATTAAGTAGATGTAGTAACTTGTTTTTATTTTTAAGTGTTACGTACTGGCTTTGTTATTCATAATAGTATGTGTCTTAATAATTTTACGAAGAATAAAAGTATTAGATGTGTTTGAGTTGACACATATTTTAATACTATATTTCCTCGTACGCTTACCGTATTTATTGTTGACTTTCCGGACTATTAGTTTATCCCTTCTTTTAGACGTACTACGGCTTTTGTAGCGTTAATTGCAGTTATTATTATTATTATATTAACTAATACAATTTATGTGCATATTTCCATTATTATTATAATTTTTTTCTTTTGTCTTAATTGTAATTTATCTTATAACTGAGGCATCCGCGTAAGACCAGTGTCGAGGCTCAGGCCCCGACTTATGCTGAGCGGAGACCTTTTTGGTACTACACATGTTTTATATTACTGTACTTTAAAAATTTTAAGTATTTATGTTTAGTAGTACCAAATAAACATTTTTTCTATCTTTCTTACTACAAGAGTAAGAGACGTTATACCTTCTTATTCATAAAAAAAGAAACCTTTATTAAGCCCATTGTAACTAGAATATATTTTTTGCGTTTCACAACAAAAATCAATAATAATCAGGTCTAAATATATTTTAGTTAAAGTAATTTTACCAAGCAATAGTTTTTACGAATAAGGCGAATAAATCTTTACATGATGAATAATTATTATTAATGTTTTGTAATAATTATTGTAATAAGTAAGATAAACTATACAGTGCAATGTAATACTTAGTGCAAATGCAAGTGGTAAAATTTTGAACTTTTAAGATCATTAAAATTTAAATGGGTCATCGATTCGCAAAGAATATGAAGAATGCAATAGAATGAAATCCACAATTTAAGGTTTTTGCATATTTATGAACAAATAGGATACGAAATTAATTAAACGTAAGATACATGGGTATCCCGTTGTCAGTAGATATGTGATAAATCATACAATTCATCTTGCTTTCAAAGTTTACGCGCATGGACGTGAGTTGGTTGTGCGATACATTAGAATTTAGCTATGTTATGTTAAATTTCATTGTACGACTATTTATGCCTAGTTAGTCACCAGAAACAATAAAGAATTAAAGAGGTTCCGTACCGAAAGAGTTAAACGGAATCCTATCACTAAGACTTCGCTTTCCTGCGGTCTATCCGTCTGTCGAAGGCTATTGTACCGTAATATACTGTTTAAATAGGCTACTTGACTGTGTTCACATTTTGTCAAAATTTTTATACGAAACCATACATACACTAAAAAGTAACCGATTCCAAAAACAACAACAAAATTGGTAATTAATTAAAGCAGTAATTAACATTTAAAGTTTTATAATGAAGAAAAGTGGGAGCGTGGTGGGGACGTCTTGCTATCTCTTTTGCTCGTACGAAATCAAGTAGCAGTGACGTCACTCCGCCATTAAGTGCGTCCTTTTCTTGTTTTTTGTCAGTTTCCCCTTCCACAGGATTTCAAAGGCTTATAACTTATTTAATAATGAACGGATACAAAAAAATTTGTTTGTTTGTAATATCTTTATTGTACAAAATAAAACAAATAATTTACATACACAAGCATGAAAAGACAATAAGTACAATGGCGGACTTATCCCACTTAGGGATCTCTTACAGTCAACCAGCAAGTGGCAGGAGAAGATATGCTTACCAGAAGGGTAGAAGTGTGTACAATATAATATTATTATTTAAATATTTCTGTTTTCATAATTTGTGATATAAAAAATTGAGTCAAGTAGCCTATTTTCGGTAAAACCGTTATTGAACCCACAGATTACATATTATTCAATATCGCGCGAAAATCATTTGATACCGCACGAAAATTATTCGACTCACCAATTTTGCGTGTGTCATACTTCTCAAAAATAGCACTCCTTATCATCCAGAGCATCTTACACAAAATCGGACCATGGCTTATTATTGTATTTATGTGGTGTAACCTCTCTAGGATTTGGAAAACTCATGATCATCTAAAGCATCAAAACGTATCTATCCCCCCATCTACCGGCATCAACATCATTAGGCCGACGACAAACGATCATTTGTCACCAGCCGACTTTTCGCACCCTTTGCTTTGGATAATTGCCAGAGCGATTTGTTGTAACGACTCGTGTGTACTAACCTTAATTATTGGGCTTGATTTAGTTCGGAATATTGTGATTTTTTTTGCATCTTCTTCTTATTGTAGAGACAAAATGTCTATTGAATTATATTTGCCCAATATTAGATATTTAGGTACTTTTACTGTACTCTTTATAAACTCAAGAAACGGAACTATTTTACACCGAAGATTTCATTATCTTTAAATGCATTTATAATAAGCTCTTATGAAAAACGTAATAGTCAGAAAAGGCAAACATTATTTAAAAAAAAATCACCTAATCATAGGTACCTACATGATGTGTCCCACGTCTAATCCGCCAGTAAAGTGCTTCTTTCATATTCATTCAATTTGCTATCTAAAATCGCTTTTTATCCAAAGTAGGGATCCAGAATCGCGGGTGAAAACAAAAAAAAAACATGCGATCGAACATACTTCTATTTTGAAGTCGGTTAAAAACAAAATCATTCTCATAAATTTTCATAATGTGATTGCACAGTGACATAGCTACAAGTCTAAACGATTGGCTAATTATCTATAAAAAATACATAAGTATCTATATACGTAATTTAAATTTAAAAAAAAACTGACAAGTTATTTATAGCATAAACACCTACATTATTAATAAATCAAGTGGACTTAAATACCTTTGGCGCTATTAGACATGGGAGCCGATTTCTCAGACGCCATATTAATAATCAATTGAGGACAAGATGGCCGCTTTATTGGTGAATAATATCTAAATAATAATTTATAATAATCACGCTTCAGTTACGGCATAGATTCTAGAGAGAACAACCAATCGTATGTAGTATAATTTAAAAACTACAAGCGATTGTAATAGTTTGAATATTTTCATTTAAATGTTTTAATTAACAGTAATTTAACTATTATATTGTTATTACATTATTTGTTATAGCGATGGCAATCCTTTGAACCATAAACGAGTTATATCAACTGAAACCATTGTACCAAGGTTTCCTAATGTTAAGTTTCCAATGTATATTTACAGTGTGAACATGAAATAAATAAGACAATTATTTACATATCTAATATATACCTAATATCCAGACGAAAAGTTAATTTTTTTCTTTAATTGGATAGGGTACTTTTTTTTAAAATTTAGTATGTATGCCTATGACTAATCAATCTTATTAATATTCTATGGGGTGCTAAATTTAAAACTGAAGCACATAGACAAAATTGACGCATGGCTTATTACTTGTACCATACAACTTTCGACAATATATAAAAAAGTAAATTTTGCAAGTTGTAATTATGTCACAGTTCTGTTTAATTCTTTCTTATAAACCTGAGACTGATTTGTTAAGTAAGACATGATATATATGAGAATATTATATAAGTATCTGAAATAAGTATTACAATGGCGTTTATTTCTCACATTACAAATTCAATTTATAACAAAATTAAATCTAAAATAGTTAAAACTAACGGAAATACTAAAATAATAAGTCTTATAAATGTTTAGTTCCGTCAATTATTTATAGCATAAAAACCTACATTGTACTATGTATTACAATTTATAATGTACTAGCTGTATCCCGCAGCTCCGCCTGCGTCCAAAAGTATGTTAGACCCCGGGTCTTCAACTATATTCATACCAAATTTCATCAAAATCCGTTCAGCGGTTTGGTCGTGAAAGCGTAACAGACACACAGAAAGAATTCGCATTCGCATTTATAATATTAGTATGGACGTATGGATACGGAAAGTATGGATATTATTATTGGCAAAGCAACCACGTATTTAACAATCGATCTGATACTAGGATGTTTCATTTAAACTATACTGGTCTTCCAATTAAACAAGTCATAAATAAATGCCGATGCTGGATATTTAGGTAGACCGCCGTTACACCGCTTTTGGCAATTTATTTTTTATCTGTATTTGCATCCAGTCGTTTTGAAGAATTTGTGGCCGATAGGTAAATTGGAATTGTGTTTTTGATCGATGGCCGCTCACACACTAATGGGTGCTGGCTGGAATTAAAAAAAAACGAGGTACGAGTGCGCAATTCATTCTGCGCCATCGTTTTAGAAATATTGATTGATGATTTTTCTGATACTGGCACAAAACGGTCTATTGTTTAAAGCAAATTAAAAATAAAAAGTTGTAACAAAACCGAGGAAAAAAGAAAAAACTTCATTATCCTGCCAGCATCTATCCGCACAAGGGCTATAAATCATAAAAGGATTAGAGGAAGCGGCCCCTTGCTACAAATTTGGCGTTATTAAAAAAACTCATTTGCAAATTTGGAAAGACAAAGAGATATTAAAGCGATAAAGTGAATTATCTTCAATTTGGTCTGTCCCCGGTGGGCGATGAAAAAATACACCCCTTTCTGCGCTTCTTTACTTAAAGTGAATATAAAAATGTTAATGTCCAACGTTTAGTGCTAGGTAGGAGGCAGTAAAGCCAGGGGGTGTCAACCACTCTATACTTATAATGATATTGTCTTCTTGAACTTTGATAAAAGGATTTGTGCAAACGAAAATAAAACCGTTGTCAACTCGATTCATTGACCTAAATGTTTTCGTGTTCTTCTTGAATATCTTCTTTCGAAGATGACTTATTCTTAGACTTAAAATATTTGTGAAACATATTCAGATATTCAGTTATTTTTTTTTTGTAAATAAAACATATTATTGAAATAAGAATGGAGAAAGTAAAACGAGTTTTACAAAACAAATTCAATGTAGTAAGTACCTACCTACGTTCAGAAATCCTTACAAGCCCGAACGAACGTTCGAAAACTTGGCAAATTAAGAAAATGTAATTAGTCCCCTCCATCCCCCGGACATAATTAACGAATCTTGTTGTAATTTTGACATTTAATTTTTTTCCCGCCGTCACATCTCGCCCCCATTAATTAATTTAGCAAAAGTGCCTTTAATATTTAATCTGTGCTTCTTTTTCGGCGACATTTTTTTTCTCTGCAAACTTAATGAAACGGCCAGATTTTTGATACGAGAGACGGTGATCGTTTTTTTTTAATTTCTTACTTTTTAACTTGTGACTAATGGATTCAGCCTACCTTTGTTATTAAATTTGGGTACACTTGATTTGTTTTCCTTTAGATAGGTATTATAAGAAAAGGTGTATCTACGCACTTCGTATTTTTAAAAAGAAGAATATTGGCGAGTGAAACAGAACTTGAACTCTACGAAAAGATGAGTTTTCATATACATAGTTTTTTTTTATAATTTTTCTTTTCATTTATAGGTTCTAAACTTAAGGATTCTCTAAATAAAAACGAAATTTAACTATTTTAATACAGTTTTCATCGCCTTTCTTGCCAATTAAAATAAAATAAATTTAATTTAACGTGTAAGATCGTGAAAAAATCGTTCTATTTTTTGATTTAAATTTTATTTACACTCAAGCCCATATTTAAAATTCTCCATAATCCCGCGAAAACCCGGATACACTCAATCAGATACTGTAAGCCCAAATTTTAAAGTAAGGGTGCGCGCACACGCCCCGCTATGTAATCCCGCCTTTATCGGCTTGTAAGCCAGTCATCGAGGTGTAAGCTAGGTTCTAAAGCCGATTTTATGCTACGTCATTCCACTATGAAATAGTATGATTTCGCCTGAAGGCATAGAAAGGAAGTATGTGAGTGACGCTGTTCCCACGGAAGTAATAAGTAGTTGCTCAGAATCAGAATCCAAATTAAAATAAAAAAAAAAAATTAAATTAAAAATAGAACCTCCTAATTTTATGCTTGAAAATTATTTTTCTTTTTACCCGACGTCGGCAAAGCCACCAGGGTTATGATTTTGACCGGTTTGTATGTTTGTTCATGTGTTCCCCATTTTCTTCTAAACTACTAGTGATAAATAAACAAATGAGGTATCGTTGGAAAGGTCTTAGTTATCCGCTTATTCTTATTTATGTATGTCATATTTACAATAGCGCCATCTAGAGGGCATAAAGTGAGGGCTTGAAAAAATAAATTTTGGTGATACTTGATCAAATAAAAGGGCTAAATCAGCACATCTCAAAAATATATTTAGTGTTAGCTTTTGTTCGCGGGTGAACTTACCCTGACCCTACAGAAATTCATAAAATTACTTTATTTCAAAACGTAATTTTTCTTTATTCAAAAAACATAAATTCCGCAAAGATATCGCCCCATCTATCAGTGAATCTGAATTGTAATCAAAACATACAAGGGTGCTAACCGTCGTATCTAATGATGTGGCCGATCTTATCTCCGGGATTTAGACGCCATTTAAATTTAAATTGGGAATTAGTTTCTAACCGGCCAGTAATACCGCCTTATCAACGTATGGAGGGTGCATTTTAAATTTTTATATTTTTTCTTATTTTTTTGTGTCAATGAAGAGCGTGTACAATATTTTGATTGAAATTGTCCGGTTTTTTTTTAATTATTAAGTTCTGACTGATAATTAAATATGGTTTCATGTACGTTCCGTTTCTTCCTCGATGGGGAACTTTTAAATGTGTAGATAAGTGTTTTGATTTTTCTTTTGTGGTAGTCATGGACTTGAAAATTCAATGATGCTATAAGTAAATGGTGTTTTTATCAGGAGCTTTGTTGTCGTCCCTTAATTATTTAGATATTGATTTCAAATAAAATCACATTAATTGTTATGATCGACCTTTCATCAATATAAATTACCATCTTAACGACGAAACTTTCCCACTTCAAAGGGACTGTAACATACGCCAGTTACTCAAGACAAAATTATGACCCACGTTCGCAAACACGTAAATTAAGAGGGCCCATTCCATCGAAACACTTCAATTACCGTTTCCACTATCAATAATAAAGAAGGGATCAGCGAAAAACAAGATCTGAAATCCCACAGGAGCAAAGCAATCCCGATAAACCGAATCACCGCCGAAACAAATTGAAAAATCCCCATAAAAACCGCCTATCGCGCCAATATCGCGTTCGGATTCACGCACGAGTGTTTTATTATTTATCAACCTTTTAATCCGGCAAAGCAATAAATCTGCGAGGACAGAAGCCAACATGGCGGCAGTTTTTTGGCGCG
Organism: Euzophera pinguis; assembly: GCA_947363495.1. Taxonomy (NCBI): domain Eukaryota; kingdom Metazoa; phylum Arthropoda; class Insecta; order Lepidoptera; family Pyralidae; genus Euzophera; species Euzophera pinguis. The sequence goes on along the minus strand of OX376174.1, from coordinate 11,266,132 downwards.
AAAAAGAATCGGCCGCGGAAAGCGGGAATGAGCGGCAGATTAGGCCGGGATAAGTCTGCGTTATTAATGGACCCGAGATACACACGAAATGGATAACAAATGGATGTGCTCCCGTGTGCGTTTTTTTTTCTACGAAATTTGTTTATGGTCGTTTGGTTATATAGGTGTTATATCGCTCGGAATGGATGACAGGTGAGGCGGACGACACAATTTGTGAACGAAAAAAGGATTTTAAAAATTGAAATAAAAAAACATAATTGTGTATAAAAGGAACAAAAGCTTATTAAATAGATAGACAGAAAAATTTACTTAGTTGTTTTTTAAAAGCTTTTTCATGGGTCCCCTAAATAAAACAATTTATTTTGAATACACTAAATGTCTTCAGAACTAGATGATACTAACTCTAAATACAACGTCTAAATAAGACACGGCTTTAATTTATTCCAAGAAGGTCATAATAAGATTATTTGGACGGAATCAAAACTACGACAGGATTAGTAAAATTAAATAAAAACTTGTTTGAAAAAAAGCTACCAAGTACTAATCAAAATATTATAGTAAAATATGAAATCAAAACAATAAAGTATAATAAAAGCGAGATATGTCCAGTATTGTCCAGTAAGCAACTTCGGTGTCGCAATGGGTAGCATGGACGTAAAGCTTCCATCATAAAATTGATGCTGACTAGTACATTGTCCTTAAGGGTAGTAGACGCGACACTTTTAGCAACTGCCACCGGCGACTGTTCCGATTAGCCATTTTAGTTAACATTTATTTAGTAGAGGAATAAATATAAATAAATAAATAGTTTTGATACGGTTGACAATAGATGTTTTTCAATCTACTATTTATGAAGCATGACTTTTCAATTACATAAATCAGTAAAGATACCGGGAGAAAAAAATACATAAAAATTCAGTAGTTACACAAAATATATGTACGAGATTGAAATAGATAATTTTTAGGGATAATAAATGTTTTTAGGGATAAGGTGCTGAGATTTGTAAATAAGTAAGTAGGTAAAATAAATAATAAATAAACTGCCATTTTCTACTAGCTGTATTGGATTTGTAATGTTATCGTTATTTTTAATTTAGGATATAATTTCACGTAATGACCAATGTTATGTATACCTATTATTGGTGTTTATATTAGAACTAAGTCTGCAGTGTAGTTGTTAATGTTGTATATAAGCACTGTTGGTGTACTTCAATAAAAAATAAATAAATTTTTCCATAGCTTGTTAAATTATGTCCTGTCCAAATATAATATTCACCTTGATAATAAACACAACCAATAATTTAAGAAAATAAATGAAAAGACAAAAAAATTAGCGCCGATATGTTAAAGAGATCAGTGTTTAATGTTGATGTTATACAACTGAATAGTTCAATAGATGGGTAGATAGATAGATATACACTTTATAGTTTCAAAACGAGTTTAATCGGGACCGATTAGTCTGTCGCTGACGCAAAAAAGTCGGCAGTCTGTGAGACCAATATAATATTGATGTTACTCGAGTCGTGTATCCGAACGTGTGATCACATCGTTTCATTCCATTGTTTTGCCGATGTCCTTTGTTAGGAAAAATAGTAAGTACTTAGATCAGACACATTGATAATGAAATGTTCGTGTGCGGTTTCGATACTTTCCGATGCTCTTTGATCAGACATGATGATCTTATCTAGATATGACAGATAAAACTCAAATCACTTTTTTAGAGAAAATGTTTTAAAAATACTAGCTTTTTTTACGTTTACTAGCTTTTCCCGCAGCTCCGCCTGCGTCAAAAAGTAGCCTATGTCTGACCCCGGGTCTTCAACTATATTCATACCAAATTTCATCAAAATCCGTTCAGCGGTTTGGCAGTGAAAGCGTAACAGACAGACAGACAGACTTTCGCATTTATAATATTAGTATGGATAATCTAGGATATGGTCTTTAGATGTAACAAGGTTCATGAAAATACTTAAACGATCGAAACGGTAATTGCATACCTTCTTAAATTGTTGTTACTCGTACATGCACTCACAAACATAAAAACTTTCGCATTTATAAATTTAGGCAGGTTTCACAGATGTCTAATATTCTTAAGGATTGAAGTAGTTGAGTTAAGAATAATCCTTAAACTATGTCATGAAAGTAAGCTTTAGGACATAGTAGATACATTGTAATAGACTGGGCAAAGTTTTCCAATAACAGCATCGATACACTGTAAGACAAGACATATAGAATATACGGCTTTAAGCCCGTCATTTACATTTTATATAAAACTAGCTTTTTCCTGCAGTTTCGCCTGTGTCAAAAAGTAGCCTATGTTTGACTCCGGGTCTTCAACTATATTCATACCAAATTTTATCAAAATCTGTTCAGCGTATTGGCCGTCAAAGCGTAACAGACAGACAGACTTTCGCATGTATAATATTATGTAGTAGTAGCTTTTTCTCACAGCTCCGCCTGCATCAAAAAGTAGCCTATGTTTGACCCCGGGTCTTCAACTATATTAATACCAAATTTCATCAAAATCCGTTCAGCGTAATGGCCGAGAAAGCGTTACAGACAGACAGACTTTCGCATTTATAATATTAAGTACGGATAGTATGCAAGTATGGATTAGCAATTTACCATTTACCGAAAAATTAAAAACGTCTTGGATGGTATGGTCAAGTGCAGAGACGATCTGATGGTCATATTGTTAAGCTTGCCCTCAACATGCCAATAAAGAAGTATGATCCTGGAAGACCACCACCTGGCTGTCGACAATCAAAAAGTATCTGAAGCAAGAAAGCCACGATGGCTCAAGATCGTGCAGTGTGAAAAAAATGGTCAAGGAAAGCCGACCCTAAGTAGAAGTCCCTTGGTGAAGAGAGGAATTTACTATTTAAAGCTAATTCACACATGGTTAAATGTTTATACAAAAGGATCAAATAATTTCTACTTATTCTAAATATGAAAGTGCGACGCGCATACCTTTCCACGCCTAAGCTACTTAACTGGTTCTGATAAAATTTTGTACAGTTATTGGCAAAGGATGTGGGTTAAATTTAACATGGATGGAGTAATAGAAGGTTCGTTTACATAATGATGATGAAATATTATAAAAAGTTGGTCACTCTTCAATATATTTTTTTTTTCATTTAAAAAAATAATGTTAAAAATGTTAATAGCAGTAAATATTTAATGTTAATAGCTAAAACAAACAATTGTGTCAGATTTTCTTTGCAAAATAAATTCTCGACACTGTTAGGTCTAGTAGGTTAGTATCTTTTTCCTTTGTAAAATTGTTTATTATGTTATGACTCTTTGTGTCAAAATAAATAAACTAAACATAACAATTTGTCCTTATAACTCTTTAAACTTTGCTTGAGATTCAGATAAGACATTCTTGCTAACTTGTTCAATACCTTGAACTATTCTACTGTGACTATACCTATATATACTTGTGGACAAGTTATGGTTATTATGGATATTATATACACATTTAGTTAATAACTCTAAAGGAACGTAAGCTAAATGAAAAACATCTTCAAATCATATTATAAACTAGCTGTGCCCGCGACTTCGTCCGCGTGGAATAGTTATTTTGGGAATCATATTTATTTTTTGTTTATAAACCTACCTCCTCAGCTTATTAAAAGTGGGCATAAAATGTCCCTCGCGAATTTCTTTGGCAAATGAAGTCACTGACAAATAATTTGTAATAATGCATTAATTTCGACCAAATTTTATTTTCATAAAAACGGTTATTGTGAGTTAATCTTAAAAGATAGACAAATACTGTTGCGGACATTTTTTAATTTAAAGAGGAATAATTCTTATATACCTACATATTTTTTGGGTATCTGAAATGAAATGAAATGAAATTGTTTATTTTCAATATAGGATATAAATATCACTTACTGACGTCAATTTACTTATATTAAGTTTACCACCACTTCCAAAGCGCAAGTGGAGAAGAAGCGGCGCCACAAACTCCACTGCAGCATTTTCTTCAAAACGTCAATTTACAAATAAGAAAAAACTTTTCTTAATTACCTAGTTAAATAAACGAATTCACATGTTTGTCAACATTTAGCACAATGGTTATTTCAGATTATTTAAATTAAATAAAAATTGAATAAAAAATTAAATTAAATCTCTAACGGTTTTCGCAGCGCACGCAACGGAAGCCCTCAAAGATGAAAAATTTTCCCCGTTTTTTCCACATTTTCGACTGTTTCTTCGCTTTTATTAGTCGCAACGTGATGTTATATAGCCTAAAGCCTTCCTCGATAAATGATCTATCAAACACAAAAAGATTTTTTCAATTCGAACCAGTAGTTCCTGAGATTAGCGCGTTCAAACAAACAAACAAACTCTTCAGCTTTATAATATTAGTATAGATAACCATCGCTACTTTTTTTAAATTTATTTGGCTAGCTGTTTGCCGCAGCTCCGCGCTCCGCCTGCGTCAAAAAGTAGCCTATGTTTGACCCCGTGTCTTCAACTATATTCATACCAAATTTCATCAAAATCCGTTATGCAGTTTGGCTGTGAAAGCGTAACAGACAGACAGACTTTCTCATTTATAATATTAGTATAGATAATAAACAGATACAAAATATGTGTTGACAGTGTATAAAATCCATACTAATATAATAAATGCAAAAGTCTGTCTGTCTGTTTTTCTGTCTGTATGTCTGTCTATTACGCTTTCACGGCCAAACCGCTGAATGGATTTTGATGAAATTTTGTATGAATATAGTTGAAGACCCGGAGTCAAACAAAGGCTACTTTTTGACACAGGCGGAGCTGCGGGAAAAAGCTAGTAATCATTATGTTAATGTAACAATTCTGTAACCAACCACGTTATCCACAGATTAAAGAAACAAGTACTTACCGGAATATATAAAAGAATAGAAATGTAAAATAAATATGAGGTCGGTTAATAAGATTAATACAAATTGCTTGTTAGTTACAATACATTTGTATAGTATCAACACTTCCATAAAAAATCACATAATTATGTTAATAAAACGTTTATAATGAACACATAACAAAACATACGGAATCGAAAAAAATAATAATCACAATAAACGAATTCATTATTCGTTTCATTCGATTCCGATGCCAATATATATTCATGAATCGATTGAATCCATTCGGATGTAGACGGACGTCCGTAATAATATCGATATGATGGCGCATCAAATTTCATGTTCCTATGTTTGCTGATGGCATCGAGATTTTTTTATAGACACTCCGTATGTAACGGTTTATTGGGACGAATATTTTGACCGTATTTGTACCACCGAGGTCTTTCCATGAACGTGTTTTCATACTAAATATATAGTAAAGATAAGATAAGATAAGATAAGATAATTTATTTATTTGCAAGAATACAGTGCATACATAGATATTTAGTTAATTATAATTTCGTGTATTCCACTCTCAGATGAGTATGCAAAAAATGAAATAATAAAAACAGAAAAAAAAATTAAATATGTCCCATTATGTCAGTAACATTTATACAATAAAATTATTTAAAAAAAATGTCAAATACTAAAGATAGATACAAAAATGTCAAGATTGTTTTAATTATGTACAATTATCGTTCATATATTCATCAACACTATAATAACATTTAGCCATTAGAAATTCGAACAAATTTCTCCCAAATACATCTAATTCTAATTCTTTATATGCTGAGGGTATATGGTTGTATATCTTAATTGCCATACAATATGAGTTTCTATGTGACATAGTCAGTGTTCTCATTGGCAAACATAATCTATCTTTGTGTCTTGTTCTCGATCCCTCATTATCTTCATGTTTAGTAAACAAATATTCGTGTTTACGTACAAAAAGACACATTTCTAAGATATATAGACAGGGCAGAGGAAGAATAGAATGCTTTTTAAAGAGCGGTTTGCAACTTTCTAGTGGGCCGGCATTAGAGATTGCCCTTACACATTTTTTCTGTGTTATGAATGCTCTTTTAACCTCTACTGAATTTCTCCACAATATCAAACCATATCTAAGAACAGACGACACATAACCATGATATGCAGTCAGAGCTGCTTGCATTGATGCAATTTTCTTAACCCTTCTCAACACATATACAAATCTATCCAACTTATTACAAACGGTATAGATATGTGATTTCCAGTTGCACATACTGTCAATGGTTATACCTAAAAAAACTGTTGACTCTATTCCTTCTAACTTTACGTCATTATATGTAATGTTAATCTGTGTTTTAAATTTGTCAATATTATGTGTCCTAAAATTAATAAGTTTAGTTTTTGTTAAATTTAATGTCAAATTGTTTTCATTTAACCAATCGTTTACGTCCTTAAGTGTATTACATATATCATTTTCGAAGTCAATACCATCTCTCTTTTCTATAAGTAGAGTAGTGTCATCAGCAAAGAGTATGCATTTATGATTAATTGCGTCCGGCAGATCGTTTATATATATAAGGAACAGTAGTGGTCCCAATATACTTCCTTGGGGTACACCGCACTTAATTTCACTATATGTCGATTTATATTCCTTTTTGTTGTTACCTGTAACTTTAGATATTTATACACACTGTTTGCGAGATTGGAGGTAACTTGTTATCCATTTATGTGCAACGCCCCGTATACCATAGCGCCACAATTTGTCTAACAGATCTTCATGTGAAACAAAATCAAATGCCCTAGTCATGTCTATAAATACAGCAGTTACAGGAGTCTTTTTATCAAGATGTTCAATAACTTCCTTTATTAATTCAAAGCAAGCTAACGTAGTTGATCTATTTTTCCTAAATCCATATTGCTCTGATTTCAATATCTTAGATCCAGTCAGAAATGAGTATATTTTGTCATTAACTACTCTCTCTATAATTTTTGAAATCACTGACGTCAAAGATAATGATCTATAATTGTTTAATTTATTTTTATCTCCTTTTTTAAATAATGGTTTAACAATAGTATTTTTTAAACGAGATGGATATATACCTTCGCTTAAAGACAAATTTAGAATATGCGCTAGTGGGATACACAACTGTTTAGCACATAATTTCAATACCTTTGTGCTTATATTGTCAAAACCCGTTGAATTGGTGTTCTTGAGACCCTTTACTATTTTAAATATATCAATGTAATCAACTGGAGTTAGAAAAATACTATTAATGTTATATTCTATATTTTTAATGTAGGAATTATTTTTATTTTTACTTGTGGAGTTGGAAGTTAAAAAATGTTTGTTAAAAAGTTCTGCTATTGTTTGTGGATCAGAATGGATAATACCATTTTCTTTAATTTCCTTTACATTCTCCTGAGATAATTTAGCGGTTGTATCTTTTATAATGTGCCAAGCTGCTCGGCATTTATTTTCAGCATTTTTTATGAACTTTGTATTTATTAAACTTTGTGCCTTATTAATACATTTTTTTAAAACTTTACTGTAGTTATTATATTTGATTTTCTTAATTAATTTATTGCCTTTCGTTAATTGATATTTTATATATAATTTCCTTTTTGTTACACAGCTCATTTTTATACCTTTAGACATCCATCTATTTTTTTTAGATTTGTTACTACATTTAACTTTAATAATAGGAAAGCATAAATCATAAAACAAGGTAAGCGTATCATGGAAATTATTAAAAGCTATTTCAACATCATGCTCATTTAGTACGTCGTTAAATGATAACGATGATATGCAATTAACAAATTTGGCTATATTATACTCGCACATGTCTCTCTTTTCTTCAAACCATTGGATAGGCGCCTTTTGCATATACTCCTTTCTTTTTTCAATTTTGATAGATACGGTTTGAGCAGTTTCATGATCAGAAAGGGCCAAGTAATGAATACCACTTTCAACCTGCTCAACATTACTCGCAATCAAGTCAATACATGTTTTTTTTCGCGTTTGTTTTTGTATATGATTAGTCAAATTGTAATTTCTTAGAATGGACTTAAGCTCCCTGGATTTATCATTATCGGTCAAATAATCTATGTTCCAGTCCCCACATAAAGTGTTCATATATATTTGACCCTGAGTGTAGTATCGGATTTACATTAAAACTAGAAATAGGAATGCGCCATTTTGACTTTAATGATATCTCTCGTCTTATAACTTGTATTTTACATTGTCTCAAATACTTATATGTAAAATGATCACTTGCTTAGTTTGGACATGATATACATATATAGTGAACTAGCTGTTTCCCGCAGCTCCGCCTGCATAAAAAAGTAGCCTATGTTTGACCCCGGGTCTTCAACTATATTCATACCAAATTTCATCAAAATCTGTTCAGCGGTTTAGCCGTGAAACCGTAACAGACAGACTGTCGCATTTATAAAATTAATATGAATACACCTAGTATTCTTAGTATGGCATATCTTCTTTTTAAATTTGACTATTTTGAGAGTACTAAATTGCTGACTCTACATAAGCTGAAATATTTTTTAGAAAGATCGTCTGCATCTATATTTTTCATATATTTTGGCCACAAAACTAACAAAGCTTGCATTTCCGTTTAGAAGGATGACATAAGTATTCAAATTTAGTAACACGTCGTAATACAGCGTTTATCGGCTACGCCGTAGGCGCTACGCCGTAGCTGCTACGACAACAGCGCGTTCAATTGACGTCAGCAATACGCTTGAATTTAGACCAAAAATATATAATTCATTCTATTTTTCACCTATATTAACAAATTTAATTCCTATATTTTAACTTTCTCTTCCATAAAAAGACTACATGTAGACAGAAGGAGCACAAAGCGAATCTTAAAAGCATTAGCCACCATCCATCGATTCCGGATCCTCTACATGTGTCTTGGCGAGTACATCTTCACCCCTTAGGGGGTGAATGGGAGGTGAGTGGAGGGGGTGAGATAGACAACGCAAAGTCAATATGTGGAAATAATAATAAAGGAAAGCGCGGACCGCATACGTATAGCTGTGTTATCGTTCTGTTATCGATGTTACAGCGGTAACGAGTCGATATAGCCGATAGTAGTTTAACTTAGTGTTTCTATTGCTTATTCTCTTGTTTATAGTGATTGTTTAATTTTTTTGGAAAATAAATTCTATGCATAGTCAACGATATTGCAGAAGAAGAAATTCCCCTTTGAATAAACGAAAGGCAATTCTTCTGCTAACTGTTTTGTTAAATTTGCTACCCGTGGATTCACTATTTAATTTTGTTCCAAGTTTAATTCCGGATTCTTCATAAAAGGTGCAAAAAAATACTAGTAGGTATTTCCTAGTTTACTTTGTACTTACATGCAAACTCGCAAATCTCAAACTCGCTCAGATTATAGTTAGATGATGATTCCGTGCTCTGTAAGGCACGTTAAGCCATTGGTCCCGGTTGCTACCTGGTGGTCGTTAAAGAAACCACGTCAGAGGTCGAAAGGCGGTTACGAGAAGCTCCGACACCAGGATGTACAGGGTCGATTGACCATGTAACTTACTCTATATGAATGAATGGGTTACAAAGTTTACTAAACTTGAATAGATGGCGTAATACGCGGTAATAAGAATTGTATTAGTGCTGTTCATGAAGCCCTATTTTGGAAATTTATGATATACTAGCTGTATCCCGCAGCTCCACCTGCGTCAAAAAGTAGTCCATTGACCCCGGGTCTTCAACGATATTCATACCAAAATTTATTAAAATCCGTTCAGCGGTTTGGCCGTGAAAGCAGCGTAATAGAGAGGCAAATTTTCGCACTTATAATATTAGTATGGATATGTCGAATAAAAATCGTTCCATTATCGAGCAAAAATCATTCGATAGGTATTGAACAGATATTATTTGACTCGCCGATTTTGCGTGAGTCACACTTTTCAAAAATAGCATTCGTGAAAGTACTGCAGAAACATTTCCCCGCCATGTTGTACGTCGGTATCCGATATTCAATAACACGAGAGAGATAATACAATATAGCATGTCACGACGCGCCGCGAACATCCCGAAGATTGTTGGGAACAGAAGAGGAATAGAGTCTTTGGTTTTTTTTAAACGAGGATTTTATTAGGTGTACGTATGCTCGCGAATGATGGCGTCGAAGTTTTAATTACTTGTTCAATGGTCCACATATTGAGTAACAGACAAATGTGACGCGTTTTATTTTTTATGTTTTTCTTTTTGTTTACTAACGCTAGTTTTTGTAAGATTTTCTTTGTTACTAACAAAATGATCCCTGATTGGTTGAATAAAAAGTGTATTTATTATTTTTATTTTATTTTATAGCGGTTAAAGTAGCATGGTGCTCTACTTTGGTCTTTATGTAAACTAACTAGGATTAACAGAACTACGAAAATTTGCTTGCCCGCTTAAATTGCCGTTTATAAAGGAACGCTATAATGCATACGCTAAAATAAAATAATTCTGTATTTTCAAATTTCGAACAGGTTTTACAGATGATGAAACAGTGGTAAAACGTCATTTGAATAAGATTTTACAGGATTTTAATCCTATAATTTTATTCTAGTGTTTTGTAATTAGCCGTATGATCTAAATTTTAAGAAAATACCCAACCCTATCCTTCCGTGAATTTTATTAACTCCGTCTGACTGGCAGCAGTTCAATATACTACTTGATATATTTTTATTTCTGTATCATTTTTAATGTCTCATGCATCAGTTTAGGTCACGAACTAATTGTGAATACTTTATAAGTATTTCTCATACTTATAATATCATAAGTTCGAAAGTCTGTCTGTCTATATTTGTGACTGTTACGCTTTGACGGCCAAACCGCTGAACGGATTTTGATGAAATATGGTATGAATATAATATAGTAATATAGTAAAAGACCCGCGGTCAAACATAGGCTCCTTTTTGACACAGGGGGAGCTGTGGGAAACAGCTAATATTATATACAATGACTCCATAGTTTTCTCTGTGCCGAATCCACGACAGCGGGCCGGCTCGCGTCGTCGCCTCATATGAATAATGTTTTATCGATTGTGTGCGCGACGCCTACGAACCGAGAGGAAAATGTGGAAATCTATGGTTCATATAACACTTGTGTCATAAAAAGCCATTTCGAGGGTATGATAAAGCTATGTAAAGTTAGTTCTGTCAAATACTAAAAGTGTTTTTTTCATGCGGCTGTCCGAAATTTTATTTTTTTGCCTACGAATTTGATGATTTTTTTTATTGTAGAATGCTATGTGATATTTGAAAATACACATGTACAAATATTATATCAAAACTCTTCAAACTTACAGTCCAAGATACTTAAAAATTGTTCCCGGCAAATTATGAGTTATGTAGACAGTCGTGTTATAATATTTTAAATGCATTAATATCTATGCCATTTATTCCGGTCTCAGAGTATCTACTGATATTATAACATTAGTATAAAATTTTATCTTTCAAATAAATCTATATATTAGTAATAAAGAATATTATTATTTTTCATTAATTTTCCTCACTCATCAAAGCCAACCGTGAGAACATTACAACGTCCTTGAACAACACAAAAAAAAATACCGAACTCAGATAATCTAATCCTATCATATCTAAAAAAATAAATCATGCTTACAACCAGTACTTCCCAACACGTGTGAACCGAATAATATCACGATCCGTGCCTTCAAAACGTCATTAGATTAATGCCTTAATGCAATCGTCGGCCGCTACCGAACGGCATTCCGCATCGACAACCCGTATAATTACCATTTTGACACTACAATCGTCTATCTACTCCATTTCACTCTATATTCCTAATCCATCATTCAAATTTAAACTCTATTCTTTGATCACGAAAGAAAAAAAATATAAACTCTCTAATTAAAAATTTAGAACGTTTTTTAAATCGAACACAATCGATATTCGGAACGTCACAATTACCAAAGTCATAGAGTTGTAGACTTTGGTGACATAGATTTAGATATTAATTTCTGTTGTGACAATTAGGAAACATTCTCGATTAAGATAATTATCGATGGTTCTATTTAATTTGTCCGATGCGGCAACCTTTCATTTGTCAGACGGACGGACAGCCGAACAGATTGCCGTGTTATGCCTACCGAGTGATATATTAAATCTAGATGGTATTAAGATAAAATGCCGGCTTATATTATTGGTATCTAGGTAGTTAATTTAACCGTTTAGACACGGATCGACTTTGGTTAATTGATTTGGTCGTAATTTGGTGAGAAATATTGATGGGGTATAGTGTTTTCCTCATTGGCATAACTGTTAAAGGACATTAAAATGGACAAGATGACGTTTTTCATACCTAATCATGAAGTTCCTAATTCGTATAATTAGACTTAAATTTCCAATTGATGACTTTTCAAATAAATTGCATATTAATCAAAAATGTCTAACTGTTAGCAAATATTTCAAAATTAGAAAAATGTTTCGCCTATTGTACTTATACAATTGTATTTTGTACAATTTAATTTCACAAATAATATTATCGGACTTTTGGCGGGAAGCTGTGAAAAGCAGTATCGACGCTGTATGTATTTTATTTTCCAAAATTTGTGTTTTTTTAAGTGTTTGTGCATAATAATGGTGGATTATTATTCGCAAAGTGTTCAAGAACAAGCGTGAGTGGTAGGAAGTGATACAGTGTTCGATTTATGTGATTTCCTTGTTTGTTGCCAAAAGCTCCTGGAAATCGCAATCGGAAAGTGCAGTTTTTCTAGCACTTCACTTAGCCTGACTCTTCTGAGTCGATTATGACTTGACTTGACTTTATACTTGTTTCATTAAACAACTTTATAAAAAATTTTTTACTTGTTACTGGCTAAATAAGAAAGTAAGAGCCAAATTGAAAAAAAAAAAACATTTTCAGCCAAAGAGGGTGATGAAACAGCTTATAAATTCTAATATTATTACCTAGGCTAAACGGAAGTTTTATTTCAAGTAACTATGAACCAAGCTATGAAAATTGACGCATAACAAGAGCCGAACAAGGCGATCAATTTCGGTAATTAATGAACTGCCGGCAGCCGGGACAAAAACGGTCAGAGTCCGGGTAAGCGCTTGTTTCCTTGAGGATCAAATTAAGTTGGACGATTTTAAAAATCAGAAGATGTACAGAAATTACCTCTATAATAATATAATGCAAAATACTGTCTCTCTGTCCGTTTGTCTGTTACGCTTTTACTGGTAGGTAAACCTATAGACCGATTTTGATGAAACTTGGTATGGATATAGTTGAAGATCCAGGATCAAACATAGAGTCAACTAAAGTACAATAAGATTTATGATAAATATAGAGAAAATACAGAATCGATTTTGTTATGATTTTAGCAGGCAACTTAAAAGATATACTACCTGAAATTCAAGTGTAAGTTGATACACTTTTAACTATAGCTCACTGTACGTACATAGACCTAAAAGAAGAGCAAAGACTATTTTTCAATGTGATGTAAGTCGTCAATAAACAGTACTACTTAAAATGTAATCCTCTCTTTATAAGTATCAATCAAACAACAAAATTATACCTCCGACTACCAAGTTAATAAGGTTGTAAAAACCTACTCGATCATAACCATCAAAATCTGACGCTAAACAAGACGATCAATGTCCTTAATTAATGAACTGCTTCCCAACTGACGCAAAAACCGGGAGCGGATGGCGGTGCGGTTTGGTTATTGCAACATTAATTATAATATTAATTATTAGCTAACTCGCGTCGCACCCTTAGGGACGTGCGGATTACAAATTTGTACGGCCTGTAATTATAAATACAGTTTACATTTTAGGAAAAGTATGTATACGATATATTATCAGCATTTTCCCAATAGCGTTTCAAACTGTTTGTTCATTCATATCGAGTGGGCTACATGGTCAGTACAGTACACCCAGGTGTCAGAGTTCTTCGGAACTGCATTTTGGCCTCTGACCTGGTTCCTTCAACGCCAACTAAAAAGCAGCCGAGACCAACGACTTTAAGTGCCTTCGAAACCTCAGAATCATCATTATTACGATTAGATAAGGTGAGTGAAGTCTGCTTTGTCCTAATCAAAGTAAAAACAACTGAAAATAGTATTATTCATGTGACTCGAACCTATGACCTCCGCGGATTTAAGGCCTTATCATTCGACCTCAGAGGAAGTAGAGGGCGAATGCTACATTATATACAATATTACACACATTTAGACCTTTGTTCGTGCCTCAGTAGACTATTGTCTGTTAGTTTCAAAATCTTTGTCCGCAATAAATAAAAGAAGATAATTTGGAAATAAAATGTTCATAAGTACATTATTAACTTTCCTAGATTTCTAGAACAGGCATATGACATGATTCTAGCTTCTGATGACTGAAATAATAGACGATTATGATTATGGTTCATTAATAACAAAAAACGTTAATAATAATAACATAAGTGAGACAACAAAAATTGCTACAAGAAATGTTTATCGATCGTTTATAGATCAGTGAATATCGTTTGTCAAAATTATACCTACATAGATGACATACTAATAGGAAATAAGTCTAGTTGTAATGTCTTAGGTATTTTATTTAAAAACTACTATAAATCCTTATTAAGTAATAGAGTATAAAAAAGTAAGTAACAATAAGTGTGTTTATAATGTTACTAACATTCGTCTTTAACAAACAAAAATGAACTTGAGACGTTTACGGGAATGAGAGCGTCTTGTAAGTTAGTGGCAAAATATCATTGACTTTCTTCTCCACAGCGCAGATCTATTTATAGGAACAATAGTGCACATGAAGTTTGTAAATTTCCTACTTTTAATCCCTTCCCTATGAAGAAGCAAATCATATTTAAAAATGTGATTGCTAAGCGACTCAATCCAAAAGACAAGCGAATCAAAATTTAAATTACAATCAAAATGGGTTCAATTCCAACAAGCCAGTGTCCAATAAACCTTGAAATCTATCTGATCAACAGTAATTGGTTTTGCCGACGGTACTTTAAACTGGCACATAAGCTCGAAGACGCGAGCGACATCTGTCGCCGTAATTGAGGGATTAGGCAGATAATTGAAACTGCGCGAGAGAGAGCTATAAACTTGATTGCACTAAGAGTGAAAGAGACAGACGGGTCGCACTCAGCGCCTTCGCTCAGCGGAACGGTTAACAACGTGTCTTCTTGTATATTGTATTATCTTACGTTTTATGCCCTATTAATCTTGCTCGACTGTGGATAACTCGGTTTAAGCGATATGACGCCTTAAGATTAAGGAGTAAAGTTCAGTTCGGCGTGAACGTAGTATCTATAGTAGAGGGTGTTTGGTTGTTTTCGGTGCAATAAATAATTGTTTGCGCGCGTAAAACTGGAGTGTTGTCGTTTAGTCGCCTGTCAGAAACCTCTCGTATTGTTTTATTTGAAGACATTGTTAAAGGTAATCTGGGATAACGAGGCAGTCGCAAGTTTAGGAGATTTGCTCATAAACACGTTGTCATAATTGATAAATCCTGCTTGTTTTACAGTTTTCAGCTACAACAATCTGTTAAGCAGATCCACGGATTTATTCCACATAAATTTTAATTGCTGTAGGATTTTTTTTGTTAAAGGCCGGTCTAATTCGGGGATTGGAATCCATATAAAGCTATTGTGTATGTTTTGTGTATATTTTTATTGTTTGTTACAATTACAGCCTCATCAGAAAATCCAAAAATAATTAAAGTGTAAATTTCCAGTTTCATAAGCTACATCCAGCTGACTAACATGGGGACATTTCAACATTATTCCCGCAAATCAAAATCGGATTTACATGATATTTTTAAAATTTTAAACATCGAGTCAGCGAAAAAGAAACATCTCAATGATACAGTTTCACACACTGATCGTATTATCATAACATTATAGAGTCAGCAGGCGTGTATAATGTATTATAATTTTATTAGTTTAATTAACTTCTGTCTGTAACGAGTGACGTTTCCGGCTCCGAATCAACTCGATGAAATACTCGATTTATTCGACGTGTTTTTAATCTTTTAAATCGATTAACCTTTGAAATTTTATTACTTAATCGCTCACTTGTGTGTTAAAAACATAATATAGTAGTACAGTAGTGTATTTCTAACCTTTCGCTGACACTGTGTAAAATAAAAAATAATTGCAATTTAATGTTTTTCTTTTGACGATTCATAAAAAAATATTAATTTATATAAATACCTATATCATAACCAGCTTTTTCCCGCAGCTCAGTCTGCGTCAAAAAGTAGCCTATGATTGACCCCGGGTCTTCAACTATATTCGTATCAAGTTTCATCAAAATCAGTCCATAGGTTAAGCCGTGAAAGCGTAACAGACAAACTTTCTTACAATATGAGTATGGGTTAGTATTAATATGGATAGTGCGGATGTTTTAACATATTTACACAATTTTTATTTCGTAATCGTTTGCACACTTTTTTCATTTAACAACAGTACCACTGACTTCCAAAGCATAAATACAAAGGTATCAATACCACAAATTCGAAATCCCATGTTATATTTGTAACAGCCAAACCTGCGGGATTCCTTTGAAAACAATAAACGGTCGGATCCCTCGGAATCCCGCAATAATAAGGAGCGTGTGATTGATACAACAATGAAATCCCTCGTCGACACTGCCATTTGCATTTTTATGGGCGCCGCCCTACTCCCGCCCGCCCTAGACACACCTACGGTGGCACAGTCTAAGAAAATCAGTTGTGTCATATATTTTTTAATGTCATTAAATATTACAAAGTACAATAAGTTTAATTAACTTTTCAAAATGTAGAAAGAAATTTTATTCAAGAAAGTGTAAAAGATATTTTAAATCCATTACGATAAAAAAAAAATTAAGTTACCAATTACATTCAAACTAATATTCTAGACTTAAATTTGTTAAACAAAAACTTGCCAAAAATAATTTTGCTATCTGTTATTGCTTTAAATTGTTATAACTTATTTTGACAAATAGTTTGGGGTTTAAAAAACGTTTCCCAAAGTTAGAAACGTTTTTTGTCAAATAAAATAGTAATTGAATAAAATTATAGTACACAAGCTTCTTTAAAAAATTTTGTTTAAGCAGGCCTTTGGCGAAATAAGTACGTTATTAATTTTAACATAAAAAAGTATCAACATCCCAGACGTTCTTCTAGTGGATGTTGTAAATGACGATAATGGGAATAACAGGTGTCTTAATTTACTTGCACTTCTGAACAATTCACCAACAATTATGCTCAAACAACATACGATAGGATGCATTGCCGACCAGTTTACCTCGGGGTATTCGAGAGATTAGTAATTGGGGTGCTAGGGATATTTTTCAATTTTCCTTACTGAAATTCCACCTAATATTCCTCTATCATGGCTATGTATTAATAAAAAAATAAAGTGCTAATTTGATTATTATAAGGACGGACAAAATTTTTTATTTTATTTTTGATAATTTTGAAAAAAAAGTCCTTCGATATCAAACAATAATTATTCGACTCGCCGATTTTGTCATACTTTTTCAAAAATAAAACAGTTACTGAAAGAACAGGCTTAGGCTACGAACCACATATGTGTGTAGTAAGTAGGATTATTTTCCTGCTCAAAAGTGAAAAAAATAAAAAGTAATTTTGGTAACTGTATATCATTTACTCTGTGGCTTTCGGCACCAAACTTATACAATTGAATATGCGTTGAATCGTGTTCTGCCGTGAAGATCTCCATATACAAGATTGTACAATGTACATGTTGTAAATATACAATATTGTACAACAGACATATGCTCTTGTGCGTATATAACGTGTGAATCGTAGGATAACATAATTTACTATGTCTATGCAAATTGATTCAGACAGACATATGGATGTAGACGTGTTATTTGTGAACTTTGACTTTTGGTGATCTCAGCATTTTTTCTCTTGTATGAGAATAGATACTGACCTTGTAGAAAATGCTAAGCTACTTATATATATAAATATATAATATTGATGCATACATTACCTATTGACAATGCATTGGTATTTATGTAAGGCACAACCTATATTATTTTTTAAATAAATAATAATAATAATAATATAATTTCTTTATTCAGACAACTTTAGTCCATACAGTTCATAAATAATGTTATTGAAGCCACTACGATGTTACGTAGTA
Organism: Euzophera pinguis; assembly: GCA_947363495.1. NCBI lineage: Eukaryota > Metazoa > Arthropoda > Insecta > Lepidoptera > Pyralidae > Euzophera > Euzophera pinguis. The sequence goes on along the minus strand of OX376174.1, from coordinate 11,248,090 downwards.
ATTTCGTTGTTATTGTAGCAATATTATAAAATCATAAAATGGACCTTTTAATACAGCATATTGAAACTTAAAATGGGGAATGTAACTAGGCATATATGTTAAGAAAAACTTATAATCAGGTCAGTCTAAAGTCCGGTAAGGTAAAGGTTGGCTGGAAGAGACTGCTTAGCAGTAAGTCCGCCTTTGCTCCATAGTTTTTAATTACGATTAATGTAATGTTTATTGTATTTATTGTTTCATGGGCAATAAAGATATATTGTATTGTGTTTTATAAATGAAAAAAAAAAAACAAAAAAAGAATGATTTTGTCAATTTAACGTATTTGTAGAAAAATCTAAAAGTCATGTCCAATGATGATTTAATTCGAGTTTCAAAATCGGTCCGATCCCTATTTCTCTTTACCCAAAACTCTTATTAGTAAACCGAATCAATCATACAACGTCAAGCGAATTATTCATCAAATAGAATAACAAAAGTGGTGGTAGCATCTGTCATTTGTTAAATAAAAACCACATTAGCCACATTTAGGGGTTCCTTTGTGATGGAAATGAGGATCAGGGCAGAGCTTGGTTTGGGATCTGCCATCGTAACGCCCACGAGTAATAGTTACGCAATAATCGATGTTTTCTGCATCGATTGTAAATTAATCGATTCGGTACGCCACCGTCAAGCTTTTTGATTATGTTATTTCAGTCGATAAGTAGCGTCTGGATTATTTACTTTTGTGGGTACGATTGTATTACTCTAATACATTTTTGAACTGGTAAAGTCAATAATTACGCAAGAATAATATGTAAAATATCTCAAATTTACTAATTCAGAGGGCTAATTCAATATTTGCGATTTATTCCTGTATATTTTTATTTGAAAACAATAAAAAACTGATTTGTTTTTCTCTACTTGAAATACCTACTTATTTAAACCAGATGAGAAAAACCAATATATTTAATAAATAATTATTAATAGTTCACTTTTAACATTAGGTACGCAAATTGAAATAAGATAAATTTAGACCATTCAGGACCAACAAGATGTTAGTGGTCTCTTATTTTAGCACATAATAAAAAAAGGTCATTTAATCATCCCTAAACCAAATTAAATTAAAATATTCAATAACGAAAAAAGGTACACAAATCCGTGTTCTCTAACACCCTCTACATAGTATCAATCCCTTCGCGAAATTCTAAGGCTTTCAGTAAACAAAACAATATTTTGCGTGGTTTGCATAAGCAATTCGAACGAGGGCGGACATCATGTGTTCCTTTGATCGATTTCACTTTGCACCCACTGCGCTATCATTTTGGGATTACAGGCTTATGGTGAATTGAAAATATGATAAGTGTAGAAAAATAATTTAAGATGTGGCGATCATCATCATTTCGTGTAGATTACATTATCAATCGACCATGTTCAATACACCCTGGTGTCAGAGTTGAGCAGACTGCCTCTCGGCCTTTGACGTGGTTCCTTTAACGACCACCAGATGGCATCCAGGATCAACGGCTTAACGTGTCATAACAGACGATCATGTGATTCAAGCCTGCAATGTCCTAACGAAACAGGAAACAACTAAACAAAGTAGGGCTTCTCGTGGTAATCGAACACAATAGACTGAAATAACAAAAAAATCTAAAATTAATTTTCATCATGTACTGATTTCACACTAAACTTATAATAAAATTTTGATTCAGTGCCGGGTGCCGTTTATGCGAGCTGTCATTTAGCGGTCGGTAAAGAAACCACGTCAGAGGCCAAAAGACGGTTCCGAAGAACTCTTACACCAGAGTGTACAGGGTCGATTGAAAACCACTCGAAATGCATAAATCTAAACTTATCTACTACCCCGTGGAGAGACCCGTGGACGGGTTTTTGACCACAGATTCATTAGAATCTGATAATTATATGATCATTAGATAATTATATCATGGTCAGAATTTTTGGTCATCGAATCTTAGCCTCAAATGTGTTTTATTTAAACGTAGTAGTAGTAACTACTACTTAGTGGTAGTTTCACCAGTTCCCATCAAAATTTTATGTAGTACTACTTAAAAATAATCCGCAACGCGCTTCACAAAAATGTTACACTATCCAGATGCACATATATCTTTCATGTACTGTATAAAGTATCGATATGTAATCCTATACTAGTCATTTTAATCAAACAATTCTCAGTCAAACAAAACCCAGAAGCCCATCAAATTAATTTATTGTCAATAAATAAGGCCATTACAAACGTGCCCATCGAACCCCAAAAATTGCAGTTAGTGAGCCAATTACCAAGGGTTCCGTAGCTTAAGAAGGTATATACGTAGGTTGCTATTTTGTTGGTTTACACGTTTTCGTTAAATAGATGCCAATAAGAGTTATTTCTTCATGAAGTAGTATGAAGTGAAATTCAGTGAAATTCTACTGCACTTATTCGCACTACACATATCATTATGTACCATCATGTCAGCCGCAGTTAGTCCACTGCTGGATGGACATAGGAGCTTTCTTAAGGACTTCCAAAATTACCAGTTGGAAGAGGCCTGCATCTAGCGCTTGCCTGCCTCCTTTTTCAGGTCATCTACTGTTAAATATTATCAATTGAGAAGTTACAAATATTATTAATTTATAGATTAATTAATTAACACATTATGCATAATCGAGAACTCACTACAAAGATTCGATTCAAACCGATGCAGTGAAACCGGCACGTATCGACTAATGAGCGTCGATTAACGTTCGCTCTCAGCTGTCATCGAAACATTCGAACAATCGAATTACCAGTCTCGACTTTGAAATCAGAGTAATATCGTCGAAAATTGATTGTCGATTATATATCGAAATAACAAACGCCTGCCGAATAGATTTAGCCGGATTTTAGGCAGATCTGTGTCGGCGAGTGCTGTCAATATGAATCGTAAATATATCTAAACCGAGTTTGACAAATTGTGGTATCGATTTTAACTGTTCCGAGTGTGACAGTCGAGTAAGATTACGTCACTAGTCCAAATAGGATTTGGTAGTCGGTTTTCAATTGAACATTTTATTTGTGTCAGTTTCCAAATTTGCTTTACTTGAATGTTAATGTTCAGAATCATGCATTTTTTCACAACTTTTGTATTTCACGATTTAGTTAAATTAAATCATTAATTTGTGCCTAAGCATTTAAAATAAAGGAATTTCTTTCATTACATTCAAATTCAAAATATATTTATGAAACTTTTAAAAGCGTATAAATTTTTGATTGAGTGATATTATGCCTCAAAAAATGCAGCAACTTTCTATTTTAAGCATAATGCAAATCGTCTAGCGAAACTAAACTGGTTATCAAAATAATCGATCAAAACCTCGTTACAAAAAAATTAAAACGAGTGCATATCATTTTATAATTACGATAAAGTATAAAATATTCAAAAAGAATCGCCATTAAGCGTTACGCGATTTAGCATTAATATGGGATGTATTTTATCATAACACATTAAAATTAAATTATAGTGTCATCCATCAATGTAATTGAATATGCTGGAGTGTTGCGCAACACTGTGATGCTGGCTACCCCCGCCTCTAGTTTAGGGTTGCCACTTAAAAAAAACCAAGGAGCATTTGCGTTTTCGGCAAACGCTGCAGAAAGCGTTCCGAAAAAATGCCCATTATTTTTTCAAAACGCTTTTCTTTTTACGTACTTTTACTAAATCTATCACTGTGTAATGATTTTATTTATCTTTACACTAAAATCATTCCACAGTGAGTTTTTATGTTGATGATATTTGTCGTAAGTTTTTGTAAGTAATTTTTTTGTTTCTGTAGATAGGCAAAAATTTTTTTTTATATATACATATATATATAATTCGATAAAAATAAAGCCTACTGAAGGTTGAAAAGCATACGTACGATAAAACCGTGACTTATTTACCAAAAAAAAACTAATTTTCTATGTCCAAAATTCCTGATAAATAGATTTTATGTATATTCCTCATGCTACACTTTATTAATGAGTTGTAAATTTTTGCCAACCCTGAATGCAACCCTTAGTACTCTGGCGTCAAATCAATAGTCATCTACACGGGTTTAAACTGTCGTTTATCTTATCTGTGAAGTCATTACGGTCGGTGCATAACAACATTAAATTTTAACCGAATTATTTAACGGCGGCCATGATTGCGTGCTAAAATTTTAAATCACGCTTTCCATTAACAAAAGATTTAGGTAATTAATAATTAATTTAAATGGTAGAGTATTTTATTTTGTATAAACGTTTATGCTTTTTCTTCTCACGGGGTTTTAGTCTCTATTTAATAAATGCTTGTAAACTATGTGTATGGCTTATATACTCTCTTTTATCAGTGGACGATAATTCATCATCATTCTAGTGTTATCCCGGTTGCATCCTCCGCCGTTTGCTTCGGAGCCCAGGTCCGCTTTCCTAGTTTTACGTCTTCACTTCGCTCGGTCTTCAGCATCCTTGGCTGAAAGTCCGTTTGCATGCATAGTCTGCTTTACGACATAAAGCCAGCTCTTGGCTTGGCGCGCCCTTTCTACCAGGTCCCGGTGGAGGCGGCATGGCCAGACATTTGTTCCCAACGTATATTGCCGGTTTACGCAAGACGTGACCGTACAATCGCAGGCGATTTTCCTGAAGCGGACACGAAGGCTACCCCTAATACGGAAGTTTCTTATGCGGTTCTTCAGCTAAACTCCGCACATCCAACGCAGCATCTTCATCTCCGTGACACGCAGCTCTTGGAGATGAAGATGCTGCTTCATGATGACCAGTGGACGATAATTGATTCTTTAAAATAAAAAAATCGACCTTCCATACAAAATCCTGATTATTGAAAGTGATTTCGTTTCACGTAATCAAAATTTATCTAGTTTAATGTATAACAATCGCGAAAATATAAGAAATCTTTAATAAACTGGTGTTTAACAAGTCATCTGTACCTCTACTATGTGATTTTATTTTTTATTGTTTTATAGCGACCGCAATAAGATTTTATATGTAATTTTTTAGTTACCTCCATATCCACCAGGGGCGCTGTACTGGATTGCCATACAAAATTGTTAACGCAGTCTGCCTAACTAGTCTAACGCAGGCTCTGTTGTGTACTTATTAAGCGTTTGTTATTTCCTATTAAAAATACATACAATGATAAGTAGTAGTTTCATCGCACTATATGTTTTCATGTAACTATACATGGTGTAAGTGAAAAAAAACTAAGTAATTAGACTTTGTGATACAAGCATAATAGGTCCATTCAAACTCACGCAAATCCCGCGCGACTGGCGGGACGCCCACAAAAATGAGAATCGGTAGAAGTGCCGTAGCGTGTGCCAAAGTTAACTGGCCCGCTAATAGCAATCCTATGTATTCTTATTTCTGTGGGCATCCCGCAAGTCGCGCGGGATTCGCGTCAGTTTGAATAGAGCTTTATAGCCCAGATTATGACTTCCTCATTAAATTAAATCTAGTACATACAGTTTACGGCTACCATAAAAGCGATAGCGACACATCCCTCTATTAGCATTTCAATCACGCTGAAGATATTACCCGCTATATAATGCCAACCCATGATTACACTAATCATATTACAAACCAAGTATATTTGAGGTTATTCTCATAATTTGCATTAATTGGCGCTCAATTTATACGACGACGGTTATTTAAAGTGATTAATTCTAGGTATACATCCTCCTCCTCCGAATTCTCATTATAGAATTTATGTTACTAACATCAATTGTATCTTTACTTATCTGAATAAGAAAGTATTTATTTTTAGGGTAAATAGGTGATCTATTTATGATAAGTGATGGGCTAGCATCTGTCTCTATTTCTTATCATTTCAGCCGCAGTCAGTCCACTGCTGGATATAGGCTTCTCCCAAGGATTTATTTAATGATTCTGTTGTTGCCGCGATTGTTACACACTAAATTAATACACGCGATAAAAACAGTATCAAAATAGTTAATTTATTATGGATCCATATAATTTGGGAAAATATGTAAATATCTGCCCACTTATATCTTTCCTTAGGTTGGCTGGTTGCAATAGTGATAAGTCCGCATTAGTACACATTGTTTAAATTAATATCAAGAAGATTTTTTCGTGAATAGTACAATAAGGAGGATATCTATCTATTAAGAAGAAAAAAAAAATTGAAAAAAAGTATAAAATATTCCTAATTTTGTGTAATTAGGGTACAATACATCACCCACTTCACATAATAAACATCTTAATGCCATAAAATATAGAACAATCGTCAGTCAACTATTAATTACATTATGCATTCCCGATTCCACTACACCGGTGCAGGCGTCACATGTGTAAATACAGTACCCTCCTTTTAATCTTCCCTATGGATTAATTTTATCGAATGCTAAATGAGCTATGACATCCATATAGGGGAATTGAAAGAACCTGCAAAGTTACTATAAAACAGTCGATGTGAACTTTAATACCTAAGTGGTGTAGGCGATTTTTGAATGTGATTTTCATTTTGGAAATTGGTTAGGGTAATTGCCTTGGTACATTGGCTTTTGAGCTCAATTTACGAATGAAAGCAGTCATTTGTTGCTACAGTTAAGCTTTGTAAAGGATTATTGGCAGGATTTTGCACTGTATTGTGTAGAAGTAGGATAGTTTGTGATTTTTTGTAGAGCAATGATCTTTTCATCGTCTAGAATCTCATGCTCTTAGCATTAAGTCCGCCAATTGTTATAAGTATGTGTACTTTGTGGAACAATAAAATTTTAATAAATAAATAAATCTAGCGTCATTATAAAAGGAACGTTTACCGGTTTCGATGCTCTTTGTCTAGCGCAGATATTCAAAAACTTTGAGTGATTTTAAAACAATGTGAAATTAATTATTTAAGGTTATTTAAGCTATTTGACTTAATCTACCTTGTTCTCAAAATGCAGGGATTTACCTAGTGTAGGAACCAAGGTGAACGATGTAATTTTGTAAAGTTTGTTTTAGAAATAAACTAGCTTAAATGTCCTCTTTCCCAGCTAACTTGTATACTTTTAAACAGATGAAGTGAAATGAAATCTAAGAGCGTATTACACCATCTATATGCTGCGGTAACCACTTACCATCAGAAACTATAATTACATGATTTATGACATGATTACCATGACACTACCTGTACTCTGAAAAAAATTCATACTAATATTATAAATGCGAAAGTCTGTCTGTTACTGGCCAAATCGCTGAACGGATTTTAATGAAATTTGGTATGGATATAGTTGAAGACCCTAGGTCAAACATAGGCTACTTTTTGACGCAGGCAGAGCTGCGGGAAACTTCTAGTAATTCATAAACCTGAATCTTTCCATATCATTTTAAGCCTTAACATAAAAATCAGTTATCAATATTTGATTCCTATACGCGTCTATCAAAACAAATCAAATTAATGCATATAACAATATTAAGACTAATGCCGCATCACTGTCGTAAGCGATCGCTAACAGTCGCGCAACTGTCGCGCAACCGACGCGATGTGACGAATCATAATTCTGGTTATTTACACTTGATTTCACTCTTAGGGGTGTTTCAATTCAAATAGTATTGCGAGAGAGTGTAGTGTATTATAGTTAGTAATAGATATTCTTATGAACAGTTTCGTTATTGCAGTTTTAAATGTGGAGTAAGAATTTAAGTCCATCAAAATAGTCTTTTGCTTCTCCAACTAGTGAGAGCTCAGTTAAGCGGCTGATCATAAAATAGGGCCAGGGGGAGTCCTATCACCTTTAAAAGCCTGGTAGAGTGAGTAAATGAGATGGTGCAATACAAGCTGTAAGGCGACATCTCGTTTACTCACTCGTTTCTGCTCTACTATTAGAGGTAAGGAGAGAAAGAGAACATCGCTAAAACCCTGGATACGGAGCTATATGGATTGGCAAACAACCGAAAGAACTCTGAAGATGGGCATCCTAATTTGAGGGCAACTTACTTAAATATCAATTATGGTTTCTTTAAAAACAAAAAATAAAGAATCGAATTGAGCATTCACAGTTGAACAGTGGGGAAAAGCGGAAATAAGTAATGCCAATAGAATGATCTATTTGCATTGTAGGACAACTGAACATTACCTATCAAGTTACATAGAAACTGAAACTATTCAGCAATACTCGATTAGTCCATGAACGGTTGGTCAACTTAATACATAAGGCTAAGTATACGAAACGGCAATATCTTATCTATTATACTAGCCTCTTTATTTACCACAATTTAATACACATATTACACATGCAACTCTCTCCACAAAATACACTACATCCGCACAATCGGCGACACGCTCCCAACACGTGTCCCATGTAAACACGCCTTTAGATGAGCTCAAACAACTGAGGAACCCATTAGGCAATGTTCCAACTCTCAAGTCCTCATGTCGAGAATTTCTTAATTCTATTAAATCTCATAATTTTCAGATAACATTATGAAAACTCTAGAGTCAAATTATGAAAGAATAGACGTTTTATAACGATTTCAGTTTATATTCAAAGGAAAATGGTCCAGTGGTCCATATTTTTAAGAGGGTTTTAAAAAAATCATCCTCTTTTAGCCAACTGCCTTCATGACCTATCCTAATTTTGAATAATAATAAATAAAGGTAATTTTATTGCAAGATTTCGTTTGTTTACATGTTTATATCATGTCGTTTTGTCTATTTAAACGCTAGAAACGTTTTTTTTTTTTGCTGATTGTTAAAAATTTGTTACAAATATTTTGTTACAATATTACTTAATTATCTTTGTTGGCAATATTAGCATATTGCTGTCTTATCTTTTCGCAATTGTTACATATACATACTTCAAATGTAATTAGCGCCTGTTACATACATTTATTTTACACTTGACCTTTCAAAAACTTTACGAATAAATGTAAATGTCAACTATTGATATAGCCGAGAACGGGTTTTGGCAGGAGCACCACATGACATCAATTTCTCCAAAGGGCCTCTACGCGTTGGATCAATAGCGCCCCGCGCAAGCCTCTCAAAGGACCGGGGCGACCCGTGAAACCCAAGCAGAGATACATAATCCATACTTCCATACTATTCATACTAATAATATTATAAATGTGAAAGTCTGTCTGTCTGTTTGTCTGTCTGTCTGTCTGTCTGTTACGCTTTCACGGCCAAACCGCTAAACGGATTTTGATGAAATTTGGTATGAATATAGTTGAAGACCCGGGCTCAAACATAGGCTACTTTCTAACTAAAGCTAGTAAATAATAATTCTCTGTTTTATAGTTGTAGCAAATTGACGCGGTAAACGATGAAATGTCAACTGCCACCCTGGATCAAGTACTAGATAAAATACTCGCCGGTAATAAGCGATACAACAAACCAAATAGTCAATGGAGAAAATGCACAGCAACTCACCAACGTAGACGGTTACAGGCGGTAGTAATGGTGGCTGGATTCTCCCACGAAGATGGTTCGCTAATGTCCTTGAAACCCACTAGCTAGTCTGACACCACGATTAAAATCACTGCTGAGTGCACTCGGTGTTTAGAAAGTTTCTAGATAAGTTGAAAACAACTTCGATACACGCGCGGTCGTCTCGTTTTTTTTGAAGTCGCAGATCCACGGTACTCTGTCCCGCTATGGCGCTAGCGTCGCGCCGGTAGCACTGCGCATGTGCGGCAATTCAAACCGCACGCTCCTATTGGCTAAATGATAGTTGCATCGCTCAAAAAAGGCTAATGACAATGCAGCGTTTAAATGCGCGAAAATATGAATTGAAAGATTTATTAAGTTTGACGTTAAAAACGGAACATTCCGCCCACCAAAATACCAATAGGATTTTCCTAAAGTAAAAGAAAAACTGTAATTTAACGATAAACGAAGCTAAAGTACGATACTAAACTTAAAAATACGAAAAAGTGTTACTTAAAATAAATCGATTAAACGGATGGTAAAGGACACAGTTTAACCAAAGGTCTCCTAACCGAGTGATCCTTGGCTGTTCTCACGGTCGCGACCCTAACAACTCCATCAGGGCCAGGATGTAAGGAAACAACTCGTCCTAGCGCCCATTGAAGAGGAGGTCGATTGTCCTCTTTGATAAGCACGATTGAATTTACGGTTAACGGTGTTGAGTCTTCAGTCCATTTCGCTCTCTGAGTTAACGCGTGCAAATATTCATTCTTCCAGCGCTTCCAAAATTGCTGTTGGAAAGATTGAATAAGTTGCCATCGATTTAGTCTGTTGATTTTTACGTCCGTATAATCGAAATCAGGAACCGCTGTGAGAGGTTCAAGCGTTAAAAAATGACCGGGCGTAAGAACGCTTAAATCGTTAGGGTCAGAGCTTAATGGACACAAAGGCCTCGAATTTAAAATTGATTCGATCTGAGTGAAGAGTGTAGTAAGCTCTTCGAACGTAAGGATCTGATCTCCAACAATACGATATAAATGACTCTTAGCGGCTTTAATTTGGATCTCCCACACCCCTCCGAAATGGGGAGCAGAAGGGACGTTACGTTTAAATGATATTCTTTCTGCATGCGAAGCTTGTTCGATACATGGATGCTAGTTGTGAACTAGCACCTACAAAATTGGTACCGCAATCAGAATGAATGACATTGCAGCGGCCGCGACGAGCAACAAAACGACGTAATGCCGCGATAAAACCGTCAGTCGATAAAGTGGAAACCACCTCAAGATGCACCGCCTTTGTACTGAAACATACGAATAAGCACAAGTACGCCTTGTCGATTTTAGCACCACGATGAAGTCCGAGCTTAATTCGAAACGGGCCTCCTAGATCGACGCCTACAACCGAGAAAGGTTTGGCCTGATTGACACGAAAGGCTGGAAGATCACTCATAAATGGTTGCAACGGTTTGGGGTTAAGACGATAACATCGTAAACATCTTGAGAGGTGATGACGAATTGCATGCTTTGCTGCAAGTATCCAAAATTGTTGTAAAATCAGATAATTAGTCGTGTTCAGACCGGGATGAAAATTATCTCGATGAACAGATTCGATTACGGCTGATGTAAGCACGCTTTTCTTGGGCAATAATGCTGGATGCTTATGATCGAACTCAAGACCGGAGCGCGAAAGTCGTCCGCCCACCCTGAGTATACCTTGCTCGTCCAAGAAAGGGTTTAGCTTACGAAAACTGCGAGGCAGTTGTTTCTTTGATTGTAATTTTGATATCACGTCTGAAAAATAACGATCTTGGAAATGTTTGACGATAATAAGTAACGCTTGATGACGTTCAATATCTGTTATAAAAAGGTTATCTGCTCGCGAAACAGTGCCACGCAAATTATTATAAAACCTGCGAGTGTAAGCTATAATGCGACAGATTTTATTTAAAGATGAAATTTTTTGAAATAATTGATCGATTATGTTTGTTTGGCTAGCTCTATTCATTTGATCGGAAACGAGAACCATGGAGCGACGTTGCTCAGAGAGCACCACATCTTCGCTCGAATAACTTTTAGAAGTATCAGCTGGCCAATTAGATTGTGGTTGAGACAACCACTCTGGGCCCGTCCACCATAAAACGTTGTTTAGCAACTCTTGAGGCAGTTGGCCACGAGAACAGATATCTGCAGGATTAGAGGCGGAGGGTACGTGTCTCCAGCACTCGGTCGGTACGATATCTTGTACATGACTTACGCGATTTGCAACAAAAGTCACCCAGCGAGAAGAAGGAGCTCGCAACCAGGCCAGAGTAACGGTTGAATCACACCACAGAAAAGTATCGTGAACAGGGATTCGTAGCGTGTTTTGTACGAATTTGATAAGGTCTGCGAGTAAAACTGCGCCACATAATTCCAGGCGAGGCAACGATTGCCGTTTTAATGGAGCTACACGAGCCTTTGCACAGATGAAGAAGACGCGAGCGGAGCCATCATGCTCGGTGACACGTAGATATATGACGGCGCCATACGCTGCCTCAGAGCTGTCGCAAAAGCCATGTAATTGATACGATTGAACATTGTCGGTAGTGAGCCTACGTGGAACCTTAAGGTCCCTAATTTGAGGAAGTTGTCGAGAGAAATTTGTCCATTGAGAGACAATTTCCGGTGGGGGCTTTTCATCCCACGAAATCCCAAGAATCCAGAGCTTCTGAATTAAGCATTTGGCTTGAATCGTTAAAGGAGATAGAAAACCGAGAGGATCAAAGATTCTAGCAACCTCACTTAGAATCGTTCGCTTGGTGCACGGTAGATTAGATGGGTTAACGGTAAAAACGAACGAATCTGAAGCAGGCTCCCACTTAAGGCCCAGAACCTTGAATGTTGTGTCTTCAGTTTCGGTAAAAGTGATTGCTTCTGAAAGACACGCCTCTGTCGGTAAATCGCTAAGAAGCTCAGGTCGATTACTCACCCATTTTCGGAGCACAAAAGAGCCAAGACCGAAAAGAGCGATGAGTTGCGTTTTGATTTCACTGGCGTCCGTTAACGAAGAGCTTCCGGATATAACGTCGTCGATGTATATGTCGGAATCTAAAACGGTTTTAGCTTTTGGGTACTTGTGACCCTCGTCAAAGGCCAATTGCTGAATGCTACGGCACGCCAAGAAAGGAGCCGAAGAGACTCCATACGTTACGGTGTTTAGCACATATTCTTGAAGAGGCTCATCTGGGTGAGCTCGCCAGAGAATACGTTGGTAATTACGATGATGAGGAGCTAGATTGATTTGGCGGTACATTTGGCGTACATCTGCCATGAAGACAATTTTGTGCTCACGGAAATGAAGAAGGATTTCAACAATATTCGATTGAAGCTTTGGCCCGGTTAACAGCGTATCGTTTAGTGATTTAGAATTGGCATCCTTGGCCGAGGCATCGAATACGACCCGAAGTTTTGTTGTGGCACTGTCGGGGCGGAGTACGCAATGATGTGGTATGTAGTACTTGCCTTGACCCATTTGTTTGGCAGGTACTAGAGTCATGTGACCACTCTCAATGTAGTCAGTCATAAAATCGACGTATTGTTGCTTTAAGTTATGATCACGAGAGAGACGCCTTTCAATGGCATGGAAGCGTCGCAAGGCTATCGCTCGAGAGCCTTCAAAGACTGGCTCCTCGTTGTCCTTGAAGGGGAGACAAACGACATATCTACCTGTCTCGTCACGATAATGATTATTGATAAAACTGTTTTCACATAGTTGCTCTTCTGGGGTCAATCGGGATGATTGTGGAACGTTATCGATTTCCCAGAAACGTTGAACGATTGTATTTAAACTATCGTCTACGGTGGGAGGTGTTACTCCCAGTAGACTAGACGATGTGAGTCGGGTCTTCCCAAGAAGAAGCCAACCAAAAATTGAGTTAAATGCTCGCGGTTGGGAGGGGCTGCCTTTGAGATGCTGCTCAAGGAGTGAGTCTGCAAAGACATCGGCACCTAACAAAACGTCGATCGGACCAGGAATGTCAAAACCAGGATCAGCAAGCGGTAATGTTTTGACTTCATCCCATCCTTTCGTGTTTAGCCTAACTATCGGTTGATCTCCGCAAATGCTCGGTATGACGAGCATTTCCAGACGAAATTTAACGTTCTGGTTAGTACCAATATCGCAGTTAACGATGCCACTAATCGAAGCAGGTTTGCCTCCCAAGCCCTGAACGTTGGAATTAACTACTTTAGGGTTTAGATTTAACCGTTGAGCTGCGTAAGTTGTAAGGAAGTTATTTTGACTGCCTGTGTCAAATAACGCGCGAAATGTTTGAAAATCGCCAGAAGCATCTCGAATCTGGATAAGAGCAGTCGCTAGTAACACGGTTGTGTTTGAATTTGAATCAGACTGAGTTGACAACTCCTTAGCTACTAATGTCGAGCTTGATTTTTTCTTAGCGGAGCTGGGAGTGCTCGTTGCTTGCTCACGATGCAGAAGAGTGTGGTGTTTACGTTTACATTGTCGGCATGAAAATATAGAAGTGCACTCTCTCACTGAATGAGACGCGTTAAGACAATTGTAACACCACTTCTTCTCATTGGCTACAGCCATGCGCTCATCTACCGATTTAGCCAAAAAATCCTTACAAGCCGAGATATGGTGTTCGTTACGACAGTAGGCACATTTCCGAACGACCTTCGGGGTGCTCAAAGTATTCGAAGACTTAATTTGTTGCTCATTATTAATATTTTTCGTATTATCAACGGCGGGTGCAACAAGTGTATGTGTAACGTTAGGTCGCTTTGAATTGTTAAAAGTTCCCGATGTGTCTTTTGAAACGTTAGCGGTTTTATTGGAAACGGATGAAAAGTGTGTGTCGCGTATCAATGCTTCACCTTTCGAGTGTAGGAATGCCCTTAAATGATTGTACTGTGGAAGTTCAGAATCGATGTGTTTCTCTTCAAACTCACGCCTTAACTTAGTATCGAGTTTTGAAAGAACATTGTAACAAAGAATAAAATCCCATTGATCGGTAGGTAACTTTAACGTTTTTAAAATTGTTAAATTCTCATCTATAGTGTCTAATGCGCGTCGAAAATCTAGAGCATTTGAAGTTTTAAAATGAATGTCCAAAATATCCCGCCAGCAGGTATAGGCTAATTCTCGTTTGTCTTCATAACGGGACTTGAGGGCTTCGTACGCACTTAAATAATGTTCACTTGCAATAGGAAACGTTTTAATTAACGATAAGGCATCACCACGCAAGACTGACACCAGATAATGAAATTTCTCGATATCACATATAAGGGCAGATTCATGAATCAACGCATTATAGGTAGCTATAAACTCAGGCCACTCCTTGATGGCACCAGAAAAAGTAGGCAACGTAATTTTCGGTAAACGCATATTTCCGCTGTGTGAGCCGGTAAATGAATTACGTTTTGAAGTATCTGTGTCTTGTGATGAACATGGTTCAAATTTTCGTATAAGTGCCAGAACTTGAAAATATATTTCATCGAAGGTAATTTGAAGGTCATCATCGGTATCATCGGCATCATCCTTAAGAAGGTCCAAAATAATAAAATGGGATTCATGAAAACTATCAGCAATATTTTTTATCTCTTGACAATACGAAAGAAATAACTCGATTTGCGATTCGTCGTTAATGGCTAAATTACCTACTTCCAAAGCTTTCGTTATACGATTATAAGCTATAGTTCGTTTACGTCGCAAACTTGGCAAATTATTAGTAGTGTAAACATTTTCGTTACACTTTTTAAGAGCAGGTTTCGATTTACGCCTAGATAGGTAAGACATATTTAATACTTAAGACAATATTAAATAGTTTGCAAAAAAAAACCAATAGTAAAAATATTTGCATCCGGTAACAAAAGTTTAGTTGCCAATTTCTACTTCAATTTGCACGGAACGCAACTAGACTCGATCGACGGTCGTGCGACGCGGCACCTGTGGCGGCCGGCGGCAGTAGGTACTTGTAGGTAAAGTGAAACACAAAATCACGACAGTGAAGTTTCGCGGTAAAATAAATGAAATAGACACTTTGTTTATCAAAATATGAACTGGTTTAACACTTAAACAGTTTTAGAGATTTGTTAAAATAGATATTTTAAAAATTTAGTTTTGGTAGGAATTAGGAATTTTAAGCGAAAAATGTAATTAAAATGTAAAAGTACCCAAATTACTTAGTAGAAACGAAACTATACAAAATATTTCGTAATTTAAGTTAAACGAAATATTTTATTTGATATAAGTACCTAGGAGTAGGACTTAGGATTAGGAATTAGGATATCCTAGGAACGTTGAGCGGTAGACGTTATAGGTATGTACCTAGTATTGAGCGGTAAGCGGTAACTAGTCGAGTTATAATAAAATCAACACAAAATTATGGTGAGGTAGTTTTGCAATAATTGTTTAGTGCAAACGATAAAACGATAGATAATTCTATGTTAATGAATATAAAACGACTAAATATTTATTTTCATAAATATTTTAGAAAACAATGTACGCCATTTTAAATAATGTAGTACAGTGTACGGTAATCGGTAAATAGGTAGGTAGTTGTACTCAGAAGCGACTTATTTTCCACTTAGTAATTGAAACAAATGTTCCGTTTATTCGATTTAGCTGTACTAATAAGTTCAGTATGCGTGAAATATGGTAAATGAACTAACAACTACTAAATAAAATTGGTATTTGGTAGGCAGACTGATGGTAGGTACCCAAGGTCCCGGGTTTCGGCACCAAAAAGGATGTAGCAAATTGACGCGGTAAACGATGAAATGTCAACTGCCACCCTGGATCAAGTACTAGATAAAATACTCGCCGGTAATAAGCGATACAACAAACCAAATAGTCAATGGAGAAAATGCACAGCAACTCACCAACGTAGACGGTTACAGGCGGTAGTAATGGTGGCTGGATTCTCCCACGAAGATGGTTCGCTAATGTCCTTGAAACCCACTAGCTAGTCTGACACCACGATTAAAATCACTGCTGAGTGCACTCGGTGTTTAGAAAGTTTCTAGATAAGTTGAAAACAACTTCGATACACGCGCGGTCGTCTCGTTTTTTTTGAAGTCGCAGATCCACGGTACTCTGTCCCGCTATGGCGCTAGCGTCGCGCCGGTAGCACTGCGCATGTGCGGCAATTCAAACCGCACGCTCCTATTGGCTAAATGATAGTTGCATCGCTCAAAAAAGGCTAATGACAATGCAGCGTTTAAGTGCGCGAAAATATGAATTGAAAGATTTATTAAGTTTGACGTTAAAAACGGAACAATAGTATTATGTTTTTTGTAAATTATTTTTCAGTTAACATTTTATCATACCTATTTTTTCTTGAATAAACACATTTGGCATTATAAATAATTAAAACAACAAAACCCTTTAGCGTTAAAATCGAATTAAGTTATTTTCCCAGCAGTAGGACATTATAGAAAAAAATGTACATTAAGACTAAAGAAAAGCAGAAAGATATAGTATACTAAGTATCTATTTAAATCTAATCTTATCATCGGAATTGTCTCACGTCTCCCTAACGACACATATCACTTAGTATAATATAATTTGGACCCCTGTCTGTTATGATGTACTACAGAGGGGATAGTTAGCTAGCTCGTTTGTTTAGTTTTGTTTTGAAATCAAGATATAATATATTTTGCTTGCTTATGCGAAAAAAATATGATTCTTCCTTTGGATGTTCAATAGGTCAATATTTATTTCATCTTAGGTAAACTTATCTATTACAAAATATATATATATTTCAATGTTTAACAAAAAGAATTAAATGAAAATAAATCCTTTGTTTTTGTATGAGGTTAGGTTAGTAATAAGGTTCATTAAAAGATGCTAGAAGAATATTTGGATTAAACCTAACAGATAGAGTGCAAAAATAAGCTTGTCTGATGCAGGAGTTGATGTCAAACATCTTTCTGCACAATTACTTTGCAACCTTTACTTATGAAAACTTTAAAAGGCTGGCTGTCAATCGAAACTTTCGAGGTAGCAATTGGTTTGAAACACTTTTGAGAATCGTAAACAAAAATCAAATAATCTAGCAAATTGTATCTAAAACGACGTGACCACAGTTCGCCACAGTTGTCTTCATGCCAGCCGTAGGGGCCAACAATGGTAATGATCTTTATAATATTATACTGGACAGACTTTATCTCAATTATTTCAAAGAAATTCCCAGCGGAACAGT
The DNA here is from genome assembly GCA_947363495.1 of Euzophera pinguis. Classification (NCBI taxonomy): domain Eukaryota; kingdom Metazoa; phylum Arthropoda; class Insecta; order Lepidoptera; family Pyralidae; genus Euzophera; species Euzophera pinguis. The sequence goes on along the minus strand of OX376174.1, from coordinate 11,230,516 downwards.
TTTACTCATTACAATACGATTCGATAATTTTTCTTTTTATGTTAATAATTTTAGTTGGGTCACATAAAATAGACCACATGGAATATCAGCAGTGTAGTGACTGCGGCTGAAATGATGATAACATAAAGTTGGCCACTATCATCAGAAAATTGAGTAAAAATACTAATAAAGTTAAAGATATTGCCAGTTGATCGATTGGAAAAAACCCTTTACGGTTTTTTTTTTGTTTTGGCGCAATAAAGAGTATTTGTATCGTATGATTTATTTCATTTCATATTTTTTACAAAATCCTATCAGCTGATTACTAGATTGTAGGTCGAAAATTTTGTCTCGGTTTTTACTTATTATTTTATTGAAAATGATTTAGTTTCGCATACTAAACACATTAAAAAATTTTTATCAATGGTTTCAAAATCAGCCCATGCAATACCACATTTTGTTGTTTTTTTTTTTAATATATTTAGGTTTGGTGCATTGTCCAGTGAACACATACTAAATGTCAGTGTTCTGGGGCTCTCAGAGACCCCTGATACCTTGGGGACAGTAGACCCCTGCCCTCGCTAAACGGTCGGTGAGCAAGGGTGCAACCCTAATTAGTTAAAAATAAAATGCGCCCTTTTACGCCTATTTTCCTTGTTCACTTAATTGAAACAAGTTTTCGTAAGTGTTATTGTATTTAGGCGTCTAGAAGTCAAAATTAGACAAAATTTTGAACTATTTTTATTTATTTTTTTGTTTATTATTGTGGAATATGACATATCTGGACACCTTGACATTTTACGGCTTTGACGTAAAACTCCGGCATCTTACTAAAGGTACATTCAATGGTAATTTCATTATTTCAAGTAACCAATATTTTTAAGAAGTTTATTTTGGGCGTCGGTGTCTAGCTTCCAGAACGGAGCTAGTTGTAAAAGTGACCTATGACTCAAGTTCGTACAGTCCCTTAATTTACCCACTTATTTTACACACTATGTTTTACATTTCCTTAAAGCGCAAAGGTTGCCTGCAAGAGATTGCACTGCGATAAGGTCGCCTTTTATGTTTAATGTTTTAATATTTAAAAATATACCCTGGTGCAATAAAGTAGTAAAAAATAAATAAATAAAACTAGATTATTACTTTTTTGTGCCACGTAAACGAAGAGAGAGCTCTACAAAGACTGACAGTGCTTTGGTTCGTAAATCCACAGTCAACAAAGCGCCTAGTTTTTCACCAAAAATCTGTTCGAAATGTAACATGTGCGCAAACTCATAGATCCCAATTTAATCCGTGTAATAGAGCGTTTGACCGCGCCGCGCCGACAATGCCTGTGCGCCGCCTAAGTGATTGACTTTTCAATCTGTGTAATCGGCTTATGTCGCGGCCCCATGTCGCAGTGTATCGTGCTAATTGATTTTGAGTGTGAGATTTTATTGATTGGACTATCTAAGTACTAATGATCATCTGTTTTTATTGTAAAGAAAGAATCTACGCCGTTTAGCTTCTTTTTTTTGTCTGTTGTAACTGGCAATCAATAAAATTATTGTGATTATCGAAAATAATGTCTTGTCTCAATTACAAAAATCAAATTAAGAACTGTGGCTGTAAACTCTTGAAATTGTTAATAAGCGTCATTCTATTTTCTTTTTTTTTTACCAGCCAAAAAAAAAACAAAAGAGTACAGCAAAATAAATAAGACCATCTGCAATTTTCGAAGGAGGAAAAATTACCCGACCAAAATAACTGCACTACTGAGACTAACAGACACAATAGATAACCTACATATAGAGGATTTTTATGAAATAAATACCTTGACTTGCGATTCCGTCATGCCAAGAGCATACGCCAACTTCGCTCTCTCTGGTCCTGCCAGGTACTTGGTCTGTTCGAAGGTCTTCTCCAATGCGAAGATCTGCTGGCCACTGAACGTTGGCCTCGTGTGTTTCTTTTTGCCATCTTTGTCTAAACCACCACCTTGGCCACATGCGGCGAGGCCTCCATTGCTCACTGAAAAAAAAAAATTGAATGTACCGGTACGTTTTGTTGGGAGGGAGATGTTAGTACTAAGTAGATAAATGTGATTATTGGTATGGCAAATGCAACGCCATTCTTTCAAAATTAAAAATTATGTGTTAATATAGATTTACCATTGATTTTATCCTTTCGTAGAACTTAATGTCAAAAAGTTACTAAATACGCGCGAAAACTTTTGTCATATTTTTTTGTTAGTGTAATAGTTTAGTATTTTCACTATTGCACACGTTATTATGCATACTTCTGCTTGCCCTAAGTTTGTTTAGGTATCTATACAAAAAAATATTTATCATGTCGATTTATAAGAAACTTCGAAGGTTTTTTTTACTTAAGATGTTGTTGATGTATTTCAAACAAACAAAAAACAATTCTTTCTTTCTTTAAATATTTTACTCAAAGATAAAATAAATATTATATTTTATTTTACTTTTTAAGGCAAACAAATCGTTTACGCTCTTCACAAATGATCAAACGCTAAATGATACATTTCATTAATTCCATCCTCCGACGCGGCGACGGACGTCCCCGCGTCAACGTTTTTATCATTATTTTCATTTTTTCACCCCCACTCGCCCCCTTGTGGGGGAGAAGGATCACCATCTTGTTGGTTTTTTCAGGATACTGTCGGTGTGATTCTAATTTGTATTGCTAATTAATTCAAAAATGCTTTCTCATTGTGTGAATTACCTACGTTGTTTTTCGACATACTTACAGAAAGTTTATAAGACGAAAATAATAATTTGTACTCATTTTTTTTTATAATCCTTGCATCTTTAGCCGTAGATACATTCTGAGTTCAGCTTAATACAAATATTTTTCATATTTTTTTACAGGATATTGTGTAGCGTATTTTATACCTAATCATTGCAGCCCCTCCAAAACTACAAGGCAGGTACTAAAATCAGATTAAAAAGCAACACTTAAATATTAAAAATCATCAAAAACATGAGAAAATAAAAGTCTTACAGTAATATATGTATATTATACATATTATTGAGATTTTTTTAGTTACGTAATTATGAAGTACCTCATAATACCAATACTTTATCATTAAAAAAAAAAAAACCTCATATATGGTGAGCCTACTCCTCGTCCCCGGGGAGCGTCATGTCGCCGACTGTACCGCTTCATCAAAACATTTATACGCGATGAAAAATATCACAATGGGATATGATGGCCTTTTGTTTTGGTTTATGTGGTATTCGTGTTTCATCACGTGAATGATGAGACAATGCAAGTTCTTTTTTATAAAATTGAAACTCATCATGTTTGTATTTAAGTAAGATTTCGACATGTGCGCTCGTACATTTGTTTTACATGGATATGACATAGATATATCAAGCTAAACGTCTACTGCGAGGTATCGCAGTGATGCATCTTCGGTATGTCCGTACCCTTAGAAGTAATGCTAACCAGGGACTAGCATGCTGTTAGCAATAGATGCAGTCGTTAGGCGGATTGAAATTTTTTTCAGTTTTGACCTTGACTCGTGCCTTATAATCTGGTATTCTTTGTAAAAAAGGTCACTGAAGCCATACGAGAGTATTATGTTTTTTTCTTAATTTATAATAAGCAGTATCGCCAAATCTAGCTAGCTCTAAATCTTAAGGAGAAGATGAGACTATGGGAAACAAGCTCGGATGCTGATATTCTTAGTCTTTTCTACTTCGACGTATATAATCCACTAACAAATTCAAATTATTGTGATACGTAAATCAACACAAGTAAAAATAAATAAAACAAAACTACGCCGTTTGTATATAATCTCATAAATCTCTTAAGAATAGATATATTCGTTACAAATAGCGACATACCTCTGGCTACAACATAAAATAAGTAAGGTAGACAAGTGACACTCCTTTGCTGTGTAGGTAGGTTACAATTTCTTGTTAGTTTTTGGGGCAGTATGTTTATTATCTTGTGCAAATACTTTTTGCAAATATTTGACTGTTTTTTTTTTGTTAATCAAATCTATTTAGGTACTATTAATCTTCATTTTTAACTATATAAAAAAGCTGAAAGATAACTTGTTAAGACGCGTACTCATGGTTAATATATGTAATTTTGTGCAATATTGAGTGAAGGCGTGCCAGGGGAAAACCTCCAATGACATGGATCGACAGTATTAATAGGGTTGCAGGGGGCAGCATATAATTTATAGAGCTGTTCATAGTTCGGAGGATCGCATAGCTTATAAACTCAAATTATGTGGTCACGATCTTCAGTAGTGAACGACCGATCAAAAAGAAGAAATTTGACAACTGTTCACCCATCCAGTGTATTTAAAGAGACGTCTAGCTACGGAGTAATAACAAAGAGGAGATGGCGTATCGAGAGCTTCCTTACAAAAATTGTGTGATGCTACGCGGGGCAAACCTGAGGTCTATTAACGTCCCCTATACTTACCAATAATGTCGCAAATCGAAAATTTCAACATAAAAAATATACTAACAATATTTTATATTACAGATATTTTGAACATTAAACATATTAGAGCTCGCTCCACGTTACGCATAGTTGAACGAAAAATTACGTAAGCCACGCCTACTTCCAACGTCACTACACCAATAACCGTAACGGCGCACCAGTCGATACACCGTCTCCTCTTTGTATTTGCGCCATGCGTCTAGCGTTTTTTTAAATACTTTTACACGTTGTTATTTTTCTGTACTCTCCTTATTTTGTACTTCAGGCTACCATTAATATTAATGTAAACATTAACCCTATATCCGCGGACCACCTTATTACTTAAGTACCTATGTAATAAATATTTATTATGTTGTATTCATTTATTATAATTTACTAACCACATTCTAGTGATATATAGGTACTTTTGTTTATGTTTAATGAAAACTAGCGCTAATGGCCCACCCTGATATCACACTGTTTCAAGATTTTATTAAATAATGAACAAGAAGGTTAAGTGTTTGTTTAAGTTCACTTTAAGTTTTTACGTGATGTGATTACGTTTTCATTTACATAGAAGTCCAAAACTATCCCTCAATCCTAAAGAGGGTTAACGATAACAGCCATCCGCAAACTTATGCTAATTTTCGACGTGCAGTGTAATAGATAAATATAATGAGACCCTAAATTTAGTTAAACCTGAATTCAGAAGCAATATAGGTAGCAGTTAGGTTATAGATATAGGTTTCAAAAAATGAGAAAAAAAATTAGGTACGATACTTAACTTAAATGCAATTTACACTAAAATAAAAACATTTGAAATAATAATTAACGCTAAAATAAAACAAATAAGAAAATTTAGGCGTCCTCCAATTCCTCCGCATCAGTATGGACCTGTAAAGAGCCCAAAAGGCTGGCAGAAATGCCAAACTGTATAGCAACGCTGATTCTTTGCAAAATGACTAGGACGAGAATGTATAAAAGGGAACTGTTTATATTGGGGGCAAATCTATTCAGTTGTGAAGTAAATAACAAAAGAAAAACACTTCTCTCAATGATCAATACAACGTTTACAGTCATTAAATAAGGGGACTGTAACTGAAAACAGGAAAACAAAATTTCTGACCATTTCGACCTTATTTTCAAGACATACGGTTGAAATTCATCCACTGGCGATATCATAGACTGTGGAACCGACATTGTCTGGGTCAACTGCATTTAAATATAGACTTTAATACTATCAGTTTAGTATTAAATTCGTTTGTTGACTAGGTGAATCCAGTTAGTATTTAATCCGACATTTGCTGTAGTTCAGCAACCTAATATAATGTGGACAATATACGATTGAATGTATATTAGGTAATATTCTGCAAATATCTACTAAGTATTATATTATTTACTAGTTACCTAAGCTTTGCTGGCGTAAATTACTTTTTAATTTTAGTTTCAAATTAAGATTATATCATTTCCTGTCGATGGTGTCTCAGAGTTGGTGTATTTGTGTGAGTATGACAGACAAAACGTTCAGAGTTTGGATGCTTAATTTGTGTTGTATGTGAGATTTCGTCTGTAGTTTTATTAAGTCTATGGCTAAAACAATCTGTTCCTACCTGTTAGATAGGAGAAATAGACTTAAAAATAAAACAATACTGAAATGGTTGAAACGACGGTGATGATGAACGATACAAAAAATAGTAAACCGTATTTAAAATGCTAGTGAAAAGAAGCATGGCAAAATCGCGATATTAAACAATTCAAGTCCAGTTTTGTTCAACTTTTATCCACTGTCCTCAAAGTTTGTTTCAATAAATCGATACAAAATACGCTATCGAGTTTATATAACCAGTTTCTCGCGATATTATTCGTCGAAACTGCAAGTTTTGGTCCGACCGAGACAATATTCGCAAATGCTGCATAATGCATGCGCAACATGGCGCTTGCAAAAAGTGCGGCCGGTGCATATTGCGGGGGAATAGTAATCGAGAGATTAAAAGGTGTATGTGGCTTGCGAGATTACAATGCAATACATGTACTTAGGCCGCTTCCAACCGGTCATTTTGGAAATCATTAGAAGAGGCCTATGTTACAGAATTATTAACAGTACTAACTTACAGAATATACACTCACACCCTCCCACCCGAAACAGATACCGCTCCTCACCGCGCAGATTTAGGGTTCAATTTTTGAGAGCAAAATTTTTGTAAGGATGTCGCATAAACCCGCGGCCATTACCCAACCATACGAATAACACACACATTGACGCATGTACGTTAGCGGCCGAATCGAAGTAGTAGTAATAGGTATAGGTCTCGCCGCTGTTGTTTGGAGTGTCCGGGGTCTACTTATGTCCAACAGTGGATTGATTGCGGCTGAAACGACGAAGACATGTACTGACAGAATTCCATTCTGCCAGGAAAGGGCCGTCAGTTCTTTCGGACATTTTATGCGCTCTACTAGGGATTGTCTCGAAAATACTTATTATTTTCAGCAATATGGAGGGAAGGCGTACCAGGGGAAAACACCAACCTGGTGGATCTACAGATCATTATAATTTTGTCAGTCTTCTTCTTCTTCACCCTCTGCTGAGGATCGTGACCACATATGAGTATCTTTGCTATGCGATCCTCCGAACTATGGACCGCTCTGGGGGCTTACTATCATTTCTAATATCAGGTCAGAAACCAGAAAACATACGAAATGTCGCCTTACGCTTATACGTGGGGCGCACTATAAGTTTCCGGAATGAATATGAAAAAATACTATTAAAGGTACAAAATTAATTTATTGTTTTTCAAAATAATCTCCCTTGGCGTCTATGCACTTTTTTATTCGATGAAACCAGTTTTGAAAACTTTTGTGCCACTCCTCTGTGGTGACCTCTGAAACGTGTTTTTCATACTCCTCGACAGCCTCTTCTGGTGATGAAAATCGTTGACCGCGTAATTGGTTCTTAATTTTTGGGAACAGAAAAAAGTCACAAGGTGCCAGGTCGGGACTGTATGCAGGATGACTCATGAGTTCTACATTTTTCGCCTTCAAAAAGTCGTTTGTCTGTCTGGCCGTGTGAGAACTAGCATTGTCGTGGTGCAGGATGATACGGCGTTTACGGTTATTTTTACGGAGTTCGTCAATAACTTCCGGCAAACAAATGGTCGTGTACCAGTCACTATTCACTGTACGACGATTCTCTAAAGCAACAGTAGCCACGTGTCCAGTTTTATTAAAAAAAGAAGCAATCATCCGCTTAGATGCACTTTTCACGCGCGCCACTTTGGTTGGTTTCGGCTCATCTTGAAAGACCCATACGCTCGATTGCTGCTTTGTTTTGGGATCGTAGCAATAAATCCATGTTTCGTCACCTGTTACTATGTCCCACACCAAATTTGACGCACCTTCGTTGAATCTGGTAAGCATGGCACTGCACCAAGTGACGCGGTCCGTTTTTTGAGCCTCGGTCAAGTTGTGTGGGATCCACCGCGAGCACAGCTTTCTCACACCCAAATGTTTGTGTAGGATTAATTGTATTTGACTCATGCCTATTTCTAAGGATGCGCGAATTTCATGGTAGGTCACATGCCTGTCTGTTTCAATCATACGGCGCACAGCATTGATGTTTTTGTTGGTCACAGCGGTGGACGGCCGACCATCGCGAGATTCGTCACTGAGATTGATACGACCACGCTTGAATTCTGCAAACCGGCTATAAACAGTTGTCTTGCATGGTGCTGCATTGCCAAAAGCTGTTTCAAGCCGAGCGATGCTCTGTTGAGCTGTCAAATTACACTTAAAATCGTAGAAAATCATACTACGAAAATTTTCCCGAGTTAAATCCATGTTGATGCAGACACACAATTTTTTAAATGGCGCCACAAGGTAAAAACAAAAGACAGTCAGATGAAACAAACTGCATTCTACAGCCAAAGAGTTCTATTTTCAAATGTTGCAATAAATTTTTAAATATTGTTTATGTAAGTGGCCAGTTCCGGAAACTTACAGTGCGCCCTATGTATTGCGCCATCTCATTTACTCACTCGTATCTAAGAGGGACTGATGAAGATGACCAAAAATATTATAAGTTTCACTTTTTATACCAAGATCGTCTGCTTGGACACCTTGTGACCGGCGATAATACACGAGACTACATATACTGTCAAAAATATAATGATTTTACCAGAGTCTTTGAGAGGCCTGCTTGGGTAGAACTCTCATCAATTTATGCCTTCAACTTTATATTTTCGCCGTAGGCGTCAGCTAGTCTTCTCTTAAAGTTCAAATATAATTAACGAAGTACAGTAACATTCAAGCGGCATTATATAATTTAAGTTTATTGTACACGTGAAGTTTGCAAGGCTCTACATGTCCCAAACTACACATAAAGTATTCCCACACCGTGTGTAATAATAATAATTAAAATTGTTGTGTGTATAAAAAACCATAGTATAAATATAACAGTAAGCTAGCGTGGCAATGTGTCATCCTAAATTAAAATCTCTTGTTTGTCTGGTTTTAAGACGCTTTTTGCCGCTAGTTTATTGTTTTTATATTATTCAATAACAAGATATATTTTTACAAATTTTGAGTAAAACTAAAATATTTGTAGAAAAAGAAAGAACAAATACGTCTCATAAACGTTTAATGTTTATAAATAAATTATAATTTTTCTTGCAAATAGTGGAATTTTATGGCTTAGATAACATTTTCAGTATGGGCAACATAATAATCATTGTAATGCTAAGATAAGAAGTTTGTTACCTTTTTATTATGGTCTTTACATTTGCCTAGACTGAGATTTAAATGGTTAACATTTTCATTCCAGGCTATTTTTTTTTATACAACATCTGATGGTAAGTGGTTACCGTAGCCTATGAACGCCTGCAACACCGGAGATGTCACAGGCGCGTTGCCGATCTTTCCGCTGTCAACACAGCAACCCTACTCACCAGCAGGAACACAACACTGCATCCATCACAGTGTTATTTGGCTGTGCTGCATCACAGTCTTCTGTAGGGTGGAGGTAGATACTTCCCCAGAAATTTATATTTAATATTTTTGAATTATGTTTTGAATTATCCAAAGACCAACTCTCTAACCACAAAATTTATTTAGAAAAATACTCTTCACTTACTGTTAAATAAACTATGGCACAAGTTCAAACGCACCTCATTTCTGCGGTCACTTACAAATTTCAGCTTTATGTGTAACAACATAAGAAGCAAAAGTTACCCTGGTTATCCCTTCCCGGTGGGAGGGTAAATGAGTAGGATTTATTTGTACATGATAGAGCGCAGATTTTGTGTGGTAAGGCGTGTTTGCGACGATGAGATGAAAACGTTGTGTGTTTTGTTTCCTTATTGAATTATTATGGAAGTTTGTGAATGTGTATCCTTGGTGGGTAATAAGGCCATACTTTGTTTTTGTGGTACTTCAAGTGTCTCTGCATTAATTTGTTTACAACAGTAAAAGTAAATAATGTTTGGGATTTGTGGAATTTATTCTAAATGCAATATCTTTTAGTGAATGTATAGGAAATAGAATTAGAATGAAGTTGTGGAATTTATTCTCTTGTTTAATAATTTCCTGTCAGTCTATAGGATAAATTTGTGGAATGAAAATTTTGGATGAATAAATTTTGTTACTAAATAACGCTAGAACGTCTGAGGGAATATCAATAAAATTTGGATCATTCGATGGATTATTTTCTAGATTAGGATATAAACTAGTTTTCTATTGAACAGATAATGAAAAAATATGAAATAAGTTCTAATAAAAGAGCTATTTATGTATGTTTTTTTTTTGGTAAAACTAAACCCTAAAACCGTTTTTACTGCCACTGACAAAAGCCTATCACCAAAATATATCATCAAAAACTTTTCGAAAATTGCACCCCTATACAAACACACCCCTTAAGCCTACCCTTACCCTTTCTCTCCTCGTAACTCGGAAGGAGACGAGGTCCCAAGGGAAAGGGGTGTAACCGCATTGAGCACTGATTTGGGACACAGCCTTCTAATTGTTATGTGCTGTTTTACTGTCCTCGTGTTTTAATGTTTGTTTTCACTCTTGTATTAACTATGAATTGGGTTTGTAGATTTTTGCGGCTTGGGTTGGCTTATTTTGAGATGGATTTATGTTTGATATTTTTGTTGAAATTTTATGATGAAATCCTCTATATTTCTACACAAGTCTAACTTTCCTTCTCCTTCTTTGTTCATCTTTGATTCCTCGAGTTGTTCAAACAATATCTATGCTCACTTTAGTCTGAACTGGTTGTTTAAAGAAAGAAGATAACAAAGTCATGAAATAGTACAACGCGCAACACAATTTAACTAACATTGGCATAAAATTATTCATAATACGAGGATTGGCTTGGGTTGGCTTATTTTGAGATTGATTTATGTTTGGTATTTTTTGTTTAAATTTTATGATGAAATCTATACTTCCATACTTATATTATAAATGCGAAAGTCTGTCCGTATGTCTGTCCGTCTGTATGTCTGTCTGTCTGTTACGCTTTCACCGCCAAACCGCTGAACGGATTTTGAAGAAATTTGGTATGAATATAGTTGAAGACCCGGGGTCAAACAAAGGCTACTTTTTGACGCAGGCGGAGCTGCGGGTAACAGCTAGTCGTCTATATTTCTACACAAGTCTAACTTTCCTTCTCCTTCTTTGTTCATCTTTGATTTCTCGAGTTGTTCAAACAATATCTATGCTCACTTTAATCTGGACTAGTTATTTAAAGAAAGAAGTTAACAAACTCATGAAAAATAAGTTAGTTTTTCATGTAACTAAATCGTGACAAGTATCAAGGCATAATTAAAGAGAAAATTATAGTATTTGATCTTTAATGTCTGAGAAGAACTTACAGAATACCTAAATAACTAATAGTGACTAAGACTTGTTTCAAGGAAATGGTTAAATTTAAAAAAATATTAGAAACTTTGACTACAAATTTCACTGACAACTTTAATCTCAATGTAATTGTCGATGTTCATTAAAGTAACTTTTGTTCAACAAAACCGCTACATACAATGATAAGGATAACGTTTAATATTCATATCACACCAAGAATCGTAATAATCATACGATAGTACGAGTGTACAAGCAATTGCGAGCAATATAGAGATAGGAGTATCTCCATATGGGCGCGACACGTGCGACACCTGTCGTCGACAGATAACAGCCACACGTTTGCGATTAGTCGCAGGTAAAAGTCGCTTATAACTTCGCTGGACATTAACCCCGCAATAAGTATAATTTGTTAAGCACATATTAGTTAAAATAGATTTCGTCCCTTTCTCTCCTATTCGATTTTTATCGTGAAAGTACGAGACACAACACAATTTAACTAAGATTGACATAAAAAATATTCTTAATACGAGGATTAGCAGATCGACGTACAACCGATATCGGTCGTAGCGACCGCTTCAGCAATGCAGTGCTCTATCGTGAAGACTCTATAAGAGAGCTTATGGGTAGTACGTACAGCTAATCTTATTAGTGAAATTTCAAGATTGACCAACCCAATCTGTGCGATTTTCTCTATTTATTTTATTTATTCATTGACTGTGGCAGTAGGACTGCGGTGCCGGGAACAAGCAATTTGACACTACTACACCGGCGAACCTACGTCGTTGTAGCTTAAAATTTATAAACTAAAACAAAAGGTAATAAGTACCTACTGGTAGGTAATATGTAGAATGATATCTTTGTGATTTTTGTTTATAATTTTGGGTATTAAAGATCTAACTAAACTAAAAAAACTACTCCAACATTTTAATGCAGTTATAAAATTTGGCTATAAAAACAAAACATGAAATAATTTGAATCGAACTTGAAGAAAAGGTGTCCATGACTCTTGCTGTATTCTCCCGCTGTATCGCTACAACCGCGAGGGATATGAGTTGCCTTAAGTACGACCCTGCGGCGTGGAGGTCAGAATATTTAACTAAAAACAAATAAGTACTGTATAAAGTGTGCGCTGCTGCCGACCTCCCTGAACACCGCGAATGTACACAACATGGCGGCGACATTTGTTCATAACCTATGTAGCGGAGAACATCAAAGATATTGCGCCATCCTGGTGTGCATATCTGAAGCCCTCTTTTTGAATAATTGGTCAGTCGAATAATGTTCACTCGATATCGAATGATTTTCGATATCGAATGAAAAGGTTATTGGAAAAAGAAACACGAAAATACCAGTTGATCATAGTTCTTTGAGAAGTATAGAAGTTGACTGGCAGAAAAAATCCTCATAAATTCAATCCGTTATTTAAATGTCTTATAACTTACTAAATACATATTAACTGGGAGATATTTAGCGATCTAAACCCTATTTTTATACAACTAAGGCAAATAGGCGTACGGCCCACCTGATGGTAAGTGGTTACCGTAGCATATGAACGCCTGCAACACCGGAGATATCACGAGCGCGTTGCCGACCTGTCCGCTATCAACACAGCGACCTCTCTGGATCCTGGCGGCAGTACTCACCAGCAGGAACACGACACTGCATCATAGTGTTATTTGGCTGCGGTCTTCTGTAGGGTAGAGGTAATTCCGCAGACGGACTACTCCTTACAAAATGTCCTACCTCTCTTAACCCTAGTTAGAAAACACAACACTAACTTCCAAAACCATGTGCAATAGTCCTTATATAACAGGCATTATCGACATCATTGCAAACGACAGACCTTAGTGAGGGTTTTATCCCAAACTATCATAATCAAAACATTGTTGCCGCAAAAACGGGAAAGTTATCAAAGTGATATTATACGGGCACAGATGTGCGTGCAAAAACGCGCTTGCCTTATGAACAGACCGTGTTTCACTATGTATTAATATTATAATGATAGTATAGGGCGGATAGAAAAGGAATGGTGGATTTTAATGTTTTAGGTGGATGTAGGCAGATCACCAACAACATGGGTAACAAAAATGGAAGGAGAGATCCAGAGGGAAAGGCTAGATAAACAGAAAACCCGGAATAGATACCTCTGGCGCAAGTGTACGAAGAGACCCGACCCCAGATAAACTGGGATAAGGGGTAGACAAAGAAGAAGATTTTGATGTTTTAGTTTGAGAATAGTAATCACGCCAGTTTAGCAGGGCATGCGTATTTATAACGAGAGAGCTTGGTTTGTTATATTCTTGAGCTAGTCCCTGAAACTTCTTTTTTTTCTGTTCGTTCATAAATTTTACTCTTCGTGTGGGTTACAATCAATCAACCCTACACATCATGGAGTTAGAATTTTCGAAATCACCTCTCGGCCCCTTATATAGTTTTTAACGACAACCAGATCGTAGTTGATTCTCATTACCTTTTATTAACAATATCGGCAAATCGTTAACAAAATACTTTAACAATTTTTATCACGTAACCTACGCTAATTAATTCCATATCAAACGACCAAATTCCCAAACATGAATTGACAAGCGTATCACATTATCTCAGTCGGCTAAATAGGCCAGATAGGACGAGTGGGGATCAACGAATAATTTTATTAAAATATTTTATCGCGAGCGACGATTCGACACCCTATTTGACTCATTTAGGAGCCCGACACCCCCTCTATTATACTATTTAACTGTGACTGCTTTTGTATGGTAATAAAGAAGGTAAACGGATAATTACAAAAGAATGGGATCCGGCTCGAAGGACCAACTATGCGAAATTGCAACTTTAGCATCGTCCCTTAAGTCTATGGTCTTTACGTAAGTGTAAAATGTTGTAGTCGATGATGTCTTTTATTTTCGCGATTGTTACACATAACATTAAACTATTATAATACAGTTTTATCGCGTTTATAACTTACTAGCTGTTTCCCGCTGCTCCGCCTGCGTCAAAAAGTAGCCTATGTTTGACCCCGGGTCTTTAATTATATTATTAAAATCCATCAAAATCCGTTCAGCGGTTTGGCCGTCAACCTTGTAAACTACCTGTGTTTCACAAGAAAGATATTTGTATTTGTATTTATTTATTTGTATTTGTCAAAGCGTAACAGACAGACAGACTTTCGCATTTATAATATAAGTATGGATTTATTTCTTCCGTTCAGCGGTTTAGCCGTCAAAGCGTAACAGACAGACAGACTTTCGCATTTATAATATTTGCACCAATTAAATCCGAACTTTTTAATTCCATAATCCTATTAATTCCTGCCTTATTCAGTCTCTACAAGTGACGAAAAACATATCGAACATTCCCAAAACACAAAACTCCACGCTGAAATTGGCAACTGAAAAACTATTCAACAATATTGAACAACTGCATTGAAAAGAGAACATTTAACCCACCATATGCAGCCGTGGAGCCACAGGGAGGCAATAAGGGGTGGATGTAATTAAAAAAATATGTCCCACTTCATTGAGCGACCGCAGCGCGTGTGCCTTATTTTGGAAATTCGTAATGGCCGCCGCCGGATTTCATACACTGCTTGTTGTTATTGTTATAAGGGTTATGGTTTGTTTATTCGGAACTTAGTATAAAATATGTCTGTGCTTTTAAGCATAATTGAAAGTTTCTGTTTAGGGCCATCTATTTATTTATTTACTTATTTATGCACACAATAAAAACATTCAGATTAAAGAAGAGAAGAAAAGACAGTACAAGGTATCTATGTAACAATCGGCCTATGTTTTCTTAATACTTCTTAAGATTTGTCAATGAAATTTTTACTTGCTCGTAGTAATATGTACCTAGCACTGGAGATCCTTAATTCTATGCGAAATAACCCGAATATCGGTTCAATAGTTTAGTCGTGAAAGCATAATGATTTGTTTAACCAACAAAACCCTCTTTCTCATCTCAGCGTCTTCCCAGTTGCGTCCTCTATTAATTTCGGAGACCAGGGTCCGCTTTCGCTTACAAAACACACAAAATCAAAGTCATGAATATAAAAGCTACTGTACCTTTAAAAACTGTGCTCTTATTACCTACTTTTCTTTTTAAAATGATTTCAAAACACTCATAAAAATGAATTCTGTAGGTTAAACAAAAAGTGGCATTACGTGCATTAAAATTTTCTCAAAAATCAGTGTAAACAATTACTCGGAGCTTTAACCCAAGCAATTATACTTCGGTCGCGTTCCGTAATGAAATTAAATTAAGAATAACATAATACCGCCCGGTGGGGCGGCCACATTTTCGCATTTCGCCTAAATTCGCCCCTGCTGCCCCACTGTGGGGGGGAGTTGTCGAAATTCTGCCACAAATGCTTTGAAATTTTTTCATGGAGTTTGTAAATTTTGTTGCGATAAAATTGTTAATGTATCTCCAGGTACGCGTTTTGTTTCATCAGTGGAGAGTTTGAACGTTTTATTTTTATATTTTGAAAAAGATATTTACTTGCTTCTACGAGGGGCATGCCAAAAAAACTAGGTACTGAAAAAAATAAAATACTTATTATTTATTAGTACTATCTATTTTTTCAAAGTACTCACCCTGAGCACACGTGTATACACGCTTCCATGCGTTTATACCAATTGGAAAGTACCTCTGACCACTCTTTTCCAGATATCTAAGAAATTTAGAATTTATAGGGAGCTAGTTCATCTTTCTTACTCTAAAATATCTTCCCTTTAAAATTTTCTTATTTTTGCGCACAAGTAATAAACGCAAGGTCCTAAGCTAGGGGAATATGGTGAGTGAGGTAAAATGGACTTGTTTTAATTTTTTTTTAAATCAAGTGTTTTGTCAACGTTTGTCGGGGGCATTGTTGAGGTACTAAAGAAGGTGCCGGATTCCTTACTTCGGTCGCTTGTCATGCCAAGATGATAATATTGCTGGACCCCAAACTGACACATACTACTCAGAATTAACTATTCATTGATATTGTAGCACCAAAGTAGCGACATAACAGGTTTTTTATAAAAACGAGGCAGCCATCTGATCTCTAATCTACCCGAAGGACTTTCTGTTCATTGGTCAGTTTGTGCGGTAACATCTCGAACAACGCTTACTGAGAAAAATGTGATCAAGAATAATGGTTTACATTACTGCTGATCCAATACCCAGTTCTCGCTCAAGCTCTACACACGAAATTCATCGCTTGCTCCCGGCCAAATTTTTAACAGCTTGAACATTTTCTCGAGTGACTGCAGTTGGCGGTCAATCGGTCCTCGCTTCATCTTCAAGGCTTCCTCACCATCTTTTAAATTCAACTAACCAATTAAAAAAATGTTGCTCATGAACAAATCTCTGACTCTGTGACTCCAAAAGAATTCACGAAAAGTTCAAAACATTCTTGTGGTTTATCTTTTTATGATCATATAAAATCACAACGTTAACCAACTTCCATTGTACCAAACAATCAAGTGGGCTGTACGCCTGTTTGCCTACTTAATTGTATAAAACAAAAAAACCGCCAAAATCTTACGAACATAAACTTTTTTTTTTAAGAAAAAACACATTTTCAAATATTTTGTTTTGTATTTAAATTTATCACTAAATAACCAAGGTGTAAGGTAAGGACCGTTCGCGTCGATCCGTGGCGTATAAAAAAGTTAACTGGCCTGCTAATGACACTTCTATATATTCTTATTTCTGTGGGCGTCCCGCCAGTCGCGCGGGGTTCGCGTCAGTGTGAACAGTCCTTTAAGATGATGTATAACATGCCAGTATTATTGTAAAGACTATCTAATTACGTTTGGCATGCCCCTCGTATTTGAAGGGATGTTTATTTATGTCTCACTATTTTCATTTAATTCCTTTCAATATTGGGAATAAACGATTTCATTTCATCTAAATATGCTCCGCTTAAAAGGAATGAAAAGATGACGTCATGGCTTGTAATTTACACGGCACGACTCTTTCTTACCAAATATTTCTTTCTGCACAAGCTACGCTAAGCGATTTCTTTATGTTTCCATAAATGATAATATCGAAAAATAGTCTCTACAAGTTTCCAAAAAAAAAATAGAGACGGACCGAGTTTTATGTCCTAAAGATAACATACTTTTTGTGTAATATATTTCCCTAATATATTTGCGGTTTAACCTGAATCAGGGTTAATTGCAACGCCTTTTCGCCAGCATATTTGTTTTATTTTCTCGCATTTTCTTCTTCGTCTAAGCGTGTTTTCCTTGTTGCATCCTCAGCTTACTCTTCTGAACCTAGGATACGCTATAAGTCGCGGTCCTAGATTTGGCGGCACTGGTTAATACAATGGAGCGACTGCCGTCTGACCTCCGGATGTGTTAATTTATCCTGTCATTGTAATATTTGCTTGTACCATTTTTTTTTCTTTCCGTCTTCTTTGTTAATTGTGTTTAAGTGGGTGAAGCATGAATTAAGGCTAGTAAATTAAAAATTCACTATTTTGTTGGCCTAAATACCTGTAGAACTTTTAGGAAACCTATTTCAAGAACTAGAAATGTTACATCTATATATATAAAAATCAATGCCACTTTACGTTGTAATTTTATAACTCAAGAACGGGCTCACCTATCCAAACCAAATGTTTAGACTTTGTTCGGAGTATTTAGTAGATGGTTTATGTGAAGTTTGCACAAAATCGGTCGAGCGGTTCTTCATTTATCACTTTATACGTAGCAAAGCACGTACCGGGCCGCTAGTACTTTATAAAATACTAGCTGTTTCCCGCAGCTCCACCTGCGGTATATAGCCTTGTTACTCAGGGTGAATGTAGCTTTAAAATGGTGAAAGAATTTTTGAAATCGGCACAGTAGTTTTTGAGTTTATTCATTAGAAACATACACACAAAATTACAAATCATTCCTCTTTATAATATTAGTGTAGAAAATATAAAATTTTAATTATGTACTTAGTAATAAGCTCTTTTTTATTCCTTTACCTTGTTCCACTTTATCATTTGAGGTCGGTACAATATGTTACTTCCTTCCACTTTCCTCTATCTCTAGCAGTGGCGTGGGGTGAAAAAAAAGAGAGGTAAAGCCCGAGCAAAAAACGGCCGACGCGTAAATAATCAAAACTTAACATTTGTAAAAAAAAACATGAAATAAATTACCTAAATAGATAGATACCTTAAAAGACTGTGAGAACCTTCCTTTCCCATAACTGAGTACGACGAAATGTTAGGTATTGTGCTTTGCCTGTGTTGCGTTGGTTTTTCATGCGACAGATCATGCTTGCTGGGTGTTGTTAGAGAGATTCTCTAGCTATTTCCTTCTCAACGCCCTTCCTACTCATATTCTCTCTGATGCAATACACCCAGAAAATAAATATATTTTTTATACGTTTAATATTATTTTGCAACGGTTGGCTACGATTTCTATTGTCGAATGCATGTAAAAAAAAAAAAAACTAGATAACTTCTTAACAAAAGTATAACAAATTTCGGCATTTTTCCGCCCGACTGAGTGTTTTAATTAACGTGACACGAAGATACAGATATATTAACTGATACACTGTTATCTGTTAATTTGTAATGAGTAATGAGTGCGATAAAGCCGCTTTATTGCTAACCATCTACGTAAAGTTATAATTATGACACATTATAACATTGCGGATATAATATATCAAGAGTATAAATGTTAAATAGGTACACTGTAAACAGGGCGTATTAAACATAATTTTATCTATCTATTTCTTGCAGCAAAATACGTAAAAATTATATTGATTAATTATATAGTATCGTACCTTAATTAAATAAGTATTATTTAATTAATTAATTAAGACCTAACTAACAAACTTAAATATACAGAAATCGACAACGACTGTAACTAACATTTTTTCATTAGAAGTCTACAGTAACTATACGTACAACATATTTTAGGTATATTAAAACACAGAAATATTTATACTGAAAATAGATTTGAATGATTTAAAGAATCACATCTACACTATACCGGCATTATTTCCATACTTCCATATCCATTCATACTTCCATATCCATTCATACTTCCATATCCATTCATACTTCCATACAAATAATAGAATTGCGAAAGCCTGTCTGTCAATTTTACTTTCATGGCCAAACCGCTGAACGGATCTTTATGAAATTTGGTATGAAAATAGGTTTAAAACCCGGGGTCAAACAAATGCTAGGCGCAGGCAGAGTTCCTTATACCTACGTATAACACTTCCTATTTTGTAGCTTGTCGTGAAATATTTTTTATTTATTTATGTACAGAAAGATAATTTAATAAAATTGCTGCATACTAATATTATAAATGCGAAAGTCTGTCTGTCTGTTATGCTTTCACGGCCAACCCGTTGGACGGATTTTGATGAAATTTGGTATGAATATAGTTGAAGAGCCGGGGTCAAACATAGGCTACTTTTCGACGCAGGCGGAGCTGCGGGAAACAGCTAGTATAAAATATATTTTCCTGAAACAATGACGCTGTTGCTTTTACTATATGAAAATGTTTATTACCTAAAAAGCTAATAATATTTACAACGCTTGGAAAACATAATTAACCCGATAGTGTATCTCAAGTGGGAGATCATACGCATTACGGTTATATCGCTTTTAATATCGCTGGTATATCGCTGTAATATCGATAGTCATACGATGCGATACGAGTAATTTGATTTTACCACCTTAATTCACCGGGGGCTTAGTCGAATTTTAAGGAAAAATATACAATATAAAATGCGACTTGTTCTCCATTTATTATTTAATTTAAGTTTTGGATATAGGTAAGATTATATAATTGCTATTTTTAGGTAGTTTTATTTTTTTGGAAATTAAAGATTTGAACAAAATGCAGTGGAGTTTGTGGCGCCGCTTCTTCTCCACTAGCGCTTTGGAAGTGGTAATAAGTGATATTTATACCAGACTAGCTGTTCAGCTTCGTCTGCGTCAAAAGTAGCCTATGTTTGACCTTTATACATACCAAATTTCATCAAAATTCGTTCAGCGGTTTGGCTGTAAAGCATAACAGACAGACTGTCGCATTTAAAATATTAAGTAAGGAAGTATGGACATTGAAAATTAAAAAAAAATATTTCATTTCAATTATATATTAGGTATAAATTTGTACTTGTGGAATTCTAAACATAATTATTTACGAAAAATATATATATTCATTGCCCGTATAAATAATATTTGATTGTTCCGCACGAAGCCGGGTTAAATAACTAGTAAGTAACGATAAAATTATAGACAGGTCGCCGTATAATTTAATATTTCTAATGTTTTATTTAGAGAAGCTCGATAGCCGAGCGCAACACGCGTACCTATCCGTACCAAATGCGCGTGTCAAGCGGCGGTGAGGCGCGACCCGCATTGGATTGGGCGCAATTTAGCGACATTTTCTGTCTGAAGCTCCTCCGTGCTTCGACAGGGCATGTTAAGCCGTTGGTCCCGGTCATCATCATCATTTCGTGTAGGTTACATTGTCAATCGACCATGTGTACCCTGGTGTCACAGAGTTGTTCGGAATCGCCTCTCGGCCTATGACGTGGTTCCTTTAACGAATACCAAATGGCAGCCGGGACCAACGGCTTAACGTGCCTGCCGAAGCACTGAATCATTATTATCAAACAATCAGGTGATTCAAGCCTGCAAAGTCCTAACCAAACTGGAAACAACTAAACAAAGTATGCTTCCGGTGGGAATCGAACCCACCACTCCCGGCTCGAAGGCGAACGCCTTAACCACTGGACCATGGAGGCAGTTCCTCTCGGTATATGGCAATATGGCAGTCATTAGGCTGTGTCAGATGCTTTTAAGGCAGCCTGAAAAAATCTGACAGTTTTAGCCACTTACACACCACGGGTCATGTTCCAGATTTTCTGGCATCCCTTTAAAAAGAGTCATAGAGGTTATACGGCAGTCGCTCCATCGTAATAACCGGTGCCTCCAAATATAGGACCACGACTTACAGCGTACCACAAGATTCGAAGCGAAAGCTGATGATGCAAATAGGAAATCACGCTTGGACAAAGAATATTTTAAGTACCATTTAGAAAAATCTTTGAATTCAACAGATGTTTATATGTTCACAAGAAAATAGGTTAAAAAGTCTTCAAGTGAGATACCTATTGAAAATACTCCAACTTAATTTTCATCTATCGATATTGTTTAACATACAAAAAACAAAATACTCTATTCATGTTAAAGTTTTAAAGTACATAAATTACAATATAAATTACATTTTTTTTTGTAAAGATGCTTAATGAAGCAACCGACCTTACATCATTCTTTCTATTTATTGATAACTAGCTGTTTCCCGCAGCTCCGCCTGCGTCAAAAAGTAGCCTATGTTTGACCCCGAGTCTTCAACTATATTCATACCAAATTTCATCAAAATCCGTTCAGCGGCTTGGCCGTAAAAGCGTAACAGACAGAGAGACAGACAGACAGACTTTCGCATATTTAATATTAGTATGGATATTTATTTAAATAACGATTTATGACTAACCAACTGAATCTTTAAAATAAAACGAAAAATTATACTTGAAGAAGGTGATCAATACAATAAATATCAAATTCGTAAATTGAAAGCCTTAACACAACGTTATTATTATTGGAACGTTACTACAACGTCTACGTGTTACAACGTTTACGAGGCCGCAAATGTGCGTAGCGATAACTTAGGGTGCCGACGGGATCCTCCTACGGGATACACGAGACGTTATATTAGGTAAACTAGCTAGGTAGTATGTCTTAGAAAATAACTAAAAAAATATATACTTAACTATTAATTAACATTTTAAGGTTACCGAATTCTGATTTTATTAAATATAAACAAAGCTCAATTCAAAAGTTAATTAAGTAAATAAATAAATGAAATTTAAAATAAAAAGATAGTATTGTCGATTCTTGTAAAAAAAAGTTGTCTGAAAACGATTTCTAATAGCAAAATGAATATTTAACTTAAATTTCAAAAATGTGAGCATTTTTTTAGAATTTTCTATTTTTGGTAAATTTGTATTCTTTTTATAATAATTAGTAAATGTTGTATGAAACAAATTATTTAAAAATACCTAGAGGAAAACACATAAACTATACGCGAAATAATATATACATGAGATATAACGATTTTAATTAAAATATATTTAAATAAATCGATAATACATTAATAATTTCTATCTGTTTATTTCTAAATTATGTCGACTTGTTAATAAGAAAGATAAAATTTAAAGTACCAAAGCCACCAAAAATAAAGTTTATAAACTTTGCCTGTCTATTTTATCCTGCATTCAATATAATACAAATATATAAAATATCGTTTTTAACAATTTTTCAACCAATTCCCAAACATAGAAAGAAGGAGGTTCTATTTTCGAGTGAATGATTTGTTTGATTTTTTTGTAAACAGTCGCTCTTATAAACCTTTAAATATTATTAACATAAGAATTGTATCACAGTAGCATTGTACGAAAGCTCGAAAGCTCGCCGCCGCCGCTCGCGGAGCCTACATCCGGCGGCGACCGGAACTGACATTGACTACAGCTTTTCATTTGCTGAAGCTTTTATTATCAATTTAAGAAAGTTTTTAGTTATTTATTAAAATGCTACAATTATTGTCCTATAAAGAAAAAATATACAATACAATAACTCTTTATTGCACAACATGGATACATTGTTAAATACAAGCAATTACAATAAAAATATCGCAATAGCAATTTTTTCTTCTTTCTTCTTCATATTAAATATACCTATCTCAAGGTTGAAATAATTTATTATTTTTAATATTAATAGATAAAAATTTAATATTTTGTTATAAAGATGTAGTACTCTTAAATTATTATCAAAGTTTCCTATGCCTAATTGTTTATAAATGTTATTATAGATTTTTATCAATTTTTTTATATATTTTTATATTAATAATAATTATTAATACTGTTCTTTAGTTTTATATACCTAATTATATTTGGCCCGATAAACTTAAAAAAGAAATATGTAATAAGATAAAAACAAACGATTATGTTAACTATTATTTATTCTATAGGTTTCGCAATTTAAATGTAACTAATTAGTTTTTATGCTATACAAACTACTTAATATAAGATTATGTCACATGTGTATAAAATTTTATTTTATTGATGCGATGGTAGAGTGCAAGACTCGTTGATGTCTTTTGTAAGATGTTATTTTTTAAGATTTTTTATTTTAATTTCTTGTTAGAGCAATAGTTATTTATACTTTAAGAACATTTTACTTTTTAAAATATTAAAATGTTATATCAAACAACTTTAATAGACGACGAGCTTAAATGCCTTGTAGGATACTTTTAAAAAAAGCATATCATTAAACTGAGGTACTTACTAGATTGCAAACGGTCTCTCCACGCCATGGGGTTAGAAACTAATCCTTGAAAGCCCGGCCAGTACAGCGGCTTGTGTTGGAGGTAGTGCGCCATCCCTGCTGCAGCCGCCGCCAACGACAACCTCGGGGTCAACAACCCAGCGCCAACATTGGTGCCAACTGTTGGCCTCGACAGTATATGGTCTATACCATGAGGGTTCGGAGCCGGCGGAGGGGCCTCCGCTAAAGAACTCAAAGCCGCCAATGGAGCCCCAAAACCATTCTCCAAAACGCCCCTCGAAAGCGGCGGAGAGCCACGCAATTCAGACATTGTCCCCAAAGTTCACAACACTGGCCGAAAATATCCAAAATCCTCAAAACATAATCAAATTTCGAACGCGAAATTCACACGGCCATTCTCAAAAACGGCTGTTAAGGCGAGCCACCTCGCTCCCGACCCGACACCGAATGAAAACCGCTTCTCAAACCGACGCAAACAAAAAAAAAACTGAATAGAGAACGCCGCCCAGTCAATCTAAACCTTATATCGTTGACTCCGCCCTTTAGCAAACACGAAGTCGGAGAAATACACCTATCCCGCTTGTTTTATAGTAAATATAAGTGAGATAGAAGACGCGTGGTGTTAACACGAGAGCGTAGATTTAACGAATCGCTATTTAATGGCGCTTCTTGTCTCTTTATAATTAAGTCGGGTGCAGTTTTTGCGGTGCCCCTCTCACCTCCCCTCTGTGTAACTAAAAACTATTGTGTATGATATAAATGGTTCATATGGGACAGTTTATTTTATTATGATAATAGTCAGGAAGGACCGGATCATTTGTCGTTCGATAATTTATGTGACAAATATTTTATTAATTGACAACGACGGGTGGATTGCACTCGATTCGCAGGGAAATAAAACACCCATACAATTAACTTCGACATCTGCTGAGTCTATAGTTGTAAGGTCTAGTCTATGGTCGTCGAGATATTGTCGACTTGGATTTTATGGGCCATTTTCCTTATCACTATTGATGTACTTGTATTTTTATTTTTGTTGATTTTTGAGAGTATTAATACTAATAATTTACCCATACAGATTTATTTGTAATTATTATACGCATATTAGTTGTAAAAATATTTACTTAATTATGTAGAGAAATCGAAATAAATAAATATTTGTAAGATATTATTTTATATAACATCGCATTGTTATTTTTTACTATTTCAATATGTCTTAAGTTACTTCTACAAAATATGAAAAAAATAATAATAATAAAATTATGTCATTTTGA
Organism: Euzophera pinguis; assembly: GCA_947363495.1. Classification (NCBI taxonomy): domain Eukaryota; kingdom Metazoa; phylum Arthropoda; class Insecta; order Lepidoptera; family Pyralidae; genus Euzophera; species Euzophera pinguis. The sequence continues at coordinate 11,205,616 of OX376174.1, read as the reverse complement.
TGTATTTTTACGATAATTTAAAAAAAAAACATGCTTAGCTACAATAACTAAACAAGAAACTTAAAAAACTTAAATCCAATTAGGTAGATGAACAGGTTAAAAAATTGATAAAGTAATATGAGGGCACGATAGCATATATGTATTTAAGCTGAATTTAAAAATCGATGGGAAAGTCCATTTTGAAAATATAAAATTACTAAAAAATTATACTATAATCGATGAACACATAAAAAAAGCAACTTTTATTAAGAAACTATTTACATAAACGCAATATTTAAGGTAGTTATCGAACAAATTTTAGTCTCACCTTTGTAAATTACCTAGGCGTGACGTCACCGCTAGGTATCCATTAGTATGGAGCGTTTGGTATCGTCCAAAATGCACGTGAGTTTAACTTCGTCATATCTCAGTTAGTTTAAGTTTTATCGATGTGTTTTTTTTACCATTGTATTTATTATAGTGAGGTCCCTCATTTAATCATAAATAGAAAATTATTCGTCATGCCTATTAAAAGCTTAGCCATATCCGGTGACTTATTGAAAGCTCGAATGTTAAGCTTTGTTATACGGAACACCACATTTATTTAAAGGGACCCTATTTAAGCCCCAATTATGGATTTTAACCCCAAATAAAAATCACTTATAAATGAAAGTTAAAAATTATTTAACAATAAACAGATTACTATAAATAAAGTGTGGTTAAAGCCGAGATATTTTTATGGTTTTTATATGATCGTTAAAATTAGGATGTAAGAAATTTTTAATTTTACAATAGTTATTCGGATTATGTCAGAAAAGGTATAATTTCTTTGCCGAAATTTAAAAAAATATACAAGAGATAATATCTTAGAGAATGTAAAAAATAGTATGTGTTTTATAGAAACTTTAATAGTTGCTTAATTTGTGTATAGGACACCCAATTTAAATATTTGTCTGGGTACATGTTTCCTATGAAAAGTTAGTTAGCTACACTTACCGAGTACAATACACTTGTAAAGGAAACATTTGTTTATAAATTTCATTACAGAATATAAAAAGTATTGATAATAGTGTTTTACTTCATAAAAAAACATAACAATTAAACACAACAATCACAAAGAAAAATAATCTTCCAACGCGCTGCAGGCTGGCAACGTGCCCAGAATACTGGCTGCGTTACCTCTTCCTCGGATGATGGGATTTACATGCGAGTATTTATGATGTAGTATAACTATACTACATCATAAATAGATAGTAGGTCTATAAATAGACTTATTCTACATATGAGCTACATATTATAGCTGCATGATATGTGCAGTTTATAATTTTTTTAACTATTTATTGAAATAAATATGTACTACATACATGTATATATTTTGGTGGTTATATAGGTATATTTATTAAAATACATACAAGAAATCATTTATAACAGACAGCTTGCAGCCTACTGCTGTGGGAAAAATATAATAAAGTATTCAATTCAATTCATTTATTTTTTGAGCATGGGTTACAAAATAGGTGTTGAGTAATAAACATAGAACTCAATTTTCCGCTAATAGGCATACTAAATTCAATACTTTGTCATTATAGGGAAAATAAAATAATAGGATTCTCCAGGCGCATTTGTCCAAACATAAACTATAAGAAGAACTAATTTATATAAATATCATACATGGATATGTCCTTTTTTATATACAACTAAGTAGGCAAACAGGCGCACGGCCCACCTGATGGATATTTGTTTTTTTATAATAGATACTTAAATTCAGTTTGGTAAAACATAACAATGACCCACTTACTAATGTAGAGTTTTTAAAATTGAATATTACGAAAAACTAAAATTTAATATTTTACAAAAATATTTGTTTCATTATGACTTAAAACACATTATTAAAACGTTATATCTAGTTTACATGTATAAAATAATACCCCAATAATACCACACTGAGTATAACTCATATAATTAAAAACTATTTATAAAATAATATTTTTAAACAACCATATTAATTTATACTTCAACCATGAACAACAATATTTTTTTTGTTTGAAATAAAACCGGATATCAACATTTATTAGTCCCAAATTCCGCCTAATTCTTGAACAGGACGAAATTAATTATTGAGTTTCCCAAATGTAACAAACATCAGACGTAAAATGACTAAAATCCTTTGTGCGCTAACCGGATACAGCATAATACCCATTCACGACTTGGATCAATTGGGGTTGGGGCTTCTGTGTCAGCGGTATTCATTAAAAGATTGAAACAACATCAGAAGTATTGTATGCAGTCAGAAGCAGCATGACCATTTTTTGTATGCTTTGCGAGGATTAAATCAAATCAATTGAAGTAATGATACAATCTTGTTGTAGGTAAATAAATATATATTTTCTTATTAAAGTAATACTTAATTAGTTTTCTTTTAAACAAGTTTATTTTAATTTACTCAAATTATACACAAATACAAGTTAAATAAAGAAAAATATTAAATTCACAACAGTTTCGTCAAAAAAAAACAAACAAAATATAAATAATAACAACAATAATATAACATAAGCACCACATGATATGAACTTTTTCAAAGGCCTCTAAGCGTTGAATCAATACCCCCGCGCAAGCCTCTCAAAGGTCCAGGGCAACCCGTGAATCCATGGCGGAGATACTTAATATAACTTAATATTATTATAATACAACAAACAATTCAAAAATAAATCAATCAAATATCTAAAACTAATATAAATATTTCAATCAAAAACTTTACCCCGCAAGCTTATTTAGATTTTTTAGATGTCCTTACTAACTAACATAGCACTATATATAGGGTTTTGTTTTTGGATCTCCTACAAAAACAATACCCAAACAACCAAACGACCTACAATTTTTTGTGAAAATTTGAACCTATCAAATAGTGGAACTTATACTCGTAAGTGAATTAACATGTAAATCCAAGCTTATGAATCGCTGTTGTTATGGAGATAGGACTTACTACTGGCTTATAGTTTCCTTTTTACCAGACACTAGCCCATCTGTTTTATTAAAATATTTCATTTTCTTCCTCGAAAATACCGAATTCGACTAGCTTTGATTTCATCTAGTAAAAAAACCGACTGAATAAGTAATAAATATGCATGCAAGCTAGCTTAGGATCCTACAACTCGCTCCGCTTATGCTCCCGCTGTGACTGGCACCCTACCCTTCCCTTTGCTCCCCAAAACGCTGCGGCCCATTCATCCGACGTCAATTAGACCAACACCTTTGCTTTGTTCGGGTTTTATCATCGGTTTATTATACGCTTGTGATACTATGGTTTACTTCAAAATGCGATTTTGAACTCTATCCTGTTTAAGTATAGTTGTTTATTGAATGGAGTTAGTACTCTATGAATTATGTGGTGAATTTTGGTTGCAGCCGTCTGAATTGCCTACATATTTAAGTTAACTACCATTCATGGGTAAATGACCGCCAGGGCTTCGCAGACGTTTAACATCATTATCTGCTCTACATTTATGTACTGCCATCTAGCGATTACAGTTGGAATCAAAAGCGTAATATTTTGGTGGAAGCTAGCAGGCAACCTGTTTAAGATCATGGCAACATTCATATCGTTTCAGAAATATCGTTCTCGCATAGTTTGAGTGTTTATTATTACTGTCGTATTTTTTTTTATAAATATGTTATTGCACAAATATTAAATATTAGCATTACCTGACGGTATAAGTCTGGTCATCATCATTTCATGTAGGTTAAATTGTCTATCGACTATGTACACCCTGGTGTCAGAGTTGTTCGTAACTGCCTCTAGGCCTCTGACATGGTTCCTTTAACGACTACCAAATGGCAGCCGGGAACAACAGCTTAACGTGCTTTCCGAATCAAGGAATCATCTTACAATATTAAAATCATCAGATAACCTAAAGAACAGATTGGACTCCGAAACAAACAGCTGAGGATGCAACCGGGAAAGCGCTAAGACGGGAGAGAGGAAGATCTTATTAGTATTTTTTTTTAAATACAAAATTACTCTTTTACTTTCATAACATTACACAAATAGTACTTATAGTCCCTGACCGCAATATAAAAGAAGAAAAACAAAAAGCCACTTTACATTTAACTCTGTTACCTCCCAAATGAAAATGCTGACTCCACCATATTTGCGAGCTTTCAAACTTTAAAATGACTATAAAAAAATCAACCTCTAGTCCAGATATGAAGAATCGACTGCCGTAATCTACGAATTAGAGCGAGAGTGGTTGAAGTGCGAGCGAGAAAGAAGATGAGGGGGTGTTGTGATTGGTGTGTGCTGTGGGGGGCACTCCGCCCTTCCCAAAGAGGGAGCCACGTGTTTTTGTTGGCTTCGGAATACTTCAGATGGAAGAATGCAGGTGAACTGATAGGACACGTCGTTGTTCGAATGAAACTTTTGGATATACGTTTTTAGTTGGGTAAATTATCACATCTTGCATTATTGTTATTGCATTGTAGAAGGATCTCTATAGGGCCATGGCTTACGTATCCTACGCTCCGAAGCGTAAGCTGAGAAAAAACGCGCTTGGACGAAGATTAACACAAACAAACAAAAACTCTTTATTGCACAACAAGGATACATTGTTAAATACAAGCAATTACAAGAAAAATAACCTTGCGCAAAGGGGGCCTTATCACAATAGCAATTTCTTCCAGGCAGTCTTAGTTGAAAAAAATATGCTTTAAAGCACGATTTATATTGATGCGAATCATTAATGACTATGAGTGCGACAGTAGGTATCTGTGTTACGTAACTCGCGGCCAACAACAAGTACAAACATAAATTGTAATTTAAATAATGAATTACAGAACTTTTGAGCTAATTTAATAAACTACAACATAACATCACTCGTATAATATCAAAATAACTTCGTTAAACTTTTCATTAATCCGATGTTTTCAAAACTGTACTAAATGGTGTGAAATAATTCGTTTAGCACATTTGGTATTACTTTTGATATGCGTTGGGGAACCCTAAATAATCGAATTACTACCCTTGCCATATAAGCTGCACAAAGTAGACTAATATAGAGAAAAAGCAGTATCTTGTAGGATAAATAACTTAAACGATAACAGGATTTTGTAACATTCGAAAAAAAATACTCGGTATTTCATTTTATTTTTTTCTGAAAAGTGAATGTAACCAAAAGAAAATATCGGTTTTAAAAGTTCATTTTTATTTGAAGTAGTATAGTTTCACGGACCATATACAATGAATTTGTAGTCTCCAAAAATGCCTATAAGCTCTTAATGTTTTTCTTAGATGAAACATATTATTTGTAAAGAGCCTATCATATTGATTTCTTATCTTAAAATCTTCGTCTATGTATTACAATAAATTATGTTCGAAATAGTAACTAATAAAGAATTTAACAGGTATAAAGGGAAATAGTTAGGAAGAAATGGTTTCATTTTATAGGGAAATAAATTTAAATAAAATGTCTACTCCCCCACGGGTATTAAGGCCAGGTAGATGATAATGTGCAAAATTTTGAGAATTATGAATCCAGTTTCAAAAACCACCAAGAGTCTTATTTTTGAGTCAAAATGGCTATTGTATTGACTGAATATTAAATTTGCCCAATAATTTGCCATCTCAAAACAACCCAGGACAAACAATCCTGGCGCCGAATTAAGAGTAGGCCCGATTCTAGATGAACTGGGATAGTTGCAGGAAAAAAAGAACCTTTGATACCTCTATTGCCCGGTTATTCGTCATATGTATGTCTTCCAAAGTGCAAAAGACGCCCAGAGTAGCAAATGATGACACCGATCAAAGCTTTGTCTCTACGTATAACATCTACTTCGCATTACTACCCTCCCCATACAAGGGGCACTTCGTCATTTAATTTCAGTTTGTTTAGTGATATTAAGGCGATTTTATTGATTTACTGTGTCATATTTTGAGATTAAAAATTGACTTTATAATGTCCGATTGAAACGTTGCGTCTCTATTTTATTATTGGTTACAGTTAGAAATCATCGTATATTTTCGTCGCAATAAACTTTAAAATACGTATAAATGTGAAAATACATAACAATGTAAGGAAGTAAAATTACAAATTTCGATAAATACGTTATTTCTAACAATAATGCTGCGAATTATAACACAATGAAAATCAAAATAGCAATTTGAACTTACCAACGCGGTAATAAATATGAAAATAGAACAAAAGTTGTAAAAGCTATGGGAGCAAACGATAAACATCGCACAGGTGTATCGGTACCTATTGGAAAACTTGTAGAATTAACGGGAGGGAGCTTAATAGGGCGGGGAATCTACATGATTTCGCTGATATCGATAAATTTTCAACTTACATGACATGGAGTTCTATTTTTGGAAAGTGTGACTCACGCAAAATCGGTGAGTGGAAAAATTTATCTTCGATATCAAATTATTGTCATTCGACATACGAGAAATTGGGGTGCCTGGTGCCTGAAATATAATAAATAAATAAAGATTTCTTTATTTAAGGCAAAAACCTATGTAAAGAGTTACGGAGGTCGGAAGGCGGTCGCTCTACCCTAATGACCAGTGCCATCAAATCTAGGAACATAGCTAAAGCTCAAGCTAAACATGGACGATGACGAAGAAGATGACTTAAGATACTCATATATTTTCATTTATGATAAGTTACAAAATTAACCCTTAGACTGAGTTTTTGTAGCAGTGATTATACGCACAGTAGGTGTTCTTCGTCGTTAGGAGTGAAAATTCTAGTATTTATTTATATAATCAAAACACATTATCATATACTGAAATCCATAGCGACGTTTTCCTAGCAACGGTTGTTGATAGTTGTCAATGAAAATAAATAAGACTTTCAATATGAGTAAATATTTTATTTAACACACATTATCTAAATATAAGTAACAGCGAGGATTACTAATTCGTAAACTTCAATTAAAAAAGTTTCTAAATACTTAAGAATCGCTGTACCATAGAAGTGATAATATTTATTTCGTTAAAACAACATTGAGTTCTGTATCTAATTATTTCTTTTATAAATACTTACATCGATTTACGATCGCTTATCGATATCACCATCCCATCCCTATTCCGTAGATGCAATAGGTACCTTAACATTTTTTATATGGAACCAAGTGATTTCCTGTAGGAGCCAACTTTCAGGCTGTTCATTTCAAACCACCTGAATTAAAAACAATAAATTCAGACGACTATTGCCCGACGCGATTAAAAAAGTTGAAAATATTTATTTCTATACAAGTAATAAATTACAACAGTTTCACATTAAATCGATTTATTAACTTAGGGTGGATTGTGGGGTGTGAATTGATTCTTTTTAATTTAAGGATTCGTTATTTTGGTCCTAATTGAGTACTAAAGTAAATTATAAATGAAAGGAAACAAAATTAATATTAGGAACATCAAAAGTTTTGACTACATTCAATAATCATTTGTACGCTTTAAGGCAAATTCGCTTTAAGACAGAAGAATTTGTATAGTCGTGTCCTTCTCTTCGCCCGAGCGTGTTCTCATAGTTGCGTCCTCGGCTTACAATTTGGAGCGTATAGGTTACGCTGTAAGTCATGGTCCTAGTTTTGGCAGCACTGGTTATTACAATGGAGCGACTATCGTCTGACCTTCGTAACCAAACCTACAGTAACATTAAGCATTAAGTCCGCCAATTGTAAAAGTTTTTTTTTACTTGTGATACAATAAAGATATTTATATAAACATGACCCAAGGTGTGTTATGGGCAATTAACATTGTCAGATTTTTCAGCTATTGGGACCAACTGCTTATCGTACCTTTTACTACATGACTTCGAAGCTCAGGTCCGCATAATCTATAATCTATAATAAACCTACCAATAAGTACCAAATTTTGAAATGTATGATTTTCGCTCGACATCTCAAACAAACCGCTCCATTTTCTCAACTAATCATAATCAGTTCTTACAAAGTGACCAAAAACACTAACAGCAGAACATTAGCGTCCATGTTACCAAACACTAATTATCCGACCAATTTACGAAGACTTAGCTTGAAAGTTATCAGCTCATTAACAGGGTCGTATAGCACTTAGCCGGGTAATTCTGACATTGTTATAAACAGTAAACTCTGGGGTTGGTTATGGCTCCAATATAGATTAAAAAATTCAATTTATTTTGGGTTATTTTTATCAAACTAATCATGGATAACATTAAACTAGGTACCTACTCGTATCTATCCTACTCATGAATATACCACTGCCTCTCTGGTCTCTGAGACCATAGTGGTTATGGCGATATACCCGGGGGTCATGTGTTCGATTCCCACGGGAAGCACACGATAGGTGGTAGTTAAAAAAAGCACGTCGACGGCCGAAAAGTGGACCCGAAAATCTCTGACACTAGGGTGAATCTTCCCCCGCCCTTGGACCTATGTTCTTTCTTACATCGACATGTACCTCATGCAGATCTCTCACTAAAATGATGATGACAAACCCACCAACCAAGTTACTGCTAAAAAAACAAGTAAATTAATTTATTTCATATTAGGTCTTAGTTTTTATTTAGTTTTAATTAAATTACAAATTAATTAGTTATTTACTAAAAAATAAACAAATATCATAGAGATTAGATTTAAGTATGAAATTTACAATACATGAAATATTAACTGGTAAAAAAAAAACACTATCTGTCCGTTTTTAGGTATGTAGAATATGTTTTGTATGTTTTTATAATATGTTTTGTTATTAGTCCTATGTTCCCAAATGATAAGTGTCTCTGTCTGTATGGATCTATTTAGTAGAAATTATTTTTTAATTCTATACTGGGCCCACCTATATCATGTTCTCTCACTACACAAGGGTTGGCAGGAAGAGATTACTTAACAATAAGTCCGTCTTTGCTCCATATTTAAAAAAAAAATGTAAATTCAATGTTGTGATGTTCTAAATATGCGCAATAAAGATATACCCCCTTATTCATAACTTTTACTACAATAACAAAATTATGTTAAGTCCCTCTCTGTCTTATCTATTTTTGAGGTGAAAGAACGAGACGGAACATGTATTAGTTAACTTAGTCCTATTGTACGTTCCTTAATTTTTATGAATAAGGGGGGTACTGTATAGTAATTATCAAGTAATGGCGAACTAACCAAACCAATAGTTCAGTCCTCTCTCAATAGTGACCATTCGCTGGCCATAAATTCCAAGGAGGCATTAAGGCCATTCTCTCCTAATGAAGGAACTTTGGACCTAAACTGTTGGATGCTGGCCGGGCCGCAACATAAATACGACCCTATTATCTGATGCTTAACCCTAGGGTTAAAGAAATAAGTAAAGACGCCGCGTCATCGTTACGAGGAACGCATGAAAAACTGTTAGTAGGTGTAGAATTAAATAACTTAATACGTTTTCTTGTGTTAACTGCAATGGTTGATTCAAAAATGGTGCATTTGCCTTTTACCTGAAGGTCATATTATGTTCGATTCCCACGGGAAGCATACTTTGTTTATTTGTTACCAGTTTGTCCAACAACTGAACGGTTAGATTATTTAAAAAGATCGCAGGCAATCGATGAATATAGGCGACTTCCAAAAGTATACTGACTGTGACTAAAACGCTGATAATAAAGAACAATACGCGAAACCATTTCGTATAGCACTGGTCTAGCCATAATCAGACAACATAGCCATTTCAACACGACTTGAAAAAGAAAATAATGTAAAACGTACCAGGGAAAATGTTATAAATATAATTCAAATGAGTTTTCGTAGTGAGCAACTCTCGTTCTCAGGATGTAAATTTGTATTAAAAGCGTGTCTTAGATTGCTTAACATTTAAATATATAAATGATTTAGAACTGATAATATTATTTTTTTTCACATTGTCACAGCACTCCGTCTTGATTTTTTATATAGTGGGTCGGAGAGACAAAATAAACTTAATTTATGCAAACATCGTCTAATGTTTTGATGTAATGAGTTCAAGTTTAGCATGACGTCGAAATATCGATTTTTTATTAAGTTTTTTTTTATATATAAAGTATTATGAACGGCTACAAATGCTACGAAATAGTAGCGACGCTACGATAAATGACCTACCTAGTTAGTTGCAGAGTGATCAGCTACGCTTCGTAACTGCTACGATATCTAAGACATTTCTACACTTCACTCGCTTCGCTTTTCTGTGATATCTAAATGTAGTCAGGATTTATATAATCTAGAGTTAAGTCATTATAAGAAAGTTTTATGGAATAACAGAAATTAAAATGAAATTAATAAATATCGTAATTTTTGTAGTAATAATTTAAAATTTGTTAGCGATTTGACAGAATGTATAGAATGTAAAAATGGTAAATGTGATAATATTGACAAGCATAGGCATGAAATTCGGAACCAGTATGACAGAATAATTAATGTATTGCAGAAAGCTGCTTCTAGTTGTCACCATTCTTACACCGATAGGAAGCACAAATGTCATGTACCTGGATGGAACTTTCACGTGAAAGAAAGTCACACAGTTGCTCGATATAATTATAACTGGTGGATAAACTGTGGTAAACCTAAACACGGCTATTAATATGAAAAAATGTGTGACTCACGTAAAGAATTTAAAAAGAAATTAAAATGGTGTCAGGCTAATGAAGAAATGATAAAAATTAATATATTAGCACAAAGTAGGTCGACCTCTAATTTTGGCAAATTTTGGAAAACCACCAAAATTTCAACCAAAAAGAAGCTATTCCACTTTCTGTTAATGGTGAAACTGATGGTAAGCGTATTTCAGACATGTTTGCACAGCATTTTAAAGTCGAACCGAGGCGCATAGAGGAGGTGTGCGGGAGTGAGCCCGTTGTGTCTTCGTACAGGCACTCGGCGTTGAATTATTTAGATTGTTAGCAAATCTTTTTACCGCATGCTTGAAATATGCTTACTTACCACCAGCGATGATAAAAACAATCGTAGTACCCATTACCAAGAACAGAACTGGTGAACTGTCAAATGTAAATAATTATAGAACAATCTCCTTAGGTACGGTCTTTAGCAAGGTTTTGGAGAAATTTCTGCAGCCTGAGTTGGCGAAACATCTTCAGATAGATGATGCTCAGTTTGGCTTCCGTGCCGGACTTCGTCGTCAACGGATTCTGCTATTCTTAGCTTGAAGTATATTGCGAACTAATAAGTTGATAGGGATACGTCAGTATACGGATGTTTTCTCGATCTGACTCGTGCCTTCGATTTAGTCAACTATGATAGGCTCTGGATAAAGCTGGAGAAAACGGATACGCCGACAGAAATAGTGAATCTGTTGAGGTTCTGGTACGGAACCAAAACTAACTGTGTGAGATGGGGCGGTGCACATTCTAGCTAATAAATGCTAGAGTGTGGTGTTCGTCAAGGAGGGTTGACGTCTCCGGACCTGTTTAACTTATATGTTAATGAATTGATAGAGGAACTGAGAAGTGCCAATACTGGGTGCCACATTGGTAACCTGTGTGTTAACAATTTGAGCTATGCGGATGATATGGTACTTCTCAGCCCCTCGATTAATGGTTTGCGGAAATTACTGGCTATATGTGAGAGATATTCAAAGCAACACGGTTTAAAGTATATATGAGCCTGTATATTTAGATGGTGAGCCGATTCAGGTTGTAACTAAATTCAAGTACTTCGGGCACATATTAACTGACAGTTTGGGAGATGACGCGGACCTAGAGAGGGAGCGCAGGTCTCTTGCCGTAAGATGCAACATGCTAGCCCGCCGCTTTGCGCGTTGTACGAAGGCAGTAAAGGTGACCTTGATCAGAGCATTTTGTCAATGTTTTTATACATGTCAGCTATGGACAAGGTTTACCAGGAAATCGTGCAACGTGCTTCGTGTGCAGTATAATGATGCATTCCGCATCATAATGAAGCTATCCCGATACTGCAGTGCTAAGGACATGTTTGCTGATGCAGGAGTACCTGACTTCTTTGCCATTCTGAGAATGAGGACCGCGTCATTTATGGAAAGACTGCGATAGTACCAACAATATTTTGCTAGCAATTGCTGAAGACCGCACCAATCATTTTTTCAAATATTGGTCTAGACTGCATCGGTGTGAGAATGGTAAAATATAAGAACTATATTAGCGTAGGTACATAAATGTACTTTTAGGATGTCATTTAATTTAATTTATAATTGTATATTGTAATTTTTATTTATTTTTTCTATGTATGGACATGGTTCTGAAATAAATGTTTTTTATTTTACGCATTTTTATACAAATTCTATAAAGTTGTTCTTCCTACATTTAAATAGCACATACTTAGGTAATACTTTTACTGATTATTGGTGCCATAAAGTTCATTCATTTATTATTTAATAACATAAAAGTTTATGCGTTTATATATTTTCTGAAACGTTTATAACAAAAACACGTTACGACCCCTCTTAATATACCTCTTACCCAGTACATTTTAATATTATATTGACCAAACATAAATGCACTTAAAAATCCCGCCTTCTTGCGTTGGCCAAAAAATACACTTAACCTGTCAGTGAGATATTTTAGTGAAGACGCGAGCCGGAGCTCGATTAGCGAATACGAATGTTCAGACAATGTGCACGGACGTGTTAAAAGCCAATCGTATGTGTAGACATTATTATGGATAGAAGTGGCAATATTACACAAATATATTTTTTAAAATTGACACGAAATGTGTGCGTTGTATACTTAACAGAATCTGATTCACAGAATAACAAAAAAGAAAACATACTAATATTATAAGTGTGAAGAGGAGATGCCGTAATAAGCGTTTTGTAAGAAAGTATTTGTGAGGCTACACGGGTGACTACATGGTTTCGGCAGTGGCTCCAAATATGGAGCACGAGCAATGACAAAATCCGCCCACTTTTGTGTCGGCGAGGCTCCAACGATCACATCACTGCGCCATTTCAAACAGCATCTCCTCTTTGTAATTTCTCCATGGTCTGCCTTAATAAAATCTCGTCATTGACGTACATAATGGTTGTATGAGAACCAATATTATTAAGGTTCTGTGGCGACAGAATGTCACAGAAAAATAGTTACAACACGATGCAACAGATGACGCTAAAGAGAAAAATAGAAATTCCCGAACAAGACGTCCAATCAACATGGAAAGACTAAATCTCGCAATTGAAGTTTCTAAGGATTGGAGCAATATACTCGTATACAACCTCCGACAGAACACCGTCGGAGCCGCGGTTCCCCAGGCATAACACCACGCCTGGCGAGAGTAATTCCCTTTGCGGCGGTCGAGCATAACATAATCGCTCCCGCCGTACTCCAAAGTTGTATATTATTATGACATCTCTATACCATTATCCACTCTATAGTTAGAACAAAGGCGTCGATCTTCAGACGACAAATTGGGATTTACGATCGAGCAGTGCCATTTTCGACCGCGCGGCACGGCGGCGCCACTGTGCGGTTACAAGTAATTTATACCCTACCCTCACTATGCACGTTGGAATGGTTCCATAGTGAATATGGTGACACCCAGCTAAGTGTTTAATTCGGTTATCTTGAGAGTGCCTGTACGGAGACGTTTTAGTCCCCTAATGGTTTTGTGAAAAATTGCTTGTAAAAAATTTGTACGAAAATAGTTTTCGTGTTTGAGTACCGCATTGATGTCAACTTTTATTTTGATATATACATAGTTCATCATCTTAGCCGATAGATGTCCATTGCTGGGCATGTGCCCCCCTAATAGATTACCAATTTGATGCATCCCCCAACCAGTGTCTTCCTGTGATCTTAATTAGTTAGTAAGACCGCCTAAGGATGTGTTATGCTGAACTTTTTGGTAGATGGTTGCCATTTCAAATAATTTTTCCCCAAGAATCATCAGCTCTGACTGTTTTATCATTTATTTATTGTATAAATTAATACAATTGAAAAATATTTCCCTAAAAGTTGCAATTTTAATAGTCAATTAAAGTAAGTAATTCATGAATAGTTCAAAATTCTCAAATCAGAAAACATTTATTTCAGAAAAGAAAAGGGGAAAAATTTACTTACTTAAAATTAAACAAAACCTCCAAAATTAATTATAAAACTTACCCTTTTTCAAAAATTGTCTTAAAAGGATTCCTAATCACACCCTCCAAAATAAATATCAATTAAATCGCAAAAACTATTAGCAAATTAAAAAAATAACAATCTTTACAGTGCCAATCCTTTGGAAACCTTGTCATCCGCTAGTAACCCATAAGTCATCCGAATAAAAAACATCTCATCTACAAATGGATCCAAAATAAGTTCCAATTCTTCGATTCCAATTTCTGAATAAATCCATTTCGATATTTATTGGAGAACCAGATTAATCTTTAATTTTCCCGATTCGTTTTAAAACGCGCTTATGAGTTTTTTTCTGTAAAAAGTTTTTCGACCTTATGATATTGTTTTAAAGTATGTTTTCGCGTAAACGAGTATGTACGGTAGCAGTAAAAGTGGGAAATATTTATGAGCTTTCGAAGGAAATTCTTTCTAAATGTTTGCATTTATGAAAATATGCTCGAATGAAAGGGGGCGTCGAAAGGCATATACATACAGGATGATTTGGTATGACAAGAAATTTCACCTAATTATCATTTGTAATAACATTATGGTGTGAGGCTAATATGCCATCTTTTTTTAGTATCAACTCTTCTTCTTTATCCTAGCGTGTATTCCTAGTTGCGTCATCAGCTTACGCTTCGGTGCCCATGGTACGCTTTAATCGTGGTCCTAGATTTGGCAGTACTGGCTATTACATTTTAGTATCAACTCTATCAGAGGCCATTTAAGTTTATTAAGAGTACAGAAATTAGGACTGACCAAAGTGGGGTAAATTCAGAACCAGAAACTGGACGTTGATGATTAGTTTCTAAAGACAGCCTTTAAATATAATTTTGGATAACCATCGTGGTATCAGGATTGGTTTCCATATTTTTTAGTCCAGTTACTTCCTTATCATAACACGAAGTGTTAATATCTTTTAATTTATGAAAAATAGGCGATAATAAAATTCAACATTATGCAGGGACTATTTCTTGAGTTTGAAGAATTAGTTTTAAAAATCATTATCATATGTGAGTGCGGCTGTTAGAGTCTAAACTAAATTAAAAAACAAAAAATCCGAGTACTGTGCGTGTGGCATGATGCCAAGAAAACTTAATTCCATTCTTCCATTTGTATCGTTTTTAAAATATTTGTGCTTTATAACTCAATAGCTGTTTACTGCAGCTCCGTCTGCGTCAAAAAGTAGCCTATGTTTGACCCTGGATCATACCAAATTTCATCAAAATCTGTTTAGCTGTTTGACCATGAAAGCGCGACAGATAGAGGGACATACTTTTGCACTTATAATATTAGTATGAATGGATTTTATCCAATCACTATACATAATTACAAATCAGAATCACCCTGTACACCAATCGTTTCCGATCAGGGTGATATTTATACCGGATCAAGTGGAGGCTAATAATATGACCCCCTCAACCCCCGACCACCCTTGTCGTAAATAATTACTACCGTGTAAGACGGGATTATTTTTGCGATTGGCTAATGGAATTTGCTTTTGGTTCGGCCAAACAATTCTCACTGCGGAATCGAATTGAAAGATTGTTTTTCGAAAAAATTGTTCATGACCTGTTGGGATTGTATCCAATTAGAGTAATTAATTTAACTAGAAAATAAATTTGAGGATTTGTGAGCACATTTGTATATTATTTATCTATTTATATTTTTTTTAAAAAGTCTTTCTAGCTCATTTTAAAATATTTTCCGTCTCGTTCTCTCATTTTGAATTATAGGTAATAGGGAAACTTAAACATAACTATAAGGACGTCCTTCGCTCAAACTCATTCGAGGGCGCCTTAAGGAAGTCCTCGAACTTTCCTAGAAAACGACATTCTTAATTGGTTGCTTGAGCAAACTCCAATGAGCAACGAACGAGGTTATTGTAACAATTTTAAACACAAAAATTGAAAATCACATCAGAATAGAGTAAAAAATAAAATAAAGTAAATAGATACCTAGGCCAAAAGTGGCAAAAACCCGATTTATATCCACTTTATTTCATTTGAAAGCCTCACGCCTCAAGGTACCTCTCGACCAACTTTATATTTGACAGTTCGATACTCACCTCCAATGAGAAATCATCTCAAGTCAAGGAAGCTCTAGTATCGACTAAAAATACCAATGAGGTAGAGTAAGGTTGAGTCGAGACTCGAGTTTGAGTGAAGGTTTAAGAATGGTATTAGTCCATCATTTTTACAAATTAGAATATGCAAAAAGGTTTTTTTTGACACATAGGTAATACCCTTAGAAAATAACACTCTTCTTCCTTCCTTAAATTCACGATAGAACAGAAAAAAATGCAAAATTGTACTACTGATATTAAAATGAATTACTTTTCCAATATTCCCTCAGCAACACATATCAATTTATACGTTTATTCTTTATAACGAACGTTAACTGTATTGGAACAGAGTTGTTATTGCATTGTAGTCGATAAATATCATGTAATGGCTTTAAAAGTTATTCATATTAGGCGAGTCGACTAGACACGAAAAGTTTATATAAAATGTAATAAAACTACGATGCACAAAAATAAATTAATTGCTTTGCAAAATTGTTTTATCCAAAACTGATATTTTTTTTTAATAACCAATTAAATGGTTAAAATATCGTCGTCCTGTTATTCAATTGATGTTACAGATTATCTTAAATATCTGTTAAAGCAAACTATTGCATAATTTTTGATTATTATTAAATCAATTATTGAGTAAATAAATATATATTGTAAATACTTTTGTTAATAACGAATAAAATTATCTATTATCGCATCGAACCATTTTGACGTTTTAGTAATGAAAATGTCCGCTACCAACATTTTCTCATTAATACGTCATTTTCTCATCGCTGAACCATTATGTTTAACGGACACAGGGACTAAACTAACTAACATTAGTAAGTGTGTGTATTACTAACATATATGGACTACTGTCTGAAATAAAAGATTTTTTAAAAAAAACTAACTCTATCCAAAGTCTTACGTTCCGATCCGCGGATACAATACAATATTTGTTAATTGCCTACATACAGAAACAAATATTACTGCACACTATTACTCGCCAAGTGTGAACTAGGTCTTAAGATTTGGATTCTTTTAATAAGTGTGAATGATTTACGCGCCGCCACCGGCAGATGGCGCGGCCGTCTAATTAGGAAAAATTCACAAGTCACCTCGCATTGCCATTGTCACTGATTTTTTAATAGATTTGTTCATCTGTTTTATAAACTACTCTAGTTTGGATTTTTTTTTTTTTAATAGGAAAAATCAATCGGTACTTGTTACTTATGGTCGCCCTGATATGGCGTCTCAAATACATTAGCTATCTGCCTGCAAAGATTGAGTATACATACGTATTTTTTTTAATAATCTATGGTTTTCCGGAATAAGTAGGTACCATGGGCCCAGGAGTGTTATTTTTGAAAAGTGTGACTCGAGCAAAATCGGCGAGACAAACAAATTTTGTTCGATATCGAATGATTTTCATATTGAAATATACTTATTTATCATACATTTGAAAATTAGGGGCCTGAAGTGAAAGTTGTGGACGCAACTAGGAAACACGCTTGGACGAAGAAGGTTTTCTAGTATAGGAAACACATATACAAAAACAACAAATGTCTTATTTTAAACACAGAAAATATTTGTATTATTTAGTAATGAACTGACGTATTTTAGGCAATACCTTGAATTGTGAAATTAGGTAATACAATATTTTTACAAGTTTAGGAACTTACAAGAATTACTCAGCCTGAAATATCTCGGAATTTTTAAGACCAGATTGATATTCAATAAATTCCGTAACAAAGGAAAAGTAAATAAATCATTCCAAAGACCCTCTGTAACCATCCAGTAACTGAAAAAAAAAAACAATCGCTGAAAAAAGAAAATATCATAACACTTTTTGTTTCATTATTTCTACAGTATAATCTGCAGATCAAAGGCACTAAAATCAAAACACGCAGGTAAAATACCAACCACCCCTATCCAACCTAAAATAGCCTCATTCTAAATAAAAACATTGCTCCCAAAACGTTTCTATATCCCTGACATCTGTACGCAAAAACACAATGACTTTAACCAAAGAAAAAACAAAAATAGACTCTATATTCTGACTAATAAAATACACGATTAACTTTTTTGCACGCAAATAAATTTGTTAACCTATAGGTATGAGATTGCAAGGAGTCTCGTGTGTGGCAACATTAAGGCGAATAAAATTTAAATATAGCAACACTGGCTGGCTATAAAAGAATGGAATAATGCAAAGTAGTGGAATAACACAGGTAAAGAGCCATCCGAATCACCTGCAGGCCGGTTATAAGCATAGATTATATAAATATTGTTTTTGGAAGCAGTTTTGAGTATTAGATATTATTGCTTTATAATCATGTTACATCTTAGCAGCTACAGAGTGGAATCCTGACAGGCGAAGAAAGAGAGATAGACCACGAAAAAGAAGGACAGATGATTCCAAAAGATTATCAGCAACAGGGGACAGAAATGTGTGAAAAAAAGGGAGGCTTTTGCTCATTTTTTTTTTTAACTAATTAGGCAAACAGGCGTATGTGGTTACCGTAGCCTATGAACGCCTGCAACACCTAACTAACATAACCTAACTTTGTTAAACTGACGGTTAAAGCTAACTCTTCAAACTTAATAAAAAATCTTTGTCAGAGGTAGATTTTTATAATACTATGTGTATATTATAAAAATCTATTTTTCAAGATTAAATTTATATGCAACGCCTTAGGTAGTTCGTATAGATTTAAATATATACTCTTTCTTGTCATTAACGAATAGTATTGTAATTTCGGAGCAATGTAACCGTGGTTAGAAGTAAAAGAGTAGAAAAAAAATAAAGAGAGATCATTATTATTATTAGTAGTAGTATGTATGTACTTAAAAACTTTAATTACAAAAATCAATGACCACCAAAACTCCTATTTTTAAGATCGAATAACCAGTTGATTTTATTGTATGGAGCTGAATAATTTTCATTCGCCAAAATCAGTGAGTCGAACGATTTTAAACCAACTCACCTTTGCATTCTCAAAAATAGCACGTTTTGGACGTGTTTTGTTTTAGATAATTACGCTGAAGTTAGCGCAATTGGTCACCAATTAAAAAGGTAAAATACTGCATACGTACGGTGGAGGATACATTCCCATAGTGCTTGACGTTAGTTCCAGTAATAAAAATCGTTCTATATCAATAAAAATCCTTCGATATCGAACGAAAATTATTCGACTTGACGATTTTGTGTGTGTGTCACACTTTTCAAAAATAGCACTACAGGTTTTTTTCTGCATTCCATTCACCAGTTCATGGTAGTCGCCCCTTGTAGTTCACGTTTGGGGAGAACCTCAGTGTTGACCACATCCTAAGAGATATTTTATTTAAATATTAAAATAAAGTAGTAATAAAATAAACACAGGTGCGGGAAGATGGCGGGAGGTAAATATTTTTGCGCATTACAAGTAACGTTCGGCATCGCTCGTATTATTCAAATGTGGACCAATAAGAGAGCATTTACGGCCGACCATAAAACTACAATCGAACCGAACGAATAAATATCCGACCTCTGTTACTTATAACCTTTTATACACGGATGTAGAGTTGTGGAATAGGATCTCGATAGCCAAGCGCGGACCGCGAGTAGTGGCGAGTATCGGATTGGTCGCCATTTAGTGGTATTTTCTATGTCGAGCTTCTCCGTGCTTCGGAAGGCCCCTGTCTGACTGTCATCGCTATGTCAGATGCCTTTGGGCAGCTTGAAAAAACCTGACAGTGTTGGCCATTAATGTCATGTTCCTGTTGGTCTGGTTTCCCAGTGAAGTTACAATACAATACAAATACTGTTTATTGCACCAAAATACAAATTTCACAAAGTACGATGGTCAGGCGCTTCATTGTAATAACCATTACCACCAAAACAAGGCCTACATCATACCTTAGGCTCTGAAGCTAAACTGAGGACTAGGAAACACGCTTGGATGAAGATAAAAATGTGAAATACTGCGTCTGTGGTCCAGTGGTGACTAGTAGTAGTAGGTGGTGGTCTGGTAGTTACCAGAGGTCGCAGGTTCGATTCGACGACAAGGCAAAAATAAATTAACCTAAGTAGAAGAATTTTCATGGAAGGCATACAAAAATGATATGAATTTAACAAATATTAAAAACGATATTGTGAACTAATGATGCAACATTTGATTATTTGTTAAAAGACGCCTGAGTTTTCTTAGAAAAAAAGATCAAAAGAAGGAACCGTAAAACAGATCTACCTATTAAAAATATATATTGAACTTTAATTTTTGAAATAAAATACTTCCTATCTCTCCACAAATTCCAACGAAATACGTGGGCGCACTATAAGTTTCCGGAATGAATATGAAAAAATACTAATTAAAGGTACAAAATTAATTTATTGTTTTTCAAAATAATCTCCCTTGGCGTCTATGCACTTTTTCATTCGATGAAACCAGTTTTGAAAACTTTTGCGCCACTCCTCTGTGGTGACCTCTGAAACGTGTTTTTCATACTCCTCGACAGCCTCTTCTGGTGATGAAAATCGTTGACTGCGTAATTGGTTCTTAATTTTTGGGAACAGAAAAAAGTCACAAGGTGCCAGGTCGGGACTGTATGCAGGATGACTCATGAGTTCTACATTTTTCGCCTTCAAAAAGTCGTTTGTCTGTCTGGCCGTGTGAGAACTAGCATTGTCGTGGTGCAGGATGATACGGCGTTTACGGTTATTTTTACGGAGTTAGTCAATAACTTCCGGCAAACAAATGGTCGTGTACCAGTCACTATTCACTGTACGACGATTCTCTAAAGCAACAGTAGCCACGTGTCCAGTTTTATTAAAAAAAGAAGCAATCATCCGCTTAGATGAACTTTTCACGCGCGCCACTTTGGTTGGTTTCGGCTCATCTTGAAAGACCCATACGCTCGATTGCTGCTTTGTTTTGGGATCGTAGCAATAAATCCATGTTTCGTCACCTGTTACTATGTCCCACACCAAATTTGACGCACCTTCGTTGAATCTGGTAAGCATGGCACTGCACCAAGTGACGCGGTCCGTTTTTTGAGCCTCGGTCAAGTTGTGTGGGATCCACCGCGAGCACAGCTTTCTCACACCCAAATGTTTGTGTAGGATTAATTATATTTGACTCATGCCTATTACTAAGGATGCGCGAATTTCATGGTAGGTCACATGCCTGTCTGTTTCAATCATTGGTTGGTCACAGCGGTGGACGGCCGACCATCGCGAGTTTCGTCACTGAGATTGATACGACCACGCTTGAATTCTGCAAACCAGCTATAAACAGTTGTCTTGCATGGTGCTTCATTGCCAAAAGCTGTTTGAAGCCGAGCGATGCTCTGTTGAGCTGTCAAATTACACTTAAAATCGTAGAAAATCATACTACGAAAATTTTCCCGAGTTAAATCCATGTTGATGCAGACACACAATTTTTTAAATGGCGCCACAAGGTAAAAACAAAAGACAGTTAGATGAAACAAACTGCATTCTACAGCCAAAGAGTTCTATTTTCAAATGTTGCAATAAATTTTTAAATATTGTTTATGTAAGTGGCCAGTTCCGGAAACTTACAGTGCGCCCTATGTAATGACCAAAACATACCACCACTTCAAAATGTATGCTTGTCACATCCAGTAACCATCTCCCCCAAAGTTATAATAATACAAGTCATAACACATAGCCAGGTTATGTTGGCAGTAACACAACCGCAGTTAATCTGCACCTGTACATATCTGTATACACAATACTTATATGAAAGCAGTGAACTCTATGGACATAATTATATATCATCGATACCACAGGTACTAAAAGGAAACATTTTATTTTCTTTAAATTCGGAACCTACATTTAAGTAAGTATACTTGTGTAAAATTTACTTAAATTCGATATGAATGAATGAACGAGAATTTATGGAACACTACCTTAAAGCATGTGACATTTTGTCAAATGCTAGATAGCCAACTTTGACCCAAAACGCTTAAAAATATTGTGTAAATGCTGCTCTAGTAAAAATTTTTAAATCTTATTTTCATAATCTTGACATCTATCCAATTTATTAGTTTATCTTTGCTTAATGGCAAAACATAAATGAATAAAAATGCAACCAAGTAAACGCTAGGATTAAGCTGCAAATTGATTAATCTGACTTTGAACATGTTCTGGCAGACCACATTTAATATTAATTGCAAATAAAGAGACTTACAGAATAAACAATCAAATACTATTTTTGTACAATTGGTGCATTTGTCTACCATTTAGAACATTTCTAATGTGACTTCGATGTTAATTTTCTTTTCTATGTCTCCAATTTCAAATCGAATTGTGTACTCGAAACATTTTAAAGTTCCCACGTGTTGACGGCCGTGGTCTCGGAACGACTAAAATGTCTAATTGTGTAGGTAATTGACATTTTCCAATTCATATGTTACTAGCTGTTTCCCGCAGCTCCGCCTACGTCAAAAAGTAGCCTATGTTTGACCCCGGGTCTTCAACTATATCTATACCAAATTTTATTAAAATCCGTTCAGCGGTTTGGCCGTTAAAGCGTAACAGACAGACAGACTAATAGAAAGACAGACAGACTTTCGCATTTTTAATATAAGTATGGAAGTATGGATAAGTATGGAAGTATGGATTGTTCTATTTGTGATGTAAATCTTTCGACAATAAATAAATAAAAACTAAAACAAATCCATACTACGCGGACATTTTCCAAAAAAAACACCAAATAGATACTCTTCAAAGGCATGCAATCCTTTGAGCCAATCAAAGGTGCAGCCCCACTCCGCCTCAGAAACTCATAGCACAGGTGCACTGCCCGTTAACTTTTATATATTATACGGAGACCGATTATGACATAAACCCGAAAGGCTATAAATCCGATGCATGGAGAACAACTGCTGTTTTGCCAGTTAAACCAATATGAACTATGCAGTGTATTTGACCCTGAAATGTAGACATTTATTTTTTATTTCATGTACACTGTAAAATACTTAGAGTTATTTTGACACCACTGACATTTTTTTTTTTACAGTTTGTAGACCTTGAAACTAAACTAATTTCAATAGAAAAATTGAATAAATGAATAAAAAAAAATAAGTGAAAACCATGTAAAACACAAAAAATCAACAGTAATTGTCTCCGTGTGTACGATGTAGGGTACGCAGGGTACGCTGACAATAAAAGCTGTCATAAAAATGTCAAAAAAATGGTTTTAACTCTCCATAATAATGTACGAATACAAATACAAATGATGACGTCACGACGTGTGATTTTCATAAATGACTTTGAATTTTTTTATATCTTTCACAATGATATCTACTTGTAAATATTGCGTTTATAAAAATAGTTCTGTTTTTGTGGATTCATGTATTTTTAAAATGGATTTTCTCATCAATTTAGAATGGTTATAAAAAAAAAATACAAAAATTTTAAGTGAAAATTTGCACAATTAATGATAAGTGTTTTCTGTGAAGGTTTATAATAAGGCACATTAATCTGTTAGTCCGGACTGCTTCACTTGGCTAATACACACTCTGGTTAACACTTAATACTTCATTAACATAAAATATATTCATTTCTTAATATACAATAAAATATTTATTTAAATTTAGACATAAAAAAATATGGTAACCTAATAATAAACTATACCGAACTATCATACATATTATATATATAAATCATGTATTATATTCTATCCCTATCACAATATTATAATATTTTCATAATTCCAAATATAATATAAGTAGGGTATTATTGGGGATTTCAAAACAGGTAGTTTTCATCACACCGCTCATTTCATTCGCTCGGTGTGATGAAAACTACCTGTTTTGAAATCCCCAATAATACCTTTGGTTTTTCAAAAAATACGGAATATCAGTCAACGGCGCTTGGTAAAATGGTATGCATAAGTAATAGGATAATTTGACTCACCTGATCCGATTGCTGTTTGTTCACACTACACTAGATTGTTACATTTTCACACTAAACAACTTTTAATAGTATAAATATATTGCAACCAAAATACATATTACTCTAGTGATTAATAATTGATGAACAAGGAAAATCGTTTGCCCAGGCCGATTGCTCATACCGATGATCAAATTGGTTGGCATCTTACTAACGATCAGTGTCTCAAATGATCTTCGGGACGCCCTTGGTAGACGCCGAGTTATCCCATTACTGGCCTCGATTAGGTCGTACCGTTCACCGTTTGGTTGGTGGCACCCAGTAAACTAGATTACTCTTTATCACCTTTTAGGACATTGGTACTTGAATAGCCAGGTCAATGGAAGACACTGATTTTCAACTGGCCTCGATTAGGTCGTACCGTTCACCATTTGGTTGGTGGCACCCAGTGAATCTCAGTTTAAACCATTAAATATGGACAATTCTGTACCCACCGCGACCGATATTGAGAATGTCTCGCTTTCTGATACATATTTACCAAATTCGACTGTTGGTATCCGGGAGAACAAATATTTCCTTTATCAAAAAACAAAAGAGGCTTTTCTTTAATTTAAAATAGGAATTCAATAAATTTATCCACTTCGTTTCGTAACAACGATACACGATCATGGTTATTACGGTAATGATAAAAGGAGTAAGTAAGAAGCACATTGTGTAAGTGTTGTGCTCATAGCATTTTGTTCTATCGATAAAAAAGAATTGACTTTTACTAAGTACTTACTTGAATAAAATCTAAGATCGCTAATCAATTTATAAACTATTGTAATACTGTGGTTATTTGTCCGTAGTGTAGTATAACTATTACTTTAGAAGACATTTTCACTTACATATTTATGTGTTAGCTTTGTCAATAATCCTGCATTATTTCTATTTCAAGACATTCGGTATGAATTAAATGGAGTTGAAATAGATAGAATAAAAAATGCTGGTATTACTACAACCATAAAATCATATCTTTCCTTAAATGAAAATGAATCTAAATCTGCAAAAGTGTGGGGGTGGTCTCCTACTGGTACAACTAATGTTCATAACGGCTCATTCTCTGCTTCAATACCATTAAACAGAATATTGGGCTTCGCGGAAGATTATGAGAAAATCGTAATAAATTGTAAACATGAGTTAGTGTTACTAAGAAGCAACAGCAACCTTAATGCATTAAAATTAAATAGTGAAGAAATTGTTGACGATATAGTTATTAATAAAATAGTTTGGCGAGTTCCACACGTCAAAGTATCAGATCGTGAAAGAATTAATTTATTGAAACATCTAGAAAAAGATCGTGCTATAACATTAGCTTTTCGGAATTGGGATCTGTATGAGTACCCACTACTCCCCAGAACTCGCAAACATACTTGGGCAATTAAAACTACATCGCAAACTGAGAAACCGCGGTTCGTTATAATTGCGTTACAAACCAATCGTAAACATCAATCACAAATGTCAATGGCAGAATTCGATCATTGTAATGTTCGTGACATTAGAGTATTTTTGAATTCGTCGTATTACCCTTACGAAGGATTAAACATAAGTTTCTCAGAAAATAAGTTTTCTTTATTATACGAACAATATTCAAGATTTCAACAGTCTTATTATGGCCGTCGAGCAGAACCATTGATGAGCTTAAAAGAATTCAAAGATATTGCTCCATTATTTGTAATCGACTGTTCCCGTCAACAAGAGACTTTGAAGGGCTCTATAGATGTGAGAGTTGAAATAGAAACTGACCAAGAAATACCTGATCAGACAGCAGCATATTGCTTGATATTAAACGACTGTATATTTGAGTACAAGCCCTTGAGTAACATTGTTAAAAAGATATCATGAGCTCATATGTTTTTGTTGATATCCAAGGATTTAAAGATGACAATAATTACTTTATATTAAAAGAATTAGCAATAGCTACCCAAGAGTTTACTGAAGTGTTTTTAGTAAAACCTCCTTATTCATATACATATTTAACTAAAGAAGAAAAGAAACGCGTTCGATGGATTGAGCGACATAGAGGCATAACTTGGAGCGAAGGCTATATCGACTACAGAGAGTTCAAAAGGATAATTAAACACATTTTAACAGATAAAACAGTGATAATGAAGGGGCGTGAAAAGCAAAGTTGGATAAGTAATTTATGTAAAAATTGTTTTTTACTGGATATCGAAGAAGAAGGCAGCCCCAATTTCTCTATATTATATAAAACTTATTGTAAACCTGAAATTAAGTATAACTGTCTCAGTCATCAGCAAGTGTGTGCACTAAAAAATGTAATTTGTATTAAAAAATGGTATTATGATAATTGTATATTGTAATGACCAAAATTAATCTCTTAAATAAAACTTTTTAAATTAATATTTTTTTTCATTTATTGACTTAGCAAAAAAATTAATGTGTAAGAAATATTATAAGCCGTAATATTAACTAGTCTCAGTTTTTGGTGATGCTCTACTGTGATTATAATTACTCTATCTACATCATAAAAATTTAAAACAGCGACATCTACTGCGTTTATACTGAATCATTAAATGAATAAAAGTAAATATTAATTTGATCCAGTCAAATGCTAATAGATGGAGTTTTTTGATTAACATACAAAATTTGGTTTACTCTTTATTCTATATTCATAAACAAAGCTTATATTTTTACTCTTAGCCTAAAGGATAAAATTAAAAGTAAAATGATTGATTTAATATTTATTGATATAAATCACATTCTAACTATATAAGTAACTAATTATTGAATTTTCTTTATTACAAATAAGACATTGTTCTGTACAGATAAAACGTAATAATATTATAGAAACCTTAAAAAAGTAATTTACAAAATATTTATAAAACTCATATTACATACTAATTAAAACTAAAATTATCATTCGCTAATGTTTTTGCGATTTTATTAATAACATTTTCTGTGAGATCCAAAATATCGTCGACGGAGTCTTTTATGAGATACTGTGCATTTAATACCATTTTTTCCGAAACATCTCTGTTTACCAAGTCATTTTCTATGTCAAATACTTGTATTTTAATTACTTTTCTGGGTTTTCGATGCTCTTTTCTGATAACATAAGATGATGCTGACAATCCATCCATTTTTTTTCTCAACAAATCTTGTCGTTGTTCTTCCTTCTGTTTTTCAGCTGCTCTATTTCTTAACATTTCTTGGTAATACTCCTCCGCTTGTTCATAAGGGTCCTGAGCATCTTGAGAGAATAGTATCATTGTATCTTGAGAGTCAGACATGATCTGTAAAACAATGAATATTTTAATTTTTTACTAAACATTTTACATCATAATTAACAAAATTTGATTGTAATACTTACATTGCAATACCGATCAATTTTGTAAATTATAGATTTGATATGTGCAGCGTGTTAGAACCTCGTCTGTTTTAACGCGACTGACCACGATATGCAATATAAACTCGAATATCGGATTTCAAACTCCTGACAAAACAATTATTTTTCATTTTCGCAAGCCTTATCATATTATGCTGACATTTCAATAAAAGGTGATGCAAACAATCATGTCTTTACACGAATCGAATATATATGAGTTATTGAATTATCAGCATATTTGGCACTAAACATGATATCAAGGTTATGACAAAGGAAATTCAAATACATTTTATTATTTATTTATTATTTATTCTTAATATATTTTTATAACAAAAAAACTATAAAGTATTTAAAGAAGACTTACAATAATTTTCATACACTTATACTAGCCAATTAGTAAATTATATTCTAATATAAAAGAGTGTTATGTCCCCATGCCAAAGTAGAAATTTTATCCTTAAGTATAATTCTTTTGTCATCATTTGAAGACAAGGCTACTTTATTTACAGCTTGAGTAAATATTTCATGTTTAAGCGATTTAAATAATATATTTCTTTTACGCACAATCTTATTATACAGTAAAACATCATTGTAGTCATTAAAAGTTAGATCTTTTACAACTGCTTTCTTAACTCCTTTAGCTTTTTTTACAATTTTGTTTTCGGTTTTTAAACAATATAACTTTGACCTAAGTCCCACAAAGGAAATTATTAGAGAACCTGCTGTTTCATCTTTAAATAAACCAGGTATTTTTTTATTTTTAGGTATAATAGCAAATCTATTATTTTCATCATAATTACTTGTATCGAGATATGATTGAAAGTAAATATTCATATCTTTATATACATCTTCAGTTTCTATTGAATACAAAAAACTGTCAGTATCGGTATAGCATAATTTTAACCTTGTATCATAAAATGATTTCATGACCGAATAGTGGAAATCATACATATGATTTTTGGATATCTCTAGAACTGTGAAACCTATATAAATAGGTTTATCTAAAATAACAGTTTCAGGTTTCATTTGTACAGCTACAAAATTTTCACTAAACACTGTATTATTCTTAAAATTAGGTCTTGATATTAATTGTTCAGCGGAGTAGAACTTTTTTGTTTTATTTCTATCATCGTTCCAACGATTTACTAGATAAATGTTTACTCTTTTTTCGGTATCTTCTAGCGTTTTACCGAAAATGCTATTGTTTAATAATTTAAAGAAATCTTGTTCAAATGTAGAGTTAGCTTTTTGTCGAAATTCTGTATTTAAATCAATATACTGTTTCAGAAATGGTTGTTGTTTAAACTTGACCACTCTATGAATTTTTTTCAAAATAAGACCATTTTTTAAGCATGTTTTAAGATGTATATAATGAATAACATATTCAAATTTGTCATACAAATTTGGAATTAATTTAGGATTTTTAGAACCTGGGGGCGTAAATTTCTGTGGACAAAATGGTAAATCATTATGCAAATCGTGCAAATAATCCGGATATTCTAAGTCTACCTCTAAAATATACCCATAGTCTGAGTCATTAGGTACGTTAACAATATTAAGACTTCCAATTTCAACTTGATTCATCAACTCAAAATTTGAATATGGTAAATGTGAGCACATTGCATAACCGTACAGGTTGTTACAATCGATATATAACAAAAAGTTATCAGGTATTTCCGAATTATACCCGGAAATATATTTGTTATTCGCTGTGGAATATCTTGTAGGGCATAAACACACTCCACCGCGAATACCTTTTTGAATCAGTCGGATAATTTCTAGATTGTCTATTAGTTGCAGTTTGACTTTTGTTTTAAGCAACATTGCATCAAAACTCAAACCTGGTGCGGTTAAGTAAAATGCAGGATCCAATCTATAATTAGTTTTACAAGTTTGGCGAAATTTTTCAAAAACATCTGCTAGTAATATTACGTCTGTTTTCAAGTACAAATCAGTATATTCACCTAAATTTTTAATATTAAACATTG
Organism: Euzophera pinguis; assembly: GCA_947363495.1. Taxonomy (NCBI): domain Eukaryota; kingdom Metazoa; phylum Arthropoda; class Insecta; order Lepidoptera; family Pyralidae; genus Euzophera; species Euzophera pinguis. Next base: position 11,176,251 of record OX376174.1, on the reverse strand, counting down.
ACCAAACAATTTTGGCGTGATTGTAATCGGATTCTGAAACAATATCATTTATTATAGTACTATAGAAACAGTCTCGCGGTGGTAATTTCTTTTCCTTATAACAATTCCAGTCCGTCATGTATTCATAAGGATAAACACCTTTACGAGTTAGTAAATCAAACTGTTCTTTCTTTGGGTAGAATTGAGATAAATGGACAAAACTGGCTTCATTCAAGTTGCTTACAAGCTTATCTAAGCTAGTACCTAAAAATTTAAAAGTATCCACAAATCGAACTGGCAAAAACTCCTGACGACCGGTTTTCACAAATTTTGTAAAAGATATGTAATTTTCTTTGTTTTTTGCTATTACTTTAATTCTGCCCTGAGATTCTCCCAACTGTTTAATAAAAAGATGACTGTCATACCCAGACAAATTATGAAAAAATACTGGTACAAATTTTGGTAACCTGTATTTAAGATTACAATAAGAGTGAACGGCCCCGCGAAACTTTCCAGTTAGATGACAATGATCTCTTACTTTGTTGTCAAAAAGTAATTGCTCACAGATAAAGCAGTATTTTGCAGTATCAAATTGTCTTTTCTCTTCTACACTTAATGGAATCATCGGAATAGTTTCTTTCAATAATTTATTAATTTCCGTAACATCTTCAAATAAATATTTCAGAAATTTGTCAACACAATCCTGCCCGCGATACGATACGTATTTATTGCGAGAGCTATCAAACGAGCAAACAATATAATAACCAAACGCAGCAGGCACATGTTTATGTAAGACTGTAGTGTTCACGTTATGCTTATTGTCACCATATTTTGGTTCTAACAATGATTCAAAGTCTGCGTAGATTACAAAAGGCACATCTTGCATCCGATCATAATGATTAAATTGGATGTAAGTATTCGAATCAGGCAAAACAGTACGTACTCCGCTGCAAATATGAGAATTGAATAATATTTCTTTATTAAAAAATATCATACATTCATCACAAAAATAAATTTTTTCCTTGTGTTTTGTGAGCTGTGATCTGACTAATTTGCTTAAATCTTTTATTAAACAATAATGTTTTTTTTCTCCCTTTTCCAAAAGTAATAAATTCACATGGTTCTTTCTTTTTTGTCGAGTCTTGTAAAGGGGTCCCACTACTTTATGGTTATTTACAAGACCGTATATGTTAACGCTTATATGAGTATTATTTCTCTCAAAAGTCTGAATATCTTTGAAGCCGACCGGAAACTTGATATCTCGAATGTTAAGTATGTTTTCGTAACTCGGATATGAGGTTATTCTATGCGCGTTATTTTTGGCGGGAAATAGCGCTGCCATTACACACCACACGAAACATAACGCATCCCCATTTTGTATATTAATACAAGCGCGTTTAGATTTAATACTTTTCGGCAATTCAATAAATTGACCAACTCTCAATGGATTATATTTATTAATATTGACCTCTAAGTAAAGATTACGTATCAAGGTCCACCCAGAATCTTTTTCCTGAAATTCAGAAATTTTTGTTGAAATTATGTCAATCATGTTAGAATAATAATCCTTAAAATCACAATCATTTTGAAATATTTTGTTTTGGGTTGCAAATGATTTTATGTCGGTGGTGCTATTTTTAGGTAAATTAAACTCCGCGAAAAATTCAAAGTTAACTTTTATACAATGAAATGTAGCCTGTCTAGCCGAAATCAATTGGTGTACACGAGAACGAAGTGTGCGCAAGAAGTCAGCGGGGGACACGGGGGACAAGTCTGACTCAGACTCGAGCACACGGTCCGCGTTTAGAGGTCTCACTCTATATGAGGCGATTCGACTTCTGAATGCACTACTTACTTTCTCAATACCTTCACTAACTTCTATTGAACTATTGTTTTTGTGGATATTACTTCGCAAGTGTGCAGATAACGAGCTAGACTTAACAGATATATCACACACTGTACAATATACTGTTCCCTTCCCCATTGTACTTATTCTTAAAACTAAGTGATTGCTTATTAAAGATATTGTTCTATTTAATTGACTACTTGCAATTAAAAGATGATATCAGAATATGATAAAAAATTAATTAAAACTCATGAATAAAATGGAAAACAGAATAAGTTTAGATTTATTTAATTATTGCAAGTTATTTAATTATAAAAAACGAAATTGGCATCGGGGCATAATAACCTAATAAAAATAAGTATATTAATAAAATGAAATAAAAACTTTTATTTGTATATAACATAAAATAGGTACTTAATTATAGAATGGTTCGCACACTAAATAATTTTTGTTGCAAAAAATTTACCCTCTTCAGTAAAGAGGGGCTTGCACTTATTAATAAGCTCCTTTGTGAGCATCAGTTGAGGGGAATCGGAATTCCCCTGAAATTTTAGCGCGACTACCGCGTGTTCCCAACGGTCTTTGGGATCGACCTTCTTTATATCAGCAACATTGTATACTTTTAAATCTATAAAGACATCGCCAGCGAGGTTAGCAGTGCGGCGCAGGACACCGTCTGCTACACGGCGCGACAGCACTGACAGCAACGGAGGGATCTTCTTAGCGGCGGCTGCTCGCTGGGCTTCCGCTTCCTCCTCGCTGTCGCTGTCGAGTTGCCAAGCTTTCTTCAGGCGTTTAGCCTTGGATGCTGGCTGTGCTCGACTTATCACCCGCTTCGTAGCTTTAGGTTCCTTTTTCTTATAACTGGAAACAAAACATACAATTACTTATACTAGAAACCGGGACCTCGTGAACAGTAGACAGGTATGTTAACCATTACACCACGGAGATTACAAGTATAAAGTTTTGATTGAACACAAACACACGTAGTTACTATCAATTTAGAATAATCAACACACACACACAACTGAGAACACACAGCCGAGAAACTAGTGATTGCTAACTGGGAATAGATAACGAAATTACATTAAACAACAATCATACATACATCAAGCTTGCAGCGGATACTTCTTCGGAATCTGAGGTGAAATCTTCAGCGAGCTTCTTCTTAGCCTGCTTGCAACGTTTATCGTAATACTCAGAGTCGGACCTGAAATAAACATGATAAATCATTTAATAACTCGCTAGACATAGTTACTTTATTAAAGATAATTTACACATAAATGAATATTATAAGTATGTTAAGAAAAATGAAATGATTTAAAATGTACTAATAATAATAATACCTATGTTAAAAAACTTACGAACATGATTGCAATGCAACGAATCTTCGTGTTTCTAAGTGTGGGTGGCACGCAGGACAACTGAGCGGCACAGTGGTAGGCGCGTAGGCAGGCAGCTGGCACAAGCACTCAGCAACCGACTAACTGCTGGTGGAACAACAGTAGGCGGGCTTCGCAACCAGGGCGGGCGGTACGACAGCGTCGAACAACGTTCTCTCAGTTATGAAAATATTTAAAGTTCACAACTATTGGTACGCGCGAATTTAAAGTAGATTTTTGCTTAATCGCTACTTTTTTTCAGGAATGGTCAACCAAGAATAAAAGCTATATTTTTACTTGGGTACATATATTTTATTTGAAAATATGCAAAGCCATCAAAAATTTTAAGTACCAAAATGTTGATGACCACTACATTTAATGTAAAGTCAGCATAATTTAATAATTATTGATAAATAATTTAATATCTCAATATTAAAAATATAGAAGTCAATAACAACGTGTAGTATTGCATAATTTCCTGTGAAATCGAATACTCAAAGTATGCCGCATGCATATGCACTATATGTAGGCATGTTATTCATGTTACTATTTACTTGCGTCATTATAAATAATCATTTATTTTGCTACCCATTATCAAAGAGGGTTATGTTTTTATTGAAAGGCTCGTCACATACAGAACGATAATTATCACGCGGCAAATTGCTTAGCGGTGTAATGATACGACTGGTTACGATTACCATTACGGGTACGATTTTATATTCTTACAGTAATTTACTACTTGATGTGCATAGAAAAAATTTTGGTTGGAGTATAACGCTTTGTGAGTTACTGTTATTCCTTCATATTTCGAGTAATTATAAACTTTTGACATATTTCTGTTATAAAGTGCTGTATGTACAAAATATTAAAAAATATTCCAAAAACGGTAAAAAGATAATATCGTAATCGTATCATCATAAAGTGTATAAGTGGTTATTTTCCCGCTTAATAAAAGACGTTGTAGTGTGCGAATAGCCATAAGTTACGAATATGAAACCGGAGGTACAGCCGTAGGCAGATAAAAATGTACTTTTACATATGGTAATACCTAGTACACATTTGGTCGGGTTTATATGCCGTCGGCTGTACACAGGTGTCGGCATACTGAGCAAAATTCAAGCACTAGTACTGAACTAGAGTTTATCGATAATTTCCGAAACTGCTTGACCTTTTTTGATGAAATTTTATATGTGTATTCAGTAGGTATGTCTGAGAATAGGTTGTAAACTATTTTATAGTGCAAAACAACGTTAGCTGGGTTAGCTAGAAACGATACAATAACTTCTCATTACTATTATACAGTAATATCATATACTTACTTATTATTTATAAATATGTAAGTGAAAATGTCTTCTAAAGTAATAGTTATACTACACTACGGACAAATAACCACAGTATTACAATAGTTTATAAATTGATTAGCGATCTTAGATTTTATTCAAGTAAGTACTTAGTAAAAGTCAATTCTTTTTTATCGATAGAACAAAATGCTATGAGCACAACACTTACACAATGTGCTTCTTACTTACTCCTTTTATCATTACCGTAATAACCATGATCGTGTATCGTTGTTACGAAACGAAGTGGATAAATTTATTGAATTCCTATTTTAAATTAAAGAAAAGCCTCTTTTGTTTTTTGATAAAGGAAATATTTGTTCTCCCGGATACCAACAGTCGAATTTGGTAAATATGTATCAGAAAGCGAGACATTCTCAATATCGGTCGCGGTGGGTACAGAATTGTCCATATTTAATGGTTTAAACTGAGATTCACTGGGTGCCACCAACCAAATGGTGAACGGTACGACCTAATCGAGGCCAGTTGAAAATCAGTGTCTTCCATTGACCTGGCTATTCAAGTACCAATGTCCTAAAAGGTGATAAAGAGTAATCTAGTTTACTGGGTGCCACCAACCAAACGGTGAACGGTACGACCTAATCGAGGCCAGTAATGGGATAACTCGGCGTCTACCAAGGGCGTCCCGAAGATCATTTGAGACACTGATCGTTAGTAAGATGCCAACCAATTTGATCATCGGTATGAGCAATCGGCCTGGGCAAACGATTTTCCTTGTTCATCAATTATTAATCACTAGAGTAATATGTATTTTGGTTGCAATATATTTATACTATTAAAAGTTGTTTAGTGTGAAAATGTAACAATCTAGTGTAGTGTGAACAAACAGCAATCGGATCAGGTGAGTCAAATTATCCTATTACTTATGCATACCATTTTACCAAGCGCCGTTGACTGATATTCCGTATTTTTTGAAAAACCAAAGGTATTATTGGGGATTTCAAAACAGGTAGTTTTCATCACACCGAGCGAATGAAATGAGCGGTGTGATGAAAACTACCTGTTTTGAAATCCCCAATAATACCCTACTAATATATTTCCAAATTTTTGGACCTTTGAAACTATTCTATAACTGATAACTAATTGATTGTTATATAAGTAGTTTATAATTTATGCTTTATTATATATATATTATGTTACGAAAACCTCTTACACCAGGGTGTACAGATTCGATTGACAATGTAACCCACTCAACAAATAAATAATTTTTAGCTTGGTATAAATTATAGTCATATACCTATAAGACTTTCCATATAAGTTACAAACAAGCATACTAGGGCACATTCTGACCTAAATATATAAATAATGAACGCACGCAATAAATTAACGAGACATAAAGCCACTTAAGCAAGTTCTTAAGTAATGTAAGTAAGTAAAGTTGTAACAAGTTGTGGAGATGGCTGTAAGTTGAGACGTGTTTTTGTGGCTCCCTCGGGCACTACCGGCACTATTTGCAGCTCACTTATTTGAATAATGTTTTGGTACATTCTTGGAGAACCGTTGTTATTTTGTATTTTAGTGAACCTTCACTATGAAATTCATAATTCAAAAAGTAGCCCATGTTTGACCCCTTGTGTTCAACTATATTCATACCAAATTTCATCAAAATCCGGTCAGCGGTTTGGCCGTGAAAGCGTAACAGACAGACAGACAGACTTTCGCATTTATAATATTAGTATGGATGGAATTAAGGATTATAGGTAGTAACAAGATCAATTGACCCTTTACATTCTGGTGTCAGAGGTTTTATGAAATTATTAGAGATAAATAAAGCACAAGTTTTTCTATCAGTCAACTCAATAAGTAGCAAATTAAAATATAAGAAAATTGCAGAAAATTGTAATGTAGCTTGTAGCCCTGTTGTAACACTTATTTCGTAGCGCGCAGCTCAAAATCTTAGCACATCGCTACACATTATAACGCGTAGCTTTCTTGTAGATGTTGTCGTAGTACTTAGCTGAAAATTAACGACAAAGCTATAAAGTATCAATATCGCAGCGCTAAAAAGACTAAATCGCGCAATTGGAGTTTCTGAGGTTTGGAGCATAAATACAATCTCCGACAGAACACCGTTTGAGCCGCGGTTCCCCAGGCATAACACCTCGCCTGGCGTGAAGTAGGTAATTCCCATTGCGGCGGTCGAGCATGACACTCTCGCTCCCGCCGCACTCCAAACCTCCATAAACCTTTTTACAGGGAAACCAGACCAACAGGAACATGACCCGAGGTGTGTTAGTGGCCAACACTGTCAGAATTTTTCAAGCTGCCCTAAGGCATCTGACACAGCCTCACGACTGCTATCTATCGATAACAACCGGGAACAACGGCTTAACGTACCTTCCGAAGCACGGAGGAGTTAAAGATAGAAAATGCCACTATATGGCGACCAATCCAATAGTGGTCGCGTCACGACGTCGCTGGACATGCACATTCGCTACGGATACGCGGGTCGTGCGTGCTCGACTAACGGCTCCTCAATACTAGGGTATAAGTACATACTCATAGTACGGGCAACAGTAATAGTTATCTACGCACATAAATTAATTTAAGCTTTATTTTCAGATTTGTTTAACATTTACAACAATAATAACACTAATTTTACCCTAAGGTTGGTTGGAAGAAATTGCATTAGCGATAAGTTCGCCTTTGTACCCATTTTGTTTGTAAATGGTGCAAGTAAGTGTTCATTCATTCATTAATTCATTGATGAAACTACAAAAATACGACGTCACAAGTGCGATGTCCCAGTTTCCTCTTCAAAATTATTGATTTCAATATTATTTGTCACTTCGACTGTACACTAAGGTTTACTATGCCGAAAGTGATGGCATTGATATAAAATTAATAGCGGGACACGAGCCAGCTCGTCCTTCTTATGTTCTTGTCCAAGTTTGGCAGTTCCAATAGTTTCAATACTTATTAACTTAATACTTATACGATGAGTTATTAGTATGAAAATAATGATTTGTTTTAAATTACATACGTCTCATCAGGAGTGCTATTTTTGATAAGAGCGACTCACGCAAAATCGGCGTGTCGAATAATTTTTGTTCGATATCGAATGATTTTCGATCGATATCAAAGGATTTTTGACATAGATGTCACACTTTTCAAAAATAGCACTCCTGGGCCTCTAAAATTTGAGTCATTGACACGACGAAGTAGAAGATGTACCATCAGTTTAAGCAAGCCCTATTTGACTATTTTACAATTAAAATCTGTTATATGGTTTTTCCCAAACAAACATACAAAACCTTAACCGACTGCGTTAGCTAACAAATGATTTTTTTTATTAAAGAATGAATAACATGTAATTTTTGACTTTTTAATACTGGCAACACCTATATAATCGACGCGGTAACACCCATATAATCGACGCGTCAAATTTTAAGGGAAATTGAAAGGGAAAGGATTTGAATTAGGGATTGCAATCCGGAAAAACGGATCCGGTAATCCGGCGAATCCGGCATCATTTAACGGTTACTGAATTCGATACCAATATACCGGATCCGAAGACCGGATCCGGTTCTAGCATATTTATATATTTTTTATATATTTTCTTACAATTATGAATAATTATTTACCTATATATTGTTAATTACAGTATGATGATAATGGAAGAGCGGTGTCTCCTGGCACAGGCATTTTATGCTTAAAAGGAGGAACAAATCAACTAAAGAGTTTTGTAATGTTATTTTCGAAAATAAAGAAATTTATTATTATTATTTATCGTAAGTAGATTAAACTAAAGAGTTCTAAACTCATTATTGTGATAATTTTTGCCATTCATTTGTTCGACAGATTCATCAAATCATGATGGTATCTGTCTTTAATACCTATAAGACTTGTTTGTTGGCATTGTCAAATACTTTAATAATGATTTTGATCTCATTTCATAGTTACTTTATATTAATATATTGTTACTTATAAATTGATCTATCTGTGAAAGTGAAATCTAGAAAGATTAAGCTACTCGTTACGTCGTAAAATTATTACTAGTTACCTTCACTACTAAATTTTAATTGTTTTCTTGTTGTCTATTTGTCTTAACATTGGTTAGGAAATAAAGTCGATTTTATATATTAAATTAAACTATTTTAATACGGTTTTATCGCGTTTATTACTTATTTATTTACACCTGACGTTTTAAACACTTTACAGCGTTCATGGTCGCAGGCAGACTAAGTTAACATTTGTCTTTGATGTCATAAGATTACAAACTACCGCCTGAAATTGTAATCTTATGACATCAAAGATAAATGTTTTTTAGTTTTTTTTATGTGGTGGCATGCGCGTGAGCTGCGCGCGGTACTGTACAGTACTTGGACATTGCAACGTTTCTTTATTCTTCTAAAATAAAATATTTTTTCTAAAATAAACGTAACCTAAGTTAGGTACTCCTTATTACATCAGCTACCTGCCAATAAAAGTCCCGTCAAAATCGGTCCAGCCATTTCAGAGATTAGCCGACTGACAGACTGACAGACAAAAATTGTAAAAAATGTTATTTTGGTGCATGTACCGTATATATATTCATATGCATGTAGTAAAAAACGGTTATTTCAATATTACAAACAGACACTCCAATTTTATTTGTATGTATAGATAAACTACCTACATAATAAGTGCAGTGACACTTGATTAACTCACTTATTTTGTACGAAAAAGCGAAAATCATCCTGATTTGATCAATCCGGCCGGATCCGACCGGACCCGGACAGAAAATGACGCCGGATTGCAATCCCTAATTTGAATTAAAATTATTTTATCACAATAAAAGACTTGTAAATGTTTAGTTTAACATGTGAAAAGTGATCCTAACATGTGTTGTGACTTGTTCAGTAAATTTTTTACATGTGAAAAATATACAGGAAGACATATTGGATTTCTATAAAACAAGTGACAACAAATGATTACTGTATGCGAGTCGGCAGCAGACTGACCAGAGATATCAGGTACTGTGCTAGTTTGTATTCCTAGTTTATGTCTCACTTTCATAGTAGAGTACTACTTCTAGATATTTCAGTTTCTATGGTAAAATAGATCTATATCTTTTGTAAAAGTGTAAACAGTGAAAATAATACACCTAGTTCAACAATACTTCAAGTGCATTGTTTTTTTTTCATAATTCTCTTTCACCACTACATTTTATGAGCATTATACAAGTTATCAACCTCTGAGAAAACACCTAAGTTGATCCCTGTCGCCTTTTTAAGCCGTATAACTCACACTTGTATCTGTTTAATGACATTGTAAAAAGGGAATGTATATTTATATTAGTGTAAGCAAACAATGTATCATATTGTTTAGCCATAATTTAACCCTTCACGTATAATTAACTTTCACCCACGGCGGCACACCCACCGCACACGTCTCGCACGCGTCACGCACGCGTCTCTGATATCGTACGCGTATCGTTGAAACTAGTACTAATACGTGACAAAAATACGCACTAATCATGTTAGGATTACAAGAATGATCGATGTTCCCAAATTAAAGCCTAGTTATCTGTTTATTAGATTTCGTGTTCTGTGTTGATTGTGGGTGGAAGGGCAAACGTGGCTTAAACATATCCATAGGAGCCCCATTTAGAAATGTTAAACTCATAATGTCGAATGAAAATCCTTCGAATTATGACAAATGAAATCATTCGACGTTGAACGAAAATCATTCGACTCTTTAAAAAACTGTCGCCAAGATCCCTAGATCCAATGCCAATGTGTTTGTACGTTCGGATGGCGTAATTAAAAAAAAAATCATCACTTCTTTTTAATAATTATAAAAATTTTCTTAAATCTCATCACACATTTTAATGAGCATATATCGAGAACTTCTTGTGTATATTTCTTCTGCAGGCGCACAAGTAATGGTTTTCGAAATACGATTTTGCAAAACGTTACATACCCTAGCATGAAACGCGATACCTTCAAAACCTGACGACGCACTAAAAATATTTTCAGCGCACATTTTTCCACAAGTATAAGCTACCTGCTGATGCACAATATTTCTTTCTCCGATAAATCGTTTAGAATTTTCTAGCTGGAACGTTACCGCAGCAGGAATCGTTTTTTTCTATATTATTCCAAAACTATAATGAGCACAATTTTTTACTTAGAGCACATACACCGCATAAAGGGCTCTATTATGTGTTGTACTCATATTACTCTGGCATGAATATTCTGTGTGTTACGCTTTCACGGCCAAATCACTGAACGGATTTTAATGAAATTTGGTATGATTATAGTTGAAGAGCCGTGGTAAAACATAGGTAAAACATGTTTAATACACAGAGTATCCTGTTTATTTTGTGTACATAAATAAATATTCTACTTTACTTTTTGATGCAGGCGGAGCTGCAGGAAACACAGGTAGTGTTATTTATTCCTCGTCCCCGTTCGGCGAGCAGATAGAAAGGGAAAGAAAGAGGTGGTTAAAAAAAATCCAACCCCCACTTTACACTTAGTGGAGATATCCGAAAAAAAAAAATATTTTTCATAATTTTATTTAATAGTTCGCACCGCGAAGTGATATATACTCATGTATGCATACCAAATTTTAGCTTTCTAGGTCTAATAGTCTCTCAGAAAAACGTACAGACGAACAGACATGACGAAACTATAAGGGTTCCTTGTGTTTACTACGGAACCCTAAAAACCGACAAATGGACTGATTTTCATTCGATTTCGAATGAGTTTCGTTCGACATAATCAATGAAAAATTAGTGCTCCTGCCCGAGCAGGTTCAGTTCAGTTCTCTATGCTTCAGATTCATAGATTGGTACACATTTGACCTAGGTATGATAAAATAATACGATTTCTACCTCTATGTTACTAAGTCGTCGCATCAATATTTTGAATGGAATATATAAACGAACTGTAAAATTGGAGAAGTTTCGTTTTATCAGAATTTTCCGACGAATTTCGCTGACCGGGTGACCGGAGTAATGTGGATAAGACCGTCGATTTAAATCGGTTACAGAAAAAAAGCCATTTAAAAATAATCATGTTACCATTTCTCATTATCTGGGGTCGTTCAGCCTTATCATTTTACTATCACACGTTTTTTCTTTTTTTCATTTATTGTTGATTTTTAGCACTAAGTTCGCCAGTTGTAACTATAGTTTTACTTGTGGACAAAGAGCATCGATCGTTTCTTTATTATGATATTTGCTTGTGTTACTATAAAGTTTTATTATCTATATACATATAAGTCAGTCTTGTGTCGGAGGCCAAAATCCAATACATTAAGTAAATACAAAAATAAATAAATAACGTCATATCCACGCTATGATCCGATGACCCGATCAAGTTCCATTGATATTCAATTCTGAATTGCAAGCAGCGGAAAGATCGCCTCGGGACAATGCCCAATTCAATTTGAAAATAGAACATTTTCCCCCTACTGTCTACCCTCGAGCGCCATCTTCTTTACACACATTTTGATTTTAACATGAATCTTATTACTTAAGTCAATTTCACTATTCGTCTAGTTATTGCTCAGTCAAGTCTTAAGCCGAAAAAATTCTAGGTCTGTACATAAGACGAAAGCGCACATAAATAAATAAAATAATTAACCAGCACCGCCAAAATCTAGGAAACACGCTCAGACAGAAAAACACACCCCTTATTTATAAAAATTAACATGTCCACTTATTTAAAAAAAAAATAACAAACATTCTATAAGTTCACATGAACTAAAATTTTGTTTAGTCATGGTCACGTCCTTATGAGAGAAAGGGACTAAACCAAATACATATTTTAGTTGATGTAGGCTTAAACAATGATCATTAACTTTTAACCGACTTCAAAAAAGGCGGAGGTTTTATGTTTGTATGTATTTTTATAAGTAAGGCGGGCGGTGTATATTTACTCTAGGTGTTAAAATAAACATTGAAATGTATATGTATTAAATGTATGACTCGTATGTCGAATGAAAATAGTTCGTTATCGAATGATTTTCGTTCGTTAACAAAGGATTATTGTTCAATATCGAACGATTTTCATACGACATTATATGACATACATTTCAAAAATTAAAAAAATAAAGCACTGATATAAGATTAGCTGAATAAAAGTGCAATTATTTGTGCCAAAGTTAAGCCCCGCTATACTAAGTTAAGACTTGAAAGGCTTATCTGGGCTGCTTAAGGCACTTCTAAAAATTCCATATGTGAAGAAAAAGAGGGTTAAAAGGGAAAGAAAAATAGGGAAACTGAAAAACACTAATGGAGCTAAAGGTAAAGATGGAAACCAAAGCGTACAATAAGCTGATGGCAGAAAATTTTTAACGTAGGGGAAATGCATTTACGCACAAAGTGTGGGACTCCCAGGTCTGCCAGCCTGGACTACCCACTAAAACCCCTCCGGCGTTTCTGCACCGGCTGTTGAGGGCGCCATGGGGTCGCGTTAGCATGACGCCCTCCAGCCATGGCCTTTCGGCCCCGACCTTTGGCCTTTTGGCTACCCCCCCAAATCGGACAGTGGCCCATAAATGGACCACGCCCGTCCCCCAGACCCACATCCATTCGGCGTCTCATCATAGACGGCGGTGGAGTGGGCTGTTGGCAGAAATTGGCCGACAGTCAACAAGACCCCGACTACTAGGGAGTTATTAACTGTCACCCAGGGTGCACCGTCCCGAATCCCTTGTCAGCCCGCCCTCTCACCAGATCCATGGAATCAAATGAGAATGCAAAGCTTTTAAAGGACCGGGCACTCGAGGAGGTTCTCTGCCCTGCACCCCCAGAAAATTTGACCTGGAGTAACCCCTGTTTTCCCAAAGTGTTACCATCACTTCAAAAATTTTGCCTAGTCAGAGATACAGTAAAATAAAAATGTCAGTTTGCTTAATATAATTGGCTAGTAAACTTTTTTATGAAAATGTCTAATTCGTAAACCATTTCGAGGAATAGGCTTAGGGAACAGATTACATTAATCAGATCTTTAGATAAGCAAGTATTTTTTAAGAAAATCGCAGAAAACCCAATGACTTTCATTTTTTAGCAAGGTTGACGTATGACGTAGCCGGATAACTTCCGGCTATTCACATTTAATTTTTTAGGTTGGCAGCACAGCGTAGTGAATAAATATTTTTTGTTTGGTAGCGCTAATTAAGTGCTTCACGTACTTGTCACCCATGTCAAATGTCATCTCTTTTCAAGTAAACATAACCTAATTACATTCATTCATACATTATAATGAAGAAGCGGTGTCCAATTATTGAAAAATCAGATGTAAACGGATGAAGAAACTGCAGTAAAGTCCAATAAACAGGCCAATATGCAATAGATACGAGAAATGGGGTACCTAAACATTTGGCGATTGTAAACAAACAAGAAACCAACTCGCGGCTCGCAGTCCATCTTGACTTTGACATTTGACACTGACATATATATTTTTTAATACCTTAGTAATTTTTGCTTTCTTGCAGTTCGAAATGGCCATTATAGCTGCGTGACGTCATCACTATAAAATCTTTAAAATTAAATAACAAAATAAATATAATTTTAAGAATTTTTTCGTTTAAATTATATCTCCGAAATAGTCTATTCTATCAATAAAATATATAATATACACAATTTATTTTTTAGTTGACTAGCCAATTGGGCTTTATATTTCTATACAAGTATAATTATTTTTCATTTTTTAATAAAAATCCACCTCAAAATAAAGATTATATTGCAACGTAGGTAACTGTTTATCATTTTTTCCAACTTTTGGGATTGTTATCAAGTGCTGTGATGGAAACCCAGATTCACACCCTAACACATCACGAGTTAGAAAGAGAGAAGTGGGTAACGAAATGCATTCAGGTCAAATTTTTGTATTGTATGCCCGCGCGCTATCCCTTTAGCTTTAGATCCATGAAAACACTAACCCCTGTATTCTTAAACATAACCATAAGAACGTCCTTCACTCAAACTCATTCGAGGGCGCCTTATGGAAGTCCTCGAACTTTCCTTGAAAACGACATTCTTATTTGGTTGCTTTAGCAAACTTCAATGAGGTTATAATAACAATTTTAAACACAAAAATTGAAAATCACAAAAGAATAGAGTAAAAAATTAAATTAAGTAAGTAAATACCTAGGCCAAAAGTGGCAAAAACCCGTTTTTTATCTACTTTATTTCATTTCAAGGACGCCTCAAGGTACCTCTCGACCAACCTTATATTAGACAGTTCGATACTCACCTCCAATGAAAAATCATCTCAAGTCAAGGAAGCTTTTGACAACTAATCATACCAATGAGGTGGAGTAAGGTTGAGTCGAGTTTGAGTAAAGGTTTAAGAATACGGGTGTAAAAGCACTTCTATCACAGACCGTAAAACATGGGTTTTAAAATTATGTAGTTAACATTGCCAATGTCAGGTGTCAGATTAATCGCGTGCCGCCGTTTGACATTCCATTCCACTTTCTTGATGTTTTTTCCGGCAAAGTTTTCTTTCAATCAACTTTTCTTGAATGTTTGTTTTGTTTGTTGTTGTTTTCATTTTGTTTCATTGTATACCATTCATTTAATTCTTTTTGTGTGACTATTTTTTATATGGCGATATTGTTGTCTACGACTACGACACAAGATTACAATTACCTATAACAATGGAGAGGTTTGTACCAGATCTTTTAACTTTGAGAAAAATAAGTTTTATTGAATCTTGAATGAAAAAATTAATACAATAAACTTTTACAAAACTCTTTATTGCACAAGGAAACCTTGTCAAATACTTACAAGTAATCATAAGAAAAACCAATATTAAAATTGGTCAAGATAAAATTTACTATTTTTAAAACAAGGGTGTTTTGTAAGAAACTCAACAGAAACTACACAAAAAATTGGAAGAGAAGTAGTTAAACAATATTTTTGTTCTGTCATTAAGCTCATATTTTTATGATGTATTCATGGCAAGTACTGTAAATATGAACTTTTTACAAAATTAACATGTACCTACCTATAAGAAAGATATCTGATAAAGAAAGAACTTTGACTCAATGATTTCTTGCATTTATTACCTTTATATTTATACCTTATGTTTCAAACTCTGCAGCATTCACGGTCACAACTGTGACTTGTTGAAATCTGTGCAAAAATATATACACTGGCTTACTGTTTCAGTAATGCGAAAAAACGAAACACAAGTAGCAAATTAAATGATGAAAACACGAACAAGATGGCAAAAACTGAAGTTAATTTGTAAGTAAAGCTCCTTTGAGAATATTTAACTAGTTATACACAATGATCATATTGTTCGATTGACTGCTTCCATAATCACACTAATATTTACAGCAGTAAGTTTCCTAACAATCTATCTACTAATTTAAGTAGTCAAGTACCATATGTATTAGAGAGCAATAATTAAAAACTGCCATTCATAAAATATTATAAATGTTTGTTAAGCGTCACTAATTTGTGATATCTAAATTTGATACAAAAGAATGAGAAAAAACCATGCCGTTTGAAATGGCGCAGTGATGTGATCATTGCCGCCTCGCCAACACAAAAGTAGGCAGAGCTTATCATTGCTCGTGCTCCATGATTAGCCACGGCCGAAACCAAGCACCCCGCACAAGTGCCTTCCGCCCTGTGTAGCCTCACAAACGCTTTCTTACAAAACGGATTACGGCATCACCTCTTTGTAATTACTCCATGGACAAAACATATTTTAGTTAACTTCTTCTTTCGGTGCCATCTTCAACGAAGGTCTGCAACCGTCAACGCAATCTGTACCCTTGAGACAGCCGCTCGGAACAGGGATTGTGTGCTTCTGTTGTACCATTGGTGTAGGTTTTTTAACCATGAAATTCTCCTTCCAGGCCTCCTTCTGCCTTGGATCTTGCCTTGCAGTATAAGTTGAAGGAGCTCATATTTGTTGTTACTCATTATATTCAGTTAACTTGGGCTTATCAAATGTTCGTAATATTCTTTTTGCACCCTGCACAGTCTTTTATGTAGGCTATGACCTTACAGATGCAAAACAGCACCTCAAACCTATTTTACCTTTCAGGGAACCATCAATTCAAGATACTGCTCAACTATTAAATGAAATAGTACCAGACGAGAAAAGCCTCACTATTAAACTGTAAGAACACTTCCATATCTATGTCATGTTTTTAGTATGTTAATTTAAAAACCTATAACACAGTCTAGTCAAGTCACAGACTTGGGCCAGGGAAGCACAGGACAGATTGTGGCGGAATGACTTTGAAATAAAAGTCTAAGTTATAATTGTACAAAACTAGAAATAAAGGCTAACTTTATTTTATGATACAATCACAGAATATCCATAACTATGAAGAAGAAAGAAGTTAGATAAACAACTCCAAAGGGTTACAATGAGGGCTAATAGTTGTATGAAAACTCGAAATATACTCTTTGCCGTAGGCAGAAGATAACAATAATAACAAGTATCCTAATAAACCTAGCTACCCACATGTACCAAATTATTTAGTTGGAATTTGGTACCAATAACCTTAAAAAATTTGGGTCTTCTCTAAATAAGGTAATATGTATAGTCCACCTTTTTGTGTAACCTGTATTCTGATACTGCGGTCTTTGTGTACAATAAGGATTTTTACATACATACATACATGTAATTTTTGGCTTGTATAATAAAATACAATAATTCTATTTCAGAGAATTTGACGACAATCCTGATTCTCCTTTAACTTCAGATTGTTTAAGTCTGTCTCAAATTAAGTAAGTATAACGTATTTAAAAAAAATATATTATAAACTTTCTATGTACTTCAAATAAATAATTACATAAATTTCATATTTCGACAACAGTTCTGGAACAGTGGAAATTTATATCTAATCTGTAACATGTAGTAGTTTTATGAATTACCAACAGAATATGTTTAATTAAAACAAAACAACATATGGGACTGGTTGCTAATATTGGCATTTTGTCTCAGCTACTCCTTGCTTCAGAAGGCACACCTTATTCATTTTAGTCCTGGGTGTCAATTCTTTTATATTACATAGTGCACAAATTGAATCGTAATTGGATTGCCAATGGCAATTTGTGACGTTTCTGGTATTCTGTTACTAATTTTAAGACCAATCGTATTCCATTGGCATGCCATTAAACTGCAACTGAAATATTTTGTTAATCATCAATTTTTTCAGTGACCGTGTTATTTATTATATTTACATTTTTTTCTACTATTACCATTCAATTTGTATTCAAAATTGTGTTAGCAGAATACCAATATTGAGCATATCAAAAATGCATCGTAATAATTGAATATCAGTTGCATGGTCTTTTAAAGTTTATTAGCGTAATTGATACCCTGGTTGTCATCTATAGATGGCAGTGTCACTAACACACTTCGGCTCATGCTCCTGTCTAGTTTTACTATAAATATTGTTACAATGGTCCAACAGCAGTCTCCCCATTGTAATAATCATTACCACTAAATCTAGGACCAAGATTAACAGCATACGAGTACCATATGCTCTGAAGCATAAGCAGAGGAACCAACTGGGAAAAGACGAAGATGTTTAATTTAAACATTATACAATACAATATAACTTTATTGCCCACATCTGGGAAATCACAAAACTGAAATGACTGATGTTACATTATTATTAATGTTGTTTCAATACTTGTTAAATCTGGAACTTAAAAATATTATTGTATTGTGTGCGCGTTCGGAAATATCCTGCATTGATTCAAGATTTCTTTTTCCAAATTCTCAGCTCACGGTAAGTTGAATTTATTACATTTTTTTTGTTTTTTGGGGTTTTGCTTTTTACATATATTTTTTTTTATTTAATACTTAAGATTAATAACAATTTACAAGTGTATTTTCTCTATCCTTTTCATTTCCGAACGTCTGCAATACAATATTTTTATATGTGAATAATTTAATATTCTGTGGTAAACTTCAGCTTAAAATCAGATTTCCCTAAAACATTTCTATAATTTATTTATCAAATAGTCTTCTTTCTTATTTTCATCTTAATTTTTTTAAGTGGGTAATGTTTTTAGGTTTTTTAGGTATAGGTACTTAAAAAATTAAAGAAATAGTTTATAACAAATAGTAGATATCTTACAACTTTGGAATAATTTAATAAAATTAATAGCAATGATTTAATTGTATTTCAGGAAATTGGAAAGTGAGGATAAAAATGTTGAAAAACCACCAGATACACCATTAATTGGTGATAATGGAGAAGTTGCTGTTGAATATTTAGGTAAAATTTTATAATATCTTTATTGTACAAAAATATAAGTAAACAAGGTTACGGAGGTCAGATGGCAGCCGCTCCATTGTAAAAGCCTTACAGCGTACTCGTACGCGTTACTCCGAAGTGTAAACTGAAGACGCAACTGGGAACCACGCTTGGATGATGAAGAAGATTTTCTACTGTTATATTTTAGTCTTAATCAAAATAAATGTTATAAACTACCTGTTTCCCGTTTCCCCTACGGGAAACAGACGTGATGATATGTATGTTTCCCGCAGCTCCGCCTGCGTCAAAATTAGCCTTTGTTTCCGGGCTCAAACTATATCCAAATTTCATCAAAATCCGTTCAGCCATTTAACCGTGAAATCGTAATAGACAGATAGACTTTCGCACTTACAATATTAGAATGGATTTTTCAGATGTCCCGTACATCTCTCGCGCAGACAGAGTCCTCAATATGGTTCCCATAACTGATGAAGAAGAGGAAATGTATTTAGATCTGTATGACTTGATGAATGACACTATAGAATATGACTGGTGTCACAATTTAGGGAGCAATGAGTGCATGTACCAATGGCTTTGGAAGCCATTACCAGACCCACCAGAACCTGTTGAAAAAAGAAAATGTAATTTTTCACTAACCCCTGGCCCTATTAAAGATTTTTCGTCATATGAAGCCTTTTCAGAGATTTGGGATAAAACAGTCTTAGAACATATTGTCAGTGAAACTAATAAAAATGCTTTAAGGATTGGTTGTTTAAAATGGACTGATACTAATATAGACGAAATGTATGTATTTTTAGCTGTTACTTTAGTTACAAATGTATACGACAATGATTCAAGTCAATATTGGTTTTCGGATAACTTTACTGATTCTAACGTTACAAAAGCAATGACTTATGATAGATATGTAGCTATAAATGATGTGTTAAGTTTTAGCGACGTTGTAGATGATAGTGATGATAGTAAATATCAAGCTATTGTATCTAAAATAAGACCTATAATAACATCATTGAATAAAAAATTTCACATTCTATACCGCATTGGACAAGACGTAGTTTTTGATGAGCCATACCAATATAGCAAACAGGATGGCAAATATAAGTTGATAAAACCTAAAGAAAGAATAAAAGAAGTCGATATATGTGATGCTAAGACAGGGTATGTTAGAAATATTGTAATAACTTCTGCAAAAAAAGATTCTTATTTGCCATCGCGGGGTATTTCACCAAATTTAATTTTAAATTTTATGAAGAGTGTCAAAGATAACGGTTACACAATTTATTGCGATAATATTTTTAATTCCGCTCTTCTTGCTAGAGTAGCAATCGTTTTGAGATGCAATTTCGTTGGGACATTACGTTTGTATGAAGAAATTGATGGTGGTTATGCAAATGTAAAGAGAGATAATTTAAAAGATGGTGAAGTATCGGGAGCTTCGTCTGATGATGTAGATTTCATTTTATGGCGTGATAAAAATAAAAACTTAATTTCGCTTGTGTCGACTTACCACGGTCGTACTACGAATGAAGATTTAGGAAGAATAGCGCCAGCAGCTTTTGTTGATTTTAAAATCAATGTTGCCAGTTTAGACAAAAGGGATGAAATTCTCGCTGATTATTTACAGGTTGAAGGTAAAAGTTGGGTTCGCAAAATGTTTGAGAGGCTGCTTAATATTAGTGTATACAACTCTGCAATTATTTGTAACTGCGCTGAGATGACGCCCGATAGTTTTAGACAATTTAGACTTAATTTAATTCAGGAACTGATCTTTCGACATAGTACCGAAGTGAACCATAGTATGCCAAAAATACAAAGTGTTTTATCTCTACATGAATCTGTTTTGTCTTTAATAGAACCTATTTCTCCTATAAGAGTACCTATAGCGAAGGCAGGTGTTTCATCTTCAAAAACAACAGTTTCACTGACTAAACCGGAGAGAAAGGCAATACTGCCAGACACATACTGGGAACATTTTCCGGAAGAATTTGGTGTAGTGCCGGGTAAAAAGAGACAGAAGATACGAAAATCGTGCTCTCTTTGTTGCAAACCGGCGCAAACCAGGTGTCCTGCTTGTGACGTTCCACTTTGTTTGTTCTCTTGCCATAAATTATACCATAGTATGTTAAATGACGAATTTAAAGAAAAAACTAACTCTACTAACTGAACGATCTGAATGAACAAATTATCAGGCCTTAAAGGCCTTGTATGCAGGAAAAAAAAAGAACGAATTATCGTGCCACATGAGTCAAACTAAATTGTACCATATTTGTTATTGCAACTAAGAACGAATGATCTCATGACACGATAATTGAAATGTGTTAAGTGATAAACCCATAGACAAAATAAAAATTATGAACCAATATAAATTGTGCGATGCCGTAAATAAATATTTTTTTCATATAGAATATAAGCGATTTCTTTAAATTATGTTGTAGGTACTATATAAGTTGATTTCGTAATTTATAAATACCAGCACAGCTGATATCTCTTTTTATATATTTTTGATACATTTGTTGATTAATGTCGTAGTCTTTATCTACAATGTGCTGTGAAACATCGATATTATTAGCTCCTTGAGGGAAACTTAATTTTATCGGCGTTACGCTGTCTAAATAAACAAACCAATTATAAGTACATTATCATATTATTGTTTTAAATTCCTTTTGGTTCCTTAATATAAATGGAAATCCCTAGTCTCTGCCTACCCCTACGGGAAAAAGGCGTGATATATGTATGTAAGTTCCTTTTTTGATGTTTTATTAACAATTTTTGTGAATTATCTCTTTTGACTTTCAATCCAATAATTATTATGTCTTAACGGCCCGTGACGGTCGGTTTTTTTATTTTTAATTGTTTTCTGTTTTCCAAATATTGATATATTTAATTTTGTTTTTTTTTTTTAGAATCTATGATAAAAATAGAGAATAATATAAATCATTTACCGCACTCAGAGACGTTCATGATTACTCAAAATAAAAAATAGGTATACTAGGCAAATGCTTATGTAAATCCTAAACTTATGAATGAGTATAAATTTAAGTACCCGTAATCGACGAGCGTGTATGACGAGAGTGATGAGCGTAGAGGAAGCGAGGGAAGTATGTAAGGATCGTAGCAAATGGAAATCCGTAGTCTTCGCCCACCCCTACGTGAAAAAGCCGTGATAATATGCATGTATGTATAATATTAAAAATTCTCCCTCTAAGGTAGAATTTCTTTTTAATTTAAAGAATTTGATTGAGTGATCATTAACGTCTTTGAGTAGGGTTGTAGGGTTTTAAAATCTCTACCTACCTCAAGAATTTTTTTTTCAATGTGGAGGAAGCTAGATTATTAATTTTGTTTTTGTAAATATTACTTTTTAGCAAACAATGTTGTAAATTGTCTCATGTGAGAATGTCTACGATTTTGAATTGTAGCCTAAATAAATGTCTCTAATTTTCAATAATTTTGTTTTACTTACCTACTTTGTACCTATAAGTACTATATCTACTACTATCTACACAAAATGATCTCAGAAAAGAATGACTACGAAATCCTATCTTAAATGAGATATGACTCATACAATCATTGATATTAATTAACACTTTGTGTATTGTACGGTTAAGAAAGAAGTGGTTATATAGTCTTTGGTAAGGTAAACTCAGAGTCAAAAGTACCTACTCGCATAATTTTTAGAACAAAATATACTACAGATGCACTTTTGGCGCTGACGATGCCTGTCCATATTCACCCATTTGTCTACCTACTAAATTATTGTTTTTTTTTAGCCCTAGTTGTGTTGATTACAAATTGGACCCTATTTCTCCGAGGACTGCTTCTGAAAACATCATTAATGACGAATGTACAGGTCCGTATTTAATTAGTTTCGAAAGACTAGCTAGTTATCTAGTTCATGTGGCTTACGATGACTTTTAATGGCATGGGAGACGCGAGTGAGTAAGCAAGATGTCGCCTTACATTGTATTGCGCCATCTCGCTTACTCACTCCTTTCTGTCCTGCTATTAGACGTGATAGTAACCCACCTTAGATAGGTACTTATTTTTAATTTTTGAGTGAAACACTTAAAAATTCCCCTAATTCTACCGTTACAGATAATGATTTCACAAGTGACGATGAAGACACAAATGACATTATAGAATCAGCGTACATTTCCCGCCCCGACATGATCCTCAAAATGGACAATATGAGTAAGGCAGAGCGGTTGGCATGTCTCGAACACGAATCAAAATTTATAGAAAAAATTGAAAAGTACAATTTCGAAGAGCAAGACCCGGAATCTTTGTTTGAATTCTTATTTTTTTCATTACCAACTCCACCCATACCACCGGAATTAAAGAAACGAAAATTTTCTGAAATCGTCGGCCCAATTAAAACTTTTACAGCGTATGAAGCTTTCACTGCCATATGGAATAGAACTGTCATGGGACATATTGTCCGTGAAACAAACACTGCTAATAAGTCTAATAAATGGACAGATACAACTGTAGATGAGATGTATTTGTACTTAGCTATTACTTTAGCTATAAGTGAAATGAAACATTTAAATGAATTTTGGGATTCGGACGCAAAAGATCTTTCCCAAGCGATGTCTTACAATCGATTCAAGAAATTAAACAAGTTCTTAAGTTTTAATAACTGCATTAAGAATCAACCTCAGGCAACATTAACTAAGATCAAACCCTTAATTGATAATTTAAGAAACAGTTTTAGCAGTTTGTATCGGATTGGGCAGGATATAGTCATTGACGAGCCTTCTATAGTAGACCAACCGGATCGTAAATATAAGTTACTGAATCACAATTATGGAATAAAAGAGATTAACATTTCTGATGCCAAGACTGGATATGTCTGGAAAGTCGATGTTCTAGAACAGTCATTTAATAAGAAAACCATTCGTGGTATACCTTCGTGTCTTATTTTAGATTATTTGGAGGAGCTAGAGAACAAAGGTTATACTGTGTGGTCAAACAATGTCTTCCACCGGCTTCTCCTTGCCAGGGTTTTGAATCTTTTAGGATTCCACTCTGTCGGGACATTGCGTGTGAAAGATGTAATTCCAACAGAATATTCACAGCCAACAATCGCAGAATTGAAAAAAGGAGAAGTTTCGGGTTGTACCAGTGGCGATCTAGATTTTATAGTATGGCGAGATAAGAAATTAGTTTCGTTTGTATCTACATATCATGGTAAAACAACGACGGAAGAAAGTGGTAAAGTAAATCCGGCAGTTTTTGGTGATTATAAGAATATTGTTGCCAGTTTAGACAGAAGAGACGAAATCTTAGCGTGCTTTAATAAAGGAAGCAAATGTAACAATTGGTTCCGCTTGATGTTTCGGCGGCTGCTAAATATCAGTGTCTTCAATGCGTCGATTCTCCACAATTGTACAACTCAATCTGACAATAGTTATAAACAATTTAGATTTGAATTGATTCGCGAACTGGTCACTCGACATAGAGTACCAATTAGTTTGCCTGTTTTAATAAAACAAGATAATCCTACAAAAAGAATGATACTGCCAGATTTATATTTGGAACATTTTCCAGAAGAGATAGGAGAAGAACTTGGATCAGAAAAGAAAATAAAGAGATCGTGTATACTCTGTCGTAATCTAACACACACTCATTGTCCTGCTTGTAAAGTTGCACTTTGTATGTTTTCTTGCCATAAATTATACCATAGTGTAATAAGTGATACATCTAAATAAATACTTGTAATCACACAAATGGTGCCCAATTATTGACCTATTACGTACCTACCTTATGTTTTTTAAATAATATAAGAACATAATAAAAATGGTAGAACACTCGGGTACAATTGTTAATTTGTTTGTATTTTGTTATCTGTGGTAGGGATGAGCGAGGTGAGACCATAGACGTAGTATTTAAATTAAAGTCCACTATGGATAAAATTAATGTTAACATCAGATTATTTTCTGCCTTATGATATCTACGGTACTTATGATTGCCTACCATGAAAAGTACATATCTTTTTTCAGATTTTTTTGGAATGTCAGATTTTGCAAAACGATACTATAAAGGCTGAAATCAGTGTCTGTGCTAGAGCCTAACAAATAGCCTTTGACTAAGTACCTACTTACGCTTAAATAGTATGAAGCTAAAGGCTTCTCTTATCACCACCTTTAAACTGCCTCTGTGGTCCAATGGTTAAGGCCTTCTTCTATGAGTGCCACTTCATTACTGAAGGTTGGCTGTCTGCTCCCTAAATTTCATCCTGTCCATGGCGAGTCAGGATTTCTGATCCATGTCCACTTGCGGATGTTCCTGAGCCATGACATTCTGCGTCCTCCCACTCTGCGCTTTCCGGCAATTTTTCCCATCATGTTGGACTGTAGAAGATGTACTGTGGATTTATTAAGATGTGACCAAGATATGTGAATTCCATTTTCTTGCCCATGCGCCTTAACACCTCAATATTGGTAATATGGTCCGTCCAACTTAAACGCAGCATTCTACGGTAGCACCACATCTTAAATGTTTCCAAGTTTCCTTCGGTGGTCTTCTTTTAAGGTCCACGCTTCACAACCATATAATACAAAAGGCCGTCTGGCCTCTTATTAATAACTAGCTGTGCCCGCGACTTTGTCCGCGTGGAATAGTTATTTTGGGAACCATGGGCGAGCGCTCATCATGCGGCGCGTGTGAATTTTAAAAATTATTATTTAAAATTAATAAAAAAAATATTTTAAAATTGTATTATCTTATAAGATGCTTATTAAAATAAGGTGATGTCAAAGACAATTTTGTTCACAGTTAAATACTCTTAATCATTAACACATTTAATTGGATAAAGATTAATATTATTATGTTGATACAACTCTGACAAATAATTTGTAATAATGCATTAATTTCGACCAAATTTGATTATCATAAAAACGGTCATTGTGAGTTAATCTTAAAAGATAGACATATACTGTCGCGGACATTTTTTTAGATAATTTAAAGAGGAATAATTCTTTCATACATATTTTTTGGGTATCTCGAACGGTTTTCGCAGCGCACGCAACGGAAGCCCTCAAAGATGAATAATTTTCCCCGTTTTGTCCACGTTTTCGGCTGTTTTTTCGCTCCTATTAGTCGCAACGTGATGTTATATAGCCTAAAGCCTTCCTGGATAAATGATCTATCCAACACAAAAAGATTTTTTCAATTCGAACCAGTAGTTCCTGAGATTAGCGCGTTCAAACAAACTCTTCAGCTTTATAATATTAGTATAGATATAATAATACTAATATGCATAACATTGAAGGATCCTAGTTCGCAGTTTGATGGAAAGTTCCCGACTTCATAATACTCTCCTCAATTTTTCGAATGCAGTTCGGGCTATCTCTATTCTGGCACGAATTTCAGTTTAGCTTTCCCATGTCTCGGTTAGCCATGAACCAAAATATTTATATCCTTATACCCGAGCAGAAAAAGATAGAAATAGTGGAGGAATCTATCTCTTTTTAATTAGGTAACCATGATAATGTTTTTGATTGGGATGAAATATTTCAAGCTTTGTAAATACTGCACATAAGTGGCTAGCTAGATAGCTTAACGGGACGTGATTATTGGTGACGATTACGCGAGTTAAGCAACAGCAGGTGCGACCTAACTTGGAATGGACAACACTTAGCGTATTACGTTCAACCGTTACATACTCCTGCTTGTCCAAGGCCACTAGTTAAGTTTCCTTGTTCCCCCGAGAAAGCCCATAGAGGAGAAATGTCTACGAAACGTTATTTTCGACTAGACTCCAACTTCCTTAAAGTCTGCACAGAACTACTTGGGAGGAAGTTAGATTAGCATCTCCTCACTCGGAAGATTAGCTCGCGTCTGAAAAAAATTTAGCAAAAAGTATGTACTACCTTCCCCTTTGTTTCAGAGGAGCGTAGTCACCCTATTTTGCACAAGTACCAAGGTGATAAAGCTTATATTTGCTAGAAAGAGTACTTCACCCTTCACTTCAGCGAGCAGTTCGTGCCATCTATGGTTTAGCCCCAAGGGAATCTCTTAGGGAGTTGTTTAAAGAAATAAATATATTAACAGTAGCTTCTCAATATATATTTGAAGTTATCATGTATACGAGGAAAAATATTACTACTTTTAGAAAGAACTCGGATATAACTGATAGACCCTTGCGCAATAAAGATAAATTATTTTTACCTTCCTATAGACTGTGTAGGGTTAAAGACTCTTTTGTGGGGAACTGTATACGTTTCTACAATAAGCTTCCTGAATCAATCACTAGTTTGCCTAATGGACAATTTAAAGCCCATGTTAAAGATCTACTTTGTAAAAAGGCTTATTATAGTACTGGTGATTTTCTTAATGACGGGAATGTTGAACATAAGCTTGGTGCAGAGTCCTCGGCAAATTGACATATCATTATATGTTCTGACATTTCTGTTCGTTTGTCTTTTTTTTTTTTTAATTATTATTTAATTTTTTTAATCAATTTTTATTTAATTTAAATAATCTGATATAACCATTGTGCTAAATGTTGACAAACATGTGAATTCGTTCATTTAACTAGGTAATTAAGCAAAGTTTTTCTTATTTGTAAATTGACGTTTTGAAGAAAATGCTGCAGTGGAGTTTGTGGCGCCGCTTCTTCTCCACTTGCGCTTTGGAAGTGGTGGTAAACTTAAAATAAGTAAATTGACGTCAATAAGTGATATTTATATCCTACATTGAGAATAAACAATTTCATTTCATTTCATTTCACTATTTCTATCTCGCTTAGTTGGCCTTGCCTCTATGCGAAGAACTCGGTCCTGTTTACTTACTAAGTCCATGTTTCTGTGAGTAAAAACATGTTCAAAAAAAAACCGTCAGTCAGTGTCACTATCAAAATTGAAGTTGCGCTGACAGTCGCTGATATCAAGATGTCAAGTTGACATGCAAGCTTGCTTGTTTCGCCTTGAATGATGGATGGATGATGTTTTTTTTTCATTCATTGATAAACTAGGGATGGCGATTCTTTTCGAAAAAGATCGATTATTAAATCGATTCGAATCGTGACCTAATGAATCGATTACAAAAAAATCGAGGTCTATAAGATCGATTTCCGAAAAATCGATCTTTTTTTCAAGTTTTCGTTTATAATGTAATATTTTATTAAAAACAAGGTACATATTATAATAGATCGATCTCTTATCAGTAAAATCAGGTAATTCGATAATAAAAAATATTTTCATTACCATGTCAAACTAACAGATAAAGTATAAAATAACACATTTATTTTCTACATTTAAAAATTTTACAGAGTTAAGAAAAATTGTTTACAAAGTTAATAGATAATGTAGCTTATAGTTCCCAATGCTTAATATCTAAACTTTTTAAAAACAACAGTCTATCAAGTCTACAGGGATCCAAGCGGTTTCGCTCATCTGTTGCGATGTTTCCGGCAATTGAGAAAAGGCGCTCACAAGGAACAGATGATCCTACGATACTCATATACGTCACGGCTATTGAGTGAACTTGGTGATAAATAGAGTTTTTTTGTTCTTGCCAGTAGAGTATAGGGTCATAATTTAGGTGCACAACTGCCTGCGATAAATAGTGTTTAAATTCTGCATTTAAGCCTCCACTTTCCTGTGCATGTACAGTATATACAGAGAGTTGCTTTTTTACTAGCAATTTAAGAAAATCCCATAATC
Organism: Euzophera pinguis; assembly: GCA_947363495.1. Classification (NCBI taxonomy): domain Eukaryota; kingdom Metazoa; phylum Arthropoda; class Insecta; order Lepidoptera; family Pyralidae; genus Euzophera; species Euzophera pinguis. The sequence goes on along the minus strand of OX376174.1, from coordinate 11,147,828 downwards.
CTCCTTTTTTCATATCATTACCAGTCTCTTCAATGGCGTCGACTTCTTCGCTATTATTTTGTGGAAGTTGTTGCCGCGTAATATCCAAAATTGAAGTGTTTATTTTATTTATTGCTCGAGAACAGGCGACATGATCAGTAAAATGAATTTTTTTAAATCTAGGATCTAAAATGGTCGCAGCAGCTAACAAATGAACTTGTTCGACCATTCCAAATCTTTTTTTAAGGCCGTCCACTATTAAAGTTCGTGTTTTAGCACCAATATCGGTTGAATTTTCCATTGTATTATATGTTTCAGTCAGACAAGATACGATTGGTATAATTTTACTGGCTGTAACATAGTTTTCTCCAGATATTTCCTTTGTTATTACTTCTAATGGTCTCAATATATTTATAAGATCTTTTATGAATTCTAACTGCTGTGCAGTAAGCATTGTTGGAGCTTTAGGATACTTGAGTAAAATTGGCGCAATTATTTCGGATAACTCAACAAATCGTTTTAATTGATAAAAAATAGAATTCCATCTGGTACACACAGATTGAATAAGCCCCAAAGGCTTTGTTTGGTGATCCTGAGCTTTCTTTAAAGAGTCAGCAGCATTTGTATTTTGCTTAAAATATGTTGTAATATCTTTAACAGCTGTTAATAAATTCTTGGCTTCGTCTATTCCATCCTTATGGTCAAATGGTTTGGATGCTACTAGGTTTAATGTATGAGCAAAGCATGGCAAGTGTTTATTTTTGCCATAAACATTTGTGACTGCTTTAACGATATTAGCGCCATTGTCCGTGATAAACGCTACCACTTTGTCACTTGTGATGTCCCATTTTTCGGTCATATTAATAATTACTTGTGCTAAGTAGTCAGCATTGTGTGGTTCTGTTAGAGCAGTTACACCGAAAATTATGCTCATTAATTTATTTTCATATATACAATGACCAGTTAAGCCTAAGTAGCTTTGACTATTATGCGTGTCGGTCCAAACATCTGCAGTCAAAGATAGTGCTTCTACTTCTTGTATTTTTAATTTCAGTTGTGCTGAAAGAACGTTATATTTATCATCAATCATGTGAGTAATTGTTTTTCTGGCTGGAACTTTATATAGCGGTGCCACTACTTTCATCAAATATTGAAATCCTGTTTTTTCCACAGTATTTAGAGGCAAGCCATCCTTTGTTATCATGAAGACTATTGCATTGGCTAGTTGACCACTTTTAACACCATTATCTGAAAATTAAAAAAAAAAGTTATAATTTTCGATTCTGTATCTATACATCTCACTTTCATGAAAAATTATTTAAAAAAATATTTCAGTTTCTTGTCTTACCTCGAAATGATTTTATATTTGTAAAGCAAGATGTCAATGTTGGCTGTTTTAAGATTGATACAGAGGCAGAAGAAGAAGCCACGCTTTCAGTATCCGAATGATCAACATTTTGAGAATCTGGAACTGGCACGATGCCTAAAGCCATGTCATCAAAAACCTAAAATAAGAAATATATTACTTTGATTTATTGAACATTAATTCTTATTTTGTTCAAACTCAGTATATTGGAAAACAAAGGATGTGATATAAGAAATACAGGCTCCACTCCACTCACTTCTCCATCACCATCTCGTGCATTACTACAATTACCACTGCCACTTGCATGCTTCTTTTTGAGACTTACGGTCTGAATTGTTGGATGACGTCTTAATAAATGATTACGCAAGTTTGTTGTGTTTCCCTTAGTTTTTACTTCCTGGTGACAATATTTGCATTTGCCTCCTGAGTCTATTTTTATGAAATGATTCCAAATATCACTTTTACCCGACATGCTGAAAAAAATACATTTTTTCCTCATTAAATTTGATAAACAACGAAATTTTTAGTAATTAGTTACCTACTAGTTGTAAGTAATATTCAAAATCCTATTAGCATCAATTCCTAAACAATTTAAAAGAAGACTTTATATGAAAGATTAGTAAAACATTTAAATAGTAAAACGGTTAAATAGAAATAATTGTTTCTTTGTAAAAAAAACCTTTATACGTTTATCAGGTTATAATTCGATTTGATTTAAAAATCGATCTTTTTCGGAAAGAATTGCCCATCCCTAGCCTGGCGTTCTTCTTACCTACCAAATATGTAATGTATTGTATTTAAAAAGATAATTCGCAGACCGATTTTACTTGATAAAAATAAGATTAAAGTAATTTCGGTAGTTTATTTTTAAAAAGATAATCAGGGCTTTACTTTTACTTTCTATGTAAACAAAATAAACAATTTGAGGTTATATAGATAAATGGACATAATAGTAGAAGTAAGTATGCACACTTCCTTAAGGAATTCCACATATGACTTACTTATTAGTTATTTCAATGCCCAATATTGATTATTCGTATATAAACGCAAATGAATGACATACATGGTTAGATTTAATAATCACAACTAATAGATAATAGCACGAAAAAAATAAAATAAAGCGCTTTACTTACCTAATTGTCCTAATTAGTTATTATTCCGCAACAAACACTACATAAAAATTAGTATTTAAATCGCTTTACGAGAATCACTCAATCAATCAACAATAAACAAATGAAATAAATACTAAAAATATTTTATGGCTGGATGGAATGACGCAACTGACAATGACAACTCAGTGACAGACAGTCCAGCCAGTCATAGATAGAAACAAAAACAAAAAGTCAAAGACTACGAACGTAACTTTTTTTATTCAAGAGATGCGAAGGAATCTAAACATACAGCCATCTCGCGAGTTTTTGAATAATTAATTCTTTAACCGGCAGCACTCTTATAATACGGATACATTCAATTAATTGAAAATAGTTTTTTGGTTTATACCAAAAAAATCGAATGTCGATTTTCAAGGGTGAAATATCGATTCACCGAATCGATTCAGTACTACATATCGATTTAAAAAATCGATCTTTTTGGCTCCGAAAATCGATTCTTCGATTAATCGATTTCAGATCGCCATCCCTATGATAAACGCTGCGGGTGACTGGCCGGTCGTTAGTAGCGTGGTTGCTAAACTTGTTTATTTTAAAAGTGCAACAAATAATACAAAATGAAAGGCGACAAAAACGTGGACATCCAGGCTCTTAAAGACATCGCCAACAAGCTAAGAATTGATAGTATTGTCGCTACAAACGCTTCAAAATCTGGGTAAGTACCTTACCCATAACCTCAATCTGTGCCGCTATAATGAAGGTCTAATGAAGGTTAGATAGCAATTTTCTCGCTTATTAGAATCTAATCAGATTGTTATTTGCCTGAATATTCGCTAATTCGAAGTATTTAGACTCTCTGGATGTAACAAGTTTTTTTATTAAGGCTATTGTTTTTTCCGATGTTTGATCGATGTAGCAGGATCTTTGCCACCGGATTTGCAATCCAGAGGTCAAGCAGGAGGTCGCAACTTGATACTTTACATTCTGCCGGTATTGAGTTCCAGTGTTCCATAGTTACCGCTTTGTTTCTTTCGAATCAAATGTAGATTCGACCACGATGTAGGTTATAATTCGACCACGTTATGTCCTTTCTTGAAGTTGCGCTTGAATTTTCATGGCTTAAATCGAGTCTGAAATGTGTATTCAATAACAGAATAAATAATCATCTTTTAAAGCTTTATAAATTATCATATTTTAAAACTTTATAAAAAATGTCAAAACTTTTCCTGATCTACCTTGCATGAAATATGAGTTCACTACCCACTTGTTCAAAAAACTCTTGATTTTAACATCAGATTATGGAAACTGCTGTACTTCTCTTCTCTCTCTCAAACTTTCTTCAAAATCTTCAGATTTTTATAATATTATTTTTGTTTATATTTATACTATTATTTTCTAATAGGAATCTGTCTGTGTCCATAAAGTTATTAAAAGTTATATAGTAGTGCATAATCTGTGGCTAACACCTGAATGATGGTAGACCCAACCGCCAACTCATAGCAGCCAGAAACAAAGGCTTTATTGTACTTAACTAATACTTAATTTATTGGTTGTTTGAATATGTAATTCACTCCCTCATAAGAACAGAGAGAACAGAAGGCTTCAAATTTATTTATTTTTATTTAAAATCATAGGCATATTTCTTCAATGCTCTAGAGGGAATAGGCTATAAATGAGCCAATGAGCTCCATCATAGACCACATCTCCACTTACATCAGTTGGGTTTGTGGTCAATTGCTGACATTTTAACATTAAAAATATCTTTTTTCTGTTGAGTACCCTCTTCTCACACAGCCCTACTCCAGATTTTTACATATTTCCTTATCATAAGTCAGGTCACCTGACCATACTATTTTTCAGTAGCATTTTATTATTGTCACATAGTTATAACACTTTTACAACTTACCATAACTAGTAGTTTTACTAGAGGATTAACTATGCCATTTTTCCCCCTAGCCAGTAGATTTTGTGCCCCACTGCTGGGCAAAGGCAGCCCTCCTTTTTGTTTCCATTTGTCTCTGCTTTAAGCCATCTACATCCAATTTAGCTGAAAATTGTCCAAATCATCCTATCCATCTCATCTTCATCTTGTTATATTAAAAGTTAATAACCAGATTACCATAGAATTCCCACTGATAAATTACTATAAACTTATGACCATGTGCGTGCATTCACATAAAATACATTCAGCAATGACCTCAAACTGTCATTAAGATTGCGACCTTGACTTTCCAGTATCAGTCACTTACATAAGTGTTAAGAGGTATGTTAATAGGTACCATGATCTCAAATACAGGTTTCAATTTTTGTCATGAGTATGATAGGCTCTTTCAAATTAAAAAAAAATAATGTCCATTTTTAATACAAATGTATCTATGACAGTATTAAAGAGTCTCCAATAAATAGCTATGTAGCTAGAATATGTCATGTGTGTAGTATTTTATTATGTAGTATTGCCCACATCTACTGCTGGTGTCCGACTCGCTCTCGTCTGGTTTTATTTTAGACTAGCTGTTTCCCGCAGCTCTGTCTGGGTCTTCAAGTATATGCATACCGAATTAGATCAAAATTCGTTCAGCAGTTTGGCAGTGAAAGCGTAACAGATAGACAAACAGACTTTCACATTTATAATATTAGTATGGATATAAATACATTATCTATCTGTTTTGTAATATAAATTAAAATTAAATTTTTATCAGTATCACTGTTGGTCATTACTATGGTCCATGCATGTTTTTATTTATATTATCAGTGTGGGAATCACTGGCTGTTTGGATGATTGTGATAATGAAGCAACTGATTATATAAATATTCATGTTGCTTCAAAACTTTAACTGAAATATCTTAAATAAGAAAAGTTACCTAAATGCTTTTCAGATATTTTTGTACACATGATTAACTACTATTAAATCCTCCAAGTAGGGCGAAGATAAAAGAAAAGGGCCTTAAATGATTTTTATAGTTTGGCAACTCACAAGTTAATGCCCTGATCACAAACATCCAACAATGCAACTAACAGGTAGCGCTAAAATCAACTCATGCATGTCAAACTGTAGTGCTTGTTACTTTCCTAATTGTGCTGGTCATGTTCACATTATTAGAGTAACACTGAGTAGCAACTTATTTGAGACGTCTGTCACGCACTTTATCTATCTTGCACCTTCGCTTGTAAGACCTTCCCTATAAGTGATGGATCTATCAATGAAGTTATCCTATTCTATTCTTATTATTATAACTAGATTGCAGTTGTTAGGCTATGTCAGATGCAGTAAGCTGTTTGGTAGCCTGAAAAGTTGACAGTGTTAAAAGAGAAAACCAATACAACTGGGCCATAGTCCTATTAGGTTGGGTTTCTCTGTAAAAAGGGGTTATGGAGGTCATGAATTAGTTGCTCTATTGATATAGTCAGTGTTGTATTTTTAGGATTTGAGACCATACAAATGTTAAAGAACAAAAGCAGGTTCAGATCAATAACATTTTGTGCATAGATTAATAATTGATCTCCGCGGCGCTACGACGAGATACCGCGCTGTGAAGAAAAATCAGTTTTCAGAATGCAGCAACTTATTACGAAAGTGTGTGTAAAACAATGTGCAAAGACGCACACTAGCGTCGATTATGGTGTTGCCAGCAACTTGACTGGTGGGTGCCCGACCCATGGGAAAATTATTAATTGCTGTGGTCTTGTCTGATTATAAAATGTAGCTCAGAAAATCCTTGAAAATGAAATTAAAATAAAACTGGCTAAGTTTAAGTCTGCTCGCGTGGTAAGGGTTCAGTACAATTTTTTATTTTTCTTCATTTGGACCTCCTAAATAAATTAAAAATTATCTCATAGGTTTTCCTGTAATTTATGCATAAAAATTCTGGAATCGATAGTTTCGGATATAAGGTAGGAGAAATGGTTAATTTTTGTCTACTATATTTTTAGAATCCTAAAATTGCAACAAAAACTTTCATTTGATTTATTAATACACAGTACTGTATGTTAAACGTTACTTTTAATTTTCTATTTAGCTTGGAGCTAATTGATTACTGACCTCTTTTTAGTTGTAACCCGGGTTTAAATACAACATACATAGGTACATATTATCACGGCCTTTTTCCATACGGTAGTGTTGTCGGAAAATCGATTACACATCGAATAATAAACGATTCTTTGATAGTTGAAAATATAATCTAAGGTATCGATAGTATCGATATTGATACTATCGATAATATATTTCTGTAAGTACAATATTTTTTCTGTATGAGTTGAATGACGATGATTTGTGTTATGCCCGCTGTACATCCCGCTGCCGAGTTCCAGTATATCTGTATAGTATCGGTACCTGAAATGCTTGGTCATTCAATTGATAATCCATTAATAGATTATTTTCGATAAATTGTCAAAAATCAATACTATATTATTAGATTATATCGATACTATAGATACATAATCGATTAATAACCATTGACAAAAACAATTACCTATGTCGATTAAATCGATATAATTTATATCAACCCATTTCAACCGTCGACTAATTGTTTGGTATTGCAGTTAATAATCGATTAATTGTCAAAAATCGATTAAATTTATTTACTATATACTTTCGATGCCCTAGATTATAAAAATATAAAAAAAAAGAGATTAATCGATTACCCGGCAACAATACCCTACGTACCAACTACCCAAAAGCCATATTTAGAATGTTGGTGGGCGTAAAGTGGAAATGGAATCAAAATAGTGATAGGTTGCTATTGCTAGTCGCATCGCCTACTAATAGGTATGGTTTCTTCGATTTTCGCCCACCCCTCGGCCGGCTTGTATGGTCTGCTCCAGAAGAGAAGCAGCTATTACATTCCACGAATTTACTTTTCTCCCAGACCAGCATTGAAGAAATAAGATGCTACAGACAGACAAAATTGAAGTTAAAATTATAACATCCCTCTTTTGGTATCGGGAGACAAAATTGAAGTTAAAATTATAACATCCCTCTTTTGGTATCGGGAGTTAAAAAACAAAATATCTAAATAATAAAAATCGAAACTTCGGGCAATTTGGGATTTTTTAATACACGGCAACATTGAGCACTGAGCGGTACTTCGCACCATATTTTAGGGTTATATTATTTTCGTGAGTAATTTATGTCCATATTTCGAAATTATACAATAGTTACTGATGGTATGTAATACCAGTAGATTTCTTATTTCTTTTAGTATTATTCTTACACAGTTTGACTACGCCAACTGCACATTTTGCTCCTGCTATTACATTAAATTTTAAATTTATCTAGACATCCAACTCACTAATCGGTTGCGGCGTGACTAACGCGGGTGTGCCGCGAGTACGCCGAATTCGGCGTAGTTTTAGTTGCCGCATTTTTTTAGTATGCCGACGGTATCTAGTCGAGCGCGCGAGAAGAATTTACTTATTGCTAAAATAAAAATATAATTAGAGTAGAAAGGGTACTAGCTAATTAAGATCTGTCTTTCATAAGCGCTCATTACGAGTACTAGTTATATCATTCACTCATTAAAAACTTAGTAACAAATTATGTAATAAATACGAACGCACATGCATTGTTAAACATTTTTTTTAACATATTTGTTTGTACAATGACTTTAATTTTTTTAATTGCCTTGACTGTATACATATTTTTAAAGACTCTTTATCTTTCACTTGTTTAGTTGAGTAGGCATCCGTTCGGAGTCTTTGTTTTTTAAAAATTGAATATGAGAAAGACGGAAGGAATAGTAAATGCGGCAAAGCGTTGATGTTACAAAATAATTATATCACCAAGTCAAGCAAAACAAAAAACGGAGTTGCGTTCTATCTTTTCTGAAAGCCATTCGCCATTTTGAAACATCCTTGTTTTGTTTTCCGCAGTCACCCCACATCATGCGCTTCAATGGCAGAGATCATGTCGGTGCTGTTCTTCCACACAATGCGCTACAAGATCTCAGCGCCCAGGGACGCCTCCGCAGACAGATTCATACTGTCCAAGGTATGTGCATTTCAGAAGAAATATCAGTACTCATTCATTTATAACATAAATTTAAAGGATTAAGTGCAATACCTTTATACTCCTTAACCATGACCGTTGTAATACGGTTGGAACGTCGAAATTATAAATACAATACAATACAATATGACATCTGCGATTGAAATTATAATATTGTTAACAATATGGAGTAAAGGTTGACTTATTGCTAAGCAATCTCTTCCAGCCAACCTTTGTACAATAAGAAAACATAAAAATAATGTCTACTGTATAGATAAATCAACACATTTGGGAACAAGGGACAGTCACTAATAAGAAATACATCCATACTTCCATACTAATATTATAAATGCGAAAGTCTGTCTGTCTTTCTTTCTTGTATGAATATAGTTGATAACCCGTGGTCAAACATAGGCTACTTTATGACGCAGGCGGAACTGCGGGAAAAAGATAGTATAATATATATTCTACACACTTTGAAGGGACAGATAGTGCTCCTTAACCTGGCTCTTAAAACTAGTAATAGTTTTAACCATGCGTATATCAACAGGCAAAACATTCCACAGGCGAATAGCCCGTACCGTAAACGACTTTGAGTAAGACGCAGAAGAGTGGGTTGGAGTTTTGAGAAGTAGGTCATTAACACTGTGCGAAGGACGGTTTTGATCTGAAACGTGAAACGCTCTTTTAGATAATTGAGGGCAAGCAATAAAGAGAACTGAGAACAGGAGTACAAGGATGTGATAGTTACGACGAAGCCTAATCGGAAGCCACTTGAGTTGTGCGCGGAAAGTAGAGACGTGATCATATTTGCGGAGTCCAAATATAAATCGAATGCAGAAGTTTTGGAGGCGCTTAAGTTTATTCAATTGTAAATAAAGATATTAAACCCACTTTATCGTGTAACACTTATATGTTTCAAATATGCAGTGCTTTATTTTAAAAGTTAATTCATTCATTCATGTCGTACATTATATAAAATTATAGGATCTGTAGAAATGCTGAGCCAGTCGTTCGTGACCACGGCCGTTGTAACACGGTTGATACGTCGGATGTACGCGCTCCTGTATTTTCATATTTCAATCCTATGTTCAAAGGGTCACGCCGCCCCCATCCTATACGCAGCATGGGCTGAAGCCGGCCTGTTCCCGGTCGATGACCTGAAGAATTTGCGCAAGTTGGACTCCGACTTGGAAGGTCACCCGACCCCCAGATTGAACTTCGTGGATGTCGGCACCGGCTCCTTGGGACAGGGTCTGGCAGTTGCCGCTGGTATGGCCTACGTCGGAAAATATTTCGATCAGGCGCCTTACAGGTAAGATTATAAAATAGGTATAAATTAATGTAGAAAAAAACACTTTTCGATAAGAGTTTGATCGGATTGTTGGTTAATTTCCATTCATTCATATCGAGTGGGTTACATGATCAATCGACCCGGTACCTATACCCTGGTGTCGAGTTTTATGGAACTGTCTTTCAGCCTTTGATGAGGTTCTTTTAACGACCATTGTATGGCAGCTGGATTGAATCGGAACCAACGGTTTATCATGTTTTCCGAAGCACGAAATCATCACTATTATCAGCAAATTAGGTAAACCAAGCCTGCAATGTCCTAACCAAACTGGAAACAACTAAACAAAGTATGCTTCCTGTCGATATAGAAACCACGGCCTACGGTAACCACTTACATCAGGTGAGCGGTACACCTGTTTGCCTACTTAGTTGCAAAAAAAACCATGGAGCCAAATTGTATGGTATCTACAGGCCAAGAGAACCGAAAATCACATACAATACTAGCGGTTATGCACTGGATATTTTTTGCTACACAATCATAATATTGTGTATGTTTGAATCTGGTGCAATATTATACATGTTTGTCGTACTCACACGACCACCGTTGGACGATGTGGGCAGTAGCATTCAAACATGGATTTGTTAAATGTTAGACATCAGTTGACAGGCAGTTGGTCAAAAAATATTTTCTTTAGCTTTATGAAATTCAAGATCAAAGGGTCGATTCACGCACCTGATTCACGATAAGTCGAATTCGAGATTACCCGAAAACATAGTGGTTAACTGCAGAAAACTCTCAAAGTCTCAATTTAGAAAGCAAAAACGACATTCCTGATCGGGATTTATCGCAGCTTACGTCAATCCCATACATTTTTTGATTTCCAATGCTGTTATTGTTTTCAAAATGTGAATATCTTTAACAATACATGTTTTTAGCAGACTAAGCTGTTAAGGCCTGTTACAACTGGGATAATAATAAACCTTGAGCTACGATTAAAAAAAAACAGCTAATATGAAATCCTTGCTAGAATTCGAATAGCTCTTGACCGTTTTACATTTTTTAGAGTATACTGCCTAGTTGGCGACGGCGAAGCTGCCGAGGGTAGCATCTGGGAGTCCTTACACTTCGCCAGTCACTACAAACTAGATAACCTAGTGGTCATCTTTGACGTCAACCGTCTTGGACAATCCGAGCCCACTTCCCTGCAACATCAGGTCAGTCAAATTCAAATTATTTATTGCGTTTAATATAGTACATTAACAGTTTGTAGTAGTAATAACTATTTTCCTTAAGTATATGGAAGCGCAATGAATAGCATATCATAATATCAGTTATGTTATGTAGACATATTGTGTAATATCATCGTGTGCAGATTTTGACTGATATGTCGATTTACATTGACATATAGATAAAACTTTTATCTATAGACGATAATATTACGACCGATAAACGTAAATAAAAAATAAAGTTTGTATTGGTTTTTGTACGCACATAAAATGTTAAATAATCGAGGAAAAAAGAAGATTATGAACTTGGCCTTAAACAGAAACGAATCTTCTAAAAATAAATGTGTGATTTAAAAAAAAATCATACCTAAAATACTATAGGTATCTTATTATTATTTTGCATTGTGGATCAAACTAGCAACTTTAAGCTGATGTGTGTGTGTTTTCTTGTTTGGAGAATTGGTATCTGCCTAGTCTGTTTTTAAAGGTATTAACTGATGGTGCATTTATAACATTTTCCGGGACCTTGTTCCAATCTTTGACCACTTGGTTAATTAGAAAGTTCCTCAATAATTGTTACTCTAGAAACGCGCTATTGATTTTGTTTTTTTTTTTTTTTTTTTTTTATTTATTATGATACACATAACAAATTGTCACCTTAAGTTAACAATATTTCTATGACTAAATATAAATCTAGGCAACAACTCAACACATGTGTATACAGCTAGTTCAAATTACGAAAACAGTTAAATGAGAGCTAAATAGTATACTAATCTGTATAATATAGAAAGGTACAATAGCTGACAAATACCCTCAAAACTAGAGAGGATATTAAATTCAACATTTACAATTTATAAAAAACGAAATTATGACTCTTTAACAAGGACAATCGAGAGATTAAAAATAATATTAGTTCAGATATCTAATATTTTCCGAATTTTGTTTTTGAAAGAGGACAAAGTGTCTCCAAGAATATCAGTGGATTTGTGGTTGATAACTAGACTGTTGTAAGCTCTGCACATTCGAACAATAGGACTATAATAAGAAGTGTTATTTTTATAAACCTGAAGAACAAACAACTTATGAGTGGGATTACGTGGTCTGAATCTAGTATTGAAACAAATGAGAGATAACAGTGGAGGGGCATCAATTAGAGAATTAACAATTTTATGTAAACAAATTAGATCACTGCAGCTACGACGAGTTTCTAAAGAGGGTATGTTAAAGTGTTTAAGTCTGTCAGTATACGAAGTCAACTTACGATGATTACCAGTTCGAAAAGAAATTATTTTTAAGCATCTATTTTGAACTTGTTCGATACGATCTATGTGTATTTTATAATATGGAGACCAGATCACCGAATTATACTCAAGTATACTCCTTATAAGAGCAAAGTATAAATATTGCACACAACGAATATTTTTGAAACCTTTAGTACTTCTGGAAATAAAGCCCAATAATCTATTGCTTCTGGCAATAATAGAATCATAGTGATTACGAAATGAGAGGCCGCTGTCAAATATCACACCAAGGTCTTTAATTGTTTCAGTTCGTTCTAGTTCCTGGTTATTAACTTTGTAATCAAATAAAATTTTATTTCGTTTACGCGTAAATGAGATGACAAAACATTTTTTAACGTTAAGAGACATACCATTTCTACTACACCAATCAGACACAACATCAAGATTATGTTGAAGAATCATAGCATCACTCACATCCGCTACAGTGTGGAAGATCTTCAAATCATCTGCGTACAGAAGTGCGGGACAGGTTAATTCTTCAGCAAGGTCGTTTATAAAGATGTCAAAAAACAAAGGGCCCAGATGGGATCCCTGAGGAACGCCGGAAGTAACTTCAATAGGAGAAGAAAGATAACCAGCAATTGCTACAAGCTGACTTCTATTTGAAAGATATGATTGAACCCAGCGTAAAAGATTACCATGTATGCCATACTGTTCAAGTTTACGACATAGCAGAATATGACTCACTTTGTCAAACGCTTTCGAAAAATCCATGTACAAACTGTCAACCTGCAGCGTTTTAGCAAAAGCTTTGCATAAATAATCCTTATACTCAAGTAAGTTACTAGTTGTCGATTTATTAGCTACAAATCCGTGCTGTTTTAAGGATAACAATGGTTTAATGTGGTAAAATATTACATCATATATTAGGCTTTCAAATATCTTTGCAAAACAACACAAAATACTGATCGGTCTATAGTTTTCACAGTGCGCACGATTACCTGATTTGTATACTGGGACTACATAGGCAATCTTCCAATAAGAAGGAAAACTGCCTGATTGCAGTGACATGTTGTAAATAATTGATAAGGGAACAGACAATTCTTTGCCGCAGGCTTTAACTAATGAAGGCGGAATGCCATCAGGCCCAGCGTATCATACCCCTTATTGGAATCCAATTTGTTAATCTTAAGCAAGATATCATCAACAGTTACCTGAGATATATCAACAAAATTACCAGAATGAACACGATCGCTGGGTACTTCCGCAAAACTAGTAAGAGTATCGTCATAGACCGTACCGAAATATTGCGCAAAAAGATCACAAGTTTCGGTATTATTCGATGAAGCAACATTGCCCAATTTTACTGTTTCTGGGATTGAATTAAGTTTTTTTTTTACTGTTGATAAATCGCCAAAAAGATTTAACATTGTCTTTAAGACCCTCCTCCACATAAGATACGTATTTCTCATAACTGGACTTTAAAAGTTTCTTACATCTGGACCGTAAAAGTACAAAGGTATCATAATCCCTGGGATTACCATATTTCTTAAACCGTCTGTGATATTTGTTTTTTTCAGCCAGACACTTTTTAAGAGGTAAGCTAAACCAATTAGGATAATTACTGGAGTCAACTTTAATCAAGGGAGTGTGACGGTTTATTATCTCCTTCAAGTGAACATAAAAAATATCAACGGCTGTATCTACATCTAAGCCGGATAATAATTCAACCCAATCAATATTATTGAGATCCCTTTTTATATTATTAAAATTGCATTTTCTGTAATTAAGCCGATTAATAACACGGGGTTTCATAACATTACCCGAGTCATTGACATAGTCCACGTTAACCAAGAAACACGGGTGATGCTTATCTAATCGAATTAAGGGATCAGTAGGCTTAACTTCAAGATTGGAGTAACTAGATAGAACGAGATCTAGCAAACGATTGTTGCTGTTGGGAATATGATTGAACTGCTTTAAATTACATAGAGACAATGTGTCCAAAAGTAGGCTAGATTTCAAATCTTTAGGATCAGAGGGCAACATCGTATTGGATGAAATAGATTTAGACCACGCAATCTCAGGCATATTAAAATCACCAATACATATAAATTCATGATTATCATCTGCATTCAAAATAATACTGTATAACCTGTCGTAGAATTCTTGTCGTTTAACTATTGGAATATCAGGAGGTAAGTAACATAAACAAACATTGATAACTTTTTTATTACAATCATCCTGTATACTCAACCACAAATCCTCTACATTACTTTCCCATGCCGTTTGACGAACAAAGTTGATATTTTTTTTTTATTGCAAAAGCTATTCCACCACCATCTCTTTTATGCGAGGTTGTAAGACATCTATCTCTGCGTATGATATGATAACGGGTGTCGGAAAGTTCAGCATCGAAAACACTATTATTCAAATTTGTCTCAGTCAAACAAATAAGATCGTAATTACAATTCAGTATATTCAAATATAGATCATTTACTTTTGTTCGAATTCTGTTTACGTTCTGATAGTAAATAATCATAATTGAAAAAAAAAAAGTCACCAAACAATGTAACCTAATTTAGCTATGTACTTAAATTTACAGCTTAGACAGAGAGTCCTCGTTTTTTATTAAAATAGCCCCCGACTGGTCATCCTTGCGCACGTAGATGCGGCCATATTTTATCCACACATATTTATATTGCCTATCCTTAGCTGCTTCTCTCGTCTTCTTGTGTAGCATCTTACATTCTGGAGAGATATGTTCAGCCACATAGATCCTGCTGGTTTCGCCTTGAAAACCGAGATGGCAAGAATTGAGAGGAATTTCAGGGTGTGCCTTGTTGTAGCGCGCCGTCGATGATAAAATTGTATCGCGTAAACGTGAATTACACAAAGTAACCAAAATATTGCGTGGTCGTTTGGATAAGTTATCAATTTTAGCAACTCGTCTGCATGCCTGCACATGAATGTCTTCAATCGAAACCTTAATCTCAGAGCAGAGCTTTTTAAACACGGCAACCACATTTTCACTGCGACTTTCAGGAACATTATGTATCTCAACGTTACAACTTCTGGAAATTTTTTCCATATTAAGTAGACGATTATTCAATTTGCTGATTTCAGTCTCCAATGAAACTGTTTTTGATTCAAGAGATTTAATAATATTGCATTTTTCGACTACTTGCGCTTTCAAAGATGCCTGTTCCCCAGAAATAAATTCAATTGATGTACTGTAATCATTTTTAACCTCCTGTATTATTGCACTCATCTCGGTGTGAACAATTTTTTTTACATCATTGTGAAAGGTGCTACGAAAATCAGCTATAAAGCTGGCAAAGGAAGATTGCAGTTTACAGTCAAGCAATTTACCGATATTCTCCATTGTTATCGGTTCAGACACAGAACCCAATTGTGAGGAACTATGACCGCTGTTGTCCAGTGACATATTAATGGAGCCGTCGACCTCCCCCGCAGCAAAAGGTACCAGATGTTGTTTCACTGGAGTGTTCGTGTTAGATTTTGTTCGGCGGGTTATGTTTTGACATGAAGGACAAACCCATGACACACGATATTCATTACTAAGTGCCAAGAATTGTTGTTTACTCATATTAAGGCACTGGTAATGATACATATTACTGCATAGTTTACATTTCATGGCAGAATTTGGAGAGATATCGTTTCTACAAGCTACGCAGCTCATTGTTATTATTACGTAAGCCAAGCAGCAAAACTATTTTATTTATCAGTAGCGACCTCTATCAGATTGTCAATAAATCAAATATTGCTCAAGTAGAAAACAAGAACCAATCAAGAACAGCACAGCCAAGAGCAAAGCATCCGTAACAAAACGCCCTCTATCAAGTGAGTTGCGTACTTTTAAGCAGAAGGATCGATTTCTTTGCGAGCACAGTATGAGCAAACAGGCTTGCCAAGCAGGTTCGGATCAGAAGTTTTACTTGGTACTGAAGTGATCAAATAGGTGGCGCACAAGCATGGGATTGAGGTTATGTTTTTTAATAAATTAATTAGCACTTTTAGCAGTTCATGGCAAATAAAACAATGTTTAGGCACAATCCAACGTCAAGATAAGTCACAAGAAACACAACAGCATTCAATTTTTCACAGTCTAAACACGAGATTAAATCGTCTTCGCCAATGTTGATTGCGTAGGCACTTATTTGAGTTTAAATAGTTTACACTTTTTAGTATCACCAGAGCACTGAAAATACTATAATAGTATTGTTTAAGGATGACTTTCATAACTTTAAATGTTTTATTATACTATTAAACTTCGTAAGTAATTTTAAACAGTAAATTAAATGAGCAGCTATTATAGACTGTGTTTATAGAAGGAGCGCCCTCTAGCGAAAAAAAGTTTTTTAGTTTATGGACATGCTGGCAGTGTTGATTTTATACATCGTGAAATTTTTGTCGTTTTGGACCCATCGTCCAGTGACTCGATTCATGCAACCGAACAAATTTTCCAAAGGAACATAGCTTGAAACATGAAAAACAAATTTGGACTTTCCATAGTAAGTTAGGTCACGTGATGAGAAATTTTGTATGGGAGGTCCTAAAATTTACTCTATATTTCGACCCATGTATCTTGGGGAAAGTTGTTCAGTTGCATGAATGGAGTCACTGGACGATGGGTCCAAAACGACTAAAATTTCACGGTGTATAAAGTCATTTCATGTCACAGTTTATTGTTTAATGTATATGAACGGTATATCAACCCAATCTCATTTAATTCTTATTTGAATTGTAACGAGATGGCAGCAGCTATCGAACTCGACGCACGTATCCGTATCGAATTGGTCAGAAGGCAGTCGCTTCATTGTAATGACATGGCCGCCAAATCTAGGACTACAACTTAGGTACAGCATACCCTAGGCTCCAAAGCTCGCTCTATGGACGCAACTAAGAAAAACACGCTTGGACGAAGAAGAAGAATTAAAACGAGATTATGTTTCTCCAGGTCAACGTCTACGACGCCCGCCTAAAATCCTTCGGCCTCCACTCTCTAGTAGTCGACGGACATGACGTCGGCGAACTAGTAAAAGCCTTCGACGAGGCTGCCAGCACTTCTGGCAAGCCTACCGCTGTCGTGGCCAAGACTTTCAAGGGAAAAGGCTTCCCGGGAATCGAAGATTTGGAGAACTGGCATGGAAAGGCTTTGGGAGGAGACGGGGAGAAGATTATCAAGGTAAGAATCTATACTTAATATTATAAGTCTATTTGCTGCAGATTTTGATGAAATTTGGTATGAATGTAGTTGACGCTTTTTAACGCAGGCGAAGCTGCGGGAAACAGCTAGTAGTAATATAAGGTATAGCCCTACCAGGAAAATACCTGGCCTGCATTGGCATCGCTACTGATCTTTATGTTGTATGTATGTCATGTATATGTCATGTCAACAACAAAATTGACCATGTCATTTAAAGAAATCGAAATCAATCCTTTTATTTTTATTCACAAAAATAAACTCATATCACTTTTTTCTCATTACTATAAATTATTATTGCCATTTTGATGTATAAATCATTGGAAATAATTACAAAATGCTTAAAGTAGGGCCATTTTAATAGGTCACATTTGACACTTCATTTAAATTCAACAATGTGTACTTGTAACGGCGGGTACTCAATTATTTGTTTTTGCAAAAGTGAGATTTAATTAATTTTTTAAGCATTTTCTGTTTAATTCATAAATTATTGTATAGTGATGACAGAAAACGGTATTATTACCATTTGTTTCGATTAAAAAGACATTAATTTTGAATGTATGTAAAATACAAAGCTATTTTTTTAATGAAATCTAAACGTCACTACAAAGTCAGCTCGATTAACGCTTTTTCTTTTTTATCACTAGAGATGTACCACAAAAAAAACCCGACAAAACCGAATTAGTTGAATCGATATAATGATTTATGTATGTGTAATGACTTACCTACGTGTGTACGAAAAAATATAAAACCATAAATTGTTTATTTGTGAAATATGTTTAATTACAATTATACTGGAATACTTAAGCAATAACTTTATATTAAAATATTTAATAATATTTAGTATAAACTCATAGTATTTAGTATAACTTATTCCTGGCAACACTTAAACCTACAGTGACGCCACTGTAGTGCGAAGTGACTGTGCGATTTCCTTGTATCCCTTATTATCTTTTGAACTGGCTTTTCTTACTGATCGGATCTTCCGCAAACGTTTACCTGGCTATCATTTGGACTCCGATTGCTTATTATTTGGACTTTGTTCTGGTTTAACCATGTCTAAACGAGGAATAACCTTAAACAGCCAAGCTCGCGAACAAGTGGTAAAATTATACACTTATTTCGAACGTGAGTCGGCCAACGGTGGGCCTCTTTTGCCTGTGACACAAACGAAGGATCGCGTTGCTGATGCATTAGGAATAGGGAAGAAGACTATAACGCAAATTCTCAACGAGAAATATGGACCCTCAGGTTTGGAAGAGAATAGATTACGAACACCGAAAAAAAGAAAGAGAGAGAAGAAAGTTGTCGGTATTGACAATTTTGATGCTGCTGCAATTCGCAACCACATTTATGGATATTACTCAAGAAAGGAATATCCTACAAGGAAGAAACTAATTATTTCATTAAATGAGGCAGGCTTATTTTCTGGCGGAAGAACGTCACTGTCAAAAGTTTTGAAATCAATTGGATTTTGATATAAAAAGGCAGACAAGCGGAAAATTCTCCTAGAACGCTATGATATTGTTCTGAAGAGACTGACATTCTTGCGGCAAGTAAATAAAATTACAGATTGGGACAATGTTGTATTTGTTGACGAAACATGGTTAAATGCAAACCATACAGTCTCACGGACGTGGACTGATGATACAGCAGCCTCAACATCAAAAGTACCATCAGGAAAAGGAGCCCGTCTTATTATATGTCATGCGGGTTCAGCTTCACAAGGATTTATTCCAGATTGCCTCCTAGCATTTGCATCCAAATCAACAGGTGACTATCACGAAGAAATGAACTTTGATGTTTTTAAAGAATGGTTTGTAAAACTACTTCTTAGCCTAGAAAACCCCTCAAAAATTATAATGGACAATGCTCCTTACCATTCGGTACAGGTTGACAAATCACCAACTCAAGCCAATAAAAAGAATGAAATAGCTTCGTGGCTCGAAAGACATGGTGTGGAAGTTAATCCAAATTTATTAAAAGTCGAGCTAATGAATTTAGTGCATACAACTATGTCGACCAAGCCACGCTATGTTATCGACGAACTAGCCCTAGAGCATGGACACGAAGTGATTAGATTGCCTCCTTACCACTGCCAGTATAATGCCATCGAGCTTATTTGGGCACAAATAAAGGGTCATGCAGCACGAAATAACACCGAGCCACCTTTCAGCACAGGAAAAATGCTTACGCTGTTAAAAAATGCATGTGACAGTGTCTCTGTAGAAGATTGGAAAAAGGTTGTTGAAATAACAAAGAAAATCATCGAAAGTGATTTTGAACGCGATATTAAAATTGACAATATCATCGAAAATGAGTTGATTATATCTGTAAGTGCGGACAGTAGTGATGATGATGACACTGATAATAGCTGTAGTTCCACTGAATAAATGGATTTTTAAACTAAATTATGTCATTTCATTTAAAAAATAAATTATTACATATACACAGGGATTGATATTTGATTGAAGTATGTACAGTTATTTACTTGTATTAAATTAATATTACAACAGTTGGTTTTTTATTCATATTTCTTTAAAAGTATAATACCAAATCAGTATCGATTTCGAGTTTGTATCGATATTTCTCGGTATTCAATTAACAAGTCACTTCACTATGAGACTAAGATTGACAGATGTCAAATGGGACCTATTAAATTGACCTTACATTAGTTGCCAGTAATGAATATATTTCCACAATATGGTGAAGCCCGCTATTTTAATAGTAGGGCTATAATTCATTATTTCATGTGCATAATTAAAAATATTGACCAACTGAATGTTTTTGAGTCGAGAATTTGTAATTTTGTAGATATCAGCAAAGAAATTAGTATTGTTAACTATGCTAATTTAAAACCAGAGCTTATTATATTTTTAGGTTTGATTCCCAGAGGAACAAACTTCGCTTAGCTTTTGCTAGTTAGTTTAGAACATTGCAGGCTTGAATCACCAGATTATCTGATAAAAATGATGTTTCCGTACTTCGGAAGGCACGTAAAGCCGTTGGTCCCGGCTGCCACTAGTGATCAAAAAGGCAGCACTTCACTTGCGAAACACTTCACGTGAAGGCCGAAACACGCTAAGACTGATTTGAGCAGTAAAAGTGTCATTATTTCGTTAATATTTTATGTTGTCTTTTAGTTTATTAGACACATCTGGAAAAGAATCATAACAGATAGATTGTCAATATGTTAAATTGTCCACAGCACCTCCAAACCCAGATCAAGAACAACAACGTGACCCTTAAGCCCAAGCCTCCCCTGGCTGAAGCTCCCAAGGTTCACCTGAGCGACATCACCCTGTCCTCCCCTCCGGCATACAAATCCGGTGAACTGGTAGCAACGCGCCTGGCATACGGAACCGCTTTGAAGAAGATAGCTGATACTAATATGCGGTATGTATATAGTTTCACATTCCCAAAGAATTAGGCTATCATTATGCTGAAAGAATTTTTGAAATTGGTGTAGTAATTTTTTGTATTACCACCCAAAAGACACAAGCTGATAAATAACTTGAATAGGCTACTTTACAAGGTTCTGGAAGTCATTAGTTTCATAGTTCGTCCATGTGTTTACGGAGCAAACTTCAAAACCTTTAATTTATTTTCACGTGCAATTTGAAAACTGAAAGTCAACAAAAGATTATGTTTTTTGTGTAATAGTAGTGAAGTTCACATGTGGTAGGGACCAAAGTGTTTTATGATTTGCATTTGGCATTTTTTTTATTTTGTTTTTTTTTTTGTTTGCAGTGTAATCGCTCTAGACGGAGACACCAAGAACTCCACATTCAGTGACAAACTGCGCAATGCTTACCCTGAAAGGTATGTATTTCTTTCTATTGACATACCGCCTTGATTTGACCGGGTTTTTTATTACACTTTTGTATTTATCATTTGAGATTTATTTGTTTTTTTGTAAAAGTAGAACCCTTGGCAAGTAAAAATAAATGATACGTTAATGTTTAAAGAAAAAGTTATGGTTGCTTTTTAGAGTGTACTTACTTATATTTTGTTTTGTATAAAAATATTAACCAAGTTTGAACACAGTTAAGTAGCCTATTAGGACAACGCTACATCCCGTACTCTCCATACAACTGCGGCGAGCCCGATACCTATTACTACTACGATTCGGTCGCGTCAATTTGTGCGTTAGTCTTAGTGTTGGTTATTTACCATAGTTGCGTCATTGTCGTCGCAACTGCTGCGCGGCAAAAGCGTCTTCCTTACATTGTTAGCTTTCGATTTTTACCCTAAGTCTTTTCGGGTGGGGGGAGAATGAGAGTGTCCGTTCTGTACGTCAGTACTATGAATAATTGTAACTGTGACGACGTCTTAAGATAACTCTTTGGTGGCAGGTACATCGAGTGTTTCATAGCTGAACAGAATCTAGTGGGCGTGGCGACGGGCGCGGCGTGTCGTGATCGAGCCGTCGTGTTCGCGTCCACCTTCGCTGCCTTCTTCACCAGGACCTTCGATCAGGTACGGCACTTTACCTGTTGCACAGATTGCAGAATATTATTATTTGTATTTTCCATAACTTTTTTGCACCGTACTATCCTATCTGTTTCTACCAATGATTGACTTCTCTTAGCATTAAGTCTGCTAGTATTCATACTTTTGGACCAATAAAGTTTTAATAGATAAATAAATATATGCTATACCAATATTCAACCGTTTCATACATTGAACCTCGCCAACTTTCCTAGTTACTAATACAAAGTCATTGTTACGCCATCTATCAATAGCATTAGAAGTCTGCGTCGTAGTCGTCGCAGCGGCCGGGCAGTTGAAACTGCATCTTTGCATTAGATTTTTTATTGATATGATTAGATTGCCTTTGGTTTAAATAATTAACTAGCCCATTTTTCTGCCCATACATTGTTATAGATTGAAAACCCATAAGATATTATATACATTATTCGCTGAAATTTATAGTAAATCACGATATAATATTGTGTATTTGTCACTTCAGCGCAAGATAAACTTGTTTGTCGTACTCACGCGACCGTCGTCGGTCGATGTGGGCAGTAGCATTCGCACAATGTAATGATATTGAATCAACAATAACTTTAACTAAGAGAGCTATAAATTCTCAGTAGAACTAAATTGGATTTGCAAGACGAGTCGTCGGTCTTGTGTACGAGTAAAGATTGAATCCTCAGACACTTTTCTATATTCTGTACTCTAGGAACATTAAAACAAATAATTATTCCAGATCCGTATGGGTGCCATAAGTCAATCTAACATCAACTTGGTGGGTTCCCACTGCGGAGTCAGCATCGGAGAGGACGGTCCCTCTCAGATGGGTCTGGAAGATCTGGCTCTGTTCAGAGCTGTCCCCACTGCCACTGTCTTTTATCCTTCGTAAGTATTATGAATAGATATTTTCACCTTTCTAGCTACTCACTATCGCTCAGTAGTCGAATTAAAATCACTCGCAACGCCAGTGATTCAAGAATTTTCTTCACAATCAACAAAAACCAACTTCCACTGAGGAGTCAGCATGGGAGAGGATGGTCCTTCTCAGATGGGGCTCAAAAATCTGGCTCTGTTCCCCCTGCCATCGTATTCTATCTATCGTAAGTAATAATAGTTAAGAATAGATATTTTCACCTCTTCGCTATAACTATATTACTTGGTAAACTTACCAAGAAGAAGTTGGACGGAGAATTTTTTATATGAGGTTGAAAATTTTGCTTTAATAAATAACTTTAACTAACGCACCGCATGTTTAAGACATAAAATAACAGATTAAAGTGCTATATATAATACACTCAAATTTCCAAATATTTATGGGTGTTACAGCGGAAATATGAAGTTTCTAGCCTTCCTCAATAAATATTCAACACTGAAATAATTTTTAAAATCGGACCAGTAGTTCCTGCGATTAGCGCATTCAAACAAACAAACAAACTCTTTAGCTTTATAATATTAGTATATGAAGTTATTATGAGCACTTTGTCCTGTGATTTTATGTTTTGAATTTGGTTGAATAGTCATTAATGACTGTGAGTGCGGGTGTAAGTACCAAATCCATTGCTTTTTTCTTACAACTCTTGTGACATTTCTAGTGACGCGGTATCAACGGAGCGCGCAGTGGAACTCGCTGCCAATACTAAAGGAATCTGCTACATCCGCACTTCCAGGCCTAATACTAGCATCCTTTACTCCAACGATGAAGTTTTCAAGGTAAATGTCTTACCTGTCTTATAAAATTGCTTTAAATGGCAAAATATGGAGCTAATGCGAATTTATTGATAAAAACAATCTCTTCAAGCCAACCTTTGAAAATGGCACATTTTTGGTGAATTATGGTATTTCGAAATAATGTGCAACAACCGGATCATCAGGCAAACGCTTTAACAGACCATAGGCAGTTTAACTAAATACGTATTAGCCACAAATTATTTATTTATTGTTTTTTTGGTACAGGTTGGTCAGGCTAAAGTAGTCCGCGAGTCTCCAAAAGACAAAGTGCTGTTGATCGGCTCGGGCATCACTCTACACGAGTCTTTGACCGCTGCTGACAAGCTGAAGGAAGAAGGTACGTAACTTACATACATACATACCAACACGCCTGTTTCCCGTTAGGGTAGGCAGTGACTACGGATTTCCTTTTGCTAAATTCCTGTTACAGATTTCTCTCGCTTCCTCTACGCTCATCACTCTCGTCATACACTATCGTCAATTTTGGGTACCGTTTTTAATATGACTGCGATTTGGTCGCCGTATGTTACCTTGTTATTTTTTATTATGCAATAAAGGGTATATTGTATTGTATGTGTTAACGGAAATGTATGTATTCCTAAAATCGCCTGGAAATGTGTGAAATAAATTATATTAGACACATGTCCTGGGAAATCTATATATTTCTTAAATAGCAATCGGAAATGTAAGACAAGGCTGAAATGATAATGATTGTGAAAGAAGCGACTTAGTTTCAAAAGACGACTTCGTGACAGAAAGACGGTTAGGTTATGGTTTTACATTGACCATAACAGTTAGCGAGCGAACGAGCGACAGACCTCGTTACCATATCATTAAAAAGTCAGCGTTTAATGATATGATCATCCATGTTTGGCCAGATCGTTTCAATAATAATTCGTATTTTTTATGCTCAAAACATAACTTGAATTCTGAAAGTTTTTTAAGTTTAGCAAATATGGCTTAGTGCTTTAGGATAATCAATTTATCTTTTAACTTTTATTTTCGCAATAATATTCTTCTTTATTGTAACAACTGATAGCCTGCCGCCATGTTAATGCTCAAAATGTAGCAACATCAGCACCTCTACTGGTTGAAAATGTAACACTTTTACGATAAGACACTTGGTTCTTGGCCAGATCATGATGTAGTCGTGCATCAGTTGACAATATCATGAAAGTTTGGAAGCTCATCGATTTGGTCGACTCTGTTTTGGCCATATCAATGATCGATCACACCATGAAATGATTAATTCAACGACCTGGCCACGACGTATATATTTCCTAGGAGTTTAGTAGAAATCTTTTTTCACATTTCCGGTTACATAATATGTACTGGCGAATATTTTGTAGCTTATTCTTCATAGCAAATGTCAATTTTATCAGCTTATTAAAGTGATTTTAGAATTATACAATGCTATCTGTTTACCGCAGTCCCGACTGCATCAAAAAGTAGCCTATGTTTGACCCCGTAGTCTTCAATTATATAAATACCAAATTTCATCAAAATCCATTCCGCTGTTTGGCCGTGAAAGCGTAACAGACAGACAGACAGACTTTCACAGTATAATATAAGTATTTATTTATTGTTAGGAAGACCAACAGCTTTTATCTATACAATAGAAGTTAATTATAGATCCTCACAAATATAACTAGTATGTAAGTATGGACTCGCTGTCCCGACAGATGCTGTCTTGTCTTAACTATGATTTTTTCTTTCATAAGAACCTTCTGACAATAATAAACACAACAAAAAAAAAAAAAGAATTAGCGTAATTGTTCCATCCGCCATCTCAAAACCGTTGTTTTGGCTATCAGAACTTTTTGTAGGCTGGTATAGTGAAATTAAAATATATTTATTATCAAACAAGTCGAAAGAAAAATTATTTAATAATTATAGCTTCATAGGTTTGTATATGACATTTGTTTCTGTAAGTAGGCAATAATTGCAAGTAATAGGGGAAGACCAAAAAGAAGATGGCTGGATTGTATCGGGGAGAACATGAGTAGGAAGGGCGTTGAGAAGGAAATGGCTAGAGATAGAGGAAAGCGGAAGGAGCCAACATATTGTGCAGATCCCACATAAAAAGTGGGACAAGGTAAAGGGGAAGAAGAATATATTTAATGTTTTCTTATGTTTTCGCGATTGTTATTCATTTAATTAAACTATAACTACGCGATAAAACCGTATTAAAATAGTTTAATTTAATGAATATATTTAATTTCATTTATCTTAAGGTGTGGAAGCCCGCGTGTTGGATCCGTTCACCATCAAGCCTTTGGACGAAGCTGCCGTGTTGAAACACGCGCGCGCCGTCGGAGGACGAGTTGTGGTCGTTGAAGATCACTACCAAGCCGGTAAGTTTACACATCACAAATAATATCTATAGATTCCCATACACCACTGTCATTATCAGAATCGCCTTAGAACTTAACTGCCTTCGTGGTCCAGCGGTTCAGGCGTTCGCCTTGGACCCGGGTATGGTGGGTTCGATTCCCACCAGAAGCATACTTGGTTTAGTGTTGTAGTTTGTTTAGAACTTTGCAGTCTTGAATAACCTGATTGTCTGATAATTTAGATGATTCCGTGCTTCGGAAGGCACGTTAAACCGTTGGTCCCGGCTGCCATTTGGAAGTTGTTTTACAATTGCCCATATGGAAGTCCCTAAATCGCCTCAGATGTGAGGTAGGATTAGAGAGGGTCATAGCTTCTAGCACACTATTTTCTATCAATTTTGTATATTTTTACATTCATATAATATTCCCGCATACTGTTTCCCGTAGCCTCTGCCTGCGTCAAAAAGTAGCCTATGTGACCCCGGGTCTTCAACCATGTTCATACCAAATTTCATCAAAATCCGTTCAGCGGTTTGGCCGTGAAAGCGTAACAGACAGACAGACGGTCTTTCGCATTTATATTATTAGTATGGAAGTATGGATATTTACACAATGTTTGTAAACCGTAGCTCCACCTGCATGGTATTGTTTTGGAATCCCAATAGTAAAGGGATGAGGTGATTGCCAAACAGTTCTTGTTTGTATCAATTTTGTTTGCATTCGTTGTCGATTTAATAGATTATTGGAATTTTTAACAATGAATAACTTTGACACAGTCATCATTAGTATGCACCTTATATTCTTTCTTGGATGCACAATCATAATATTGTGTATGATTTGAATCTGGTGCAATATCAAACATGTTTGTCGTACTCACACGACCACCGTTGGACGATGTGGGCAGTAGCATTAAAACAATTTATTACTTTACTTTTAAGTTATTAAAAAAACTTTTCAAAGGTACTTTTAGATAATGAAATTAGTTTTTGCAGATACTTTTTATTCTAAAACTACTGATTTGATAAAATAAAAAAAATGCATTAAGTTGCCCTTGTGCTTTTGTGTTTAGTTCATGTCACAATATCACAGTAGAATCCTGTAAAACCGCGGAGCATTACTATTACATAAAATAGCATTCAAACAATTTATTACTTTACTTTTAAGTTATTAAAAAAACTTTTCAAAGGTACTTTTAGATAATGAAATTAGTTTTTGCAGATACTTTTTATTCTAAAACTACTGATTTGATAAAATAAAAAAAATGCATTAAGTTGCCCTTGTGCTTTTGTGTTTAGTTCATGTCACAATATCACAGTAGAATCCTGTAAAACCGCGGAGCATTACTATTACATAAAATAAGTAGGTAACTATGATTTCGGAGGTCGATTTCAGTCAAAATGTCATGCCAAATTGTAATGTGTTGTCACCAGGTGGCATCGGCGAGGCGGTACTATCAGCCGTTGCTCTGGAACGGGACATTGTCGTGAAACATGTGTACGTACGCGAAGTACCGCGTTCCGGACCTCCAAACGCTTTGCTGGACAAATATGGTTTGTCCGCGCCTCACATTGTTGCTGCCGCCAAGGCCGTCCTTAAGGTCTAAATTATTTATCAAGTTCACTGCAGGTGTTAGGTATAAGCCGTGTCAATATCGAAACAAATCAAAACAATGGTATCGTGTCACAGTGGGTTATTACTCCCATCCCAACGCACGGCAATGTGTCAAATGGGCCGCGAGCCCATTTTTTTACTCCGCGTCAGACAATTGCTATTTACATGAAACTGATTAACTCTATGTGTCTATGACGTTGACTACCACCTACAACGATCCTGTCATTCTAAAATAAAAGTGGTAAAATTGCCAGTCACGACTCAATTTTTTAAAATTCGGGCTTGAAGTTGACTTTGAGAGGTCTCATTTTATTTATTGCGTTTATTGCGCGAGTGAGAGGGAGTGATTTCTCTCGTAACGTACAATTCGTTACTTTATTGACACGGCTAGCAAATACGTTAATTTTCAACTCTATTGTCAAGCAAATATGATGTGTCCAGTGATGAAAACTTAGAGCAAGGAAGTAAATGGAAGAGCCCTAACCACGAATACACTTTAATCATGCAGTGACTTTTCAAAATGTAAATTGGCTATATCCAGCCAATGGCAGTTACTGTTCTTGTGCCATTAAGTTCGGTCTGTATTCGATAGAGGCGCCACTTTATGGTGAACTTACGATTTTTCAATAAAGGTAGATGAATAAAATTTAAGTAATATACTACAAATAGTCCACTAAAAGGTACTTTGCCACTGATAATCAGAGAGTAAAATGTTTTGAAACATTTAATTTCACCCAAAATATTGGCATCATTAATTAGAAGATTTATATTTACGACTAAAAAAGGTTGTGCTGTGATAAAAAAATCAACGAACATAAAAAGTAACAAAGAAAATTTATATTAATACATTCCACGTTTTGATATGAATGGTGAAGCATGAACGGTCACAAGAACAGTAATTTTATCATAGACAATAAATGCCCTCTCTATTGTCTCAGTGAGTCTATAATAGTTAGTTCCTAAGCATATTTTTATCGGTAATTCATACCGGTGTTGTTTGTTATGCCTTTACATAAATGGAGATCTATCTTTTTTTTATATACCTATAAGTGCCTTTAAGGATGCTGTACAAGGTTTTAATAGACTGTCGAAGGTTTTTGGAATGTTTTTTGAAGGGCTAGCTTATAAGAATATTAATGTTATAAAAACGTATATGTCTGGGATCATATACAAAGTTTTTTTCTCGTCTGCTTACATTTAATGTGGGGCCAAAACAACTGTAGTTATGTTTGTTCATAATTCGCACAAATCAAGTTCTATCAAAATTACATAAAAATGTTTTTTTTTTGGAGATAAGTGGACTTCCTTATCATTGTTTTAAATAATAGACTTTATTGTTTTTGGTTAATATTTAATTGGGACATTTTACATTCCTGTTGATTGCATTTTTTTTCATATTTTTTCACCACAGAATAAACAATTTCTGTAATAAATTTTTTTGAATATAAAAATGTATTTTATTCGTATAAAAACATATATTAATTTATTATACAAACTATACATATTATCAACAATATATGAGCTTAAATTAGTGACTAGATTGCCTCTTTTAATTTCGTATGTACATTTTTTATGTGAACTATCTTATCGCTAAGTTACAGGTGTCAAATGACTAGTTTTGTTAGTATTTTTCAGTATAAAATATATAAAAAAATCTTTATCAGAAAAAGGTAAATTACAACGATAGCTTAGTATAGACATTCTTTATAACAATAATTGAAATATTAAATTTTTAATCTGTTAAATTTATATAAATGATGCAATAAAATGTTCATTTATTCATTATATCTAATATAAATTCAAATAAATTAAAAAAAAAACTGAGAAACCGCATTTAATTTGTAAATGAATGAATGAATGAACACTTTATTGCACCATTTACATACATATAAGAAAAGATACAGCAAAGAAACCAATTAACATTAATATCGGCGTTTAATGTCCATACTAATATATAGCGTTTCGAGTCTTGGATTCAAATTGTAGTAAAATTTATATTGTTCCTATGAAACAGGAGTTACTCAATACAATCAGTATTAATCTCAAACAAAGTACAATACATGAGTTGATTTTGACATAAAAAATTTTTTCAGAGGAATATTCAGCAGGCCGTGTATAAACAACAATATTTTAAGTAGTTAACTTGCATTTAACGCTAAATTGCACAAAGGTTTGAAGATATTATCGTGACCTATTTAATCTATTTAAATTTTCTTACAAAAACACGTTGCCGATATATTAACAAAGCCTAGTAATTTCCAAACAGTACATAGTAAGTATTACATATCAGCTATTTTATATAAACGCATCACAGACCAAGGAAATGGATAGGAATCTTGTAAACTCTTAGTTTTGTACCTATTTATATATATTTTTGAACTGTGACATTTGCTTTCTAGTATGACTTTAAATTCGGCTTATTGATGTAATACTTATATCCGTACGAACCTTATCAAATACTTGCAACATAAACACAACAAACGATAGACAAAACAAAACAGTGGACGGAGTGGCGATTTTGTACAATTTCATATATTTTTTTATTCTCACTATGTACTCAATAAATGCATTATAGCCACCAGTAAATTTAGTAGCCAGGATTAATATTTAAAAGTCATTTCTTTGGCTCAAAACAGAATTTGTTTCAACAAATTAACCCCATTCACTTGGTGCGTCGTTTGATGGCGGTTGCTCAGGTATCGACCCAACTTCAGCGTTACTCGGCCTTCCATCTAATTCCCCTGGAAGGTAATCCTTCCAACTCCTAAACAGATATCTCGTAAACTTCCTGAGCTGCCTAAACTTGCAATACGTCGCCCCCTCAGCAGACTGTAACTGCTGCGTTTGAATCAAAAACCCTTTCTCTTTAAACGTCTGCTCTAGCTTCTCTCTTTGCAAACTTTTTCGGGACTTCCTCTTTTTCTTACTCAAGTCCTCTTTACTCGCTTGACTTTCAACCTTGGGAGTAGCAGATACGGACGCCTCCGGTTCTGAAGATCTTCCTTGATTGGAGTCTCTATGAAGGTAATCGTAGCCTTTATTTCCTTTATTACCAGTACCGCTGTAGTATCTAAAATTACCACCAGAATCTACTGACAGCATCTTTTTCTCTTGCAAAGATGGCTTCGACCCTCCTGTGAATTTGAACTTGCAGATGCTTACTTCAGTCGTTGGCGTCGTTGAATTGGTTTTCGAGGGGATCGGAGGTATGAAAATGGCCGATCGCTTCCTTTTCACAGGCCCTGATACGGGATTAGGAGACGCCCTTTTCATTTTAGACGGATCTGGACTCTTTTTCAATTCTTCCACTTGCTTTATCACTTTCGGGTCCAATAGTTCAGATATTTGTTTGAGCACCAATTTATTTTTACTTTCATCTAACGGAGAATTGGCTTCCGTTGACGTGGTTTCACTAGTACTATTCGGGGTTGAAGGACTTTTTTCCTGGTCTTCTAAAGGTATTTGTCCTGCCGCTAGCCTCTGGTAGTACAGCAGTTGTGTCTGCAATGCTAAAGGATGCATGTAAATGCCAGCGTTAGGCCAGTATACGTATCCGGGAAATTTTCCGTCGCCGTCTGGACAGGAGGTGGATTGAGCAGGTTCCGACAAAGTCGGGGACACATTCCTCGTTTGTCGAGAGAGATCTGGTGAGCTACTGGCGGTAGTTGGCAAAAGATTCGTGTTCCTCTGTATAACAGATATGGCATTAGGTTGTTCAGTCTTAATTTCAGCCTCCACAGGCTCTGGACTACCAGTGTCAACTTCAGTTTTCACTTCTGGGGCTGAAGTGTAAATGTTTCCGAATTTCTTCTGGATTTGTATTTTTAATTCATGAAGATCTCTTATGCAGAGATTTAGTGGTTCATCGTCGCTGTGGAGAGGTCCAGGTATAGTTAAAGGTGCTTCGGGCATAGGCTCATCAGGACTGTTGAACCTTTGAGGTGAGAAAGTCTCCAATCTTCTCTTGTTCTCAGCACATAACTTACGTTCTAGTAAATTTGAAATAATTTTATTTTGTAGGTCCGTTTTCGGAGAGCTTGTAGGATTTTCATTCCTAAACTGGGAACACAGACCGAGTGGATTAGCTCTGTCTTGCGCAGGAGGAGGTTGTCCCGGCACGACGGTTCCGTAGTTCTCGTAAATGAGATGACAAATATCAGCTTTTTTCGGCTTACGCCCCCTCCTTGGTTTGGAGTTGTTGAGTGTCATTTCGCCCATGTACGGAAGATCTTCATACGTCATTATTTTGCTTGGAGCGATAGCTGGATTCTTCTTTTTCTTATCTTCCACCTTACTCGGAGTTTTGGCCATATTTAGAACAGGATTAGGTACTGTCAGCGTTCCCGTTTCATTTTGGATGCCGGCTAGCCTCTGAGCCCATATCTTGAAGGTTTCATTCGTTATATTGTTAATGTCAAAAGTGGGTTCTTGTTTAGGTTTTTCTTGTAGTTTTTGAGGCTTGGCTTTGGAGTTGGCCTTCTGTAAACTCTGTTCGTAGTGGTCAAGGTACTCCTGCGGCAGCGCCTGGTGGTGAAACTTGAGTTTCCATCGGTTCTTCTGCCGGTTTCTGACGTGCTTCTGTTTGGGTTGTTCAGATTTCTCCGCTCGGTCTTTGCTGGTTGATAGCAACTGCTGCCTCAGTAGTTCTTTGTTTTCTGATCTGGAACAATAAAACGGGTATATTAGACCTTATAATGGAACTAAAATCTTAAAGCAGTACGCCCAGGAATAGCTTATAGGTTGATGGCACTAGCACTAATGGAAGAGTAAACCACAATTTGATTTGATGATAAGAAATATGCTGGTCTGGTTTATGTGCTAAAGGACACGACCTGTAAAATACGAGTATTTCTGGTCTGACACAGTAAAACTGATGTTCTTAACTAACTATGAGTTAAACTTACACCCGCTTTTTGTAACACCTATTGCTTCCTAGATACTTATTAAATGGAAAGCAGACTGGCATCTTGAAGTCTCAACTTCTTACTCTGTAGTGTCCACCAGTCCACATTATCATAATGGTAAATTTGCAGGATTATTTCGAAACCATTGGCCAAACTTTCAGTATAGTAATAAATATCAAATTAGATAACATTTAATAAAAACAAACCAACAAATAATTTTCGACCACATGATCTCGTATGAAACGCCGTGCTTCGGAAGGCACGTTAAGCCGTTGGTCCCGGTTGTTATCGATAGATAGCAGTTGCGAGGCTGTGTCAGATGCCTTAGGGCAGGGAACCTCCTCGAGTGGTCCTTTGAAAGCTTTGCATTCTCACTTGATCCCAAGGATCTGGTGAGACGGCGGGCTGACCAGGGATTCGGGACGATGCACCCTGGGTGATAGTTAATAACTCCCTGGTAGTCGGGGTCTTGTTGACTGTCGGCCAATTTCTGCCAACAGACCACTCGATTGGCGTCTATAATGAGACGGCGATTGGATGAGCGTCTGGGGGACGGGCGTGGTCCATTTTCGAGCCACTGTCTGGTTTGGGGGGGTGGCCGAAAGGCCAACGGTCGGGGCCGAAAGACCATGGCTGGAGGGCGTCGTAGTAGAATGCTAACGCGACCCCATGGCGCCCTCAACAGTCGGTGCGGAAACGCCGGAGGGGTTTTAGTGGGTAGCCCAGGTACTCTGCCTGGGAGTCCCACACTCAGTGCGTAAATGCATTTCCCCTCGGTTAACAAAGAAAAAAAAAAAGATGCCTTAGGGCAGCCTGAAAAATTCTGACAGTGTTGGCCACTAACACACCTTGGGTCAAGTTCCTGTTGGTCTGGTTTCCCTGTAAATAGGGTTACGGAGATCAGACGGCAGTCGCTCCATTGTAATAACCAGTTCCACCAAATCTAGGACCATAACTTACAGCGTACCCTAGGCTCCGAAGCGTAAGCTGACGACGCAACTAGGAAAACACGCTAGGATGATGATGATGATGATCTTGTATGAAACATAAAACAATTCTGCTATGAACAGATTTTGAGATATTTAAAAATTTAAAAACGTTATCCCAACGGCAACTTGAATATCTCAAGAACTATAAGATGAACAAATGCCGCTGTTGGTATACATTTATAACCTTTCTGGAGCTATCTTTTCATATACTAGATTCCAGGCTAAACGCCTTTTTTCAAAATCTTGCCGCTGGAGTAACGTCCTTTCAGCGGAATCTTGGAAAATTGGATTTGAACAAATTTTAGGGGCTATGGACTAATTATTTGCAATACTCTTATTTCTCTGGGGCGCAACTTGCCGATGGGGTGTTACACACACAAATATGTTTTACATTTAGTAGACCTAGTTTTGTTTACTTAACCCCCTAAAATTTGGCCAATGGATTCAAAATAACCCTATACAATGTTGTCCAACATTGGCGGTACTGTAACCATACAGGGGAGGTTTACCTGATATGGGCTTGTTGTTCGAGCGGCGGAGCGGGCGCGGGCGGCGCGGGACAGACGTCGGCGCACGCCACGCGGCGCATCACTTCTGAAACAACAAACAAAAAAATGTTAAATTAAGAATTAAAGAGTAACCGTGGGAGCCTAGTGGCGTTGAAATCTCTAAGGATTTGTCGGGAAGGAGTAAACTCGGTAATCTAAATGCTGGTTGTAAATTGCTATTTTATGAGCAATTTACAGTCCAGTAATTGAGTAAAAAATATTGCAAGTATCTCAATCCAGCAGCAAAACGCAGCAGATAGTTTAAACTATCTATAATTAGGCCCCATTGGCATAAAGATAGTTCAAACAATGTTTATACTTATTGTTTTAATAATTAGGTGGTAATTTGTAAAGTTGCAATTTTTTTTTTTTTTTAAGCCCGCCTTGTACTCTATTGTCTAAATGTATTTCTTTTCGTTTTAATGTTGTGATTGGTACAATAAAGTGTATATCTATCTATCTAAATTGAAAATACGAAAACGCGATTAAGTAAACTCTCTGAAAACCCAAGTACCTAATCAAGAACTGAGGACAACTCAAGATAGATATACCACTAATGGAGATCAATCAATAAAAGACCGCGCTCTCCGTCACTTGACTTGCCCTGCTCGGTTGGCGAGCTCTTCCATATCTTATTTACATTGCGAAAAGTATTTTTTGCGCAGTCAAGTTATTTCGAGATGTTCAATGAATCAAAACCATCAGTTCACTCAGTTTATAAAAATACTCGCTAAGAAACAAAAGAGCTTATTTTTACGGAAATCGGAAAGCTCAGTGTAGTGTGAGGTTATATGAAGTCTACAGAAAATTGAATACGAGCAGCAATAGACCAAGAAAATGGAAAAGTGATGAAGATACTTTGAGTTATACCTACCCACCACCGGGCTTAAGTAAACCTATAAAGCCTGGATTACAGAATTATAACCTATTACGTGTTAACTACCAATTTCAAATAGTTTAAACGAAAGTAACAAATTCTTTAGATTTTCTTGTTGATGGCTTTCTTATACTAAGTGTCGACTGTCGAGTTAATTTGGAACAGGAAAAAAATCAAAGGTAAAGAAGATTCGCGTGCCAGCCAGCGTGTAAACTTTACCCAATGACCTAACAAATGAATCACAGCATCGTGAACTAAAAATGCGCATGTAATTGAAAATGGACTGAAACTCGAGCGTGGCTGTGCCCAAAATACCCGCGCCGGGAAAGGCGGGCGGCAGCCGCCAAAATTTAAGATGATACCAATTTCGCAACACGCATGCTCTGTGCCTAATTGTATTTGATGCCTAACGGTTTAGAATTTGTTATTTCATCGTCTTTTCCACATATTTCCGTAACAAGATTTCTCAAGGGTAGGCTGTCTTGGTCGGCAACTACGTCCGTGGTCCAGTAATTAAAGCATTCGCCTTCGGCCCGGGGGACGCGTGGATTCGATTGCCACGAGGAGCGTACTTCATTTAGTTGTTTCCAGTTTGGTTAGGACATTGTACGAATCACGAGATTGTCTGTTAATAAAGATGATTTCGGGCTTCGAAAGGCACGCAAAGCCGTTGGTCCCGGCTACCATCTGGTGGTCGTTAAAGGAACCACTTCACAGGCCGAGAGGCGGTTCTGCACAACTCTGACACCAGGTACTTGGTCGTACGTTAGGACGTACTTGGTCGATTGACAATGTAACCTACACGAAATGATGAAGATCTATCGGTCATCGGTCGGCCATACGCAGGTGACCTTCCTGGTGTTACGCTCGTCTCCAAACGATCCAAAAGATCTGTGGGCCGTGGACCTTTTTTTACTAAGTAACCTAACCTCATGACCACCGCGTCATCATCAAAAATGCCGTCCCTTCCCGCTATACCGGTTGTTTTTATTTATTACAATTACTATACTTCGTAGAAAAATAAACATCGGATGGTATCTACACTAACTACAATGAGTCAGTATGTGGTTTCTATGTGTCTCTATTGTTTTGTTCTGTTCTCCAATAAATTGATGATAAGATCTCATAGAAAAATAACCGGTAGATGGGTACATTGAGTCATTACGTGGATTTAGGCTCTTTAACGTTTGCACTATTCAACTGTTTTATAAGCTTTTTCTGTTGTAGAAAAACTTAATTTCGATAGTAGTTTGACCATCATATTTAAACCTTAATATTCTATATTTACTTATTTTATTAAATTACAGTATGTGCTAAATATCAATTGCTTGATGGGTTCAAATTTACCAAACAGATTTTTCGAAGTGACGCGGAACCCTGGAGGCGGGTCTACATCGCACTTATGTACCTTTTTCTCATAATAATGTCTGGCCTTGTATATCAATAAGGACATAAATTGCATAAATTAGCGAGCCTCCCACGAAGTAAGCGTGAACCTATACTTACAGTGTTTAAATGACTCATAATTTGTGTTCATATATACCAATGATAGGTATTAAGCTTGTCATTTAAATACTAACTTCATAATTACGTATTCATTACCACTTTGAGTGAAAAATATTACAATAGACCCTATTTTTTACTTGATCAGAAGATGATGGGTTGGGCCAATGATCACTCTATCATTGCCATCTTGCGGTTGAAACTCAAGCAAAAGCATACAAATGTGTTTGTCTTTCTATACCTATGTATAAATGTTTATAAGAAACCTAGTTTATAAGAACCTAGAAAAAATAAACTAATTATGATATTTGTTTGAAAATTGAAGACAGCTTTTTTGGGCGGATGATTAGATGATTAATAAGATGTAAAAACATTGAACCAATGAGAGTTGAGATTAAATATACCAAAATAACCAAAATACATCCTGAAGTGAATGAATGAATGCTGTCTATCACACAACGTGAACTTATCAGTACGGAGCATGGATCCAGTTGGCAAAAATACAGATCTAATTATAAATTGGAAGTGAAGTAACAGTGAATGAAATGAAGATATCACATTTTTGGTCCATATAGTGTTTTGGTAGAATGAAGAATGTTGTCGCAATCCACTACATAAGTACGACTTTATCAATTGTAAGTAAAACTCATTTTAGTAATTAAGTTTTATTTAAAGCCTTTTGCTACTGGTTTTTCATTCAACTTTATTAAGAACTGTGATTAATATATATCTATTTTCTGATAAATTTGTAAAATAATCTGAAAAAGCGGATCGTTGACGAGAGTACCATATTACCATACCATATATACCAAACATATTACTTTGATACAAAGACTTTTTTGATAGATGATGTTTCAAACATATTTCGTGTTTGGATCGCACATATGTACGAGTATTTCTATGGCGTGCACCGTTTCCCTTAGGAAGATAATAAATTTTTGTGTTTTGTTTAATCCAGTTTTATATTTTTGTTTTAGTAAGTAGCAATTAAGAATACTTACTTTGTAGTAGCATAAAGCTCTACTCTTTCACAAACTTTTCTCATTTTGTTATCAACACCCAAAATCACATTACTTATCTTAGCAAATATCGTTTATTTAGCCTGATACATAGTTATAACCATTTCAATAGTTTCTTTGATAAGTTTTATTAAATTTTAAAAATAAACAGATCAGACTAAGATTTGTGTTCACGTCATTGATGTTACGTGGAAAAGAAGTGATGGCTGGCAGGCTGCCAATTGTATAGTTCGATGTTTTCGTCATTACTACTGAATCAAATTGATGTTTATTTCGGGATTAAGGAGTTCGCAATTTCTGATATGGACACAATCCATTTTTAGTAATAGTACTGCTATATAATATATTACAGCAGTACTATAACTAAAAGTGGACACTTTTCAGGATCCCTATTTTTGAATGTATAACCTAAATATATATGTCGAATACAAATCGTTCGATATCTTAACAAAAGTCCTTCGTTAACGAACGAAATTCATTCGATATCATACAAAAATGATTCAACTCTGAATCACACTTTTCAAAAATAGCACTCTTGAATCAAATTGATGTTTATTTCGGGATTAAGGAGTTCGCAATGTCTGATATGGA
This sequence comes from Euzophera pinguis, assembly GCA_947363495.1. Lineage (NCBI taxonomy): Eukaryota > Metazoa > Arthropoda > Insecta > Lepidoptera > Pyralidae > Euzophera > Euzophera pinguis. Next base: position 11,109,820 of record OX376174.1, on the reverse strand, counting down.
CTGAATCGACTGTTAGTTATAGTACTGATGTAATATGTTTTAATCTCCTTAAAAATAATCACTTTGACGCTTAATACCGAAGTATTATGTTAATGGATCGTGAATCGAATGTATATAGCTCGATAGTAGCATATTGTAGAAAGTTACAATAAAGAATCGAGTCCAGAAGTACACAACTAGAAAATAAATTAAAATAATAGGAGTCATTTGTTATTTTTTTGAGAGATGTTAATGAAAAGAGACAGGACGAAACATTTGGTTCATGTTTACCTATTCAGATCATGGAAGTAATTTACTTGCGATGCGTCAATATAGTTCTCCAAAAAAAAATATTGATGCTTGTAATTTAGATTCAGGTGTTAATGGTTTAAAGGCTTTTTTTCTCAAATATAGAGGATATTTTTATCTGTCCAATATTGTAACACCTTATAGTTACAACCGCCACCGTAGCTCTTATTTGGATCGGTGCCAAGTAGTAACACTATTCGAAATATTCACTATCTAGTGGGCGTAAACTTTTTACCTAATTCACAAAAAATAGGAGCGTGCCATCCAGAGACGTACTTGTTACTGGTAAATAAATAAAATGTGAAGACTATTAAATTAGTTTATTCGGTTCCGCTTTCGCCTGTCTGTATAAAGATAAAAACATTTTGTTGCATGAATTCGGGGCATAACAGAGATGACAGTCAATATACAAATGTAATTAGTCAGCTAAATTCTACCTAAAAAGGCGTACAATAAATTAATAGGTCAAATAATTAATCCACAAATTATGTCAATTAAAATCAGAGAGCATTGAAACCATTTAGGCATTTGTTAGTCCTAAATAGAGATGGGCGCCTTCCCAAAAAATTTCCAATGTATTTCCAGAATTTTTAAAAATTTCCGGGAATAAATCTGAATTAATTACTTTTCCCTTTCCTTCCCCTTGCATTTCATTTTTTCGCTCTTGAATTTGTCTCTAGTCCTAAATAATGATGTAAATTCTAAAAGTATGTATATCTAGGTCAGTATAGATACATCTGATTATGCTTGAGAAACTAAATGTGCATTATTATGCAAATGTTGCGTATTGGCTGCGATTCTCGCGAACAGAATAAACGAGGATGTTTTTGCTAAGCATCCGCAGGTATTGAACAGTCAATTCCCAAGCTATATATATATATATATATATATATATATACTATATAGTCTATAAAAAGATATGGTTTGTACCCATGGTTTGTAATATTATACAAATATTTTTCAATTTGTGATTGGTACTAGATATACGTTCGACATTTTTTCTTAAGCCAACTGATTCTATGACTAATCCTTGAATTAAGTTTAAAATTGAATTTAAATAACCAGTTAAATTAAAACATGTCATCTTGTTTTACATTAACTACTAAACAATGGATGTCCAAATTATAAGTAAAACAAAAACGACAACGTTTTTAGTTAGCTGCCCAAATGTTACCGTTTTCAAGCAAAACACGCAGTTAGCGTATACCTTGTTATGCTTTATTAAATTGAGATAAAACAACCAGTAAAGGGCATGCTAATAACCACGGCTAATAACTAATGCGAACCATGTCGGGCACAGAAGTATCAGAGAACAAATGAATCATATGTGCGTAGGCGCATCCAAACTCGTGGACCTTATTTTCAAAACATAAAGATCAATATCGAGAAAAATAACTGTAAATAGTTTTAATTGTTTAAACGCATTATTTATGGCCATTTTACTATAAAACAACCAAATCGTGAGCTGAACCATTGTAGGAAGACTATTTACATAATTCCGGATGCAATACTTAAACAATAAAACAATATTTGAATTTGAAGTGGGCGAAGTTAATGTGTGCAATTTGTTAGATAAGTGAATTTGGGTATTGTAAATACTTAATAATATAATTCTTATGATTAAGCTACCTTAACAAGTAGGTGATATGTTTGTTTATGGAAGGTATCACCCGAAGCGGTCAAACCACTAATTATCGCGATATAAACTAATCAATGCCACCAATATCTGCACCACACTTCAAGTAAAATACGGAATACCTACAAGCCACAAAGTATATTATTACTACCGAAAAGGACCCGAGTCTCCAATTTTTTTTTAAATTTTACTAATTAAAAAATTACTCTTAAAAAAAATTCTTCATACTTATTTTTTCCGATTTGGGGATTGTAATTAGTTTCAAGTGGAAAATTTTACCTTATTTAGCTATCGTAACGATATTATTTAAGGTAATCGATGTAGGTAAGTTTGCCATAAGTAGATAATAGAAGTTCCATACCTACCTATATTTTAACTAACGCCGCCGCCTATTGACCCCAAGGGGCGGCGGTCTAAACAATTCTGATTTCAAAAATGTGTAAAAAAAATTGTCAAATGTCAAGTATTTTAACAACCGTGAAATAGCTACACTCCGCAGTCAAAATTGGCATTATTGGTTTAAAGTATGCCAATTTGACACTTTCTATAAATGGGCATATGGCCGCTAGATGTATACAGCTTTCATATTATAACGAGAAAGACAAATAGTTTGACAATCTCTGTACACATGACACACATTGAGCATAACGAGCTATTCAATAGTAGATATTTGACTAACGGTCATGTCAATGTGTGCAGATTTGAGTAATTTGGTAAAAAGATAATGCCGAATCATTCCCGACTTTTCGCGGATTATAACCAGGTATACCTAAACCCTTTGGAAACCTTTTGGAAGAATATGGGAAGAATATATTTTTGGGTTTGTTTAATTTCAAAATTATATTTGTATAACGTAGTCAAGTTTGATTGATTTATTGAATTTTTGATAGAAACTTATGAGATCTATAGAGATGAAGTACTTCTATAATGTTGTCGACTGAATTATTGCATCCTATTACTAATCTTAATCTAAAAAAATAATATTTCGACATTTTATGCTCCCTTGTTGAGCTATTAAATAGCAATTGTTTTATTTTGCAATAAAACTAAGCAATACAATATAACTTAATTGCTCACATCTGGGCAATCTCAAAATTGAAATTACAACATTGTTTATAATATGGAGCAAAGACGGATTTATTGTCAAGCAATAAATCAAATTATCAAACCATTTCATTTTATTTATATTAAATGAATGAAATTATAAATGTTTTCTTCTTCTTCTTCTTCTCATCTTATATTTTCAGAATATACATACATGTGACGACTATTTCAGGAGATAGCGGGAGAGTTCAAAGATATAATGATTTAAATTACGTCCATATTTGTTCAACGAATATCTATTTTAAGATTTGACCTAAAAACGATGCTCCATCGCTGTATTTGGTCCAAGTTGTGATTGTTAATATCTTAGTAATTTGTGAATATCTGGTTATTACTTGTATATCCTTAGATCAATTCATTTACTATTATTTTCTGTATGTCACTCAATATGTCACAAAAAATATTTTAATTCGTCAGATTCTTTTTTTTTATGTTTTGCTAGTTTTGTTACAAATAACTTTGTTTTGAAAGCAATAATAATTTATAAATGAATGTATACCGACTTACGTTTTGACGAACTTTTGTATTTCACTATCATGACTCAGATTATATTTGGCGGGAAAGCGCTCACTCTCGAATCCAATATTGGACTGGAAGAGCCATTGGAAATATACTGAGATATATTCCCAGGGAGGGTTGACGACAGGCATGTTGCCTGTCATAAATAGGAGGGATAATAATAAAACATGTATTGAAACTAGTGGTAGCTGCAGAACTCTATCTAGAGAGAAGAAGAATAGATAACGTAAGTATTTAATAAAAAATTAAATGACCAGAGCTTTTATATCCGCCATTTACATATTTTGTAATAAAGTTTAATAAATAAATAATTCGATCAGGTGGGCCGTACTCCTGTTTGTCAAGTAAATAACAAACGTAACCAGACAGAAGTTACTTACATGACATCAGCTATAGCAGTACATATCGATGATAAAAAACGTCTTAAAATTGTATGACAAAGTAGCATTAACATAGTCGTATTATGATAATCTAAGTATCATTCCAGTTGCTTTGTAAATAAACAAATCAATCAAAATAAATTGATTGATTGCCAAAGCCCGGCTTCAAACTCGGGATTTGCTAAAAACTGATCTTTCACCCCCTTTCTCTAGTTAGGTCATCACTTATATATGGTTTGACATTATTTGTTATTGGCATCTCCTACTATTAAATCTAGTTTGGATATTTAGAAATTTTGCGCAGTAACAAATTTTTCTAAGCTAGAGTCGTAAAGTTTTCTTCACGGATATCTAGTCTCTACCTATTTAAACTCTATCTAAGTAGTCCATATTAATATAAATGGTGTTTGATCCGTAATGTTTAATTAATAACAGTATTTCATAATAAAATACTTATATTATAATTTATTTACGCGTTTATTGCTAACTAGCTTTTTCCCGCAGCTCCGCCTGCGTCAAAAAGTAGCCTATGTTTGACCCCGGGTCTTCAACTATATTCATACCAAATTTCATCAAAATCCGTTCAGCGGATTAGCCGTGAAAGCGTAACAGACAGACAGACAGAAAGACAGACAGACTTTCGCATTTATAATATTAGTATGGATTTATTTACACCTATGATAGTGTAGTTGATCATAGATAGCGAAACGCGAAAGCATAAGGAATCATTGAGTATTATGTATTTCAATTGTTTCACTATGATATAATGAGTGAGTGGTACGTTCATTGCATAAGAGAGGTAATGAATGATCCAATGTTAATTAAGTGAGAATGTGCGAGTTATTAAATGAAAAGGTGCTAAGAATTCTTTAACGACCATCAATCTACATAGTCATAGTGTATCCAAATAGTCAGTATTTTTAGCTATAATTAAAAAACAAGGTACAATGATTCTGATTATTTAAGTTTTAGTTTCTTTTTTTAAATTTCATTAAGACAAAAACTTTTGACAAATGGTTTTCAAAATGCAGCCTTGTAAAAATTCTTATTGTGTCATCGAATAGGTTCACATTCAGACAAAATGAGCATCGTTGCTTTAATTTTCAAGCGGTGTTTTCCATCTCTCCATGCATTTTATTAACATAATTTGATTCCATAACAACTGAAGTAAAACAATTCATTCACAGTTAGTTAACTATTCTAAAAACAAATTACTAATCAAGGTTTTGTAAACAACTTAGTATTATTTAATTGAACTATACTTATCAAATACTGATAAATTATCTTCCGAGTTACATGGTTAAGTTTATCAGCGGCAATTCAGTAAATAAAACGAAAATTGATTATTAAAACATGAAAACGATAAAATAATCACCTCCACCTTCAGGCAGCATTTGTGACATCCAAATCCTTTTATCGCCACTTCACGGCATCAGAGCTACCCACGTTATCACTAACACTGCACTATTGCATAGCACGCGCTATCACCGCCACAGCCGCAGCCACTAAACTAAATACAGACTACTGTAGTCGCACCAAAATCGCTCGTATTACTTTCGGTTTTCATACCTAAATTTAGAGGGCGCTCGCTACAGAAATAAAAACTGTTTTTACGTGTTTTCCACGCATTAGACGGGAATAGAGGACGTTTTTGCAGAGTCGTGTGCCAGAGACGCGCGGCGTAACCTGAGATTCGTGCCATATTTGGCAACCGCTGGCAGGGATCGCACACATTTGGATATTTAGTTTCGGCCTGGGCGCACGGAGCGAACCGTGGTGGCTATTTTCGATGCTTCCGTTGCGTTTATAATCGCTGCGATCGAATGCATCACCTGCCTGCTTACCATCTATGGCGATAAGTTGATCGATTACTGCCGAAATGGAAACATTCGCTTATAATTGAACATTCGTCTTAATTTTACATAAATGTAAAATTTTGTATAATAAAATCAGGAAAAATGCTAAAACGGGAAATGTTCTTGCGAAGCTGGTACTACTCATCTTAGCGCCTTCCCGGTTGTATCCTTGGCTGATTGCCTCAGAGGCTCAGATCCCAGGGTCCGCTTAAGCTGGTGTTTAGAATAAATTTTATAATTATGTTTGCAAAAATTGGTAATTATTTTTTATTGACACAGTTATTTATCTACTACATGCCTTTATAATTAATTAATTCGTATTTGATTGTATTTTAAAGATAAATTTAGATGTATTTTAGATTGCAGCATTGTCTGCTTTCAGATTTACTCGTATAACTTCTACTAAAGGAGTGTTCGGTTAATGCAAATCCACGTTTGGACGGCTGTCAAGCATTCCGCATTTAATTAAGTCATTATCTGATCGCTTACAAATTACCTTATAAAGAGAATTCCATTTGCTATACTTAACCTCCGACATTTCTGAAAGGTATCTTAATTAAATTTTCATTGGCACGATGTACGTGTAATGTAATGAAGTACAAAAGTTTCATTTTGTTATTTGGATTTACTTTTATACAGATTAAAAAAAAAGTGTAATACCTTCATTTAATCGTGATGTAGATATTTTTTTGGTAAGACTAGCAACCTCCCAAGGCTCCGTTCACGTTTCCATTGGAATTTCAGCAAATCCGTTCATAACTGACATCTTCTGACTAATCGGAATAGAGACTGATCGAAAGGTCCAACAAATAAAATGCCTGACAAAGGATAACAAACAATAAAATATTGTCAACTTACAAATCTATGTCTTAATAAGTATCAATTAGAGTTGTGAAATGAAATAGGTACCTATTAAAATTATAAGAGCTCAGAATTATAAGCTATTTTAAGCACTACCTACTCTTCGTCTAATGTATTCTCCTAGTTGCGTCGTCAGCTTACGCTTCGGAGTCTTGGTTTTGGTCCTAGATTTAGACACTGCCTACAACGCGGAGTGTATTCGTTTCAACATTAATCTTTTTTTGTTGGAGATTAAACTTTCGATTAATGTTTGTATAGATTTTGTGCAAAAAGAGCCCTACTCATCATTTCGTGTAGGTTACATTAGCAATCGACCATGTATTCCCTGGTGTCAGAGTTGAGAGAGCCCTACTAAGTATAAAATTCTGAACACATGCTGACTGATGGTAGAGGCACAGAAACAATACTAAGTTAATTGTAAATACATCAGTGATCACGTCTTTTAAGACATGTGGGTACTTTTAAGATTTTTGTAAAACTCCGTATTATATAATAAAAAAAATGTAATAATGACATATTTTACCCGAAACTTGGCACACGTCAAAAAGTTCGAATTATTTTCACAAACGACGCTAAAAATAGAAACTCACTTTTTTAAACCTACTACATTACGTACATATAAGGGAACTGCATTGTAATATTAAATTAATATTATGTATACATTAGTAAGCTATTCGACGCAACCAGTATTCGCCCACATAGCCAATTTAACCTAATTCTTAGAAGGTAGGTGTCAGTATCTACCTTATAAAATTCATTCACTCTTTAGGGCCCAAAAAATATCAAAAGAGATGTCTATGGCAATCCCGACGAATCTCGGTCAGTTGATCTTTGTATTTTTTATTGTAATTTACATAGTAAGAGATCTCCCCGTCTCAATGAAGCATATGGTAGAGTTCAGTATATTTATTAATGTTGCATAAACCAAAATTGGTTTTTCCAAACATTGGGATCGAAATCAGTCATACATTGAACATGTTTAATTACGTAAATCATCATCATTTCATCCTATTGTTAACACTTTCGCTGACTGTGAAGGAAATAACAATCACACTCAATTGTTCTCTACGTCGAGAGGCGTTACTGTCAGCGAAAGTGTTAAGCAAATCTAAAGACAATGTTGATATGTAAATGCTGTAATTACGCAGGATATAAAAAAGTCATCTATGTATAGAGCTAAGCTAAAGAGTACAATAAAAAGAGTGCACAGAATTGTATGTATGCCTACGTCACTTATAGACAAGTTTTTACCCGACTACAGCATAGCCAAAATGAAGGGTTATGAGCAGTATGTATATCTAAGTGTGTATTTACTTATTTCCAGCCGTTTAGTACCAAGAGCTCGACAATTAATTTATAGACATACTAGCTTTTCCCGCAGCTCCGGATGCGTCAAAAAGTAGCCTATTTTTGACCCTGGGTCTTCAACTATATTCATACCAAATTTCATCAAAATCCGCTCAGCGGTTTGGCCGTGGAAGCGTAACAGACATACAGAAAGACAGACAAACTTTCGCATTTATAATATTAAGAGTAGTATGGATTTTCTTACAAACTTTGTTAAAAAATCTTTGAGAAGTTGGGTAGACTTTTAACCACCTGTTTAGGTTGCCGCGTGGTTAAGTTACACCCCCGCTCTACCACGTACAATTATATAATAGTTGTTATTATGCTCCATTGTAAAGATTTGTTATCAGCAACTAGAGCACTTGTCACGCCTTTGGCATTATCATTAAAAAGTACATAACAGTACAGAAAAAGATTTAGATGGCGGTGACTTTACCTTTACATAGGTACATTTATTTTGTGTGTGGTATCTAAAAATGATGGTATTTTCAATTTGGTTAGGCATTCAAAACTCCACCGATACGAGAGCTCGTAAACTTATAATTTGATTTCACTTGGAATTTTAAGAGAAGGTAATTTGTTTTTTTTTATAGCGTTAATCTATGGAACTTAGTACTTACTTACTCTATTTTATTTAAAAAACATATAAGTGTTTTTTTCCTGACAGCCCGTAATAAAATAAGCAATGCATTTAATATATATATTTATGATCAAATTTTCTTAAATTATGATGATTAAGCAATGTAATGCATCCATCCATACTATCCAAACTTCCATACTAATATTATATAATATTATAAATGCGAAAGTCTGTCTGTCTGTCTTTTACGCTTTCACGGCCAAACCGCCGAACGGATTTTGATGAAATTTGGTATGAATATAGTTGAAGACCCGGGGTCAAACATAGGCTACTTTTTGACGCAGGCGGCGCTGCGGGAAACAACTAGTACTAAATAAAGGCGTGAGTGAAAGCTACTACACACCATCATTATTTATCGATAATCGCAAAGTGAATGATTATCACAATAGACCGACATGCCCATAAAGGGGTCTATGTACTGCGCCCACGCAGGGTTGGCCGGTCCTCGAACTCACTCCCCCGCCGTCAGTAATGAGCAATGACAACCGATGACAGATATCAATTTAATGGACTATAAAAATTAACTAGAGGAAAGTAATTTAATTATGAAATGCATGATTGATTTATTGGGTTTAGTGTGGGATGGTTATGATTAGCTACACTATGTATGTATGTGTTTGTACAGTTTAAAGTCGCAAGTAAAGTCCCACTTTCTTTCCTCACTGTAGCTTCGTTCCTTTTCAGTACGAGTACATCTTGTTTCAGTCTCCACTTCTCGTGTATGTATATATATAATATTAATAAAAATTAAATTTATTGATAGTTATTTATTTTTTATTTATGTATTTATTTTAAGTAGTTTATTTAATTTGCACTTCTATTATTCTACCTAGCGTTGTTCTGTTCTTTATGCACCATATCCGTATCTCTCATTTCTTTTATATTTCAAACTACCCTAAGGTTACCTGGAAGAGATTGCTTGAGCGATAAGGTCCGCCTTTTGTATACATACTTTGTTCACATTTTATGTAACATACTTATTTTTTATTTTACTGTGTGCAAAGAAGTGTTAAATAAATAAGATATGTTGATACTAGGTTCGGAGAGTAGCTTGAATAATAACAACTCTAATGGCTCGGATACATAGATTTGTAACTAGTTATTTCAGCTAATGATGCCTTATGTTTTCGCGATTGTTACACATTAAAAACCTTTAGGTAGGTAATTTATAAAACTTAAATTAATTTATTAATTACCAGCTGTTTCCCGCAGCTCCGCCAGCGTCAAAAAGTAGCTTATGTTTGACCCAGTCTTTAACTATATTCATACCAAATTTCATAAAAATCTGTTCAGCAGATTGGCCGTGAAAGCGTAACAGACAGACCGACAGACAGACAGATTTTCGCATTTATAATATTAGTATGGATGGTAAGGTTTAGTAGCCACTCAAAGTGGCGCCCTGAAGATGATTGGCGAAATAGAGAAAGACCACGGCTGCGCTGAAGCGAGGACTTGGGAAAATTCGAGGCTTGGTTGGAGAAACAGAGAGAAGTTTAGAAGGTAATGGTGACCTTTGACCATTAGTGGGACAAAATAGGTTAATAAAAATCTATATTAAGGTGTATTATTTAATCATTGTAGACAATTAAGAACACTTTGAATCTCACTTGTAAAGTTTAATCATGACTGCCATTTAATTGGTTGATATTGGGAACAACAATTTACTTATTTATATAATGCTTAGTACTTTAATTTGTACTAACTGAACTAAGTAATAAGTAAATTGTTAACCAGTTTTACTTCATCCCACTCTCCAGCACATTCTTTGGACGTGATATAGATAGATAATTGAGTCGATCAGAAGCAAAATCTTTAAGCCCTATGATTTTCCTCGGAAAATAAATAATTTTCATTTGACATATGAATCATACATTACACTTTTAAACAAAAGCACTTCTGATTAAAATAAAAAGTGGAAAGAAATTACTTCATGGGTTAGAATGGAATAGATGAACATTCATAGAAATAAACAGATTATGAAATGTGTTAAGTTTATGGAATCATATTTAATTAAGTTATTTACAATACTTCGCTACTTGTTCATGAAAAACTATTTTTTATCATCATCGCTTTTGTAAAAGTAATTAAAGTAGAATATATATCTACATTTCATCATAAAAATTCAGAGTTCTCACGCAAATTGGCGATTTTCATTCAACATAATTGATGAGTCGAACGTTTTCATGCGATTATTTCTGTATATTTAATGTACAAAACTTTGTTTGATCATCACCATGACAATGCTGCATGACAACTCTTTAGACCATTGAGTTGGTCCCACTCCAAAAAATATTTCAACCGCATAGTTATATTCTTGAAAATACAACATCAAATCTCAAACACTTGAAAAGGTTTTTATGTATCGTCATGACATCAAAAATGGTCATCAGTTTTTGCGGTAGAGCGGCGTGGGATCATCTTTTGGATATTGCGCGCCTTTTGAGTAATGACGCGCCTACATCGCATTGCAGTAAGTACATCATTAATTATACATGCCAATGTTTGTTTGTGTGGATCTGGGGTGCTATTTTTGCAAGGGCGACTCACGCAAAATTGGTGAGTCGAGAAATATTTGTTCGATATCGAATGATTTTCGTTCGTTATCGAAGGATTTTTGTTCGATAAAGAAGGATTTTTTATTCGACATATCCATACTATATAATATTATAAATGCAAAAGTCTGTCTGTCTATCTGTTACGCTTTCACGGCCACACCGCTGAACGGATTTTGATGAAATTTAGTATGAATATAGTTGAAGACCCGAGGTCAAACAGGCTACTTTTTGACGCAGGCAGAGCTGCGGGAAAAAGTTAGTAATATTATAAATGCAAAAGTCTATCTGTTACGCTTTCACGGCCAAACCGCTGAACGGATTTTGATGAAATTTGGTATGAATATAGTTGAAGACCCGGGGTCAAACATAGGCTACTTTTTGACGCAGGCGGAGCTGCGGCAAAAAGCTAGTATGTCATACATTTCAAAATCCAAATAGCTTGGTACTTAATGAGTTCGCCCATAAAATTGTTTACTTAAAAATGTTAGCTGTTTCCTGCAGCTCCGATTGCGTCAAAGTGTAGCCTATGTTTGACCCCTAGTTTTCAACTATATTCATATCAAATTTCATCAAGATGTTTAGCGGTTTGACCGTGAAGGTGTAACAGATAGACAGACAGACTTTCGCACTTACAATATTAATATGTATAATGTATATTATTGATGTGTATAAGTATGTTAATCCATACCTACTAATATTATAAATGCGTAAGTCTGTCTGTCTGTTACGCTTTCACGGCCAAACCACTGAACGGATTTTGATGAAATTTGATATGAATATAGTTGAAAACTAGGGGTCAAACATAAGCTACTTTTAGACGCAGGCGGAGCTGCGGGAAAACAGCTAGTTTCTTATAAAGTTGTTTTATAAATAGGATTCCAGATAGCCACGCTCGGTAGTCTGGTGCCTCAAAGGTTGCCGGCGGCACAGCCTGCCAACCTTATCGGACGATCCTGCGATTGTCTGATTTGGAGAAAAGTACTACGCCACGGTCTAAATCTTAGTAACAAGATATAATACTTTGAAAGTAAAGTAGTGTAGCATACTAGCCTTTACCCGTAACTTCGCACGTAAAACTAAAAAATTAAATTCCACAGAACAATATTTTTAGTCTATGTGCTTCTCAGTATTCGTAACAAGATTAAGGACTTTCAAGAGCCTTATTTTTGAAAATTAGGATTCGAACCAAATAGTTCTATTTTCAGTTTGTCATTTTTTTTTTATCACTATTATTTTTAAACTTTATTGACTGATAAAGAATATATTAATTAGTGTGTCATACTTTTCAAAAATAGGGCTCAAGAACGCATTGGTTCAGTTTGCATGGACGAACCATTACGTTGTAGTTTTGGTACTATAATGCATAGGTATGTATGAATAGGCTATAGAACTATTGCTTCCATGTAATTTTATGCTTGCTCTAAGAACCCGTACTCGAAATTAAATTAGGGGCGGATTTTAAAACCAAAAGCATATTTCCCACCAATTAGACAAATGGTGATGTTGTGTTTGGTATTGTTGTGTTAAATAGCTTTGCGCACCATATTTAAAATATTACTTAAACAAATTTCTAACTAGCCAAAAGTTGCCTTTACTAAAAACGGATACTTTGTACGATATGGCCATAAAAATATTTTATACTTTTTGGTATATAATATAATCTAAACTAATCTACATCTACACTTATAATATAAAAATTTAATTTAATTATATATATATGACATATAATATTATAAAGAGGAATGATTTGTATTTTTGTGTGTATGTTTGTAATGAATAAACTCAAAAACTACTGTGCCGACTTCAAAAAATTCTTTCACCATTGGAAAGCTATATACATTCCCCCTGAGTAACATAGGCTATACACCGCAGGTGGAGCTGCGGGAAACAGCTAGTATATAATAAATAATATCGGAGAAACACGCGGATGGAGCCGCGGGCAACGACTAAAAAATAGTTATTAAAATAGAGTAGATTACTTTATAAGTCGCAGTTACTAAGTATGGCATAGAAAAATAGCATAATGCCTAGCTATTATTTTGTTCATACAAAAGACATCAACGTTTTAAGTAATCGTAGTACCTGGAGGCGTGTTTAGTTTTAAAATTGTATTAAAGTAATTTTGGTTTTTTCATGTTAATATTAAAAATGAGAAAGTTTGTTTGTTTCTCCTTCTTATTAACTAGTCAAAAGGGAGCAACAAGGTTGGCGTGAATTTTTTGTTTTGCATGGAGTGGGAATAAATAGAGGGGCACAGGAATAGACATGGGAAAAGCTGCGGCACCAGCTAGACCTCGCTATATAACCCACCAAATTAACAAATAGGCCTAATTTCCATACATAATTAATATACATATCTTGCCCAGAAAACTTACTGGTAAACATAACTATCTTTGGATGAGTTGTAAATGCTGCAGTTTTAAACTTTAATGCAATGTGTACATTGCAAAATTCTCTTTAGCAGAGAATACTTTATAGTTTCTTTTTTGAAAAAAAAGTTTAAAAGTTTCTTTGTCCTATTAAGGTATAACTATATAACATAAAATTATAAACGGGCGACCCACACGCGTCATTTGAATAACTATACTTGTTACCTCTCGTCGTAGAAAGTGTTGCTCATAGCTAAGGAATGTGAAATACTTCCAGTCCTACACATAGTTGCCTAAGCATGGACATAAAGTCTGCACCATGGAGTAATTACAAAGGGAGATGCCGTAATAAGCGTTTTGTAAGAAAGCGTTTGTGAGGCTACACGGGGCGGAAGGCAGACGTGCGGGGTGCTTGGTTTCGGCCGTTGCTCCAATCATGGAGCACGAGCAATGACAAGCTCCGCCCACTTTAGTGTCGCCGAGGCGCCAATGATCATATTACTGCGCCATTTCAAACGGCATCTCCTCTTTGTAATTACTCCATGGTTTGCACTCAATAAAATTTGCCAAGTATTTACGCACTATAAAAAGATGATTGAATCATCTTTATGGTAAACTAGTTGTGTCCGGGGATTCGCCCGCGTGTATACCTCCTATGGGAATATGATGTTTTACCAGGACCAAAAGTAGCCTATGTTACTCTCCATCTTTTCAACTAGCTCTATGCCGAAAATCAAGTCGATTGGTTGCTTAGTTAGGGCGTGAAGGAAGGACAAACAAACAAACACACTTTCATATTTATAATATTAGTATTAGTATGATGTAGTTATTCCGAAGATAGTTAAGTACATAGAACATAGATGAGCCGACTGGCAGGATGTTGCGCTGAACAGGGAACAGTGGAGATCTGGTGTGTCGGAGGCCAAGTCTTTAGGTAGCTGAGCAATCGCAGTAAGTAGTAAACGTATTATTTTATAATAACGTTCTTAGTCCGAGCGTGTTTCCCAGCCACATCCTTTTTGCTAGTTGTTTTAGAGACCGTTTGAGCCTTCGTCGTCTATGGCGATTCACAATAGCGACTTTTTTGGGTTATCGCAAAGTGAAATGAACCTGTCTTGGAGCCGGGAAAGACGGGTAGGAATTTGGTCCTCTTGGAATCCTAACTTCTGGGCTCTCTCTATTGTCTAGTAGTTAAGGCTTTCTCTTAGACTCAAGAGATAGCGAATTCGATTTCGCCACCGTTGATTATGGCTGCCACGAGTTGGCGAGTTTCTTTGCCATCATCATTGATAGGAACGTCGATACATTTTATTATGTTTATATTTTCTTTGCTATTTTTACGAGTTCATTCTCACTGTTAATTGCTACCGGTTTTTCAATTTGCGCAGGTCAGTAAGTACACTTTTGATTTCGCGCCAAAAATACTAATGAGTAACCAACATCCGAAGATGGGCACATCATGGCGGACGACCATAAACCATAACAGGCAGAGACAATGCTATCTGTGGAGAATGCCCAATAAAGTATGGACTTATTGGTTAACTTTAAGGAAATATCGTCGAGGCCGTCCGGACCGATTCGGGTATATACTAAAATGTAAGTTATTTATTGGTTCCTGGTGTATCTGACTCGCTGTATCGATGCTCACAATCGATTTTGCGCACAAATTTGGATTTTAATCGATTTATGATGGAGATATGACTGCTATTACTGCTTATAAGTGATTCGAATATAATATTTAAGATGTTTTAGTTTAAGGTAGTGTACTTTTAGGGAGAGCATTTTGATTATTTGTGTATTGCCGGATTGGGATGTAGGTAGTAGGCGCAGCGCGGCTGTTAGCGATTATGTGAAATTCGATTGAGTTTTGGCTCATATAACGTGGCGATACAATAAATATTTGTGACTAGCTGACCCGGCAAACTTCGTACTGCCTTCGAATATATTCACCTTTTAAAACTCCCTGGACTTCCACAAATAATTCAAAACCAAAAATAGCCAAATCGGTCCAGCCGTTCTCAAGTTTTAGCGAGACTAACGAACAGCAATTGATTTTTATATATATATAGATAGATATCTCTTATAAAGTTACTGATTTCTTTTTAAATAATCAATGCTATGTTTTCCCGGCGGCATCGGCAACCCAAAGTTTAAAAGTTTGGTACCCAGGGTTCGCTCATATAGAAAGACAAGCTGTGTCGCTATGTAAAATATTTCGACGGAATACTATTTGGCATGAAAGAAAAAATCAAATAATCGTGATTTGTATATGAACGTTATCCACCCATAAACTCTTTCCAGACCTATAAAATCATGATTCGGATGTGAAAAATTCATTGACAACCACCAGTTGGTAGCAGGAAAGCTAATCTTGAAATATACCTATTTTTGAGAAGTATTCATTTGACTCCCGGCCTTCGAATACCATATATCGTAAATCATACTACTCAAATATAGGTATATTTCAAGGCATTTCCGAAAAATCTCTGACAACAGGGCGTGCAGGGTTGATTGTCCGTGTAAACCCCTCGATAAGAATGACTGAAAAGTCGTAATAAAGAACCCACGCCAGGGGCCGAAAGGTATTTCCAAAAAAATTCTGACACCAGGACACACTTTTATTATAGTATAGATTTTTCGCTGTTTATGAGAAATATTGACAATTAAAAGACGAAATAAAAGTTTAGTTGCCATATAAAGCGTTTCTAAGTAAGTAAAATAATTAGACAAAAAAAATATTTATTATGCTACCACCATTGTTACCAATATAAAATAAATTAAATTTGATATACTTAAATTTAATAATTCTTAGCAATAGACCTAATAAAAAATTGGTTTCTTAATTTTTTTTAGGCCAATATATCAATTTAAAAGCGCTAGAAACCCGGTAGATTAAAAAAAAATGGAAATTGTTTGAAGAAATAGATGATGAGGAAAAATCTGTTTTGGAAGCACGCGGACATAGAATGGACATGACTTTAATCAAGAGAAGATGAGGGAGGGTAAGTGAAAAAAGTTTATAACAAAGTGTACCTTCAAATTGTTTTTTATTTATTTATTATTATTAACTTACCTTTATCCGATACGGAAACTGAAACTGTTTACCAATACTCGATTAGTCCATGAACGGTTGGTCAACATAATTTTTACCATTAACTTTTCCTCCACAAAAACCTTTTTACAACGCAGTTGAGCATTCATAGTTGAGCCCTAGGTGTACGTTAGTTAGTAAGTAAGTACTATTGATTCTGTGCCCTCGATAAAAAAGTGTAAAAATTTTACCAACCGCCTACCATTTTCACGTGTACCCACATTTAGCATGATGTCGTTGGTTAAATTTAGAACCAGTTAGAATAACATTAATTTTAAATCTCTTATCACTGAGGACTAAAAATAATGTCCACCCAAACCATCGAGTTACATTCATATAACTCCAATGAAACTAACTGGAACATACAGATCTTATGACTTAAGTCACTTTTTCACGCTATCCACAAGAAGTGTTAATACATATGAATTAGAAAAAAAACTTACGATTAGTGAAGTTATTCAAAATCCAGCCTCCGACTCCACACATTAGCACGCACAACACAAAAATTTAAACTATCATTTAAACCAGCGGATACAATAATCACACAAATCACTTAATCACATCATAACGAAATTTCCTAATTAATTATACTAAACACAGTTCTAATTAGTAATGGTCAATAAAAAGCAATAAAAATTCTAATTTGGCGCGTAAATCAGCAAATATGGCGGCACGAAAACGTCAAGCGCTGAGGCAAAGACGCACGATCATACTGCCAGCCCGCGGGTATTCTGCCTCGTGTTGTGGGTCACCGCCCACAGCTGCAATGAGATCATAAAGCTGTTCGAATTATAATTTACACTTTACGCAGTGCAACTATCTTTGTAGCCACCTTCGCATGTCACTTTAAGTTAAATAGAAATGATAGTTTACAGTGACAGCGACTGTGTATGGAATTTGACCGTTATTTCAAAATGTCTGGGAGTGGTTAGCTTGTGCTTGTGGAAATTGAAGCGATTTATCCTTCTTATAGAGAGGTCTCAATTTACTTCTTCTATTTTATTATACTTTTATAGACGGTTGATATTAGGTAGGTAGATGGTTTGTATTAAAAATAATAAAGAATCATAAAGAAAAAGACAACAGAATACCTACCAGTATGTAGAGATGGGCATTTACCCAATAAAAACTCTAATTTAATTCGGTTTCGATGCTCTTTGGTAAATACCCATTTATTATGTGTACATAAGGTATTATTTACCCCTAGTCTCAGATTTTTACCCAGTAGATCTACTACTACTCATCTTAGCGCCTTCTCGGTTGCATTAACGGGCTGATTACCTCAGAGCCCATACAGGTATGATAAACCTGGCTGAGTGCAGTCTGTGTTTATATTCATATTTAT
Source organism: Euzophera pinguis (assembly GCA_947363495.1). Classification (NCBI taxonomy): domain Eukaryota; kingdom Metazoa; phylum Arthropoda; class Insecta; order Lepidoptera; family Pyralidae; genus Euzophera; species Euzophera pinguis. The sequence goes on along the minus strand of OX376174.1, from coordinate 11,091,829 downwards.
GCTCATAGATGTCATTACTACGTCGTCAATAATGGTAGATTCTTTACTTACTAACATTAATATTATAAATGCGAAAGTCTGTATGTCTGATTTTGGTGAAATTAGGTATGAATATAGTTGAAGACCGGGTGTCAAACATAGGCAATTTTTTGATGTAGGCGGGGCAGCGGACAAACAGATAGCATTCACAAGTGATTCAGTGTTACTGTCCGCCATCACAAGTAGCACACAAAAACTGTTACCTATCCAATTCGTCATACCAGTAATGTCATTAACCGATGAAATCATGTTCGTCTAGGGTTCCGAGTATTAGTCCTCGTTATGGAAATTAGCCAAATTTGACTCGCTAAGAAAATAGAGGGTTCAATATCCGGAACCAGAAAGTTTATAGCTATATATTTTTAATACCCACATGACGATATCTGTTTAACCCAAAGGTTGACTGTTAGATAATGCTTTTAGCATTAAGTTCGCCAATTGTCTCTCTGACCGTCTGTCTGTTACGCTTTCACGGCCAAACTGCTGAACGGATTTTGATGAAATTTGATATCAATATAGTTAAAGGCCCGAGGTCGAATATAGGCTACATTTTGACGCAGGCGGAGCTGCGGGAAACAGCTTGAAATCTCTTTTTTTTTTTTTAAAACTACAAAGTATTAAATGAAACTACAATCATAAAGTACATGTCATTATTATTTAAAGTATGAAATTGAAATGAAACAAAGGAGATTAAGAAATATACGTTATTTGAAAGTAACAAACACATTTAAATTTTATAAAGAAAAAAGTTTTTTTTTTAAATTGCAAATATTTTTAAAACAGAATTTCTGTTACTGCGAATTATTTTCCAACTCCGCCGCGCCCTCTTGTGGCATATACTCAAATAGCACAGCTTTCTTGTCGTACCCGCATCTGAATAAATTCCAAGCTATGTCCTCTGGAGTTTCGCCGCCCTGCTCAGCACAGTTTTCTAGAATCTGAAAGCAATTTCATGGTCATTTGATTTAAAGCCTGAGCTCTGTGATAATATATTTAAATAAAATAAATAATCATTTAATTCGGACCAAATCTATTTATGTTTGTAACAATTTTGTCTTATTTTTTATCGTGGCTAAGTTAAGTTAGGGGTTCAGTCGAACTATACAAATTCAATCCCTCAAATGGGATGAAGGTCAGTTGCCCCTGCACAACCTGGTGCTAAGTTATGCCTGACGTGGTTTCTTAAACGAGTACCATACAACAACTGGGATAAACGGATTTTTAGACAGTCTGGTGATTCAATTATATGCTGTTAGTTTAGTTTGACCTAATTGAAATTGTTAACCAATCACAACTAATGAACAGCTGGAGTTCCCTAATATATTAATGTTAAGAAAGCTCAAGTTTGCACAAAGAGCTATAGAGGGCGATGCTCGGTGTGTCTCTACGACATCGAATCAGAAGTGAGGAGATCTGTAGGAAAATAAGTCACAGACATAGCCCAGCGGATTAGCCCTTTGAAGTCGCAGTTTACGGGGCACATAGCGTGGAGAACCAATGGCCTACAGGGCAGAAAGGTTATCGATTGGTAACCACGAACCGGCAAGCGTAGCGTTAGACATCCACCGACTTTCAGGTCAGATGATCTGAAAAAGGTCGCAGGCAAACGCTGGATGCAGGCCGCTTCCAACCAGTCATTCCGGAAATCAAGTGAGAAAACATTATCTGTCTTCAATTGAAGCTGCTTTTGTTCATCGTTAGTCATTTTCCTCTTCTTTTATTTTTTATTATTGTATGTTTTATGTAGGTATATCATATGTATATATTCATTAAAGGTATAGTATGTATTAATTGATTGTAGGTTTATTTATTGACTGTTATGTAAGGATGATAGTTTTAGTATTTTATTACTGTACCGCCTTTGATTGTTTTCACTTTTTATCTTACTACCCTAAGGTTGGCTGGAAGAAATTGCAATAGCAATAAGTCCGCCTTTGTTCTCAATTTTCTAAATGTATTTACTTTTAATTTTAATTTTGTTATTGGTACAATAAAGTGTATATCTATCTATCTATCTATCATTAGAAGAGGTCTATGTCAACTGACTGCGTTAGTGTTAAACTTCGGAAGTGTAAAGGTATTACTTACTTATACGCACTTACTCTTGTTGTATGTTTTAAATATGCAGTGCGTTAGTTTAATAGTTAATTTAGAAGACAAACATGTAGGTAAGTAAAAATAGCAATACCTTGGTGGCATTCTTCCCATCATTCCTCGTCGACATCTTGCCCAAAACGGCGGCCTTCTGCAACTTCCCGTCCTTGCTGATCACCTTGCACTTAAGCAGCACGCAGTACACATGCTTCTTCAGGGCTGGGTCGTTGGCTAGTTCTCCGTTTAGCATGGCCTCGATGAGTTTCGGGTCAGCCTGCGATTGAGGCAGGCAGGCCTCAGAGTGGGCGCGAAACATCGCCTTCTCTTCTTTGCCTAGGGCCTGCAGTATTCAAGAATATTAATTTTGTAATGTTATTACAAAGTGGACTCTGGAAGGGCGAAGGAAAAGGGGCAGAATTATAAAGAGTTGGACAGACGACCTAAGCGATTTTGACAGAGTGGCAAGTAACATCAATGAATAGAGAGTTATGGAAACAGAGAGGGGAGGCTTTTGCGTAACAGTGTGACCTAAATAGCTAATAAAAAAGTTATTGAATGAAATTTTCGCCTAAATATTTCATTACTAGCTTTTCGACCGCAGGCATTCACATGCATCCTTAAATCCTACCGAAATAGGGAAATACTCCGGGTGTATAATTTTTTAGTGGTACAGAAACCAAAAAAAATAACTTTTGCAACCTCTATTGGATTTTGAAGAATTACATATATTTTTTCTGCGCTATCTCTGTTTTTTCTAGCCTGATTTGGTCATTACAAATTAATATACTTAAATGTATCGTTTAAAATGTTGAACTTTTTTGCTTTCAGAAGCACCTGAGCTTTTGAAAACCGATTAGGTGATAGCCTCCCATTACGAGCTAAAAATATATTAACATATTGAAGATTTCTGTATTAAAATGCTGATAAATAAATACTCACTATACAGTTCTTACATCCTGGCGTTGCCTGTAAAACAGAAAAATATATTATAGTTCCAAATATATTTTATATTAATATATTTATTAGATACACAAAACTTTAAAACTAAGTTTCACCTTGCATTGATCAAGCAATATTAGATTTAATCACTATTAAACCACTTAAACAAGCTTCCAGTTCAGTCTTAAACAATAAGTTATTTAAAACAAAAGTCGTATCGCCGTATAAGTCATTGTTATCACACTAGCAACCCATGCGGCCCAAATAAAGGAAACCTCCATTTTAATAACAATTTATAATTAAACTTTTTTTATTTTCACACTTTTCAACCGTCATTTTACACATGAAGAAACCAATCTTCAGCGAACAAGAAGAAACGTATTTATATGATATAAATCTGGAGTCTATTGTTTTAACCAAATCATAATAATGTTATTGTTCAGAGCAATAATGCAAGGATGATGAGCGAAGGGACACAAATATACCTACATTTATTAACAACATTTGATCATGCGGTGATATAACAACAACTGACAATTGTAACGCGTTTCGTACTTGATTGCGCAGTTTTACTGGTGCGACATAGTGGAAAACAACTAGAGCCTAGTACAAATAATTCTCGTTTTTGACTGTGTTATCACTGAAGATGAAGGAAAGTCTTGGAACACTATATGACTCCACAAAACTCTATTTTACATACGCTTCCTCTAGATTAATACAGCAGATCGGAAAGGCCTGCAAGCAGTCTTCTTGCGGCCAAAATCAGACTACCATGTTATGGGATCAAGCTGGAGTTTCCTTAAAAATGTAAGTGTTAACTGTGATTAACTGTATTCAAACGTAGGACAGCAGAGTCACGTATTCTTGGGGAGATCTAAACTCAATAGTAGAAGAAAGTAGAATTGCCATCGCCAGGGGATTCATCTTCGTGCATTAAAATTCGAAGGGTCACGTTTAATGCGATTTATAAAGAATTTTCTTCCACGTACTACAAAAAACTGCATAGGATGAGTTCTGCCATAGTTTTCCCTCGAGACTACAATGTAGGATCATTGAGAGACTCTGAAAAGATTTCTTCAGGTACAGAGACACTCTTGTTGCCGGCGTGAATGGGTCACACTGACCACTTACCATCAAGTGGTCCATAAATCACTTTCGGGCACCACCGCAACTATGTTTTACAATCGCATTAATTTATAAATTAATTGCAACTAGTTGCGATGAAATATGGGCCAACTTAATGCTCAAAACATTATTTACCAGACTTAACAGAAAAGTGCGAAATTACTTACTTATTAATACATCATTACAAAACATTCACTCGAATTGATAACCTTTTTATTTGGATTTTGGAAGAAAATATGCAAATCAGGGACTTAAGCCGTAGGCTCAAACTACCAGCCAAAAGGTTGTAAATGACTAGACATGATAATATATAGATATAATTGCTGACGAGTGTTAAGTATAAACATAAAGAAGTAAATTAACAGATGTACAAAAAAAAGGATAAATATTGACAAGAATAGAACTAACGTTAAATTGAACTATGAAAAATTAAATACATTAAATATGTAACTTAAAATATATTGAATATATAAACAAGAAAACTATATGTACGGTTATAAATTGTAGTGTAAAGTAAAGGTACAAAATAAATAGTGTAAGTTGTGAAAAAATGTAAACGTCATAGAAATTATGTTGTAAATAATGTTGCCAAACTCTGTTAGCAGTTGTAAGTGGCAGGCACAGCGACACATAGAGCACAGGTGAACTATTTGCAGCCCAATTGTTTTTAAATTAGACTGAATTTTGTGAGCCTAAGTGCAGCGTTTTTAAAGAATGGAGAAAATTGAGCAACGTGCGGTAATCAAATACCTGTTTAAAAAAAACTAACTTCAAAAGAGATTCACGAAGATATGTCAACAACATTGGGGGAATCTGCTCCGTCGTATACGACTGTGTAAAAGTGGGTTGCAGAATTTAAACGCGGACGAGAGAGTATTGAAGATGACCCTCGCTCCGGCCGGCCTACGACGTCTACGACTGAAGAAAACATCGGGAAAATCTGTGATCTGATATTGGCAGATCGGAGATTGACCATCAGGGAGATTGCAGACACTATTGGCATCTCGTATGAACGAACACAAAACATTATAGTCAATGAACTTGGATTTTCTAAGGTTTCTGCGCGGTGGGTTCCCAGATTGCTTTCAGTTGAACAAAAACGAATACGGCTCACGATTTCTCGCGACTGTTTGGAAATGTTAGAGGCTGATCCACAAGATTTTTTGGCCAGATTTGTGACAATGGATGAAACCTGGGTACACCACTACACCCCAGAGTCAAAACAGCAATCCAAACAGTGGAAAAAACCTGATGAACAATTTGCACCCCAATTGTAGGTATCAAATAAACTAACCGTATAGACAAAGGCGACGAGGCCGAGCAGCCAGGCAGCTATCCAGGTCTTCATGAGCGGGTGTTGTGGCAGGCACAGCGACATAGACAGCAACAGGTGAACAATTTGCACCCCAAGCAGCGTTTGCACGTACACTCGCGCGCGGTTCGATGTTCCGCATGATTTATTCGGGCTCGCATGTTGATTTGGTGTTTATGCTCGTACCATTGGACTGGAATTGTTGAGTGAGTTAGGATCGAGTTGTGACGAGGGAAGACAAAGTGACCATTTTTTAAATCGATAGCGATGTTCGCAATTCCGTCGCGATCTATGAAAATCGAAAACTTGATTACTTAAGTAGTGCGGCTTATTTCAATCCCATATATATTGTTTTTCTCAAATTTCTTATTATTTTTAAATTGTAACTTTGTCAAAGGGTCCAGGTGGTCGGGCATATGCCCGAGGTACAAAGAGGAGGTTTGTTATGTTGTTAATTACCAACAAGAAAACTACTGCTACTTCGAACAGGTGAACCACGAACGAAGTCTGTACGAGCACTAGAGAAAGTAACAGAGTAGAGTCACAGGTAGAGTTGAGTAGTCGCAATAGGATTAAACCCTTACAAACAATATTTATACTACATTACATCAGGTTAATAATAGATTAATAAATGAACTCTCCAATAAAACTCTCCAAAAAATTTTTTAATCTGCTCTACCTTTAATTTTAGCGCAGTAATAAAAGCTAAAACAACTTCCAACTTCCAAACAAATTCCAACAATATCAAACTAAATTAAAGCTTATCGTTTAAAAAATAAAGACACTTGGTAGGGGGACAAAATAATTGTGGGATGTAAGACAATACTCCAATTTGTTTTGTAAACACGTGGCCGCCTCGAAATGTCAACATAACACACTCATCGGCCGAATGCCGCACCATTGTCTGTGGTGTACACACTTACCGTGTGGAGCAGTTTGTATTGATGTCATTACACTGTTTACAGTAATTTTTTTGTTAATTTTCACATTTTGACAAGATCGAGAAATATTGCAGACCGTAGTAGTCACATCCCTCAGTAGACAATCCCAATTATCCAAAAGTTTTAGTAACAACTATAGCATTCAAATTAGTATCTGATTGCAATAATCGAGTATTTGAAAAAGAAATACAGAACTTAGCCGTAAGTAATAATATAAATACTTATTGCCTGTTACTCTGACGGCCAAACCGCTGAACGGATTTTGATGAATTTAGTTGAAGACCCTGGGTCTAGCAGACTACTTTTTGACGCAGGCGGAGCTGCGGGAAACAGCTAGTATTAAATAAATTACGAGCTAAGAAAATATATAACGTGGGATTTCTTGAAAGTATGTTATTGACAATTTCTTTCATTACTCTTTTATGTTGAGAAGACTCTGGGACACTCAAATACCTTCCTAGATAGAACCTATATCAGATTATTAGGTAATGGGCCAAATAGATTACACAAGCCACCAAATAATTTTGAAAATGTTACCTACTCCTGATTATTTGCTCTTTGGGTTTACCTAAATATCTATTAAGTACTTATGTATTGTCATTTTATAGATTTCTAATTACTTACATTTGATATATGAATTACTTAAATTTTTTTGGGACTTTCTTGTATAGATTCATCAAAACTTATTGTTTTATATGCATTCTATTTCACTTCGAATTTGTATTTTAGCTATGAGAATAGACTTGACTTTTGGTGAATTTGTCTTTGTATTCTGAAACGAAAGTAAAAATATCACATATCTACCAAAAAAATAGGTAATTATATTTTCTTTTGCCATAATTATTAATTTAAAAATTTGTTAGTAAAAATAATATTTAAAAAATCATTCGGAAAAAGGGGTCGTGTCGCAAAAAGCAAAAAAGAGAAATTGATTTCAAATAAATACGTAATTAAAACCACGTACCAAGTGTCCTAGCCAGGAACTAGTTCAGGAGCCCTATATTTTTAATGAATGAATGTTGAATGAAAATCGTACGATTCGCCAAATATGATGAATGAAAATCATTCGATATCGAACAAAAAAATTTTTGACTCACCGATTTTGCGTTAATAGCTTAATATACTTTCTCCTTTAACTCACACATATCTCAGACTCGGAATGCCTTAGAGCCTGCACAAGTTTCCTGAAAGGTCTAAAAACTTCAGCTAACTACTGAGTGATCACCAGTGGCTGAACTTATCTAAAGGCCCAGTATTTACAGCATTCTAATGTTTCATCGTCTTATGTCATGCTATTTGTAAAAAGAATAATTGTCTATTACATCACCTAAATTACGTAATAGGAATGGTGATGCTTATAACTAAAAATTTTCACTTTACTGAATAGAGGGGTTCCTAAAAGGGCCTCGATACTCGACGTCCTTCTATAAATAGCGAAAATTAGCTCGTAGAAGTCTTCTAAACCTTCAGCTCGCCAGAAAAAGATAGTACTAAGTAGTATATTACAAACACACGTGAAGAATTCGCCGATGCGGTGGATGAGCGAAAATTAGCTCGTAGAAGTCTTCTAAACTTTCAGCTCGCCAGAAAAAGATAGTACTAAGTAGTATATTACAAACACACGTGAAAAATTTGCCGATGCGGTGGATGCAGACGCTGGAGGGGGGCGGGCCGCAGCATTTGGGGGACCTGTAGCATAACTTTTGTGTGACGCCAGGGCGCTAGGCTCTGGCAGCAAGTAAATAGAATCAGGTCTAGACGAATGAAAATAAAGGCTCAAGATTCGTCATATCTGACGAAACAACTGTGGGACTTATAACAAAACTTCTGTATAACGCAGGGTGGCACGTGGACTACTTTTGAAAAGGATAAGTGCTATTTTTGAAAAGTATGACTCACGCAAAATTATTTATATCGAACGATTTCCATACGGCATATAATCCATACATGGAAAATATCTGAAAAAAACTATCACAAACCTACTTGAGGCAATCGTCAATGCGATGCATGCAGACGCTGGAGGGGGGCGGGCCGTAACATTTGGAGGACTTGGTGCATAACTTCTGTATCACGCATGGCGTCAATCCGACGGCGAGTACCGCAGTCATCAGAAGTTGCAGCAGCATACTGGCAGTTAAGATTATAAGCATATAAATTAAAGTACTCTCTCGTCTCATAAAGTTAATTTCCCAACTTTTTCGCATGTTAAAAATCCTCAGCTGTTTGCCCAGTGCGGTGAGGAACCTATATGAAAAATATTGAACAATACTCTGTGCACAATGCTGAGCGCCATCGCCGGGCGCGGTGAGAGTATTCGTAGCGAATGCGAGTGTCAAGCAACAGCAAGGTCGTATTGTTATCATTAAATAGCATTGTTAGCTGTCAAATGCCTTTCGGCGGCCAGAAACATTCTGGCAGTGTTAACTTATAACATAAATAAGCAAAAGTAAGCTGAGGACGCAACTAGAAAGACACACTTAGGCAAAGAATTACGTATCATCCAAGCAATAGTTATATAGTGAGATATATGATTAAATTGAAATTCGAGCTGCATATATAACTCTAAAGTCCAACAACAACCTTATTGTCGATTGTGGTGATCATAAAAATAAATAATTAAATAGGTAAGTACATGAACTTACGTGATATTATTTTCCAAGCATGTTGTATTGTTTAAATTCGTAATAGCTGTTGATACTAATAGGATTTGTAAACCACAGCATCATAAACACATGAATAAACAACACAAAACAGAATAATGACTTGTACTTACAAAAAAAACAACGCTTTCCTTTCTGATTTGACAGAAGAATGACAAAACTTGACAAAATACTTTTTTAGAAGAATATTTTTGGTGAAACGTCTGTTTTTATCCAGCCTGTTCTATTTCTTTTAACCGTTAGTTGTATTAACCATAAAGAACTTCAATGACGGTATTTTTTTTACCAAAATTTCCTCAAGGGCTTGTTCCCACTGACACGGACTTGGGCGGAACCTTAAGACTATGGAACTTCCCAGTCAAGTATCACGATTGGTCAATTTTGGTAAGCTTACTGGGAACGTAGGTTTTACTAGAAAGTCTACTAAGAAGGAAATTCCCAGTAGTTCAACTGTTAAGACCTCTCGAAAACTAAGAAAAGAGGAATTTCCGCTCAGCCTATCTGTAACTCTGGAGATCTATACGCAGTCGAAGTGTTTAGTGTTTACCTATGATATTAAAAGAATGATATAACACTAAAACTAATTTTCTTCGCGCCATAACAAAATAGCAATCGCTTCAGGCGTGCTTTTTGAGATCTATAACGCACTCCAAACCATTGCGATTTACCGGAAATAGGTACTTCCGGGCGAATTAAAATCATCCTAAATCATCGATGAATTCGCATTATTTTCGTTCGAGTTTTAAGTGCGTCTTAGATCTCAATAAAATAACTCTTGGAGCCCTATTTTTGATGTGTATGACATATATGTCGCATAAAAATAGTTCGTTATAAAACAAAAATACTTCGATAACGAACAAAAATTACTCGTACCACCGATTTTGCGTGATTCACACTTTTCAAAAATAGCACACATGAGCCTGACCGAAAAGGGAAAACAAAATACAGTAACTCAAACATATTTTTTATTTATTCCAGTACACACAACCTATATTCACATTTATCTTGGGTATTATTTACCCTTGAAACAAAACAAAATCCGATACAATCAACGATTAAGAAAATACATTAAAAAAAATTGCAATTTTTAAAAAAACTATTTGTATAAGTACAGACTTTCGCTTTCTACGCAATATATTTTAGGAACTAATCATTTCCATATGATTATAATACAAAATCTTAGGCCAGGCTTGTAAAATAACAAATTCTTAAAAATCTGTTTTTAAACAATTTATTGCCAGAAATAAGGATATTATATTGTGTTACGTAGAAATTCGTAATGCATCATAATTATATTAACAAGCTGTTTCTTCTCTCTTTCCGGTATACTCACTCATACTTACAATAAAATAATTTGAGACATTTTTGGGACATTGATCAATTAAATTGACCAAAATCAACATCAACATACAATTTCCATTCATTTTCAATTATATAGAGTGCCCCTTCCATAGAGTTAGTTTATTTTACAAAAATAGAACGAGCTTAGATTGGTTAATCGAATTTAGAGCGTAGCAATTTATTTACTGTTTTATCAGCGCCAACAGTTCTCCGTAGACATGCTTATGAACGGAGTTTAACATATATGTCAAAAACAAATAAGGAATAAAATATCTAATGATTTTATTTTACCCAATTTGGTTTTACCGTTTATAATGATCACGGTCACTCTAATTAATAATATATACTAACTCCAAGGCTTTTGGTTTGATAATCTATTCGTCACGTAAATTACATGCGTCTAATATATCTAATCACAGATCTTTTGGTCTTCCTCATTTTAGGGCAAAATTACAATATTTTATACCTACTAAAAAGTCACAGCGACAAACGACTTTAGTCCACTTTACGAAACAAGGAATGTGAAAATAAAATAATATTTTTTTAGAATTTGACATCATAGAAGTACGTATATGTGTAAACAATAAGAAAATTACAAAAGCAATTAACTCTTGAACGACGCGTCTATGGTCATGTGTAAGTGATTACATTTTTTGGTTTTGATCACTCCTTCTGAAATTACATTTCTAAGGGTAAATATCAAATCTGATACAGATAAATTATTAGGTAATAATAGTCATGATCAGCTGTAACCATAGACATAGTATAACATATAGATGCACAATCGTATGTTTATGTCTGCCCATTTCGCCGATTTTGAGAACAATACAATACAATACAAAAATTCTTTATTGCACGACATTTTTAAATACAATCTTTTATCCTTACAGTCTATTTTGTACCACCAACCGTCCGTAAGTGCGAGCACAATGTGTCTGCAGTGTTTTAGAAATCTCATCCTTACTACATTTGAGGCAATCAGCGTAGCAAGTGTGTTTGTGTGTTAGGTACCTGCTACAGTCCCCATTGGATACTTTCACACTGGCGTTTCTTCGTGACTATGTACCTATCTATTTGTTATACTATGTCGACGATTGTAACATTAAACATTGTCACGTTTTGGTGTAATGCCGTAGAAAAGGCAGATATGAATAAATAATTAATATGTTGTATAATAACATTACGTATTTACGTAAGCATTTACGTTAACATTTTAACATAATGTCGATCAAATACATATTACTGAATAATCAAACGACAATAAAATTAATTTAGGAAAATAAAATTTTATACAATAAACATTTATCACGCGGATAAAATAAAAATACAAAGTACAAGCGCACGCTTCTAAGTGCCACAAAACATTCGTGCGCTATTATTGTCCAATATTGTGTGTATTTTCATATCATAACGTCAAACGTGAACTTAAACGATTAACACACAAAATGTACGTCAATTAAATGACACCTATAGACTGGAGCACACCGGATGCGTACACGTCGACTTGCACGTCGACGTAGACGTACCATAAAGTTGTAATTGCACCGATTACACGCTGTACGTGCACATATACGTTATGCAAGCGGTGTGTCATGTCTCATAAAGTTCCAAATACTACAACGTAATTGTTGGAACTTTATAAGACGTGCCACACTGCTTGCGTGTCTACGTGCACGTATTACGTTACGCAAGCGGTATGTCATGTCTCATAATTTTCTAAACATTACAACGTAATGGTGCTTCTACGTCGACGTGTACGCCTACGTGTATGCATCTGGATTGATCCAGCTTAGGCTTAACCTCACGCGAATTTGTATTATTCTATGTATTTTCTCATAAAAACCTATTTTTAAGTCTTCAGAAAAATATAATCCACGTCTCGCGAAAGCCCGGCTACCGGTAGGGTCTTGAGTTGTTAATCCCAATCAATTTGTGGATTCATTCATTTATAATTACATGAAATTAATTATAACTTTAAAAAATATTATTGTTTTACAACAAATATTTATAAACTCTTCAGTTTCCTATTACATATGTACCTAATCAAAATAAATACATATACAATCCGCGCCAAGTAATTTTGCGTCTCTGAAGTTAGCCAACAGCCATGCTCGCGCAGGTACCGTTTGTTGATACCTAAAAATTTTTACTGCGGCGCTACTCGCGGCCAACTTCAGAGACGGAAAGTTATTTGGCGCGTATTGTACTTGCTTGTATAAAGTGTCTCATTGCGGCTTCACAAATAGGACGAGGCTTAAAACGCCTTTAAAATCTTCTATATTATGATTGAAATAAATAATAGTTATCTATCAAGCTTCAAAAACGATTCCAAAAATAAGATCACCACTACTTTGCGCTATAAAGAATTTGAATATTACATTATGTCATAATAAAAAGGTTTTAGTACACAGAACCAGGATGCTTACTATGATCACTTAATTCCATGTAAATGCAAGTGAGCGAGATAGCGTAATACGGTTTGTAAGGCGACATCTCGCTTACTCACTCGCATTTGTATGGAATTAAGAGACGATAGTAAGCCACCAGTGCTAACCTCAAGCGAAATATTATTAACTTCAACTTTATAGAAAATAAATTGGCAAATCTTGATTTAGTATTGCGGTATAATATAACTTTCAGTCGATGAGCGCAGCACTTTTCTCTTTTTAACTTAACTCAATTAAGTAATAGTGTTTATTTTTATATTATTATTTATTTTACACTCACTAGTTTTTTATTTTATTTGTCAGACCATATATTTTGCAGATATGTACAGATTATATAAGTAATTCAATACTTTCACCAAAGTACGTAAAGTCTGTTAAAATGGAAAAATACAAACATTTAAATAAAATCAATTTATTAAAATTTAATTACTTACATCAGATTTGATAATCGGATGTAAGTAATTGAATTTTATATATATTGAATGCTTATCACATTCACATCTCAGTGAACCCACAAATAATTTTCACAAAAACACCATCGACAAACCTCACAATGTCAGACGCCCATATTTGTTTACATTATTGTCATTTTCCATTGAGACGTGACGTCTTGAAACCGACCAATTAAGGCCTTGCTTATTAGGAAATACCCGCTGATTGGTCAGAAATGGACCAATCGTATTCAGGCGGTTCGGCTGGCATTCAATCAAAAACCTAATGCTGGTACCTAATCACCATGACGTCTGTTTCAAATGCAAAGCAAATCGTGTTTTAGAAAATGAGAGATTCACTCTTTAGTGGAATAGTCCAACTGTGGTACGGCGTTGCTTTTATGTTTTTTTTTTAAATGTGTTACATGCACAGACTTAAAAGAACTACAGACGTAACCTCACACAATTACACACCAATCTGAGACGCCGCCCGCTGCCATGATTGGCGGTAATCCTTTACGCACCGCAACTATTTTCGGTTGATTCATTGACGATCCGTCTGTATTTTTTTAAGTCTTTGGTAACATTAAAAATAACCATCGGCTCTTTAAGCCGATGTAATAAAGTCGAGAATTGTATACAGTTTTATACGTATCTAATGCTCGTAAATAAACCTTTATCAAATGTATACTTCTTAGTTGACTAGCCAAGGCTACTTATTAATTATAATGTCAAATCAAATGCATTTAAAGTACTAGTCACAAAATATAAAAATAAATACCTGGGCAGATAGCCACTCAAACAGAAATCTAAATAATAAGGCAATAAAAACTCGAACGCCACCAGTACGTAGGAGCGCTTACATAGGCATTGTTTCAACACGTTGCGCCATGTCAGATGATTTAGTTTTGGTGTCACTAATTTCAATATCCAAATTGTCGGAACCTATTTTGCAAATAAACTATATTTTCGTATTGTTTTCAACTATTATGTGTCTGTGAATAAATGTATCTTATCTTACCTAATCAATGTGTGTATGCGTGTTTATTTTTTATTGTTTTCCTTTTTTTCTAGTCCTTAGGACATCAAACACAGACGACTGAACCTGATATTAAATATATGATCGAGTGTTCAAAGTAAATTTGCGTTGCCTTCTGTTGCCTCGTTTATTGCTCAATATTTCGTGACGTCATATTTTACGGATTTTGCGCCATCTGTAGAAATTTTATCGTCTGTGTAAGCGCCCTTTAAGCTCCATTAAAACTGACGCGAATCACGCGTAACTGGCGTGGCGGGACGCTCATCGAAATAGAACATATAGAAGTGTCATTAGCAGGCCAGTTAACTTTGGCACACGCTACGGCAGTCCGCCAGTCGCGCGGGATTCGCGTCAGTTTGAATGGACCTTTAAGCGAATCACAATTCCAACGTGCAAAACTTAGAGTTGAAATTAGTCTAACCGAGTCGTGACGTCGGTATTATTTGTATGTAGTAGAAGCGGTGAAACGGCGACATGCGTTGTTTTGATGGCACATACGATTTCCATTGCCCTATTATTTAACCTTTTTCAAACTATAAAGAGCTTACACGGTCGAAATGGCGCAATTTTCCTCAATTATGACGTCACGAAATATTGAGTCGGCCATGAAAATTTTCAACGAATTTACTTTGAATTAGTTGCTCCATCTTTCTATATAAAATCGCTCATATGGCGCAACGTGTTTCACTGGCAACAATTGCTAAAAGTAAGCGCTCCTTTAGGACTATACCCGACTTATTCGTTAAACTTAATAAAATTTGTAAAGCCCATTTTAACTGAAATAAGAAATGACCCTGCCATTTCTCTCTTCATTATTAAATTTGATCGAGACATAACACATTTTAGTTAAAATAGGCTGAACGTATTTTTTATGAATAAGAGGGTAGTTCATCGTAATCGATATAAATGGACTATCGATATAGATAAGACTATCTATGAAGATGGACGTACCTAACGCTAAACATTGGCCGCTTTTCGTTTTCGCATGCGCTGCCTGCAGTAAACTCCAAGGAAAACTGCGAGGAACACTAGAATGATGCCCACCATGCCTGAGAGGTAAATCATGTGGCCGTACACCAAACACGACAGTAAGATGGCCACCGCCTAAAAAATAAAGAGATATTATGAAAACCCTAGAATAAACAAGTGTAAAGTAATTCCATAATTAAGATTCCCGTGTGCCTTCAGTTGGTAAAAACAATTACTTATTACTATTTTGGCATCTGACCGCCTGCCTAACGACAAACCTCCTTGGGAACGCAAAATGTACAGTTCATTGGTACCAATAGTTTTTCCTTTATTCGTCTTTGACGACATCCACAGTAAGAAAGCGGTCGTCTGGGTAACGGTCACGCTAAGGGATTGAAACACAAAACAAAATCAGGAATATATTTGGAATGGAATATCTGATTGACTGAGAATTTGGAAAAGGTTAAAAGAAAAAGGTCGAGAAACGTTACTATTGTATATAGTTATTGTGACATAATTGCAATAGTTACGTTACTTATAGCGAACGTTCTTATAGAAATGTACGTCCTCTATAATACTGTACATCACTTTGCTCTATTGGCAATTGTTTCAGCAGCGTACGCGATTTAAGAATTGTTTTAAGCTTTCATACGAATCGCTAAATTTAAATTAATGCTAAAATAAAATAAAGTCAAATTTCGTTTGACATACCTGTCTCAGAGTCATGATAATGGTAAAAACGACCGCTCCAAACTTGCCAATGGTTCGATAGATGAGCAGTTGTCCGACGGTCGAACAAATCGATAGAGCCGTGCAGTCGTACAGAAACGATGGATGCTGATAAATAATATTAACATTAAATAAATCATCATCATCTTAGCGTGTATTCCTAGTTGCGTCGTCAGCTTACGCTTCGGAGCCTAGGGTACGCTGTAAGTCATGGTCCTAGATTTGGCGGAACTGGTTATTACAATGGAGCGACTGCCGTCTGACCTCCGCAACCCTTTTTCAGGGAAACCAGACCAACAGGAACATGACCCGAGGTGTGTTAGTGGCCAACACTGTCAGAATTTTTCGGGCTGCTCTAAGGCATCTGACACGGCCTCACGACTGCTCTCTAATGATAACAACCGGGACCAACGGCTTAACGTGCCTTCCAAAGCACGGAGGAGCTTAAGATAGAAAATGCCACTAAATGGCGACCAATCCAATAGTGGTCGCGACACGCCGTCGCTCGACACGCGCATTCGCTACGGATACGTCGGGTCGCGCTCGACTAACGAGCTCCTCATTAACATTAAATAAATACGGTCAAATCACATAGATTGATAAACCTTAACGTCTAAGAAACAATATAAGAATTATGCTACTTTTCAGGGTTCCGTGCCCAAAAGGTAAAGTGTGACCAGACCATATTACTAACACCCGTATTCTTAAATATAACCATAAGGACGACCTTCACTCAAACTCATTGGAGGTCGCCTTAAGGAAGTCCTCGAACTTTCCCTGAAAACGATATTCTTAGTTGGTTGCTTGAGCAAGCTCCAATGAGGAACGTCAACGGAACAGGTTGTAATAACAATGCTAAGCATCAAAATTGAAAACTACAAAAGAATAGAGTAAAAAATAAAATAAAGTAATGGATACCTAGGCAAAAAATGTCAAAAATACTACTTTATAACCACTTTGTTTCATTTCAAGGACGCCTCAAGGTACCTCTCGACCAACCTTATATTTGACAGTTCGATACTCACCTCCAATGAGGAATCTCCTTAAGTCAAGGAAGCTAGTGACGACTAATCATACCAATGAGTTGGAGTAAGGTTGAGTCGAGTTTGAGCAAACGTTTGAGAATATGGGGGTAAGGCTTTGTTGTCCGTCTGTCACGAAGCTGTATCTCATGAACCGTGATAGTAAGACAGTTGTAATTTTCACAGATATTGTATTTCTGTTGCCGTATTTCTGTGCAAATACTAAAAAAACAGAATGTTATACTAAATAGTTTGTTTGTTTTTTTGCGGTTTTTATAGATATTGGTACGGAACCCTTCGTGCGCGAGTCCGACTCGCACTTGACCTGTTTATTTTCTAAAGGATATTTGATTCGTGTTGTGTGTGACTAACCTTCAATAGCCTAATAGACTCGATAGTGTTACTATTCTGCAGTAAGGCGGAGGCTGTGAGTGCGCACGAGAACAGATTCACTCCGCACAACATCTGTAATGAACTACATCCATAGCGGGAGAACAAGTCACTTTGCCAGGACGATGTGAAACTGTCGCACATCATGTACAGTGTGAGCAACATTAGGCCGGACAATGTTGTTGCTGTCGACGCTGGAAATTTAAATAGGCATAATTAATATTATATTGTACACGCTTCTACCCTTCTGGTAAGCATATCATCTCCTGTCGCTCGCTAGTTGACTGTAAGAGGTCCCTAAGTGGGATAAGTCCGCCATTGTACTTATTGTTTTTCCATGCTTGTGTATGTAAATTATTATTTATTTTTTTTGTACACAATAAAGATATTACAAACAAACAAACATGTACAAATAAAAGATAATAGGCATATTAGTAAAAAAACAAGACGATAAAACTTAAACTAACTGATATATGATGAAGTTAAATTTATGTGCATTTTGGACGATACCAAACGCTCCATACTAATGGAACCTTCGACATCTCGCCTAGCTAATTTACAAGGGTGAGGCCAAATTTGTTCGAGAACTACCCTAAATATTGCATTTATGTAAATAGTTCCTAAATGTAAGTTTCCTTATTTTTCATTCTATATGGGCTAGCATGGTCTGGAATAGTTTTTTTTTTTTGTGTGTTCATCGACTAAAATATATTAATATAGTAATTTTATATTTTCAACATAAACTATCCCATACATTTTTAAATTGATATAAAAAAAATTCGTGTAAAAAATTCAATTTAATTGAAAATTTGAACAACAAATTTAAATTAATGTATGCCATGCAATCATATTACTTTTACAATTTTTAAACCTTGTCGTCAACCCAATTATAAGTTGATAAGTTGCGGGACGAACATATGGGCTTTATTAAGTTACGTATAAGTTTATTTCAAACTATTAGAATAAGAGGTGACAATTAATTGACGACTATAATATGCACTTACATTCGCTATAATCATGACTGCCAAATATAAAAAGCATCATTCCAAGTGATATCATGACAGCGGTCACATATTCATACAGTTCGTATTTCTTACGGGATATAAGTTTGCCCATAAGCATTACAGGTATTACTTTACAAGACTTCGACAGCACCTGGGAAAGATAATTTGGATTTTAAAGGATTCTAAAGGGACACACACAAAAAAAACATAAAGGCTGTGCCTATCGACTGCCATATATCGATAACAACCGAAACCAACGGGTTAACGTGCCTTCCGAAGCACGGAGGCGCTTGATATAATTTTTTTTTACTAAAATGGCGACCAATCCAAAGCGGTTCACACCTTGCCGACGCTTGACACGCGCATTCGCTACAGATACGCGCACCGCGCTCGGCTATCGAGGCTCCTCTATACATCCATCTATCTATCCCACTCTTTAAAAACATAAAATTATAAACTGTAAGGAAGGTCTGTATTTATTTATTTATTTATTTAAACTTTATTGTACATAGTACAATTGTATAGCACAAAAGGTCTTTATCCTTAATATTAAATTTGGTGGCCCGAGAGGTTTTAGTTTTCCACACATCCCTGTCAAACACACCCTAACTATTTCGAATTACCTAGTAAAAATATTAACGCTGTTCTTTTATCAGGAAATGTCGCGCAAGCACACCCCGGACACTCCATACATACAACAGTGGCGAGCCCGATACTTATTAAGACTACTACGATTCGGACGCGTACGCACACGCATCAATGTGTATGTTGCGCGTAGGGTTGGTTATTTACCTTATCCGCGTCATAGTCGTCGCAGTGTCCGGGCGGTCGAAGCGTCATCCTTGCATTGATTTGCTCTGCCTAAATCTGCTTGGCTCGGTGCGGTATCTGTTTCGGGTGGGAGGTTGCGAGTGTACTTTTTGTACGTTAGTACTATTAATAATTCTGTGGCGCAAGCATATCTACAAAGTATAACTCTTACCTGTGTCGGAAAATTGACGTATTTAAGCGCTTCATACTGGCACCAAGCGCTGACGATGTTAGTGAGCGAACAGTAAGAGAACTTGTAAAGAGGCGCAGTAACCAGTGGCTGTCGCGACCAACACAGACGAGTTAGCGCAACCAGAAACGCAGAGAGACGGTTGACGAACACTAGAAACTGGGAGTCGTTGAAGCGGACCTGAGACCCGTCTGGCATCACGTAGTTCTGGAGACAAAAACAAGTTAACAATAATTTTAAAACTATACATTGTAATGGTCATTTTTAAAAAACGAAACGACTACATTTCTGTGTAGTTTGGAAATGAAAATTCCCAAAAAAAATATCCACCATTTTGTTTTTATTTTTATTATGTCACTAGCAGCCCGTCCCAAATTCGTCCGAGTTCTACAAATTATGTTAAAACTAACCTCTTCATTTAGCATCTCTTTCAAAACCGGCTATATAGATCTCCCTACGGGCAATAATTCATAATAATGTCATATTAATTAACCGATGAACGCCGTACGTATTTATTTATTTAACACTTCAATGCACACAGCAAAATAAAAATTAAATATGTTACATAAAATGTGAACACAGTATGTACACAAAAGGCGGCCTTATCGCTCAAGCAATCTCTTCCTTAGGGTAGTTTAACGTATTCATCTCACGATATGGTGGTGAACCCCGAAAATCTTAAATTGTGCGGCTTCGTGTTCTGTGCCTCTCTCTGCTATGAGATTTTATTAACGCAGACGCTAGCGACCACGTTGAGACTTTGTATGGATTCTCATAGTTACCTTACTATCCGCTAGGGGCGCTGAAAAGGTTTGCCATACAAATCTGTCAACGCAGTCTCTAGCGACTGCGTCAAGAAATTCTAAAGTAGAGGCACCGTAATATGTGTAATTTGAACAATTTTATTTCTCACACGTGGCAGTTATCTGTGATTTAAAGTGTACCACTAACCAAAGTCATAATCTTCTCTTGCAGCAGCCCCCACAGAAGGTAAACGCCCATCAGTCCGGTGAAACAGAAAGCTAATTCCAAGCCTTCTTTACGTGGACTCTCCTCTATTTTCTGAGGCTTGACAGACTCCGGTATCTTCTCTCCGGGATCGCCGAAGCACGCGAATAGTGATCGATACAAACATGTTGTACTGTTTCCTGTAAATAAATACATTTTATTGCATTAGGGCTGGTTTAGACTGATCCTGTGCAGGCAATCAAGTAGTGTTCATGAATACGAAATTTACCCACACACACACCCACTTACAATTTCGTGTCTATGAGCGCGTCTACAAAGACAATTTCTCTGCTCCGTCTGGATTCGTCTAATAAACCAGTCATTAAGGCTGGTTTACACACGATCCATTGCTTTCACGGATACGAAATCCACCCCACACACGCAAATAATTTACTTACAAATTGAAAATATTGTTTGTATGTGTGTGCCCGTGAGCTTTCACGGATTGCTGCACTCAATCGTGTGTAAACCAGCCTTTATATTGTACACCTAGCAGCAAACAAATGTGAGCGGGATAGACCTATTTATTAATGAGTACGGGTATAACTCCGTCCCGCTCACATATATCATAGGTCAACTTGTTTGCCGCTAGGTGTATCCTAGTTGTGTTTTTGTGAGCATAGATAAATGAAGGTCATAATTAATACTTGTACAATTTTTGGCTTAATTTGTGTGTAGCGATCTCCGTTTAACCCGCCTTTGGTGTCTATTAATTACTTACTTATAGACCGTAACAACAGCTGGGCTATCGAATCTTTTATAATATTATAAATGCCGAAGTCTGTCTGTCTGTTACGCTTTCAAGGCTAAACCTCTGGACCGATTTTAATGATACATATAGTCGAAGACCCCGGGGTCAAACATAAGCTACTGTTTGATGCGAGCAGAGTAGCGAGAAACAGCTAGTTGTTACATATTTTCACGTAAATGGTTAAAATATCTTGAAATATAATAACAAGCAGTCGTGTTGGTATATTTAACAGCTAAACGTGAAGTCATTACGCGCAATAGAGATTGCTACAATCACGAAAGCTTAATACTGATTAGAACACCACGGGTACATTTTGGTGACAAAATCAAGGCCAATTTTGGTATAGTATTTGAATAATCAGCATCAGATTGGAAGGTTCTCGAATCAAGACCGTGAAATGACAATGGACATGGTCAGATGCAGATGACCTGAACAAGGTAGCAGGTTGGAGCTGAATGCAGGCCGCTTTCAACTTAAATTCATTCTGAAAATAATTAGGGAGACATATTTCCAGCAGTAAACTAACTGCGGCTGAAATGATGATGATGACAAGACAACTGATTATATTATATTTTTAATAACTCACCTATCTTTTCAAAATAATTTGTTTTTTTCAAATAATGATGTAGTATTACTCCAGGGAGTAGTACAGTTGCATATCCAGCTAAATTCAGTAACAGTAGGATCAGCCTGAAATTAACAGTAATTCATTCATTCATAACGAATAGGTTCCATGTTCAATAGACCCAGTACGCCCTGGTATAGAGATTTTCAGAATTGCCCTTCTAACAGTACTGTTAATTAAAGATACAGATTCAAGAAATATCAAAAACCACCAGTATTATATCATTTTGACAGTAACAATGTTTATAATAAATTCTTTTTTGACTTTCAATTTAAAAAAGTTTCAAGATTGGGTTGGTAGGCTATTACTATATTCTGGAAGCCATAAAAGATTTGAATGTTAATGAAAAGGTTTATGACAAGAAAGATTTAATATGTTAATTCAATTAAAGAGAGATAGAAATAAAAAAAAAATTGATATAACACAAGCAACATTATTTACCTGTATTATCCCACTACTGGACAAGGTATCTGACAAAAGAAAAGAATACCATGGATGTGCTGGAGCTAAGACTTATGAAATTTTTATGTTCTTGGTGGTCAGAGGTGTCGAAACAGAGGTTCGAAGCAAGACGAAATAATATATAATCGAAGACAGATAAACATGACCCCCCTTACTGTACCGGCCGTAATAGGTGAGGGGTCAGGTTTATGTCTTTGACAAAATAATGACATATTTACCAAGAATAATCCGTTTCTACAAGTTTTCCGGACTCTTCATAACGCCCCAATAATTTTTGGTACAAATTTGAAAACACCAGTATTAGCATCATGCAGAACATACACGCTAATCTAAAAAAAAAACATAAAAAAGTTTCAAAACAACTTCAGTTATTTGCAATAAAAAGGTTTAATAAATACAACTGATAAATTCAGCTTAGGTTGCAACCCAATGTGATTCAAATGGGATAATTTATAGCTATGGTTGCCATCTGTAAAATTTGGTAACAAGAAAAAGACACCTGAATTTTAGAGCCCAGAACCCAGACATACCAACAGGTTTCTCACGTGTCTGTTCAACACGTGTTTAAAGAAATTATATTGTAAAATTACTCTTAGACTACTGTATAGAAAAACGTAGTTTAATGGTAGTTTAACACATGTTGAACAGTTGTCTAACTTTTTTGTAGTAAGACGGAGTAAGTTTAATTCCGTTTAGACTTAGATTTTTAAACCCAGACTAAAAATTAAGACCTTCCCAGACGCTCCACGGGCACCATTATTATGTACAATACAAATGCCTACAAAATTGCTATGTTTTATCCAGCTACCATTGAATTTTATTGCAAGTAGTTTCACGGCTAAAGTTATTACCCATAACTCTCACTAATCAGTATGAGGCATGTCTAATGCAGTTTATTTACAGTTAAATATCATGAGGACATTGGAAATTCTATTTATATACTTTGTCTTCATCCTAGCATTTTCTCAGTTGCATCCTATGCTGGTTGCTTTGGAGCCCAGGGTCTTCTATCCTGCTTTTACGTCTCCACATTGACCAGTCTTCAGTATCTTTTACAAATAGTTTATTAACTAGCACACAAATCCTCCGTCAAGTCAGCTCCTTTTGGGAGTGACATTTCTACCAAGTCCTGGAGGAGGCTGCATGGCCAGACATTTGAAGTACTATTTTCATTATGTTTATTCAATTAAATGCACTTATATCTATTTGAAAAGTTAAATAAAATTTTAAGGATGTAACACTAATACCAGCTTTTTATTAAATGCATTCAATACTAGGCAGAGGAGCTGCCAACATCAACTAGTTATTCATAAAATAAATCTTACAAGGTAAAACAAATAATATAAAGTGGTTAAACAAATATATAAAAACCAAAATTCACTTCATCATCATCATTTCGTATAGGTCACATTGTCAAACAACCATGTGCACCCTGGTGTCAGAGTTGTTTGGAATCGCCTCTCGGCCTCTAATGTGGTTCCTTTAACAACTACCAAATGGCAGTCGGAACCAACAGCTTAACGTGCCTTCTGAAGCACGGAATCATCATAATTATCAGACAATCGGGTGATTCAAGCCTGCAAAGTCCTAATCAAACTGGAAACAACTAAACAAAGTATGCTTCTGGTGGGAATCAAACACACTACCCTCCTGTCAAAGGTGGATGCCTTAACCACTGAACCACGGAGGCAGGTGTCTTTAACAATTTTCAAAAGGCAGTATTTAAAGGAAACAGTCCATGGAGGTTCGAAACAACCTCCTAACGTTAGGATTAAATTTAATTTAGTTGAATAAAACATCATTATATTACAATTATAACTAGCAGCCTGTCCCGACTTTGTCTAGGCCTTCCTCAATAAGTATGCTATCCAACACAGAAAGAATTTTTCAAATCGGACCAGTAGTTCCTGAAATTAGCTCGTTCAAACAAAAAAAAACATAGGTAATCTTCAGCTTTATAATATTAATAATATAGATATGTGCAATAAAGTCTAAAATGATTTGTGTAAATAATTTATTCCCAATTTGATAACAGCTATGAAGCAGAGGTTGCTTGTTTGATTTCCTGGTATATAATAATATAAAAGTTGATTTTTCAACACCTATTATCATCAATATATTTAAATGCTCTGATCATGCTCTGATATGTTAGAAAATATCCTATTTTTCTCAAAGAAGAAATAAAGCAAGCAATTTGTTACGTAAACAGCAACTGTGTCCTTTCATAGTATGTACCTATCTATGTAAAATAATACATTATTGTTGAAAACTCACATGATTTACTAATCAATTATTTTCAAAGTAATATAAGCTTATACTTACCCAACTATTATTTTTCCTCTCATTGTACCTTTATGAGGTTTTCATGAATTAATCAACTTTATTCGGCGGTATTTGGTATGCAGTGGAAAATGCAAATCTTTGTATTATTTTGTATTTCATTACATACATTTAGGACATATGAAATTAGGGAATTCCGCTCATCCAGTTCTAAATTTTCAACACAGATTATAAACAAATTATAGAAAAGTATAAATTTTTGATTCGGTTTGTTTGGCTGGATTGTTGACATTTTTGTCATTTCAAGTTATTGACATTGACAAGCATTGACCGCATTTTTTTTTTTTGAAATGACCTACAATTTTAGCTCCTGTGAGCTTTAAAATTTACAGCGGGACAGTTTGAGGCCAGGGCTATTAAGCCTCCGACTTTTCGGCAAATGCACAAGGTGCTCCCAGTTGGGACGAACCTCGGCCATGGGCTTTGCCTTGCATTGGCCGCAATAACAGTATTTATTTTATACGCGGTGCACAGAAAAATAGGGTCAACCAAAGGTTTACCATAGTCTCTGAAATCCATCTAAATGAAAGTGAGTAAGCGAGATGTCGCCTTACACAATACTTACTTCCTCGCCATCTCGCTTACAGGGCCGAGCCTCCCCTGTAAGCAAAGTGTGCTGCGGACACAGGCGCCAAAAAATAAGAGGGGCGTTCGGGCGTCTAAAAAAATATATTTTTCTAACACTAAATTATTAAATTAATTTAAACTAATAGAATTAAAATTATCATGAAGGTTATAAATAAAATTATTGGACTTACAAATCAATTATTAAAATCATAAAAAATCAATTAAAATTAAAAATATTAAACATGTAAAATAAAGCCGGGTCTCATGCGACCGTGTTTTGTGTTTGCTAACACTTAACATTTTACAAAATGTGGGCATGGCTTAACATTTTTGTCATACAAAATGCTAACCGCGGCGAACATGTTTTTGACTGAGCGTAAGCGAAGTCTTCATTTAGATTTTGAGACTGGCCAATTTTGCTTTTGTATAGAAAATTTATGTTCCGGGCTAGAGGTCCCTTTTCTAAACGGATCCTTAAGAAACTTGTGGTGCGTTATTTGATTTATTTTTTGTCGAGAGCTTATCTTGATTTCTTGCAAAATGAGGGCAAAAAGGGGAAATGTTTGCTGTATATTTATTTCTGTATATTATTTTTGTTCTTTACAAACCTTGGCACACAAGATCCTTGATTTATTTGAATTTTTTTGTCAAGAGCTTTTTTTTTATTGGGGGTAAAATGAGGGCAAAAAGGGGGGAAATTTGCTGTATATTATTTCTAACCGGATCCTTACAAAACTTGGCACACATGTTTTTTGATTTATTCGAATTTTTTTGTCGAGAGCTTTTTCGATTATGGGAAAAATGAGGAAGGAGGAAGGTAAAAAGGAAGAAAGTTTGGTGTAACATATACTCCCTATTTGTGTAAATATATGTATGTTTATTTAGCTGTAGGGTTCTTTTTTTTTCTGTAATGTCACACAAGGCTTTTTGCGCCGCTTTGTATTTTCTCTGTTTTTCCTAATGGTTGACTGGGAGAGAATGCTTTTAGCATGAAGTCCGCCAATTGTATTTTTACTTGTGGTACAATAAAGTTTTAATAAATAAATAAACATAATTTAACTGATTTTAATCATACTTATTTGATAACAGCATCGTATGTCGGGTTCTCTACAAATGCTGTAAAAAAACTAAAAAAAGGGGGGGGGGGTAAATGGGTGAAGTACATAGCAGCGTTTTATGAGTACTAGTTTGTTCATATTATTAATTCATAGATTAATAACTCAGTTTATTCAAACAAATAAGTACTATACGAGTAGTACTCATGTAAGCAAAATTATATCTTTATTGATGACTAGCTTTATCCCGCAGCTCCGCCTGCGTCAAAAATTAGCCAATGTTTGACCCCGGGTCTTCAACTATATTCATACCAAATTTCATCAAAATCCGTTCAGCGGTTTGGCCGTGAAAGCGTAACAGACAGACAGACAGACTTTCGCATTTATAATTCTTTATTGATTATTGATGATGCCGCCGAAATTACGTCCGTACAGGCCTGTGCCTGATAAATCTGGAGAACATTTATGTTGTTAAAAATTTAACAGATAATAAACAAAACGCTAAAACATGAAGATTCATAAAAAAGAGGCGCTTCACGGGTTTGCACACAGGCGCTGCCGTGGACTGGCGCGACCCTGCTCGCTTACTCACTCACATTTGGAAGGATTTAAGAGACCACAGTAACCCACAAGATGGGTTACGTACTATGGATACTACGAGCATACTATTTTTACTGAAAAGATATCCCAAACCCTGACTTGAGCGTTTGCGTTTGCAAAATCTCGTTGTAACAGACGAGATATTATTATATAAATAAATAAAATAAAATAAAATAAATAAAGAGGAGAGGCCGTTTGAAATGGCACAGTGATATGATCATTGACTGGCGCCTCGCCGACACAAAAGTGGGCGGAGCTTGTCATTGCTCGTGCTCTATGATTGGAGCGACGGCCGAAACCAAGCACCCCGCACGTCTGCCTTCCGCCCCGTGCAGCCTCACAACACTTTCTTACAAAACGCTTATTACGGCATCTCCTCTTTGTAATTACTCCATGCCATTGAGAAAGGAACGTCCCGTGGCGGACACTTTCTTACAAAACGCTTATTACGGCATCTCCTCTTTGTAATTACTCCATGCCATTGAGAAAAGAACGTCCCGTGGCGGTTTCGTTGCTCTTTGCATTACATACCCTGTCTTCGCCTTGGCAATTCGGGAAATGAAGTATAACGACATTTGTCTGACAATCATTTCTGACTTGACTTTTTTGTAATGTTCTAAGCAATTTTGTTAAAAATCTATTTGATTATTTATCTCTTTTTAATTTAAAATATAATATCGTTTTCAAATTAAATCTATTGCTTTCATTGACATAATGCCTGTTAAATAATATCCATATGGAAACGCTGCAAGGTTTCAAGTATGTGGATTGAAGCTGGAATGTTTTTGCTAGAGTTTATTGCAGCTATGTGTGCCGTTGCCCTGTGTGGGCCCTGCCTACTTGCATGTGCCAGACGTTTGATATTAGGCGATGAATTACTACACAGAAGTAGCCACGTGGTACAAGAAGCCGAAGTGTTAGGCTGTGACGAACCGGCTTGCCCGTATTACAAGAAGAACTCCAGATTCCTGATGGTACCGGCGACACGAAGACGCTGCTATACCTCGCCTTCAAGGCATCCTACTTGAATTTTGAATATACTCTATTTTATATTTTTGTTATTCAAACTAAATAGTTTATTAAATATTGCTATAATCTTATGTGCTCTATCCTTCGTACCCTGATTGCGCTTCTGACCCACCTTATTGCAACTCACTCATATTCCTCATTATCATCATTGTGTATGACATTCATCCCCCTCCGTAGCAAGTGGACAGATTCGCAACTGGACAGATTCGCAACTGGACATATTCTCAGATGGGCTGATAAGCAACTGGATACTGGACAGAGTAGTCGTCCTTGTGCTTCTAAATTCGAAAACCGTAGATCAAAATTAGAAGGAAAGCATGGCCATTTTGATCTTTCTAGGAAACCAACAGGAAACAAGTTTACTAAACCTGGAATGGGCATGTTGTACCCGTGATTCTACCGATTTGTCCCCCTGGTGGGACCACGCGATATTACCATGTACTAGTGGTCCTACTGCATGTACTGGTGGGACCACGGGATATCATCACGTCTTTGTGGTACCACTTAGCAAAAAATTCTATAAGTTACAGAAAATATTGTTACGAAACTGGGGTTCGCGATTTGGACGCCAAACTTCGTATGCGGGTCTTAATTCACTACGAAAGATTTTGTACACGTGAAGATGGTCTTCCTAATGTCCAAGGTCCAAGTCGCGTAGCAGCAAACATCCAGGTATCTCGCTAAAGTTGTCGCCCTTGTTCCCACTAGTTCTGTTGAGTAGTTCTGTGCACAGAACTAGTGAGACTTTTTCATTCCCAATAGTTCTGTTGGCAAAAACAACATACCGAACTAGTGAGTGAGTTCACTAGTTCTGTTCTGTTGACTAAACGAGCCCTAAGTTATGACATAACATGTATTTTTTTATTATCTTATCTTTAAAATATGTATGAATGTATAGAAAAGAAATGAATGTCAAAAAAACAAGTGAATGTCGGAAAAACAAAAGAAAGTCTCGAACAAAAATCCTGTAACTGCATGTTCATGTACACCTATGTAGCACAAATAAATTATTTGATTTGATTTCTTTAACGTTAACTAACGAAAATTATTCGATATCGAACAAAAATTATTCGACTCGCCGATTTTGAGTGAGTCACAATTTTCAACAATAGCGCTCCTGAGCTGCAGGCAAACAAAACACACATTTTATCAGAAATATTTATTTTTCAAAATTTTACTATGACATTGTATTATCCAAATTATCACTTAAAACATAAAATCCTTTCTAGTAAGAAATAAAATGTTTAATCTAAAGGGTGGTAATCAATATCTTCATTGTCAACACTTATTTGGGGATCGCGCTTGTATTTAGGCATAGCACAGGCATTTGTCGACCATTCAAAACGAGGTCGCAGCACCAGGTAGCTACTGGACTTATCTGATGGAAAACATGAAGAGTCTTCAAATATATCCGACGACTGTAGCATGCCATTTGATTTTGCCTGAAAACAAAAGCGGCTTAACTAATGGAGAGATTTGATGTTGCCTGCGCCTGCGCCAATTCTCGTATTGTGGTAGTTTTTTATTCCTTTCCCAAAGTCCAACCTATATCTATATTGATTATGATTGGGTTACTTAATAGTTTAGCGCAGACACAAAGCTACAAGTAAGCAGGTGCCTACAAACTCCGAAGGTGTGAAAAAGATAAGAATTAGTTAGAATTCAGTACGTATTTATTAGGACTCTTTCTATCAAATGTCAACATGATAAGATGCCTATTGACTTAACCAATTAGTTTGGTTTTAGCATTTTCATTACAACTAAATAACAAAATCTCTTCGGGCGACATTTGTACAGCCACTGACTAGTGTGTTCAGGATGTCCCGCGACATTCTTGTCCCCGAGATTCTTTTACGTTGTTGACGAGCGACATGTTCGGGGTATGTTGCACAATTTGTCCCCTAGTGTATCTTTGACTTAATACTAACAGCCTGGCGATGGGGGAATTCACCACGACGCATTTTGCAGCGGAGCTACTTACGTGCCGGCTGCCATCTGGTGGTCGTAAAATGAAGCATGTCAGAGGCCGCAAGGCTATTCAAAAATCACCAGTAAACTCAGTAACCATTCTAAATGAATGAATAAAGTACTTAGTTCATACTCACACAAGTAGCGAAATACTAAATTTTGACCAGGCAGTACGAGTTTGTACCATTTGCCGTAGAAACGGCTGGACGTACAGAGGCTAAGCAATTTGTTAGTGAGATAGGTTGACGTTTAAAAAGTCGTGGATTTGGCAATCGCTCCGGATGATGCCTGGTTCAAAGGCTATCCATAACAATTCAAAGAGGAAATGCAGCAAGCGTTATGGCCTTTGAGCCGGGTACTGTTCGCGGTGGGATGTTTGATTAATTTTTATTACTGTTTGTTTTTATTTTTGCATTATTATTTTTTTACGCAACTGTTGTAAACTAAGTTTGTTTTTGAAATAAGTTATCTTAACAATAATACTCACACATACTCGCGCGTAAGTACATTTCTGTCTGATGATGAACAAGACGAATGTGATCACCGCAACTAATATATGAAATAGATTGATCATCATTGCGGTGATTAATGAAGCGTATAAATTTTTTACATTATTTTCCTGTTTTTCATTATTTTAAACAGTTTTTTTTATCAAATCGTTAATTGTACTGTGAGTGAGACATTCCTATAAAAATGTCATCATGAGTTTTATTGACACCTGTCAGGTACCAAAAAGATTAAAAACCAATCAAGACCATGTAAACTCAAACCATGATACGATATATTTCCCAAACTTTTTAAATTCTAATTTGCTTCATAACGTATTATTATTTTCTTTAATAAAACGATTATAAAAGTATAATAAAATACAGTGTCAACTGAGATTAACAATTGGTTAATCGTGTGTCAAATATCTTATTTTCCTGTCAGTATACATTTTTCGCCATACACATTTTCTGTTTCTCCGTATGGTAAAGAATGTTAGCATTAAATCCGCCTAATGTATGTTTACTTGTGATATAATAAAGTTTTAATAAATGAATTGCCTATACAATATAACTTTATTGCCCACATCTGGGATATCACAAAATTGAAATTATACATTGTTTAGAATATGAAACAAAGGCGGACGTCTTGCTAAGGAATCTCTACAGCATAGATTAATAATTGGTCTAGCGCGCGCTCGACTAGATACCGTCGGCGTACTAGACAAATGCGGCAACTAAAACTAAGCAAATTCGGCGTACTTGAGGCATACCCGCGTCAGTCACGCCGCAACCGATAAGTGAGTTGGGCGTCGAGATAAATTTAAAATTTTAGTTCAAAAACAAAAGCAAAATGCCAGTTTGCGTATTCAAGTAAGAATAATAGTACAGGAATAACTCCTTCTCGTTTCGTCTTTGCACATTGTCTTACACACACGACAATATAAAGTTGCCGCGTTCTATAAAACTGTTTTTTCTTCATAGCGCGGTATCTAGTCGAGCGCGCGCGAGACCAATTATTAATCTAAGCTCTACAATATTTTTTATTTTTTATTTATATAATCAAAACTTAATTCTATCATCACAGAAAAAAACCAATTCGATAGAATAGCCATAATATTATACATATCAAAATCAATCTTGACATAACACATTTAGCGTCATTCTTGTGAACTCGCTCATAGAACAAGAAAAGATATAAATTTTTTTAGCAATCTGATTTAGTGCGCGAAGTGCTCGTGTCAGCGGCGCGTGACGTAGCAGCTGGGTGCGAGAACGCGGTATTTCTAGAAGCGGGGGTCGGCGACGTCTATATATATATATACTACTAACTACTAATACTATCCTATGGGTAGCGTTAGCAGTCATTCACAGTTAGCTATCACTTTTCTTTTTGGGACAAAATGTGCCAAATACAGTTTAATTAATTGAATGGACTGTTTGTTTATTCTCGTAAGTACTTATTAGATTGATAACAGATAAAACAACACGCATCCGCCTCCATTCGGCTAACGACCTATTTAATTTTTATGGGTTGGACCGCCTACGATATACATTTGTAATAACAATGCTTACTGGTTTCCGCCTTAAGGATCGACCACTCACTAAGGACACTTCTCACTAAGAAAGAATCACTAGTACTGCATTCAGAGTCGTTAAGCAAATTCTTAAAAAACTAATTATACTTAAGTTTAATTTAAATTCTTTAAACTCAAAAGAAATTTTTTAGAGAGAGAATTTTTCAATTTGTATTATGAGGTTTTCTATGTAAATTCGTATGTTTAAGTTAAAAATTCTTCATTAGTGATTTTTTATTTCAGTTTCAAGAATTTGCTTTAATAGTCATTACATCGTTGAGTGTGGCTGTAATAACTATTCTCTAATTATGAGTTAATTCAAAACCGACATTTATTATTTTCCTCTTCAGCCCATCGCCACACAATGCTGAGTGTAGGCATTTAGCATTGCACGCCATTCTCCCTGGTCCTGTGATTTCTTCCTCCAACTCCTACGGGCAATATTTAACAGGTTATCCACATTTCTATCTTACGTAAAGAAGAGAGGTTATCAAATAGTGACCACGAACCGGTAAGCGCAGCATTCATACCCACCGACGGGATGATCAGATGGCCTGAAAAAGGTCGCAAGTAGGCGCTAGATGCAGGCCATATCCAAGCGGTCATTCTGAAAATCATTGGGGGAGGTAAAGGTCCAGCAGTGGATTAACTGCGGCTGAAATGATGATAATAGTCATTAAGGCGCGGATCCACCGAAGCGCACGCTGTGCATGGCCATAAGGTGCACGGATTCATTTGTTTGACTACGTGGGTTAACGTTTCCACTGCAGCACACGCTATACACGAATATCAACCCACGACTACGTACAACTGTAGCACAGCACAGTTTTTAATCATACGTCTTGTACTCACGCATTTATAAACTTACAAAATGGCTTTGGAATTGAGTTTGCTACACAGACACAGACGATGAATTCAAAAGTGGGATTGATGATCTATTGCTAAGTGAATTGCAAAGTCCGGTCCCTATTCCGTGTATCGCAAGTACAGCGTGCGTGGCGTTGTCGGTGTTGAGCTACGTGTGCGCCATATTCGAGCAAGCCGCGTGTGTTAAATCATGCGTAGCGTGTCCGTGGGTTGCAGTGGACACAATCACATACATTTTCTTGCACGTGCGTAGCCTCTCCGCGCGCTGCGGTGGATCCGCGCCTTTATTATGTTAAATACACAATAGACAATAGTAAATAATAGTACATACACGTGGACTATAGAGTAGGTAGTACATACCGATTTTCAATTGATTGCCAGCGCCCAAGACGAAAATCGTGCCCAGAATGCCGATTGGCACTTAGCTTTGCGAACAATGGTAATGAGAAGATGCGGATTCATGCCGTCAATATGGAGACTTACAATTGATATTTGTATGTATGATTATTCTAATAAAACTGGTCGTGACTAATAGTTATTACAAAATGTTTATTGAAATAAAACAGAGGAGAGAAGCTCGTTAATAGAGCGCGACCCGCGTATCCGTAGCGAATGCGCGTGTCAAGCGACGACGTGACGCGACCATCTCGAGCTCCCCGTGCTTTGAAAGGCACGTAAAGTCGTTGGTCTCTTTGTTATCGATAGATAGAAGTCGTGAGGCTGTGTCAGATGCCTTAGGGCAGCCTAAAAATTTTGACAGTGTTGGCCACTAACACACCTCGGGTCATGTTCCTGTTGGTCTGGTTTCAGGGAAAAAGTGTTACGGAGGTCAAACGGCAGTCGCTCCATAGTATAACCAGTTCCGCCAAATCTAGGACAATGACTTACAGCGTACCCTAAAAAGCTAAGCTCCAAAGCGTAAGCTGACGACGCAACTAGGAATACACGCTAAGATGATGATGATGATGTTTATTGAAATAAAACAGGGTGCAAAAATAAAATAAAAAGAAAGAAAGAAAACACATAAAATTAAGATATTTTTATTTAATTATTACAATTGATTTAAGTATCATTATAATATAAATAAAAACTAAATCTATGAACATAAATTAAGATTAATAGTGCATATAGTACCTTCATACTTTCAACATTTCAACCGTGTTACAACAGCCGTGGTGTAGAAACCACTTGCAGAATCGTCTTCCAATGGCATATTTTCGTACTAGTCCCTTAACCGCCTTTTACTACAACCAGGGTAAGAAAGCGCAGGATTAGTACCACTAAGCGTGCAGATGATAATTCTGGAGTGTTGTTTTGAATAATTTTCGTTCGATATCAAAGGATTTTTATTTATTTATTTATTGCACACAATATCTTACAGATAATGTAGGTACAAAAGGTATCACATAATGCTAAGCATTGTCTGCCAGTTAACCTTAGGGACATTAAGAGAAGGTGGTAGATGGGGTGCTGATAAACTTACACAATATATAAAAATAAAATAAATAAGAATAGATAATATTACATACATACTTTACACAAAATTATGAAGGGTGTTGAAAATAAACGTACTTGTAGTAGAAGGTATACCTAAATTAAATAGACATACATATACACCGTGAAATTTTAGTCGTTTTGGGCCCATCGTCCAGTGACTCCATTTATGCAACCGACCAAATTTCCCCAAGGAACATAGCTCGAAACATGAAAAACAAATTAGGACTTCCCATAGTAAGTTAGGTCACGTGATGAGACATTTTGAGATGAGCACTTCGCGCACTAAATCAGATTGCTAAAAAAATTGATATCTTTTCTTGTTCTATGAGCGAGTTCACAAGAATGACGCTAAATGTGTTATGTCAAGATTGATTTTGATATGTATAATATTATGGCTATTCTATCGAATTGGTTTTTTTCTGTGATGATAGAATTAAGTTTTGATTAAATAAATAAATAAATTTTGTATGGGAGGTTCAAAAATTTACTCCATATTTCGACCCATGTATCTTGGGGAAAGTTGTTCAGTTGCATGAATGGAGTCACTGGACGATGGGTCCAAAACGACTAAAATTTCATGGTGTATTATTATTGCAACATAGTCATGTCATACATTTCAAAAACAACTCAATGTACAAAATTGTGAGCCAACTAAACGCACGTGTCTCCTTGCGCGTAATAACAAATAACAACTTTATTTTAATTTCCTTAAATTACTTAGATAATATCTAATTATGTATGTAGCCAGCTAACAACAAACAAACAAACAAGAAGCAAAGTCATTTATCTCAAGCTGTTTCTCACATTGGGCGATTAATTTGGACATCCAACAAAAATCTTTCGATATATATCGAACAAAAATTATTCAAGTCATCGATTTAGCGTGAGTCACACTTTTCAAAAATAGCACTCCTGATTGTACTGATTTTAAATCTATAGTGGTAATTTGAGATCTATGACGGCGTATCGACTGGTGCACCGTTACGGTCATTGGCGCAGTGACGTCGGAAGCGCGTCACGAGCACACGAGTTCTGAACGCGCTGGATGAGTCTCTTCGTTCTGCTCAGAAGGCGAGGACCAATAACGGCATCAGCATAATTTAATTTAGACAAGACGAGTGTCTCTTTTAGTTGTATCCTTAAAGCTTGCTTTAGAAATGGTCTCGCCTTATACAGGACTCTCAATCTGTAAAAGCAATCCCTAACAGAACTCGCAACATGAGATTCAAAGCGTAGATTCGAGTCCATAACCAGCCCCTAACAGTCCTTAACAAAGTTACATGACATAAGTAAAGTGTCAAAAATATCTAGTCGGACATTGAACTCGTCTAATGTGAACCTTACTTACCCATGTATGGTCCCATACCATAACTGTAAAGGAAGAGTAAAGTACAAGCGCCCAATATGGAATCCCCATTGTTTTTTATGTTAAGGTGGTACTTAAAGGTATAGTCGCCACCAAAATCGTAAAAACAAAAAATAAAATCGTAAAACTTAAAAATAGGATACTTTTTATACTTAATATTATAAATGTGAAAGTGTGTTTGTTTGTTTGTCCTTCCTTCACGCCCTTACTAAGCAACCAATCGACTTGATTTTCGGCATACAGTTAGTTGAAAGGATGGCGATACATAGGATACTTTTGCTACTGGAAAAACATCATGTTCCTAAAGGAGGTTTACTATGTAGAGGCGCAGCTAGTGATATTATATTCACAGCACTACTAGCGTTAACTTTATTGTAACAAGAAATCGTAAATTTATAAGCCCAAAGACTTATTTAAACTTATTAAAAACTTATTTTATCATAAATATACCTATATGTCGATAATAATTTTGCAAATTGTGACATTATTATATATTCAAATTCAAATTTATATCAATAAATATTATTTGACACATTATGAAAAGCTACGAAGTTGTAGCAGTGCTACATCTTCGTAGCGGTTAATACTTTTTGTAGCAATGCGCTACGAAATTTGCTACGACGACAAGTGTACGTAATAATTGGTAAATTAAATTTCATACGCATAGATTATTTAACAGTTTATTATTTTTATGTGTTTGTAAAAATTTATTAAGTAATGTCTAGGAAGGAACTTTCGACTCTGTTGGTAAAGTATAAATTAATTGTTATAGATGGATGCTGCTTGTTAATGTTTTTATCATATCGTAATGTACCTCGTAATCATTCGAAATTTGGATAACTTCTTGCAAGGAAAAAATTCAACTCCGTAAGGGCAGACAAAACCGAATGGCTTTTTAGTAAAGGGATCAATGAACTACCTATAAGATGGCAAAAGTGCATAGATAACGATGGTTCATAGTTTCATTAAATAAATATATTAAATTAAAAAATATTTGACATCTTGTTCCTCCCATACAAAACGCTAATTTCATATGTAAGAACCTTTTATATTATACTATTATTATTACTTATGAGCATGAATGACGAGAGATAAGAGTACAGAAAATGTAAAATAAATAAAAATAAAAAATTCTATATATTTCTAAGTTAAAAAAATTAAAGTGTATAAAATAACAATGTGTAATAGCAGTAGAATAGCTAGCATTGGTTAAAACTTTTACGTTCTGACATTGTTCTCGGATATTAGTCATGATAATGAAGCAAATACAAAGAGGAGACGGCGCATCGACTGGTACACCGTTACGGTCATTGGCGCAGTGACGTCGGAATGGTCATGATGTAGTCGATTTCATTTTTTGTCTTACCATCTTGGCTTAGCCATGTCCATTTTTCTTTTGGCAGAAAACGTAGCAAGTGTAAATCTTTACCTCGATCGAAATAATATCCATGCGTCAAACCCGCATTATATTGAATTAATCTTAAATATTGTACACACTATTAAAAGCAAATAGAGCCCTGTTTATAAGACGGGTAGTATATTTAATTAAGCAGTTCTAATAATAACATTCGTTCAAATTCATCAGAAATGAGCCGTCATTGTGGCACCACAATTAAGGTGCAAACAATATATTTATCATTTATCCTTTATAAATTGTTCAAATCGGTCGAGTGGTCCATGCTAGTTGTTTCTATTTCTTGCAGGTGGAAATACGAACTAACTAAACTCGCATCAGCTTTATAATCTTTCAGTTTTTTTATTTATTAAAATTCTTTACATTAAAACATATGTGACTGATAATTTGTAGGTCGTGACAAGTCGTGAACATGTTTTCAATGAGCACAATTGTTTTAACAACTATATCTATGTATTTTTTTAATCTGTTTTCTTAATTAGGTACTCAAAAATAGAATCATGTCCAGTATAACAACACTCGCACAACGTACAGTACGTTACAACCGACCAGTAGCACATATACGTAATCAGACAGCTTGATACTCGCACTCGCATAATCTATAACTACTAAATGCTCGACCAGTCAGTACCAGTACTACTAGTAGCACATATATTAAACGTAATCGGAGGTAAACATTGACACCATTGTATCCCCTTCTCCCGGTAGTCCTGTCGGAATTCGCATGTCGGTCGCTCGTGCGCCTTGCTGCGTAGCCGGAGGATTTTACGCAAGTGTCAATTAAAAAAAAAAGTTTAAGTGTTTGAGTGTAAAGTGAATTGGTGTTTGTTGTTCTTGCTGGTGAGTAGTTTATGGATTTTTTTTATGTCAATTTACAAAAAAAAAACATATAATAGAAATAGCAAACAATCGTTTTAATATAATAATATTTTAGTTTATAATTATAATTAATCACATAGACAAAATTCTAATGATATTTGCTTGAAAATATAATTTTGGTGAAATGTTGTTTTTAAGTGATATTTATATTTTACAAAAATATTTTCTTATAGTAATAGAGCAAAGTAATATTTATTATATCTATGAGGTCAAATCTTATCATACAGTTTAATGAAAGAAATTACTAGAAAAAATCGTAGGATATACTTTCGTAATATTCAGTTAATGCTTTTAACAAAAATTTTGAATATAAATAAATTACTGATATGAATCCACTTAACATAAAGGCTACTTTCCCAAATGGATGTCATAAACAGCTTTGCCTATAAAATCCATTTATATAGTTATTTTTAAACTTTACATTGTATGTAGGTTTTGGTAGGATTACTATTGAGACAATAAAATTTTATATATTATATATATGAAATCTATTTAAAAAAGTTAAAAGGTCATTGATTCATGAAAATAAATAAAAATCTTTCACTCATGTGCTCAAGGTACTTTAATGTTTAGTTTTAAGTATTCAAAGAAGAAATACTAGTTGTTCGCCGCGAACATAGACCTCGCGAATTTTTCTCTGTAAAATTTAGGTCCTAAAATAAAATAAAAACAAAATCGTTGGGGCCATATTGAAGATATCTTGTACCCAAAAGTTTCATGAATCGTTATCCCGTGTCAGATTCATAATTATCATCAGCTTTTCATAACCCACTGCTGGGCATAAGTATCAGATTAGCCCAGGGAGTAAATTAGGAGGCCTGAAAAATTCTGACAGTGTTAACCACTAAAACACCGCTGGTCATATTTCTGTTCAAACAGTGGTTCCATGGGAATAACCGTACTGCCTAATTCTGAAGTGTAGGCTCAGGACGCGATTGGGAAATTTATACGATTGAACGAAGAAGATACCAAGGCACTTAAACCCTCTAATGTCGAGATGTAAACTATAGATGAAAATAAATGATTTCATTTCATTGACCATTGGCGTTCATGCTACATGGGTTTGATCCAAGTTAGACTGACCGAAAATAGCGTTTTAATGCAGCAAATATTAGCACGTCGCAGAACTGACACCAGGGCATATGGGGTCGGTCGATTAGCCTTAGAAAACAAACAAACATATAGCGAAACGAGCGAGGGCTACACATCAAGTTGGGGCGAAAAAACATTGTTTGTATGTTTGTATCCAAAATATGTTTGTTCCGCGATAACAATCGAGCCGTTAGTCCGATTTCGGTGAAATTTAGAAGGTGGATAGAAGACATGCGTAGAATTTTCAAGTTCGTTTGATATCAAAATCGGTTCAGTAATTTTTGAGGTATTTTCATAAAGGTAAAAACAAATATTTCTTTATAATTCCAAAGCCGTTGGTTGGGTTTTACTGATATTTGAATGTATATATAATGATAGAATGTATGTAGGAAACATTAAAATGAATCTGATAACAAGATCTGCTTAGTTGTTTTAACCGACTTTCAAAAATAGAAGGTTTTGATGTTTATTTCATATTTGTTACCTAATAACATCGTCGTTATTAAGCCGATTTTGAAAATTGTTTTTATGTTCAAAAGCGTACATTTTTAGTTTATTCTCCTGAATTTTTTAATGTAATCGGTTCAGTAGTTTAGTTATAAAATAAAAATATCTAAATGAACATATCATCCAAGTAAAAAAATAATATTTTTTTATTAAAAAGACACGAAACCTTTTTATTCTTTTACTGGGGCCAACTTGAAGATATTTTAAAGTCGTGAAGTTAATCTACAAGGGGCTAACAGGAGAGTATTATTTTATTATTCTTATCAAAATTTTTGTACCAAAAACCGAAAAAATAAAGGTTTTTTTCAGTTCATCATCATCATCATTTCAGCCGTAGTCAGTCCACTGCTGGACATATCTCTGCTAATAATTTTCAAAATGACTGGTTGTAAGCGGCCTGCGTCCAGCGTTTGCCTGCTACTTACACCCATATTTTCAAACGTTTCCTCAAACTCGACTCAACCTTACTCCAACTCATTGGTATGATTAGTCGTCACTAGCTTCCTTGACATATGGAGATTCCTCATTGGAGGTGAGTTTCGAACTGACAAATATAAGGTTAGTCGAGAGGTATCTTGAGGCGGCCGACAGTGGTTATAAATCAGATTTTTGCCACTTTTTGCCTAGTTAACTACTTAATTTGTTTATTTTTTACTCTATTCTTTTGTATTTTTAAATTTTTGTGCTCAGATTGTTATTTTAACCTGTGTCTTTCTTCATTGAAGTTGGCTCAAGCAACCAATTAAGAATATCATTTTCAAGGAAAGTTCGAGGACTTCCTTAAGGCTTCCAATGAATTTGAGTTTAGAAATAAATAAATTATAATCCTCCGAAATCCGGTAAAAAGGGAAACTGTCAAGATAAGAATTGGGCGAAAATATGGTAAAATGGCGTCGTCGCTGCCGTTAGTTTCGTGCATACAAAAGAGTTAGCAAGACGTCCCCACCACGCCACCACTTTTTTTTAACCATTTTTGTTGTTGTTCTCGGAATCTGTTACTTTTTATTGCATATGTTACAGCTGTTGACCGCAGTGAGGCTACACTTTAGTTTAGCCAACCCCTGATGTCTAAACTAAAGTGTAACCTGTTGTTGTTATCTTCGGCTAAACTTATTTTAGCCAGCATCATTTCGGCTAATCCTATGTATAGCCGATGTCTGTTGACTAATATTTGGTGCAAGATTATTTATACCGATTATTACTATTTATAACTGATGTTTTTGATTTAGCTCCTCTTCAAGTAAATCGAATCCAAGTAGTCTATAGACAAATATAAGACAAGGAGTGTCACTTGTTGCCGACCCTCAAATAATTGTAGGCAAACAAGCATACTGCCTGCCAGATGGGAAGAGACCGTAATAGTTAATTCGGACGGTCTATAAACATCTGCTACTCCTGGAATATCACATGCGAATTGCCGACCTTAAAAACAATTTAGTTGACCAGCATACCGCCCGCCTAATGGTAAGTTGTCAAAGTAGTCTATAGACACCTGCAACACCTGGAGTGTGACTTTTATGTCCACATATGTTGCCGGTGTCCATTGACTAAGTAGTCTTAGTAAACCTCTTACCATCAGGCACGGGCATCAGGCACGCGTATGCCTGTTTTCCTACTAAATTGTATGGGGGTCGGCAGTGCGCATGTGATACTCCAGATTTGCAGGTGTATGCCTGTTCGCCTACTAAATTGTTTAAAGGTCCGCAATGTGATCATACAGGTGTTACAGCTGTCTATAGACTACTGTGAAATCTCACCATTAAGCGGGCCGTGTGCATAGTTGCCTACAGGCAATGCACACGTGACACTCCAGAAGATGCAGATGTCTTTAAACAACTTTGACTTTTAGCTGGCAGGCCGTATGTTTGTTTGCCTACAAAATTGTTTGAGTGAACACGCAAGTGACATTCCTTGAGTGTAGCCGACTCTACGACTATTTGTAACAAAATAATCGCGAGGTCTATGTTCGCGGCGAATAACTAGTTTAAGATCAAGCAAGTAACTTAAAAAAATATGAGAGATCAAAAATGTTGGATTGTATTTTTCTCTCATTTGCCAGTCATATTGACTTTCTACGATTTTTTTATAATTGTTTTTTTCTATGGAATTTGGAATTTCTATTGGATCTCAATGAAAATAATCCTTTTGAACAAAAAAATTTAAATCGGTTCAGAAACGACGTAGTTATGGAGTGGAGTTATGTTGTCGCACATTCACTCGAATTGAGAACCTCCTCCAATTTGGACGTCAGTAGAAAAAAGTTAATGTCTTAAAAAGTTAGGGTTTGTATTCCTACTAGTTATTACTACAGTAAAATGACAGAAATTATTTGGAAAAAATTACTTGACGACATCATCATTGTCATTTTAGATATTTACAGTCATTTTAATTTTATTACTAAACTACTGAATCAATTGCTTAAAAATTTAACTGGACTAAAGTGATAAGTAAAGCCTTACCGAACTTAAAAATATTTTTTCAACTGGTTCAGAAATAACGGAGTTATTGAGTTACAAATACTAAAGAAACCTCTTTTTTTAAAGTCTGTTAAAAACACAAAATCTATTTTGATGCTAAACGTATTTATAACTTTTCCTACATACATTC
The DNA here is from genome assembly GCA_947363495.1 of Euzophera pinguis. NCBI lineage: Eukaryota > Metazoa > Arthropoda > Insecta > Lepidoptera > Pyralidae > Euzophera > Euzophera pinguis. The sequence goes on along the minus strand of OX376174.1, from coordinate 11,049,651 downwards.
TGATTATCAACGAAAACGGACAAATAACTAAAGAGTTATGAATAAATATTAATTTTTACATTATTGGCAATTTCTCAAAAACTACTAAACCTATTATGATGCCAAACGAACTAGAAATATCTATGCATGTCTTCTACATACAATTTAATTTTTTTCGAAATCGGACTAACGGCTCGAGAGTTATCGCGAAACATACATAGAAACATACAAATATACATACAAACAATATTTTTTCGCCCCAACTTGAATTGTAGACCTCACTCGCTTCCTCCACGCTTCCATGACTCTCGTCATACACGCTATTGGACTACGAGAATTCATAATTCATTAGGAATAATAAGAGACATACCTGTAAGGATCGTGGCATTCGTAGCAAGTGGAATTCGGCAGTCTCGACGCTGCCTTCCCCTATGAGAAACAAGCTTGGTTTTTATGTTTGTACCCATATAAGTGATAAATTAAATACTCAACCTATAAAGCATTTAAATTTTATTATTTTCTAATCTATAGTATTCACATAAAAATAAAATCAGAAAAACAAAAATTATTGATGTTTTAATAATTCGTTTGAACTAACATCGCATTCATAGTCGCAGATCATTGTATAAAATGCCCTCAGAATATTACTTACTATGAATACAATGAATAAAACAAGTGGTTTGAAAACTTCGTCCTTGAGTAACTTGAATGAATTAATAAATAATAGATTGCCCCATAACAACAAATCGGTTGTTCGTAGAATATAAATGTGGTCCACGCTATTGCTTCTTAGGGTCCCGTACCAGTAAAACGGGACCCTATTACTATGACTCCGCTGTCCGTTCTTCTGTCACCAAGCTGTATCTCATGAACCCTGATAGTTGGACAGTTGTAATTTTTACAGATGATGTATTTCTGTTGCCGCTATTACAACAAATACTAGATTATATTTAGTGTTTAAGTTTTCTTTTTGTTTTAGATATAGTTTAGTTTTGTTAAATTAGATTATTTTTATATATATTAATTACTATTGTCTGTTATAATTAAATAAATACAAAAAAATCGTTTTTATCATTTACGGAACCCTTCGTGCACGAGTCTTCTTCAAGAGTCACTTGGCGGATTTTTTTATTGTAGACAGCTGTTTATCGAATGGGTTTACGAGAGCAATCAATTTTGTGAAAACTGGGTAGGTTACCTGATTAATCTTTATTTCTTGTGAACTAGGCGTGGATATTCCTACCCTGTTTGATTGGTGGCAGTACTTACAAAGTGTGGCCACCAATTATTGCCTGAAGTTGGGGGTACATAGAAGACACTGCCAGTGCTAAGAGCTAGTGCAAACGATCTCAACTGTTGGAGTGTCTCTTATGCTTGATAAATGTAGTAGAGGTGATGTTATGGTGGCGACAACGGGCGCCTCAGGTGTCAACCTACTGGGCACACAATGAGAGTCATCGATGATGAAAAAGATTGCCTAAAGATGCGCAGGTAGAGGTCATTCATTCATCAATGTCTCCCGGTGTGTGTAGTTTTACAGATCCGCCTTTGGGTCTCTGACGTGTGGTTCCTTTAACGACCATCAAATGGCAGCTGGAACCAACGGCGAACATGATTTCCTAAGCACGGAATCATCTTTAATAACAGATAATCAGGTGATTCAAGCCTGCTATGTCCTAACCAGACTGGAAACAACAAAACTAAGTACTTGCCGTGAGAATTGAACCAATAACCTCCGGGTTTAAAGAAAACGCCTTACCACTGGACCATGGAGGTAGGCAGGGTAGAGATGAAGCACGCGATGGGGCTATTTGTGGTTTAATGGATAACTAGGTATACTTTGTAATCCATACAAACTAATCCATATCAATACTAATATTATAAATGCGAAAGTCTGTCTGTTTGTCTTTCTGTCTGTCTGTTACGCTTTCATGGACAAACCGCTGAACGGATTTTGATGAAATTTGGCATGAATATAGTTGAAGACCCGGTCAAACGTAGGCTACTTTTTGTCGTAGGCGAAGCTGCGGGAAACAGCTAGTACTTCATAAATATACTTAAAGCTTTAATTCAACTGACGCTAAACCCGTGCGACTTGCGGGATGCCCACAGAAATAAAATTCGGCGGAATTGCCGTAGCGTGTGCCAAAGTTTACTGGCCTTCTAATGGCACTTCTATGTATTCTTATTTGTGTGGGTATCCCGAAAGTCACGTGGGATTCGTGTCAATTTGAATAAGGCTTTAAAATAGTTACTTATAACATAAATAGCACTGCTTCACTTACTTCACGATGGCGTTTTGGGAGTCAAATTTGAAATGTTAGATCTGAATCTTATCATTATTATTTGAAATTCATATGACGTGGCGACACATTTTCACTTGAATTTCATTTCAATGTATTTAAAGAAGTACTTATCCATACAGTGCTCTGTTTTCAGAGGCCCGTTGACAAAAAGGCTTAGTCACGTTCATTGTTCTTACAAATTCGGTTCAATTATGCCACTTATATAATACCCACGTCCGTACCGTGTAGTCAGCGATATTGGCGTCTCGCTTTTATAAAAATACTAAAATTGTGATAATCCCATTCAATATTAAAAAGTATATTCATTCACGTCAAATAAGTAATACCTACTTGAATGCTCAAAGCTAAGCTATAATTACCTACAGCGTTCTCAATAAGTCACATTCACAGGTAGAGATGGACAATCTACCCGAATCATGTCTAGACTTGGGTAAATACCCATTTTTAATATGGGATATATTGGTATGGAGGGTATAAATGGGTATGTAATGATATAACCCATTATGAAAGGAATGTTTTATTTGTTTTGTTTCGATACTCTTTGTATTTACCGCAAGTATCAGGATTTACCGGGTAGATGCCAATCTCTATTCATGCTTTATTCAGAGTGCAGACATCGGCATACGCGCTCGACGGGCATTTCACTAAGTGCTCCATTTTCTGGAGCCCTATTTTGTAAACATACTAGCTTTTTCCTGCAGTTCCGCCTGCGTCAAAAAGTAGCCTTTGTTTGACACCGGGTCTCTGACATCCCTTCAGCGGTTTCGCCGTGAAAGCGTAACAGACAAACAGACGGAAAGACAGACAGACAGACTTTCGCATTTATAAAAATAGTATGGAAGTATGAATGGATGGATGGGTATGTCAAACAAAAATACTTCGTTATCAAACAAAAATTCTTCGATAACGAACGAAAATCATTCTTTGTCGAACAAAAATTATCGCCGATTTTGCGTGAGTCGGGAGACACACTTTTCAAAAATAGCGCTTCAGGACCGAAAAAATGGAGGCAACATTTTTTTATTACTATATTAATATTTGTATATATATTTGTATATTCGCAAAAACGCTAACTTTACAAAATAATCAACAATTGGTACAAAGACCCACGCACGGACATGTTTACAAATAAATAAGAAAACCCAATACATGGATATCAAAATGCTATTATTTCATGCGAAAAACGCAAAATGCACATGTAACCCAGTCAAGTGAGTAGCGAGTGTAATAGGAAAGATACGACTGCTAGTAGAGCATTCTTTAATCTGTTATTTGACTGAAATGTGAGATATCCACTATTTCCCAAACTAGGTCATCTATTTTCTAACTCAAATGTTCTTTATTAAAGTTCTAGATAGGTACGTTATGTTTATGTACTTCTTCTTAGCGAATCGACTCTGGCAGTTGTGCCATTGAGTCATAGTGGAAGGATGAAATGAAATCGTTTATTTTCAATATAGGATATAAATATCACTTAATGACGTCAATTTACTTAAATTAAGTTAACCTCCACTTTCAAGGCGCAAGTGTATTTTCTTCAAAACGTCTATTTACAAATAAGAAAAAACTTTTCTTAATTAACTTTTTAATTATATATAGTTTTTCAACACGTCTTTCTTTAATTTCGCATGAGTTCGTTTCGTTTCCAATGAGAAAATTGACGAGCAATTATGGAACCGCCCGAAGCCTTTGACGTGGTTCCTTAATGGCAGCAGGCAACAACTGCTTATCGTACCTTCCGAAGCACGTAATCATCATCATTATCAGACAATCAAGCTTGCAGTGTCCTAACCAACTTGAAACAACCAAATTGCTTCCATTACTCCTCCCCAACTGCCCCTCTGGTTAAGAGGTAAAGAAGATTGACAGAAAAGCCTAAGGTCATTAAATGTGCTCGGTTCGATACGATGATTAGGTCATTGCAGGCATTTATCACAAGAAGATTGTCCGAAAAGATGATTCCGTGCGTTTTAAGGCAGGGTTGCGAACATGAAGCAATTACAAAGAGGAGATGCCGTTTGAAATGGCGCAGTGATGTGATCATTGGCGCCTCGCCGACACAAAAGTGGGCGGAGCTTGTCATTGCTCGTGCTCCATGATTAGAGCCACGGCCGAAACCAAGCACCCCGTACGTCTGCCTTCCGCCCCGTGTAGCCTCACAAATACTTTCTTACAAAACGCTTATTACGGCATCTCCTCTTTGTAATTACTCCATGGTTGCGAATGTGGTGTGTGTGTCTACTTAACTTAGATAGCACAACTCCTGACATGCCCAGGGTGATTTGAGACTTGGAGAGCTAGGTATTTTAGAGATCTATTTTATTACTCATATGTCGAATGAATATACAATACAATACAAAATATCTTTATTGCCCACATACAGAAACAAATAATTGTACACTTACAAATACTCAAAATATGGAGCAAAGGTGTATTTATTGCTGGGCAATCTCTTCTTGTCAACCCTTACGTGGTGAAAGAGAAAAACTAAGTATAAATCGTTCGACTCTATGATTATGTCGATTGTCGACAGAAAATCGTTTGAAATCTAACTAATAAATCTGGAAGACCTGTACGTGTAGTATAAGCAACAGCAAACGAAAAAAAGGTGGCCCAATTATTTAAATGAACCGTCGATTCGCTAAGAAAAGCGGTTTATGTGATGTAGGTATAGGTCAATTATCCTTGTAACCCAGATGAAATAAATAAATAGTTATTATGAAGTAGTCGAGCAATAGCAGTAACAAGCCAACCGTATTGATAAATTTGGGAATGGGTGCATGACCTTTCGGTTACAAAATGTGCAATTCGTTGATAAGAGTTATCATTGTAACTACTATTGCGCTTTCATGAACATTGTAACTATTTCTGATACATAGGCTAAATGCGTGTTTGGATTTTGTTATCTTAATATAAAAGTATAATTCGTAAAAAACGATCACGGTACAAATCGAAGCCTAAAATTTGTCAGTACTCTTTCCTAATGGTAGCATACCAGGTTGTTTGTGTAAGTATCTTAAACTTAACTACGGCGCTACGACATCGAGCGCGCAAGACCAATTATTAATCTTAGTTTAAGAGGACGATAATGACTAAATTAGGGTCCATAAAACTTTATCTTTGTTTCAGATCCAGAACTATGCGACAAAACTAATTTACCAAAAATAACCAAAAAAACTAACCAAAATGGTCCTGGAAACTACCATACTACCGCTGGCAACAGACCTACTCCGAAATATTTCCAATTCTAGTCACACAGAGGTTGTCAGTAAAAGGACTCCACACACAAAACTATTTCAGTTAATATTTTTGGTTGTGTATGCCTTTGGAATTATTGGTAATGCTTCAGCTATAATAGCTTTGAGGAGAGGAGAGAGGAGAGTCAGAAATAGGAAGCATCTTCTCTTGTTGACGTCCTTGGCGGCTAATGATCTGGTCGCTTTGGTAAGTACTGAACTGTTCTGTTCATTTGTTCAGATATTGTGGATAGCAAGGTCAATTTACTCTGCATGCGTCTTCTTCATCAACAAATTAAAGAGCGGAGTTCTTGTCGGCGGAATTTCTTCCAATCTTGACCATTATTTGCGAGTTCTTTTAATTTCTGTTAGGACACGACGTTTACTTTCTGTGCTATTGGCTTCCTGTATATATACCTTTGTCTATATACAGGAAGCCAATAGCACACTCTTGGGCCCCTTCTACCTTTTATCATTCCTTCTATAACGTTTCTCATAAAACCATCGTGTACGTAAAAATATAATACATAAATGCTTTGTACCAATCTCTTTCGGCTTCTGACGAAGTTCCTTTGACTACCACCAAATAGCAGCTGAGACCAACGGCTTAACGTGCCTTCCGTAGCACGGAATCATCACTATTATCAGACAACCGGGTGATTCAAGCCTGCAATGTCCTAACCAAGCTTCTCCAATCTTCTCTCTTCTCTAAACTTTCTTACCTAGACAATTTGACACGTCCAATTACTTAGTTTACACTTTAACCTCTATAAGCAGGATTTAGGCACTTAGGGGCATTATCTGGTACCCTTGTGGAGTGCCCTGCGAAGTTTTGACTTCGGAATGCCCGCCCTTCAAATTAAGTGGGCGTTAGAATAAAGGACGATGGAATTTTAATTTCCCTGACATTGCAATAAAAAAATCGTTGAATATTTTCAGAGATAAATGATATCAGAAAGCGGCTTTATTCTTCTTACTTTTTAAGTACCTATTAAATATTTAGGAGAATATCATTATTTTTCCATTATCATGCATCTATCCATCATTTTCTCGTGACTCCTCAGAAGGTGGTGGCTGAAAATCAGTGTTAATCTTGTTTGCATGTCTACATGAGGTGGATTTAAATCCTCAAAATATTTGCACTTAATTAAAGTCCACTTTATAGAGCGCATTGAGTAAAGAACGAAACACTCTTGGCGGTTTCGATGCTCTTTGAAATAGCTTAATACTGAGCCGCCACTTATTGAGACGTCTGCCACGCACTTATTCATAACTTTTAGGGACACGAGGTAAGACGGGAATCCCCCACATATACACGAAACTAGACATCACACTAACGCAACGTACTGGCCAACGGGACGCCCATCCCAAGAGGCCATCAGGCCCATGTCGGCAGCAAGAAAGAGCGCGTGCGTTTGTTCCCCGTAGGTCGAAACGTGTTTACCTTATAAAACCGTAAGTAATAGTTGCCTGATGTATTTGTTGTGTAAATTTTGTAACGCATTTGTATTGTATTAATTATCGTGCGAAGTAAGTAAAAATGCCTGAAGTTTGGTGTGTTTTTTTACAAATATTCTTGCTAAACTATGTATATATATGCATATTCTGTGAGGAGAATTAGTCCCCATCTTACCCTCGGTCCCTATGTGGCCCCCTTTTTAGTATCCCGTCTTACCCCATATGTGGGATAAGATGGTGTATTTCCTATATTTGATAATTGTATTTTTCAAATTTTTGTATGATTAGTAACCAAGTCCAAAGCTGTGGCAAATAAAGCTATGATAAGTAATTAATATTTGATTGATAAATAAAACTGTTCATGTTTTAAATAATCTGTTTTTATTCTTCGTTATCTTAGCGTCCCCGTCTTATCCGCATCGCCCATACTTTTTTGTTTGTACAACTTATATGTATGTATGTAAAAACTTTATTGTACAGAAAGAACATTGTTACAACAAAATAGAACACAACAAGAGGCGGGCTTATCCCTGATAGGGACCGTTATTACATATATCTGTATTTGATAAATTTTTCAATAAAACGTAAGTATTCTTCTAATTAAAATATATTTGAAACAGGTGGGTATGATGAGCTCCATGATTGTCGGCGAGTTCGTTCCAGGAGCGAAAGAAACCCAGATGTTCTGCGCCATCAGAGTGGTCCTTCGGGTCTTCGGGATCGGCAGTGTGTGCATTGCTGTCACCATGGCACTTGAGCGGTATCTAGCACTCACGAGGCCTTTCCTTTATCAGAAGGTAAGGAATTATACCTATATTACACCCCGGACACTCCATACAACAGCGGCGAGCTCGATGCCTATTACTTGAGATTCCGTAATAAGCGTTTTGTGTGAGGCTACACGGGGCGGAAGGCAGACGTGCGGGGTGCTTGGTTTCGGCCGTGGCTCCAACTATGGAGCACGAGCAATGACAAGCTCCGCCCACGTTTGTGTCGGCGAGGCGCCAATGATCACATCACTGCACCATTTCAAACGGCATCTCCTCTTTGTAATTGCTCCATGGGTTGATTATTTACCGTATTTGCGTCATAGTCGGTCGTCGCAGTCGCATCATCTAGCCGGAGCGTCATCCATGCATTGTTTTGCTCCCGATTTTATTCTAAATCTACGTAGTGAGGTGCGGTATCTGTTTCGGGTAGGAGGGTGTAAGTGTCTGATCTGTACGAAATAGTACTACTATTAATAATTCTTAGCCAATGTATCAATTCGATATTTCTCTATTGAAAAGATACACTAAAGAAGCCCTAACACGAGCGAAAAAAATGCTTTGACGCAATTTTTGTCAATTGACGTCACGAAATATTGCAATAAACGACACATTCGACAACGGCGAATTTTGTTAAATTTATTTTAAATTAGTTGCACGACATTATTCGATCTTCCTAAGTCATTGATTTTTGCCAACAGTCACCTTCTATCACCGTCAACAGGGAGTTTATCCTCATACCCTAGACCCTAAGGTACGCTTTAAGAAAAATTTCTTCCGCGTACACTTAGATTATGGAATGAACTCCGTACCATGTTTTTTTAGTGATTACAACATGACGGCTTTAAAAAAGGATGTAAATAAATTTCTTCAGGGTCGGCAACGCGCCCATGTTACCACAAAGTAAATAGGTATTATTCTATGGTGATATTTCTGGTATTGCAGGCTGCGGTAACCGTTTACCATCAGATGGGCCGCATGCCTGTTTGCCTGATAAATTGTATAAAAAAAAACTTTATCATATACGTTATAATACAGAGATAACCCCGAAAACAATTAAAACCAACATTATAATAGTAGTAGTAGATAGGAAGTGAAGTTTTTGAACAAAAATAAACCAGGAAAAGTAGTAGCTATAATTGACTTCAATGAAATATAGCGCATCCCAATTGACACCCAGCAGGCTATCACCAGATAAATGTTGTTTGTACAATAAAATTAGTGGGCATGTATGTCTATTACTACGTTTATTTCGTTTGACCTTTGTCTAAGATCTTATTAAGGCCGCATCGATCTTGGACAGTGATCTTTATGTAGAGAAATGTAGAGCGAAAGTTTTTATTTTGGTGTCAGTGTAGGTGTAGTATAAAGTATCCAAGTAGTCACTATCACAAGGTATTTCTTAGACTTTTATTTTATTGTATTATTCACATGTCACAAAATAGGTGTCCCACTGTGTAAATATGTCCAAAATACTGGTAAAGTTTTTGCGTTGAATATACACGTTGGCCACTTTCGTTAACCAATAAATTGCCAGCTTATAGATCACTACAGTGGGTCGAATCTAAACCCAAGCCTCAATTTACGTTTAAAAGTTTAAAAATCCCATCATATCATATATCTTTGCAAGCAGCAAAATAGCATTGTAAGCCGGTCCCAATCTTTTTTTTACGGATACGTCGAAAAGGCTGTAACAATGTTATGGGAAAATGTCCGACATAACATTTTACCGTTGAAGTTAATAGGGAAGTTTTGTCCGGATTTAACAACCATAATATCACGAAATATCAACAACGTGACATTTGCACACACTAGGTCAATAATTTTTTTTTTTTTTTAAATCCATCCATACTCATATTATAAATCCATACTAATATCCATACTTCCATACTAATATTATAAATGCGAGAGTCTGTCTGTCTTTCTGTCTGTCTGTCTGGCTGTCTGTTATGCTTTCACAGCCAAACCGCTGAACGGATTTTGATGAAATTTGGTATGAATATAGTTGAAGACCCGGGGTCAAACATAGGCTACTTTTTGACGTAGGCGGAGCTGCGGAAAACAGCTAGTATTTAATATATCGAAACAATTACTAACGTATATATGCATGCGACTTCGCAAACGTACTCGAACTAAAAAAAGTATTTTTTTTTATTTATTTTAAAATAAGTAGATACCTAAATGCGAAGTTTCAGGAAGGTGGGTTCCAAAAAAATAATTTACAATACAATATATCTTTCCAGATGTGGGATTGCTCACAAAATTAAAATTAAAACATTGTTACAGAAGGCCATAAATAAAGCATGTAACAGAGAAACAAATGAATACACAAACTCTACACTATACCCGGTAGTATCTATCTGTTGAGTGTCACAAGTATCACCCAATAAATACGAAATACAATTGCCCCTGGCCGTATTAGGCGGGTATAGACTAGGTAATTGTTCTTTATTAAGACGTGTCCAGTTTAGTTATCTATGGTAGTCGCAAAAGGCGCAAACAGCATATTGTTTGTGACCTACTTGGCTTTGTAGCTTGCGTCAACTAAACTATCTACTTTAATGGTTTTGTGCGAACGATTAATTTGTCAAGAATTTGTATGAGTAGATTAATCAAGCGCTCGATCTGGTTCTCTTTTATTATCCACCTTTGGATCTCTACTTAGATAAATATTTTTTGCTCATTAGTTTCTTTCTGGATTCACTGAAAATCAGCGCATCGTGATTAAATCATTAAATTATCACTGATGATGCATGCTGCGTGGCATAATAAGGATTTATTAATAATATGATTGAATAAGTACTAGTAAGGCGTAGGGATGTGACGACCACATCGCCCACTGGGTTCCCTTCCCAGTGCAGTCAGTCTCCGCAGGGCAGCTTATGACGAGCTGTTAGTGACTGGCGACACCGCGGACCTGAGTGCTCTCAGGGGATGCCTCCGTCCCACACCTCCGGCCTTCCTTCACCAAGGTCGGAGTGGACGCCAATGAGGGACAGAACCCCTACCTCTTGCCTTAGCCGGCCGGCCAAAGTGGAGTCGCAAGAGCTATATACTCGAGGATGGAAGTATATTGTCGAGGATGGAAGTATATTGCACGTAATGGCGTAATAACGGGGAAACCCTCTCACGAGGCAACTCGCGATGACGAAACCCGAGACGCACCTCTCGGCCCCCTTAGCCGCTCATTACCAATGTTGCCCCTCTGTTGCCAAACGCGGCGACTATTTGGTACTACTACCCATTCACTGAGTCGCGAGTCACCGCCTGCCACGAATAGTCAGGAATAATGATTATGGCAGGTGTCCGATTTCTATTGCAATAGCCCAAATTAAATCCATCCAAACTTCATAACCATTACCCATTTTATTCTTTTCGCTCATTAGCAATAGTTCCTCCTCCTACCCAGACCCGTTCATGGAAATGTCATCTATTGATATAGCCGAGGACGGGTTTGGGCAGGAGCATCACATGACATCAACTTCTCCAAAGGGCCTCTACGCGTTGGATCCATATCCCGGCGCAAGCCTCTTAAAGGACCGGGGCAACCCGTGAATCCCAAGCGGAGATTAAATAATAATTATTTTTAATAAAATTAAATAATAATAGGTAGGCACATTTTACCATCCATGTCATAGACTTATATAATCATCTCTATTGTAGCACAATAAAGGTACTATGTAAGGAATGTACCAATTCTATTCTAGAATCTCATTCGAGAATGGAAATGTCGGAATTATATTTTTCCTTTTTTTGTGCAGCCATATTGTTATGTAACACCAGACTGTGCCACTTTCATTGGAAATAAACTATTTCTTTCTTTCTTTCATTTCTTATGAACCTTCCTCAACCTTCAAGGATCAATTGACAAATGCATGATTGGTTCAGCTGTTTTGGGGTTTCGCGCGTAGCAACAGACTACGATCAATTATTAAAAGAGTTCCTACAGAATTTGACAGACGTGACCCGCCTAATTCCAATCGAAAATGTTTAGTCATTATATTAGTCTAAGTAATTAGTTAAGTGATACTTCTCTAACATCATGTCTTTGTCGTGAACCAATAAACTATGTCATCATTTTGGGGGAAATAATCTAATTATTGTTACCTAGGTGTAGGTCTAGAAATAGTCTTTTAAGTTTTAGATTCTTCACTACTTATTACATCTAACATAAAATTACTGTTACCATGTTTTCGCAAAATAAATATTTCATTTCATTTCATTTTTATTTCAGAAACTTCAATATTGTGATAGGTATTAGCCTTATGAAGAAATAACTATATAAGTATACACAGAAATCACACAGGTTGAGTAAGCCCAAAAGTAAGTTTGAGACTTGTGTTATGGATTAAGACGGGATACTAAGACCATTCCGCACAAGGTGCTATTCCAATGCAACTTGAGATACGTTACCCAGTCGTATTTCATACAAAATCGACACACTGCGACTATGTATGAAATGCGACTATTTTTTGTAACAGATACCTAAATAGAATCAAATCAAAAATATCCATCCAAAACCTAGCCCGATCTGAAAAAGATCATTTTCCATCTTGGTCTGACCGGGATCGAATCCGGGACCTCTTGAGTAACAAGCAGCCACAGTGGTCATCAATCATCAATATTCCTTAACAGATCTATCTTTGGAACTAGTTATGTACTTAGGTCTGCATATCAAACATACTGCCTTGCTCATTAGAAATATCAACGAAGTTACTGTCAACGATAAGCAAAAAGCCATTTGAGTTCAACAACCTCTATCATATTGAACAAATCGCTGTTTCCACATGAAGGACAATCAGATGCAATATCAAATAAAAGTGACGATCTAAATCAACTCTTTGGATACTTAAGCTGTCACGAACTGTGTCAAACCAATTTGTAGATAAAACGATCAGAGTTTACAGGTCACACAGTACGAGGGCGACACTTCTTCTTCTTTGCGAGTCGACTCTGGCTGTTATCAAACTTCAGAGGACCAAAACTTCGAAGCCACCGACAATATCCTGAGCGTGCAGGTGGCTGGGCACGCAGGACAGGACAGGAGATGCATTATGGTTTGGGGAGAGACACCGCACTGGCAGGCCCCCTCCGAGCAGTAGCCCCACCTGAACATGTTTTCCTTGCTTCGGCCTACGAAAGTCCGAAGTCTGTTTAAAGACTTCCATGTAAGCCATGGCAGGTCATGTCCAGGAAGGAGGCACTCCGATAGCGGCAGAGATGAGGTCCAAACATCCACTCTAGACTGAGAGGGTTTAGCAGATTCGGACAAGCTTTGTGCATCGGTATGAGTCAAGTGGACAAAATCCTTCATGAACATTTAGTAGTCAGGAAGCTTTGTTTCCGGTGGATACCTCATAATTTGGCCGAAGCCCAAAAACTCCATAGTGTTGATTGGATTTAACGGAGATGACTCAAATGCTGTGTTCGACATGCTAACGGATGGTGAAAGCTGGATTTACTGTTATGATTTCGAAACCAAAAGACAGTCTAACACCAACTAAAGTGAAGAGAGGTCGAAGCGTGGAAAATAAAGATGATGGTATCGTTCTTCGGAAGGACTGGTCAATGCGCAATATTTGTTTTAAAGGATCGTAAAATAGTTACTGCAGAGTGGTATACTAACAATTGTTTGTTGTCTTGGAAAAAGTTCGGGAGACGACCTCGCAGTAGGATCCTCCTTCACCACGACAACCCCTCGTCGCACACCGCCAGGCAAAGGACGAACTATTTGGCAACGTCAGACGTGGAATTACTGGGTCACCCGCCGTATAGCCCCGACCTCGCACCTTGCGATTTTTTTACGCCGAGAAAAACATTTTAGTGACGCCGAGGAAGCAGTGGCTGCGTTACAAAAGATCGTCTCTACTCTACAGACGACTGGGCAAAGTGCTTTTCTTTGATTCCATCGGATGCAGCGATGTAAATGGACACTATTCTGAAAAGATAAAAACTTTCGCTCGCTCAGTTTTTGATTTTCTAAAAACTTTTAATTTGACCTAAGTACACGGTATTGAATGCTCCGCAAAAGAATATATTTATCTAATTTGTTTACATTACTTTACATAACATTACCTTGCGGTAGTGTGGATGTCGAATGCGATGTAGTGTTGTAGTAGCAATTAAGTTAGCTTTAAGTATTACCTAAGTACCTATTGTAACTAACTGCCTCCGTGGTCCAGTGGCTAAGGCGCTTGCCCAGTGGTCGTGACTTTCATTCTCACGGGAAGCACAGGTATTTTAGGTTTAGTTGTATCCAGTTTGGTAAGGGTTAGGACATGGCAGGCTTGATTCACCTGGGGCCGAATCGCGGCAGCTAAATAACTTAATTACTTTATTATTATTAATATTAGGTTTCGAGTATGTAATATCGGTGAGTCGAATGATTCTCGTTCGACATAATAGGCGAGTCGCACTATTTTTAACTGACACCGTTTCCCAAATTAATTAAATTAATTAAAAGGGTAATTCTTTATAAAAAAAAAGTTTTTTCAAACTTATACCTTATAATCTTTCATGTTATATTGTAATACTACTAAATTCGAAAAAATCGAAATAAATCGTTCCGTAATCTTTTCAGTACACCCACATTTAAACTCTCTGCTTTACCCAAAGGTTGACTGTTAGATAACGCTTTTAGCATCAAGTCCGCCTATTGTGCTTTACAAATATATTTTTTTTACAATGATAGATTAAATAAATAAATAAATCTAAATGAATCGAAACGAGACGAAATGAATGGAAACAAATCGAAATAAGGAATTAAAACAAATTAAAAATCAATATCAAAATTAATGAAAGTCAAACGTATTGTCTGACTTTCTCACGAATGTCTCTTACGTTATGCCAAAAAGTTCCTCGACAGTACGTTCGTTTTGTCAAAAAATAGCACAATACTGTTGCAAAACAGAAACTTCGACCAACAAAGTTCACGATAAAAATTATATTTTCTTAATTTTTTTATTATTTACTAGACTTATTTAGCCTACGAGGGTTATTTTTGAGTAAGTATGTAAAATGGTTTTGCCGGACAAACTGCACGGACAAAATAATTCTACTATAGTTCTAAGTGTAGATAAACGTTTCGTAGTAATCCATATCATCCATCCATACTTCGATAAAAATATTAAAACATAGGATACTACATATTGACGCTGGCAAAGCCACGGGAAACAGCTAGTTATTAATGTTCTGTGGTGTAGAGACGACTCTCAAAGTATGTAAATTCCAATCTAGGATAAAATTTGAACCTTGCTGCTTGCCAGCTATCTAGATTCTATCTAGGTCTTATTTAGTATGCGACGTAATCGGCTATATAATTTCATTGACTTAAGTCAATTTAGAAGTATGATTATTTTACATTTCTAAGCTTTTAGCTGACACTTCATGCCATACTTGCCATACTAATATTATAAAGAGGAAAGATTTGTATTTTTGTGTGTATGTTTGTAATGAATAAACTCAAAAACTACTGTGCCGATTTCAAAAATTCTTTCACCATTGGAAAGCTACATTTACCCTGAGTAACACAGGCTATATAAAGCAAGTGGAGCTGCGGGAAACAGCTAGTGCCATATAAAATTATTTAATAACCACATTTCAATAAAAAAAATCCTCACAATAATAATTGTTATTAATATTTTTTATCGTATATCTCTATGTTTTTACACGACTGACAAAAGAGTGTAATGTTTTTAGCATTCATGTATGTTTGTATGTATGTTAGATTCTTTATTCCACCATAAGTCAAGAACGGCATATCGGATATAGACGTATGAGGTGTTTTTAAATTCCTTGCTTTTTCCGAGTGTCATGGGGTATGTGACGTCATCATAAAAACAAAATGGCAGACTATATACGCAATAAAAGGCAGACTGACAAAAAAAAATCTGAGTAACCTAATCGAGTGGGGTATCAAAATGAAGAGGTTTAAAAGGAGATTTCAAAAATATATATAACTTAAATAGTTCAATATATTTTTGTGACAAAAAAAATATTGTATAGCAGTCAGTCGTGTTTTTATTTTTAATAATTAGCTTGTTCCCAATGGTAGAGAATGCTCTTAGCATGAAGCCCGCTAATTCTTATCTCAATTTTTACCAGGGGTGTTACAATATTTTTTAAACAAATAGGTATATTTATCGTGAAAAGAGATATTTGAAAGAAAATCACAATAAATTATCTTAGAAAACAATACAATGCAACGGCAATGGCCAACATTTGTAAACAAGCGAATAGCAAGCGCGTGCGGAATTATTTCACAGCTAGTCATCGTTTGTGTACTGTCCGACATCCGTTACGCTATAACTTATAAATACATATTATACTTGTTTGTATTAACTTTACTTTCCGTTTAGTTTTATTCAATTCTGGGACAATACCCTGGTATCCGAGTTTGGAACCACCTTTCGTCCTCTGACGTGGTTAATGACCACCAAATGACAACCGGGATAAACGGCCTAACATACCTCCCGAAGCACAGAATCACCATTATTATCAGGTGATGTGGGTAAGCCTGCAATGTCTTAACCAAACTGAAAACAAATTAACAATGTATGTTGCCATGGGAATCGAACCCACGACCTCCGGAGGCAAACAGAGGCGTTTTTATTTTTATTTACATCTTCTTTATTTTCGCCACGTATAAAGTCAACGTCAAAAGTGCTTCTAATCATAATTCTAACTTACTTATATTTAATGTTTTCTTATGTTTTCGCGATTGTTATTCATTAAATTAAACTATTTTAATACGGTTTTATCGCGTTTATTACAGGCAGACTGCCTGCGACCATGAACGCTGTAAAGTGTTTGAAACGTCAGGTGTAAATAAATAAGTAATAAGCGCGATAAAACCGTATTAAAATAGTTTAATTTACTTATATTTGTTTTGTCTTCTCGAACTTTATCTATCAACCCTTAGATTAAAAATTGGTCTCGCGCGCTCGTTGGTCTCGCGCGCTCGACTAGATACCGCCGGTGTACTAGAAAAATGCGGCAACTAAAACTACGCCGCATTCGGCATTTTTGCGGTGTACCCGCCCGCGTCAGTCCCGCCGCAACCGATGAGTGAGTTGGACGTCTAGACAAATTCAAAATTTAATGTAAAAGCAGAAGCAAAATGGCAGTTTGCGTAGTCAAACTGTGTAAGAATAAATACTAAAAGAAATAAGAAAGATACTGGGATTACATACCATCACTAAGTCCATACTAATATTATAAATGTGAAAGTCTGTCTGTCCGTCTGACTTTCTGTCTGTCTGTCTGTTACGCTTTCACGGCCGAACCGCTGAACGGATTTTGATGAAATTTGGTATGAATATAGTCGAAGACCCGGGGTCAAACATAGGCTACTTTTTGACGCAGGCGGAGCTGCGGGAAACAGCTAGTATTGTATAATTTCGAAATATGGAAATAAATTGCTCACGGAAATAACATTACCGTCATAGATTAATAATTGGTCTCTGCGGCGCTACGACTAGATACCGCGCTGTGAAGAAAAATCAGTTTTCAGAATGCGGCCACTTAATAGGAAAGTGTGTGTAAAACAATGTGCAAAGACGCACACTAGCGTCGATTATGGTGTTGCCAGCTACTTGACTGGACCAATGGGAAAATTATTAATTTCTGTGGTCTTGTTACGTATTATAAAAAGTAGCTCAGAAAATCCTTTAAAAAGAAATTAAAATAAAACTGGCCAAGTGTGAGTCGGCTCGCGTGGAGAGGGTTCTGTACTATTTTTTATTTTTCTCTATTGTGACCTCCTAAACAAATTTAAAATTATCTCATAGGTTTTCCCGAATTTATGCATCGAAATTCTGGAATCGATAGTTTCGGAGATAAGGTAGGGGAAATAGTTAATTTTTGTCTAACAGCAAAAAAACTTTCATTTGATTTATTATTACACAGCACAGTATGTTAAACGTTACTTATATTTTCTATTTAGCTTGGAGCTAATTGATTACTGACCTCTTTTTTCTGTATGAGTTAAATGACGATGATTTGTGTTATGCCCGCTGTACATCCCGCCGCCGAGTTCCGGTATATCTGTATAGTACCGGTGCCTGAAATGCTTGGTATTATTGTTAATCCATTAATCGATTATTTTTCATAAATTCTCAAAAATCAATACTACAGATTAGATTATATCGATACTATAGATACATAATCAATAAATAACCATTGATATAAACGATTAGTTACCAACTACCCAAAGGCCATATTTAGAATGTTGGTGGGCGTAAAGTGGAAATGGAATCAAAGTAGTGATAGGTTGCTAGTCGCATCGCCTACTGATAGGTATGATTTTTCGATTTTCGCCCACTTCCTCGGCCGGCTTAAATGGCGGGAAGAGAAGCAGCTAGTACATTGCCAGCATTGAAGAAATAAGATGCTACAGACAGACAATATTGAAGTTGTGTGAAAAAGTCAATATAATCGACATGGGTAATCGTTTATATCGATGGTTATTAATCGATTATGTATCTATAGTATCGATGTAATCTAATACGTAGTATTGATTTTTGACAATTTATGGAAAATAATCGATTAATGGATTATCAATTGAAATACCAAGCATTTAATTTACCGGTACTATACAGATATACCGGAACTCGACGGCGGGATGTACAGCGGGCATTACCTACACAAATCATCGTCATTCAACTCATTCAGAAAATAATATTGTACTTACAGAAATATATTACAACAATTAAAAAGGGTTGCCTTAAGAGATTGCTATTGCAATAAGGCCGCCTTTGCACACCATTATGTCTACATGTACGGGTCTCAAAATTGTATTTTCCTGGTGCAATAAAGTGTTTATTATTATTATCTCTTTATTTATTCTATTTTCTTTTTAAATACATTTTTAAATATTAATAAAAAAAAAACATTTGAAAATATATAAAAAAGGAGGCACCCATCAGCAGCGGAGTTAATACCCAAGCTGCCGGTGGCCAGGGCTCTAAAGTGAGGAACCTCCTCACAATCCGTGCCGTGTCAAGGATGACCGCCTTCTGTATCTGACCCTTGATCCAACCACCTAGCGAGAGCCTAACTAGGTTTTGATTTAGACTCTTCGCTATAGGCCGTTCGCAGATACTACTATCGGCATAATCGGAAGAAAAAATCCAGATGCCATTCCACCAATCAAATTAAATGGTTTTGCATTGCAAATGGTAGATAAATTTAAGTATCTTGGGCATTGGTTATCTTCAGACTTGAAAGACGATACGGACATTGAAAGGGAACGTAGGGCGCTGTCTGTACGTGCTAACATGATAGCCCGTAGGTTTGCTCGCTGTACAAGGGAGGTTAAAATAACTCTGTTTAGAGCATATTGCTCATCGTTTTATACGAGCAGCCTATGGGTTCATTATACACGGAAACAGTTCGGTGCCCTGCGTGTCCAATACAATGATGCTTACAGGGTGCTGATGGGGCTGCCCCGACGCTGTAGCGCGTCGGGGATGTTCGCCGAGGCGCGTGTGGATTGTTTCTACACAACCATGCGCAAGCGGTGCACATCCCTGGCGGGCAGGCTGCGGGCCAGCCCCAACACAATCCTGAGTATGTTTGCGTCTCGAACTGATCTTCGGTATGTGAACCATTGTTCAATGGTCCACATATTGAATAACAGAGAAATGTGACGCGTTTTATTTTATTATTATTATTATTATTATTATTTTTTTTTTTTTTTGATGTTTTTCTTTTTGTTTACTAACGCTAGTTTTTGTAAGATTTTCATTTTTACTAACAAAATGATCCCTGGTTGGTTGAATAAAAGAGTTTATTATTATTATTATTATTATAATGCTAGTCGAATCAACATCCCACATTATTATTATTGTATCTCCTTTTGGATTTCATGGGTTACCCCGGTCCTTTGAGAGGCTTGCGCGGGGATATTGATCCAACGCGTAGAGGCCCTTTGGAGAAGTTAATGTTATGTGGTGTTCCTGCCAAAACCCGTTCTCGGCCATATCAATAGTTGACATTTCCATGAACAGGTCTCAAAAGAATAAATGGGTTATGGTATTGAAGTCTGGGTGGTTTAAATCTGGGTTATTATATAGGAATTCGGACACCTGCCATAATCATGATACTGACTATTAGTGGCAGGCAGTGACTCGCCACTCAGTGAATGGGCCCCCCAAATAGTCGCCGCATTTGGCAACAGAGGGGCAACATTGGAATGAGCGGCTAAGGGTGCCGAGAAGTGCGGCTCCGGTTTCGCCATCGCGAGTTACCTCGTGAGCGGGTTTCCTCGTTATTACGCCATTACGTGCAATACACTTCCACCCTCGAGCATATAGCTCTTGCGACTCCACTCTGGTCGGCCGGCTAAGGCAAGCCAGAGGTAGGGGTCCTGTCCCTCATCGGCCACTCCGACCTTGGCGAAGGAAGGCCGAAGGTGAGGGGCGGATGTCTCCCCTAGAAGCACTCAGGTCCGCGGTGTCGCCACTCACCAACAGCTCGCCACAAGCTGCCCTGCGGAGACTGACTGCACTGGGAAGGGAACCCAGTGGGCGATGGGGTCGTCACATCCCTACGCCTTTATTATTATTATTATTATATTATCGATAGTATCAATATCGATACTATCGATATATGATCACTATCGATACCTTAGATTAATATTTTCAACTATCAAAGAATCGATTATTATTCGATGTGTAATCGATTTTCCGGCAACACTACCATATGGAAAAAGGCCGTGATAATACGTATGTATGTGTATGTCTATTTATTTATCTGTACATGTAATAATAAATCAAATGAAAGGTTTTGTTGCAATTTTAGGATTCTATATTAGAATTATAAGATAAAGTAGACAAAAATTAACCATTTCCCCTTACCTTATCTCTGAAACTATCGATTCCAGAATTTTGATGCATAAATTACAGAAAAACCTATAAGATAATTTTAAATTTGTTTAGAATTATCTAATGGAGAAAAATAAAAAATCGCACAGAATCCTCTCCTCGCGAGTCGACTCACACTTGGCCAGTTTTATTTTAATTTCATTTTAAAGTATTTTCTGAGCTACATTTTATAATCCGTATCAAGACCATAGAAATTAATAATTTTCCCAATGGTCGGGCACCAGTCAAGTAGCTGGCAATACCATAATCGACGCTAGTGTGCGTCTTTGCACATTATTTTACACACACTTTCCTAATAAGTTGCCGCAATTTTTTTGAAACTGATTTTTCTTTACAGCGCTGTATCCAGTCGTAGCGCCGAGGAGACCAATTACTAATCTATATATCAACCAATCTTCCTGAAATTTCACATTATCATAGTTAAGAGTACTTTTCATCTCGTGGGATTCTATTACGAAGCTGCCTAAAAATATACTTACTTCGATTTTATACCTTTAATTTGATAAGACTACTATTAGAGTCTGTTCTAAACTAACGGATTGAGAAATTAAAAAATAATATACAACCGAATTAATTGCCTCCTTTTTGGAAATCTGTTAACAAAAAAAAACATACAACCTAACAATTCTTGTTACGTAAGTCCCCCTATTGTGAGTGTGTAGTCTTGTCTCCCGGGGGCCTATTGTAATTTCACGGGAAAGAGACTTTGTGAAGTTGTTTGCAATTTATCCTAACCAAATGGGTTATGAAAATAGGAAATGAAACTACGAGTGATAAAGGTCAATTTGACAAAACCACCAATCCTGAATACGCTGTTAACTAGTGCTACTTATTTCATTGATTTTATCAGCTAGGTACGTACGAATATCTTTTTGAAATATTTATAAGCATCTAATCCTATTACGTACCCCAAAACAGACATTTTTTTTTTTTTTAAAGTTTTTTTTTTAAACAGTTGAGTTAATACAATGATAATTTTCACTGATTTTTTATTTCACATACATAATATTCAGTCAAAAGAGGTTAGGAAGAAGATGGGTTAGCCTTTGCCCAGCAGTGGGGCAATATAGATTAATTAAAAAAAAACAATAAATTTAAGAGATAAGTGCCTGCGCCATAAAAATGTAAGTAATATCAGTGTTTCGTAAGTTTATTTTGCATACTAGAATAGTTTCCATAATCGATGGGCTTATGGTTATGGATTGTTACGCACGTGAATCGTATTTCCATTGTAAAATTTCAAAGAATAACAGGGTTCAATGAAGTTCATTTGTTTATTGATTTATCTATACATCTATACTATACATACATATAAATAAAATTAGAGTGTCTGTTTATAATATTGAAATAACCTTTTTTTACTACATGCATATGAATATATATACGGTACATGCACCAAAATAACATTTTTTACAATTTTTGTCTCTCTCTGTTTGTTCAGGCTAATCTCTGAAATGGCTGGACCGATTTTGACCGGACTTTTATTGGCAGGTAGCTGATGTAATAAGGAGTAACTAAGGCTACGTTTATTTAAAAAAAATCTTTTTTTTAGAAAAATAAAGTAATGTTGCAATGTCCAAGTGCTGTCCAGTACCGCGCCAAGCTCACGCGCATGCCACCACATTAAAAAAACTAAAAAATTAAAGAATCGACTGTTAGGCGGAACGAAGTTCGCCGGGTCAGCTAGTCTACACTAATATTATAAAGAGAAAAGATTTGTATTTTTGTGTGTATGTTTGTAATGAATAAACTCAAAAACTACTGTGCCGATTTCAAAAATTCTTTCACCATTGGAAAGCTACATTCACCCTGAGTAACATAGGCTATATACCGCAGGTGGAGCTGCGGGAAACAGCTAGTTTATTTATAGAGTGGGCTCCATGCTCATTCGACCCTGTACCTTGGTGTCAGAGTTTTTCGAAACCGCCTCTTAAGTGGTTTCTTTAATGACCACCAAATGGTAGCCAGGACAAAAGGTTTAACGTGCCTTCCGAAGCACGTAATCATCATTAGTATTAGACTCTACATCGTGAAATTTTAGTCGTTTTGGACCCATCGTCCATTCATGCAACTGAACAACTTTCCCCAAGATACATGGGTCGAAATATAGAGTAAATTTTTGGACCTCCCATACAAAATGACTTATCACGTGACCTAACTTACTATGGGAAGTCCAAATTTGTTTTTCATGTTTCGAGCTATGTTCCTAGGGGAAATTTGTTTGGTTGCATGAATGGAGTCACTGGACGATGGGTCTAAAACGACTAAAATTTCACAGTGTATAAATAAACAGTATATTTTTTTAAACAGGACATTGCAAAATGTACTGCGTAATGTTATTACTCGTATGTGCTTAGGACATTTGTTGCGAAGTTATAAAAATGCGATATGAAATAAGTTTTGCCCATATCAACAAAAGTTAGACGGTTTATTGTGAATGTTGTTATTTCAAGGGTAGTGATACATTTACTAATATAACTACTTTTTGAAAACCAGCCATATTCTTACAGTGTGTGTGGTTACTACATGAAAAGCGAGAAACAAAATTCAACTTCCTCATCGACCCTGTGCACACTGACAACAGGGTGCACAGGGTCAATTGATCATGTGACCCGCTCGATATGAATGAATGATTTTCTTTTATCGGTTTTCACATACTTGTAGTTTAGTTTAATGTAAGTACATAACTAACTTTAACATACTACTTGAAGGAATTAAAGAAAAAAGTAAATGTCGTGTCGTATCAAAAAATAAAGGATATCGCTTATAGAGAGAACTAACGTTCATTCAAATGATAATTTATACGTTAGTACTATTAATACTATTGTCAGGAGTACCCGTAATCGACGAGCGTGTATGCCGAGAGTGATGAGCGTAGAAGAAGCGAGGGAAGTCTGTAAGGATCGTAGCAAAAAAAAAAATCTGTAGTCTCTGCCTACCCTTACGGGAAAAAGGCGTGATGGTATGTATGTATGTATGTAGTACTATTCATAATTATACAACTGACTCCATGGTCCAGTGGTGGCGTTCGCCTTTGACCCGGGGGTAGTGGGTTCGATTCCCACAGGAAGCATATTTTGTTTAGTTGTTTCCAGTTTGGTTAGGACTTTGCAGGCTTGAATCACGTGATTGTCTGATAATAAAGATGATGCCGTACTTCGGAAGGCACGTTAAGCGTTAAACGTTAATTGAGGAGCTCGTTAGTCGAGTGCGACCCGCTTATCCGTAGCGTGTCAAGCGACGGCGTGACGCGACCGCTATTGGATTGGTCGCTATTTTAATGGCATTTTCTATCTTGAGCTCCTCCGTGCTTCTGTAGGCAAGTTAAGCCGTTGGTATCCTAGGCTCCGAAGCGTAAGCTGACGACGCAACTAGGAATACAAGCTAGGATGATGATGTTCTTCAAAATAAAATAAAAAAATTGTTCCAGCAAGTGACATACTACGTGATTCGCCTGGCGTTGCTCATCTCCTGGTTTTGGGCGGCAGTGCTGACCTGCGCACCCATCTTCGGCCTGGGGCTGTACTATGACGGCAAGAAGTGCACTAGATACCGCAACGCTACCAACAATGTGGACTTCGTTTATGCTATCTTCTACGTTATTTTTGGTAAGTTGTCAGAAGTTGTTATGACTTTTGGCGGGAAGCTGTGAAGAGCAGTATCGGCGCAGTATTTTATTTTCCAAAATTTGTGTTTTTTGAGTGTTTGTGCATAACAATGGTGGATTATTAATAACAAGCGTGAGTGTTGGGAAGTGATACAGTGTTTGATTTATTTGATTTTCATGCTTGTTACCAAAAGCTCCTAGTAATCGCAACGTGCAGTTTTCGACTATCGACTAGACTTATAGATTTGACTAGGACTTGATGAAACCACACTGATCATGAAACGGATTGAAGAAGATAGAAAAATTAAGAAGGGCTATAAAGGACTTGTATCCACGGCCGTAAAACCCATTACTGAAAAAAAAGAAGTTATTATCGTTTTCTTCCTCTTGTTGAGTCAAAATGCCTGTTGACTGTACTGTTAGTACTATTTATAATTCTGTGGTACTGTATTAAATTTGTCCAACACAATTTTCCACCTCTGTTGCCTGAGTTTGTCGTGTTGACAACTAGGGTCAAAATATCGCCTAGGATAGACAGGACTCCTACGATAGAGATGTGTACCATTCGCTTGGCGTTTTCCCCCCACTTTATTTTACACACATTTAAAAAATAGGCCTCAAAAACAGCTCTTTTAGTAACTATAAGTCAGGAGTGCCATTTTTACTCACTGAATTGCTTAAACTTTACTTAATGCAAATATGACTCGCGCAAACTCGGTATGACGAATGAAAATCGTTCGATTCATCGATTATGTAGAAGGAAAGTCTCACAAATCTGAAAAATAGCACTCCAGGTAAATATTCTGTGACTAGCACGACTCGATATATTTAAATGCCGGTGATGAATTTCAAATTCACTTAAAATTTCTAATGTGAAATATATAAATATACGTAATACATTTTTCATCAATAAAACATATTCTATTTATTTGTCAACAGGGACGTTCCTTTGTGCGATCCTGGTTTACTGCAACTTAGCAGTTATCCGAGCGCTGTACGCCATCACAGCACCTCGGGCGGGCGACGAACCAGTAGTGCGAAGGTAAATCAATAGCTGATGAAAACATATAATGCTGTTGAAGCTCGTACGAGAGTAAAATAACGATCCCTAGGTTGCGAAACGGCCAGATAAGGACACAACCGGGAAGACGCTAAGATGAGAGAGCTGTTGGAGCGTTTACAGCAGATTAACTTTACATTTTTGACGCCCACAAATAAACCGTAGTTCCGAATGTTTCATAATATAGACGGTACCTGCTTCTATGGGGCGGCTAACAATATAACCTTGGTCTTTTCAGTTTGTGTTTCAGTTTCTCGTACAGCTACTTCTGAAATTTCCCCATATTTCCGTCTGTGAAGCCTTTTTCTGACCGTAACGGTCACCTCAACAAAATTTAATCTAACGTTAATACAAAAACTTTGATTATTGTATGTAGAGCCACATAAAACGTAACAGTAATAACGTAGTAGAATACCTATCATAACATTAGGAAACCAGCGGTCAAATAAACTCGAAGAGACAGGATCTTCAGACTCTTTTGATGATATTATTATATTCCAATTTAGGCAACTGACGCACGATATGAATGACCTGATCTCTATATGCCCTCTTGACTTTGAATTCTTCTGCAATTTCAATTGTTAGATCAGTAACCTGAAGCACTATTTTTGAAATGTATGATAAATATGTCGAATGAAAATTGTTCGATACCGAACAACAATTATTCAACTCGCCGATTTGCGTCAGTCACTTTTCAAAAATAGCTCTTTTCACAAAAAATCTATTCGACTACAAAGTATAACATTTAATTTGGGACTTCTCATACTAAAATACTTACTTTTGATAATAAGTACACGTCATGCATTATTTTGTTATAATCTTTATTTTGATGCCACACTCGATAGAAAATAGAAAAGATGTACTTTTTGGCGCCAAAAATCTGTTTTGTTTTTTACAGTTTTGACCTATACCCCACTCGCGCAATAAATCGGGGAATCTAACGACGTATCAGTTATCAAAATCGGTTCAGCCATTTATTATCTACAAGATAAATGGATGGATGTCACATACAAAGACATACCTAAGGCACACATCATATAACCACATTCTGGATTCGAGGAATCTAACGCGTATCAAAAACAAAACATCTGTCACATCTCTGATTTGTTTTTAATTCAAGGGTCTCAAAGAGCAGCTGTCGCCAACGAGAGAGGAGCATCAACAAAGGGAACAACCTTCATCTTCATCACAATGCAGCGACCGCAGAAGAAGTGGCCTTCAGCAGGTTGATGGCCACGCTGTCTGTGCTGTTCATGATCTGCTGGCTGCCTCAAATGGTGAGTTACCAACACTCAGAAAGTATTGAGAAAAAAAATATGCTTGAGAGACTGGTCAGTTATAATTATGTCCATAGGTACTTCCGTATCCATACCATACTTCCATACTAATATTATAAATGCGAATGTCTGTCTGTCTGTCTGTGCTTTCACCGCCAAACCGCTGAACGAAATTTGATGAAATTTGGTATGAATATTCTTAGTTGAAGACCCGTGGTCAAACATAGACTACTTTTTGATGCAGATGCAGCTGCGGGAAACAGCTAGTTTAAAAAATGTTTATTTTTGAAATGAAATTAAATCGTTTATTTTCAATAAAGGATATAAATATCACTTATTGCGTCAATAGATAATTTTAATTTGTATGTACAAAAATAAGTACATACCAATTTCTAAATTTCCCTCTACATTTCATGCGAGCTAATTTTAACTATCGTGTCTCAGTTTGGTTAGGATATTGCAGGTTTAAATCATCTGATTGTCTGATAACAGAGATAATTCCGTGCTTCGTAAGCTAATTGTGAAGTGGCGAAATTTCCTAGACCGCTTGTCAGCACGCTAATGACGCGATAGTCTGTGAGCGTACGCCCGTTTATTTCAGACGCCCTATTTAGAAAAGTATAACTCATGCAAATTAGGTTAGTCGAATGATTTTATTTATTTATTTATATTTTTTATCTGATATCAAATGACTTTTATTCGACATAATCGGCGAGTCGCACAATTCCATGAGTAAATATCATACTTTAAAAAAATAGGTCTCCAGGCCCTATGGTTGACTATATACCGGAACGACTAAAATTAATATGTTTAGTTTACTTTGTTATGGTGCTTCCACATTGCTGTTACAAAATGTTTACTAACATTAGTGAATATTTATTTACAAAAATTTTACATAATTTTTTGTCATTTTATTTATTTATTGCATATATAAACTAAATAAAAGTAATTAAAAACTTATTAAAAAATTAATTACATACATTATATTAAAGTTAAGAAATGTTTTAGTGTTATAAAATGTTTGTAAACATTTTCTTACGGCAGTGTGGCAGCACTAATAAATCCAGTGCTTTAATTACTGATCCAGCGAACTTGGCCAGTCGTTCTACTCTTTAGAAAATTTGCGACCTTTGACACAGGTAATAATTCCTTATTTAACTACCTACTTGTTTTAGTAGCGAACAAACAAAAATAAAACGACCATATTTTATTTATTAACGGTACAATAAATCACCTTTAGAATCAAAAAGGTCATTCCATAAATTGCATGCTATTTTTATTGACATGCAATATTCCGATATTTTAACAGTTGTTATGCTGTCTGGCGCAGATATTCAATAAATCAAAGATCATAAAATTGATCCAGCTATTCCTGAATCTAAAAATAATGTACTAACCTGATTTTTTGTGTACTAGCTTTTCTCACGTCATATCTACGCCGTAATATTGCGCCAAAAAGTAAGTGTGGGCGTATAGGTCCAACTCGGTATGAATAAAAGAATTAGGATATTTCATTGTTACTTTTTCTTAGCCTGCATTAGCGCCCCCGTTGAAGACCAATCGACAGACAAAAGATACAGTTATCTAAGATTCATGAACTTAAAAATATTTCATTGAATAGCTGTTTCATGGTTTATCAAAATATTTCCCCTAAGGGTGCAAAATAGGCGTTGAATGTTTGTAAACAAATATAAGAAAGGAGGTGTTTTCACTGACACATAGATGCATGCACAGACGTGAATATATTTTTTTAAGTAGGTAGACAAACAGGCGTACGGGCCACCTGATGGTAAGTGGTTACCGTAGCCTATGAACGCCTGCAACACCGGAGATGTCACGAGCGCGTTGCCGACTTTGAAGGAAATTTTTCATGCCCTTTTTGAAGGCTTCCATGTTCTAGTCACTATGAATATGAATTTCAAAGTGTCGGTCTGCCTGTCTGTTATTTTTACATACGACTAGACAGAAATATATAAATTTGAACCATGCCGATGTAAATCCGATGCAAAATCCGAGAGACACGAGGGCGAAGCTGCGGGCGGAAGCTAGTCTAAATATAAAGCGAAAACAATTTTTCTAAAAATACCCAATGTTAGCTGAAATGTTGAGTCTCGTTCTTTCACGCTAAGTATCGAATAGAACAGAAAGGGGCGAAATCTATTTTAGCTAACATGTGCTTAACGAATGATTCTTAATATGAGGGTTTATCTCTACTTATTTTTTAAGGGGATTCTGATGAACGGATAAATTCAAGGAGATCCTGTGGTCTTAAAAATTATATTATTGTATTACTACAGCAGAATTATTTATTAGGATTTGAACGGCGATCTTTTTTAATGTTATGTGTAATAACAACATAGATCGATAGCTTATCTAACAGATTTAGAGACTGTTTGATATGGTGAAATTAGTTCATGATGATCGAACTATTACGATCGAATATGATAGGATTTGAGCCATAAATACATTTCTTGTAATATGTTCATCTCGAAATGTATATGCACAATTTCGTAGTACAACTCAACTATATTAGTATATACCTTTTCCGTGACTACTAGATAACAATAAAAATTCCATTGTTTATTATTAACCAAATATGGTTTCCGCCCAGGTGAAGGGTAAATATATGAAGGTATTAAGATACGATGTATTTCACGATATCGACGAGTGAAGTACAAGTTTAAGATTTTTAACAAAGCTTCATGCAATCTGCATTATAAGACTGATTTGAATGAAATTTTATTTCTAATAGCTTCAACATGTATTCGAAACACACTATGTATTCCTGCCACTTCAGTGCGAAAAATATTATAGAGCCTTAATGCCTACAGGAACAATTAAAATATAATAGCTAATATATAACAGTTACACGCACTTTATAGTTCAATGAACGTTAAAGTGGCGCCCAGCGTGGTGCCTAACACACGACCGTAAAATTAAGAGGCTCATCTCATGCAATAATTAAGCCTAAGTATTTTATTTTAATGCTTGGAAAAAGATACATTAGTTGGGGGAATATAACAGACTCTTGTTATATCTAATCTTACCGTTCTAGACAACAAAACAATTCAGTCATTAAAATCTGAATGGGTATACAAAATAATCCGTTCAACTGTATAGTATATGTATTTACTGATACACTGGCACAACATAAAAAAAAACAATTAAGCATTCCATAGTAGTAGCTATTAATAATTCTGTGCTAGTAGGCAGTGCCTATTTATTTGTTTGACTTCTCACCAAAATCTTTACTGCCGTTCAATGACTGCAAGGAACAATTAATTAATTCCTGTCACACCTCCAGCAGATCAGCATCGTCGTAAATGTCCAACACAACATTTACATTCATACTTTGTCGGGAGTTGGATGCAAATTGAGTTCCTGAGCGACCTTCAGAGATTCCATGATATCATTGTATGTTTAAATCTGGCGTTCGTTCCCTTATTAGGTCTTTACGAAAGTTTAAGTAAGTACCATCGGGTCATTATTTGTGTTTAAAACTGAAAAAAAATGCCTTCAAAAACAAAACTTGTAAAAATACCAAGCCGAGCATCTTAGTTCTTCTGCCGTAAAAACTTGTGAGATCCACATAAAGAAAAAATTAAACATTTTCTTTCATTCTTCTTTGTCTGAGCATACGCTTTAGATGAATAATTCGATGGATAACACAAGTAACAGTAATTCTTACTATTCTTTGGATACCTACGCTTTTAAATCCCTTCTTAAGTTCTTACCCGTGGTGGTACACTACCTGGGGTGTTTGTTACTGGTAGAATGATGGGAACTGGAACTACGGCGGCACTAGGCGGAATCCTGGACAACGAAGCAATTAGCCGAGGAATCATTCGAGAAAATGTTAGAATTAAGAAGATTATAGCGGGATTCGTTTATAATCTTTACGTACTCGTACTGGATATAAGGATATTATACTTACTTGTGAATTACTCCTCAAAGTTTACTGTTATGTAGGTAGTTATTTATAACCACTCACAATAAACCGTTAGCGGATATCCTCAAATAAAATGAACCTAAAATAGTTTTGCCAAAATTTTCTTTATGCTTATGAAAGTAAGCACGTAAGTACTTACAATAAATTGTAAACATATTGCTGGAAGACTTTGCGTACATTTTTTTTCGTCTTGAATTGCTCCAAATTTTTAATAGCAACGTCATAATTCTGTAGATATGTTCACAAAAATAATAAGGTTTGTGATGTATTCCGAAATAGGTATATGGAGATACACACGGGTAAGCGAGAAAACGCCATTAAAATAAGTAATTTTCCTATGACCGTATTTTTCAATAATGTTTGCGGTAAAGCTATCCTTTGGAGTGGAATTCCATGAGTACACAAGACTGGGTCTGACTGACGTTTGTTTGCCATCAATACGATTCTATATTAAACTTTTCAACATTGTAGGTTAATTTTACATCGAGTATTAGATATTTATGTACCTATATTGAGTTTTACTGACTATATACAGGCATAAGCAATCGAGGTAACCTCTGCTTTTTGTTTTCATGCTTTAGCCAATAGAAAGTTTTCCGAAATCATCATCATCATTCCAGCCGCAGTCAGTCCACTGCTGGACGTAGGCCTCTCCAATTTCCAATAAGGTTTGCATCCAGCGTTTGCCTGCGACCTTTTTCGGTCGGTGGATGTCTAAGTCCAACGCCGAAATACAATCTCCATAACTACGCAATCTACGCATTATCATCATTTCAGCCGATCTTTTGAGTACCTGAAGGAATGTATTTAAGGGGTCTGTTGTCATACACGCCACTTTTTTTTTGGGACTACGGCGAGTTGCGGCGAATTCTCTACCAAACATCTGGGAATGTATGACCTAGTATCTCTTTACAGTTTGTGGACCCTGATAGTGCCAGGCTAAATCATCTCGCCATCGTCTTACATTTTTTTCTCCAAAAAGGATAATTACTCGGAGGCATTATATAGCATTATAATATCTAATTGTTGCTTTTCTAATTTTATTTCGATACATACTTACTTGGTTGTCCAACGACTGTGAATGCAGGCCGCTTTTAGATCGGTCAGATTGGAGATCCATGAGAGAGACCTATGTTCAGCAGTGGACGTCTTGTGGCCACTTGTGGCCGAGATGATGATGATATATTTACTCGCCACGCCACGCTTGGTAGGCGGGATATTGTACCGCCTGAACGGATTGTTGTCAATTTTGTAGCCAGATTTCGATTTTCAGCTATTGGAATGCTATTGATTGCAACAATGAAACATTTTAGTCTTGTTCGCGCGCCGCGCCGCATACAAATTACTTGGCAGAATGGATAATTGATTTAATGTGTTTAACGCTGATTTGAATACGCTTTGTGGTTTGTTTTCAAATTATATTTGGCAGGCAACCGCCTTGCCCATCCATAACAAAAGAAGTGTTTAGGCTTGTTTCTTATGCATTGCTATATTAAGGACTAGCTTCTCGCAGCTTCGTCTGTGATAAAAAGTAGTGAGTTTGATCACGGGTCTTCAACTATGTTCATACCAAATTTCATCAAAATCCGTTCAACGGTTTGGCCGTGAAAGCATAACAGACATAGGTACAGATAGAAAGACAGACAGACTTTCGCACTTATAAAATTAGTATGGATTCTTCATACGAGCATGTTTCTTATCCAACATCCTTAGGTTGCCTTTGAATACCTCTACCATAAGATATTTCAAACGCACTACGTTCGTTAGCTTTTCGTATTTTGAATTTATAAAGCGCCCCTAGTGGATTGCAGGGTAACTAAGAATTCTATTTTCAAAATCCTAACGCAGTCGGTAGCGCCTTCGTCAAGTCAAACGTCTCATGGTAGAGCTTGATATTACGGCACTGGAGACCTATTTTTATATATATTTTTATTTTCTACTCGCCATATGACGAATGAAAATAATTAGACTCACCGTTTTAGCCACACTTTTCAAAGACATTAAAACAACTACCGTACTTGCTTATCCCTTTTTTATCCGTCTTCAAAAAGGAGGAGTTTCTACGTTCAACTGTATGTATTTGTTTTCTTAACATTGAACCTTACCAACATACTGGACCCTATTACAGTCTGCCTATTGGCACCTGACTCAGCCTAATTGATATAATGTTTTCTTGTAAAATGAGGTATTTAAAATTCAAAGCATTTGAATTTCAAGTCATAACTTTTTGCATTAAGTATTATCTGTGGTAATATTTATTATTGCATTTGTCAAAGCTAGATAAAATTATTCTATCATGTCGTGAGGCGGAAATCCGTTAGCATTTTTCCCATAGGAACTATAAATAGGCGAATCGAGGAAATAGCCGAGTAGAACGCTCATAGGATGTTATGTAATTATTATAACATCCTACACAATTATATTGATACTAAAATAAAAATATAAAACCAAACCCTCCGGCGCTCCACAACAGTGCGTGATCTAGGAATTCAGCATGATGCTAAACTTCTATTTGACAGCCATGTCGATAACATTGTGTCAAAGGCCTACAGAGCGCTCGGCTTTGTGTTGAGATGCTCCTCGTCTTTTAATGATATCAAAACATTATAGATACTTTATTGCACATATGTGCGCGCGCACCTCGAATATGCTTCCCAGGTGTGGAATCCATGTACAATGTGTTTATGGATCGCATTGAGAGTATCCAGCAGAAGTTTGTGAGAACTCAAAACTACTTAGACCTTTGTAGGGTGCATCACTTAGTTCCATTGCGGGTGCGTCGTGACATCGCTGATATAATTTACATGATAAAAATAGCTTCTGGTGTTGTTGACTCGCCTGAACTTTTAAAACTAAACGGTGTTGCTTCCGATTAATGGCAATATTTAAAAAAAATAATATTTTTTTTCAAAATCATCTGCGATACGAGTTGACGCCATTTGTTGCGATGTTGCACCAGATAGCGTATCGCCAATCCCCGACTCCCGTCTCTTCAGGGTTCCCCAGCACATATTCTATTTTTCTTAAAAGTGGCAAAACTAAATATGTTAGCCTAAAGAGCCACCTCCATCAAGTCGTCCATGGTAAATAATAATTCCTTTATTTATTTATTTTACCGTCATTGCACTTTATTTATATCAAAATTCAAAAAGTGGAATTAATTATGGCATTCTCTTAGGATTTATTAGTTCGCCCTGAACCAACTGGTTGAGTCTACTCGATTATCAGTTAGGTATAAAAGAATAATTTGAATGTTCTAGGTGACATCAGCACTATTCCTCGGACTGGGCCCGTCATACTGGGTGAAGCTAGAAGTGCTGAGCAAGCTGTCCGACATGCTGATGCTGCTCAACTACGTCCTCAATCCCATCCTGTATGTGCTTATGCGGCAGAGGACCACCATCTGCCAAGCGATAGCGCATTGCTTCAAACGGGTTTGTGTTTGGATTTAAAATTTAGATATCTATGGTGTTGTTTTTTTTTTAATTTTTAGGATTGCATCGCTATTTTTCAAAAGGAACCTAATTCGATGTAGCCAAGTGAAGGTGTTAACATGTTTCTGTCCGGCTCATTTACTCTGACCGCTCATGCCGTGCCATATCTGACTTCGGAGGCGGGGCACCACAGTTGGTTTTTGTCAAACATGTATAATTCCAGTTTACCTTAAGTATACGTGAAGTATACTTACAGTGAGCCATATAACCATAATGTCATAATAATGTAATAACCTTTGATTATTTACTTACGTTGGCGTCTCTCTCAGAGGTTTGCCGAACGTGAAAGCGCTTGCTCAATTTTTCAGACGCTCGCAATGGCCTTCGCCACTGAGTTATAGACCTACACGACGTAGTATCTTAGCTTCTTATAGTAAAAACATTTTTTTCAGAATCACAAGACATCGACAGAATCGATGACAATGAAAACCTCATGCTGCCCTCAAGAGACCCTTGTGGTAAGCGACAGCTCCGGAGAAATGCGGCCTCTTCGACCTATTCCCTCCAATTGCCCACCAGGCCCACATCTGCTCGATGAATGACGAAAACCGTTCTACACGCGATGCAGTGGTCAATATCGTCGAAAAAAATAAATTGTCAAAGTGATGTCAAGTTATCAAAAACTTGCGCGTCAAATTTTAAATTTGGCGGGTGTTTGAATGTTCGGATACAATTTAGAATTCAATTTTGAATTTATGTAAATATCGATTACGTCGTCATATCGTTTATAGTTTATATTATCAATCGATTACTGTAAATTCATAGTTAAGTACTTAAATATACATTGTTATCGAAAATGTTTGTACAGGTAAACAAGGAGAATGGTAATTGAATCTCATAATGTTTGAATATTGGTGAACGAAAATATTTGATTGAAAATGTTACACAGTTGCGGCAGCAGCGATCGAAAGGGTTAAAAATGTAAATTTACTAACTTGGCCACAAAGGTACAAAATCTCTAACTATGATTAAATAAAACGTACCCCGAGCTCTGAAGCGTAAGCTAAAGATGCAGCTAGGAACGCTCTAATAAAACGTACCGAAGTATACTTTATTAAGTGTACAAATTTTTAAAAAAGGTACTTCCTAGACTACCCAAATTTAATTCTACCAAAGACAACATTAGTGTATCTATTATTGTACTAGTGCCATAATATCTACTGTATAACAGTATGTTAAAAGTTACCGCTTTAAATGTAATTACATGTCACCATAAAATTGTAAAAGCTGTTAGTTTATAATCTCTTTAGCGAGATTATACACTATCGAAATATTGTGAACCGTAAAAACGTAGTTGTACCTACTGAAAATTATTTTTAACATAAAATACTTTAATTGTATAATTGGTACATTGCATAAAAGAGCACATAGGTATCCGTACGTTGGGAACATACTTGTTTCTTTATTGGTGAACTAATAATGATTTTTTTCGTGCTATCTAAAATAATAAACTGATTAGTTTTTAAACTGCTAAAGCTTTAATCAATATCACATCTATGATTGTTAATTTTTAATGTAGATTAATAAGATATTTTTTGTAATTTCGGTAATAATATTCACAATAGAGAGGAATTTAAGTACAATTATTTGTTAGTATATAAATATTAAGTTATGAAGAACCAACACTTTAATAAACGGATGTCTCACTGTTGACTCAGATGTTTTACTTTAACCCATTCATCATCACATGACATTTATAAAAAAAAAAAATATTATTAAAAAATATGTATTATGTTATTCTTCTTCTTGACCATACCCCCCCAAAGGATAAACAATACAGATCAAAACATATATACATAGCTAGTTTCAATGCAAGGACTCTACTTTCAGACAGCAAGTTAATCGAATTTGGCAACGCAATCAAATCAATAAGCTGGGACGTTATCGGACTGTGCGAAATCAGAAGAGACTACGAAGCTATAGAAGAATACGCAGATTACATTTTCTTCCATTCTGCCGGGAAAGGCGGACATAACGGTGTCGGATTTTTGATTAAAAAATATCTAAGACAAAATATAATTAGTCTCAAGGCAATCTCAGAAAGAGTAGCTGTACTGGAGATAAAAATATCTAACAATAAGCATTGGTCAATAGTTCAAATATATGCGCCTACAGAATCGTACCCGGACGAAGATATGGAACAATTTTATAAATCGTTAGAGTCAGCTCTCAACCTAGTTAATAAACAAAATCTTATAATACAAGGCGATTTTAATGCCCGAGTCGGGAAAATGAGAGCAGGCGAAGATAGCGTTTTTGGTGATTTTTCGTTTGGGGAAAGAAGTCCGCATGGATACAGGCTAGTAGAATTCGCACAAGAAAATAATTTAAAATTTGTAAACAGCTTGTTTAAAATTAAAAAACAAAAAAAATGGACTTGGCGGCATCCAGATGGAAGGACTTTAAATGAAATTGACTACATAATGACAAACCGATCTAGTGACATACACAATTTTGACATTTTAAATAATTTAAATTTCGACTCTGACCACAGAATGATCAGATGTAAATTGTACAATATGAAAAATAAAAAAAGACGATTCATCAAATCTGGCAAACACACAAATATCTTTCCAACAATTTCGCATGAAGATACAAAGTACTGGGAGGAACACTTCTTACAGTTCATTCGGGATTCATCTGATATTCAATCACAGTATAATAATTTTACAAGCACAATGGAAGAAATTCTCAAATTGGTACCAAGACTCACTAGAAAAACAAAGAATTATATAAGTGAAGAAACTTTTAAATTATTAGAAGAACGAAAAACTTTATATAAAGAGAAGAGAACGCGACAGACTAAACAAAAGATAACAGAAATCAGTAAGAAAATAAATAGAAACATAGCTCTTGAAAGGAAAAACCACAGACAAAACGTTTTCGAAAATTACATCCAGAGTACCGGAGCAGTACGTAAAGCATTTAACTCTTTAAAAGATAAAAAAGAATGGGCAGCAAGTTTGAAAAACCGAACAGGACTTACGTTATCAAACCGTCACGACATCTTAAATGAGGCCACCAATTTCTACAGAGAACTCTATACAATGGCAGGAACGTTTCAAGAGTCACCAAACTTGCGTGTATTATGCTGTGAGGATGAACCAGAAAGCATACAACTTCAGAGGTCGAATATGCTATTAAAACTCAGAAAATGGAAAAATCACCAGGCGAAGACAACATAACAAATGAATTTCTGAAATCATTTAGTGAATGCCTCTTAAAACCTCTCCAAATGTTATTCAATAACATTTTAGATAGTGAGTCGACACCGGAGCAGTGGTCGAAATCAATAATCATTCTAT
The DNA here is from genome assembly GCA_947363495.1 of Euzophera pinguis. Classification (NCBI taxonomy): domain Eukaryota; kingdom Metazoa; phylum Arthropoda; class Insecta; order Lepidoptera; family Pyralidae; genus Euzophera; species Euzophera pinguis. The sequence continues at coordinate 11,012,329 of OX376174.1, read as the reverse complement.
TGTTCAAAAAAGGAGACAGAAATGACCTCAATAACTTCAGACCAATCAGCCTCATCTCAAACATATATAAAATTTTTGCCAAAATAATTTTAAAGAGAATAACAAGAACTTTAGATGAAAACCAGACACAAGAACAGGCTGGATTTCGGAAAAACTTTTCAACTATGGACCATATCCAAGTGGTGACACAATTAATAGAAAAAGCTAACGAGTATAACAAAGAACTCTACATATGTTTCATAGACTATAGGAAGGCTTTTGACTCTCTCATTCACAACGCAATTTGGGAAGCATTATCTGAACAAGGCATCCACATTAAATATATCAATCTCCTACGTAACATTTATTCCAAATGTAGAGCCACGATTAAGCTAGAGAAGGAGGGACCTGAGTTTCCCATAACAAAGGGGGTGAGGCAGGGAGATCCACTCTCGCCAAAAATATTTACTGCGGTGCTCGAATCAGTCTTTAGAAAACTTGACTGGGAAAATAAGGGAGTATACGTGGATGGCGAGTACTTAAACCACCTTCGCTTCGCCGATGATATTGTCATATTTGCGGAGAGTACGTCGGATATGGAGACTATGGTTAATGAGCTGGTGGAAGAGAGCAAAAAAGTTGGTTTGAGCATTAATACTTCAAAAACAAAAATAATTACTAATAGCATAATGCACGATGTAACTGTCGATGGTGAAAAAATTGAATATGTACTAAGCTATATATATCTAGGACAAACAGTATCTTTTGAAGATAAGACTGAGAACGAAATAATAAGACGAAATGCTCTAGCATGGAAAAAGTACTGGAGCTTAAGAGAAATTATGAAAAATAAGGACATAAATATACAAATAAAGAGAAAATTGTACGAGGTAGCAATCTTACCATGTGTTACTTACGGTTGCCAAACCTGGTCCCTAACAAATGAAGATGAGAAGAAACTTGCTGTTTGTCAAAGGAAAATGGAAAGGAGCATGCTGGGGATAAAAATTTCAGATAAAATAAACAACAAAAATATTAGAAGGAAAACCGGCGTGACAGATGTTAGTTATAGAATACGACAACTGAAATGGAAATGGGCAGGACATATATGCAGGATGGAGGATTCTAGACCAACTAAAAGAGTGACCGAATGGATACCGAGGAATAACAAAAGGAGTAGAGGTAGACCAAAAATGAGATGGAGAGATGTTTTTGGCAGGAAAGTGGGGAAGGACTGGATGCAGAAGGCCAGAGATAGAAATAATTGGAGAGCTTTGGGGGAGGCCTACGCCAAAGAGGCGACTACTACCGAAAACTAATTAAGATTTAAATTTGACTTAGTATAATACAATGATTAGAATTAATTGATTATAATCTAATACTAATATGTGTGTGTGAAATGTCACAATTGACGAACCTGTACTGGTGAAGAAGACTAAATATAATAGAATGACATAGGTAATTTGTGTGTTAATAGACTTAAATCAATTAATAATAACAAATATATAAAATTGTTTTATGATATTTTCTTGTATTTAAGACATTCTGTATGGTAGTAGAAATAAAGGGCTTTTTTATTTTTATTTATTTTATTTATTATGTTATTCTTAAAACAGGAAGTTAATTATTCTAAAACCTGAAACCACAAGGTTATCTGAATGACACAAAAAACTTTATAAGCCTCTACTTGACAATTATAAAATGAAAACGAATATTTACGAAAAAAGGGACGAACGAAGTAACCAGCTGAGGATGCAGCCGCGAAAGCGCTACCATAAAGAAAACGCAACTGTAGATAGATAGATATATATACACTTTATTGTACCAATCACAAAATTGATATTAAAAGTAATAGGTACATTTATTACATTGTATTGTTACATGATATGTTTATGTTACGGACGGCTAATGACCGACGTGCAGCTAAACTTATTTGTAGCCTGTTAACTTCAGCTGTGCTTAAGTTTAGCTGGCATCATTTCGCCTAAAACTAGATGCTTGCATAAAGCTTTAACTTAAGTCTGGCCGAACATAACAGGCTACACGTTCATCTAGGTTTCGTCGAAAAGATGCCAGCTAAACTCAAATCTAACCGAAAAAAACAGATCATACTTAAGTTTAACAATCAGGGAATGGCTACACCTAGGTTTTGGCGAAATGATGCCGGCTAAACTTAAATCTAGCCGAAGTTAACAGGCGACGCTTAAATTTAGCCGAAGTTAACAGGCTACACTTTAATTTAGCCTCAATTCGGTCATTAGCCGAAACATACGTAAATATAAACGAAACTCGCTGTTTAAAAATTCTTGTTTTTTTTTTGTTTTCTTTGCCATTTTGCAAATTTTATTTAATGTTTTCAATAAAATGAATTCAAATGTAATCTATTCGAGTAATCGATAAAGATTTGTGTTTGTTTGACATTCTTTTGTTTTTTTTTGTGTATCCGAACGGATCAACGGACGGAATATCTGTCAGTCGCTTGTCAAGCGGTCGATTTCAGTTTTCATGATTTTATACTAATTTTCACTATTTTTCAATTAAATTATTAATTTACATTAAAACATTGTAAATTAATAAGTGCAAGTTATAATTTATAGCAAACTAAGTTAATAACATTATAATCCGGCAAGATGTCGAAGTGGTGAGTCATAAAATCGTTTAATCAATTACATTTCCAAGTGCAGTAAATACTTATTGAATTTAATTTCTCTCTACGTTCTTTCATTACCCAATTGGAGTATTGTGACGTTTTAATAAAATAAATTGACTATTTGAACTATACTTTCGTAGTTGAATACAAGTGATTCTTCTTTGTTAGGCAATCCGAGAGGAGTATACACGAAATGTTGAAAGATACGCCGCCTATAAGAGAATCCAGCGATTCTATCACATCGGGAACAGAAGCCAAGTTTCCTACATCACGCTCCATGCCATTCCCTCCAGCTTATGGTATGTACCCTAATTAAATTAATCTTTTGTTGATATTCTAACTAAATAGAAATGCTAAGAAAATGCTTCTTGCATGATAATTTATGTTCAAAATATGTTATTGAAATTAACTAAAGCTACAAGAGCCCAAACCCACATGCAAAATCTGTTGCATAGAATTTAATGTTTTTACTAGTTGAACTGAATAAAATAAATCACATAAGTACCTCATTATTAATTAGGTACATTGATACAAATTTGTGAACTAAAACTTGTTAAACTGTTAAAGATATTAATTTTTAGAGTGCAATTTTTTTAATAGAATACACTATCTACTCATATTAATGATCAGAGTCTATTTATTATTTCTTACTAGCTGCTTCCCGCAGCTCCGCCTGCATTAAAAAGTAGCCTATGTTTGACCCCGGGTCCTCAACTATATTCATACCAAATTTCATCAAAATCCATTCAGCAGTTTGGCCGTGTAAACGTAACAGACAGACAGACTTTCGCATTTATAATATTAGTGTGGATACTCATTGTATACATGGGAAACTTAAAATTAAAAAATCTTATTGGTAATTTTCTTACATTAACTACATTTCATAGATTTTTTTATTTCTTTGTTAACATGCAGCTAGATACTGCCCAAGATACATGGTTATCTACTTATCATGTATCTCAGAGTTGATACTTTTATCAAAATTTAAGATAAAGCATTAGATAACTTTGATCTGTGCATAATATTACCAATAAACAGCAATATGAAAGTTTATTTGCTTTGTACTCATTTCTTTTAACTACTTCTTATTGACTGTACTATGGCACAGTCCAGTATTTTGTATCAGTAGTATGCTACTAAAAAGATTCTAGCAAGTTTGTATGTATTGGTTTTTTTGCAAGCATTGTATGGTTATGTTAGAAAGCAATTAAATTCAAAAGTAAGTGTGCCTAATTTACTCAGAGGAAATGCACGAGAGCTTGTAGATGACCCACAAAAGATATCTGAACTGTTTGCAGACCAATTCGAACAAAGCTTTGTACGAGAACCTGATGGACCAATGCCTTCCTTGGTGATGCCGAGAGTTGATGATTCTATCTAGAATGTTATGTTTACTGCTGAATCTATTTGTGATACGCTTAATACATTTAAAGATAGTACATCCCCTGGCCCAGATAATATACCTCCTATACTTAAACAATGCTCATCAAATTTTGTAAAGACCATTGCAAGAATAATGAATAAGTGCATGGAAGGTGGAGTATTTATTACCTCTGGATTGGAAAGTTGCGACTGTTGTACCAATTTACAGAAAGAGGTAGATTCCAAGATATTCAAAAAGGACTCGATGACATATTTGAATGGACAAAAGAGTGGCTATTATCACTTAACATAGAAAAATCCTTGTAAGACTTACCATCTAGGCAATCGGCAGTTGACCCCTGTAAAGTCACAAAAAGACCTGGGCATAACAATCACATCTGATTTAAAGTGGATTTAAATTAACACACATAATTAACACTGTTAAGAAGACAAACTCTGTTCTGTATTTGGTTCGTAAAACATTTGCAACACTGTCACCAAAAACATTTATCAAGCTTTATAAAACATAAATAAGGCCACTGTTTGCCTATGTAATTTGGGACCCTTCTTTCAAAAAAGATAAATTACTCCTTGAGAATGTCCAAAGAAGAGCAACAAAGTTAGTTAAATGTATACGCAATCTGCCTTATGATCAAAGACTAGAAATTCTTAAGCTTACAACATTAGAGTGTCGCAGACGAAGAGGTAACCTAATTGAAACATTCAAAATGCTGAGAGGACATTATGATGCTCCAGAACTGCGCGATATGTTCCAACTCTCGGAAAATGTGTGCTTGAGGGGACCTTCATTGAAACTATGTCGCACAAGAGCAAGAAGAAAACCGAAAAAACATTTTCTATGCAATCGTGTAGTAGCAGAGTGGAACAGACTCCCTGAGAGTGTCGTCAGCGCACCCTCAGTCAACGCTTTTAAAAACAGATTGGACAATTTTATGAACTCTCCAAACTTCAAGATGCACACGCATCAGCTAATATAAGCTGCTAGCTGCTATATAAATAAAAAGTTGAAACACTTTAAAAAAACCAGAGTTACATACATACCATCACACCTTTTTCCCGTAGGTGTAGACCACGTGTAGACAGATACCACGGATTTCCATTTGCTAAGATCCTTACAGACTTCCCTCGCTTCTTCTACGCTCATCACTCGTCATACACGCTCGTTGATTACAGGTACTCCTGACATCTCCCTTTTTTAATATGTCTGCGATTTGGTCCAGTATGTTCTCCAAGGCCGGCCCTTACCGACTTTTCCTGACGCCTTCCCCATCTAAAAACTGGAGTTCCCCATCTTTTAATTCAAAATATTTTTTTTTTGTTACCTGCATCTGAAATTTCTCTTTAAAACCAAACCACAACCAAGAGTGCTATAAGTGAGATCTAAAAACCGGTGAATTGAATAATTTTCGTTCGACTCAATGTATCGATTGATTTTCGTTTGCCTCACTGGTTTTACATACTTACTCATAAATAGACCTCTCAGTTTTGTAATTACATCAATTCGATTTCTAATCAGCACAATTAGCTTGCAGTTCTATTTACGCAATCAAACATTCCAGCCCCTCCAGACGTGTCACAGAATGGTGCCGCCGGTTCCAGCACATTGCTAAGAGCTGGGTCTTCGAAGCTGGAGTCGATACGCAACTGGGGTGTCTCCACGTACAAGTGCACCAAGCAGATATTGTACGAGAAATTGGGCAAGAGCTCCAGGACTGTGGACACAGGTATTTACAATTTTTAGCAACTACAAGAAAGGAATGTTCTTTAATTTCAATTTTTTTTTACAGATATTCATTTATTCTACACTATACACTTCATTATAGACAAGCAGCTGTTACTGCTGATGTATCTATATAAAGCAGTGTCCAGTCATTTCACAGTTAGTATCCTTGGGACCACTGGTGGATCATGGATGTTAGTGAAATGAGGGGTCCATTTCTGTTACTTTGGCGATCGGCATCCATTTATACTAATAGCGCTGACACCAATTCCTTGTATAATTATTCAAATAATAAATTTACAAAATTCTTAATATAATGAAAATATTTCAGAGCTAGAAGCCCAAATTGAAATGCTCCGCGAGACCCAAAGGAAGTACAACGGTATCCTCCGGCTCAGTTCAGCTCTGACGGCTCAGCTGTCGGCCGCGGGACACACGCAGCGCGCGCTCGGCGAAGCGTTCGCGGAGTTGGCGCAGAAATCGCCAGAGTTACAGAACCAGTGAGTTATTTTATTTTTATTGTATTTACTTTTAGGATTCCGTAAAAGGTAAGAAAGAGCCGTTATAGGATTACTCGGTTATCATGGTCAAGAATATTTTTCTTAAGACTGCGTAAAGATATCAAGCTAAAATTCATACCATAAAATTAAACCTGCGGTCTCTTTTGAGGAAATGTGCAAAAGTCTAGGTAAACAGATATATCTAATCACCATCATCATTTCGTGTAAGTTACATTGTCTATCAACCATGTACACCTATGGTGTCAGAGATGTTCGTAATCGCCTCTCGGCCTCTGACGTGGTTCCTTTAACGACTACCAAATGGCAGACTGGACCAACGGCTTGACGTGCCTTCCGAAGCACAAAGGATAGAAAATGCCACTAAATGGCGACCAATCTAATAGTGGTCCCGGTTGTTATCGATACATAGCAGTTGTGAGGCTGTGTCAGATGCCTTAGGGCAGCCTGAAGAATTATGACAGTGTCGGCCACTAACACACTTCGGGTCATGTTCCTGTTGGTCTGGTTTCCCTCGCTCCATTGTAATAACTAGTTCCGCCAAATCTAAGACCATGACTTCCAGTGTACCCTAGGCGTAAGCTGCTACTAGAAGTACACGCTAGAATGATGATGATGAAGGAGGTTTCAATGTAGAAAATTTGCATCACAACCTTTTGGTCCAGCCCATGCTCTACTTTAATGGAAAAAAGTTATATTATGATACAGTTGTCCACACAAGACCTGTATTATTAATGAATTGTTTTATTTAATTTAGATGTCATATGTACAATTACTGACATTTAAGTTCTGTTTTTAATTAATCTTTACATTTTAGTATGGGATTAGTTAAAAGAAAAATCATTTAATGATGACTCATTTCTATTCACAGATTCCTGTACAATGCGGACACACAGAGGTCACTGACCCGAAACGGAGAAACTTTATTAGCCGCTCTACATTTCTTCAACAACTCTCTGAATACGCTAACAAATAAGACCATAGAGGATACTCTGCTTACGATACGACAATATGAGGCTGCAAGGTAAACATTTTCATGAAAATGTCTAATTCGTAAACCATTTCGAGGAATAGGCTTATGGAACAGATTGCATTCATTTTTTAGCAAGGTTAACGTGTGACGTAGCCATACAATTTCCAGCTTTCAAATTTATTTTTTTATGTTGGCAGCACAGAGTAGTGAATAAATATTTTTTGTTTGGTGGCGCTAATTAGGCGCTTCACGTACTTGTCATCTATATCAAATGACACTCTGTCTATTCGAGTAAACATAACCCCTATATAACCTGACTACATCTTCATTACATTCATTCATACATTATTATGAAGAATCTGTGTCCAATTGATCAAAATCAGATGTCAACGGATGAGACGGCAGTAAAATCTAATAAATAGGCCAATATGCAATAGATAGATACGAGAAATGAGGTAGTAGGTACCTAGATATATTGCGATTGTAAACAAACAAAAGACCAAGACGTAGCTCGCGGTCCATCCTGACTTTGACATTTGACACTGACATTCTTATTTTTTAATGCCTTAGTAAATTTTGCTATAAACCTTGCAGTTCGAGATGGCCATTATAGCTACGTGAAACTATGCACTATGAAATCTTTTAAATTAATAATAAAAAGATATATATAATTTTTTCGTTCAATTTGTATCTTTGAAATACTCTACTCTATCAATAAAATACACAATTTATTTTTAGTTGACTAGCCAATTAACGTATTATTTATTTATTTATATAAGTAATATATTTTTTATTGCAAGAACACAGTACATATACTAAAGGTGGCCTTAGGTAACCTACTTACTTTTTTTTAACAATTTGATAGTTCCAACCAAACATACTACTATAAACATAGTACCTTTACTGGCCTTTGTAAATTATTTCTATAGTTTTTATACTAACATAGTTTATAAGCACTACTAACAAAATGTGAGTCCTAGTTACTTAAAATAAATAAATTCATTCATTCATTCACTACTGAGATTTATGAATGAAAACTGCCATCGACGACTTAACCATTCGAATTTAAAAGGCTTATAATTATAACTTCTATTTTGGACCAATATTTTTGATATTAATGATAAAAATAAATTAAGCATGCCCAACCAGGAAATAGCAGCCTTGGCCAAATTGCGCAAAAATATTAGAATTTCTTTTACTGTCAATTAGTTACTCAAGTAACATTCCGTCATCAGCCAAAAAAGACAGGAGTGGACGGGTATTTTGTGATTATCAAATAAAAATATTTATCAAAATGGTAAAAATGAGAGAAAAGTGATATAAAAGATGTTATCATATTTGATGCGAATGAAAACGAAAGATTTGTATTTCATTAAATGACATTGTCAATTTTGTGGTAGGCATGACACATACAAAGACAATCAGTGCCGACGCCAATGAAGGGTTTTTATTTTCACGGTCAGGCTATAGTTGTCTACCGACAACGTAATTTATATGTTGTATTTTCAGAGTGGAATACGACGCGTACCGCAGCGAGTTGGAGGCTAGCGGGGGCAACCCGCCAGAACTGCTGTTGTCCAACATCGAGCGACATCGGCGGCACTACGAGCGATTGAGAGACGACTCCGCTGTCAAGCTGAAACTGTTGCATGAGAACCGAGTAAGACAACATTTATATAAATGTCAGTAATATATAATTGACAAACAGAGAGAGGTTTGGAAGGAGTTGGGGGAGACCTTTGCCCAGCAGTGGGACAATATAGGTTAATAAAAAAAAATATATACAATATCCTCCTTACTTATGAAAAATACGAACATTCGTTAAAACGACATTAACTAAATTGTGTTTAGTCCTTTTCTGTCTTATCTATTTTTGACGTGAAAGAACAAGACGACATACAGGTATACAGGGGGTATATCTTTATTACCCACATCTAGGAAATCACAACATTGTTTACAGCAAAGGCGGAATTTTTGCTAAGCAATCTCTTACAGGCAACCTTTGTGTAGTAAGAGAACATCATATCATAGTGGGCCCAGTATATAAAAAAAAAAATGTCTACTATTTAGATGGATCGACACTTGTATATTTTGGATAATTACTTTTATCTATTTGTATTGTACTTATTTTTACGGCCTCTGTGGTCCAGTAGTTAAGGCTTGTAGGCATGGCCAGGTTCGAGTTCCACAGGAAGTAGGGTTTTGGTGAAGAATAAAATCACTTGATCGAACACCATAAATGGCACAATGCAGGTTTATAAAAAAATGAAAATTCCAACACCACGTTTTCGTAGTACTTACTAAATTTATTAGGTTGATAAATAGCAACAAACTATTATCAATTTCTTATTCCAGGTAAAAGTAATGAACAAACAGCTGCTATTATTCCACAACGCAGTATCCGCATACTTCAGTGGAAATAACGTCGCTTTAGAAGCTGCAGTGAGGCATTTTAACATCCACACCCCCACCGCTACATCCCCACCACTACCCCCTACCTTGACATCGCAAGTGTTGCCCAACACTGCGCCAGTATTGCCCAGCACAGCGAAGGTGTTGCCGAGCAATTCGCAAGTATTGCCGAGGACATCGTAGAGGATGTAGTGAAACCTGTGTATTTTTGGGTGAGATTTAGTTAATTTGTTTTTACGGTTGACTTGATTGGTTGATGATTGTATAATTAATTGAATGTAATGTAACAATTAAACATGTATTTTCTCATCATGTTGTTTGGCGTGCAATAAAATTTTTACACATACAATACATATACACACATTATATGTCATGAATAAACTAAAATACAATGCCCGTTTTTGTATGGAGCTTGGACCTTCTATAAAAATGTATGTATAAATAATCTATACATTGTATATAAGAAAGAAGTAAGTAGTGTTAAATGGTATGTAGAAATAAAAACCAATCTTTGAACGAAAAAAAGAATTATCCTAATCGGTCCTGACATGACGTATTTACAAAGCCACATTTTCAATTTTAAACCGAACATATTTTTGCTAAACTTTAACATTAAATTCCATTAAAAATACTAGTGGGTTACTCCCCTATTCATAAAAAATCCAAACGTATATTAAACCCATTTTAGCTAAAACATGTTCTGAATGAACACTCTATTCCACCATTTACATATAAAAAGCTCTGTCTCGTTCTTTCACGTCAAATTATCGATAAGAGAGAAAGGGACTAAACTATTTTAGTTAAGCTAACTAACATTCGGTATTTTTTATGAAAAAGATGGATAATATATTAGCTTCTTTTTTCTATTTTCCTATACAATTAAAAGGAATTATGTCAGAAAGTAATTTTTTTACCAAGTCATTGTATTTTTATTAAAAACCTAGTTAGTATTTTTATTCAATCATCAACCAATTACTTAAAATGCCTATTCGTGTATTAACAAGGAGTGCTCTCATTAGGTATGTAGAAAATTTATATCAAAGTTATCACAATAATAATTAACATTAGACTACAATGAAAACTGTAAAAAGGTCCTAGCATTCAATATTTATGACAATCTCCTTATGTTTGTTCGCGTTTGTGTGAATTGCGTATTATTTTTTTAATACCGTCCGAAAGTTCGACACTGCTCAAAAATATTGCAATAGCTTCCATTTTTACAGCATTTTTTTAATTTTTTTTTTTTTTATACTAAATCAAATAATTATATTCAATAAGCATTGAAGTTTAATAAATGTACTCGTAATATAGGGTTCAAAATTCTCCTTCCCCTAGCATTGAGCTGTATATTAATATATTTTTGGTTGTGATAATAGTTAACTATTTCTTGATGACACTAGAACATGTACCAAACAATAAAATATTTATGAAAAAAATATTATTTCGAATAATGTGAACAGTTACTTAAATGCAATAGAGAATTCTTAGGTAAACATCCATTCATATTCTACATTCTATAGAAATTACATCTCAACTAAAACATTTCGTCCGTTTCCGACTCAATGGACGTTAACCTTTATTAATTTACCGTTAAGGTAGGATGAAGTTGTTTTTGCGAAGTAATGTTAGTTCCTGCGTGAAAATTTTGATCAAATTGACCAAATGTTAGAATAGCATTATGTTATTGCCAGCTGCACTAATAGACGTAATGATTAACAGCGAGATCTTCAAAAAAAAAAACTACTTTAGATTTTTTAAATGAATACTCAAATTGACTCCGTGGTCCAGTGTTTAAGGACTTAGACTTAGGGTCTAAGCCGCTGGTTCGATCCCCATATATAATAATGACGATTCTATGCTTCGGAAGGCACGTCAAGCCCGACTACCATCTGGTGATCGTTAAAAGAACCACATCAGAAGCCGAAAGGCGGTTCCATAAAACTCCTGACACTAGGGCCCATTGATCATGTAACCCAATTGATATGAATGATGTATAAATTTTATCTTTCCCTCTGAGTAAGATTTTTTTTAACTTGAAGATTGTGATTAAGTAATCATTAACGTCTTTAAGTGCGGCCGTGAGTGATTTAGGTATTTTTAAATGAACTTGATTGTTCGCTTGTGATTTTTCTATTCCAAATATTAATTTTCTTTAAGCCAACGCATATTACCCGCCCTAATATAAGAATTCAATCGAAATCATTACCTCTCACTCTCTCTCATTATGCTTTTGTTAAATGTGCGAGTGAAAAGTAATGATTTTTCTAATTTCGTTTGTTTCTTTATTGACACGGGTTATACCTATATGCAGTAAAATGTTCTTAGCTTGTGCTTGCCTAGTTATTTTTAAATATTTTTTTGTGATGAAATTGTAAGATAATCATAAAAGTAATGTACTTATAGTAAATTTTATATGAATCCTTTATTTATATAATTATTTATGATTTAGCAATTTTTAGTTAAATAATATGAACTTGACTAAGACAATAGGTAAGTAGCTTAAAATTCCTTTCCTGATCTCCTTTTAAAACTAGCATTTTTACAATAATTAAATTAATTATATCATTGAAATAAATTATTATATCCAAAGACCTACATTTGTTCTTGACTAGTATTGAATTAAGCATAGATTTTTTTTATTTTTATGTTATGTTTTTAGGCGTCCATTAATGATGATGTCCATAATGATTTAATGACCATATTTTTTTTATTCATAGATATGTATGTACCTATTTTGTAAGCACTTTACAAATTATTTTGCGTGCTTCCGCCACCAGTTAGTTCATGCAAACTATTGCCGGCCGGCAGCCACCCACTACTGTTAGTCCCAACATGCCCGCCGCCATTAGTTTGCACATGCGACACAACTGGTGGCGGAAGCACGCAAAATGATTTGGTAAGTGCTTGTAACTTTAACTTCCGCAAAGTAACGCCTGAATCAATTAAATACCTATTTTGTGTTTTATTTGTGTTTTACCAGATCAGATCTGAAAAATTGCGTGACATAAATATAATACTGTTACTTTATTCGCAACAATAATGTAAAGCAATGACATTATTTTTGTGTTAAGTTTTTTTTTTCTTTATGCGATAAGTTACTTAAACTTAAGTGTGTGTACGAAAGCGAAAACTTGTAAGGCAGGATAATTCATTTCATTCAACAATTTTGTTTTTGACAGCTCGAAAACAAATTTCTCGAATGGAATGAGTGGATGCAATTTAACCTCCATTTGATAAGCTCGTGTTAACTAAGATTAGTTTCGTATGTTTTCTTTTAATAATGCTACATGTGAAGAACGAACAATATTTTAGCTAACATGGACATATAAAACGTTTCTTAATACGAAGGTAGAAATTATGAAATTAAGTTTCTGGCAATTTAAGGGCTCTACTCGCCTCAAGATTTTGGGACAGTCTAGTATAAGAGTGGGGATGCAATATCATGTCGTCTCGCGTCTTCAAACTTGCCTGTCTATTTTCCGTCTGACGCCATCCCCTCTCTTTCATACTAGATTGTCCCAACATCTTTGAGGTGTGTACCCTTTAGAACTATCATATTTTTATGTAAAAGATTTTTGTGTACATTTTGAAAGGTTTTAAAGGCTCTTGATCGTGGTTTAGTTTTCGTAATAACGTTAAAATGTCTGATAGGATGATTCTTTTGACAGCAGGACAGAAATATTGAAGTGTGATAGAGACTGACAAGAAAACCTATGTGATTTGACAGCTGTCATACGAATCGAGCTATCCTTACTAATATTATAAATGCGAGTCTGTCTGTCTGTCTCTTTTGGCAAACCTCTGAACGGATTTTGATGAAATTTGATATGAATATAGTTGAAGACCCGAGGTCAAACATAGGCTACTTTTTGACGCAGACGTATTTTCATAAGTACAGCTGTTAGGCTCCTGGTATCTCCCCAAGGGAAGAAGACTCAGTACTCAGACATGTGAATTATCCAATTTGGCTGGAATGGGTAAAAGAGGCTCTGATTACAATTTAAAATAATTGTAATCAGAGCTCTTTCATCCAGATGTCAGTACAGTAGGTTGTGCCTGTCAGTTGTTGTGTGTGTCAAATATATTTGAACTTCAAGCAGGACGCATTATGTACCTTATCAGGCATAGAAACTGTGTTCAAAATCAAAAGCTTTTCCTGACTCATACATGTGTGAGTTATTCCAACTAGTCAACTTATTTATTATTAATCAATGTGACATATTTATAAATATTATACAGCATATAAGAAAATGAAATAAAACACCTTAGCTGTGTAAGTTAATGTTTATCATATTTTATAAGGAGTGTAAAATAGATCACTTGAAATTCAAATTGTTTTATTTAATTTACTGGATTTGTGTCCTTTCCTGTGAACGTTTTTTTTATTAGGTAGGTAATTCTATGGACATATGATGGTATGGCCTAGTTCTGCTTATCGATAGCCCATCGATAGTTGCAGTAAAACCAATAGTATCGATAGTATTACCACGTTTCAATAGAATCAATTACTATCGATAGGGACCTTCCTGAGCAATACTATTGATAAGACCAATACTATCGATAGTTTCACGTCTAATACTTTCGTTAATATTTAAATTTCTAACAATTTTAACCGAAAACAATCGATAGTATCGATATTTATGTACTATTGATAGCGATCTATGTTACGATTAGTATTGCAGTCGTATGGATGTAGGTAATGAGTCAACACTTTATAGTACGAGAAAGTTTATTTATTAGAATTATTAATTTCAGTTTTTATCATGCCTAATATACTTATCTGTAATTATGTAACCTTATACAATACACTATGATTTCCAAAAATTTTCAACATTCCTGATGTTTTGTGAACATTAAGTTTTGGTTCGCGGGAACTTTCCTCTTCAAATAGGAATGTTCCCACATTTCTCGGGAAGGTTTATTAAATGCTTAGAAAGTTTCTTAGAATGCTCGGGAAGGTTTTTTTTTGTATTGCTTGGGCAGGTTCCTAAAACACTCAGGAAGTTTCCTAAAATGCTCAGGAAAGTTCCCAAACTGCTCAGGAAGGTCCAAATTGAAAATAATACTGTCTATGACCATGATATCGGAACCTTCATACTTAGCTTTGGTTGACTTACAACAGTATCGAAAAATTACTGGCAATCAATAGTGCAGAACTATCAATACAATCAATAACTTTGGGGCAATTTTTAAAGTTTTTGCAATATTGATACTATTGGACCTAAAACTATCGGTAGTATAGGTTTTTTCAATAGTATTGTTCAAAAATGTCTATCGATACTATTACAAATGCCGAAACTATCGATATCCTGAATAGTTTTCGAGGAAAACTATCGATAGTTCTGCAACACTAGTATGGTCATAAAAGTATGCTTTTCTTCGATGCATAGTGTCAGAAATGCCATGTACATTTTAGTTTTTTTTGACAGTACACTACCAGATGCAGATACTCAATACACACTAATCTAAGAAACATATAAAAAAAAGGAAAAACCAACAACATTATAAAAATTATATTTTTTATTCATATCACAAAATAATCACAGGTCATCACACAGCACTTTTCAAGCACACCATAAGCTTTCCGTCAAACGCTCCAGCAGCCACTTGGCTCAAACGAAGCAAAGAGGTACATCTGTTCATTTCTCAGACATAATTACAATTACGCCTTCACGGTTTCCTTGTCACCATCCTCCTTATGAATTTCTTCAGCTTCTGCTTTGAACTTTTCCTGTAAAGTTGCATCAATTTTAATTTGCTTTTTGTAATGGCTTTGATAGCATACTTAAATCCCTCGAGGAGAGTAAATTTTAGGAAAATTGTTTCAGTGGTGAAGAGTGTTTACTCTTAAACAAATATACAAACTCACTTTCCCATTTATGATATTAGGATCTTGTTTAAGTCTACAGTCAACCTAGTACTGGAGTGCTATTTTTAAAATGTGTGACTCACGCAAAATTGGCAAGTTAAAAAAGTTTTGTTCGTTAATGAAGGATTTATGTTCGACATATCCATACTTATATTATAAATGCTAAAGTCTGTCTGTCTGTTACACTTTCACGGCCAAACCCCTGAACAGATTTTGATGAAATTTCTTATGAATATAGTTAAAGACCCGGGGTCAAACATAGGCTAATTTACTTTTAGATGCAGGTAGAGCTGAGACGAAAAGCTAGTATGTCATACATTTCAAAAGTATGGCTCCAGGTAAGTTGAGAACTAGAGCGACTTGTCCCATTTTCAAAATCTTCAACAATGCTAGTTGGCATAGTTCTTGAGGATGATTTCATTTGAATCATTGGCATGATGAAGAACACAACAACCGCAACAAATATTTATTTATTAGGACATTGTCTGTTTTCATGTTAACCACAAAGAAATGTTACAAATTATAAAAATAACTATTTCAATTTTCACTGCATTGTAGTGCTTGATTTCCACATAGTAATGCCTGAATCAAACAGCACGGTTTTAACATTCTTTTTTGATAGCTACTTACCAAGTCATAAATAACTTTGACCACCAGTGAACAACTGGGACATGTGGCTACTTCTTCACCTGCAATCAGCTCCTCCTGTGGAAAAAAAAAGTTTAATGTAGTAATTCAAATAACACATCCCAATAGCTATGCCATATATTTTTGTCTTGTTCATGAGAAACAAATTAATTGCGTAAAATCTGGCGTATAGTGGTGTCCTGTAGGACAGCCGGGTCATATGTTAGATACTGATGACATGCCTTCTTATCAACACTGGGGAAACAAAGCTCTTCTATGATGATGACTAGTGTTGCTCACAAAAAGAATTTTCAAAGAAACTAATTGAAAAAGACGACTTTGTTATTAAAACATAAACTGCAAATAAACTAACCTTACTTATTTGGAATCTATCCCCACAAGGACAAGGGTAATAATACATTTCTTCTTCATCATCGTATTCAAAGTCCTCGATCTCAACTTCATCATGGAATATAGTCATTTCCCTAATATCGATATTATTTATTTTTAATACAATTTTTTAAACATTAAGTGCATGCGTAAGGATGCTTTGAATGAGGTAAAATGGGTAACATAACCACATTGGCTTGACAGTAGGTAGTGTTTTTTTTTTAATATGGTTCTTACTTCCGTATTTAGCCTATAACAAGTAAAAGCATGTTGCTTTGTCAAGCAAGTCTTAAGTCACGACAATGGTTAAGTGAAGTCAAGTCGAGTCAGAAGAGCCAGGCTAAGTGAAGTGGTAGAAAAACTGGACTTACTTAGCGATTTCCAGGAGCTTTTGGCAATAAGCAAGGAAATCACATAAATCGAACATTGTTTCACTTCCCAACACTCACGCATGTTCTTGAACACTTTGCAAATAATAATTTACCATTATTATGCACAAACACTCAAAAAAACACAAATTTTGAAAAATAAAATACAGCGGCGATACCACAGCGATACTGCTCTTCATAGCTTTTAGCCAAAAGTCTGACAGTAGTTTTGCTATGATGTTAGTCGACTATCCATTGGCCATCGATAGTTGCAGTAAAACCAATAGTATTACCACGTTTCAATAGAATCGATAGTATCGATAGGGATTTCTGAGCAATACTATTGATAAGACCAATACTATCGATAGTTTTACATGTAATACTATCGATAGTATAGTTTCCATGGATCTAAAGTTAAAAGGGATGCGCTTGCATACAATAAGCTGACGTCAAAAAATTTAACCTGAATGCATTTCGTTATCCACCTCTCTCTTTCTAACTCGTGATGTGTTCATGATTTTGCATTATTCGTGGAACTCGTGGAACGGAATAACGAATTCCTATTAAACAAAAAGAAACTATTAAACGAAACCAAGTGGCAGTGACGTCACTGCACACACAGTGCATCCTTTTCTTGTTTTTTGACAGCTTCCCCTTCCACCGAATTTCAAAGGCTTATTACTTGCTTATTTAAGAACGGATTTTAAAAATATTTCTGTTTTCAGTTTCTGGTAGTGAAATGTTTCATAAGAATGATACAATAAATTGAGTAGAATACCCAATTCTCCATTACTTAACATGTTTCATAATCCCACCACTTAAAATCATTGTCATGGTTACCCTATTAAAAAGAGATAGATTCCTCCACTATATCTATCATTTTCTGCTCGGGTTTTAGATCAAAGAGCTCAGTCCTGTTTAATATACTAAGTCCATGTCTTTTCCTTTCAGCCTATTTGTGACGTTTTTACCGACAACTGCACAAACAACCAGTGTCTCTTCAAACCATGACATTGGCAGAATCACAGACATTTAAGACGTAAACAGACGGAACTTAAGATACTAGTTGTACTTATAGTAGAAGTAATTGTTGTTATCCTTTTCCTTTAGCTCCTGGAAATCGCTAAGTGCAGTTTTTCTATCACTTGCCTGACTCTTTTGACTCGACTTGACTTTACTTAACTACTGACGTGACTTAAGAATTGCTTGACTAAACAACCTAATTGGGTATTCTACTAATTTTTATTTTTTCTTTCATATCAATGTTTTTATTTCCAAAAACAGACTTATGAAAGAATTTTTGTAATCTGTTCAAAAATAAATAAGTTATAAGCCTTTGAAATTCGGTGGAAGGGGAAACTGTCAAAAAACAAGAAAAGGATGCACTGTGTAAGCTGTGACGTCACTGCTACTCGGTTTCGTGCGTACAAAAGAGATAGCAAGACGTCCCCACCACGCTCCCACTTTTCTGTTAGAGAAAACTTTAAAATCGAATTACGGCCTTAAATAACAACCAATTTTGTTGTTGTTTTCAGAATCGGTTACTTTTTAGTGTATATTTTGTTTAGTATAACAATATTAACCAAGTATGAATCACAGACATATAAGACGTAAACAGACGGAAGGTATGCTATTACTTAGCGTAGCAAAAACACACACATGCAAAACTATGCAGCCTGTGCTGTATCTAGTCTAGGGTAAGATGTTTAAGATAATGTTCCACATGATTACAAGGAATGTATGAATGTTGTGTGGAGTGCATCTGAGATCATTTATACGGTATTCTACTCTATTATTTTTTGTGTTCACCGATCCAACAACGTAGATTACAAAATGGCTTCACGGCCAAAAATTGCCACGCGTAGCATAATATCTATGTGTGAGTGAATGTTGCTACAGGTGTAAAAAGAGATATCGCCATATAGATAGACTTCGATACTTCGATGATAGGTATTCATTGGTGTAAGCGGGATGTCGCCCAAATCGATTTATATAATAAACTGTGCTGTGATAAAGTTAGTAGAATTAAGTTGTCTAGTCATTGTGTAAATTGCGATACGTTGCGCTACTGTACGGAACATAAATATTTAATTGATAAGTTTTATGATAGTATAGTATTGTTGCTTCAAGGCGCGGCTAAAGAGTCTGCTTGTCGCGGTGTGCGGAGAGGTAGGCAGGTTTTGGGCTGGAATTATCACGTCAGGGAGAGTCACAGGAAAGCTAGGTTACATTTTAGGTCATGGATCATGGCGGGAAAACCAAGTTTAGGCCCGTTGCATGATAATATGTTAAGTAGTCGTAGAACTTTTAAAAACAAATTGAAGTGGTGTCAAAATAATGAGGAGAAAATTCGAATGAATATCTTAGCGTCAAATTTATCTGATAAAAATTTTGACAAATTTTGGAATGCTACAAAGCAACTTAATTATAAAAGTAATATGCCCGCGAGCGTAGAGGGTGTTCATGAATCGCATAAAATTGCAGAATTGTTTTCACACCACTTCAAAGTGGATCCATTGCCCACCTCTGGCGTGTGCAGGGTGCCCCATTCAAATGGCAATGTTAGACACGAAAGTACCTACAATTTCTCATCAAATGATATTGATGACGTTGTTAGGGCGATGAAACGTGGCAAGGCCCCAGGTTTTGATGGACTCAGCGTGGAGCATATTGCGTACGCAGGGGAAAATGTTTATCGATTATTGGCGCATTTTTATAGTTTATGTTTAAATTCCACTCATCTGCCCAAACGCCTTATGAAAACAGTCGTTATCCCTGTGCCCAAAAATAAAACCGGTGATGTTTCCAGCCTTAAAAATTATAGGCCTATTTCCATAGGTACAATTCTAGGCAAAATACTGGAAAGCTTAATTTCTCCAGAACTGAAACAATGTTTGAAATTGAATGATGCACAGTTTGGTTTTCGTCCTGGTCTCTCAACAGACTCTGCAATCTTCAGTTTGAAAAGCACTGTAAGTTACTACACCAATAGAGATACTACAGTATATGGATGTTTCCTGGACCTCAGCAGGGCTTTTGACCTGGTAAATTATGATTTACTCTGGGAAAAACTCTCTGTATCTGGGGTACCATCGAACATTGTTGGTCTGTTGAGATATTGGTACGAGAACCAAACTAACCATGTGAAGTGGGGCGACACCATTTCTAATGATTTTAGATTAGAATGCGGAGTACGTCAAGGGGGGTTGACCTCTCCGGATCTTTTTAATCTGTACATAAACGACCTGATCGAGGAGTTAGGGAGCACCAAAATCGGATGCCATATTGGTTCTGTTTGTTTAAACAATTTCAGTTACGCGGATGATATGGTGCTCCTTGCCCCCTCCATCAGAGGTGTACGAAACTTATTGGCTATCTGCGAAAGATATGCCAATAGACACGGGCTCAAATATAATGTCCAAAAAACCAAAATGGTGGTATTTCGTGCTGGAAAAGGTCCGGAGAGGATATTGCCTGTTTATTTAGATAATTTCCTAGTAGAAAGAGTGGATACTTTCAGGTACTTGGGACATATAGTGTGTGGGGATCTCCGCGACGATGATGATGTGGAAAGGGAGCGTAGGGCTTTGACAGTGCGCTGCAACATGCTCGCACGTCGATTCGCTCGCTGCACAGACGAAGTCAAACTGACCCTATTTAGAGCGTATTGCCAAAACTTCTACACTGCACAGCTCTGGGTCAATTGCAAAAAAAGTACTCGAAGCAGCATCAGGGTACAGTATAATAATGCATACCGTACCCTGATGAAATTACCGAGATGGTGTAGCGCGTCGGGCATGTTTGCGGACGCCGGAGTCGCGGATTATTTTGCGATTATAAGATCCCGCGTCGCGGCGTTTTGGTCACGAGTCCGGTCATCTGAAAATGAGATTCTCCGCACATTGTCCCAGTATGTGGACTGTCCTATCAAAAGGTACTGGCTCTCTGTGCACCGTGATAGCAACAGGAAATGACCCTGTTGGATTACATATATAAGTGTTAATTTTAAGAATTATTTCATTTTAATAATTTATATTTTATATTTATATTTTAGGGAATGTAATTCTGTATGGGTTTTACCTGAAATAAAGAGATATTATTATTATTATTATTTTGTTTTTTTCACAAATTGTGCTCAGGTCTGGCCTGGTATTTTCTGTAATAGCACGGGCGGCTAGCCAAGTGCTAATACAGTTGTTAAGAAATTTTAAGACGGTATGTCATTTAAATTATCTGAATCTAATTGAAGAAATTTCCGGACTATCCTACAAGTGTTTAGTATTGCAGCTTTTTGTAAAGTTAAGTATGTAAATTTCGGTAAGTCTAATTGGACTAGGCGTCTGAAGATATCTTTTGGTACAACACCTGTGGTGGATATAACTATAGGCACTATAAAGACTGAGTTCATTTTCCACATCCTTTTAATTTCCTCCTGTAACTCTGTGTATTTCCTTATTTTTTCTGAAATTGAAACTTGAATATTATGAGTGTTGGGAATTGCAATATCTATAATGTAACAGTTCTTATTAATTTTATCTACTAGTGTAATATCTGGTCTATTGTTGTGGACGGTGTGATCTGTAAGAATAGTACGATCATAGTAAAGTTTATAAAAATTGTTTTCCAATACTGCTTGCGGTAGATATTTGTAATATGGTGTATTTGTGTCCGCTGTTAGTTTATATTTTAAAGCTAGTTTTTGGTGAATAATATAAACAAGTTGGTTGTGCCTATGCGTGTAGTCGTTTTGAGCTAGTCTACTACATGCACCAGTAATGTGTTGGATAGTTTCTGGTTTATTGTTGCATTGTCTACATAAATCGATTGTAATATTTGGATCTTTTAAAATGAATTTTCTATAATTTTTCGTTGCAATAATTTGGTCCTGAATGGCAATGAGGAAACCTTCAGTCTCTGGGAAAAGCTCTCCTACGGCAAGCCATTTGTTGGATGCTTCTTTATCTACATGAGGCTGTCTTAAATCTTTGGGGTGTCTTCCGTGTAACTCTTTTTGATTCCATGCCTGATATTTATCCTGAGTGTACTGTAAGATGTTAAAATTTTCTGTTTGATCTTCAGCTAGGTTAAGGGGGGTATAATTAGTATCTATTGCACAAATAGCGCTATGGAGAGGACTAGTTGATTTCTTTCTATTAAAGAATCTACATATACTGTGAATCTGTTTATTATGTAATAAGCTCAAATCTATTAGACCTCTACCCCCATCGTTCCTGGGTAATGTCATACGTTCTATAGCGGCCTTTGGGTGATGATATCTGTAGAATGTGAGTATTGTTCTAATTTTTATTTCCAAATTTTTTAAATCTGATTTGGACCATCTGATAATACCGAACGAATAGGTCAATATTGGTATTGCGTAACTATTTATTGACTTAAACAGGTTTCTGCTATTCAGTTGTGCTTTACATAGTTTATGAATTCTATGGATAAATTCTTTTTTTAATCTTTCTTTTGCACATTTCTGATCTATCTGTCTTGCCTGCTTGTAGCCTAAATATTTATATAATTCTTCATTACTCATTGCTTGTATCTGTTCATTGTTGTACATACTGTAGTTGCCACTCACTATCTTGCCTTTCTTAATATTAAGTTTACGGCATTTGTCTAGCCCGAAATCCATTTTAATACTGTTTGAGAATGTTTGAGTTATATTAAGTAATTCTGTTATGTTTGTATCTGTATTTGAATAAAGTTTTAAATCATCCATGTATAAAAGGTGCGTAATATGTGCTAAAGTTGTGTCGGTATCTTTACTGATATTAAAACCACGTAAGGATTCATTAAGTTCATGTGATAATGGATTTAGGGCCAAACAAAACCATAGAGGGCTTAAGGAATCTCCCTGAAAAATTCCCCTTTTTATCTGAATTTCAGATGTGGATACAACGGTTTCATTAGTATGTAAGTTAAGTGTAGTTGTCCAATGAGCCATAACAGATTTTAGAAAATTTATTATTGATTTATCTACTTTATATATTTCAAGAATCTTAATAAGCCATGAATGAGGAATACTGTCGAAAGCTTTTTTATAATCTATATATGCTACGTATAAATCTTTTTTAGTGTTATAAACCTGTTTAAGAATTGCTGAATCTATCGTAAGTTGTTCCTTACATCCCATATGAAACCGCTTACATCCTTTCTGTTCTTCAGCTAATATTTGATTGTTCTCTATATGTTTATTTATTCTGTTTGCTATACATGAGGTGATTACTTTATACAACGTCGGAAGACAAGTGATTGGTCGGAACTGGGATGGATCATTTGTATTTTCAGATTTCGGCAAAAGGTAAGTTATTCCTTTAGATAGAAAAATTGGTAGAGGGGCATAGCCTTTAATAATTTCGGTAATTTGTGTAGCGAGTATATCATGCAAACTATTTAGTCTTTTTAGCCAAAAATTATGTATGCTATCTATGCCAGCTGCTTTCCAATTCTGCATTTTACGTAAGGTATTTTGTAATTCTATTGCATCGACACTTTCAAACTCCATAGCTGCAACATTATTATTATTGTATCTCCTTTTGGATTTCACGGGTTACCCCGGTCCTTTGAGAGGCTTGCGCGGGGATATTGATCCAACGCGTAGAGGCCCTTTGGAGAAGTTGATGTTATGTGGTGCTCCTGCCAAAACCCGTTCTCGGCCATATCAATAGTTGACATTTCCATGAACAGGTCTCGGCAGGAGGAGGAACTATTTCTAATGAGTGAAAAGAATAAATGGGTTATGGTGATGAAGTTTGGGTGGTTTAAATCTGGGTTATTATATAGGAATTCGGACACCTGCCATAATCATGATTACTGACTATTAGTGGCAGGCGGTGACTCGCCACTCAGTGAATGGGCCCCCCAAATAGTCGCCGCATTTGGCAACAGAGGGGCAACATTGGAATGAGCGGCTAAGGGTGCCGAGAGGTGCGGCTCCGGTTTCGCCATCGCGAGTTGCCTCGTGAGCGGGTTTCCCCGTTATTACGCCATTACGTGCAATACACTTCCACCCTCGAGCATATAGCTCTTGCGACTCCACTCTGGCCGGCCGGCTAAGGCAAGCCAGAGGTAGGGGTCCTGTCCCTCATCGGCGTCCACTCCGACCTTGGCGAAGGAAGGCCGAAGGTGAGGGACGGAGGCCTCCCCTGGGAGCACTCAGGACCGTGGTGTCGCCACTCACCAACAGCTAGCCACAAGCTGCCCTGCGGAGACTGACTGCACTGGGAAGGGAACCCTTATTATTATTATTATTATAGATCCGAATACGTGAGAAAAGGATAACAACAATTACTTGCTACATAAGTATAACTAATAACTTATGTTCCGTCTGTGTACGTCTTATATGTCTGTGGTATGAATACAGTCAAGTAGCCTATTAAAAAAATTTACTTGTTACTGGCTAAATACAAAAGTAAGAGCCATATTAAAAAAAAAGAAAAACAAAATGAAAATTGTAAATGTGTATGCGACTGTCATGTCGTGTTCATGTTTATGTCAATGTGTCATTCATTTCATGTCCGTGGAGGACGATGATCGTGGTGAAACAATTCTAATTTGTAAAAAAAAAAATAGTGGTGCAGTGAGAGATAAAGTGACTGTGTTCATATTATAATAACGAGTGCTTTGAGATCGTAATCATGTTTAGCTGGCTGAGAAAGGAAGGCGAAAAGTCCGAAAGCATAGATAATGTTGTGGAAGGTCTCAGAAAAATTTATAAAACCAAACTTTTACCACTGGAACAGCATTATCAGTTCCACGACTTTCATTCCCCACAACTTGAAGATCCAGACTTCGATGCGAAGCCTATGATTTTGCTGGTGGGTCAATATTCAACTGGTAAAACGACATTCATCAAGTATTTGTTGGAAAGAGACTTCCCTGGCATACGGATCGGTCCCGAGCCGACAACAGATAGGTTTATAGCGGTTATGTACGATGAAAAAGAGGGCGTAATACCCGGCAACGCTCTGGTAGTCGACCCGAATAAGCAATTTAGGCCACTAAGCAAATTCGGAAATGCTTTTCTGAATAGGTTCCAGTGCTCCACAGTGGCATCACCCGTGCTTAAAGGCATCTCGATAGTAGATACACCCGGTATTTTGTCTGGAGAGAAACAGCGCGTCGACAGAGGATATGACTTCACTGGAGTGCTAGAGTGGTTTGCAGAAAGAGTAGACCGTATCATTCTGTTGTTTGATGCTCACAAACTGGACATATCAGATGAGTTCCGCCGCAGTATCGAGGCCTTACGCGGACATGATGATAAGATCCGAATTGTGCTAAACAAAGCTGATATGATTGATCACCAGCAGTTGATGAGAGTGTATGGTGCTCTCATGTGGTCTCTTGGCAAGGTGCTGCAAACGCCTGAGGTAGCCCGTGTTTATATTGGTTCTTTCTGGGATCAACCTCTCCGTTATGACGTCAACAGAAGGTTGTTTGAAGACGAAGAGCAGGACCTCTTCAGAGACATGCAGTCATTGCCACGGAATGCTGCATTGCGTAAACTTAATGATTTAATTAAAAGAGCGCGCCTTGCTAAAGTCCATGCATACATTGTCAGTGAGTTGCGGAAAGAAATGCCATCTATGTTTGGTAAAGATGGCAAGAAAAAGGATCTAATCAAAAACTTAGGACAGATTTATGATCGAATTCAGAAGGAACAACAAATTTCTCCAGGTGATTTCCCGGATATAAAAAAGATGCAGGAATCGTTAGCTAATCACGACTTCACGAAGTTCCATACATTGAAGCCGAAACTGTTAGAGGTTGTTGACAACATGCTGGCTACGGACATCGCCCGCCTCATGGATATGATCCCACAGGAAGACATCAATGTTGTTGCTGAGCCTCTAATAAAGGGTAAGTTTCTATTTATTATAATTTACAGGAGCAGAACAGAAAGATAAAAGAACTTATTCCTAAAGTTTGGTGTGTGACTAATGACACTGAATGTGTACACTGTCTCATAATTACACCACTTACAGTAACCTTTGTTCTCTCTAACATTTCGAAAAAGTTGGTTATAAATAAAGAAATCTTGAATTTGACTATATCTCTGGAGGTGCAAGAATCACACCTCAGCAACTGAAGGAAAAAAAAATGCCATCCATAATGTTGTATGACACTAGAATGTTAAGAAACAGTAGAAAATGGTCTCTTTATGTAATTACCTAATTTATTTCAAATAGAAGGCATTATAATGCTGACTTTGTGTCCTTTCTATCTAGAAACTATCTAGTTACTTCTATGTTTCTCTTTGTCTTGTATATGAAATAAGTATCTTAATTTATTTAAAAAAGTACTCTTGGATATTATAACATTATAATATAAAATCTGTTGAAATGTCATATTTTCTGCAGTCACAATGACTACCTGGGATCAAATTGAATTAATTATTTTATATTTATCATTGCCCTTCTTTTTACATTTTTTCAATGAGTATCATAATCAAATCCTGCCACAAACTACTTAATCACATCATAGGTAGGGTAACTATTTTTCTAAAAATTATCTTGCTTAAAGTATCCCAATATATTTAACTTTATTACAAATATAAATGGTGGACTTAACCCCATTTGGTATCGGCCTTTCAAAGTTCCAGATCAAATCTTTAAAAAAATGATTACTTAATGTCGAAGTCTTTTCAAACTTAGCATTAAATGTGTTAAAACTAAAATGAAAAAATTATGAGTAGATATATTTTAGTAGATATATATATTTTAAAAATCATAAGTAGTTACATAAGTAAGACAATATGTTGCTAATATGTCAGTCAACACATATATATCCATTTATATGGGAGTGTCACTTATCACTTTGACCAAGGCTCCTCAGTTACTTGTAATATACCCATACAATGTGTTATCAGAAGATATTGACCTAAATAAGCATCCTTATCAGTCTGATAACGTAACATTACTAAGGCGTCTAAATGGTAACCATTAGCACTAGGTTAGACAATCTCTATAATTAGACGCATTAAAATATTCCTAATGGTTCATGTGATTCAAATAGTTACTAATTGCCATTATTGTGTACTGAAATGCACCTGCGCTATGCTAATTTTTGTGAAATGAATACATATGTGCCTAGTTTTTGAATTTGTCAATTTGAATAAAACCAAATAGGTCTAGTCAGCCATCAGAAATCAGTAAGATAAAATTAAGAACAGTTTTCGATAAAAAATTTAATATGACAAATCACACAAGGAATGATGATAAAATCAAACAAGGAATTATCGAAACTAGTTCAATGATGGAGGTAAGAGGTATTTACTTGATGAATTTTATAGTTTTAAACTTGAAACCTCCTAGTTTCTGTAACATATTCTAAAAAATAAAATTTTGTTTTACTTTTATTTGGTCAGTAAAGTTGTTAATATTTCAGCTCCATCTATTACTCATCTTAGCGTCTTCCCGGTTGCGCCCTCAGGTTTCTTCCAAGCCCAGGGTAGGTATTTAGAAGTTTAGCTCCATGATTGATATGAACACATATAATAAGACAATGCATCTTTTTTTATTAGTTATTTAAAATAATAGTCTTAGTTAAGCTACTTAACGTTTTTTATCGTCATGTTTTGTATCCAGGTGCACACCATGGTGTCAGAGGTTTTCGGGACCGCCTCTAGTGACGTCATGACTTGTCAAAGGTCTAAAGGGTAATTTCTACTCAGTTCATTAAAAAAAAATCCTTTAATGACCACCAGATGTTGACCAATACCAACATAGCTTAACCCTCCTTTAGCCCTCACGTCCCATTCATTCTACCTAGAAAGAAGGGTTAAGCTGTGTTGGTATCAGTCGACATCTGGTGGTCATTAAAAGATCATTCTTTAATGAACTGAGTAGAAATTACCCTCTAGACCTTTGACAAGTCATGACGGAAGGAAATTTTCAGTACAGGAAAAACGTTCCAAATAACAAAACTGGAAGCTACTAACACGGAAGCACAGATTCTGAATTGCTGACAGTACAGCGTGACGGACGGCGAAAGTGACGACTTGCTTTTTGCTATCCAATGAGACACGTTCTGTTTGCTAAATACTGCAAATGAACTAAATTTATACAAAACAATTGGTAAAGAAATCTCTTCTAATTAATAAAAGTTATTTCTATCCAACACTGAAAGAATTTTTCAAATCGGACCAGTACCTAGTTCCTGAGATTAGCGCAAACAAATTCTTTAGCTTTATAATATATATTGTAGATATATATATATATATAAATATTCCAGTCAAGTTTGGTAAGGAGCAGAAGTCGTTCACCTCAATGTCCACTGGGAATGGATCCGTCGCGTGCGTTGCTGTTTGCATGCCATTCGCATAACGCCACTAAGCCACCAGCCTGTCATTACTCATAATAATTATTTTACCGGAACATGTGATGATGTCCGTGGGAGAGCCAGCGGAAGCACTATCTGCGAGATAGCTAAAGTAAAATATGCCTTATGTACTACGGACAAAGTACACTTCAGCATTATTTAGTACTGTTTATATTTTTTTACATGATATGACGACAATCGTTCGGCCTGATGTGAAATGAATCCGTTTTTTAAATGCGATATGTACTAGGTTTAGGGCCATTATTTCAAAACGTGCAATTTTGCAACTTTTTTCAAAATTAAAAAAATGTGTCAAATTCAATCATGTTTTGCACTAAATCCAAAGATATACTTGTCAACTTGAAAATTATGGTTAAGGCTCACCTCTTTCCCCTTAAATGAAGTAGCTATAGCCTCCTAAAATTTTAGAAGACATGGTGATGAGAAGTCTAAAAACGGTGATAATAGCAGCAGCATGTAAATTACTAACAGTGACATGGTAATGATTTAACCCTAATTTAGATATACTCCAAGAAAAAGAACAATAAAAAAAACGTATTTATAATCAACTTTTATTCACTTACATTATTTATCGATATTTGAACTAAAACAACGTAATGAATGTATTTTTACTCTTCCAAAGTTGCTGTGCCAATAAGGTATTTTTGAGTAATTTAAATACAAGTTTCCTTGTCGTTTTCAGCTGGAGCGACTACCCAAAAAGATTTGTTTTTACAGAAAATAGCTTACACTACATTTGTCATGTGTCTGTAAAAAAATCTTATTAAGAAGAGAATCTAACTACTAAAAATCTTTCTATTTATTTTACTTATATCCTAGTGTCTTCTTTAATTTTTGTATTTGTATCAGATGTATATTTTTCGATTTCAAAGTTTCAGTATTATATATTTCTCCAAATCTCATTGCTTTATGCACCACAAAAGCTTTTTAGAAACATAAACATCATAACGAAGCCTGTGTTTTATTGTCGATAATTCTGAAAAAATCATGTTGGCCAGATGTGCCAGCAACATTTAATTGGGTAGGTTTGTCGACACTAACACTTCTCGTCGCTGGTCTGTATGATGTGCTTTGAGGACTATCTGGTGGATTATCTGCTATAACAACTGCTGCTGCGTCATTATCATCAGAATCTTTGCCTAGAGGAAAGTATTCGGCTAGTCTTTACATCAACTTTAATTTGTCTCATTGTCTGTCTCTACAAGTTTTGGAATTAATTTCCATTGCTTTCTTTGGTTCCTCTTCTATCTAGGTCATTTTATCTAAACTAACTTCATGTCTTCCTTTCTTTTCTGATATTTTAGCTTTTCTTTTTCCTTGTTTAGTTCATGAGCCTCAGGATTCAATTTTATCTTATCTCTTTTTACCTGGTAATTTTTTTGCGCCCACCATTGCAAATCTGTAAGAAAATATAACCCAGTAATGTTGATAAATAGGTATTCACATCAATCAATAACATTCGTATCAAGGGATTTTTCTATGGTCAATAAGCAAAATCTAGTTTATAATATTTCAAGATTAATGGTTAAATGTTTGACGGAAGAAGGGTATGAGATATAAATACAGTACTTAATCATATGTAGGCAGAAGAAAATATACTGATTGTTAAGAATTTATTTGAAATTTCGTCATTAACGTGTTAGGAACGCCATTACCGTGGGTGAAAAATCAACGGTAAACCATGGTAATTATCAACACGGTTATGACGAACACATGGTTTTTTCCAACTCGCGGCGAAAATATCAACTTATCTTGAATGTTCTGTAGCTAATACTCTGCCTATACTTAGTGGTTATAATTTAAAATAAAAGAAATCGTATTAATGTAAGTACTTACCGAGCAAGGATGTCCACGATGATTATGCAACTTCGTGACAAAATGCCACTTCACTGGCAAAAAAATTTTTTTTTTCAAAAATATTCGCGATATGTTGGCACTTGGTCTTGTCACTACGTTAGTCATCCGGATGACGAGTGCGGGGTGTATTCGCACATTTTATAGAATAAAATCTACTAAGAGTTGCAGGCGTGACACGTCGGCACACGGTAATTACGAATTTTTCCTGGGATAAAATTCTTTTATTTTTTGTCGATAATTGTATTGATGGTTTTTCTTAACATAATCACATTTCGACATGTCAATTTATATAGTATTATGATATTATTATATGTTGATCGAAAACTTTTTTTTTTAAATTATCACTAATTTTTATTGCCCATTTTGGATTTTGGGACACCCATGCTAGTGATGTTTTGACACTTTGAAATTTTGTTATTTATATATTAAACGTAAATATACATAAATAAATAATGGCACAATATAGCTATACTCCAAATATAAAAATAAAAAAATAACACTTAATAAAAAAACATCATTTTTTGTTTATAAACTGCCTGGCCACTAAAATTGCATGTTTTGAAATAATGACCCTTTAATAAGTCCTTGGAAATAATTGACAATATCAGTTTACTACACATAGGTTGATATTATTTACGCAAAGTTTGTGTAAGGAGCTTAAAATGGGGAGCGAAACCTGTGACAAAAACTGGGACACTTTACCTTCACCCAATTTTCTTACAATAGACGTCGAGTTGACGTCAGTTCATTACTTTTTTCTAGCAATTCTTTATAATTTTTAACAGTTCAACGGACATATTACAAAAACAATGCAGGTATTTTACCGTTGTTGTCCGAAAATACTAGGTTTTTTTTTGTTGTTTTAAAGGCCTTTTTTTGCATTGTAACCATAATGAAATCTAAATAACTTAAAACCGTTTAGCTTTTTGTTTCGTCGTACAGTTTGTTCTTGAATACTCAGTGGACCATCATATTATTAATATTTGTTATCTATCATCAATTTTTGTCAGTTTGTAATTTTTTTGTCAATTTCAAGCTGTGAATATTTATTTTTATATATGCGTCTTGGGCATTTACTAAAATCTAAAGATTTTCGAGTACCTACCTACCCTGCGAATAGTTGCCGAGTCTACGAATGACCAATTCTATACTGTAACTGGGCTTGTTAAATCATTCTTTCTTTGACCTAGGAAGAACTGGGAGGCTCTTATATTAGAGACTAAAACGAATTTTCCTTCAACTACATAGTTACATTTATACGAGTAGTTATTAGAGCCCAGAATATGTACGTAGTATATCCACCGGATCTTTGTTAGTAATGTCATTAGCAGTAACTGTTAATCTTGGTTGTGTTAAAAATTGACCTCCTTTGTTTTCTTGCCCTCTCGTTGCGTCATACAAGTTCTCACTGTGTGGCAATTTATCAGTGCAAGGGATTCGGTTGAAAGTCGCAGGTTCTGTAATATGATTGTTATTGTTTTTAAATGCGAGAATATTGCCAACGTTGTCGTCTTTTTCAATTGATCGCCGTGATACTCCAATTGCTCTGAGATACTTTGAAATCATTCAGATGAGATTAAACGTACAAATTGTTTAGTCAGGTTGGGTGTCTGATGGTCATACAAACATAAAGAAAATTTTGGTTAATAGCCAAAGTAATATATGCGTCAATGGAAGTTATTGTATAATTAAATTTAAAGTAATGAATAGCTAAGAAATTAAAAGTCAACACACATTTCAAATGTTCTTAAAGCGTTCAATAACTATTATTCTGCATCGAGAAAGGAACTCGGTTTCGATGCTTTTGATTTTATGCTGTAGTTTTTCAGTTTATAATTCCACAATCAATCTTAGGGGAAACTGATATCTGAACAGTTGTTATAGAATCGCAAATGCAATGTCAAAATCATATTGCTTACCGTACTAAACTTCTGTTTAAGTTATATTTACCTACCTACACTGTATTTTATATTTGTGTACTGATATGTAACTTTAAGTTAGTTTATTTTGTGTAAGTTTATACTATTGTATATAGCTTATGTTTCTGCACCATGCCTAAATCTCTTATCCTGAAACTCTCCTACAAAAAGGGTTGCCTGTAACAGATTGCTATTGCGATAAGGCCGCCTTTGCACATCATTATGTCTACATGTATGTATCTCAAAATTGTATTTTCCTGGTGCAATAAAGTGTTTATTATTATTATTACACGAAACGTCTCGAATATTGTAGGAAATCTCGTAAGGTTCAAGATCAAGACTAGAAATAATGATGAATTGATTAACATTAACATATGAACTCGCTCACTGTTATTTTCCTTCGTGAACACATTCATAATGTAGCTCAAGATTTATTGGTACTTAGAAGTATACGTATAAGATTTATTATGAGTAGGAATCTTCTCGAAAAATTCTGCTGTTTTAACCTGTTTCATTAACATAATGTCTCAGCTGATTCATGAATATTGTTGACGTGATTTCAATACAATCTTTAAAATATTTATTTTCGTGTTTGTTCAAATATTTGCTAACCTAGTGCGCCAATTATATTTTGCACATGACTTGAATAGTGTTACGAAAATTAACAAATTGTCGATGGCATTTGTAGATAACCACATCACGCGAGCAAACAGTGAAACATTCGAACCGATAAAGTTAACAATTTGTATGGAAGATGTATGAACAATATATTGCTGATATGGATCGCTCCACACCTTTATTGTAGTTAAATCGCCATAAAATTAGTAACATGAATGGATTTTTTTTCTAGTTATTGACTTTTGTCATTGTCATTATCATTCGTCTGTTGAATCCCAACCCAAGTCGAAGGTTTGTTCTGTTAATTTAGTGGCAAATTTCTCTTCTGGAAACCCCGTAAAGCCTAAAAATAAATGATGACTGATTTAGTTAATCTTTTTCTAGCAATCCACCTTAGGCATATTTAGTATCTAATCAAATTTTCTACTAACTAGATGAAAGTCGACTTAACTGCAAACGATTTTATTAGTGTTACTTAGATAAACTAAGTATAATGTATTAGTGACATCATCATCGTCAAACTTCATTTTATAACACAAAGGAGAGGCCCCATCATGCTACCCATAGGCATTCCATGTTTAGAAACCTTTTATTTATTTTCAAGTTTACGATCAATATGCTACTGCACTGCAAGTAAATCGAGTAATACCTATGTGCCGTGATATAACAGCACGTTACTATTTATATATGTCTGCATGTAATACCCAGACGACCTTGCTTATTGTACCGTATTGTACTTGAACTAGCGCTTCCGACCGCTTTTTGTGCCTCTTTCGTATAAATGGTTGAATAGAATTAATCTCTTCATTGATAGGTTAATTTAAATCGTATTTGTTCAATTAATTCGCTTAATAGATTCGTAATGTTCATGGATTCCAAGTTATATAACTACACTTATGACTTAGATAGACACACGCTCTCTAATCTAATCGTTAAACTTGTTTTGGAACTTTAAACTTTTTTGCAGTGTGTACAATACTCTGCCTGAGCCTCAGTTCTCGTGAATTCCATTTTCGCGAAATTATACAACTTCATAATGAAATTCCTATAGATATCCTTTTCCTTATCTGCAAATTCACGGGAGTGCGTCACCAAAGTACACACCACATCACCGTAGTAACACTAGAAGTGTAAACAGCCAGTGATAAAATTTACGCCTACACTAAACCTAATAGTTATAGTACTAACTTTAGATAACTATATCAAGGAGCAGAAAAAAATAAAAGACTTATCATATGCTGTGTTGATATTGGGACATCAGAACAGTCAGTTGTTTCGAAGTATCTTATAAAATGTTACCTATCTATTTACTTCTTATTGATAGTGTTTTCATTGGGGATTATCGCGATATATTTTGGTTAATTTTTGTTAGTCTGATCTGATATTAGAAAAAAATCACTAGCGAAGTTACTCATTACTTATATGGATATTTCATCATACTTCATACAAATGTATTCAAACACATATTTCTCATTTGCTGCTGTCGTATCTTTTGTAGACTTAACTTTCAATGTGTAAAATAAAGTAAAATGAGCGTCATGTAAATAAATCAGTCAATCATATGCATGCCCTGTCCTACATTTTCACTAGTTATTATGCCCAAGATGTTAGCAAAGATATTTTGTTACCTCAGCTTTTCATATAAGTTATGGATTAATGATATTTTGATTTATTTTATCTCTGATTGCGTAAAATTTTATTAACCTAGAAACAAGCCACTTCTACTTCGTCTTCTATGTAGTCATTTGTTATATCCCCGATTTAGGAATATTCAAATTAAACAAAATTGCACTTTACACTATGTTTAATTTATTAATTTAAAACTAACACAACAACAAAACACAAAATACAAGAAATTGTATTGACGAGAGAGAGAGAGAGGTGTCAGTGGGAGTGCTGATGGCACGGATGAATATCAAGATCTGCCTCTGGAGAGCTAAGATTCTCCTTAATATATGATTTCGACGATGACGTCGAACCAAACGATAATGTTGAGTAAAACAAAGAATTTATTATACATACAAAGGACCACTATTACATCAAGGGTTATGCCGAAAGACCATAACTCTTGATAATACTAAACTGAAAACTCATTGTTTAGGATTTTTGATAAACAAGCCCATTAGCGGGAAGATAAAACAGTACGTTATAAATTTTAAAATATAGGGATGCTTTGATTAATGAATAGATTAACAGAGACCGACAATGAGTTCCCTTTACATTAATATTTCATGGAAAAATATGATAACAGATAACATTGGTACTTACAGTTTAAAAATATTCCAAGAAATCACTTAATCGTTCCTTATATATCTATTAGGTATATAACACCTCCCTCGTTAAAACTAAACAATAGGTAAAAGTTGTTTAGTTACAATATAACTTTAAAATATATGATCATTAAAATTTGGTACTAAAGTTAACAATTATTAATATATAACCTCTAAATTTAACAATTTCAAATAACAACTAGTAGGTGAATATTACAAAGAACAGATGGAACACAATATAAAGGTTACATAAATTTCAGAACTTATAAAATATTACAATAATAAGAGATATTATGATTAACTTAATGTTAGCATAATGATTACACAATATATTTTTTAAATTTTTATATTAGATTACATTTAATTTAAAATTAAAGGGAAAATAAAAGTAAACATGTGATGAAAATTATGTAATTAATTTTCTTACTTCAATAGAATTTAACCTCAAAGTATCGTTCAATAAATGAGTTGAGAAAAATTTCATTTCTTTAATTATTCAAATTATACTTGTACTTAAGTTCTGTACTGCTTGTTCTGGTTAACCGTAATGGGGTTCTAGCTGTTGGAATAGGTCTTTCACTTGGGCCTTCTTCATTAATTCTTTGGAGTTCTTCTAAACATATAGAAGGATCGACAATTCTCTTACTTTTTGTTGTATAACACTGATTAAAAATCCTTATGCAACAACCCACTTTATCATGATTATGATCATCGTCTGTAGGTAGGATTCTATTGTTTCTCCTATATTTCCTACAACATTTCATAAGAAAGTAAATAAAAACTATTCCACAAATAACATAAACCAAATATGATATATGGGAATCCTTTGAAAAGAATCCTTTAATGTTCTGTTCTCTTTTACTAATTTGTTCTTCAATTGAATGCAATTTAACTGAAGCTAAATTTAAGTCATCTAACTGTACATTATTTATATGAAAAGGAGTAAATAAATGTTTTGTTTTATTTAATTTAATATCATTACAACAA
Source organism: Euzophera pinguis (assembly GCA_947363495.1). Lineage (NCBI taxonomy): Eukaryota > Metazoa > Arthropoda > Insecta > Lepidoptera > Pyralidae > Euzophera > Euzophera pinguis. Next base: position 10,976,437 of record OX376174.1, on the reverse strand, counting down.
TCGTCCTTAGTTAAATCAATATTTATTGTAGGGGAAGTATAATTAGTTATGATGTCGCTGGCAGCAGTTATTTGTATAAGATTAGCATATCCCTTACAATCTTTATCTAAAGATATTATACCGGTACCTGACAATTGGTATTCTTTTATATCTGATCCTGTACAATCGATAGTTATTTTTGTAGGTTTGGAGTAAATATAAATCCACCTATTATTGGTTAACTTTTGCCATATCTCGACGTTACCATAAAGGAACTTCGTTATGCATTCTTTTGGGATTTCTGTCAAGATCTTGGTGATCAACAATGACTCACAGGACGGGTTTGACATTGAAGAATACTCATTGACATCATTGCAGACGTAATGTTCCCGTGAAAGTTTTTTGCAGAACTCAATGCTGTTAAATTGTACGTAGGAATGCCTATTGGTTGTAATTCCTAAGTACCTTTTTGTAGGTTGAACAAGAGCGTACGTTAAATCTTGAAACTTATGTGGAACAGGCAGAGGGAAAACATGATATAATTCAAACTCCTGGGGAGTAACAAGTGGAATGTTAAGAATGAAAATTAACTTGAAGTTAATATAAAACACGTCCAAGGTAGATATGTCAATTAACATATGAATATTTTCCAAGTCAAGAGGAGTAGGAAACTCCTTTTGCTGCTTCAGTAACTTAATATTCGTGTTAAGTTCCTGAAATATCTCTTTAGGTGATATTATGCTCGGGTGAAGTACATTCTGCTTTGCGAACAGAATGGCATCTACGATTAAGTTAATGTCAGAAATTAAATCTTCTGTCATGGTATTCAAAATACTGAATTGGGTATTTAAAATAGAACGAACATCAATGGTTGACACGTTTGAATTCATATTATTAATAAAATCTTTTAATGCTAGGAAGTTTTTGTCTAACGCTTCCTCATTCTCATTCAGCTTTTTAATGGTATTGTTGAAATTTTGTATAGCAGATTGAGTAACCTGAATCTGATTTTTCATTATCGAGTAAATTTCCTTTTCATCTGTAATTATATTATTAATTACATTGTCATAATATACTGCATCATCATTATCAAGAGTTCCAAATACAGTTTTTAATAATGAACCTAGTCCATCGAACCATCCACGTTTTTGGCGACCAGTACTAGTAAGGTGAGCTAATGACTCATATAGGGTGATAGCTTTTTGCAAATCTTTTTCGGCTGTATTCATGCGTCTTGTACATTTTAAACTTGAGCTTATTTCCTCTATTTCTTTACAATGCACTTTTGTATATTTGCATCTTGATTCTATGATTCTAATGGCCTTAGGTATATTACCTATATCTTTAAAAGTTACTAGCTTCCAGTTATCTATGTGGATTTTTAGTGTTCCTATTCGATCGAAGTAGAGTCCGGATCCATTATTTATTGGGTTGATGTTTAATGCTTTTGCCTGGATCGCAGCCCATATCCTGAAATAATGAGCTTTGGTTTAGATTTCTTTATTAAACTTTTAGGGGCAGGCTTTGTGCGGTTGATATGAACTTTTTCATGTTTACCATTTTGAGATTTAATTATTATATTAACATTATCAATGGATATTATTTCATAAGGTCCTTTCCATTTGGAACCAAGTTTATTATTGTTTATACTAGTTATTAGGACATAATCTCCAACTTTATAATTAGGAACTTTAATTTTATTATCATATCTTATTTTAGAATTTTCCTTATTTTTTATTAAGTTTTGTCTTGCAATAGACTGAATTTTATTTAATTTTAATTTTAAATGTTGTATATATTTATCATAGTTTGATTCATTATCATTGGAAATTATAGAAGATGGAAGCAAGGGTTTTTGTCCATAGACTAATTCGTAGGGAGTGAATTTACTACTCGAATGAACACTTGTATTATAGCAAAACATAGCAAGTGGTATATATTTATCCCAGTCGTTTTGATCTTCGGATATATATTGTTTTAAATAATCTTTAAGAGTTGAATGACTTCTTTCAAGAGCTCCATTCGTTTGGGGATGGTAAGCTGTAGAGTTTAATTTTTTTATTTTAAATAATTTTGTTAATTCCTTTAATATGTTCGACATAAATTCACTGCCTTGATCGCTTAAAATAGATTTTGGTACTCCAAAATAAGAAATGAATAGAATCAATTTTTCAGCTACGGTATAAGCTTCATGATTGGGAATTGGAAAAGCTTGAGAAAATTTAGTAAGATCATCTTGCAAAGTAAGAACAAATCTATTTCCATTCTCAGTAACAGGTAAAGGTCCAACAATGTCCATGGCTATTCGTTCAAACGCCGTTGTTGATGTTGTAGTTATTATCATCGGAGTTTTCGTTTTCTTTCTCACTATTTTATTTAATTGACACGATTTACAATTATTTACGTAATTAATTATATCTTTCTTCATATTAGGCCAGGAATATTTAGATTTAATTCGAAGGTACATTTTTATTATTCCATTATGTCCAGATGTAGTGTTATCATGATTTTCTTTTAAAATCGTGGGAATAAGCGAAGTATTTGGATTAATAATTTTATTGTGACACATTCTGATTTTTATGGGAATATTTCGGAAAACGTAAAATATAATTTGTTTAATTTTATCGGGATGTAGAGAACTATAGGAATCTCTGAAATCTGGTAAATAAATAGATTTAATTTTGTTCTCCAAAAGATGATTCCGTAGATTTCTTAATGTATAAAACAAATCCTTAAGGGTTAGTTTATCATAATAATTATACTTTGCAATACAATGATATATTTTTTTGTTATCCCTAGTTTCAGATTGAAATATTTGATACAAGTCCTTTTCTTTTGATAATAATTCATCAATATTATTACTGCGGTTAAAAGCTTCAATGGAAAATTTATTTTCTTCATCGAAAGATATATTAGTAAGATAAGCAACATTGTCATGCTTGTTATTAAACAAAAGATCATCTATTTCCTGAAAATCTTCAATTTTAAATTCTTCATTTGTTTCAAAAAAATTTTGAAAATCAGTATATGTTTCTAAATTGGAAGTAGAACTCAAAGTATTTACAACAATTCTAGATAAACAATCTACGTTTGAATTAACTTTTCCCGGTTTATGGATTATCTCATAATCAAACTCTTCAAGTTGCAGTCTCCATCTTATCAATTTGCTACCCGGATCCTTGACGTTAAATAACCACGTAAGCGGTCTGTGATCGGTAACAATTTTAAAATGACGACCATAAAGGTATGGACGAAAATATTGAATTGCCCATTTAATTGCCAATAACTCCTTTTCAGTGGTGTTGTAGTTCCCTTCAGTTTTATTCAACGTTCTTGAAGCATAAGCTATTGGTAGGTCTTTTCCTATTTCACCCTGACTAAGGATCGCACCGATGGCAAAATTACTTGCGTCAGTTGTTAAAATAAATTCTTTTGTAAAATCTGGATATCTTAATATTTTAGGGGAAATGAGTATTTGTCTCAATTCATCAAAAGCTTTTTGTTGTAATTCTGTCCAACTAAATACTGTATTCTTTTTTAATAATTGTGTTAATGGTTTAGTAATTTTTGAAAAATTCTCTATGAACTTCCTATAGTAACCCACAAGTCCTAAGAATGATTTTACATCTTTGGCACATTTAGGTAGTGGAAAATTTTCAATTACTTTTGTTTTTCCAGGATCAGGCAAAACACCTTCATTCGTAATCACATGCCCTAAATAGGCAACTTCCTTGTGCATGAACTCGCACTTATCCGGTTGGAGTTTTAAATTATTTTCTTTTAATTTTACAAACACGGCTTCTAATTTCTTTGAATGATCTAGGACTGAATTTGCGTATATTACTATATCGTCCAAATAAACAAAGCAATATATCCCTTGAATACCAGAAAGAACATTGTTCATCAACCTCTGAAAGGTTGCTGGAGCATTCTTGAGCCCAAACGGCATTCTAACATATTCAAATAGACCTCCAGGTGTTGAAAACGCGGTTTTAGGTATGTCTTCGGAATCCATTTCTATCTGATGAAACCCACTAGCTAAGTCTAACGTCGTAAAATACTTTGAATGACCTAACTGGTCCAATATTTCACTGATATTTGGAAGTGGATAAGCATCTCCTACGGTTACATTGTTTAATTTACGATAATCGATTACAACTCTCCATTTCAATCGTCCAGATGAATCTATTTTCTTAGGTACTACCCATAATGGTGAAGACCAAGGGCTAGTCGATGGTCTTATAATACCTTGCTTTAACATTTTATCAATTTGATTGTTTACCTCTTCTTTATGAATCTCGGGATATCGATATGTTTTACTTTGAATAGGATGTTCATTATTAGTTATAATTTTATGTTTGAGTACTTTAGTAGAAGTTAATTTATCGCCTTCTAGGAAAAATAAAGAATTATATTTTTTACAAATATTTAATAAAGATTCTCTTTCTTCTGAATTTAAATGATTTATTCTTAATTCTTTAATAAGTTTTTGATTTCTATCCTCATAAGATGATTTTATTTCAGTGGCATTTATTTTATAAAGATCACGAATACCTAAAGTTTCGTGATGAACAGGATCACAGTCATCTTTTGTGCTGCTACTGCATAATTGAACGTTTGTTTTAAAAGACTCACGAGCACCCATGGTGTCGCTACTAAGAACAGGATCACAGTTACAAGAAGTACTGCTACTGCATAATTTAACGTTTGTTTTAAAAGACTCACGAGCACCGGTGGTGTCGCTACTAAGAACAGGATCACAGTTACAAGAAGTACTGCTACTGCATAATTTAACGTTTGTTTTAAAAGACTCACGAGCACCGGTGGTGTCGCTACTAAGAACAGGATCACAGTTACAAGAAGTACTGCTACTGCATTGAGCACAGTCACTCATGGTGCTGTCTCTTTCAAAATACGAACTCAATGGTTCTAGGACAACATTAAGTTGTTTAATATGAACCTCTTTCTCCAAGGTATTCAATATTGAAACAAACGCCTGATTGTTTATGTCTGTACTTGTTATAGCACTAGACAGATAAACGCCTTCTAAAATCTTAACACCTTCGACAATTCCTTCCTGTACTTGAGGATTAATTATATTCGCTTTCACTATAGTTTCCGATCTTGGTTTGATTTTATATAATATTTGATCATTATGAATATGATTTTTATTAAATAATTTTAAAGAAACAATTTGCTCATTAAAAAGATACAACATTTTATTTTCTAAATTAATTTGTGCTCTATATTTCGTAAGGAAATCATTACCTATGATTCCATCGTAATCAAGAGAAATATTTTCCTCATCGTGAGTAATATGAAACTTATGATTAAAAGATACATCATCAAATTTAAAATCTAAGTAAGTGTAACCTAAGGTTTTACATATTTTATCGCTTTTAGTAATACCGTTTAATTTTAAACGCGTATGAGTATACACAGGAATATTTAATTTTAAATTATTAGATTGAATTAAGGATACACTAGCACCTGTATCGATTAAAAAGGTAAGAATTTTATTTGAAATATTTTCACAATTTATTTCAAGATGTAACATATTGTTTTCATTATTTAAATTGATAGTGCCTGTATAGCATTGGCTAGACTCGAGGGAGCGGCACTCTCCCCGAGTGGAATTGAGTTTAAAGAGTTTACATTTGGTTTGCTATTATTTTGGGAGTAATTATCAACACGACGTTGTTGAGAGGAAAAATTGTTTTGAGGAAAAGATGAATTAGTTCGGGAAGGACCCCGATTTTGATTGTTATTCGCATTGGGAGAATATTTATTATTCGCGTAATTTGTGGATTTATTACGTCTAAAACAATTCTCGATCGAATGTCCCGACTTCTTGCAATAACGACAGATATTCGCTTGTACATGATATACTCGTTTAGAATTATTATTAAAATTTTTCCTACAATTATTGCTGGTATGCCCAGGAATCTTGCAAATACCACAAAATTTACTTTTAGCATTTTGTAATGAGTTAAACTTCTCTTCCTCTAATGCAATATTAAATGCATCGTTTAAAGATTGAGGTTCTCTAGACCTAAGCATCTGTGAAATTTGAGGATTTATTCCTAACAAAAATATCTGTAAGGCTAATCTATTGGTACTTTCAATTTGTCCCGGAAGTAGTTCTTCACTTTCGCAGGATTGTTTAATACATGACAAAAGTCTCTTTAAACAAGTTTCTAACCTATGTATGTACTGCGTTACATTCTCGTTAGACAACTGTCTACAAGCTTGTAACTCTATTAATAAATGTGTCTGATGCTTTTTGTTTCCAAAACGTGATTTTAAGAATTCTTTCAAATGACCCCATTCTTCAAAAATAGTATTACTGCAAGTAGACTGAGCGCGGTCAGTCAATTGATTTTGCACAAATGCGAACAAAATAGGTTTCTGAATATCATCTGCTAACTTGAAAGCTCGATCGCAATTCGCGATCCACGAACTTAGATCGTCCCTATTCCCGTCGTAAGTCTTAATAAACTTTAATAGAGTATCTATTTTTAACATAGGAGTGGAGTCGATTGATCCACTTTCACTCATTTTGTTTTTCAGAACAAGTAGCACAAATAAAAATAAAAATTTATACACAGAAAATGAATTAGGTTAATGTATGAAATGAAATTTGACTCACATATACAGCAGGTAGGTCCTCATTCCGTGTGATGGGCAGTGCGGGCAATGGCGATTCACGTAGTGCGGCAGATGGGCTGTCGGTGATGGTTCACGCAGTGGCGGCAGATACGCTGTCGGTGATGGTTCACGCAGTGGCGGCTGGTAGGGCGGTAATGATGTTTCCAGGTAGAACACCTCTTCTCTTGCTGGACTCGTCGGTAACTCGTTTCCAAAAACGGTTTGATATATACAGTAGGTAGGTCCTCATTCCGTGTGATGGGCAGTGCGGGCAATGGCGATTCACGTAGTGCGGCAGATAGGCTGTCGGTGATGGTTCACGCAGTGGCGGCAGATAGGCTGTCGGTGATGGTTCACGCAGTGGCGGCAGATAGGCTGTTGGTGATGGTTCACGCAGTGGCGGCTGGTAGGGCGGTAATGATGTTTCCAGGTAGAACACCTCTTCTCTTGCTGGACTCGTCGGTAACTCGTTTCCAAAAACGGTTTGATCTGTAATTAACAGACTTTCAATTCTTGTCTAGGGTTTCTACGAAGTTGTGCGTTAGTTATATAATTGGTTGGTAAAGGCTAGAGCCACTTCTTATATATTTTTTTTATAAAGAATCCAACCAATCCCACTTCTGACACCATTTTTTTGTTATATCCCCGATTTAGGAATATTCAAATTAAACAAAATTGCACTTTACACTATGTTTAATTTATAAATTTAAAACTAACACAACAACAAAACACAAAATACAAGAAATTGTATTGACGAGAGAGAGAGAGAGGTGTCAGTGGGAGTGCTGATGGCACGGATGAATATCAAGATCTGCCTCTGGAGAGCTAAGATTCTCCTTAATATATGATTTCGACGATGACGTCGAACCAAACGATAATGTTGAGTAAAACAAAGAATTTATTATACATACAAAGGACCACTATTACATCAAGGGTTATGCCGAAAGACCATAACTCTTGATAATACTAAACTGAAAACTCATTGTTTAGGATTTTTGATAAACAAGCCCATTAGCGGGAAGATAAAACAGTACGTTATAAATTTTAAAATATAGGGATGCTTTGATTAATGAATAGATTAACAGAGACCGACAATGAGTTCCCTTTACATTAATATTTCATGGAAAAATATGATAACAGATAACATTGGTACTTACAGTTTTAAAATATTCCAAGAAATCACTTAATCGTTCCTTATATATCTATTAGGTATATAACACATTTAGGAAGTCCATGCTTAATAATGGAAGAAATCCTTGGTTATTGTGGATGAGAGGACAACCCGTAGTCATTAGAGTGTGAGTCAGCAATGGAGCTCCAATATAAAGATATTTTTGAGGAATAGAGGGCAGAGGGGAAGATAGTTGGCTAAATATTTAGGTGACGATTCAATTATTGACTATAGTAGAAATTTAAAACTTCCTAAAACATTCGTTAGTTATATGCTTACATAATTTCGTATAAACACCAAGTACATGACGTTATTCAGTTCAACGAATGAATCACCAGGACAGACGGTTTTCTTTTTAATATTGATAGTCGCTAGTCTAAAACGGAAATGTGAAAATGAATCGTGCGTAAAATTTTACTTTCATTAGATCGCGTTCTTACTTTTCGGTTCAGTTCGGTTCGAGACTTCTGCGTCATCATACCAGCCATCGCTAATGACCTAAGTAGGTTATTCGACGATCTCCATCATTGACTCATCAATTACCTTCACACGGAACAATACCTGTATGTTGCGAAAAATGGTTTTTACGGCTTTCTAGTGCGTACGATTTATAATGATACCAGTCGTCATTGCCGTCACATTGTATGACCTAATTTATTCCACGTCGGCGCATATTTTTCTAAATTCTGTTTAAATTCCTGTCATACAGAGTTATAAAATACCAACTATCAATTATGTTGTTTCAATTACGGCATACTTGCAAGTAAACTCCTAAATCCTATTTATCTGGTGTGTGTATTTTGATAACGTTGTCGGAGAATGCTCGAACACTGCCTATAGGTAGGTATAGTTAATATCTATAGAATTAGTTCATTACAGCAGCAAATAAATGTATTTCATTTCAGCACACATATTGGTTTTAATTGTGTTGCAACTAAATCGCAAGTATGATTCGTGTAGTAGTAGTTAGTATGATTTGTTTCTAATATCAGCAAATTCTGAATTGTCGATTTCGTAGTTTCTATTATTATGGGATAATTGGTTAGTTTCGTATTTAATTTCTACAAGACGATTATTACTTCCTAATTTAGATGATTTTATAATTTGAAGAAAACTGAAGAAGTTGACTAGGTCTACTTGTCAACTATACGCTTATTTATTTAACACTTTTTTGCACACAGTAAAATAAAACATATGTTACATAAAACATGAACACAGTTTCTATACAAAATGCAACCTTATCGCTTAAGCAATCTCTTCCAGGCTATAAATATAAAAAAAAGGAGAAATACGGATATGGTGCATTAAGAATTGAAGAACGCTAGGAAGAATAACAGAAATACACGATACATAAACTACTTAAAATAAATACTAATATACATAAATGGAATAACAATAAATAACTATATAAATATACAATAAATAAATTATAAAAATACACGTGAAGTGGAGACTGAAACAAGATGTATTTACTTATGAGTCGCCCCGGCTTAATCCGGAAACGTAATTTAGGCCAGAATTAACTGACTTGTTCGTCAGGTCCAAACGAGCCTATTGTCGTCTCTTAACTACCGGACATATTGCATTTAAGCTTTGATCTGATCCATTAACTTTTTGAATGAATCCTGGATACCACGGGATGAAATTTTATAGGATTGAATTTGATTTCGATAAAGCTCATCAATGAATCAGCTCCTTTTTATTGTATGTATGTATGTAAAAATCTTTATTGTACACAAAGAACATAGTATCAGAATATAGGTTACAACAAAAGGATTATTTTTTAGCATTCCCCTGTCTTTTTTGTTCTGTTGTGTTAATTTAAAGACCTACAGTGCAAGATTGATCAAAGTTTTACCACTATGTTTATTAGCTTATTCCATTTTCATCCAAACAACAGTTAGGTTAAATTCTTACATAATTTATTTTAATACCCATGCCTGTATCCAACCCAATGTTATCTACCTTATCTTCATCGGTCTTTTTTTTATCGGAGATTGCATTGGCTACTACTATTAAATGAATGTCAAGGCAAAAATGATGTACTTATTTTACTTTATAATTTTAAAACTTCGGTTTACGTATGTAGCAGTAACATATGTTGCCTTCTTTGCCATCATTGGCAGAAAGTTGTCGGTATAACTTTTATGTAACATAAAAAATAATAGAAGGAAGATGAATTAGAAATGGAAACAAGTAAAGACCACATTGTTGAAACTTTAGCTCCTACTACGGAATGCAAAGACCAAGGTGCGATAAATACTTTACTATCACGAGATTAGGAGGTACAATCAAATGAATGTCAAGGTACGCTCGGCGCAGGAGCATATTTTAATGGGAGCGTGACGGCTTTCGCCGGTGTACTGACACTATTGTTATAAAAACGCTACCAACTATAGAATTTGATTGTGCTGTTAAAGTTTCTAGAATTCCGTTTGCACTTTCTAGTTTTCAGCTGGCAAAAGTGCGTATTTACAGACGTCATCTAGAGATAGATAACATCGATGCCATCTTTACATGTGTCAATTTGTTCGTAATACTAAGTTATTGTTGTGCGGGTTAAATAATTCAGAAAAACTCCTGAATAAATAAACTGACCTATGTAGACAAAAAACGTAGTTCATGGAAATTTGATTTAAAAATTGGAATGGAATTAGAAAACGGCTTTGATTGGATATCCCGAAATCTCAAAGAAAAAACGGATTAGGCCACAACAAAAAATTGTAATACCAAGTATTATTGAATGTACTTTAATAAAAAGATAACATGTTCTTTTAATAAAAACTCTTCGAACTTTATCAATTATGATAAAAACAGATATAGTGAAGTATTCTCAAGAAATGCAGACACTTCAACGTCAGTTCGATTTATTACTTCGCTTACTCACAAATATAAAATGCAAATGACATATATTGCTAGCGATGTAGTCACTAACACACATCCTATTCATAAATATTTATACAACGATAAAAATGCACGGAACAAAATCTCGTTGTAAAATATACTCATTTTATGACACATATACAATATGTTGTATTTAATTTAGCTGTTCAAAAGTTTATGTGGTCCAAAGTCACAATGTTGAAAAAAGTGAAGCTAAAAAATTCAAAGATTTTCCAATTGCATTCTCAACTCTATAGCATTGTTCTTTGAATATTTTTTTCTGGACCACGAAGCATGGTCCTTGTGTGGTTTATACGAAGACCATGCTTCCAATTTCAAGGCGTCAGTCAGTATGGATATAAGTAATTGCAGATAAAACCTATTGTTAATGTATTGCATGCGGGTTCCTTTTTCAAGGTTCGTTATTTTGAAGTTAAAAGCATTATATCAATAGTTTCTTGATAACATCATAACTTTAAGAAGTAATTATTTATTTCTTAAAGTTATCTACACTAATATTATAAAGAGGAAAAATTTGTATTTTTGTGTGTATGTTTGTAATGATTAAACTTAAAAACTACTGTGCCGATTTCAAAAATTATTTTACCAATGGAAAGCTACATTCACCCTGAGTAACATAGGATATATATTGCAGGCGGAGCTGCGGGAAACAGCTGGTATAACATAAAGCTCCGGGCTTTAAAATTGTACACAAACTACCATTCATTCCAATTTGGATTTCGAACTTGTAATTACAATCGGTACAGATACTTTTTAAATCTCTTTTTTAAATTACTGAAAGCGAAATGTCTGAAACACTACCGCAACAATTATATAAACTAAATCGACTCTTGCTTCAGTGTCACGGTTAGCCGGCTCCACACCGACCGTCGGTGTCGTAAAGAGTCCCCCAATTAGCAACGCTTCCAGTGCATCAGTATGATCTGGAATGTATCGCAATTTCCTCTATCGGACCCACTCTGACGTTACGGTAATCGAGTCTGATCGAGCCGATAGAAAAAGTAAATGTTATGTGGAAATTGAATGTCGGTTACGTTCCATAGATGCGTATCATTTTTTATATTATTAGCTATCAACCTTTGGGTATCTAGAACAGATTTTTTATTAGTAGTTAGTATATAGGGTATAGGGCGGTTTTGAACAACTCTGACACCAGGGTGTACACGAAATGATGATGATGAGTATATAGGGTTTACCTTCCCTATTCCCTTTCCTATTGCATACAGCTGCTATTATTCATTCAAATTACTCCCACATTCCAGTCTTTGCGAAGATTGGAAATAGCAAACTGATTATAAATTCTTTCAGGACTTGTTATGGAATTTCAATCATATTAAATTGTTTAATGGTGTGAACACACTGGCCTTTAACTTGAACTGTCAGAATTGTTTTTAAGCGCTATTAACTTTACGACTGTAAGCGCTAAATCTAAATGAACGAAACTAAAAAATAATCTAAACGAATGTAAGCACTATTAACTTTAGCCGAATTTAAAAAAATCTTTTCGAGTTTGATATCTCCATTCTTGATTCTTCTTGAATTGCATGCACATATACACCGAGGGATTCTGAAACCGCGGGTGAGGCTAACGTACTTATGTCGACCACGACGTCTAAAAAATGTTATACCAGCAATTTATTGGTATGGGGTATCTTAATCATAAACAACATACTTTTAAAACTATCATTAAGTACAAACTAGGGCGTTGTTCCGTCACAATGATCGACGAGTTGTTATTCGGTCAATAAGCTCAATATCTAATATTTACTCTCGTGCGTGCAACATAAGGCTTCAGTCATACTGTTCGTGTTCAACATGTTATGTATGTAAAAGTACTATTTTTTTAAGTTAAAAATCAGCCAGTTTTAACATCACCTTATTTTGTATTTAGGCAGATCAAAATATTATTACGTACCACGTTTTCAATTATGTCTAGCTTGAGATTCGAAGCTCGACTGATTTTATTTCTCTATGTTTATAATAGGAAGCAAAATCCTTAGAAACTCCTGTTAAAGGAGACATTACACAAAATTGACGATGACATTCAGAAATTTACTTGAAGTCTTGATTTATTCATGTTCAATCGACGTTACAATTCAATACAAGCGAAAGTATGATATACTAGCTGTACCTCGAGACTCCACCTAATTTCATTCATAACGAATATATTGTATGGGCTGCCTAATAAATTTTGCTCTCTTAACAAATAATCTTATGACTTTTTAAATTTGCGGATAAGAATAGTTATAATAGTTTCCTAAAATTACCTAGATCTTAGACGGTGACGAGACAATTAATTTTAAAGAATGTCGTGAATATTTTGTCAACTCATTATGCGGGGTATGGTTCGGTAGATGTGAGTCATTGTGACGAGATTACTTAAACAAATCTCGTTATTTCTTAATTTTAAATAAGTTGGAAATTTAAAAAAAGCAACAAGTTTTGTATAACGATGACTGAATTAAGAGTATTTAAAAAACTTTGCTATTTTTATATTCCCTGAATTTATCCTGCCAGGATGCCCAAACCCTTATATTAATTGCACTAGCCATTGTTCCGGCGTCCGCAGTGACATCAGTCGATGTGTCGCCCATTGAGTCTCATCTGAGCAGCATCCATTGTGACCGACCCACTTGCACTTCAATGCTCATTGAATCTACATCACGGTGCAACATCATTTGTTCTGTATTCTTTCACAATGTCGCTGGAACCGTATCTGACACATTGACCTGTCGATGTTTAGATACGTTCGGATTAAACAAGACAATTAAAGTTCTACTTTTCTATGATGAGAGTCCGTTTTCATCTGTAGTATTTATATTCTGTGGTTAGTTGATGTACGTGATATATCGTTCTGTGAATTGTCTATTGACGCAACAGTGCGTATCGAAGTTACTGTGATAATAAATGATTGAATTGAAAATTATTATCTCTGATTTGATAAAATATACCGACTAGTTTTTACACGTAAGCATTATATACCCAGCCGTGAATCAACATGCACTACTAATGCTTAGCTCATTTGAAATGTTTGTTTCATTATTTTGAATAAAATATATAAACCATATTATAGTAAACAACCATTTACTTGTGCTTAAACAATCATAAACTTCTTACTATAACAATTTTACCGTAAACACCTTATGTTGTTATGTAGAGTTCACCATCATCATAAATTGAAGAGCGGGGCTCTTGTCGTTTCTTCCATTCTTGTCTATTATTTGTCAGTTCTTTTAATTTCTGATACGATACGACAGTCAGTAAGACAGTAAGTATTACCTACTAAGGAAATAAATATCTAACAAATATAATAAAGTTTTTATGATACTATAGGAATAACATCAATCGCTTAGAAAAGCGATCCTAGCACTGACCATTGGAATAAAACAACGCCAAAGAAACTATACAGCTATCATAATGAAACTGGACCCATGACACCATTTAGCCCCAAACGCTAGGTCCAATGAAGTTGTACCTATACGGCAAACATAATCGGAAGTTGGAATTATGGGGCAGGCGCGCTCTGAATAGTTGAACACTGCCACGCGGCCAACCCAGCGCGAAGCGAGTCTTGATCGACCGTCATTTTCAGCCTGTAATGGCTTTGTGACATCTGTATGATTCATTCCTATCTAGGTCTAAGGCTTATTCGATTGTAAATTTACATATCAATCCTATTGTAGATTTGTGTAATTAGAATCGACTAGTGCCAATTCTATAAACCCATTTATATATTTGAGTGCTTATAGATATCTTATAGCCTAAAACTTCATTGCTATTATGCATGCGTTACAACTGTTTTACTTCTAAAGCAGAATTCTTTTCTATGTAGATAGCTTTAATTTTTTTAGCCCAGTTATAAAATACCTCAGTAGCTTATGTGACGTCACATATAAATCCTTAATTGGTGCAGGTGTTCGGGTACCTAGGGCACAACCATGTGGTATGGGCTAACTAATACATTGTAAACACTAGTCAACAAATACGATGGTATTAGTACGACAGATCTGACACCCTAAACCTTGCAAAGAGACATTGTTTTTATGAATAGGCGGTAAAACATGTACGTTATGTAATTGTTTACAAAAAAATATATTTGGTATCGGTTTAACTCTCATATAACGGTAAAGAACGCCAGATTCCATAGACAATGGGACCTGAGTCTGTGCGTGCTCGGAATAGGGACGTGAATGAATGTGCGATCGACATGCCCACAAGTTTATGGAACCGTCACAGATTGCTATCTGTGTATTGCAATAAAAAAACATATGTGTGACACTCTTTAGTCTGTTTACACTACCACACACAGTGTCGCTACTAGATAAAATTGTCGCGATTTATTTTTGTACGTATGACTTATGAATAGTGATCGGATAATCGGGCGCTTATATACCTAAACTTTTTTCCTAGAAATAATAATATGGATATTCCTTCCTGAATTAATAAGTAATCCGCATTCCCGGGACTGAACAATTTTGTAAAAACAACTTTAAGTAACTTAATATTATTCTTATGTGGGAATAAAAATTAAGTTTAGGTGCGCCCGATTATCCGATCACTGCTTATGAATGACTCAAATATAGCTAATGTAGTATTGTCGTAAATTCTAACTATTATATTATCCATTCTTTGGTATTTTCAAGTTGCTAAGCAAAAGATTTAAAGATAAAAGGTTTAAAAGCGCATATTTTTAAGTTTTAAATGTTGTCAAACAACTTTCCACATCTAATGCTCGTTCGACGTTCGAAAAATCGTTTGACGAAGAAGCAAACAGTCCTATCCTAGTCCCTTGCCAAGACGTTTAATCTGAATTGCCAACAAAGAATTGCAATACACGACCTATTTCTCTATCAAGCAAATAATCAATGTGCTTTCAATAACAAGGCCGTTCAAGTTCAATAAAATAAATCACCTGTCCTTCTGTACGTGCGGTCAGTTCCCAAGCTAGGTAAGCTAGCAATTGCCTAGCGTGGTGTAGGCGGCGACGGATGCACATCCTCCTTAAACCGAGGATATGGTCCATACAGGTATCCTGCATCTGACCAGCGCGACCTTGAGCATTGTCCGGTGGGGCATGTGTTATTGGGGCGAAATCAATGTCAACTTATTTGCTGCATCATATTTTTCTATCATCATGATAGATGCAGTTGAGTCAGTCTTGTTTAAACCTTTAGTTATATCAAGGGCTACATCTAAAATTACTTTACTTTATTGAATTGTTTGAGCTGGATCGATGTTATAGGTCAGTCAGCCTGAAAAATGTCAATCATGAGATTTTACTTTGGATTTCATTGATTAGTTTGAGTACACATTTGTAACAACTACAATAATACTACAGTAAAGCACAGTAGCAGTCTAGTTTTTTATAACATGCTACACTCGTTAGACATAGTATACAATTAAATGATCTGTTTTTATTTATTGGTTCATAACAAAATTCATTGTCTCATGACAAGAATGAGAGTGAGGAGGAGGAGTGTCATGCGAATTCCATTTGGAGACTGATTGCACTCGCATTTCCTAAACATGACCATTTGCACATTTCTGATGATCACAGATTAATATATTTTAAATGAATACTTACTATAATAAAGACAAGCCAGTTGTCATTAACTGAATTTCCATAACGTTTTTCTGCATTGTTCTTTTCCAGAAGGAAAGAAACTCCACCACGCTCTGGCTTTTAACTCGAACGGACTACTCTCCGGTAATGTTATTTCGGTTAAATGTGAAGTATTAAATGTGCGAATCTTCCTTCTATCCTTTAGCTTACGGATGTGTTTGTCGTAAGGGTTATTACTGCAAACGGTAACTCTTCACGAGCGAAAACCTTGCTCTTGAAATTGGTCTTTTTGCAGAATGGTCGTCGTGTCAAGCTTAACATATAAAATTTTATTAGGTGTAAAATTCAGCCAATCGGCACCATGTAACGGTGCAGACAGACCAGTACCATGAAAACGATATTGTTTCGAAACATTTATAAATGTGCTTATTATTTATCTATTTGTTTTTATCCATCCATACCGTTCATTATCAACTCTACTTGAATCTGTCTTAAACTCTACAAACAACAATATAATAAACCATCCAAAAATAGTTATTTATTATCATTCCGTTATTGATAAATATTAATCTTTATTGGTATGCTTTTTACAAATATTGCTTATTGTCGTTAAATGTGCTGACGTACAAACTTCTCACGCTTTTGTGTTTTCACAATTGGAACAATTTCCCCTTTAGGGTCAGGAAGTTGAACTCTCATTCATCGTTATCCGACACAATACATTTTTCTGCTCTGCTTTTGAAATTTGTCAATTTAAAAAAAGTTTTTATACCATTTTATCTAGTTGTTGGGTTGCGACTCGCGTCTGTACCATCAAAGTGAAATTGCCATGGACACTTCTCTATACTTAATGCGTATTAAGTAAAGTATCCATGCTTTTTTGCCGTGGATTTTTAAGACAAGTATTAATAGGTTGGGTTAAATTGGATCAAAATACCGCGACAAGTGGTTTTGGCAGTCCTCTCGTGATGTTAACCTGACACTGCCTAAAGAATTCTGAAGAGACCAAAACAGGTGGAAATTCGAAGATCAGGACTATACGGCGGATGCATTAACACCTCCCAGCCAAACTCACCTAATTTTTGCTGAGTGGCTAAAGATGTGTGAGATCTAGCGTGATCGTGATGAAAAACCATACCCTTTCTGTTGATTAATTCCGGCCGCTTTCTTTCTACTTCTTGCTTCAATCTCATCAGTTGTTCGCAGTAGAGTTTAGAATCGATGGTCCTTCCAATCCCACCACACACAGAGCTTCACCTTGTTGCGAGTTAACTCGGGTTTCGCCACAGTCTGTGAAGCCTGGCCGGCCTCTGACCACGACCTTTTTCGCACGTTCTTGTCGTACGTGATCCACTTTTCATTATTAGCTTCTGCAAAAATGGTTCGGTTTCATTACGTCGTAATAAAGAATTACAAATGAGAATACACGGTTCATTAGGTTTTTTTCAGTGAGCTCGTGAAGTACCCAAATATCAAGCTTTTGTGTACACAGTTTTTTTCAAATGCGCCAAAACTGTTTTTTTGGTCAATTTCCAATTCTTCAGCTACCTTGTAACTACTGATATGCCGATCTTGCTCCACTTTTATAAAAATGGCATCCGTTTTATCCGTAATAGGGCGACCAGAACGACGTGCATCTTTGACATCAAAATTTCCGGATTGCTGAAACCGCTTCAACCGAATTTGTGCTACTCTCACATGTCCATAAACATCTCGCAAATTTTTTCGCGGCTTGGGTTGCATTTTTACCTTTTTTGTAGTAAAATTTTAAAATGTATCGAATTTCTTCATTAGATTCACTCATCTTGACAGTAAGAAAAACAAATGAAAATCACACATTTTCCTAATTTGAATTTGGAATTATCTTCTTTAAAATTTAAACTTTAAATGATATTAAAAACAGCCAGATACAAATAGTATAGCCAAAGAGATTTTATTACAAGTTCATACTTACTATATGCGAAAAGACTTTTTCCCCAACCTAATTATGTGTGCCCAACCCACAGTTAACCAAACAGAATCAAAAAGCCAGGTAGGATCTCGAGCGATCTGGTTTAGGAGCACAACTGGTGCATGTTTTGTCATTGTTGTGCTTTGACGCGGCGTGTGCCACCCACTTCCTATCACCGCCTACTACTTTCACTGCACAGTTGCGTGCGTTTATTTTTATACTATTGCGCTATCACTTGAACACAAATACGTCTGCATTTTGATGTGGTTTTAATCATAGACGGATTGATACCAATGTGCTGTTGGATTTTGGTTTTATAAGTTCAATGTTATGGGGGGTATGTTTGGAGATATTTTATAAAATTAGACAGTTAAGTTATTTTATTTTTGTATTTTTTAAGTTATATTTTGCAATTTCTTTTTATTTTTCAGAAAAGTCTCGAAGCAGGAAGTTCTTACCTTTTAATCTTAAAAAAATTAGACTCTTCTTTTTCCTTGGCGATTTTTGTTTATATAGAAAGATAACATTGCTAAAACTACATAGTTACAGGTTAGTCAGGTTACAAATACAAACCAATCAAATAATTTGGAAAATCTAAAGTTTCGTGAAAACTATCTTTCTAATGTTAATAGATAAACACGCCGATTATTGCATTAGTATTGTATTCTAAGTTTGTGTTGCAGTTTCACATCAATTTTCGAACACAAAGCCCCTTATGTGTCGTCAACCAGTCATTAGTCTTCCATTGCAAATAAACACGGTTTCTCTTCATTACACCTTTTTATTGTATGAAATAGATTCCGTAACGTATTGTTAACAAGACATATGATAAGCCTGTTAAGTAATACATCTTCACACCGGTATTCTTAAACATAACCTTAAGGACATCCTTCACTCAAACTCATTGGGGGCGCCTTAAGGAAGTCTTAATGTGACATGACATTCTTAATTGGTTGCTTGTGCAAACTCCAGTAAGGAACGACACAGGTTATAATAACAATCTAAAGCACAAAAAATAAAAAAATACAAAAGAAAAGAGAAAAAAAAATTAAGTAGTTAACAAAATGTGGCAAAAACTGATTTACACCCACTTTCGAGGCCGCCTCAAGGTACCTCTCGACCAACCTTATATTTGACAGTACTCACCTCCAATGAGGAAACTCCTTAAGTCAAACGTTTGAGAATATGGATTTCAATGTCTATCTTTTTGTATATTACTTTAATAATATGTCTTCAATATTCATCATCTAGGGAACCCTACAAGGCTCCCTCTATCTAATTACGAGACATGAAGTTAAAACCTATCTAAGACCTATAAAAGATTCCATTACTAGTGTGTTCATACTCTTCTGTCTATTCTGCTACAAAATCTAAGATGCTATATTTACCTGTGTAGAGACTCAAACTTAACTCGTAAAGAGTTTTTTTTGGCCTTTCTATAATATTTACTTAAGTATGTTATGCATCAGTCGTTATCATAAAGAACCTATAAGTTATACACATTCCATCACAATTTTTCTTATATCTGAAAAATTTACAGTCAATAACATCAAACTATACAGTGATGTTGCAAATACAGCACTATTTACTATCACATAAGAGGTAGTTCTTAGCTAGGTACGTTGTCTTGATATTATTGCAGTTTGTTGTACGAGATTAAGCATGCGCAAATGCGCATGCATCGATTAGTACAGTTTTAGAACGGAACTCTTCAATTCACAATGTATCTCGTTATTTTCATTGCATCTATGTATACTGCCTCCGTGGTCCAGTAGTCTAAGGCGTTCGCCTTCGACCCGGGGATCAAGAGTTCGACTCCCACGGGAAGCATACTTTGTTTAGTTGTTTCCAGTTTTGTTAGGACATTGCAGGCTTAAATCACCTGATTGTCTCATACTAATAAAAATAAATATTATATATTTTTTTTATGGATAAGGTCCAACTTATATATCTTATTCTAAAGTTTAAATAATAATAGTATAGGTTGTAGAAAAAACAAAAAAAACAAACACCTGCCAACTGTCAACACAGAACCCAAACTAGGTCTAGCCTGTATTTAGGGAACCCTGTTCGTCAGACAAGTTCCGTGCACCATCATGTAGACGTAGTAAGAAGTAACTTTAACTTAAGTGTAGTTTTACTTATTTCCCAAACTAGTTATATAACTGTTTATTGGGAGAACTAATGATGATTGGAATGGGTAAAACCAATGTAGACTTCTTTCAAACGATAAAATATTATTAACCCCATCTTTCAGACGTTAAAGTTTGTGAATTATATAACTTACTGATGAACAATTAGTGTGTTAGTTTATTTATGCTCTTCGTTACCGATTGGAGGTCAGTCAGTATATGGCCATTATTAACAACATACAAAATAAGAGATATTATACCTCTAAGAAGGAGGATGATGTATCCTATACTTGGATCTTTTGCCATTCTCAATGTCTCGTTTATCCCTCTTAGTCATGTGTGGATTGTTTGCATGTGTAAAGAGATATCCCAATTGATCCACTTAGTAGGCAATAAACATTAGTCACTCCCGGAGATTTCTCTGTAAACAGCAATAAACACCAAGGTCGGTCCGCGCACCACATGAGTACATGTTTACTCATAACTCACATTACGTTGTCTGTATGTGTTTCCATCATAATTTTTTTATTAATTACATCGCTAGCGTTCATGTTATAATTTTGTGTCAAGAAACGTAAGTTTAGGAAACTTGAGTTCCTTAAAATATGTAAAATTAATCAATTTGCATTTTACATATTTTATTTTCAAAATAGTTTCATTGTTATTTTGAAATGATAGCGGACTTTATTACATTTGTTCCAATACTGATTATTATGATTATTATTATATTTTAAAAACCAACGAAATACACCATCAATTGTTAATAATTAGTTTAAATAGGCTGCTAATTATCTAACTTATCCTTAGTTATCATCAAATAATGGTATCTAGAGTATGTCGAGGCCAATTCATGCTTCATAAAATCTATGTAATAACTATTGGCATTTAATCTATCTGTACTTAATATTTAAAGTTTGTCTGTGATGCTACAAACCGGATTTGTAATTTTTTTATCTTGTTTTTATCAAATAGCCCAATGTTTCTTTTTCTCTCTTCGAATTGCATTGTTTTCATATTTTAAATTATAATTAACGAAATGAATTGGGAATTGTCAATGTGTCAAATGTATCTTGACCACATAAATTTAAGTAGTAGTAGTAAGTAACTGTATGTTCAGTATCAATAAAATTAAAAATACATTGTTAATAAACAGTTGTAGCTGGAAATAATAATGTTATGGAAAAGACAAATGCTACAACAGTAAAAGAAATCTATGAAGCCGTAATAATTAATCGACCTTCACTATCTATCATTGAAACTGTGAGTAATTCGTTCAACTGTTTGGCAATTGATAATATAATTTAATTAGTAACGAACCACACATACACATTGCAATTTGTGCAATAAAGTTTAAATTAATTAATTAATAAATAAAATAAGAGTTCATTCAATCATAAAAAGTACAATTAACAAAGAAGTTAACATAAATCAATGAAAATAAGTCTATATTGTTAAATTTCCAAAGTATTGTTTATTTTCATTAAAAAAAACATGTAGTTACTTAATGAAAACATACGCTAGTTACACTAGAATAGTTAACCGAAAAAGGGCCATCATCAAAACCAAATCCATTATCAATCTCTATCGAGTTGGTGGTCAATTAGACGAGTATGGAAGAAGTCCGTAAATATCCTGGCTCTCAAATGTATGATGATGTCCAAGACTAGTCAAAATAGTCATTACAAGGCACGTGTGATTGATTGTTCAACAACATCAATTATATAAACAGCCTAGGAAATGTTGATACATGCGTTTGACCTGATAAGCATTAAACGATTAACTGACATGAGAATGCAATCTGTGAATACATTACACGTGGGAATTCGTCCGGTATGTCAGTTCTGAAAGTAACAATGAAATAAGAGTAATACACTACCATTGAAACTATTTATGTATTCTGTTATAATAGTTAGACAACAGAATTAAATATAGTACAAATCACAAACAAATATTTCTGAGGTGACCACTGTTGTAAATGACCGTCGTATCTTTTTCAGAATCATTTATTTTTTTATTTAGGTCCAAATTAGTTTTGAAAAGCTCATCAACTATTTTTCTTCGGTTACTGGTTCTTCGGTAACAGACAAAGTTCAACATAACTTGAAATTTGAAATGCTATATATATATATACTACTTATATTAAAGGTTGTAACTGCATAGTTAACAGTACACTGATGGAATATATTGATCACGTCACGAATGCGGGTATTTAAATGTAATGTTTACATTTAGGCCACGTTCAGCAATTGCAATTTATTATTAATACAAACAGAACCTTCGGCTGCAATAACAGTGGCGTGAGCTGGCTTTGAACTTTTTATCATTGATAGACCATCAACTAGCTCGTTAAATGCTGTTATATTATTAAGAGTCACTTCCGTATATAAAAAAAACCTAGTATCTTGGCGTAGGGAGTGTAGTGAGTCGCACACCAGTAACAATAGCATTGGAGACCACTTATTCAATAGAGAAAGTCATCTGAACTCGCATTATGGTTTAAAATTAATGTATCACATTATGATGCAGCTCAAAAATAATTTCAAGCACTATAATTTGGCTATAAAGTCAAAACAACTCATTTTATTTCAAAATAACATATTGTAAAAATATTACAGGACAACAATGAAAACATTTTCACAAAGTCTTGTCCTACTTTCACAAGAAGTTGATTTCTCAATATTTTAATACAATAATTTGATAATTCCAGGAGGCGCGTTCGAAGGTGTTGAAGACAAAGTTTCTCCGTTCGGCTACGGCAGAGGCGAGGGCGTCGACGCTGGCCACGGTGACCCTGAATGGATATGCAGTAAAGATAAACCAAAATACGATGAAATTTTCAGATCGCTCAACCCAATCGACGGCAAAGTCACAGGAGCTGGTATGCAACTCACCCGTTCTGATATACGCACACTAACACAATTATTAACTACACCAAATTTTCGTGGAGTAATATCTGTTGATAGGGCACTAGAAGCGTTGCTCTCTTCCACACAAAATTGTTCAATGTTAACAGAGCTTTGTATGAAATTGAAAGATGACGATGAAACAGAGGATAGATTTAATAAAATAGCTGATGCCTTGACATTAGCAGCGCAGAATACTAGTATGATAACACAGTATTTGATTAGCGAGCGCGATTCTCATGTAGATGGTAGGAGGATGTCGTCTACCGTGTCTATTCATAGCTTAAATGAATCTACAGCTATTGAAGGTGTTAGTAGTACAGTCGATAATGATAGTAGACCGAATTCCAGGGGTTCTGAAGTAAACCCGGAAAATAATGATCACGTTTCAGAATCGGATATTGATGAAGTTAGACCGGCGTATAACTTAGACGATGAGGTCATTAGTAAAGAAAAATCGGGATTATTTGAACCAATATTCTTTACTATAAAGTTCATGTTTCTTTTGACGTTGAACGTCTTTACATTGTTGATAACTATTCAAGTAATGTTTTTAACTATAGCTTATATTATGACAGGTAATATGTTTTTTGAATTGAATGTTGAGAGAACCCCAGATACTTGGTTGGATAAAGCGAAAGTTGCGGTTTTTGGTCCTGAAGATGAAACCGTACAGATACATTCGGTGTTTCAACTTTTCCAAAGACACAATTTAGTTAGTGTTTTTAAATATTTCATTCATGCCATAAACAGTAATAGTACCATGTGATTTAGATTTACCTGGGGGAATTGGTGTGGTTTAGTTTTTATATCCTGTTGATTTTTTATTGAAATGTTTTGTGGTGATTAGTTCCTCCACTAGCTTAAAAAGCATAATTTCTGATTTTGATAAAATTAAGGCTAACTATATTTATTATATTATGTTTATTAAACTTTAGTGTTGTTTTCTCCGACTAAGGCAAAGCCAAAGGGTTAAATGTTTAGCAATCTTTATTCTGTACAAGATTTCTTATATAATACGCGGGCTTAATTCTAACATCATTATTCTACAACCTTAAATTTTGTACTTACTAATAACAAGATTTACGTGTGTTCACTACAAGCTTGTATTTCCTGTTTTGCACACCATCAATGAGCAAGAAATACTGTTATATATTACTAATACAAATTATATTTCCCGAGATATTTACAATATTGTTGATAGTAATGTCGAGAACATACTAACATTCCCTTTATACAACGTTATTTTGAATATATTTACGGAACCAATGCGCAGGAAATTATTATAACGATAGAACCACAAAATTCAGTTAAATAACTAGTAAATAAATCTGTGGTGTTGAATTCAGTGTTACTTAAAACATGTTTTTTAAATGAAACTCAACTTTTGTTTCTGCTACATAGAAAAATAATATGAACATGAATCATATTTATTAAGCAGAATAAATACCTATATTAATAACGATTAATTAAAAACAAAAGTGTGGAAGAGCCAACGCTTACTTTTTTAATATACTGAGCAAAACAGGGTATCAATTAAAAAAATATCCAATTATTGTAAATAATAATTTAAAAAAAAATTGCTACAATTTTTGTGCTATTTTACTATCGTCTTTACTCCAAAAGTTGAGTATTATTTAACTAATGATATTGTTTAACAGCCGCCAAGACAGAGATGGTGAAATCGAAACTGCCCAACTCAGTTCTCGGCAAAATTTGGAAGTTATCCGACGTTGACAGTGACGGGTTTTTGGACGAAGAAGAATTCGCCTTGGCAATGCACCTCATCAGGGTAAAAATTGATGGACACGACCTACCTTCGGAGCTGCCCACCCATTTAGTACCCCCGAGCAAAAGGAACTGAATTTTTTAACGCACGCAGATAGGTTCCATCTAGAGCGACGTAATTTTGAATTAAAAAAAGCTGACTAGCAAAGCGGTGCTGCTTGTCTCATCTTACATCATACGGACATAAGCCCCACAGATGATTTTGTTATTGCACGTGTTTTACACACAATCACATTTGTGTTATTGCACGAGCAAAACCAGATGCTCCTGTTAAATTTTGTTTGCAACATTATTTATTATTTATAATTCCTACATGCACTCGATCGAAATTGTACATAAAAAAAAAAAATTGTTATATAACACCGCAGATATTTTACTGGGTCATAGATCTAGTCTGCAGCTAGACAGTCTAGTGATCCATTGAGTAACGCTGAGTCAGTTACGCAGCGCTTCCGTTTTATAAATTACAAGTCATCTACCCAAGATTATGATTGCTCATGCAACAATCTTTACTGTTCGTTAAATACTATTCGATATATCGTAATATTCATAACTTTTTTTGTCTTATTGATATTGAGCTCTATAATACATAATTACGTCGCTCTAAGGCATTTTGGTTAAGTTACTAGTACGTATGATATCAGCACCAAGGAGCAAGGTTCCCGTATATTTTTTTAGATAATGTTCTCAGCATAATATTCTGTTGCTACAGATGTGTTTCACTTGACATTTATATGCATTTGATTTGTTTTCTGTATTTTAATGTTCATTTTCATTAGTCTATAGAGCCCACGTTCGTTGCCGGTTAAGCGGGTTTGTCGATAGGTGAAAATGAATAAATCATTACCATTAATAGGTAACAGCATTTTATTTGATGTTTTTATGTATGATTTTCTGATTTGGTAACACAAACAAAATCCGCGTTTAGATATGGCATTTTTTCTTTCATAATCAAATTTAGATGAATAATTTGTTTTTGCATAATAAACATTGTTAATTGAAAGAACAATATTCAGACTGAATTGCAAATTTGGATCGATATTGACCTCTCGAGCTTCTAAAAAAAAGTTTAAGCATGTTTATTCACAAAAATGTAAGTTTTTGAACAATATTTATATTTTACATAATGTGGCTTTTTAGAATTAGCTGAAAACATTAAAATTGTGCAATGTTGATAAAATGTCGTAAAATTTGTAAGTTTCGATGTTTTTCACATGGCAAAGAACTTTGAATCAAATCTATATATATAAAAATCAATTGTTCGTTAATCTCGCTAAAACTCGAGAACGGCTGGGCCGATTTGGCTATTTTTGGTTTTGAATTACTTGTGGAAATCCAGGGAAGGTTTAAAAGGTGAATATATTCGGAGGCGGTACGAAGTTTGCCGGGTCAGCTAGTAATATTATATTTGGTCACATTGGTCTCACGTTGTTTATAAATGTGTAAAGATTAAGAGAGTTAAATCTTAAAATGCTTCTTTTAGTTTAACCATTTTTTTCTCTATCGAAATAAAGCTCGAAATATATAGTTATATCGCCGTGAGATTCGACATCAGTGATGCTCTCAGGTGATGCTGTAATACTCTGGTGGTATAACGCCGAAGTATCCGAAATTAATGAGGAGTTTCAAGAATTTTCCGCGCTAGATGTCAGCACTAAAGCAAGGTCCAAACATACTTTTGTGATTGGATTACGATTTTTTTATCATTTATTCAGAAAATATCAAAATATACACATACAAAAGTTACCGAACCGCGGATACCTTGAAGGGTTTATCTGTGTTCGGTGAGTCGTTATTACATTTAGAAAAAAAGTATTTTTTTTCAAACTTTTTTTAAATTTTTTCAAGTTATTGTTAAACAACTCCTGAAGCTCTGAAGGAAGCTCATTTAGATAGTTTGGTATCATATAATTAGGAATTCTTGTCCCATACAGATTATTAAATTTATGTTCCAGTTTCAAATTCTGCTGACAATTCTACGTAATGGCATTCACCAGATGACGTTAAGCTGTCAAATGTGACAGCTTACATCAACTGGTGGTATTGAGGAAATTATTGAAATCTCACATGATCCTATGTTGTTTGCATGGATTTATTTTAATGGTTGTATGTTACTTAGGCTGAAGCGAACAAAAATTTACTAACAGTCAACAAATGAATGAGAAAATTACTAGACCAGAAATTACCGAAAATAATGTTCGTTGAATTTTTTCGCTTAAGCCAAAGTAACGAGTGACAGTAACATTATTCGATAGTTAATGCACGAAAATTTGGTACGAATGTTAGTGCGTCTCATACATATTAATTTTGTATAGTACCCTCTACCTACCATTGTTGCATTGTCTTAGTGTTCCAAATTCACAGTTGTGCAAAAATTTATTTCACTTTTGGTGAAAACGTCTAAATTTGTCGTTAAAATTTTAATCATCTTTAGTTTATTTTAAAAAGAATTTTTTACTTTTAATATTTGATTTTGTGAATGCTAAATTTTAGCACTAGAAAATGTTTAATTTTTGTTACAGATGTACACTAGAATACTTAATGTGGATGCATAAGTATGCGTAAGCCTGGCCTAATTGTAATTATGAACGAAACTTATGATTTCTTGTAATTTAGGTCAACGTTAATTGATGAAGAAGTCAATATATTTACTCGACTAGATTTTACCTTTTGTTTTTAATTGGATTTATAGGTATTTATTTAGCGAGTTTTGGTGCTGCCGTATGCGTTTCAAAAAGTATTTTTGTTTTTAATTTATAAACATATTGAAATAAAAAATTAAGTTTATATTTATTGTTTAAATGTTTTAACATGATAAATTAACATTATTTAGGCGTTTAGTTGTTCCTATTAGAAAATTCGATGATTTTTATAGCAGTGCAATTAAGATATATATATATTCAGGTACTTATTTAAAAATCACTCGATAAATGTTTAGTACATTGTAGCACATAAAGCGTTTTAGTCTCGTAAATTAATAAGTGGTATAGTGTTGTTCAGTGCCTTTGCTACGCAACCTCTATATAGCTTTTGTACAACTTTTATATGGCGGGAAACCTGATGCAAACGCAGATTTATTTACTAGTGGAATATTATCAAGGGAACGAAATATATGTAAATACAGACTTATATTTGCAATCATTTTTCTATTGAGGTTTTTGCGTCCTATTGAATGTAGATCAGAGCTGGCGAACAGCGGGTTAAATTTTAAATATCGAAATATAATAATTTTCTGTCATTATGCTTAGTTCGCCATCTTTGTACTACCTACAGTTTTTTCTATAACATTTGGACGGTCTGTCGCGTCTTTACATTTTGCTATTGTGTGTACATAAAGATATGTAAATGTATTGAATAATATAATAAATTATACATAGAGTGTAATAAATAATTAAGGCGCAGTTTTATGATTTTATTATTTCCCTACATACCTATTTGCGCGCAGAAGAGCGGTTTTAGTCGAAGAGAAAAAAAAATGTTTGAGCATTAATTATATCCGTGGTTAGTAATTTTCATAGTACAACAGATACTTTTCGCCTCGTAAATTTGGTACTTATATTTTTTTAATAAAAACCACCTACCTTTGCCACTCATCAGCGATGTCAGTTTATAATTTTGTCTAAAGTTATAAACTGACTCAATAACCCAAATTATGAATAGCTAAACGGAAATTATCTAAATTCACGCATGCAGCTACACAAGAGAAAAACAGGTATCTTTAGGTACGAAGGGTAGGAACTTTGGAAGCTTCTGGTGGAGACCGACCTGTCTAAACTCGTCACGCGTGGTCACTAAAAACGTAATCGAGCAACTGAAACACTGCAAGCAGTTGCAATATGGTTTGGGATCCAATCGTAAAATGTTACGAACAAAGACTAATGCAGTCTCCAATTTCATTACAAAATTCACTTATTAAAATGTTGAAAATCAACACTCCGAGCATTGTGATTGGTAAGTATTCTGCTCTGCTTCAGCACCAAAATCAGAATATCCATAATAAATAAGTAAATAAACAATAAATAGTTACGACGAAATAAATTTAATAACAAACCAATAAGTTCCAACCTTACTCTAGAAAATAATTTCTGTTACGAGATAACACCAAGTTACTCTCATATTATAACATTATTTTGGTACATATTCACGCCATTTCAATATAATTATACATACAGCTCAATCAGTATTTAAATTCTTTACTTTTCCTAGCTATGTTCTTCCAAAATACGCAAATTGGTTAATAAATTGAAAAATAAATGCATGTCACCCAATAAATGAATCAACAAACTAAAATAATATCTCAATATCTACATGAAACTTAAAATATAATGTGAAAACGTATGTCTGTTACAAAAATTCAATTTACATTTTATTGATACAAATGTTTTATTGAGCTAACAAGTCAAATTTGTGTAAATTCACTTAAATATAGCATATAGATGTTAAAATGCATTTTAAAATCTTTAAGGATAGATAAAAACATAACACTAAACTATTTCCTTGATGAAAGACGGCATAGCTACAGACAAGCACCATAATGTTCTGTATTCCAATATAGTGCAGTAGCTTATTCTAGGATAGGGTGTATGTAATTGTTTTCACTGTGGTGGTGGGTTGCTTCCCGGACCACCAGGCGGGCGCACTTGTCTGCGGAGTTGCTCCACTAAATCTGGGTTTGCGGCCTGCATGTGCTGAGCGAGGGCCTGCCCTGCTTCTAAAAGAGCATTCATGCCTCCAGGGCCAGTCTGGGTCGTAGCTTGCGTGTTAGTCATCAATCCTGATATAAGATTTTGCATGTTAGGGTCTGCCAACATTTCGGTAGCCATATTGAGTAATGCCGGGTTCTGTAATAGGCCTCCGAGGTCGAGCGGGCCGCGTTCACCGCGCTGTGCCAAGCGTTCGTCGGCAAGACGTAAATTCTGTTTGTACGATTCATTCTCAGGTTCCAGCTGTGAAGCGCGTGCGTAGGCCGCCCGGGCCTCTCTGTGCCTGTCTAGGGCAGTCAGGGCCAGTCCTAGACGACCGTGCGCTTTTCCATAATCAGGTTGCAACGCTAATGCTGCAGTGCAGTCGGCGACCGCCGCTTCGTGTTCTCCGAGCTTGAAATGAGCCGCCGCACGGTTGCAGAAGTAAACAGAGTTGCGTGGGTCAAGTTCGATGGCGCGAGAATACTTTTCTAGAGCTTCTCGATACCGTTCAGACTTCATCAATTCGTTGCCTTCATTTTTGAGTTTCTCTGCCTCTGCGCAGTCTGGAGTCGTGGTCGTGCCTCGTTGTTGTCTCACTAGTTGCAGTAAATCAACACCACGAGTCGCATCTTCGGGACCTAACTCGAATGCGGTTTCTATGCACTGCACGCCAACCTCAACGCTCTCCCTGGAGTCCAAGCTCAATGAATCTCCTTCAAGCTGTTGTTTCAAAAAGTTGACTATACTAGCCGCTACTATTTTCACGTCCGACATTGTGTATGTATTTTATAGCTGATACAATTCTGAATTAGTAGATCTTTACGAAGAAATTCCAATATTTTAGATGGTGTACATTACATGACATGAAATTACTAATTTGACAGCTATGACGTTCAATCCGCCGCATTGACGTTTACAGTTTTTAATTTGTCAAGGCAAGGAATCTAATTCCGTACATTTTAGAGATTGGTAATCGCCCGGGGTAAAATCCGCGGCTGGATAAAAAACTCAGTTTTCCAATTATCACCCAATATAAATACAAATTTGTCTGGGTGAAACCTAATTTCTTTAATAAACTTGAAGCTAACTGCTAAACTGTTAATTAATCTGTACTATATAATATTAAAAATGTGAAAGTCTGTCTAATATTTGTCTTATCGAAATTTAGTCCGAATATAGTTGGAGACCCGGGGTCAAACATAGGCTACTTTTTGACGCAGGCGGAGCTGTGGAAAACGGCTAATGATAAGTAAAACGGAATAAAATACTACTATTATTTTTGGCTTCAAAAACAAACCACAGAGTTATTGTAAAGAGAGTTTTGGGAAATAATCGTACTGGGGCCATTCTTACATCTCGTATTGCGTCATCTCGTTTCTGTCTTGCTATCTATTAGAGGTGGTAAGGGCATACGAGCGTGTCGACCGAACGACGATGCGATGCATCTCGCACGTTAGTAGTATAGAAATGCCGCTTGAGAGATGACTGAGAATACGACTTCAAGGTTATCATAGACATTTTGACATATTTTTCGAGATATCTCTAACAGCGTGAGAATTGGGCCCTTGAACTCTCACGTCATGAGACAAGGTAACCACTGCGTCAAGTTAAGACTCGTGAGGCTTAATTGTGGCAAACAGGTATATTACATAACGCCCTAATTATATCTAGTCTTACATTTCTGTGGGATGGATTGAAGCGACTCGCCTGACTGGTTATCATAATCGCTGAATTTTAAATATGGCCGTTGTGGCCTTCCCATCCCGTACCCTAACTTATTGCGTATGAGTAGCATTTTCCCGGAACCACCTCTCTGTATTGCTTCAACTAAAGCGAACCCTAGTCGGGTTGAATCAGGCAGGCCACGACTTGGTAACTTTAGATAGGTACAAATACTAATTGATTTAAGTAACTTAACAAGATGAAGGTATCCACTTAACATATTTTATGGTCCTTCAATCCTGCAAGCCGGATGGGGCCGGAAAAGCTGCACTAATCGCACAGTGGTTATTTGATAAAATAAAACAATAAATCGGTGTAATTAAATATTATTTTACTAAACTTATTTCATAGTTTTTAACATAATAATTAAGCTCAACTTAGTGCTGTTATCATATTCTGTTGAATACTGACTGTTAAATGATTGTAATAAATACACAGCTACTTATTTGATAGTTATTTTAAAAAAGTAACAAACATAAACTTATTATACTTATATTAATTAGTTGCAAGACCAATGGCCTGATACAAGACATTGCAAAATTAGTAGTATCTAGAGTAGTTACCAAAGATATTAAATATGTATGTATATGGTATCTACCATCTGCAGTACATATCTTCAAGGTCCATTAAAACTAAAGTGAATCCCATAGAAATAAGAATACGTAGAAGTGCCATTAGCAGGCCAGTTAACTTTGGCACGCTACGGCACTTCTACCGATTCGCGTCAGTTTGAATAGAGCTTTAGAGATATTTGTGTTCCTGGCCACTATATATTTTTCTTTTTATTTCAAAATTGTCATTCGAAATTCAAATATCGAGATTGTCCCGATGCGGGTGGTCGGGCGGCGTGTTGTCTAGCAAGCAGACCCAGTCGCGCAGTCGCGGTCGTCGCGTCCACACGTCCCGCGGGAGCGCCCTCGTGGCTCCCGCGTCGGCCGCGCCGCCGAGTGCTCCCCCCGCCCACGACACTATGTTCTCGTGCGCGGGCGCCGTGTGGAACTTGAACGTGCGTGTGTATAGACGCTCGCTGGAATTTGTATAATTTAGTTTTGAATTAAAGTAATTCAAACTACGAGTACGTTGTCCAAGATAGTGGGAAAAAATGCTGGCTCGACGTCACATACCGAGCGAAATGGAAGAGAAAAAGCAGTAAAGCGAAGCCTGGGCTCCGGGGCAATGAGCCAAGGATGCAACGGGAAGGTGCTAAGATGAGTAACAGACGTAACAGTATGATAGAGAAAAAACTTTTATACCTTCATTCATAAAAAGAGCGGCGGCAATTAGTGCGAAATCGTGCGAAAACGCTCTGTCACGCATGGCGATTCGAATGACGTCATAGTCTCTCTCGCTGAGCCGTACAGAAATAAGGTTATGTTGTTATGTCGTTTGTGGACCATTTAAGTTTCTCGAGTCTTTATGGACAGGCTGAACTGTCATATTAAGTTAAGACTCGAGAGGTTTACCTAGCCCACATTCAGACGAGAGTGTACAGCAGCCGTGAAACAAACATTAAGCCATTGAGAAAAATGTGTCAATGTCAGATGGTCACATTTGTTTACCTGATTTGACAGTTTTTTTTATGAAAAGTGAAAATTGTAAAACCTCGACATCAACAACAACAATGATGTTTTATACGCGTAATCGCTTCTGATTAAGAAATAGAATTTTCCTCGATTTTATTTTCTAAAAATAGCAACAATCTTTAGTTTTTGTGATATATCGTTTATTTTTTTTCAATCGTACATATCTAATTTAATGAGATTATATAGATAATTAGAAAGTGTCATCTCTCTGATTAGTTCATAGTGGAAACCAGCCTATTCTCGAAGAGAAACGAGAAGAGTACAAGAACGCTGTCCACATTTACAGTTCCCGGACTTTTCTCGCGTTCTCACGAGAATAGCCTGTGAATTTGGACCACGCAGGAAAAAATCCGTTAGACGAAGACACTAGTGCCACACCCAGCGTTTCGACACTAAAACGAAATGTATTCCTTTTTCTCCAACTAATTGCTCAACTCGTTACAAAGTTGTTGATTAATCATATAAATAAAAAAATACACTAACTTGTATGGAGGCTGCGTGATCAAGTACCGCAGTTCGTGCGCCAATCTCGCCTTAAGTCCGGGTAAGGCCGCCGTGCCGCCTGTCACCAGAATGTTCTCGGCCAACGCTCGTCGAGCGTCTATCGGACACTGAAAAATATTGTTCTTGTTTTATAGTAGAATAAATGAATTCCGTAATTGTACTTATTGTTTTTCCATGTTTGTGTATGTAAATTATTTGTTTTTTTTATGTACAATAAAAATATTAATACAAACAAATGAATGAACACTTTATTGCACCATTTACATATATAGACGAAAAGATATAGCACAGAAACCAATTAACATCTAAAAGAATCCTTAATCTACTCCAACAGTTTCTTCCTTATCTTGACATTTGCGCACAAAATGATTAATAGTACTAACATACAGATCGGACCCTTACACCCTCCCGCCCAAAAACATATACCGCACCCCGAGCCGCGCAGATTAAGGGTATTTAAAAATCAAGAGTAAAACAATACAAGGATGACACATCAGCGCGCTGCCGCGAAGCATAAATATGACACAGACACAGTAAATAATCAACCCTACGGCTTGAGTAACACACGAATTGACGTGACGCGCGTGCGTAAGCAACCGAATCGTAATAGTAGTAATCTCGGCGCTGTTGTATGGAGTGTCCGGGGTGTGACATTGGCATAATGATCGGGCTTAATACACGGAGGTAAGAATAATATGGAGAGGGCATGTCATGTCAGATCATGAATCTAGGAATGTGTTTTGCCTTTTTTCTTTTGCACGATAATCGGCATTCCTAGTGGTAAGAAGGCATGTATTGACACCTGCAGATATTACACTACAACAAAGCAAATATAATAAATTTTCCCAGTGTCTTTCATCAACAATTTCACTGTACTAACCTGCATAATGCACTGTAATACAATATCAGGCAGTGACGCCAGTTCATTGTCCCTCGCGAACAATGGTTCGGCGGACAGTTCTCTGGTCCGACCGGATATAGTGATGGCGGCGCGACCCGATACTGGATATTGGACGCTTTTGGCGGGAGTTGGAGGGGATGACGATGCCCACTGTTGGGCACGGGTGCGGTTACCGACGAAACAGGTTTTTACTAAAAATGAAATAAAATCTTTTTAGGACTGATACCCAACTATCCTGAGGCTTCTTACATTCCCAAATTCTATCACAAGTAGATTATGTGCTGTAATTAAAGTTATGTATTATTATTATTCTTTTATTCATATTTAGTCTATTTTGTACATTTTTAAATATTACATGTAAAAAGAAAAAAAAAAAGAAAAAAGGAATACAACATTTAAAAATATACAAAAACGGGGCACCCATCGGCAGCGGAG
Source organism: Euzophera pinguis (assembly GCA_947363495.1). Classification (NCBI taxonomy): domain Eukaryota; kingdom Metazoa; phylum Arthropoda; class Insecta; order Lepidoptera; family Pyralidae; genus Euzophera; species Euzophera pinguis. Next base: position 10,941,568 of record OX376174.1, on the reverse strand, counting down.
TTAGACCCAAGCTGCCGGTGGTCAGGGCTCCAGAGAAAGGAATCTCCTCACAATACGAGCCGTGTCCAAAAGCACTGCCTTCTGCATCTGTGCCTTGACCCAACTGCCAAGCGAGAGTCTCTCTAGATGACGGTCGAGACTCTTCGCTATTAACCCGTTCGTACTAACAACAATCGGAACAATTATCGTTGAGTCAACATGCCACATGGCGGTAACCTCGTGGGCCAAGTCCAAGTACTTACAAAGTTTTTCTTTCTCGGCTTTCACGAGGTTCTCGTCATGGGGGATGGTAACGTCAACAAGAATTGCACGGCGTGTCTCCCGGTCTACTATCACAATGTCAGGTCTATTGGCAACAATAGTCCTATCCGTGATAATAGACCGGTCCCAGTAGAGCGTGATATGACTATTCTCAAGAACTGGCGCAGGTGCGTACTTATAGTACGGTACCTCAGGGCCGACAAGGCCGTATTTAAGTGCAAGTTGCTGGTGTATAATCCTAGCTACTTGATTGTGTCTATGCAAATACTCGCCGTTAGCAAGATGGGAACATCCGGAAACAATATGCCTGAGTGACTCTCCGGGACGGTGGCATGCTCGACAAATGTCGACCGTACCATCCTTCAGGATATACTTCCGGTAGTTATTGGTCTTGATAACTTCGTCCATAATTGCACAAACAAAACCTTCGGTTTCCCCGAAGAGGTCACCGAAACGTAGCCAGGCCACCGACGCGAGCAAATCTACATCGGGCCCATGAAGGGCTCTGTAGAAGCGCCCATGTAGCTCCTTGCTCTTCCACACGTCCATGCGACTCTGAGTGGTTAGCACCTGTGGCGCGCGCCAGTTCCCGTTCGCTAAGGATAGCGGTGTTAGGCCATTGTCAACTGCTACCACGTCGCAATGCAACCCACTTTCACAGTTTAAGAAATATTCCCTGAGATTGCACACCTCCCGGTTGTGTAGGTTCTTGGCATTGAGTAAGCCACGACCCCCACATTTCCGGGGAATGTACAATCTCATCACCGATGATCGTGGGTGATGCATGCGATACGTCGTTAGTAGTTTTCTGACCTTTACATCCAGGGCGTCGAGCTCAGTCTGAGTCCACCTTAATATGCCGAAGGTGTATATAAGTAAGGGCATAACCCAACCGTTGACAGCACGCACTTTATTGCCTCCTGACAAAAGACTTTTAAGCACTTTTCTCAGTCGACTAAAGAAACGTTCCGTCACTGATTGCTTTATGTCCCCATCAGATATACCTAGAGACTCCGGCATACCAAGGTATTTGTAGGTTTCAGTTTCAGAAAGGGATCTGAGAGTCAAAGTCTCGAAGAGTTGTAAGCTATCAGAGTTTACAACCCTACCCCGTTGTACGTGCATGACCGCACATTTGTCTACACCAAACTCCATACCTATTGCATCACTGAAAATTTTAGTAATTTTCAGTAATTCCAATAGGTCCGAGTTTTTTGCTGCAAACAGCTTGAGGTCATCCATGTACAACAGATGAGAAATAACCTCACCCCCTCTTCGAAGCCTCACACCTAGTCCTGAATCCCCTAACAGAGCGCTAAGTGGATTCAGAGCTAGGCAGAACCACAATGGGCTCAGACTGTCACCTTGGAAGATTCCGCGTTTTATCCTTATTTGGTCCATCGAACCAGAAGAAATCCTGCCTCCTGGCCTACAAAGGACTGTAGTCCACTGCCCCATGCATGAACCAAGAAAGGAGCACAGAGTTGCATCTACTTTATACAACTCCAGCACCCGTCTCAGCCATGAATGAGGCACCGAATCATAAGCCTTTTTGTAGTCAATCCAGGCGACAGAAAGATTTTTTTTGTTTCGGTGAACCTGTTGGCATACAGTCTTATCTATGAGGAGAAGCTCTTTAGTACCACGGGACCCAGCTCTACATCCATTCTGAGCGGTTGCCAAAATTTTATTTGCAATAATATGCTCAGAAATTTTTGATGTCAGAATGGATGTAAGGAGCTTATACATAGTTGGTAAACATGTAATGGGTCGGTAGTTTTTAGCTTCCGTGGTACTGCCACTTTTATAGAGCAGGAAGGTAATACCCGTTGTCATAAAAATTGGGAGAGAACCAACTTCGAGGGCATCCTGAAACTGCGCCGCTAAGACGGCATGTGAGCGACGAAACCATTTCAGCCAAAAGTTGTGTAATCCGTCTGGGCCAGGAGTTTTCCAATTACTCACGGAACGGATTGCACAACCTATGTCCTGAGAGTCTATATTTACTGATGACATGGCTTCAATCGGGGCACATGCCCCCACAACCGCACCCATCCAAGAGCCCTCTGTGTGATCGACAGGCACCGACCAAATGTTTCGCCAGAAACTAGGCGTAGCCTCCTCACTTGGCAACTGCCCATCAATCACACTGCTTGATCTCTCCCAATTTCGGTATAACTTCCTTTGATCACATTCGAAAATGCGATTTTGGCGGAATCTATCAGTCCGCTCCCTATAACGTCGTATACGATTTGCCCATGCCCAAATCTTCTGCTTCAGGAAGTCTATGCGCTCTGTAACCCAATGCATATAATCCTGGGATCGAATATTGGTACCAGAAAATGCTTGGTGTACAAAGCGCATAACCCGTGGGCGTTGATTACCCGAACTGAAGCAGAACAGTTTACCTATGAGAGTTCTAGCCTTGGCGATACGACGTTCAATTCTCAGCTGCCATTCAGGTACATCAACCGCCTGCCGCGGGCCCCGATCAGATTCTGGGAATCTAACCCGAGCCAAGCGGCAGGCAGCTATGGCTGCGCAATAGAGAATAGAGTGTGTATCAGCCAGGTCTTGACTAGACTCTAAATATGAATCCAGCAAGTTGTCCAGGGCCCCCACAAGCACAATGTTTTGTTTGTGCATAGGCAAACGTGGTAGACGAGGTCTTTGTGTTATTGGAACGGACCGATATTCACGAATCGCATCTTCCAATGCGCTCCTCAACTGCTCATTATTCTGAGTAGTACTTACGCTAATATTCTCACAATCATTTTGCACAGGCAAACCATCTGCCTGCGACGGTGACGAATCATGTGGATTCGACATCATTGCAGGATCTCGTTGGGTCTGTCTTGACACAATGATTGCAGGAGCAGGTTGCGCTTCCCGACGTAGCCGCTCAAGTGTAGGTGTGTCCAACATTCGACAACGTTGGATAGCCCTCACTTGATCCGAGAGACGTTGTGCCGAAACGGTGACAGATGGTTCAAACACCTGAAACAGAGACAGCATCCGAACACGATACGCACTGCGATGAGTCCCCCCTTCAGTAGCCCCAAAGTAGGCGCGCATGACGTTTTCATTCATAGAGGTAGTCCACGTCATGCGTCGCACTACACCACCGGCAGCGGGGGCCTGTCGCGGGGCAGGGTGCCCTGTAGGTCCCAAGCCGGCCGGTCGTGGGGGCCGCCCTCTACGTCGCACAGGTCTCGGCGGCGACGGGGGCGGCGGCGACCCGTCCTCGTCACTCGACACTGTGGAGGTCGGAGGTGTGGCATACTGCTCCTCCGACGACGTGGAGCTGGACGAGGCGGGTGGTGGTGGTGGGTGTGCGTCTTGTGCTGTCCTTCTGCTTCTTGATCTAGTCGTAATCATTTTATTTTATTTCTCTCCATATTTCCATTAACTTGATATTTTTCATTATGACATGACAAGATGTCATTTTGGTTGTTCGCAATATTCTTATTTTTGTAAAATCGAGTCTATATTTTGTGGAATAGTAGTTTTATGTATTTCTCATTATATTTTCATATTGACTGATATAAATTAATGTATATTAAAATGAAACTGAGGGAAAAAACAATAAAATAAAATATTTACAAAATTTTAGATGTTGACGTTGTCAAGGACCAGAGAGTTCTTTTTATTATTATTATTATTATTATTATTATTATTGGAACACACTAGCAGCTCTTTAAGCTGATGCGTGTGCATCGTTGTGCTTGGAGATATTATCATATCTGTTTTTGAAACTGTTTACTGATGGTGCAGTTACAACATTTGCAGGTAATTTGTTCCACTCCCTGACTACACGGTTGGAAAGGAAATGTTTTTTGGGGTTTAATTTAGCTACACTGCGACATAGTTTCAAAGAATGACCTCTTAGACGTCTATTCTCGTTAAATGTATATAAGTTGCGCAGATCAGGAACATCATAGTGTCCATTCAAAATTTTGTAGGTTTCGATCAAGCTGCCTCTTTCCCTGCGTCGCTCCAGAGTAGTTAGATCAAGTTTCACCATACGTTGCTCATATGTCATATTTTTTAAAGTTTTTACCATCTTTGTGGCTCTCCGTTGAACATTTTCAATAAGTTTTATGTCTTTTTTAAAATATGGATTCCATACAACATAAGCAAACTCCAGCATTGGCCGTATGTATGTTTTATACAGTTGAAGAAAAGTTTTGGCTGTAAGACACATGAAAGATTTCCTAATTAAATAGAGCATTGAGTTAGCTTTTTTAACTATACCAACAATGTGATTTTCCCACTTTAAATCGCTGGAAATGATGACACCTAGGTCTCTTTGATAGTTCACAGGTGTAAGCTGCTGATTCTCAATGTAGTATGGTTTCCGTGGGTTATTGCTCCCTATATGCAAGACAGTACACTTATCAGTATTCAGGGCCAGTAACCAATCCTTGGTCCAAGCCGAAATTTCCTCCAGAACTTTCTGTATATCTTCATATTGATAGTTAGGGTTGCCAAAGAATTTGGTATCGTCTGCAAACATGGCGCTTGACAAGTGCAAAGCAGGTTTCAGGTCAGTTAAATACAAAATAAAGAGTAAAGGTCCAAGAACAGAGCCCTGTGGAACTCCACTTAACACCATTCGGGGTTTTGAAAAAATGTTCCCTACCCGTACACAAAAAGTCCTATCTGTCAAAAAATCGATTATCCATTTCAAGAGTTTACCACGTATTCCTAGATGTTCAATTTTATGTATAAGTCGTTGCAAAGGCACGCGATCAAAAGCTTTTTCGTAATCCAGATAAATGATATCCGTGGGGTTACCCTGGTCATGGTTCTCTATCCACTCATTTACAGATTGCAGCAAGTTAGTTGTGATAGAACGTCTTGAAACAAACCCATGCTGTTCATCAATTATGATTCGTTCCTCTGTAATGAATGTTCTTAGTTCTCTTGCTATGATCTTTTCCATGGTTCTACATACAATACTGGTGAGACTTATCGGCCTAAAATTGGCAGGATCCAGTTTATCACCTTTTTTGTAGATTGGTACTACTGTCGCTGTTTTCCAATCTTGTGGTAGACTTCCTTCATTCATAGATTTATTCATGATTTTGGATATGTTCTCTGCCAATGACAGTGAACATTTTTTAAGCAAGACAGGGGATATACCATCAGGCCCCGCAGCTGTGTTATCGTCAAAGGTTTGAAGGTACTCATGTACGGATTCCGGTGTGAAATTGACCTTAACAATAGAGTTTTCGATTCTTGGTATAATGAGGGACGGTAATGGCCCATCAGGTTCTCTTACGTAGCTGTGTTCAAACTGATCCGCAAACGCTTCGGCAATTTTTTGCGGCTCATCAATGAGTTCTCGTGACCCTCCCCTTAATACACTGGGTACACATACTTTTGAGTTTAACTGTTTTCTAATGTAACTATAAAAGGCCTTTGGTCCATTCTCTATTACATCAGATTCAAAAACAGCTCTTCTGCGCTTTGAGAGTTTGATGATATCATGGTTAACCTTTCTAAATCTATGGTAAGATTTTTCTGATTTATCTATTCTATAAATTTTCCAAAGCTCTTTCTTTCTTTTAGTGAGATCTAAAATTTCCTTATTGATCCATGGTTTTTGGTATTTTTTCGATTTATTGGACTTTGTTCTCACATTAGTTTTTGTAGAATCATTTAATTGTTTCTGAAAATTTGTCCACATCTCATTTGTGGTAAATTCATCGCCTATTTTCATATATCTGTTTAGATGTTTGTTTATATTCACATAATCTGCCCTATGATAATCCAGTGAACCCACTCCTTTTCTTGAAGATTGAATATCTATATCAGCGGTCACTTGTATGAAACACAATAATACTAGATGATCACTTTTTCCAATAGGGGGCAAATATTGTAGGTTAGTTATTAGATTTTCATCATTGCACAGTATAAGGTCAAGTAATGACTCCTGGTTATTTCGTTTTCTTGTTGTTTCTGTTACTAGCTGAGAAAGATTGCTATTAGTATACATTGTAACGAAGTTTTCGTGTAAATTGTCCAGTTTATCACTATTTACGAGAGGCCAGCTTAGTTGCGGTAGGTTGAAATCACCAACTATTACAACGTTATGTTCGGACGCAGCTTTTTCTATAGCACAGAATAATTTCTCGTCGGCCACTTTGTAAGTACTGCAGGAGGGACGGTAAATGCAAGCAATAAGCAGTTTAATGTGTTTATACTGTATATCAAGCCACAAAGCCTCCACTTGTGGGTCATAATATGATAAGTTGATATTGGCCTTCAGAGGAATGTTTTTAAATTCATGGGCTACATATACAGCCACTCCTCCTCCCATCCTATTTCTATCCTGACGGAATACAGTGTATCCTGGCAGATCTATGAAACTGTCAGTAATTTTAGACTCCAAATGGGTTTCACTTATAAAAATTAGTGCAGGTTTGTATTTGTTGACCTCTATAATAAACAAATCAAATTTTGCCGTTAGGGAAGCCATGTTCGTATATAGTAAGCCAAGTTCGACAACATTGTGATGTGCTAGTTTTTTTGATGTAAAAAATCTTTATTTATAATTTCTTATGTTTGCGATAGATGGCGTAACAATGACTTTGTATGACAGTGCCCAGGAGTAACCAAGTAAGTGGGCGCGTTTCAATATTGATGGTTGAATATCTGTATAGATTATATTCTTTAATTTGTGATACAACACAATATGCTTTTAATGTATTAATGGGAACAAATGAACGTTTTCCACAGCCTTTCGCACTTAAATTATTAGTATGGATATACGAAGAAGAGGTACATTTACCTTTGATATCCTCAATAATCTCTTCAGAAAGATGCAGAGCTTCCCCGTTGTCTTCATCTAGCAGCCTCGCTAGTTCGTCATGTATGGCACGCGCGCCCAGCGGCTGGGATTGCAACGCACGTAACACTACTGACGCGTGGACCACTGGCAGAAAACGGAAGAACAAAAATTATACATTAATGACGGGACCCGAAAGAGAAATTGACGGCAGAGTAATAGAAGATTCTTTCCAAGTGATTAAAGTAAACGAGGACGTTTTTCGGCCAAGGATAGTCCATAATACAAAAGATCTTATATTCTGTTTTTTTACTGGTCAAATTTGGGAACCAAGGTGAACAATGTAATTTAGTAAAACTTCAAAGTGTTATAAAAAAGAACATTGTTTACCATCATTTAATGATATGTTTTTTCATGATACCTGCAGCCACCTCAGCCTCCCGGGCTCCGATGGAGACAATAAGCGTGACCGGAGTGCCCAGAGTCAATGCGCAGAGCCTCGGACTGTCGGCCCATACCACACCTGACACCTGGAGGAGGAAAACTGAGTGGTTAATACAATAATGTGGGCTCCTGGGTGCAGATCCTGAATTATGGAACATCTATCATGTTTTCTCGAACAAAGGAACACACACACACATTGCCATAGCCTACTATTTGTAAGGAAGGACTAAATTATGACACCAGTCCAGTCATATTCATTAAAAAATATTGTATGAAGTTTGGAGGACATTAGATATCTCTAATCCAACTTTGTCTCTAAAGACTTGAGATTGGGCTTCCAGACCAATAGGAATATTATCTGGGTATTTTACTGGCAAGCATTGTCTTTTTTCAAGTTGCCTGCTAGCGGTAATAGCCAGGTTCAGCTTAACATACCTTCAAAAGTAGGAAGAAATTCAAGGTAGAAATCGAAATCAGTCTGAATATGACCTGCTAGGTTCTTGAATTCTTGCACTTTGATTAGTGCAAGAATTCAAGAACCTAGCAGGTCAATCAATCAATCAATCAAATATTTATTTGCATAAAATGTAGGTTTTACAATGGTTTTATAATATAATTAGGTACCCAAATACATTTTACCTTTGTAAAAGGTGTGCAAAAATACATAATAAAATAATACATTTCAAATTCAAATTAATTTCTAATGTCATACAATGTCAAATTCAAGTTTAACAATCAATTAAATTAGTATCATTTAAAAAGTCGTTAATGGAATAATAGCATTTTTTGATTAATAATGTCAGTAATTGTTCACGAAATTCTATTATATTAAGGCTTCTAATTGATTTTGGAACTTTATTAAATATCTTTGGGGCCATACCAAAAACACTCGATCCGAACATGGCAGTACTGTGTGTTATGTGTCGAATTTTTTCACTATAGAAAGTTTTTTAATTGAGACCATACCACATCCCGGACACTTAATAAACAGTGCCGAGATTCAATGAAGGCGAAGGTCGCGTCAATTTGTGTGCCACTTGTAGGGTTGGTTATTTACCGTGTCTGTGTCCATAGTTGTCCGTCGCAGCGGTGCGCCGAAGTGTCACCATTGCATTGTTTCTCGATTTTTACCCTTAATCTGAGCGGCTCGGTGCCGTATCTGCTTCGGTTGTAAGGGTTTGTCTGTTTTGTACGTTAGTAATTCTGTGACCATACCTCATAATGATTGAAGAGCACTTTGGCGAGTGTTTCTCTAAATAGTGTGGGAGTGAGTAGGGACTCCACCACAACCACTTTACGTTCCTTTGGGTTCACCAGTACATGTCTGAAATAATAATATTATTAATTAACTCTGTATGTGTAAGGGAGAACACTTATAGAATTTTGCAACCCTTTATGCATCGCAGTCTTTAGGAGATCCTCACGCTTGCCACACTATAAAGAAGGCTTTCTTCACCCTTATCTACCTCTTGACCGAGTCGTTCCACCACCAGCTTTCCTTGTCACACTTGTGCCTACCCCTAGACACGCCGAGCACCACTTGCCCCGCCGCAGTGATGGCAGCCTAAATGTTGTCCCAAGTACTTTGGGTGAAGTATCTCTATGCCAGCATATTTTTCATCAATTGCTGACACAAACTCTTCAGACATAGATTTGTTTAAAGGACAGCTGATCTAATGTTTGCTAGATTAAATCGCATTTATTTACTCGTTTTGTATTGTTTTGCAAGATTTTATTTAGATTATGTGTGACACCACTGACTACACTTTTGTACGGCTAGTAGGCTAAACGTGTATGTGCTTAATATTTTCAATGTACCATATTGAATTTAACATGTTTACAAAAGAATAAATGATTATTAAGCCGCCACCATCTGATTTGCCATTGGTAGCGCTCATTGGGCTTGTCTGCAGGCTTTACACGGAGATCCATGACAAGACTGTGTTGTGCAGTAAGACTCTCACTGGGTATGACCTTGCAGTTGACCACTTTGCTGATGTGGTATCCTGGTCAACAAGAAGTTGATTTGGGTGGCGTGCCTCCTGCTCCTGTAGGTGATTAACAGCTAAGGTTTCTTTTTAAAGATTATGTTCACTATATCGAGGTCAGCTACTGCACACATATGGAGAATACTTTTTTTTCCTCCCGGTTGAGGTCGCCACCGTAACCTTAGCTACTATGAACACGCTCAAACTCCTCGCACGCCTTACCCACATGACCATTCAGATCACCCCCCCCGAAACAATTGTTGAAGTAATAAACGTGATAAAACCATATTAAAACAGTTTAATTTAATGAATACCTATGTTCTCTGTGACCTTAATGCATAAAGGCTCTTTGTCAACAAAATCTAGTTGGCTTCAACAATCAGCAGCTAAAATCTTTAGCCGTACAGTAACAGTCTTTAAAAACAAAAAAATACCTGAAATATAAGAGATGCAACATCTGAACAAGATTATCATATAATTCCTCTGGATTTTTATACTCGTGCACTCTTTTGTAACGGCGCTCCTTGGGGCACCAGAATTCCGAACGAATTATACATCTCGGTGCCGCTTCTCCGGTGAAACCAAACCTGAAAAAAGTTAGTACATAGTTAGGTTTCTAAAATAGAGCATCAAATAGCTAAGAAGTTTGTGTGCAACTTTTTAAATGTCTGGCATACCAAAATTAGTTTATGCCACGAAAAAGTTAAAAGTTAAAGAAAGAGCTTGCTACATTTTACAACTAAAATATTAAATACCTGTACTCACTTTGTATAATCATAGCCCAAATCCAGCACAACAGCTTGTTTTTCTTGGATAAGGGCTATGCCCTCGTATAGAGCCATTTTAAAAATCACTTACGGTTTCGCCCAATATCTCTTAATTTAACTGAATGGTAAAAATAAAGAGATATCTACGAAATTCATTTACAAAACCATGGAACAAAACCACAAGTTAGTTAGAAACATAGATTTAGAATTTTTTTGAGTTAGAAACTAGAAGGAAGCAAAACATTCATGATTCAACTCATAGATGTTATCTGTCAAGGTGACAATGACAAACAAGTCTCCGAGAATGACGTTTTGTTTTCTGTAACAAAAAAAATAGGCACAGAAAAAGGAAGGCCAACGAAGGCCCTTTTCCGTAGTAGTAGGCACAAAGAGTATTAGGGTAGGCAGATCTATCCGGATTTCCCAAAGAGTATCGAAAACGTTCCTTTCTCAATAGGATTTGCTTACGATCCTTGTCATTTTCACAGACATACTTCCCTCGTTTTCTTTTCTCACGTTGTCGAAATTAGAACATACGAGATGGCAAAATTTGTTGTGTGGTATTTATTTGTTGTCAAGATTTAATTTTATGTCATACATGTGAATTGTTGAAAGTACCTATAATTTACGTAAAATCGGCGACTGAATGGATTTTCGTTCGAAATCGAATGATTTTCATTAAACATAATCGGCGAGTCGAACGATTTTCATTGGACTCACCGATTTCGGGTGATTGGCTTTCATAAATAGACCTCCTGGCTACATTATCCGTCTTCTTAGTGATTTTCCAGTTGCATCCTTGGCTAATCGCTTACGGTCGGATCACTTGTGGGACGTATAATTTATTAATTTATTTATTTACATTTGGGAAACATACTGTTTTGTAGTTGATATACATATGACATTTAAAATACTACTCAAACCAATTAAGTTTCCTCAGATTACTTTTGCAAAAACAACGACTAGACAAAAAATATACTAAAATGAATAGGTACTTACAATATAAAAATTTGGTAAACATATATAAGAATACATTGGACTTTAGTGACTTTTACAGTAAAGCATTACATACGTGATTTAATATTACTTTTGAAAGAAGCAACAGATAAATGGAAAATATCTACGTCATTATATTTAGTATTGTAATTTTGGCAAGAGCGATATAAATAATTAGTATTCTTAACATAGTTAGTTTTGCAAAGGGAAATAGGTATGGAACAATGCCACAATTCTAGAATTAGGCAGATGGCATCTACATATAACAAATTTCGCTGACAAGGAATTGTGATTCGATACTATTATGAAGGAGCTTGTAAAGAAAAGTTTGATCTTTTTTCATTCCATAATAGTATAATGATGGTCCGAGGGTGGGTCCAGGTCAGGTCAGGTCCCACACCTGTTGTTCCAGTAATCTTTAGTATAATAGTACTATTTAATATTATTTTAATAATAAAAAATTGGTTGTCTGTAAAGCCGGTTTACGGACGGTAGTTTAACGTGACAACGTCAAACATTACAGTAGTATAATACACATGATCATACCTCTCTCTCGTTCGTGCCGCGCTCTCGCTTGCGGAACGCGACATTGAGCATAACGGGACAATGACGTCATCTTTTTCGTGCATGCAGCCCGTAGTATCGAGTTATTAGACGTTGTCAGTTTCAGTTCAGTTCAGTTCTGTGCCCTCCCAGCCAGTGTTTTAAGCTGCAAGAGTACAAAGCTGAGCTTCAATTCGGGGAGGTGTAGCTACCCTATCATTGAGTTAGAGTCTGTACGGGGATGCACTGGCTCTTTCTCGTCATGTGTAGTTACGTCGCTCCGCCCTGAAGCACTAGCTAAGACTCGAGAAACCAGTTGGGCACGTAGATAGGGACGGAAATGTAGGAAGTTGCAGTCGAGGATGTTTGAAGAGATGGAAGTGTAGAACCAGCCGAATACTAGCATCAAACCAGTGTGGGGAATTAGATATGATACTTGGTGTGTAATATATACTTGGGAGAGGGTATTACTGCACATTTTTTTTTCCTTGACGTTTTTCTGCGTTGCGTTGGTGTAGTCCCTTCTCTTTGGTTTTTCATTATGTTTCTCGTGTCTGCTTCCTGATGTGGATAGTCCCTGTTAGATTATGACTGTTTTTCTTATATCCTCATAATGGTGTACTGACTTCCGTTTGGTTTCTCATTATGTTTCTCGTATCTGCTTGGTGATATGAAGGCTTCCGATTAGTTTGTGACTATTTCTCATATCCTCGTACTGGTGAAGTGACTTCCGTTTCCTCATTGTGTTTCTCGCGTTTGTTTGTTGATGTGGATGCCTCTAGTTAAGTCACAAAAGAGTGGCGACTACCATTCGGTTTCTCATGTTGTTCTCGTATCTGATTGATGATGATGTGGATGCTTCCTGTTAGATCTTGACTGTTTTTCTCATATCCTCACAACGGTGTAGTGACTTCTATTTGGTTGTTCATAGTGTTTCTCGTATCTGCATGATGATATAGAGGCTTCCGGTTGGTTTCTGATCGTGTAGATCGTATCTCTTTTTGTTGATGTGAGGGCTTCATGTTAATTTTGTCTGTGTTTCTCGTATTCTTACAATCGGTGATAATGTGGGGAGGTCCTGTTGAATTCTGATTGGGTTTCTCATATCTTCGCGATGTTGGTGTGACTTCCGTTTAGTTTTCATTATGTTTCTCGTATCTGCTTGATGATGTGGATAGTTCATGTAAAATTCTGACTGTTTTTCTCATATCCTCCCAGTAGTGTAGTGACTTCCATTTGGTTTCTCAATGTTTCTCGTATCTGCATTATGATTTGGAGGCTTCCGATTGGTCTGCCAGTGTTTCTCATATCTCCATAATGTTGGTCCTGTTTAAGCCCAGTAGTCGTGATGACCCCGGCCACTTGCTGACGATTAAACTTCCTATTTGTTTCTCAATGTTTGGTTTGGTGACGTGGAAGCTTCCGGTTGGTTTATGTCTGTGTTTCTCGTACCCTCACAATGGTGTAGTAACTTCCGTTTGGTTTGTCGTTGTGTATCTCGTATCTGTTTGTTGATGTGAGGGCTTCAAGTTAATTTAGTCTGTGTTTCTCGTATCCTTACAATGGATGATGATGTGGAGAGGTCCTGTTGAATTCTGACTGGGTTTCTCATATCTTCGCGATGTTGGTGTAATTCCCGTTTAGTTTTCATTGTGTTTCTCGTAACTGCTTGATGATGTGAAGGCTTCCGGTTAGTTTCGGACTGTTTTTCATATCCTGGTACTGGTGAAGTGTCTTCCCTGGTTTTCTCATTATATTTCTCGCATCTGTTTGTTGATATGGGGTCTTCTAGTTAATGTCTGTGTTTCTCATATTGTCACAATGTAGTAGTGACTTCCGTTTAGTTTCTTAATTGTGTTTCTCGTATCCACTTGATGATGTGAAGGCTTTCGATTAGTTTCTGGCTGTTTCTCATAACATAACATAAGGATGGTGTGGTGACTTCCGTTTGGTTTTCGTTGTGTTTCTCGCATCTGTTTGATGATGTGGGGGCTTCTAGTTAATTTTTGTCTGTTTCTCAAATCCTCATAATGATGTAGTGAATTTCGGAATGATTTCCTTTTGGTTTCCCATTGTGCTTCTCGCAACTGCTTGATGATGTGGAGAATTACGATTAATTTTGTCTGAGATGGTGATGTAGGGTATTTCGTTTGATTTCTCCTTATTGTTGGTCGTATTTAAGTCCCGGCCAGCCTTGGTGGTCTCTGCCGCTTGATGACATTTATACTTCAATTGGGGTTTTCTTTGTAGTTCTCGTATCCGCTTGATGGCGTGTGAGTTTACGATTCGTGTATCGAGTTATTAGACGTTGTCACGTCAAAAATAAATTTTTCACAATAAAACCGTCAATCTTATAATTCGTATTACTAAATTGGTGGTTTGGTAGAATGTACATGACTCTCACTTTGTAGTTTTCTCTTTGCCATAAAGAATGAATGATATAAAATGCTGTCATTAAAGACGTTGAACGTCGTATCATGGTTTTGTTTACACCAAGTTTTTGAGATTATTATTCTATATTTATTTATTCTATATTTTTATAGTTTTTCTGGCAGTTTAGGACGGCTTATACGGTAAGATTATTGAGGAACTCTTCTTTAACTCTTTTTATGATCATAGGGTAGGACTATGGACATATTATTAGGTAGGATTAGTATATTAGTGACCAATACTGTCCAATTTTTCAAGGTGCCTAAATGTACTTAATTATACTATCGTGAAGTTCTGTGTGCATTTGTCACTGAATCTGATGACAATGATCTTTCGAACGGTTTGACGTGAGCTCAAGATAGAAATGCTACTAGAGACGACCGATGGGCCTTACTATCACCTCTAATAGCAGGGCAGAAACGAGTGAGGAAACGAGATAGCGCAATACAAGGTGTAAGGCGACATCTCGCTTGCTCACTCGTTTCTATTCTGCTACAAGAGGTGATTGTAAGGCTCCTGGCCAGGCCACGTTAGCTGTCGCTTAACACGAGAGATCGTAACGAACAGGGGCTCTATTTTTAAAAGTGTGACGCACGCAAAATCGGCGAGTCGAATAATCGTTTGTTTTTATCGACATATATGTCATACATTTCAAAAATAGGGCCCCAGCTCTTCTATCGTTAGTCACAGCGTTTTATTACTCATCTTTTATAATGATTCCAGTATATATGTATCTGAGATGGAAATGAGAATATCGCGTCCAGCAAGACTCTACTCCCGACTGCCTCCATACCTGTCACCCACGTCCATTCGGATCCAGAAGACCTACCCAGCCCCCCCTAGGTTTTTGGCGCGACGTCATCCACGTGCTAAGTTCACCTCCCGACCAAGTTACGCAGGATGCATAGCTAAGTTCTTGGACTCATTTCTTACTAATTACTCTTGATGTCTTGAAATAAATGGGCTGAACTGTACTTGGATTTTTTGTGTACTTAGCTTAATTATACCTACTTAGTAAGAGATTTCTTTATCAGCTTAGATTTGGGTGGTAGGAAGACAGTAAAATAGTAGGAAGAGGCTTCGCCTGACTCTATTTACAAAAGTTCCTGAACATCAATCAGATTCTAGTCTGGTCTTATATGAGTTAGTAAGAGATAAAATGTGCCTTTTCCAATGTATTAACCGGGCTAATTGCATGCTTTTTTTTAATAGCAAAAAGATTTGCCTTGTTCTACAATGATGTTTTTATCTTTAGAACCAAGAGAAATTACCCATGCATAGGCTAAATAAAAACAAACAAGTATAATTTAACTATTGTTTTATTTTATACAAAAATTCCGCTATAATACATATTTACAAACATAAAAACGAATCGAGAATGTCACATTATAAAAAAAGCTTGAGCATTTTCGGCAGCGGCGCCGGGCAGCCGTAGCCGCGCCACGCCGCCGCCATCGGACAAATCCTGACCACGAAGACAGTTAGAGCTACCTATTTTTATCATCTACTTCTTCATTCACACAGAAAAATTCACAATATTCCACCCTAGACTGTTTTCGTGGCCGAACGACCCGCCGCTGATGTGGCTCACTACCATGGACCAGTCGCCAAAGACGACGCGCCTCAATCGACATCCAAGCCAGCATTTTGACAGCCATTCCCAATAAACCTGACCTATTAACTAAATCTGTCCAAATTTAAAACAACCACAAGCGTAAAGAACCTAGAGAATTGATGGCATGAGAATATAATATTATGAGGAAGGTTAATTTTTGTGATGATGAATGGAACTTAAGTTTATCACAGACAAGCAATCTTGATCGAACAATATGCACTTGTGGTTGTTAAATCTGGCTTGTTAAACTGTGTGCGGAAGACGCGTCCTCCCTTTCCAGGTCCATGCTTCTACCTTAACACTAAACTAGGATATTTCTCTACACGCATCCACGTTAAATGATGGAGGTAATCAGTCGCGCCTTGAAGTTGACTATTCTCTCTGAGGTTTGGGCGATACGGAGGATCAAGTCTTGGATGAGGTTAGCGATGCCTCTGTTGGCGATGATGAATAGCCTTGTGATGGGGCCGGGAACACCTTCAGTGAGGTTGTCTCCTTTAGCTGCGTTGGCGTCATCTCCTTCCGCGGCGACTGTCGTGTCACCAGCGCCTGATGACGTACCCGCCACCAACTGCGAAGACAAAATTAAATTAATACTACAAATCAATAACCGTGTGCCTTGTCAAGGTAATCGTTGACACATTCTAAAGCATAGGCGTTGAGTAAACCTTTATACAGCGAGGTCTTGTAATGACCATGAAGCTGGTTGAGCAAGGACACACAGCTTTCACTATGTACTTTGATACTTATTTACAGTTTATTGAATTCGGCACATAAATTTAAAGTTAATCTAAATAAAATGGGCGATGTAGACACGTCCAAAAAAGTTAGCAATGAACAAATTATATATACAGAAATCATCGTGCAATAGCTAAGAACTATGTGCAGAACTAAGAGGTTTAGTAATCTACGAAACTACTAGAAGGCACATAAGGAAATTAAAAGGAAGAGGAGGATATAAAGCTTAAAGATTTAGGTTAGTTCATCAACTAATCATTATTAACCATTAACTTTATCGAATTACTTTTCGGAACATGCAGATCTAGATTCCCGAACTACAAAATGAACTCAAAAAGGAAGGATAGGTACAGAGAAAATGTGTTCGATGTAAATGGGAGGATGAGGTATCGTCAAAGGATGTACAAATTCACTACAATTTAGACATTCGAAAGCCAATCAAATCTACTATTCGTGTAGCGTCTATATGTGCAGTGTTGTGTGATGTACTTGTGGGTTATTGGGGTCCAGTGTTCCTGTGTGCGAGGCTGTAAGGCCCACGTTTAGGGAGTCAGTTCCTGCGAACAGCCTAAACGCAGTCCCTGCTGCTCGAGCCATCGCCTCCGCTGGACGCTGTAACATCATAGCTTCTCACTCACACCTACACTCAATTGAACCAATATTTATGAAACATGTTATAAAATTTTGTCGCCCGCGCACTTCTGTTGTGTCATACCACACGTCTGTCTGTTCGCAATAAACCCACTAAAAGGATGGATAATGTATGTGGTTGAGAATTTTCATAAATTAGGTGGAACAGATAATTTTTATTGCAAAAGTCAGAAAAAATCTAGATCGGAGCATTTTTATTAAGACCAAGATAAATAAAGTCTCTCCGTGGACTAATGTTTAGTGGAAAAGGTCTGTATATATTGACACTCATTCTTGCTTTAGATGAAATGATTGTGACAATGTGATTTGATAGTAAAATAGAGAAAGAATAAAGAATTATTGCAAAGTTGATTAAAGTTTCGAAAGATAGAGAATATATAAAATTGCATGAATAAAATTATGATAAGTATAGACATAGAGAGAATATTATAAGTAAATTTACAAGAGTTTGTGGGATGCTTGATTTTGGATTGGAAATTCATACTCACCCTAACAATATCGAATAAGAAGTTCCCGGAGCCTCCGCCGCCAGAGGAACCACTTTGGCTGCCTCCTAGTAAAAATCTGGAAATTTAAACAAAGAAGAATATTGTTTTAGGTATTTCAAAGGCTACACTTAAGGCAAACTACAGCGACAAAAAACACCCAGTAGTTCTTTTGAGACTAATACTAAGATTTCTTTTTAAACACAAAACAAAGGAAAAAAATTTATATTGCTAAAAACGCCTTATTCTATTAACATCATCATTCATAGTCATTGCGAATGAACGCCTCCTATACATGTTGCTTATAAATTTAAGGGTCTTTGTCATCCCACAAGGTACAATTTATTTATTTACAAAATCAACTCACACAAAGCAATACTTCTAAATTTAGACCCTAAGTAGGTCTAAGGTTTTAAAAACTTACATGCCTAAATTAGTTTCAAGTATAAAAGGAATATAACTTCCTAGTGATATTCCTCTAACCTCTGCTATAGGTACATAAAATTGCCTAGGATCACATGCCTAAATGGTTAAAATTATTGCAATCGTCTTGAGCGTTGCAAGTTAGAGTTACAAAATAAGGTGCAGGTGGAACTGACTCTACATAGAAAAAGAAATAATAATGAAGTGAACGTTGTACAGTTAATTAAATGTAATTTTTTCTTTGAGAATATCATAAATAATAAAACTCTTGTGAATAATAAAACTCTTGTACTATCACAGAATCGAGAATAAATAAAAGTGACAAGGTATTGGGTACTAATGCCATGGACATAAATAGTGATCATGGATATAATGCCTAGATTGTTTGATTTATACGATGATATATTGATGATCATGCTGTCGAAAATTGATAGCTATTGTGAAGAAAAACGGAAAATGCTAGAATTATACCTATTCAAAAAAATTATTTACAGAGGTAATTCACTCATTTAACACCTAAACACGAAATTTCAAAAAATATTTGAGGTACGAAGTTAGAATTTAGATTTCTGATTAGTTTCCTGAA
Source organism: Euzophera pinguis (assembly GCA_947363495.1). Classification (NCBI taxonomy): domain Eukaryota; kingdom Metazoa; phylum Arthropoda; class Insecta; order Lepidoptera; family Pyralidae; genus Euzophera; species Euzophera pinguis. The sequence goes on along the minus strand of OX376174.1, from coordinate 10,922,848 downwards.
GTTCCTACTGAGCCCTAGGTGTTTTATGACACTCTGCTCATATGCTTTGTATTTTATTAAATAATAATGAATTTGTTACCTTTTGAATAATTATCTTGATACACTACAGACAATAGATAAAACAAAGTCGTTGCACAATGATCCTGCTTGGTTTTTTTTTAGTTTTGTCTCTATCATTCTATGGATAAGCCGTAACAAGTTCTAAAAAATAGTTTTGTACCAGGCATCCATCTGTATCCTTGATATTTCGGTTGCGAGCTAAAACCGCCGGTATCGTAACAGTAGTAAATTATGCTCACACGCAACCGTTACATGAGCAAGTAATGCGCATATTCCAACTTATGGTAAGTCTAGAAGAAATCGAACGTGCGAATTGAAAAGTTAAGCAAAAAAATCACAATGGCATGTTCCATATTCTATTGTTTACCAATGTCACACAACACAACTCGTTTAGCAATACAGGCAAGCTCAGGGAGTGAGATATGGTCAATATTGTAAAATTACTTAATGTTTCAGTTATGAATTTGATTGATTAATTTTGACTTGATTTCAATCGAATGGTTGTTCTTTATTTAAAGTTTATGTTCTTATTTCTACCGGATTGAATGCCTCATCATTTACATTATTTATTACAAAACTGTGCTAGTTAGAGGCCCTAATTTTAAAGACATGACATTGTTATTTGTTTTCCAGTTGTGTCCCTCATAATAAATTTATGTTATTAAATAAATTCCTTAAAATAACACAAAAAAAAATTAGACAAATGCTCACCTCTTATTTCTGTTTTCTTCGCTGTTGTCAGCGTCGTCAAGAGTGATCTCGTCGATACTGGCTGAGTTGGTCTGCGCCGCCGTCTGCTGGTCTTCACTCGCAGCCGCTTGTTGATCCTGGCCTCCTTCTCCAAAGGCTACTCTGACTTCCGTTTGCTGTGACTCTGCTCCGGAGAGCAACGAATTTTGATCTTCAGCAATCGCATTCTGAAAATGAAATTTCTGTTTTAATCTCTAATAGTGATGTTGTATAGATGATTTGATGTGATGACGATGAAGGCGTGCGGTCTGCGCGCGCCCGCTCTGCCGTCCTTGGCAGGCTAGGGTTAGTGCGCACAAAACGATCCTCAACAATACCGGCAGGAAGATCAACGCTCGCTTTCTTCTCCTCGCCTCTGTCGTTGTTTCCTCCTTTGACGCTGCTTCTGTTGTAGTCGTCGTTGTTGTAGTTGTGACTGATTCAGTATCGTCGTCATCATCTTCATCATCATCGAGCTCGACAGTGCCGCCCCCGCCGCCGGTGTTGCCGCCACCGTTGCGGTTCCCGAGGAACGCTTTGAGAACTACGGGGCCGAAGGTCTGCAGTACCATGCTTGTGATCTGCTGTACTTTCTTTTCGATTATCTAGAACATATACTGTCCTTAGGATATTGTGGCTCTGAAATTTTTATGTTGTTGCCTGTGAAAGAACATTGGTAGTCAATCTTGTTTAATTGACATTTCAGAGCATGCATGGAGAATTCTGTTGAAAGAAGTAAAAGAGGGCTTATATTTAGAGTTTCTCTAACATGGCGAAGACCATTGTGTTAGAATAAAAGATCTCATATAAACGATAGTTAAACTTGATCTTGAAAATATATCATTTATTTAGCTTTAGTTTTGAAAATAATGTGTCTACCTGTGTGAGAGTCGGGAAGAGCTGCCGGAGGATTCCAATAGTGCGCTTGTTTCGTTCGCTTAGTTCAGAACCTGGAGCGCCCAGGTTCAATGTAGCTAGCGTTTCCTGGAATCAAAAGAAATACTATTGTTGAGAAAAAATAGAAACATTATGGGATTCTTTTAAAACCGTGTAACGGATTAGTATGTTTCGTTGAACTGTTGCGATCAAAATGAGGTCGTCCTAGTTACTGCTGAAGAGATGAAGTCGTGAACCTGGAAACCCTCTAAAAAGTTGACTGTCAAGAGGTTGCGCTGAGCAGGGAACAGTGGAGACTAATTTTTAGAGGCCAAGTCCCTCTTTGGGAAACCCTTTCGTTTTGTAAGGGCATTTTAATTTTAACGCCACATCGCAGTAACTAAGCCCTAATGTTCATACTTGACAATAATTTATTTTCAATGACCTCCATAACTATGTAAGTCTGATGGCATCTGACACGACCCTGGTGACCCACCAAATTTCGCCTTTGTGTTTTTCACCGTAAAAGCTAGTCGTTAATGTTGTAATGTTTACACAAACTATGCAAATAGGTTCAACTTTGTCAAAGATTTCCAAATTTGACCTACGACTTCTTCGTCAGGTGTTGGGGGAAACTTTATTGGTTTTTAATGGCTTATTTGCATGCAATTAGGATGTAGATAGGTACTGACCGATAGGCGGTTTTTAAAAGCTATTTCGTATTCTAATCCCTTAAAGATTATAATTAGGGTGACTTTTAAAACTTTCAATAAGATAAAACAATTGAAAATCGAGTAAAATATACAATATTGTAAGCTGATCAATGAAGTCGTAAACATTTTTTTGAAACCTAAATTTACAGAATTACTATTAATTATTATAATAATTATATTTGATAACCATATTATATATTATAATTCTGTAATTTACTTACTTATCTTTATACTTCCGACGTTACAACCGTGTTACAACGTAGTGTTAGGTTAGTTTAAAAGATTTTTTTTTGGTTTTCACTAAAGTTTTTGTTTCTTATAACCTCCCTAACGCCTACGTTCGTTCATTGATTAGACAGTAATTGCAATTTAAGTGAGTAAAGTATGGATCCCAAATTATGGGTTTCGCATAACAAGAATAATTAAATAATTAATGAAACATGACCTAAGATTGTTTGCATAAAATGAAATTACCATAGAAGATTGCAATTACTTAGTGTGATTATTTTATCGCTATGCGCGCACGCAATTCTATGTTTAGATTTTAGGCGCGCTGCACTCGGAGTCGTAATGACACTTAAGCGAATTCGATAACTTCAAATATCAAAATTCGCTTAGAGAGAGAATTTTTTTAAACTTTATTTCCTGGTGTTGATGGAACTCAAAACTACTATAGAGTTGCTTAATGTAAATCTATACTAATGGATATAAATTTGAAAACATCTATTTTTTTTAATGTTTAATTTTTAAATTAACTTCTTATCTATATTTTTTTAATGATTCAGTTTGTAATTAAATAAATGCCCGCCTACTATCTAAGTAATAAATATACAGGGACAAAGCACACAGATTGAGTTAGCCGCAAAGTAAGTTGTGTATTAGTAGGGAAACTGGATTTAAAAAATAAATAAATAATTATTATTATTTGACGAAGCATGTTGCGGATACGTTTTTGTAATGTGTACCAATCATGAAGATTAAACTTATATTTTACTTTAATAAATTATAACACACAAGCTGTTTCCCACAGCTCCATCTGCGTCAAAAAGTAGCCTATGTTTGACCCCGGGTCTTCAATTATATTCATACCAAATTTCATCAAAATCCATTCAGCGGTTTGGCTGTGAAAGCGTAACAGACAGACAGACTTTCGAATTTATAATAAGGAAGTTTGGATTATGTTTCCTGCTTGAAACATGCATTAATCTTGCGGGAACAGTCTAAAAGTTTAAGTTACACTCGTCATCACTTCGCATGGTTGAGTAAAAAGGACGCGCGCTTCACGTTGACCTTCGGTGGGATGTTGTTCTTGGTCTCCATACAGTTCCTGACAGATGATAGATTGTCACCAAACACGGCAAATGCAAGCCTTCTTTGTTTAATTTCATATTAAATAATTATGTACTTATTTACTTTGTAGTGATTTGCGACTATGGAGTTGGTGTGCATTAAAAAAATATCAAAATAATAATTAAGAGCGTACAATTTTTTTTTAAAAGATCCGACGTTAATGAGTATGTAATTTGTCATCATTTAAATTTAATTTGGAAAAGGAGTGTAGAAATCTAATTATGTTTTAATGTACACTTAAATATTATAGAATCATAATTAAAAAATGCACGGTTTGTTTGACAACCCAGACCTTTGACGATAGGACCCTTAGTGACTAGACTTCTAGACTGGCGTCTTATAGGCTATGGTAACCACTGTCCATTAGGGCGATAGAAAGCTTTGCAGGGTACTCCTTATAAAATAAATAAATTTTTATACATTTCTCACCTGTGCACTTGCAGCTGGGGCTATAATTTCGATGATTTCAGGCCTGTCATCCGCTGGGTTTGGTTGTGGGTTTGCTACAGGACTGGGTTCTGGGTTCGGGTTGGGTTCTGGCGCAGGCGCAGCATTCACTGCGACTAGAGCGACGCATATGGCAACCAGGTACGCTGACGTCCTCATGTTTATGTTTTTGTTGCCACCTGTTTAAAAAAAAATTGAATTAGTTCTATATTCATTTGGGGTTATGACTCTACTCATAGTTTTTTTTTTCTGAAAAAATAGAACAAGTAAGAGAGAATTTAAATTTGATAAACAAAATGAACTAAACTCAGTGATAATAAAAAAAAATTGGCAATAAATGGAAATTAAATATGGAATCAACGGAATTGGCAAATTTTGAAATGAGTAGAATAAATAACATTAGTTTGGAAAAATAAGCATATGGTTTGTACCGCACAATGTGTGTTTGTGTGTATTTATTATAGTTACAGGTGAATTAATTTAGTACCATATATTGTTATATACAATAGGTTGAGATATCTACTACTGATTTCATTTCAATAAATCGGTTGCGAAGTTGCCTGAAAAATTCTGACAGTGTTGGCCACTAACACACCTCAGGTCATGTTCCTGTTGGTCTGGTTTCCCTGTAAAAAGGGTTATGGAGGTCAGACGGCAGTCGGTCTATTGTAATTACCAGTCCCGCCAAATCTAGGACAATGACTTACAGCGTACTCTAGGCTCCGAAGCGTAAGCTGACGACGCAACTAGGAATACACGCTAGGATGATGATGAATCATTTGCGAAGTTGCTTTGGAATGCGTAATTCGTTTGTATCGATATACACGTATAATAAACATCAACTAAACGTACGAATTAATTAAATTATACATAATGACCATACATATGACCACGTGGTCAGATGAAATATTTCAGCAGTTAATTTTTTTCTAACCAGTAAATCAAATTTTCTATTAGCAACGTTATCACCCACCAGGACTAGGCTCTTCTTATATATTGTTCGATGTATATTCAAGTCAAGACATATAATATATTTGGCGCGTTTGTCACGTTCATATGTTAGGCAAGAGTCGCGAGGTGACTGCGGAGGACATGGCACAACCTTAGAGGCTTCAAATCTATTGTCTAATGAGGTTGATCATTTGACTCGACACGTACGCAATATGATAGCTGTACATTAGTAAACTTTAATTTTATTTTAGAATGCCCGAAGGAGTTGTTTTTCGAGAGTAGGTAATGCATGTACAATTGTTTGGTACGCTTTGCAGCTTGAACGGGTCGATGGATTAGAGCTCGAGAGGTGCGTATTTACTGTGAGAGTAACACTCGGTATATAAAAAAAAGTAAGGTGTTAACAAGTTACACAGAAAGGCAGTCGGGTTTTTTAGTGTAATAAATTACTGTTATTTATTTATTTAAATAAACAGATATATGTGACAATAAGGTTATAAAAATGTATCGAAGCCTTAGAATCTCATTCGAAATTAACATGCATCGGAATTGCCATCTATATAAATGGCAATTGCAACTTTTTATTTTTAATTATGTTCTAAATACATATTTAGAACATAATAAAAATATAAACTTTAAATAATGGCGTCAAAATAATGTTTTTGGAACCGCCTTTCAGCCTCTGACGTGGTTCCTGTGACGTCCACCTAATGGCAGCCGGGACCAACGGCTTAACGTGCCTTCTTGAGCACGAAATCATTATTAGCATCAGACTATCAGAATAATTTAACTTTGGTTTTGCGAGCGGTTATGAGGTCAATTAACTTTGCGTACCATACCATGGTTTCAGTTCAAATATGTAATTTAAATTATTAATATCTTACAGTTTATTTCTAAAATGTAACAAAATTCAAGAAGTTGCGGGTACCATTAAAGATTAAAATAATTAAAAAAAATACTCAATTTTTTTTTGTGGCTGCACTTCGGAAACAATACTAGTATTAAAGGTTGAGTTTGCGTCAAAGCCTTTAATTTTATTATAGGTTATAAATAGACTATATTAAGAAGAAGTGAGAGGTAGTCAAGACCGAGTTGTCATAGTGAAGCAACCGGCGTATTAGCAGTTTTAAATGTATTGGTACAGAGATATATATTTATTAACTAGCTGTTTCCCGCAGCTCCACCTGCGTCAAAAAGTAGCCTATGTTTGACCCCGGGTCTTCAACTATATTCATACCAAATTTCATCAAAATCCGTTCAGCGGTTTCGCCGTGAAAGCGTAACAGACAGACAGACAGACAGACTGACAGACAGACATATTTTCGCATTTATAATATTAGTATAATAAGTATGAAAGTATGGATAGTATGGAAGTATGGGTAGTATGGATGGAAGTATGGAGTACTCATAGTACTTATATATATTTAATGCATTGATATCTTATTAAGATCAGGATGGAGAAAAGGTATTCAAAAATATAGCTTACAACCTACATATTATTTGCCTTTGAATGAGTACTTTTTTTTGGAGTTTCACAGTTTTGAGTGAGACATATAATAAATAAAAGGGACAAATCACACATATTCCCTGTAAATGAGGTTACGGAGGTCAGACGGCAGTCGCTCCATTGTAGTAACCAGTGCCGCAAAATCAAAGACCATGACCTAAAGTGTACCCTAGCTCCGAAATCTAACCTAAGAATACTTGTTCTTAGTTTCGTAACATTGAGCCGTATAAGTAAAAAAAAAGAGATCATGCTTTTGTAAATATAGACAGATACATTTATAAGCCGACAAGGTCATAATGAAATCTTTAACTAAGTAGTTAATACAATTCTTTTATTTTGGATTACGAACTATTTCTGAACGTTTCGTTATGAAATGCTCTCTGCTATTTTTAGAATTAATGGATTTGATGATTGACTCGTATTATGAAATCTCATAATCATTCGATTGTTTGAGCACATATCCAACCATGCCAGCCAGGATGATGCAGCCTGAGAATATGTTGGTAGAAGAAGAAGAATCAGTGTGACTAACAGCCGCTCTCAGGGACAATAAGAATCCTAAGCAAATTTTTCTAAATCAAAAATAATTTGTATAGATTGAAGCAAGCCACTCCTTAGTATAGATAATTTTTAAATCTAGGGAGATGTTTTTCCTGAGTTCTGTTATAAAGGTAAAAAGGAGATTATAAAGGACAAAAAAGATTGTTGTTACAAAAACCAAGTAGACCATGCAATTTTAACAGATATCGCGTGCTTCCTTTTAATTAGCAATAAAAATGAGATGTCGTTTAAGAATATTAGTCTGGCACTTATTAAAAAAAAAAAAACAATAAAAAAAGAACATGGATTGTGGAGTAATTGTATAATTACTTCAATTGTTCTTTTTTTATGTATCTGTTAATAACGTCAATAATATCAGCCCTAGCTTCATTAATGTTTACACGTGCTAAAGATTAATGTGTCCATTTTTTCACGCATCTGTAGTTAATTTACATGGATTTGTTCTGGAGGCTTACTATGGTGTTTTAATTCCGTGCAATCGATATTGATGTCCGTGCGACATCTCGCTTACTCACTCACATTTGTATGAAATAAAGATATGATAGTAAGCCACCTGGGCGCTACAATGTAACTTGTAAATTCCTATAGTATTAAATTTTGGTTTTCGATGTCTAATTATGTTTTTATCTTGTATTTGACAATGTATCCTTAATGTGCAATAAAGAGTTTTGTTTTGTATTGTATTGTCTAACAGGTATTGGCTGTGAAAGTTAGTTTTGAGGCTATTATATTAAAGTACACCGGAAAACAAAATGCCCCCGTAAAGAGGATTACTGAAGTGTGCTGTTAAAACAACGCAATAATAAAATCACTTAGGAAAAATGCTAATATCCATTTGTATACGGAAAATATCATGCCATTACCAATAATAGGTAGAGTTATGATATGATTTGAACTAGTTAGTATCATAATTTCAAAGCAACGCAATATGGCAACGCAATATATGTGTGTATAAATTTAAAAGCTGGGCTTTTGTCGGTAAAGTTTTTTCCATTCTGTCCTATCCCTTGACAGCTATTTAATTTTTCGATACGGAATTACGTTTACTTTCTTCTACATCGGAAGCGTTTGAAGTATGGTGCTGGGGTAGAATGGAAAAAATAAGCTGGACAGAACGTATTACTAACGAATGTTTTAATTAGAGTAGGAGAAACATTTAAAGATCTATAGAAAACAGAAGAGGTATCATGTTGGGACATTTGATACGACTCGATGAGTTAATGAGGAACATAATAGAAGAAAAGATAAAAGGATAAGGGGGTCCAAGTAGGCAAAGGCACAGTTACATAATATTGCTAAATAACCATAATAAACTAAGCACATTAAAAAATCACACCCCTGTTGGACAAGATCTTTACAAAGGCAAAATATTACATCATTTCAGATACTAAAACTTAATTTACTTTTACAGATAGATTGAAATAAAATTGGCCTCTATGTAGAGTGCAATAGTAACTAAATTGCAATGAATATGAACAGGCTGATAAGCTGATACAGTCACGAGCAGTAACATATATACAATTGTAATCAATTTTAGACCTTGTTTCAATGACTTAAAAACCAATGAGTATACATGTTAATGCTCGTGACTGTAAATGTACGACATAATTGCTTGCCACTTGCAGTTTCGTAAATAAGAATTGTCTCAAGGTTTTCAAGTAACTAGTATGATATTAATAAAATCTGGGACTTGCTTTTCTAGTGGTTGCAAGGTCCATTGATCCTGTTTACCCTGGTGCTAAAGCTGCTTCTAAACTGTCTACAATCTCCAGACGTGATCTTTTATTTCCAATTTAGGAGCTTATTTTTTTTCAATGGATGACTCATATGTCGAATGAAAATAGTTCGATTCACTGTTTTTGCGTGAATCGCACTTTTCAAAAATAGTACTCCAGGTGGTGTCACTCTCATCAGTACAGTACTTTACTCATCACTCTCTTTACTGTTTTTGCTCCCTAGGTCCGCAATTTTATCTTTACTCGTTCCTCATCAAGCATTTGATTACAGATATCTAGGTACTATGCCAGATCTTGTGAGGCAAATATTCTTTACTTTTACTAACACTTGAGATAAAACGATAATAATTCTATACGTAGTTGCCTCTTTGAGTGTCAGTAAAGTATCTTTTCGTATCATATCATCATCATATCATAAAACCAAAAACATCATAAAATTACAAACAAAATACAGTAAAATTCCACGCATAGTCCTTCATCGCGCTCTAATGCGCATGCGCCGGATCAGTGCATTCGAAAATTTTTATTTAATTACACTAGAGTTTGTAATATCTATGCTAATTAATGACTGAGAGATATGGACAAGATTAAATGTTTTTCCGTCTAGCTGACCTTGGATTACGGTTTAGATATATACCGTTAGTATTAGGATGTTTCCTGGGTTTAAAAATAGAAGTTGTTTATATTTGTTTAAAAAATAAATGAAATGAGATGTACACTTTTTTAATTGGTTCCTTTCTCATGTATAAATGGTAAGTAAGCTTTATTCATAGATGTCATAGCTTCAACTATTTATGATAAATTGAGAGAAGTGTATCAAGTAAGGGTACTTTTTTCCACAGTTTTCTCAGTTTCTATGGATTCAAATCCCGGGATCAGCTTATCTTAGTGTTTTCCCACTAAGAGGTACCTACTAACATACATTTTTTGGTACAAACATTGATAACAAAGTGTATCAAAAAGGTATTCGGCATACGTGGCCTGGACTTCGAAGCAAATCTTCCAGGAATGTAAGACATCATCAGAAGACCAAGTTTGATTTGCCACTACAGAAATTTTATAGATGCTAACTAAATTAATTTGTGCATTTTCTAGTAAACAGTTGCCACATTGTTCCACTTTTGTGCAATTACCTAAAGGATAAACTGATCGTTGGGCAACTGATGTGAAAATCCTCAGGCTTGCGAGCCATTTTGTGTTTAACAAATTGATGTATAAAATATAATGATACTGAATTGACGTTAATACCTAAAGTGATTATAGATCCAATTGTGAACGATCAATGTGATTTGTAGTGAATGTGTTGCGCAAAATATTGTGGCAAATTTAAGATGATAGATGAAGTAAATTTTCTTGATCGAAAATTGGTCTAAGGCTTAATAATGATGATTAGTAAATCCTGTTAGTTTTGAGTTAGATTTCTAGAATCCCCACCATATATTTTTTGAGGACGTTGATAGCACAGAATTATTATTAGTACGTACGTATCGATAGTTTATTATAGTAGGCGTATTTATAATAATTGATAATTTCTAAGTCCTCATTACAGAAAATGTATTAAGATCGTGTTGGTCAATTAACCATGCATCCGTGGTATTAGAATACGCAAGGAAAATACATTGTACCTAACTGACACACCCCCATATTCTCAAACGTTTGCTTAAACTCGACTCAACCTTACTCCAACTGATTAGTTGTCACTTCAGCTTCCTTGACTTAAGGAGATTCCTCATTGGAGGTGAGCATCGAACTGTCAAATTTAAGGTTGGTGGTGAGGTACCTTGAGGCGTCCTTGAAATGAAATAAAGTGAATATAAATCGTTTTTTTTGCCACTTTTGGCCAAGATATTCATTGTTTTATTTTATCTTTTACTCTATTCTTTTGTAATTTTCAATTTTTGTGCTTAGAATTGTTATTATAACCTATGATATTCCTCATTGGAGTTTGCTCAAGCAACCAACTTAGAATATCGTTTTTAAGGAAAGTTCTAAGACTTCCTTGAGGCTTTCTCCAATTAGTTTGGGCGAAGGACGTTCTTAAGGTTATGTTTAAGAATACGGGTGTCAGTCTCTGTAATCAGTAGAAGAAACAATGATGACGTTACCACAAAAACATACGTTCTAACAAAAAGCTATAAAATATTTATTTCCTATTTAAATGCTGCCTGAGGCGTGACCGTACATGTTAATTCTCAATATATATATATTTTATTTAAAAGACCTTAAAAGTAAAGCGATTAATGATCATCTATTGCAGGTACGTGCTTTTGACAAGGTGATGAGATTGTGGTAGTTGCATATATCTGTGTTTTATTTATCTAATTGAAAAAATACAGCTGTTTTCGTATGATTATAATTTTCCCCATTTATCGTTTGTTATCGAAAGATATGCTATCTTTCGATCGGCTGTGTCAGATGCCTTAAGGCAGCCTGAAAAATTCTGAGAGTGTTGGCCGCTAACACACCTCGGGTCATGTTCCTATTGATCTGGTTTTCCTGTAAAAAGGGTCACGGAGGTCAGACGGCATCCATTTTAATATTGTAAAAACCAGTTCCACCAAATCTAGGACCATGACTTACAGCGTACCTTAGGCTCCGAAGCGTAAGCTGACGACGCAACTAGGAATACACGCTAGGATGATGAGATGATGATAATTTTACCCATTTTTACAGTGTATTTTGTTAATAAAATTTGTTAGAACCATTATGCAGGAGGACTTTTTACAGTACGTGTAACAAAACAACTTTCAATAAAAAAAATCTGTGAAAACGCAAAAGAGCATTGAAACCGCATAAACGTTCCTTTCTCAATAGTTCAGATAAAAAAATCGATCGCCCTTACAAATCTAATGAGTTACTTTTGTATGGGAAGTCGAAATTATGTATGTGTTCGAATGCGCGGCCACGACCTATGCCCATTCAATGCTAGGTGTTAACCATAGACAATACTGCGAATCACGATGATTGTCGGTAATGTATACTATTACTACTGATTATCGTCGTAAACTTGAGAATACTGCCTCTTTATTAAGCAATTATGTTACAAATTAGCGTCAGGACTTTTACAAAGTTGCTTTTATGAGTTAGTGGCGAGCGTCGAGGCCTTGACTGTTGCAAACATTTTGCTTCTTACTTTTGTAATTTATAAAATAAATATTACTTACTCCCGCACTTAGACTCGTTTTTAATGACCATTAAAGCAAATCGTAAAAAATCATAAAAAAATCTACTTTAGAGGGATAATTTTCCAATTTATACTCATATGCAAGTCCTAAGTACAGAATTTTCAAAAATAATATTTCCAAGGGGGAACGTTATATTTGAGTTTGAATAATTTGCTTTAAGTACACTTTAAGCAAATTACTACACTTTACAAAGTGGACTCCAAATGAGCAAAAGAAAAGAGGTACACCTAGGAAGAGAGCGATAGATGATAAAAATACCTCAAAGATTGAAGGGGAACTGGCTATAACCGAAATGTATGGAAACAAAAAGGCTTTTAGTTCAACAGAGAGCGCAGAATAGTTTGAAAAATGTAATAAAATGTGTGAGTGAGGTTTTTAAAGATTTATATATAGAGACAAAGGTCTCTATTTATCTTTTGTCTCTAAATAAATGATGTCATTACTACTTTTACATAGAAAAAATACAGGTCATTGTGTGTATATAATATAAGCGTTCTTAACTTAAGAAACAATTATTATTATTATAACCAATTTATGTTTTTAATTACAAATCTACATAAAAGTCGTCCAAATATATTCGATTGTAAGAAGTAACTATTTTTTAATAATTTAATATTTTAAAAAAAGTTACTTATTTAACTCTCACAATTAAATATTAATTATATTCAATTAGCCCGATGAATTTTCTCAAACATTATTCATATTACCAGTTGATGGGATCTCGGTAATTTTGTTATTTGATAATTATGAGAAGCTATTGTGTTGGTTCCGTGTGCATTACTTCGTAACGCCAAGGAAGAGCGATTGTCGACTGTCCAGTCATTTTGCAAAATTATTTGTTACGAAATAATTGTGGTTATATAATATGTATAATTGTACCTTTTGTTTCCTTATAAAAATTGTTTCTTGAGATTTAAGATATACATTATTTCTAAGATAGCATACTTAACATTAAAAATACAAGCATAACGTATGATTACATGCGAAGTGACTATTAAAGTAATTAATTTAAAAGTGTGTTACAAAAATTAATCTCACGCATAAGTTTGGTTGGCCGAAAGGCGGTTCCGGAAAACTGTTTCATCAGGATATACTGGGTCGATTGACCATGTAAACCACTCGATATGATGATGATGATTTAATATTGACTTTCTATCAGGCTGCAAAACACATTCTGAGCTAATGTTACACTGCAAAGGATAATTACGCCAGGCGACAGCGCGGAAACACAGGTTGCAGTTCGAGCAGTATAATTGTAGTCTAGACTCTGTATGTCTGTTATTACGACTCGTTTGGACAAAGTCTAATCTCCATACAACACTAATAAGGTATAATTTAATTAGAATTACAGTAAATATAAGGTTTACGAGCTCAGGAGTACCGAGCGCGTGCACAGTTATAAAAATATTCAAAAAAGTCTATTGATTTCAGTTCGGATTTAGATTTTGGAAATATTAGTCAAATAATTCATTAGTGAAATTCTATACACGTAAAATTAGTAACTCAGCAAATCTTCAATTTGCCATAAAGACTGATCAAAACCTAAATAAGTAAAATATAATGTCCCAAAACAAAAATACCGCATGGCTATTTTTATATCTTCGTACTTGCTACTTATGTTTCAGAGTAGAGATTGTATTACAAAAAAGAAAATTTCTTAATGATTAATTTGTCCAATCATTAACAAAGAATTTGATCTTGAATGGATTTAATGATTGTCTGGCTGTTACTCTGCGTGACAGACATTAGGTACTAGATACTTCGGTTTACAAGTATCCGTTCATATCATATATTTCGACTACCAATTAATTATATCCTGTATTAATGACTGTTAATACTTATAATTATTTTATTTTCCATCTTTGTAACAATTGCATAACTAAAAAATATCCTACTATTTGTGTAAGAACAGGAAAATATCGTTTTAAATCGTATAATGATGGTTTAGTTGGAAGTGTTTCGAAACTATTGTAGTGCTAATTTTCTGTCTTTGGTAATTGTCTATTAGGGCCTGCTAAGACATCCTTTACTATGCCTTATTTATTTTATGAAGATACTATGTAAGATAATGTATCGATTTTATGAAGATACTATGTAAGATAATGTGTCGATTTTATCATCCGCGAATCGTATTGATTAGAGAGATACATTATCGCTATGATAATTTTGTTTGTTTAATGATTCACATTGATTATTGAAAATATACAACAATAGCTATTCATTGGCGAAATGTATATAGGTATATGTACGTAAATTCAAGATATGTATCTGAAATAAATGACATTAAATTTTTTATATTTATCAACTTTTAACTTCTCTCCATGCTTTCCTCCTATACAGGGTCGGCCCCCCTAATACTTATGATAAACTAAACTTATAAATATTTTTTTAACATATTGTAACAAAATGATAAACCATATAACATGAAAATAACTGATATTGTTTATATTAATGACTAGCTTTTTCCCGCAGCTCCGCCTGCGTCAAAAAGTAGCCTATGTTTGACCCCGGGTTTTCTACTATATTCATACCAAATTTCATCAGAATTAGTTCAGCGGTTCGGCCGTGAAAGCGTACAGACAGAAAGACAGACAGACTTTCGCATTTATAATATTAGTATGGATAGTATGGATCTTCAGTTCTTGGCCACAGATCTGACTAATTAGAGATGGATGAGAGGCATGCACGTTCTGCGTAAGACCTCGACTGCAAACTCCTTAGAATTTACATCCACTACCTAAAGATGTCACACACCTAAAACGTTTCAGTTTTATTGCCTATATTTTGCGGTGGAAATGTAACATTAATGTTTATATTATTTCTATACTTAATGTATTTCGTGAGGAGACTGTTATTGGTCGTAACATATAAGGATTTACCGCACGTTTTGTAAGATTAAATTGGCGTTTTGACCCCTATATTCTGAACTGCATTGTTATGTCATAAATCATATGTAAACTGTCTAACTTTAGTGAATTGATAATAGACTATAAAAATATGCAATAGGGTTGTTACTCAAAAGGCACTGGGAATTAGTGGCTGTTTTGGAGTGTCCTACTCGAGGACAAATGGTAAGCAGCATGTGAGTGGCATCGTGGCACCGTACCTGTTTTATTTTTGTTTTCATATCATTATCATTTAAAAAAACATGTCTATCAAAAACAATTTCACAAATACTAATTAATGTTTTTTCATAATCTACTCTCAACGGGAAAAAGATGGACGCAATGATGAGGTAAAAGTTTGTACAAAAATCAGATGAAATTTACTACTTTCCGCGAAAAAATCCTAGTTTTTACAAACTATAAGTGTATAATGATTGCGCTTGGTGCATTCACCGTCATTTCAATAGGACGAGTTGGCGCCTGCACTTATTTCACAAAGCTTGCGCCACGAGCTCGACTCGACTACACTTTACACCTTTTTGCTAATTATTTATTACATATTTTACTTGTAATATCATCATTATCTTAGCTACAGTCCTGTATTGCGACAAGACTCAACTTGAAGTAAACAGTATATATTTTTGAAACACATGAGGTAAAAAATATATGGGATAAGCCGTGTTGAATCACTAAGTCGATTTTCATACTAATCGCGACTGATCGCGTACACTTCCTAGAAACTCACAGCTCCTGAAGAATCGAATTTTGACCTTCCTTTACACTTTCTTAAGTCAAACCTTGTTTTTCGTGTAATGTACATGATTATATGATGCAATGTACTTTTGAATTGGAGTAGTATTGAAACTATTACACTTAATCAATTTATAATGAAATATCAATTGAAACACTGAACCCATTGCGTTAAAACTTACAAAATAGTAATAGTGAATCTAACTATTGGAGGACCTTACGACGTTTTTAATTAACCCATACAACAGACTTATAAGGTGTCGTTATCGGAGATATATACAAATTTTAACTCGCGCATGCAATATGTTTAAAGTGCGGTTTTAAGTTGCGGTAACCACTTCTCCAGTTACACCATAAAAATGTTCGAATAAAGTAAAGAATGACTAAAAGAATGTATGTATGACGAAGAATGTGTTTTATGTATGTTTACGTAGTGTATGAACTTAAGCTTTTCATAAAATTTGCACTATAAGTAATACATTTTCCCTCCTTAACTTTTTTTCGCCAAACTATCTTTCCGTTTCTCTCAATGGTTGACTGGTAGAGAATGCGCTTAGCATTAAGTCCGCCAATTGTTATAAGTATATGTGTACTTTGTGGAACAATAAAGTTTTAATAAATCGATAAATTTGATAATTCTATAGCTTGAAAAAGATTAACGATGTATTTTATAAGGGTCGTTGACATTATGACCTTTTACGATAAGCATACGTAATACTATGAGGTTATTCTATAGAGGGGGAAAGAGGGGGGATTTGCACAACACCCTTTCACTTACTGACCTGTTCTGAGTCAGACGAAGGAAAAAACCCAAAACGTGGGTAGACGACGCCCTTCAGAGGCAAGTGGGTTAATTGGTGAGCGAGTTTAGTTTTCAATGGTCTTATTTAAGCTTAGTCTATAGCCTGATTAGACTAGAATAATATAGATATGAGAAATATGGTTACGAAAACTCTACCTAAAAGAATTGCCGTTCCAGAAGAGATTCATGTATGGGATAAGTCTGGCATTGTCGTTTTTTTATGTGTAACTTTTTACAATAAATTTTATTTAAATTTAACTTGTGTAGAGTCTTAAAAAGGCCTTAAGGACCGTTCACACTGACGAAAATTCCGCTCGCCTTGCCAGGCGTCCTGCCGGACGCTCACAGAAATAAGAATATATAGAAGTGTCATTGGCAGGCTAGTTAACAATTTTATACGCTACGGCACTTCTACCGATTCTTATTTCTATGGGCGTCCCGTCAGTCGCAAGGGATTTCGCGTCAGTTTGAACGGTCTTAGAACGTTAAGTATGTTATTCCAAAAATATGACTTTAAAGTTTGCAAATCCTTACATACGCCAATTGTATTCGGGATAATCACATTAACTTGAAGTGAAAAAATATTTAAAAAAAATATTTTGCATTTTAATTGATTTGAGATCTAAGCTGATTTGAGATGAAGCTGAATTCATTTAGTTGCGATTAAAACTACATTTCGCATGGGAGCCTAGCCCAAAACCAAGTACTTTATTTCAAAATTATTGCAAATTATTGTCATGTCCATATAGTCTCATCGTGTCACTGCTATTGCTTAATAAATTCGTCTCAAGTGACAATGTTGATAGGACTTTCTAGTGACCCACCAGGAAGAGTTCGATCAGCGATATCTTGCCAGCCTTGTTACGCAAACGTATAATATACTAAGTGCGAGCGAGAGAGAAGATTCTAAGTCAGGAAGTGCGAATGTGTTACAATATGGTTACGAGCCGTGGCATAGTTTTGGTGAACGGGGCGGCGTCAGGGCAACTCTTGTTGTTTTAATTAGACTGTGGCTTTTGTCACAATTTTGATTAATTTTTTTAATTGTAATTTTTGGTTGTTTCTATTAGTTAATCTTTTAGTGACTTTTAGTATTATCTCCCTGTTGTGATATACACATATATGTTATAGAATACCTTAGTTGAAATAAATTAATTTTCTTAAAAATAAAACGAAGTCTTATGTATTATTTAGTTAATTAATCAATAAAAAAAAACGATCAAATTAATGGTAATTAACTGTTATATAATGTCAATTATAAAATAAAAAGAAAAAATATATATTATGAATAACTAAAAAAATATATATAAATTTTTCAATAAAAATGAGTTGGAAATTGATATCATACTTTGAAACATCAGAAAGACTTTTACTACTAAGTACGTATTATTTTAATTAAACACTATTTTTTGATGATATTATACATAAACCTAATAAACAGTGAATTTTGAACAACTTAAATCATTCATTGAGTTACATTGAAATGTTATCGATCGGACTAGCACGGTTGCGCAAACAAATAGAGGAGTTGATCCAAATTGAGTTTTTACGATTGGCGCTAACAGACTAAACAAGTAACCGGCAATGAAGTTAATAATTAGATGCTTACAAAGTTTGATACAAAGATGTTTTAGTTATAATGTATTTTGACAACGGTATATACATTTAAATACCGATGCGATGGATTAAAAATCTAAATAATAAAACAATATTTGTTTTTTTGACTTCGGTTACACAAAAAATTTAAACAGACATGTAAATATTATTGAAATCTGTCATTCTCAAAAAAACTGGTGATAATAAATGATTTTTTATTAGACAACGAACATAACTTACAGTTTTATAAATATTACAATTTAAAATTAAATTAATGGTTCCGGATGTCATCTGGTGGTCGTTATAGGAACAACGTCAGAGGACGAGAGGCAGTTTCGTTCATTGACCATGGAACCTACACAATATGAATGACTACTTGTCAACTTATGAATGGTGATCAATGAATTCTAAACAATTTTCTATTTAATGTCATAACTGCGACGAATTATCAAGTAGGTTGTGTTTAAAATGCAAAAAGTTTGGGTCAAGTCGATCCGAAAGCGTAGTTCAGCCCTGGAGAGGTCACGAACTCTGTGACCGTAGCATCGACAGACATGTTATTTAAAAAAAAAACAGTTTTTTTAGTAATAAACTTAATTAGTTATTTTAATTAGTAAAGACCCTTTTTATCGGAGGTCGTGGGTTCGATTCTTACGGGAAGTATACTTTGTTTAGTTGCTTCCAGTTTAGTTAGGACTTTGCAGGCTTGAATCACCTGATTATCTGATAATAAAGAAGAAAGATGATTCCGTGCTTTGGAAGGCACGTTAAGCTGTTGGTTCCGGCTGTCATTTGGTGGTCGTCAAAGGAACCACGTCAGAGGCCGAAAGGCTATTCTTAAAAAACTTTGACACCATAGTGTACAGGGTCGATTTACCATGTAAATGACGTTGATAATGTATTAATATTAATACATCATATCGAGTATCAGCCTCACTGTAAAAATCCATATCCATACCAATATTATAAATGCGAAAGTCTGTCTGTCTGTCCGTCTGTTACGCTTTTACGGCCAAACCGCTGAACGGATTGTAATGAAATTTAGTATGAATATAGTTGAAGACCCGGGGTCAAACATAGGCTACTTTTATACGCAGGCGGAGCTGAGCGAAACAGCTAGTAGGCTATATTTTAACACCAACTGCGCATGCTCAGTTGGGTAACCCCGGACGTGCAGTCGACGTGTCTCGGTTGCGTGTCGCGAGGACGTCGGTAAAAGTGCACCAGTTCACATTGGGAAGGGCTAAGGACATAAACTGAGTTAAAGACGCCTTTTATAAAGATAAACTTGTTTTTTTTTTTCTTTTTTTTTTTTTTTTTGTTGCCTTTGGTAAACAAAGTATGCTTCTAGTGGAAATCGAGTCGTTGCCGTGGAGGCAGTTATTTTAATTTTTTTAAATTGGTTATTATTTTTATAAATCGTATGGTCTTTAAATTAGGTAGTGAGAATTTTAATCTCCCTATATACTTAAGTCTTAATCAGGAATGCTTTCAACTTAACTTTTTATGAATTAACATTAGTTAATTTGCGATATTCCCACAAGTAAATAGAGTAACCACATTGTTTCGATGCAATAAAAACACGTTTGTGCACGAGTGCCGTAAGCGCATTGATTTCTCATAGAGACCATTGTTGGGTAAAACCAAATTGACAAATTTTTAATTGCTGTATTAGCATGAGAAACAACTACATAATGTATTCAAAGCGGTAAATCCATAATATTATAAATGCAAAAGTCTGTCAGTCTGTCTGTGACACTTCACGGCCAAACCGCTGAACGGATTTTGATGAAATTTAACCCGGGGTCAAACATAGGGTACTTTTGACGCAGGCGGAGCTGCGGGAAAAAGCTAGTGATTAATATTTGTCTATTCGTTTTATTTTTAAACAAAATTTTTGTCATTTTACCAATGGTTTAATACATTATTAATTTTCCGTTTTCCGCAGCTCCGCCTACGTCAAAAGTAGCCTATGTTTGACCCCGGGTTAAATTTCATCAAAATCCGTTCAGCGGTTTGGCCGTGAAGTGTAACAGACAGACAGACTTCCGCATTTATAATATTAGTATATATAGTATTTAAGTACCTATACATTGGAAAATATTAGTATACGTAGTATGGATTTAAATTACAAGAGCAAAGTTTATGTTTTTTATTTTTTGAGTTGGAAAGTATTAAACCTTTTTTGTTTGTATTATCTAAATTGCATTTTTCTTAAAGTCAGTTTATGATTGTAATTAATTAAGGGTTTTTTGAAAAATAAAATGTACGGGATCTCTAATTTACTTTTTTTTCGGGCTAGATTCATTGCTTTTCTAATAAATATTCTATTTTTACTGGACTAAGTTTAAAAATTTCATAACATGAAAAAATTGAGATCACATGTTACGCGTACAAAAGACATCAACGCGTGCGCTACGAGAATCATTCGGCGTAGCATCATCGTAGCAAGTGCTACAAACGGCGTAGCATCTACAAATGAGGTCATTGAGAAATGATTTCAATTATAATTAGGTGAGTCATTTAATAAGTTATCATCATTATCATTTCGTGTAGGTTACATTGTCTATCAACCATGTACACCTTGGTGTTAGAATTTTTTAGGAATCGCCTCTAGGCCTCTGACGTGTTTCCTTTAACGACTACCAAATGGCAGCCGGGACCAACGGCTTAACGTGCCTTCCGAAGCACAGAATCGTCTTTATTATCAGACAATCAGGTGATTCAAGCCTGCAAAGTCCTAATCAAACTGGAAACAACTAAACAAAGTATGCTTCCGGTGGGAATCGAACCCACCACCTCCGGGTCGAAGGCGAACGTCTTAACCACTGGACCACGGAGGCAGTAACGTTAGGAAACAGGAAATGTAATGGCGGTGCGATGATAATTTCCTATTGAAACAACGCTATTAAGGCAATTAAATACATTTTAAGTATATATTTTAAAGGAAAAATATTACATTGTTAAAATAAATAGTTAATACTAACAAAGCTAAACCTCAAAAATATTTCGGCACTATCTGATACTAGGAAGCGTCGAAATATTCCTCCGTATCGCTGTCCATCGGTGGCAAAGTGCCCAGAAGGCTGGCAGCATTGCTACGTTGAATGGCAAGAAATAATTTGAATACTGTTTTATGACATTCACTCTTAGCGATAAGTTAGCCTACTACGAGTATACTATGCATACTTCTATAATAAATATTTTAAATACGAAAATCTGTCTGTCTGTCTTTTACGCTTTCACGGCAAAACCGCTGAACGGATTTTGTTGAAATTTGGTATGAATATAGTTGAAGACCCGGCGTCAAACATAGGCTACTTTTTGACGCAGGCGGAGCTGTGGGAAACAGCTAGTATTGTATAATCTTTCTGTCCCAGGTCTAATAACTTAAATAAAAATAAACGTATTAGCAGTATTAACTGCTACTTCTATACGTCATGTGAAAAAGGTTTAACTGAAATTTTACCGTCACAAAAAAAAGGAAAGAAAATATTACCACAGATAAACGTAGTTTTAAGGTAGCATTTTTTAGACACATTTTGAACAGATGTCTAACTTTTTTGTAGTAAGATAGTTAAACTCCCTCGTGCACTGCGATTATGGAATGAACGCTGCCATGGTTTTCCCTAGTGACTATAACATGAGAGCCTTCGAAAAGGGCGTCAAAAAATTCCTTCAGGGTCGGCAACGCGCTCGTTACATCTCCGGTGTTGCAGGCGATCATAGGCTATGGTAACCACTTACCATCAGGTGGGCCGTACGCCTGTTTGCCTACTTAATTGTATGAAAAAAACTATCTGACATCAGAAAGTATGATAAAATATATAAAAATTAGGAAACACCTTCACCGAGTTATTCAAATCCGCTCACTAAAAGAACAAATCAGTTTGATTAAAAAGAAATAATCGCGTGATTCGATAACGGCGGGCAAGCAACTGTATCGAGGTCGCGACCTTGGATTGGTCGTGCTAATTTTAATAACTTTGGTTTAAAATGATTTTAACAAGATGCTTTATGAAAAAAAGCCGGTTAAGTCTGAGTTGAACTCGTGCACAAAAAACTCTGTTATCTGTAAAAACCACAAAAAATGTTTTTTTATAAGAGCTCCCCCTAAATATTTATTTAATTCTATTTTTAGTATTTGCTACCGGTCAA
Source organism: Euzophera pinguis (assembly GCA_947363495.1). NCBI lineage: Eukaryota > Metazoa > Arthropoda > Insecta > Lepidoptera > Pyralidae > Euzophera > Euzophera pinguis. The sequence continues at coordinate 10,900,542 of OX376174.1, read as the reverse complement.
CTATGAGTCGGACACGCGCACCAAGGGGAAAAATTTGTGAAAAATCGCAAAAAAAAAACAAAAAAAAGTGTTGTATGTAACCCCCCTTAAATAATTATTTTACTGGTTTTTAGTGTTTAATGTTATACATCTTTGTGAAAATTTCAACTGTTTAACTATCACTGTTCGTAAGATACAGCCAGACAGACAGAAGGACAGCGAAACCTTAGTGATTGGTTGCCGTATTCTATCATATTTAATTTCGAAACACAATTTTTTTTTGGCCTCTGCATGATTAATAATTATGACTTTTACAAGATTAACATATTTTGAAACGGCGACACTCGATTAAATTGATATGTATGTTTTTAACTTGGTCACTTCTTACTCATTAGCGGAAAAAGTGTGGTCTATTCTTAAGAGATAATGCCACTGATACGGAATTAATAAAGTCGAAAAACATATATAGCAAAAGATCGAGCTAGGTTTGCGGAGCTAAAAAGTGTGGTCTATTCTTAAGAGATAATGCCACTGATACGGAATTAATAAAGTCGAAAAACATATATAGCAAAAGATCGAGCTAGGTTTGCGGAGCTAAAAAGTGTGGTCTATTCTTAAGAGATAATGCCACTGATACGGAATTAATAAAGTCGAAAAACATATATAGCAAAAGATCGAGCTAGGTTTGCGGAGCTGACGGCCAACTTCCAGTAATGAAGAGGCACTTGAAGAAGAATACGACTAAACTTTACCTCACATTGTATAGAAATTTCCGTCATTGACCTACAACACCGTGCATATTTGACATCATAGGACGTCCGCTATATACATATTATGATATACATTTTACGCATACATTTTATGATGGCCCATAGAAGCCTGTATTTTCCCGGTTATTTCTTATTTTTGATTCCGAAACTCAGAAATTCAGGATTCGCTGAAATGCCACCTACCTTTCTTCTATACTATCATTATATATACCGCCTCGTAAATAATGAGCAACTTGGCACCCTTGTATCATAATCTACTTTTATAAGATTCCGCTATATTTTAAAACTACGAGACTCAACTAAATTGAGATCTATGTTTTTAACTTACTCATCTCTAACTTACTAGTTGAATAAGTGTTGTCTATTTTCAAGAGATAAGATGACTAAATATTACCGCACATTGTATAGCAATTTCTGGCGTTGACCTACAAGGCCGTCTATATTTGACATCATAGGACGTCCGATATCGACACGCATTGTGTCATACATTTCATCACAGCATGTAACTTTCCGATTCGCAGGCCGCATGCAAATACAGCGTTAAGCGCTTTCGCTTTGATACCAATTTACTGATTATATGGTCTAGTAGTCTTGCTTTACAATTCGGAGGTTGTGGGATCGATTCTTACGGGATATTTTTCTGTGCAAGTTGGTCATATCTAATAGGAGATTGCCACGTCAGAGGCCGAAAGGCGATTCCGAAAAACTCTGGCAGCCTTTAATAACCATCTAATCGCCGCTGGGATCAACGGCTTAACGTGCCTTCCGTAGCACAAAATCATCATTATTATAAAACAATCAGGTAATTCAAGCCTGCAATGTCCTTACCAAACTGGAAACAACTAAACAAAGTATGCTTCCCACAAACAAAGTATGCTTCCCATAAACCGATAAACTACTTTGTAGTTCGGCAAAATCAAAAATGTAACTAGCGTAAGAAGTTATGAGAAATAAATAAATAAATAATAAGAATCGTACCCAGAAGGTCGAAGGACAGCGCCTGAACCAATGGTCAGAGGCTGTTTATTTTTCAATAATTAATATAATTTTATTTCAATACATATATTTATAAGACAAATACATTAAAGGCCACATTTTGTTAGTAAATTAACTATCGAAATCATTATTTCCATAATGTTATTTATTGAAATTCCAAAAAAACATGCCTGTTCGTCTGTTCGTCCGCCCACACCACGTCACATCGTCGCGTGCGCCACTTTCGCCGCGGAAATATCGAGAGCGAAAGGAAACGCACACAGGCGCACGTCGTGACGTCACCGCAACGTAATACTTGCATCGGTGTGGGTAAGTTACAAAATTAAACTGGTTTTTAATAAGGTTACTAAAGCTAGGATACTAAATATGGATTTTTTAAACATGAATTTTGAAAAGTAGGCCAGTTGTTTTGGCTTTCTTTTTAATTTAATAATGCTTAAGATACAAAAGTATTTTCGGTAAAGTGATAGATTAAACCTCGGGATATTTCTATTTACCATCACAAATTATATCAAAATATATAGAAATGGAATTTTCTTATACAAAATCCAGAAATATATAATCCGAGAGTAGAACATTAGCCCCAAGCTGAAACGAAGTTAAAAAAAGAGTATAGTCATTGTTCCGAGAAAAGAACGTCTTTGCACAAAGGTAGCACTTATTCTGCGGTAGATTGTACAAGTGCGCAAATGTGCAACGATAAAAAAAAAACACGGAAATGTTTATGGTCATTCATTTCACTGTAAATCGTGCTGTAAGTGTTACTCACGGCTCGTCTGGCCGTTGTGTCACAACTACAGACGCTCACTTCAAAAACTGCTAACCTACTCTAGTTAAGTTTTTCTAAGTGCATTTACAGATAATCTCTAAATACTGTAACGAGACTGCCAATAAAAAATGTAATTTTAAATATCGAACCTGAGCTTGGTTCTCGAAGGATAAAGCCAATTGAAAACAGCACGATACACACGTACATTTTATTTAAAATAAGTCATCATAGAAATGTTAATTAAATTTTATGTAATATTTTCACATTGAAATTATTGAAGTGATTTTAATTTAGTTGGTTACAGATAAAGATCGGAAATAGAGTCGAATTGATGGCCAATGGCGCTGAAAGGTTCTCGTTGGAAATCCACCGAACAGATGGTCAGAAGACTTGAATAAGCTCGCAAGCATACGCTGGAAGCAGACCACTTGCAACCGCTTGCAATATTGGAAATCATAAGAAGACACCTATATCCAGCAGTAGACTGATTGCTGAATGATGGTGATTTGACATAGATTACATTTTAGCTGACATAACAACGCAAATTAATCTCAGACATCACATCAAACATTAGACACTGCTAACATTTATTAAAATATACCGAGAGACTTAAATATAACCAATACTGTGCAAAAAGTACTCTAGCGAGACAGGAAACTTAAAAAAATCCACGATCGAATTAAGTGTTCATTTTATTTTAAGTGAACGGTGATATATTTTATTATCGTAGAGGAATATTTTAAAACGCGACCCATCGCGGCGCAAAAAATTAAACTAAAGCTATTTTCAGTGTTATTGTCAATTAATTTCGCAAGCCCGTTCCAGTTATCTGATTATTAAGACTTCAATGCCGGCACTGTACATTTTTTAGTTAACTTTAAACGGATTTGATTGTCAACCTATATAAACTAGCGCAAGAATAAGTAGACTAAAAATTAAGAATCAATTAAACTATTGAATGTTGTAAAGTTTTTCATGAATATTTTTTAATTGTTTTACTAAAACTTAAAATGTTCGCTGTTAGTTGTAACGCAAAACATCATTAAAAATTAAGATATTTCGGATAATGAGATTAATGTGCAGCGAAATATTGTTTGTTTGCTAATCTCAAATTGTTATGGATTTGATACTGTTGCTACGTTTTTGCACATAAGGAATTGAAATCTGAGACTTTTTCTAACAGTCAACCAATTGAAAATAAGATTATTGCTCAATTTCATTAAGGCAGAAACATTTATTTCAATTCTTGACGACGGGAAACGAATTGATTCTTATAATTGATTATAAACAACTTAACATAGATTGACTTCTTTAGGTTGCATGTAACACGGACATTTATCATAATAAAATTATTCTGCAAATTAAAATTCATTGAATTTTTTGACAATTGGCGTGATTTTCGTTAAGTGGATTCGAACTTACAACCTTAACTGTCAGGTCAAGGTATCTTTTAAAAAGTTGAAAAAGTGTAGTATGCAATCGACCTTGCTCTGTGGAGAGATAAGATCAGACTCTTTAAAACACAGAATGGGTTAAGGAAAGTTGCTTGTATTTAATTTAAGGTGCTTCACTTTTGAGATTTTATGTTCCGATCGAGGGGTATCAAGTGTGTCAAACACGTTATGTATTTATTTAAAGTTCATTGTTAAACTTTTTTTTTGCGAATTATAGTAATTGATGCTTAATACTTCTTTTAATCTTTCAAGCTTCGGGTTAATGTAAATTTGTATGTACTTTTATTAATTAATCTTATATATATAAATCAATGTCATTTTCGTTGTAATTTTATAACTCAAGAACGGACTCACCTATCCAAACCAAATGTTTAGGCTTTGTTCGGACTATTTAGTAGATGGTTTATGTGAAGTTTGCACAAAATCGGTATAGAACGGTTCTTCATTTATCACTTTATACGTAGCGAAGCACGTACCGGGCCGCTAGTATTTTATAAATATTTTATAAAATAACGTGCATATGGTATGGCACTACATACATACATATATATCATCACGCCTGTTTCCCGTAGGGGTAGGCAGAGACTACGGATTTCCATTTGCTACGGTCCTTACAGACTTCCCTCGCTTCCTCTACGCTCATCACTCTCGTCATACACGCTCGTCAACTACGGGTACTACTAATATAATAAATTGTAATAGCATAATGTTTCTTATCAAAAAATGCTACAGAAGCCTTGAGCATAACTTGTTTTGCAATAAAGGATTGTCTCAAACAACGACTCTACAAAATACCATTAAAAGAACATTGTTCCACTAACACAATAATTTCTCAACGTTTTTGTTTTAAACTTGTGCCGTCTCTATGTGTCAACACAACATATATATGAATGTAAAGAAAGTTGTCGGTTGCGTAATATAGCTGTGACCGTTAAGACCGTCTAATAATATACAGACTTTTCAACACCAGAAACCTTTTTCTAGTGTGTTTAGAAGCAAAAGTTCCAAACAAATCAGTTGAAATGATTTTGTATCGGAGTTAAAAGAAATATTCTTCGGTTTTCACTTTTTATTGTATTATAAATTTATTTATTAAACTCGACAATAGGTATATGAAACTATAATATCATGCAGTCTCTTAAGGTAAAGATATTACTGTTGGTTTTTACTTATAACATACATTACTTATTTTACTAGCTTTTTCTCGCGGCTCCGCCCAAGTAAAAAAAAGTAGCCTATGTTTGACCCCTGGTCTTCAAATATATCCATACCAAATTTCATTAAAATCGCTCCAGAGGTTTAGCCGTGAAATAGACGTAACAGTTAACAGACGGACAAACAGACAAACTTTCGAATTTATATTAGAATTAATAAGAAATTTAACATTTTTACTCTTTATTGCGTACCATAAGTACAACAAATAAGGAAAAAAATGTGCATTATCCCAGAACGTGATTTCTATCGAAGTGGTTTAGTTTTTTACTAAAAACACTATAAAAATTTGGCCAATGATTTCAAAATAACCTGTTTATATGCTTTAAGAAAGTTGTCGCTTACGCAAGATATCAATTATCATTTGGACCGTCTCATATTATTATAAAGGATATATTCAACTGACCTAATTCTAAATGAATGTGTAGGTTTTTCGGAATTATTGGAGTGAGGAGGTCGCGGTGTCACAGTTGGCTGGGCACGTCTTGTTAATTAGTGCCAAATGATGCACGGCATCGTATGACAGTGAACTTTCGCAAAATTTGTTCTATGAATTGGAAAATGATTGATATGTAATACTAGCTGACCCGGCAAACTTCGTACCGCCTCCGAATATATTCACCTTTTAAACCTTCCCTGGACTTCCACAAATAATTCAAAACCAAATCGGTCCAGCCGTTCTCGAGTTTTAGCGAGACTAACGAACAGCAATTGATTTTTATATATAAGAAGATGAGACATATTGTAAGAAGTTAATATAATATTAGAATTAGAAGAAAAATTGAGTGAAATGAAATATTGTTTGTCGGGAAAATATGATTTTAACAATACCTAAATTGCATTATTTATTCACATTAGAGGAAAAAGGTTAAACATATAGACTTTCCGGAGTAGTTACCTCTGGTGCAAATGTTTGAGGACACCTGATTCTAGATGAACTGGGATAAGGGGTGGACAAAGAAGATATTAGGTAGGTAAATTGATATTCAGATTAAGTATTTTTAAAGTAACTTGCCCAAAAACATAAGTTAGCGAGTTATAAATTAGTATTCATATTTAAGATTTTTCAGTATTTTTATTTGTACTAACACAAATGGACCATGTTGTCTACACTAATATTATAAAGAGGAAAGATTTGTATGTTTGTAATGAATAAACTCAAAAACTACTGTGTTTGAAATCGTTCAAAAATTATTTCACCATTGGAGCTACATTCACCCTGAGTAATATAGGCTATATACCGCAGGCGGAGCTGCGGGAAACAGCTAGTCTTTAATAAATAAATTTGATTTGATTTAATAAAACAAACATTTTACTTAAGTAAGCTTGATAAAAGTTGATAAGAAATTAAATTAATAGCTTTTTAAAGATTCCTATTGATTTAGTATCGTGTATTATCTTGAGTTAAGTTGCATGATAAAAGAAATCCATGGCCCAGAATTCTAGCTGTTGAAGTAACAAATAGTCATGTCTGTTAGCTATTATGCTAAGTCTAAATAGACTAAGTATAAATGTATGTCATTGTATGTATACTTAAAGATTTACTTCACTATTATGTTCATTTTGATAAATGATCCCGACTCTTACGCCATGTTGGGTTACATTACGTCGAATCACCGACTGACACAAGCACATAATAAATAAAGCTTCAGTCTTTGATCAGTATATTACGTAGTTCAATAAAATTAACTGTATTCATGTAACTAGATTACGCAAAATGGTTACTCATGTAGAATTAGCAGGTTAAATTTAATAAAATGCAAGAACTGTAAATTATTTCACATGATATAAATGCATTTAAAATCTAAACAATTTTGAAATAAAGGTGTAAGCTTAAAAGCTTAGGGGAAGATATATGACGTCATTTAACACAAATACAAAAAAATATTACTCGTAGTGGATAATTTCAGTGACAACAACATTTCTAAGAAAGGTTCACGTCTGGCAGCCGATTATAAAATAATGTTTGATTTTATAATGTCTTCGAATAGTTTAGAATTGTCCTCATTGGGAAAAAGCTAACAAACATATCATGTTAAGCGGTATACAATTTGGTATGAATTGAAATGAGATTTTTTTTTTCACATCAAGTTATAGTGGTATGCAACCGGGCAAACGCTTAGATTTGTTTACATATAAATTGATCTTACAAAATTCCATTACCAGCATGTTGTTAATCAACGTGACGGTATTGATAGATTGCTGTTAAAATTGCACAACCAATTAACATTAAACTATATGATCTACTAGCTGTTTCTCGCAGCTCCGCCTGCGTCAAAAAGTAGCCTATGTTTGACCCAGGGTCTTCAACTATATTCATACCAAATTTCATCAAAATCCGTTCAGCGGTTTGGCCGTGAAAGCGTAACAGACAGACAGACGAACTTTCGCATTTATAATATGAAGTATGGATTACATGACTGAATATTTGTACGCCATACTTTAATGGCAAAACATAGCATTCCCTATTATCTGTAACAACTAAATGTTCATGTATACCTATGTTTGCACAAATCAATTATTTGATTTGATTTATGCAAATGTTCATATGTTACTTGTGTTTGAAAAAATGCTAATATATTTAAATTTGTAATATTGCACTGAAATATAAACATACATAATTTTAATATTAAGTTTAGGGCAAATATGTCACGATTACTTCGGGTTCATTCAAGTTCAAATATTTTTACATGACAGGTAAAATTTGTTATACTGTATTGCAGTCATTGTTTATTAGGGTTCCGCAAATATTTGTTAAGATATCTGAAATACAATTATAGTCGCAAGAACAATGAGTTTTGTAACTATACTAAGGATATTATTGGTTAAAATAGATTTTTTCGGATGAATGAAAACTAAGTTATAATAAAAAAGTAGTTTGGTTTGGCTGTTACTCTTTTCTCCTAAAATTTGATAGTAAACATAAAGATAAGAGATCGGAAAAGCGAGCATATTCTTTACTTAAGATTTCCCTTAGGCTTCTCTTAGAAATCATCAATAAAGATCTCTTAGGAAATTTCATTATTTATCAAAGGTATTATCAAATATCAACATATCCTTTTTCTTTGAAAATCTTGGAAATTATAATTTTAGCTCATAAAGACTTATTCTTAAGGTCTACATTGATTATATCCTTTGCCGGCCGAACGAGTAGTTCCTATTAACATAATGCAATTTCCTCAAACTAACATTTACTTATCTATGCAAATATAACTAATTATTACCTCCTACCAAGTACATTTGCTTAACAGTATTAATGAATTTATCTTTATTTCGAAGCAATGCAGTAGGAGTTCTTGGCACTACGCCACACGTGTGCAATAACGTTGTGGAAAATTGATATTTGTGTATGTCAAGTATATAATTTCAGGCACATGAATGCCACTGTTAAACATGAACATTTCTCATAGTTTACAAATTGACCATATGTAAACTACAACAGGTTCGACCTTGGTAGCAGTGTATTTGGACTTTAAAAGTTTGGGACCAGTTTAGACTAAGAAGAAGGCAGATTTCCAAGCACTAGAATCTATCTTCATTCTGTGATCTTAATAATCCAACTTTGAATTTAACAGAGATATAAGTATCAACGGATAAAGAAAAGATCATCTGAAGGCTGGATGGCTAAGTGGACGTAGGGGATGGTTTCCCTATGTAACTAAAACAGATGGTTCTGATACCGCCAATCTGGGAAAATATCGTAACAGTTTACCTTACCTTTGAACAGTGGGGAAGACCAAGTTTTACAACTATAATCAAAATGCAGATCATTGCGATAATGAACCAACAATGACTAACAACCCACGTTGTTTGGGTGACATCTGAGATTACAATAGTTGTGTCAAGTTCATTGGCGGAGAAATAACATTCGCATGCGAGATGAGCAAGATCACGGCCGACTTATGTGGAGTGTTTGTTTTAATTAATAATTGTTGCTATGGTATATACTAGCATTTACTTGCAGTTTCTTACGCGTACTAAAATCATTTAGAACAGTTCTACGCGTAAGCGTAATAAACTCACTTTTTAGGGAAGAAAGATATTCTATATAATTGTCATCATTATCAATCTTAGCCTTTTCCCATTTCAATCCATACTAATATTATAAATGTGAAAGTGTGTTTGTTTGTTTGTCCTTTTTTTAACGTTAAAACGGAGCAATGGATTGATGTGATTTTTTGTGTGGAGATAGTTGGAGACCTGGAGAGTGACATAGGCTACTTTTTCCGTGACACAAACGGAATTCCACGCGGGCGAAACCGCGGGCACAGCTAAGGGTATATATTCTATATATTTGTAAGTAAAACTAAATTTCAGTAAGATTGGTTCAGTATATAAAGCGTAAAGATGTTACAGACAAATGAATATGCAATTATAAAACAGTCAGGATAAGAAGGATCGAAATTTCTTTTGTGGTATTTCTTTCTTCATAATTGTCCAACATAGTTTCCCAGTTGCGTCTTCAGCTTTCGCTTGAGAGCCCAGGGTGTGCTTTAATCATGGTCCTATCCTAGTGCCATAACACGTGCTCATGTGGTACTTAATAATATTGCTTCAAAATACTTAAAAATAATCCAGTCATTTTGAAATCTTAATACAGTACACATACACACATATTAAGCATTTAGGGTTATTTAAAATCGATTAAAACACATTTACAAACTGTCAAACTAGTTTCAATAAAACACGTTAACTGTAATGTCAACCATATTAAAATGTAAATGAACCAGATTTCAAGGTTTCATAAATTCATTAAACACGCCTGTGACACAGCAACTAACTAATTTTTAAGAGATTAATGCAAGGTATTATGTGTAATTTCTGTATGAATTTTATTGACATCATCTTAATACGGCATGGATACTAAGCATTTTTATCTATTTTTGTTACCAAATGTATAGGAATCATGTAAGAATAATATATTTTTTTGAATCATTCTGTTTTAGACTTAGGTTCTATATCTTTTCAACCATTAACTTTTTAAAATCACAGATTACAATATAGCAATAGAAAAACCTATTCTAATCTTATTTTAAAGGCGAAAGTGACTTTGTATATTTGTTTATTTTTACTCCTTCACGATATATCTACTGAACTAATGTTTCTGAAAAATTACAAACGCATAGATTTTTTTTTAATATATTATACATATTTTAATTATTTTGTACCAATGCGTCCGTATTCTTTACACGCTTAATCCTGTAATTTTATATTTTAAATATGCAGTGCGTTAGTTTAAAAGTTAGCATAGTAAACATATAGTATATATAGAATACAAAGTCATCTCGAAAGAAAGTACTGTTACTGTAGTAAGACAGCAAAAAAAAAGCTAGTATTAATAGTATACTTTGATAAAAATGTATTAAACAGCGCTAAAAATAGAAATAATCAGAGATTACAATATTAAATTATGCAACTTTATTTTTAGAACATTTTATTTTTAATCCAGGAAATTAACCTACGGAGCTCTATCCTACATAAGTTGTCAGTGTCCAACCAAAGTTCAAGGGCTATGAAGCCTTCACGAGCCATTAAGACGGAAAAATGCCAGCTATTTCCGTCACCGAGAAAATTGAGCGATCAGAACGGAGCGAATTTCATTCGATCACGGTATAAGTAATTGCTATCCAATTTCGTATTTATAGAATGTTAAAATAAAAATGTTTAAAGAATATTCGTGAATTAATACTTCTATTATTTAGTTATTGACACCAGGCTGCATGTGGTCGATTGACCATGTAACCCACTCGACATGAATGAATGAATTATAGAAGAAAGAATTTATGAAGTTGTTTATTCAGTTTACAATTATTATTTTTTAAGTGGTCTACTATCACGTAATATACAAACACACTGTAAAAAATATCTAGTGTTTAATAAATAATTTGTAAAAACATATTACTAGCTTTTACCCGCAGCTTCTCACTCATCTCAACACGATGAAAACAAAAGTATGCGAAATTCTAGAATCGGTTTAGTAGCAGTAATATACTTATTAACGTTGGCATTTAATTATTTACAAGCAATATCAAGTGGAAAACAGCCGCAAACAGCCAATCAGAAATTTTAGAAACAAAACGTCCAAGCGTGTTCCGGTAAATAATAAAATATTGCAAAATATAATATACCTAGTCGTCTTAATATAAATACGGCCATCTAAGTGTCATTACACTCGAGTTACATAAACTATATTAAATAGGACTGGTTCCAAAGACACAAACGACTTAGAGGTCGAAGAGCAAGTTAGTCATTTTGTTTGACAAATGATACGTACGAGTATGACACACTATTTGCTGTGTTATAGTTCAGCGCAATTTATCTTTATTTTCAAAGACTATTTCCAGGCTTTACTAAGTCTAATGAAGTCTTTAATGCAGCGGGTGTGTAGGGTCCATTGACCTGACCATGTAACTCATTCGATGTAAATGACTAAAAAATCACAATAAAGGACGCGGGTTCGTCCGTGAGGCGTCTCCGAAAAAACTCTGACAGCAGACTTATTTCTGTGCGCGTCCAGCCAGTCGCGCGGGCTTCGCGTCAATTTGAACGGTCCTTAAGGCGATTAGCTAAGATGTATCCAATGGACCTAATGTGGCAAGGAATTGACAAATCAAGAACCGTGTTAGAGATCTTTCGCAGGGTTTATGGAGTCTAAAAGATGTCTGCCACAAAGGTTTCATGTCAAGTCTTGATTTTTTTAGTAAAGTCTCAATGCAAAAGCCAACATTTAATGATATAAGTAGTTATTAATTACAGTACATAATTTATCTGAGAAGCAATAAATCAGAATGAATGAATGAAACTTTATTTCAAATGTGTGAGGTATATAACATTAAACAAAACTATAAGGTCGTGCTAATCGATTTGTAGGCTTTGTGTTGTCTTCAGTGTCGCAATACATACTCAAGTTTAAACAAAACATTATATTTTGTGTGTTACCATAAAAAGAATAATTAAACTCATTTTTGTCACAACTTCTACCTTAAAACGAGTATTTCACAAAAGTGTTAATGTGCATTTTTCCGTCTATGTAAAGCAGCGACGTGCTTAGAGATTTTCCATAGGCAGAAACAAATTTCAAGAGCTCTTTACTTTTTATTATTTTCTTTAGGTACTTATTACCTAAATAAAAAAAATACGAATGTTTATCTATTCAAAAAGGTTGAAAAAATTATATTTTTTGTATAATAAGAAATAAATTATAGTATAGAACTCCACAGGGTACAATTCCACAGGGTAGACAATGTCTAAACGGCTTTATGGTATGCACGCCACTGATCTAAAAGTCTAATAGTTTTTGTAAATAATTTAAATACTTAGTTTAAGAAAGGAGCAGGTTATGCAAAGAAAACAATACAATACATTAAATGTATGTGGCTGAGTAAGAACTATTCGTGTAAATTCGCTTATCGCATTCATATGATTTCTGTTTTTCAAAAGGTTGACTGGTAGAGAATGCATTGTACCATTGTACCATTTAAGGTAATAAAGTTTGAAATAAATAAATGATTTCAGTGTTAAAATTTGAGACAATTTCACTCATCACTGTAAGGGGTTATGGGCCCAGGGCACTTCCTACAAACATTTAGCAAGTTCCGATCACGTTGGCCTTATATAGATCCGCAAGGTTTAGACGTATGGCCAACGTATGTACCATTGACTAAAGTGTCACACCGGGGTCACTGGTCAAGTGCGAGGTGTCGAAATTTAGTGGTCAAGCCAACATCCTTACGTTTATGTTTGCTCGCAATATAGGCAAGGTTGTCGTAAATGGGCGGCCATTTTGCAAATATAATTTTTGTTACGTACCTTATGTAACTAATATTTTTCTGACTTGACTCATGAATTTTTGGATGTATTTAGAATAGATCTAGCAGTTTTGACTACGTCGTATTTATTTAGTTCTTTTGCCATTTGAAATTTAAGCACAAAGTAAAAATTGTAGCATATTTTTTTCGATGACTATATTCGATCGAGTTTTTTTATCGAACGGTTTAGATTTAGTTGTAGATTTCATAATTAGAGCCCCAGAGACTGTAGTCAAAGTATCAGTAGCTTATTTGACTTTTTCGTTAACAGTTCAGCTGCTGACGCTAATAGAACAGAAGCCGTTTGTGATGCCATGTTCAACGTGCAAATATTACGTTGACGATTTTTATTTACATTGCATAAGAAATTTTCTAGATGTTAATTTTGTATTAAAAGGTGTGGATTTTATAGGTAATAAATGGTATTAATTGATAGAGAAGGTTCAAATGGAATGTTGTGGTGATGACTTTTTATGTTTTAGGGTTTGTTTATTAATTTACTTATTTCATGTACTCACTGTAATATACATTGAACTTAAAATTAAGAAATTTTATTACAATGGTTCTACTTAATTTTTAAGAAATTTCGTTCAACAGACCCGCGAAAAAAAGAGGTAAAGTTTATTGTTAGTAATACGTTTACTATTAATGGGCTTAGTGGTAAAAGCCATCTCTCCATTTAATGTTAAGAAGGAAAAACTTTATCTGCAGAATTCATTCATATCTTATGATACAAGGTCAATAGTGTGGGCATACCCTAGAATCAGATATTTTCCGAAAACGCCTCTACGCCCCTGACAGCATATTAACATTACACAGCATTTTAAATTAAGAATAAAGTCATACATTATTCGAATTTTAAACATTTTCCATCATAAATTTTGTTACAGATCAAATTTCATCTTTCTTACACCGTGAAATATAATAAAATGCCTCAGTGTCATGGAATTCCGAGTTTTATTGTGTAATTGGTTGGGGTTTTCGTCAGTGTTGCTACACGAAACGTGGCTAGTTATTGTAGTTACAGATGACAGATAAGCGGAGATTATCCTAGATTTTTCTTTATGTTAAAACTGATAATTGGCATGCAAAAATACGAAATGTTTGAGCATCAATTTACCTTTGAATGAGAATATGAAAATAATTTCGGAATTTTTTTAAGGATAAGTTTATGTATTAATTTTATTTTTATTAAAAATATTGTCCCTTCATTATCTACATTTAAAATAATAGGAAAGTCACATCAGTCACATGCAAGTAGGTAGCGAAACTGAATAAATAATTTGACGCTCATGTAAGTCTGATTTCAGCCTCCTTGGAAACTCTCTTATTAGGATCCTCCTGCTAGAAGTCCAATCACTTAAGATAAATCTCTATAGGCTGGACTCATGTTAAGATAAATTTAAGTTTATCCTTTAGTCGTCTTAATCAACCGACTCCAAAATCCAAAGGTTCTCAATTCGACTGAATGTTTTTAATATCCAGTCTATTTTTAAGCCGTCGCGACCTACTTGATTTGTACCTTATAAAATCCTATTAATTCAGTAATAAAAGCAAGTTCTTATACTCATGAAGTACCGGTGGTAAGCTAGCGTTGCTTAAACTTATTACTATTCACCACATTACGTTCCGTCGTGCGGTTGGCCCGCGTTGGGAAATTCAATGAATGCCCTTCGGTGTTTTACTTATTTTTTTATAGGATTTCCTTAATTACTTAATAGATTAGATTTAATTCAGCATGCCATATTAATTTACTAATTAACAATCGAAATGTAAAAGAGATATCTCAAAAACTACTTGAATGAAGTTGAAATTTTTTAAGGATGGTACTATGTAGTTGGAAGATGTAGGTAAGCTATGAATGTATTCCTCGAAATTTAGGGGAGGCCGCTTCAAAACGGTCATTCTGGAAAACTAGAGAAGCATATGTCCAGCGGTGGACAGACTGCTTGAAATGATGATGAAGATCGAAGTAGATCCGGGGCATGTTCTAATAATTTGTCTTGTACAATCACAATATTTAACTAAATAAGTGGTAATATTACAAAGTAAACCATTTCAGTCTCTACTTGTTGGTTTCTTCTTCTGTCTCCATGTCTTTTATCCGACTACGGCAGAGTCAAAAGGAATGTTATTTCTTTTTAACTTTTATTCTCATTTTCACCAAGTTCCATAAATACATGACCAATAAATAGACTTTATTTTCAACGTTACCTATTAATAAGGAAATATGCAGAGCTTATGCAAAAAGTAATAAGCTGCATGCGATACGTAACGAATTGAGTAAAATATTCTCCTGCCAATCAAATATGAACTTAGCGACCCCGAGATGCAGTAGTCTTTCTAAAATTTTGCAATATTCATTTAAAGCCACTTCATGATCTGCAATTATGTCCCGAATGGTAAAGTTTTGAAATGCTAAGTGTGTAATTTCACTATTTAGAGTATATAGAGGTTATATGGCTCCGACCGTTGTCCCTCTATCTGAAGCATTTGGTTTGCTCCAACTTGCATTTTGATAACTATGACTTTAGGTCCGCCATTTAAATATGAGGATCATAATTTTTTTGCGATTTTATTATATTGTGTAATTTTCACTGTTGCTATATACAAAAACATAGGTATAGACAAATATAGCCAAAAATGAGATTTTAGGCGATCAGACTGTGTCTTGTAGCTTTCGTACGCGTTTGCACTATTAAACTTTCTGTAACATTTTGATTGAAAGGTTCGTTGCTGAATATAAAACGATTCATAATTGTTGCTACATTATTAGATTTTTTCATGAATTTTTTATCCTGTATTACTAAATATGAAGGAATCTACTTTGTAAAGTTTATTTTTATTTCTCAACTTTCAAACGCAATCAAAATGCAAGTCACTACAGTATCTTTTATACACTATTGTTGCTTTTATTAATAACATGGTACGTGTTGCCAGTAACAAAGAGAATTAATTTTCTTTTGAATAAACATTGCGGATGTAAAACTGTAACATTGAAGGTTACAGTATTTTATGGAAGTTTAAAGTATAGTTAATCAAAACTGGATTGAGGGGGCGTCCAAAAAGCGCTGGCTTGACGTCGCAAAGCAGGATACGCGGGTTAATGGACTTTCTGCCAAGGATGCTGAAGACCGGGCGAAGTGGAGACGTAAAACTAGGAAAGGGGACCCTGGGCTCAGAAGCAAACTAGGATGATATTGGAACCAAAACTGAATTCAGTCAAATATACTCGTTATTATAATTAATACGGTCACTGTACTTAAACTTGAACAAATCAAAAGTATCGATGACTTTTAATTTGATTCATGATCAAAATACGTCCTAAATTTAGAATAGAATAGAATATATCTTTATTGAGAAAGCCATAACGTAAGTACAGCAAAGGTCTTAAACTTATGCTACATGTTATTAGCAAAATTATCATTTACATTCAACAAAAAAATACATTCCAATAATTTATATTTATATTCAGCTGTCCAATGAACAAAAAGATGTTTTTAATGATTTACTATAACTTTTTGATAGACTACAGTTAATTTGCAGAAATTGTTATATTTTTTAGCCGTCTAGGGAAAGTTCCATATTTACTCTAAATTTTGCAATGGATTCGGAAAATTGAAGGTTGAACTGTTCAGTTACTAAATTGGTCGAGTTTAAAAATATAAGTTATTGATCACAGTAACTGGTTTATTGAGTAACCAACTGGTGTTGAATTATTCTAGTTTGAAGTAGGTATATAAATATTAATTCCGCCGGACGTGGAAACTACATTTTATTGATTATATCATATGTTACTAATAAAATCGTTAACTTTTTTATATCAGGTTTTAGTATTTTATTTAACTATTTCCCGCAGCTCCGCCTGCATCAAAAAGTAGCCTATGTTCGCCCCCGAGTCTTCAACTATATTCATACCAAATTTCATCAAAATCCGTTCAGCGGTTTGGCCGTGAAAGCGGAACAGACAGACAGACAGAAAGACAGACAGACAGACTTTCTCATTTATAATATTATAGTATGGAAGTATAGAAGTATGGATATGGATTAGTTATTTTTAATTATTACTAGTGATTAAGTTTTAGTTTGTTGATAAATATAAAATTATGTATTTTAAAATTACAAAACAAAAAATTGCCACTTTACCATAGTGTTTTTGCATAATACAGGACAGCAAGTTATTCCAAGGAACCCTAATTACAGTATTGCATAAATGTTAGTGTAACATTGCCGCTGGCACCTAAAACAAGTATCTCAATGTCTTACTTTCATTACTTTCGATTTCAGCATCACAATGCAACCAAATTAAAAAGTATTCTTGCTGTACACTTCTTCGATTAATACTAGACTCCTCGATTTAGCTGGGTAACAGACGACGAATGCGAAGTGACAAATGAAAGTGAAATGAATTGCAAGTGGAATGTGTGTCGATGTATACGTAATGGTGACCGACATGAGTGGTGATTGAGACCACGGTGGTAAACAATGGTGTTACTTGGAGTAGATATATCCATACGTCCATACTTCCATACCATGGAGCAATTACAAAGAGGAGATGCCGTAATAAGCGTTTTGTAAGAAAGTATTTGTGAGGCTACACGGGGCGGAAGGCAGACGTGCGCGGTGCTTGGTTTCGGCCGTGGCTCCAACCATGGAGCACGAGCAATGACAAGCTCCGCCCACTTTTGTGTCGGCGAGGCGCCAATGATCACATCACTGCGCCATTTCAAATTGTAATTGCTCTATGTTCCATACTAATATTATAAATGCGAAAGTCTGTCTGTCTGTCTGTTACGCTTTAACGGCCAAACCGCTGAACGGATTTTGATGAAATTTGGTACGAATATGGTTGAAGACCCCGGGTCAAACATAGGCCACTTTTTGACGCAGGCGGAGCTGCGGGAAACAGCTAGTGAAGATATAATTTTTAAATCCTTTAACAGCAGGCCTTTTCCTTTTTCTTAAAAATGCTTGTTTATTCATCAGTATTATAGATAAAGTATTTCTTTCAGTAGGTTTTACTGAAAGAAATACTTTTCGTTCCGGCTAGCAGAAAATCAAATTTTCCACTTAATTTGATTCAGATTCCAAGAAGCGGCATTAATTGTGAATGGAGTAGGTAACTATTATTTGGTATTACTGTAACATTGTTTTGTGGTTTATTCGTATAAGAAATATTTTTGATTTATTTTATACCAAGGTATGGAATCTAAATGTGGATCAAATTTAGCAGGCTGTTAGCCCATCGTCCATAATAAACAAAATTCTATGGATTCATATGTTTCAAAATATGTCAAAGTTAAAAAATATGGTCTCATGGTTACTCTGCTTGTATCTGTCTAGTCAATGACTCTATGAGCTCACTAAACAATACTAAGTTTCTATTTAATTGTACCTTGCCTCTTCTGCGATTTTTTCAATGAATGAAAATATCATCATCATTTCAACCGTCAGTCCACTGCAGTACATAGGCTTCTCCTAATGATTTCCAAAATGACCGGTTCAAAATATTCTAAAGATTTATTAGTAAATAACAGAATTAGTTTAGTTTGTCTAAAATTTTGTTTGCAGTAAACATATTAGTATTGGACTTATAAACGACGTGCGGTTAGCGAAAATTCAAAGGCGCGTTTATGTCTTTTACTTAGTTAATTAATAGGCTACTTGACTGTATTAATACTTGGACAATATTTGCATACGAAACAAAACGTACACGAAAAAGTATCAGATTCCGGAAACAATAACAAAATTGGTTGTTAATTAAGGCAGTAATCGGATATTAAAGTTTTCTCAAGACGAAAAGTGGCAGTGTGGTGGGGACGTCTTGCTATCTCTTTTGTACGCACGAAACTAAGGGTCAGTGACGTCACTGCACACACAGGGCATCCTTTTCTGGTTTTTCGACAGTTTCCCCTTACACCGAATTTCAAAGGCTTATAACTTATTTATTTAGGAATGGATTTACAAAATCTTTCTGTTTTCAGTTTCTGGTAGTGAAATATTTGATATGAATGATAAAAATAAATTGAGTAGAATACCCAATATATGATTTTCGTTTGATATTGAATTATTATCATTCATCATAATCGGTGAGTCGAAGGATTTCATTCGACATATGTCGTACATGTTAAAAACAGTAATCGTTTGATATTGAATTATTATTATTCGTCATAATCGGCGAGTCTCTTCGATTTCATTCGACATATGAGTTGCACATGTCAAAAATATCACTCCAGAGCATTTTGAAGTTTTGCTTTTTTATATAGCATTTATATCGCTTGCTGGCAGAAATGTTCTGATGAGATGGCAAACAATCGAAGGTGATATATTTAACATATTTAATATTTATTAGGCGCTCTTGAAAATTTTGAATTTCGTACATAAAATCAATGTTACGAAACTCCTATATATACATGATGTGAAAAATAATACTGGACTCAAACTGGAAGTTTCTTTAGTAAATGGATTTCAAAAATAATTAAACATTTCCACAAAGCTCTCGGCATATAACTATAATCTAAAAAAGTCAATACTTCATCACATATTAAAAAAAAAAATCTAAAATTGACCAATCGCACAAAAGATGACATATTTATCCGAAACAAAAGAAAAATGACATTAAATTATGACAATCGCGTTTTGTAACTAAGGTCAAGACGGAACCTTTGACCTTGACCCTACATTTCTCCATTGCACGCTTGACTTCTACGATTGACCCCAAATTGTAGTAATTTTGATAAAATTGACTGATTGCTTTGCTAAAGTTAGCAAGCTCTACCAATAATATTTGAAAAAAAACGAATTATTTTGCATACATAATAGCATTTTCCATGGATTTCCTTCTTTAGATACTCATTGAGACA
This sequence comes from Euzophera pinguis, assembly GCA_947363495.1. NCBI lineage: Eukaryota > Metazoa > Arthropoda > Insecta > Lepidoptera > Pyralidae > Euzophera > Euzophera pinguis. Next base: position 10,880,691 of record OX376174.1, on the reverse strand, counting down.
CATTATTCGTTTCTTAATGGATTATTTAACCCTTTTGTACTCATAGAGACATTTAATTATCATCCATGTAGAGAAGCGTGTTCAGGATAGGGTTAAGAATATTTTGTAAACAATAATGAATATGATATTTTCTCATTTATGCATCGACATGGTACACACAACCTTAGGTGATTTATAGCTACATTTTGACTATTCATAAATAAAATACTAAAGTTAGTACAAGAAGCGAGTGATAAGAAAAAAATATCTTAATTAAACAAACACATTTAATTTTCTTTAGACTTGTTCCCGAGTTGTTATATACTATGGAATAGGAAGGAATGGTTAACTTTAAGATTAATATGCACAAGATTTGAAAGCGGATTAAAATGTATCCAAATGAAAAAATTGGGTAGAGAATGAAGAAATTTTAATAGTCTTTAATGAAGCTTTTAAATCACATTACCGCTATATTTTTATATTGCAGTTAATTAATATAGCGGAAAGTATTTAGCAAAGTTATAGTTCTGTAAGTTTTTCATGCCGATGTTTTCAGTGGCATAGGCATTTCGGTTAACGAGGTTAAGCCGTTTTCTGCGTCGTGATACTTTGAAATTTTATTCTGGATCAATCAAGAGTTAAGTTTTTTAGGATATCTATACTAATAATATTATAAAACTGAAGAGTTTGTTTTTTTGTTTGAACGCGCTAATTTTAGAAACCGATTTGAAAAATTCTTTCAGTTTTGAATAGCCTATTTATCGAGGAGGGCTATAAGTCTGAACGAAGTCAGGACGAGCTGCTAGTGTTTTACATTTATATGAAAAAACCAACTTCATTTATTTCATTCATTACTCATTAACATTTGGGCTAGCTTCATCTATGTGAATTATACCTATTCTTTAAATTAAGATATTCAAAATTTGCAAAACTTTTGAGAACAATCAATTTTTGAATAAATTGAGAAAAATCACGTGATTAAGATGAATACATATTACTATGTAAATGATCTAACACTCAGTACTACTCATAATGTCTTTAAGTAATAATTGAATTCGTTGCGTGTTACAAGTCCTCATTCACTTGAATACTAATTATATAATAATTCTAAAAAAGCGTGAGATAAGGCTTGTTTTTCAAAAGTCCTTAAGACCTCCGACACGCTATTGAAGATTCTGATGTTTGAATAAACAAATAGACGTCAGTAGTTTGTTGACATATTAAATGCACGTGGTTGTATGACGTAACTGTTGCAAACATCTTTTTTAAACGTTAATTTACGACGTAAAACACGCGGATATGCAACTTCAAGTAAGTTAAAAATAAATGACCTTGATTTTCACGAAAGTGTATCAAAATGACATTAAAAGTTAAATATGACTTCAGAAACTAAGTCAGTGAAATTTCCTGTAAAAAAACACAAACAAACACAGCACTTAAAAAAATAAAATATCAAAAAAAATCGAGTTTAAACTTTCAAATTAATCGAAATCAGTTTTCTATAGTTAAGTGTCGAAACGCGCCCAATGTCGGGCGGCGAGGTTGCGCGGCAGTGTGGCAACTATTGCATTGATTAGTTACTAATTATGATTAGATATGGCACTAAATATCACCAATATGCCACCATGTGTCACTGTAGGTCACTTCGTGATTCGGCGTTTCATAACCGGGCGGAAACTGTTATGCAAGTTGTGTGTTGTGCAGACTGTGCGGTACGTTACCAAACTAGCCGGTGGAGAATGCAAACTGACTTCAGACAGCACTGGGTTCGAACACGGACGATTGTAGGCACGTGCGTGCGGAATGAGCGCGCGCGACCGAATGTCTTTCCGACGGCTGCGCTTGCGTCCGCCTCTAGACAACTTCAACACTCCCCCCGCTCCCCGCTACCTCTCACCGCTTTTCAGACCCGAGCCACCCCGTTTTTCTCAGTTTCCTGCAAAGTAGGATAACTAATTAGTCATAGTCTTGAGGTGTTAGGTCATTCGAATATTGTTACGTGTTGTTTTGTTTGTGTAATGAGTTAATTTTTTATTCTGTTGGTCTCGTTGCGTTAGGCTTAGGGTTAAGGCTTTCAGAACTGTTGCTAGCTTGTCATGATTTAATTTTATTATATTAATAATTAATTTACTAGTTTCATGCTTATCAGTTGACTGAAGTAAGACTGGTAGCATGAATAGTGAAAATTGTTAAGTAGTTACTGAAATGCATACACATTTGAAAGCAACTTTAAACACAATAAGAGGAAAATATTTGACAGTAAAAGAGATGCCCAAATAAAAAAAGCAATCAATGAAATAGAGTTAAAACTCTAAATATAACTCAAAAGATAAAATTTTGTTGTTGCTATTACAATTTTTCACTTTACAGAAATATTCAATGTTCATACAGACAGGCTATATTTGCTTATAATTTGTGAAATAACTAGAGGTAAACTAAGCTTTTCCTGAAAGCCAAACGCGATTTATTGAAAATGTATTACTCTAACAGAAACAAACCATGCAATTAGATTGTTTTTCACAATAGAGAAAGAAAGAAGAGTACGTAAAGTGTTGCAAGCTTATCATTAGATGAACTGCTCTTTCCCTGACATTTAACTCTATAGATTTTCTTTTAAATTTAAGGTCCATTATGTGCAGTGTGTCTGATATCTTGACGGTTTTGGAAATAAACGCTAACGAACAGGTTTTGATATATATGAGCTTTTAATTTTTTGGTTTTAACGTAAAAGAAAAATAAGGAATAATCGAATTTGTACCTATCCAAATGAATTAAAAAACAACAGCATTTTTTGAAGTGGGACAAATCAATTTAAAGTCTAGGAACAAGTGCTTCTAAGCTTTTGTTTCCCAAATTTCTTAATCACAAATCTACAAAGAAGTTTTAGACTTAATTCCAATAATATTGTGTATTTCCTAAATAGGCCACAAATTAGCATTCTTGTTCACAACAGACACTGTATTCGTAGGTGATAACACGTTTCATTAACATAGAAGAAACAAGACATGTCGAGAAATATACATATGAATATTTACAAATAAACAACATACAAAATTTCGTAAATCGCACACCAAAACCGACAGTCATCTCAGGGCGAGTATTTGACAAGCAAACTGTCGTAATTGCTTAATATTTCAAAATTATCGATGCTTACTACATAGTAATTGTCGAAGGGTTTCCTTGAACCCTTGATGACAAGATGGGGTTTTGTAAGTTTAAGTAAAAATTTATCAAAATTTAGAATAAACATACACAAATAACGTAGAGCTGAGGTTTTACTTGTCGGATTCAGAAAATATTGCAGTGTAGACAGTGACGTGCTTAGAGATTTTGCATAGGGTAGGCAGAAACAAATTTCAAAAGCTCTTTACTTTTATTTTCTTTAGGTACTTATTACCTAAATATAAAATCTTACGAATGTTTATATATTGAAATAGGTTGAAAAAATAATATTTTTGTATAATAAGAAATAAATTATAGTTACTACTCCACAGGGTACAATTCCACAGGGTAGACAATTTCTAAACGTCGTTATGGTATGCACGCCACTGAGTGTAGATTCTTAGTATCAACGGAGCAATTTTAGGTTATGTTGCTATTTTTATTGACAACAAGAATAGTATCATAACTGTCGAAAACGGTATGTATGGTATCGAGAAAAGAATGTTACGATTTTGTACGTTGTAGTTATTGTAAGTGACGACTGCTGAAATAAAATATTGATTAAATAAATATTGATTATTTACTCGTCACTTTGATAAAATTTGCTCTATAAGTAATACATTTTTTCCCCCTTAACTTTTTTGCGCCAAACTATCTTTCCGTTTCTCCCAATGGTTGACTGGTAGAGAATGCTCTTAGCATTAAGTCCGCCAATTGTTATAAGTATATGTGTACTTTGTGGAACAATAAAGTTTCAATAAATAAATAAATAAACAAGTGTGACGAATTCCAACAATAACAGCAGATGCTGGAGAGTGTATGGAAGGTAGTCTAAATATGTTAACAAAACTAACACGCAAACAACATAAAAAAAGCTGTTTTATGTATTGAATTACCAGCGATTGACCGCGATCTCACCTCAAGTTAAAAATCAGGATCAGATTGCAGAATAATGCAAGTATAGTCTAAGTTGAAGTACTTCAGCTAGTGGTACTAAGCTGTATTTTCAGCTTACAGCTGTTATTGTTTTAATTTTGGCAAAATGCTTATTACTAGAGCTAGTAGTGGAAAAGCTTTGAATCTAATCGATTGTCACTTTTTTATCTGCATAAGTCGATATTAAGCGAAAGTTTAATTTTGATAAATAAAACCATACACTACAAGCTTGTTAAGATATAAAAAATAAAATAAAATAAGTTTATTGCTCACCATACGGTACACACACAGCAACTAAAAATATAATTTTATAGAAAAGGTACAGAATATGTTCAAATATTCTATGCTATACTCATATGGTGGATTGACACCTGAACTAGGATTACTCCTGTATCTCAGGTTATCAACCCTCCACCCTAAGTAAGTGTTATAAATAAAACTAATATAAGAGGCAAGTACAGAATTAAGTAGATTGATGTCCTATAAACACAACATTACCATAAAATGGAGATATACTTTTAGAAAAAAAAAAATAGGATTTTCTGTAAGTTGTAACAGAAACTAGAAGTATAACTAAGAGAAAAAAATAGGAAATGTCATGCCTTACCCAAACAATTATGAAAGAGGTACACACTTCAATAAACCCACAAACATTCAAAAGATAACAGTCTCACTCTGGTTATAACGGAAGATATTTAAGTAAATAAATATTTACTTTTAAAGGCTAAAAAAGTAACAACTTTAAAACAACATAAAAAAGTTATTCAACAGCTATACTTCCGATTATAATTAACCTACTATCGGGCAGCTATCGTAAAGGAGAGGATTACTATGAAGATTCGAAATCATTAAAAGTTATGAACTTTGCAAATCGGTACATTGATATCATTAAGCCGTTTCTTTACCTATTATTTTACAATCGTAAAGTACTTTATACCACATAAAGTACTTTACGATTGTAAAATATGCTTGTGTAAGTAATATGCTTGTAAATTAGCAAGTATTTTTTTAAACATTTTTCAGATATAGTGCTACACCTTGCTTATGAGGATAACTATATATGGCCTTACATTATGAAAGTTTTATGAAAAATCCTTGTTAAAATTAGATTAACCTTAGTTTAAAGGGTTCCAAGACCTTACTATTATGAACAAGTGTATAAAACGTGAAGCAACCGCAGTGTTAAGTTAACTATAACTCAAGAATAGTGGAAAATCACCTCAATTAAGGAGTAACCGCTTTGACACGTGGTGACCCGGAATGATGTGTAATAATTTTGCAACGTCATTACGTCAGTGAATATTCGACATGGGTATACGCATAGTATAAGGTCTGCCGCCTATATTCTGTTAAATAAAGTGCCTATGTAGAGCCCGCAATTATGTTTCATCAAACCATATTTTCCTGTTGCATCTTTAACTTACGGTTTAGAACTGGTCAATACTATACACTACAGAGTAGATTTGGAAGTGGATGGAATGGACAATGGAGCGATTGCTTTGTCTTTTTTTTATGTACGAGGAAAGCTTTTTATAACCGTCTTTCGCCTATACCTTGTAAATTTTAATACCAGTGGATGCTACAGAGAAACACACTGAAATGAAATCAAATCTTTTATTTTCAATATCCATACTTCCATACTAATATTATAAATGCTAAAGTCTGTCTGTCTGTTACGCTTTCACGGCTAAACCACTGAACGGATTTTAATGAAATTTGGTATGAATATAGTTGAAGACCCGGGGTCAAACATAGGTTACTTTTTGACGCGGAGCGGAGCTAAGAAAAATAGCTAGTAGAATATAAATATGTTGCATTTTAGATTGCCGCCACTGAACTTTACAATTTGCGTGGACGACAAAATTCACGACAATGCGTAACAAATAAGCACTTGACACCATATTTCACACTTAACTTTTTTCTCTGTCCCAAAATCGGAGGTCAATTTAAACAATAAAAAGGCAAGGACTCCAGTCGAACACAGAATGAAATAGTAATTATCTCAATATATAAAATCTCTATTTCCATTGGTCATCGCATGTTAACGGATGAAATAATTTCACTAATTCTTGTTGTTCTTCTGTCAGAAGAAGGTTTTTACACAAGAAAATTTAAGAAAAATAAAACAAGACTACGTCTGTTGCGTCAGTTAGTTTAGCATAATACCTAATTCTATAATACAATGAACTAGTCATCTATATATTATCTATACTATAATAAAAGAGTAGAATTGACGTTTATTATTTTGGGTAGAAAATGAGAGAGAACTACTTAAGATGAATAATAGATTACAAAAAAATGTTTAATATCAATCTTGTCCGTCTGTCTGTCTGTCTGTCTGAACACGGTAATCTCAGGAACTACTAAACAGATTTCAATTTAGTTTTCAAAAACTGATTGGCCTTAGTCCATGGCAACATCTAATCTTTATTTCATCAAAATCGGACATCAGGAAAGAAAGTTACCATCATTTAAAGATTTTTTTCAATTTCCCCTGTTCAAAATTTCATAGCAAAGTAATAAGCGGAGTAAGTAGGTAAGTCGTCAAAGTCACATAATTTCAGCATTTTCCTTAGAGTTGTCTGCTAGATCATGAAGAAGTTGTCTCTGTCAATCGAGCCTGTAAGAAGAAGAAGAGTGAGCCATTCTTAGCGAGTTGGTTTACATGGTCAATTGACTCTGCACACCCTGGTGTCAAGGCTTTTTCGGAAACGCCTTTCGGCCTCTGACGTTGGTTCTTTATTATGACTTTTAAGTCATTCTTGTCGAGTGGGTTACATGGTCAATCAACCCTGCACAACCTGTTGTCAGAGTTTTTTCGGAAACGCCTTAAAATATACCAATTTTTAAGTAGTATGACTCACCATATATGGTAGTCGAAGGCCGGTGAGTCAAATGAATACTTCGCTAAAATATATTTTTTTCAAGATTAGCATTCCTGGTTGTCAATGAAACTTTCACATCCGAATCATGGTTTTATAGGTCTGGAAAGAGTTTATGGGTAGATAATGTTTATATTCAAATCACGATTGTTTGACTTTTTCTTCATGCCAAACAGTATTCCGTCGCAATATTTTACATAGCGACCTTCTAAACCTTTTTGATATTAACAGCATCAAAGATTCTGTGCCAAACTCTGCAATGCAATGACTGATATTATGTAAGGAAAGTAGGTATGTACAGGTAGGGCACAGCTAGTGATATGATACTTATAATTCGATGTATATAATTTCGATGTAAGTAAAAACACCTCACCTCCGGGGAGAGTGCTTACTGTTTCCTAATTTCAAAATTCTCTATGACCGCTCTATCGTTCCCAGTTCCCAGTATACTTGAAAACCTTTATAAACCTACCAAAAACACTATATAAGTAGCCCAATTCGGGGCTCTTGGAAACATTTAAATTAATCGAAAAACAAGAAAGGACTTATAGCACAATGACCGACCAATCTAAGTCAGCTTTTCGTCATTTAACATGCACGAAATAGTACAATGTGACAGATTAACCGTGTCACCTAGCAACAACAAATTAACCGTCACAAAGAAACGCGTCCATATTAGTCGTGAGTAAAATTTCAATGAGCGCGAATAATAGAATCAAACCGTAATTGCTTTTGAGGTTACATGATCTGAATCAAATAAGTATTTTACAATTTTATTCAAATATAAAAGGATAGGAAGTAATGTAGCGTGGGATATTTAGTAAAAACGTTATTATCTCATAGCTATTTGCTGTTTGTTGTTATAAACGTGTTTTCCTACGAATCAGAAATGAGGAGATCCGTAGGAGAACTAAAACCACCACCGATATAGCCCAGCGGATTAGTTCTTTAAAGTGGCATCGCGAGGAGGACCGATGGCCGATGGGGCAGAAAGGTTCACGAACTGGCAAGCGAAGCGTCCAGATGACCTGAAAAATATCGCAGGCAGACGCAGGATGCAGGCTGCTGTCAACCGATCATTTTGGAAATCATTTGGAGAGTGCTATGTCCAGCAGTGGACTTAGCACTCTCTTGATTTGTTTTGGATCTTTAGCAATTAGTAGTAATATACTGCATTCCCATACGTTCTCTATTTAACCCAAAAACTGCGCTTTATAATATTCTGTACACATGTTGTACACACAAGTGAAACTAAAAGGGGCATAGGGTTACTCTCACCCCGGAAAAAGATTTGTTCTCGTAGGATTTAAACATCAATGCTGGTCGATTACTCCATAAAATACACCTTATGAAAATTTTCACTCTTTGTGGGATAATGCCCACAGTTTTTCAATCCTCTTTTTTCATAGTTGAAATAAAATAAACTTAGGTAATTGATATCGTTTCTTATCCCCATATGGATCAACGAAATCCGTTCTTAGCTTACGGCTCTTATTTATTAGATAGGTATCTACCTACCTACCTAGGTATCCTAGTTTACGTTTTGATATTTATTAAAATTAAATTTCACACACATCAAATTTCGCACAATCTTTAATATCCTTATTCAATTTTCCGAAAGGTGTTTTGAAGAAATTGCTATTGCGATAAGACGGCCTTTGCGCAAGGTTATTTTTGTTTTAATTGCTTGTATTTGACAATGTATCCTTGTTGTATAATAAAGAGTTTTTGTATTGTATTGTATCTGCTTAATTACAGCTTTTTAGGTCTGAAATTATTTAAAATACTAGCTGTTTCCCGCAGCTCTGCCTGCGTCAAAAAGTAGCATATGTTTGACCCCGGGTCTTCAACAATATTCATACCAATTTTCAATCCGTTCAGCGGTTTAGCCGTGAAAGCGTAACAGACAGACAGACGGACAGACAGATAGACTTTCGACATTTATAATATTATAGTATGGATTTAGATGATTTATTTTTCATGCTTAATACAAATATCAGTGACCCTTTCAAAATACAGATTCCAGAGCAGTCAAGTATGTTTTACAGTATTACTTCAACATACAATATTTCCACCGGGAGAGGTCATGGTTGAAGGTCCGATGAGGTTGCGGCACCACTTACCGGCTACTCGCTAATTACATTAAATATCTTATTGTTTATCACAGTTTCTCCAGACCCTAGCGCCTTTGGACCACCTTGACTCAGATTTATACGAATCTCAAATTAAATTTAAGTCTAGGACACTATAGAAGTACTAAGTCAAATTGATTAATTTAATAGTATATCTAATAAATAATAGTAGATATCATCAATCATGATCAAATAAATAATGATTATATTATTAAACTATAAATGTTATTTCTGTGCAAAAATTATTCATTTCATTTTATTTTATGTATTTTGTCCCTATAAATTTATTTATTTTGTAAAATTTAATGGAACAAATGCAACAATTAAAATAAATTAGAGTTATAAATAGCACTGTTACATACTAAATGTACATATATTAGAGAATTTTGATTTAATTTTTTATTAATTTTATTTTTAGGGCTCCGTACATTACAATTACGACACTCGTGTGTCTGTCCGTCAGTCGCAAATGTTTTTTTGTTGTCACACGCCGTCAACGTAACCTAAACATCAATTCACAATCAATTCATGTATTTACAGATAACCAGTTACTATTATATAATTAGGATAATGTTAACGCCTATAGCGAAACTTTCGAAAGCCTTAAGCGGAACAGCTTTTATTAGCTTTTGTGTTTGTTAATATCACTAGGTTATGCCGTTCTTCCGTGCGCGGCACGCTCTTTGATCATTCAGATTTCTGTTTATTAAAATTTTATATTTATCTAATTTGCTAAAAGCCTTCTCTACTAATCAACCATAAAAATTAGTGCGACGCAAAAATAAGCTAACAAAGTAATATAATGAAGTTTTTTTTATTTCTTAGAATTATTGCCCGTGTATTGAAAATTCTTTATTAATCATCAAAGAAGACACAGCCACAGTAAAGATAAAAACAATAATAATATAATATCCTGTGAATCCCAAGCGGAGATACATACAGGACTATTTGGGGGGACTATTCACTGAGTGGCCAGTCACCGCCTGCCGTCAATAGTCAGTAATCATGATCATGGCTAGAGATGGGCAGCGGGAAGAAATTCAAGAGGGAAAAAATGAAATGCAAGGGGAAGAAAAGGGAAAAAATAATGAATTCCCATTTATACCCGAGAATTTTTAAAAATTTTGGGAATAAATGGGAAAATTTCCGGGAAGGCGCCCATCTCTAATCATGGCGGTTGCCCGAATTTCTATGACAATAACCCAGATTTAAACCACCCAAACTTCATTACCATAGCCCATTTATTCTTTTCACTCATTAGGAATAATTCCTTCTCCTTCCGAGACCTGTTCATGGAAATATAGCCGAGAACAGGTTTTGGCAGGAGCACCACATGACATCAACTTCTCTAAAGGGCCTCTACGCGTTGGATCAATATTCCCGCGCAAGCCTCTCAAAGGACCGGGGCAACCCGTGAATCCCAAGCGGAGATACATAATAGTAATATGCAACGAAGAACTTATCCCTGCAAAGGATAAAGATAGACTGTATTCTTCAAATCTACCACTATGTATAGCTAATAAAGACATATCGAATTTTGTGTATTTTTATTTACTTTGAATACTTGTACACAGAGGATTATACAATTAAGGTAAAAAGTCAGCACATATACTTTTTTCTTTGTTCTACAGGTGACTGGAAGAGATCCCTATCAGGGATAAGTCCGCCTCTTGCTGTGTTCCCAATCCCGGAAAATTTCCCATTTATACCCGGAGTTTTTAAAAATTTCCTGGAATTAATTATTTTCTCCCTTTTGTTCCCCTTGCATTTAATTTTTTCCCTCTTAAATTTCTTCCCGCTGCCCATCTCTAGTTGTAACAATGTTCTATCTGTACAAAAAAGTGTTTACATATATACAATACAAGATAGTACAAGGGTGCTGATTATAATTTTTATGCGAAATAATGAAGAACTCAACAACTGGGATGTACAGTCACTAGCATTATCATGTATACACATTGGTTCTAAAGTCATTGAACAAGGTCTAAAATTGACTCGTGGCTGTACAAATAGGATATTTTTCCCATTCAATAAATCAAAACATATCAATAAATGAAATCTTAATAACTAAAATAATCGTCAGAATAATCCTGCAGTGTAGATTAGGTCAACTAGCCTCAGTGAACCTAGTATACATTAATTATTATTCGATATAATAATTGTAGGTAATTACTTTATGAAGAACCTAATTTTTCGAGGCCAGGTTCATAATAGATTAATCGAACAGGACACGACTTTTGATACCAAGCATTAATATTTTATTGTATGATCAGTAATTGAGTACGCAGCTTGTACATACTTTTTTAAACGCAAAACAATAGTCCAAGCTCTCAATATTTTACGGACTTCGGTAGTGAAATAATAAGAAAGAAAATGAGTTGCTAAATAAAGCGCTTATGCGCTTGAGCCACTAATAAAATTTAATTGGCTATAACTACAAGTCACAAACCAAAGACAATTTGTAATATTTGCAATTAAAACTGTGAATTTCGTAATACTTAAACAAATATACGAATAAATGAGCCGGTGCTCGAGAGAAGTGCGGGGAAGTACACTCTTGTATGTAACCTTGTTTAACTGCACTTGTTTGTGTATGTTTATACAAAGGTTGAAGCTGAATTGGCTTAAATATTATTTTATATTTACAGAACTCGATCTTATCCTTACTTAGTAACCCATATTAATAATAATAAAAGTGCGAAAGTCAGCCTGACTGTCTGTTGCGCTTTCACAGCCAAATCGCTGATGGATTTTGATGACATTTGGTATGGCAGGCGAAGCTGCGGCAAACGGCTAGTGTATAATAATATTTTAGAACTATAATAGGATTTGATAGGTTTGATAAAAATTGACATGTCTAAAGGACGAAAATCCATTAATTTAATAGAGAGAAAAAAATATCACATAATTTTCCTGGTCACATCCCAAATATCCTTTGGATTCTGGAGGGCAATTTTCGAATTATTCGATGTCGAACGAAAATCATTCGACCGCCAAGTGTGACTCACGCAAAATTGGCGGTCGAATGATTTTCGTTCGACATCGAATAATTTCAGTTCGATACCAAAAGATTTTTGCTCGATATCGAACAATTTTCATTCAACATAAGAATCATACATTTAAAACATAGGGTTTCTGATGACCGCACAATATCTAGTTCTATTGTTTGACGTCAAAGACGCACTTTAAATTCGATTCTGGTCACATAAATTGCTAAAATATGTGCTATAAAATAGCCTCTTTTTCTGTCATATAAATTTGACTCTGGCTACGTTTTTGACAAACAAATAACCCGTTCAGACGACGCACAATATATTTATGTAGGTACTCGTACTCATAAATTAAAATAAATAAATACATAGGGACGTAAATCACGCAGATTGAGATAGCCCCAAAGGAAGTTGGAGACTTATGTAATGAAATAATGAATATAACATAATATTATAAAATAAAATATACTTAACATAAATACATTTTATGCTATGTAACTCAACTCAACGATACTATATTTTTTATATTGTTAGATTTGGACGAAAAAGTGTATGGGACAAAATTATTCTGTTGGTCTTTACTTATATCCATACTATGCACACTATATATATTATCCATACTATCCATCCATACTAATATTATAAATGCGAAAGTCTGTCTGTCTGTTACGCTTTCACGCCCAAACCGCTGAACGGATTTTAATTACATTTGGTATGAATTTAGTTGAGACCCGGGGTCAAACATAGGCTACTTTTTGACGCAGGCAGAGCTGCGAGAAACGGCTACTAACATATAAATCTAGTAATTTAAAAAGTAGTGTATATATTACATTCTGAGCAGGAAGCTCTTGTGCGCATGAGCAACTGACCAATGACCATTTGCCCTTTCCCACACATAAATGTTAAATAATATATATTAAGAAATTGCTTAGTCACTCACAGTTACAGAATGTATACGGAATTTCTTTGTAGTAACAGCGAGTTCTAAGAAATGAGACAATTTTTATTTCCATTTTTTATGTAATAAGGCATTTCTATTTTTAGACATGTTAAGTTAGTACTGATTATTATCGCTAGATGGCAGTCGGTAGGCTGTGTCGGGTAGCCTAAAAATTTGACAGTGTTGGCTACTAACTCACGTCTTAGTGGTCTGGTTAGGGGCATCTAATGTCAGTTTTACAATTTTTCTAGGCATTTTTATTTGTGATATTTAAGTTTATTGTTTGATCTGTCTGTTTTTTTAAATAAAGTTTATCTGCATTTTTCCTTGTGATTGGAAAGCGTTAATTCTAATTAACGTTATCTGTAAGTAATTGCTTTCTTATAAATAACCTGACACCTAATTAACAAATTAACATTTTTGTATAAATTTATCTTTTTATAGATATGAGGTTTCGATATGATTTTTCCGTGAATGAATGCTCTAAGCTTAGCATTAATTCCGCCCATTGTTATAAGTATTTTTGACTTGTAGAATAGAACAATTTAATACAATATAACTCCTCTAATGACAATTACTTTATACAAATTACAGTGTTTTTTTATTCTAGTGTAAGCTGTGATTGGGAAACACGACCGGATAAAGAAGAATCCCATGTGAAACTGGATTCACTATATATTGTCCAATACTATTTACTTTTTATCTATTCTCTTTACGCCTACGTCTATTTTTGTTGTATTTCTCTACCCTAAGGTAGCCTGGGGGTCAATTCCGCTAATAAACTTTAAAAGACCATGCAACTGATATTCAATTACGGAGCATTTTTGATATGCTCAATATTGGTATTCTGCTAACACAATTTTGAATCTCAATTTAATTTTTTTTTAATTAAATATTCGTTTATTAATCTACTTAATTAATCTAATAACAATCAATATAATATAAACTAAAATTAAATTAAAACTAAAAACTTAAAAATCAAAAAACTGGTGTCCCTGTGGCATGGTTCCAAGAACGCCAGCCGCATTCCCGCGCTGAATAGCAATTGCTATTCTTTGCGCGAGATATGAGCCGGCCCTCCTGTCACCAGCGACGTCGACCAGACGTGGGGCCAAAGTTTTATAAAAAGATTTCATGCTGGGCCCCCATGGACCGAACGTTTCAAAGCCAAGCGGAGCAAATATGTAATCACTAGATAACGATTCATATTTGCGCCTCTTTAATTGCAACTAAAACTTATTTGAATGGTAATAGTAGAAAAGATGTAAAAGAAATAAATACTACGTCTCCGTTCACGTAAGAGGTAGGCTACTCAACTATTAAGCAACAGAGCGATGGCCTATAATTATCTATATTACATTTATTACGTACTAGCTTTTTTCCGCAGCTCCGCCTGCGTCAAAAAGTAGCCTATGTTTGAGCCCGGGTTTTCAACTATATTCATACCAAATTTCATCAAAATCCGTTCAGCGGTTTGACCGTGAAAGCGTAACAGACAGACAGACTTTCGCATTTTATATTAGTCTGGAAGTACGGATGTATGTACAACTGTATTAAATTGTATTATGCAATTGACCACTGTTTACATAAAAAAAGCAAAACTTTTGGCGAACGAGTTTAAGGTACTATTGAAAATTAACGTCAATAACAATCATTTTTTAAGCCCATGTTCACTAAAATGTGTTTTTCCTTGATTAAAAGTCAGTAAGAGTGACATCCACTAAACATACCTACTTTATCAATTTAGTCTTCATAAATGATTGTTTACTTTAAGAAGGGTAGTAATTATACAAGTGACTATAAACTAAAATTGAAGTGTTAAAATAAATGAGTTTGGGTAAAAAAATATTGACTTTCGAGAAGACGACTGACGAGAAATCTACATATCAGCGATTTACTTAAATTTATTTGAGCTGCTTAAAATATAACCCGAGCAGCATTATAAAATTTGAGCTATACCTAATATTTGTTTGCTTGACAAATTAAAGTACAGCATAATTCACAATTTGGCAAACTGGATTATATATGTTTAAATAAAAAACGCTAACTTTTACAATCACTGTAACATAATAACCTATTTTCTGTCACAATCGCCTTTTGAAACTGTTTTTTTTCCAATTTATAAGCTCTTTATAATGTACCTATTATGATCCGATCATAAAACATTTTCAATCGAGTTCACAGGCACTAATAAAATAGATATATTAGAAAATAACATAGCCAAAATAAAAACCTTAAAATTTCTTCAAATCATACACATCATTATGACAACATAAGGTTACAAAGTATAGAGATGGACTCCCTAATTAACATACTACAATGACTTGTGTAGTATTTGTTGTGTAATTTGTCAAGAACAACGAAACATTTTGTATTTAATGAATCGAAAATACAAGCTGAAAAGTCCTTTAGTAAGCCTGTTACGAAATAACTTCAAGAGCCATTAGGTCTACGACTTAACAGAATGAATGAATTAGGGCAGAATGCGTGGCAGCGGCAATAGCATTTTAACATCCTGGCCACGGGGCAATCCGCCACGGCGAATTTCGCCGCGATGCCACCGTCGACTAAAAGAAATACATACAAATGCATTTGTTTCAGTGCACTAATCGTTACTACTCCTCATTTCGCCTCACCAGTCACCAGTTCACATGGCTATTTAGTGCATTTACAGTGGCATCGCAGCGAAATTCGCCGTGGCGGATTGCCCCGTGGCCAGGTTGTAAGAGCGCTGTCAGAGAGATGGGGCAGGTGTATGCAGTGCCACTGGGATGCTGTACTGAAATCCCAATTTAGATAAGGAGTTAACATTAGTATGTAAGCGTGTGTATTACGTATTGCAGGTTTGGACTACGGTCTGAAATAAAAGATTTTTATTTTTTTATTATTTCTGTGTCGGAAGTCTTGCTAACTGAGAAGAAATATGTATATTGAAACTTCATATGCATGTCATGGAAATTATTAATTTGCAAGTTATATGAAAATGTTCAGGAGTTCGTTCCTCGAAAAACTTAAATATTGTGATTTGACTTATCTTTATATTAAATCTAAATCGACATAACACGAAAATATCTATAAAAATCTCTTTTTTAAAATAAGGTTAAATACAGATGGGCAGCGGAAAGAAATTCAAGAGGGGAAAAATGAAATGTAAGGGGAAGAAAAGGGGGAAAAATATTATTTCCCATTTATTCCCGGGTATTTTTAAAATATGCTACGCTGCCAAAGCTGCACTTGCCGGTGCGTGGTCGCCATTCGAGAACCTTTCGGCCCCATCAGTCATCGGTTCTCCGCGCTATGTGCCCCGCCCACTGTCACTTCAAAGAGCTAATCCGCTGGGCTATGTCGATAACTTTTGTTCTCCTACGGATCTCCTCATTTCTAATTCGATCTCGTAGGGAAATACCAAGTATAGCCCGTACCATAGCTCTTTGGGCGACCTTGAGCTTTCAGTAATTTCAGCTTTTCAGCTTGAGCGTTCGTAAGTGAGTCTCGGAGCCGTAAGTCATCACCGGTAACACGCACTGGTCAAATACTTTCGTCTTAAGGCTCTGTGGTAAGTCGGACAAAAAACCATGTCTATACACTTTTAACTTTAGACTTTAGGTAAACGTAGATTTATGGTAGCATTTTTTTAAAAACATAGTGAACTGAACAGATGTCAACATTTTTTGTAGTAGTATTGTTTGTATGTAGTCATTGTTTTGTAATAAGTCTACCTTTAGCGTTCAGAGTGATATTAGGTATTCAATAAACGGCCTACACTACATTCGCCATGCTAATCCATCCGATCATAATCGCTGGCACAATTGTGTAATAAAAGAAAGAAAAAAAACGTCTCGATTATGAGTCTAGTGGATAACATAGGGTAAGCGGGTTTATCGGTGAAGGCTTCTTGCGAAATCGTGAATTTATAAGTTGTCGGATACGATTAGTCAGATTAGAATGCTAAAATGATATCCGTTTGGTTAGTTGAATTTTATTAGACAATTTAATTTAGATCAATAGTCATCATCATCTTAGCAGAGATATTCCTTTTTGTGTATTTTTTGGAGCTATTATACGTATTACAGTAAAAAATTCAAGGAGTATATTATACGTCAGTGCACAATTCTAAACTGAAGAATATCAGAGAACTCTTTTAAGTTAGGAGCTAAGGAGGCATAACTGAGATTCTTACAATGCAAATCTATGGGAAGCGAGAGATTAGTAACAGAAGCAGAAATACAGTATAAGAGAGTAAGAAAGATGAAGAAATTTATTTATTTCATATTCATAAATGCAATATCCTTACAGGTACACACCCAATGCGATACAGCAGACATAATTTAAAATAATGATATAATATTGCAAATAAACAAAATACAATTTATAGCACCTCCGTCATAGAACTTCCCTCTGAAGTTGCCGTTTCTAAATCCTGTATTTGGAGTCGGACCTCTTCGTACGTTTGCGCAAGGACAATCTATTCAGGAGCCCTATTTTTGAAATGTATGACTCACACAAACTCGAAAGATTTTCGATCGATATTGAATGATTTTCATCCGACATAATCGGTGAGTCGAACGATGTTCATTCAACATATGATTCATTCATTTGTTCTTGTGTTGTATGAGTGTTAAATTAAGCACGTTTCAAATCTTTGACGACGGTTGTCCTCCACTTTACAGGCGGTCACCTCTGATTTATGATAAACTTAGATTAATGGGTATCAAAGTTGCAATTCGTGCATAAATTGCGTAACATTATCTCAGCGTTACGCGTCTTGATGCAACAAGATCTGCAGTTTCCTGAATGTTTACATATCTGTTATTCAATGGTTTTATCGTAAATCTCGTGAAGGCGGCGGAAAAGATTTGAATCCTACATCTTTGCATTCACATTACGATGACCAAAGGGAACTAACTATGTATGCATCGTAGTTGTAAATTTTTCTTTCCTATCAAGAGTGATCAACATTGGCGATAGATTTTTCATGCTGTTTGGCTTGAAATAAATTACCATAGATTTAACCTTAACAAATAGGACTTAGCTTTTTTATATCTGTAAAATAACGATAGGTACTTTAACTTGAGAGTTTTCATTGAAGATTTCAGATCAAGAAGTACTCTCCAGAACTTGCCAGCATGGTGTTTCACGGCCAACTCATCATCATCAATAATCCTAGCCCTTTCCCATTTCAATTGGGATCGGCTCTCCTTATCTTCTTGAGCCAATCTTCCCTAAATCACCATTCTAGGGATTAACGTCTTTATGTTCCAATTTATAGTGTTCATAATAAACTCTTCCTCAGATAATTCAGCGAAGTCCATTGCTATAGTAAACCGAAAAAAGGTATATAATGACAATCATGGTTCTTCAAATTGAATCAAATGTTTATTTTTGCAGACATTTTCCGTATAAAGTCTACACCAACCAAATAAGTAATTAACTAGTAATTCAGTTACACAATTCATTGATCGGAGCCAATTTGAATCCGCGTATTTCCCTACATTCAAGTCGGCTTATGAAATATTCCGAAGTGCGTCAGTTTCGACGCCCGACAATCCGGTTTCCTCGTTTCTCTGTAATTTTGCTGAAGAGGGAAATATATTTTAATAAACTTATACCTGGAGTATGTTGAAATTTTCACACAAGTTTATCATAATATAGGAGGTAACAGCTGCTTCAGTCCCTTTCCTCTTTCAAGTCACAGTCATCTATCTTTCTTTTGAAGCCGATAAAGTGCTTTCACCTAAAATAGATGGATGGTTTCATCTAGTCTAAATAATGGTATTTTTGCGACATTCTAGAATACCAATCCTAGACGTAAATGTCCAGATCATGTAAACTTTAACACGCACCGGCTAACTTCTATTCGAAAAGACTTACGACAATTTGAAGAACATGAAATCCATTAATGAATTTATTCAATAAGTAAGCGAAAAAAACACGCATTTTTGACTTATTTCGATTCACAATACATAACCTACGCAGTAGCGTGTTGACCATTACGACATGATCATCAATGCAAATAAAACATGATTTTCAAAATGGAAAATTTATCAGTTGACTAACTGTTCACCGGAGAGATTTATACTGTGAAATTACCATAGAGACTCCATTAATTAAACTTTGAAGGTTAACAATCAAATCGTACCTTAGGTAGTATGTTGAAAGACTATAGATAGATGAATGAATGTATAATCACTTTATTCCACTATTTAAATTAATTAAATTGATAGAAAACCGTTTATAATTTTAGTAAATAAATACAAAGGCGTTTACAAATAAACAGATTTTTAAACTAATTTAATTACGTCTTATAAAAAAGCCAGCGGACCACGACTCTTGCTTGACGTCAATCCTTCTTCGGAATTCAGTTGTTGATGAAGTCGTCGGCGTGAGGCAGAATAAGTCCGAATTGAAAGTCTTTATACCTCAGTCGACATTATCAGTGTCAATGTTCCTGTAAAAATTTGCTTGAGTCACGATTTTAAAAATAGCACTGCTGGACTGTTAATTTAGTCATGTGACGTCAACAAAACAGGGTGTAATCTAGCAAGTTAGTAATCATTACCGTAAAACGTTGGATATAAATATAAACCAACCTTGAGTTGGCTAGTGAATGGTTTTATCACGAAAACTGAACTTTACTGCTTTCGTAGGTAAACCAGTTCAGCAACTAACAGCTGTATCCTTAAGTTATAGATCTAAAGATAATATAGGTAAGCCAAGAACATGATAAATGACGCTTTTAGTGTAATATTTGTTTTAAAAAAATAAGATTTTTAGTTTTGGCGGAATTGGTTTGTTTTTTTGTTTCAGAGCAAGATAAAGTATTTTTTTTTTAATTATAATACATTTTAACGTTCTTTTGATAGTCTTACAACATTTGACAGGAACTTTACACAAGTTTTTGATATGTTTATTCACCCCAACTATTGCTTTTGGTAATTATTAAGTACCTCCATGGTTCTTTTAAAATGAACATCAAACATATGTCCTGCCACACTTATATATTGAATCCATACACTCATGCTTCTATACTAATATTATAAATACGAAAGTTTGTTTTTACGCTTGCACAGCCAAACTGCTGTATCGATTATGATGATTTTTGATATGTATATATTTAAAGACCTTGGGTCAAATATAGACTACTTTTTAGCGTAGGCAAAGCGGCGGGAAACAGCTAGTTGATTGAGTAGTTGAATGTTATATACTAAAGTGAAAGTTATATGCTATAATAAAAGTCAAATAAGTACTTTACAATAATGTCACACGGTTTAGAAATTTGTTTATTTATTTATTATTTTTCTGGTTAATTTTTTTTTTTTATTATACACAAAGAAAAGAAAAAATATATTACACTATCCTATCTAAAAATAATAAATGAAATGAACATTTTTTGCCTCGAACCGGTGGTGAGAGGTACTTTATTTTTACAATCCATTTAAACATAGTATTTAAAATTTTATCCAGAACACCGACCATCTTATATAAACCTTATAGACTTTCGACATAAACAACCGGAACATATACACAAATGGCCTTCCAACTTAAAATGTCATCACCCCAACTAGTCCTAAACTTTTTTGTAAATACTGTCAAATATGTACTGAACAAAAAAGTTACACGTTACAAATTAGTACAAACATTATGTGTCGCGTTCCGCTGTGCTAATTGCGTATTTCCTTTCGTGTTATCTTCGTGAGTGATTCAGCGTTGATTCCACAGAAATAAGATTATATAGAAGAGCCTTGCTTAACTTTGTGTGGCGAGGCTTAACTTTGGCACACAGGAAAAGCCCACATCGTACTTCTACCTAATCTTATGTCTGTGGTTGATTCTGACGATTCCATGCTACGTCCGTTTGCTTTTGGTGCGAAGTTTCCACGGATTTAGTTACTATGCACTTAGTAATTAGTAGCCTTGTCGATGGCAGAGTTTTAGTCCTCACACATAATTTACAGAGTCGACTCGCAAAGAAGAATTGATGACGTTAGAAGTTGTACGTGATTGATTCGATGTCATTTTTGTTGTATTTGTCTATTTAAGTGGATATTACTTAGAGTAGGGTACTAGTTCTATAGTTTAGATTTATTTTCTAATTTATTTTTGTATAATTTTGTTTTTATGTTAACAGATTATTAGATAAAACAAATTATACCTAACATTATAGAAGCAAAACAAACAAAACCATCCTTGTATAAAATATTTTTCTTTTCCAAAAAGGCAATAATGTTTCTTATTAAATCCATGATAATAAATTAATATGAAGAACAAAAAATTTCTTTGGCGAGCAATGTTTTAGCATTTTCTTTCCGTTTGATTTACAGATTTCGGGCATGAGTGGCTGCAGGCGCTCGTAAATAGGAATATTTTTTATAACTTACTAGCATTTACCCGCGGCTTCGCCCGCGTGAAACCGCGCAAGAAGGATTTTAAAATGTGTGGTTTAGTAGTCTGCAACCCTAATAACCATGAAAACGATATCCGTGTCGAATTTAAGAAATTAGTCACCCGGTTTCCCCCTTTTAGAGTTTGATCATAAAACAGGTATTTAATCCTTGAGAAGTTTCCACAAAATTGGTCTAACTATTCTTGTTTCTCCATACAACGATTAAATCCCCATTTAATCCCCTTACGGGATGAATTTTGAAAAAAAAACTGTTCTTAGTGCCCCTCTAGTCCACAAAAGGAAGCCACGTGCCAATTTTCGAACCAAATGACCCAGCGGTTTGGGCTTCAGCGTGATATGTCAGTCACTCAGAGTCATCTTTTATATATATTTATTTATTTATTTATTTCATGTACACGCTGTAAATATACATTGGAAACTTAAAATTAGGAAAACTGTGTACAAGGGTTCTACTTATTTCTAAAGAAATTTCTTCCAGCAGACCCGCGACAGGAACTACGAAAGAAAGAGGCAAAGTGGCGTACAATAAAAATAAAAATAATACAAAAATAATAAGCACAATTTAAACCTATTTTATAATACTATATGTATGATAAACTAAATAATAAATACAATAAATATACCTACTAATATATATAAATAATATATATATATATATATATATATATATATATATATATATATATATATATATATAATACGATTTATGAGTTTAAGGAGAAATAATGATCTCTTACTCGCTTCTTAAATGTGGACAGAGTTTGGGACTCTTGAACGCTAGGTGGTAAAGTATTCCATAACCTGACTGCTTGATCAGAAAAAGAATGAGAATATGAGGCAGTGCTATGAGGAGGAAAAGTAAGGATAAATATAGATAGTTAATTTCTCTTATTAATTTCTTTTTCTGAGCGTCTTTTTCAGTTACATTCTTGTTTACACTTTGGAGCCGGTGTATGCTAACCTACATCTACTACGTCCATGTAAATCAGGCATTATGACTGCACTCAGACAAATTGCATAATGAGTTGTTTAGTGATTGTTTTTAAAGACTAGTTTATTTTTAATTTCATGTTGTGGTTACGCTACACGTATCCGCTTTTATGTAACTTTGAGACTAAAAAAGGTAAAAAGGATGGTCACATTGCTATGCAAAAATATGTATGTAGAGCTATTTTAGATCAAATCTCAAAAAAATTGCTAGTTTTTTATTTTTGTTCATATATATTTGTATCACCGTTTCAGATCTTGTTCTTTTTTATGATTTTGGGATGGTTACACATTAAATTAAACTATTTATTTGTCAGCCTGCGACCATAAAAAGTAAAGTGTTCGAAATGTAAAAAACCGTATTAAAATACTTTCACATTTTTTTTTAATACGATACGAGATATATTATGATGGTCATTTCGGAAAAAAATATGATTTGATTTGAAAACATGAAACTCGAATAAAATAATCTCCTTTTGACAGATTTGTCTATTTACGTATATTACTAATGAGTATAAATTTGAAAATAAATCCTATTACTGAGATTTTTGATTTGTAGAATTTGCTAAATGTTTTAACAATTTTGAGTGCGGTTGATAGTTATTTATCAATATCGGTCCAGACGTATATTAGTTCATGGCAGAGTTAGAAACCGCAGGAAATGCCTAGTTTAAAAAAATGCCTGTAATAAAGATTTTTTTGGTATGTTAAAATTAATACAGCGATTAACGAATTTTAGTGCGACTGTCAATAAAACTTTGACAATGGAGTCCCTTTTAAGTTATGTAGAATTTGTACCCAAAATGTCAATTTTTCAAAATTAGGGTCACAACACGAGTTTAAGCAAATGTCTAGACTAGACTATCAGACTCAGCTCTCTATTTCAATTTGTATGATCCGCCTAGTACCGCCTAGTTGCCTAGACAGGGTCAAAAAATGCATTTTAAAATTCCTAAATTTGTAAAATGAATTGTGTATTACAACATTCAGTGTATGTCTTATCTTATGCAAGTATGATTTTTTTATAGGACTCTTTTTTTCCCCTCGTTCCGCTTTTAAAGATTCAACAATATTTATACTAAACTAGCTATTTCCCGCAGCTCCGCCTGCATCAAAAAGTAGCCTATGTTTGACCCTGGTCTTCAACTATTTTCATACCAAATTTCATCACAATCTGTTCAGCGGTTTGGCCGTGAAAGCGTAACAGACAGACAGACGGACAGACAGACTTTCGCAGTTATAATATTATTTTTAGTATAATAGTAATACTAAAATATATAAACGATTAATTTTAACATTATTTCAAGAAATATAAATAAAATAAAAATAATATGAAATTTTCAAACTCCGATTTCATGAAAAATTTAAAATTTAGTTAATAAGTTAAAAATACGGAACCATTTCTAATGTTACACTTTGTATACCAAATTAGCAACTAAAACATGTTTTTATTGCTAAAACTGTGAAAATGGCAAAAACTAGAATTTTTGTCTTAATTATCCATTACGTCACAATTTTACATGTAACATTATGCACCGTTACATAATTAACAGACAAAATGTAAACTTAATAAGTCAGTAAGTAAATATTTAGTACAGAGAATATGAATGAATAAATTGAAAATACATAATTGAATTTAAACAAAATGAGTACAAGGGAGGACTTTTAATTGACTAGTTAAGGAATGTTTATTATCTTAGCAGTTAATCAACCAAACAATTTTTTTTCTATTTTGCTGAAAAAATTTCTTTAGAAGATATTTCTTTCCACTATTACTCTTTGTGAGTAAAATATGATGATCTTATAAAAATATAAAAGTAAAAATTATCAATGTTGGGGACTTATAAGACAACCATACAAAAGACATCAACGAGCTTTTTACACTTTGTAACTTCAATAAAATGTAATGTCATGATAACACCATTTATTAATTCATTCATCGTCATTTGCTGTAGGTTACATTGTCAATCGACCATGTATACCCTAGTTTCAGAGTTAATGGGAATCGCCTTTAGACTTCTTACTTGGTTTAATTTTAACGACCACCTACCTAGTGGCAATTGGGGTCAACGGCTTAACGTCCCTTCCGAAGCACGAAATCATCATTATTATCAGAAAGTGGTTGAAGCTTGCAATCTTCTAACCAAACTGAACACAACTAAATAAAGTATGCTGCACGATACGATGCTTTCTTACTAACATTAGTTGTATAAGTAATATTGTTTTATCCATACTAATATATTGTTTTTATCCATACTATCCATACTAATATTATAAATGCGAAAGTCTGTCTGTTACGCTTTCACGGCCAAACGGCTGAACAGATTTTGATGAAATTTGGTATGAATATAGTTGAAGACCCAGGGTCAAACATAGGCTACTTTTTGACATAGGCGGAGCTGCGGGAAACAGCTAGTGTACAAATAAATATGGCTGTAAGTCCGAAATAAACAAGTTGAATTTGACACGTGTATGTTAAATTTAAAAACTTCTACATTAATTTAGTTTAGTTAAAAAGGTTAATCTAGTAATAAAAAGCAGTTGTACCAAACATAGACGTAATTGTAACAAGGATAATACATGTATTACTAATCCAATTTTAAAATAGACATCATACATTTAGTTGAGGCCTTGGAACCTTCTAATATCTTGAACTGAGGTCAGTGTGTCGGGTTGTGACTATTTATATTTTTTGTTTTATTATATGTAACATGTGATCGATGAACAGTTGACTTTAGATCTGAATAGATCATATTTGTAACACAATTTTAACTTACAGGTGTTACAAAATTGAACCGATCTACTCTTTAACAGTTCAACTTTTGAACTAATTTAAATGAAGCATTGTCATAATTCTCAACGGGGAACATCCTTCATTGTCTTTAATAGTATTATGGATACAAAGTTGTATAATTAGTACCATCATTGTCTACTGGGAACATCTTTACATTTCTTCAATGGTACTACAGACACAGTGTTGTATCATTTGTACCAACAATGGTACTAGGAAATGGTACAACTGATATAAAGAGATTTTGACGACCTCCGTTGAGAAATGGTTGAGATGCTATCATCATTCTGTAGTTCTGAGTTCGATCCGTAGTCAGTGTTAATTCATCATCTTTATCTCATCCAGAAGATGTCCACTGCTGAACGTAGGCCTCCCTCATGGCTCTTCAATCCGACAGATATAAAGCGGCCTGTTTCCGGCGTCTTCCTGTGACGTAATATTAGTCGTCGGACCATCTGAGTATCATTTCTGCTAATAAACTTTAAAAGACCATGCAACTGATAGTCAATTACGACTAAATTACGATTACGATGAAATTTTGATAAGCTTAATATTGATAACTTAATTACTATTGAAACGTAATTGAATGGTAACAATAGAAAAAATGTAAGTGTAATTAATAGTAGAATACCGATTATTGAAAATTTTATTTCCACTGTGATACGATTAAAAAGCAAAATATCTATATTATATTTTCCAATCGCAGTTCATTGGCATGCCAATGTAATACGATTAGTCTTAAAATAAGTCAACATAATACCAGAAACGTCAAAATTGCCATTGCGATTCAATTACGATTCAATTGTGCACTATGTAAAATAAGAGAATTGACGCCCAGGCCGGTGGCGTCCAACGCTACGCTGACTGAGTCGCCTTTTATAGAAACAAAGATGTTTCCATAATATGCGGGATATCACAAGGCTCTCAATAAACAGTCAATTAATGTGTCTTGAAAATGAATGATTCAATTGAATAGTTGACTGGGTAAAGAATACAACTTGGCATTCATCCTCATCAGCATTTCTGCTGCAGTCAGTTCACTCATTCATTTTGAGTGGAATACATAGTCAATCGACTCTGTTCACCCTGCAGGCAGAGATTTTCGGAACCGAATTCCGGCCGGTATTTATTATTTTAAGATAGGATAGTTAGTTTTAATTATTATATGTTTACCCATGGTTATCAAAGAAATGAACTAAACAAAGTATGTTTGCCGTGCAGATCGAATCCACGACCTCCGGGTAGAAGGAGAACGCTTTAACCATTGGTCCACGGAGGCAGTTTAAGTAAGCTGTTAAAGTTAACGCGCTAATTTCAGGAACTAATAGTCAGATTTGAAAAATTCTTTCAGTGTTGAATAGCCTATTTATCGAGGAAGGCTATAGGCCCGAAGGAAGTCAGGACGGGTTGCTAGTAAGTCTTATAATCATCCTGTCATAAATGTAAATGTGTGTGTTTGTGAAATTTGCAGCCTGCATGTCACTGGTGGTAGCCACTTTTTTAAATTGCTTAGGTACAAGAAAATTGAAATTTCTTAATAAAAATTCCTAAAAGGAAGAAAGATCACTTTCATCAAAAAACTGTGATAATGTCGAGAAATTTACGCCCGCTCATACAAATCTAGTGATCTTGTCACTAGAGTTGTCTGCGAGTAATATTTTTTTTTCTTGTTTTAATATTTTTTTTTGAAAGAGTTTTATTTTCATTTACTTAACATACTGTTAAATAACTCTATATGACTTTAAACATTACTTACTAACTAAGGAATTTTTGATCAATTTGAATTAATCAAAAATTCCTTATCTCTCCTCGCAGCAACAGGGATTTCGCAAAAGGGTTGCCTTAACTGAAACATTTCAATTTCAAAATCAACAAGAAAATGTTAATGTAAAATTACAAAAACTTGTTCATCCTCTAAGACGACATACATTGAGGAGTCAAAAAGTCAAAGAAGAAGGTTGCAACCTCCACCCAACAGGAGTTGGGTTACGTCATTGGATTCGACTTCGGCATGTGTATAAGTCCCCACTCTTTCCCCCTCTTGAGTGTTCGTTGGTTGGAAGTGTTGGTATCGGCAGTACTGTTCTAGCCACGATGGTCGCTGCACGCACGCTTGTCGTCCTAATGTTTGTTGGTGTTGCGCTTGCGACGCCCCCACATGTGAGGAGAAAGAGACAGCTCGCCGACGACAATACGCTTCAGCCGATTGAGGTACGTCTGAGTTCTCTGTATGCGTTTTGATGCGTGATATGGAATGCACTGAAATTTTATAAATGTGGAATCTTTTTTTTTTCATTTACTTTTTTTTAAATCTATGGTCCATCTGGCTGGTTTTTAAGATAGTTTTTTAATGTTCTATATTCAAACCAATTGAGTATTTTTCAGTGCATGCTGTAATGATGTCGTCTCACTGGAAATTCATTACATAACGTGTGACCGAATTGTCCCTTTTGGCATTTTGTCTCGATATTTAAATTGTACTTGTGAAGTTTAATGAATTAACAGTGGGCATTCGGTTACAATGTAAGATGTTTCGCCTGGTTTACATTAAATTAGTAATTTTCAATTAAGTGCGCACCCATTGCATGCAGTTGTTGCGTGAATCAGCTGTTTGGAAGTTACATTTTGTAAACGAGGCGTTTTATGATCTTTTTGTTAATATCAGATTAGTGATTTATGAGGCAAAATAGTTTTTTATAAAATCAAATATTTAGCACGAGTTAGGGTTCGCCCCGTTTAGGTTTTGAACCCTTCGTACCCTACTTGGACACAATGACAATATAAACTTTATAACAAATTTATTTCGGCTCTTAATGTTGACCTCTATCTATATATGACGTTTTTATACCTACAACTGACGATATATTAACTCATCTGATATTAACACTTACATACGCATCAAAAGACCGCATTATAGCTTACTGTCAGTACAGGGGATCACAAATAAAACTGAACTGTTTGGTAATGAAATGACACAATTGAAACAGAATCAAACTCTACTTTTTTTATATCAGCTATGTGTTTTATTTGTGGCCGACTGTACATTAAACCTTCTTAATAAAAGGAGAGCACATCACAGATTACGCAGTACCTATGCAATGACTTCGGCGCCCTTCGTGTTGTAACAGACATTTTTGGTGTTATCATAATGTTGGTACATAATCGTAGACCAAAGTTTAACGTTATGTAAATTCGATGTAGAGATGCTTATGAACTTGACATACATTCACAGGCATTTTCTTTTTTTGAAAAAAATATTCTCGTAATTACATTTTTTATTATAATTATGTGTTTGGAGTACTTGGACTGATGGCAAATCTCAGCTTTAGCACAAGAAAATGATTTTCGGGAATTAAGAAGTGGTATTGAATTCTCCGAAATGATATCAATGATATTACCCTTGAAGAAAAAGGAATATTTCTTCGTTTTTACGTCAATCTAAGATTTTTGTACGAGGAATTAATTCTCCTATGATTCTCTCGCTATCCGACTCACGAACGTAGTCATTGCGTACAATTTGATTACATAAATATTACTTACTATTATTGTGTAGTGTATATTCTGAACTTCTAAATCTTGTTTATGTTGCAAAAAAGCGGAGAGAAACTGGAAGATTATCAAAAACATTAATCTATATCAGACATCGTCTGAAAGATGGCTGTTTAGATAACTATACATTTTTATGTAACCATAAACAACTTGAAATCTAGGTCACAAAATGATGGAACTATTAAATTTATAAGTAATAGTCACTTACACTAAAATAAATAGTTTCCTTAAAAAACCAAGACTTAACGAAGTTTATTAGTTTCAAAGATAAGTCATCTACTACATCGAATTAAAAAAAAAATACAAAATTCCTAAATCGGAATTCGATCAATGAATCATCGACCATAGGCCCACTGACCTTATGATGACACCTACCTCATTACTTTATTATTAATTTACAAATTGGTCTCACACTTTAATGGTCATAGCTGAACTTCACTTTCGTCGAAATTGGTTACGCAAGAATTGGCCACTCGATCCGGAGATAAATAGTGACATAATATTATATTTCTATTTAAGTTTGTAGTCGGACGAACACTGATATGACTAAACTAGGTGAAGCCTTTTCTGAAAATGAATAATTTTATTTTTAAAAAGTCTAGTACGAGACAGGTTCGTTTTAGTGAGGAAATCACTTGTATAATATATACTTCATAAACCAATCGTTTAAATAAGTAAGCAGATATATCATCTAAAACTATATTATCAAATTACTTATTTTGACATAATATTACTAATCGCGAGTAGGAGAGATTTTTTTTAGGAAATAGGTACTTCATGGTTATTCGAAAATGAGGAATAAATTACAAAGTCTGATTAATTACATGAATTCTTAGTATATTTTTTTATATATTTTTTAATAAAAGATTTTAATACTACCGATAATTTTAATATCGACGTCTTTAGTTTGACTTTGAAATAATAAAAAAAAGTTAAAACAATCGATTAGCTGAGACTAGCAGGAACATTAGTGTTAAAATAACATAAAAAATCTTACTGAATGCCAAATTAACAGCTTTGAATGCCAGCCTTTACTACCATACATACTTGTATAATAATGAATTTTATAATCTTTTATTCACATCAAATTGAAGGCTATTTTCAAATAAGTTGATTAAAGATAAAAATGCTGAAAAGGTTTTGTTGGATTTATTCATGGCACAATAAATGGAACCTATGAACCATGGTAACCCATAAAATAGACAAAAAATATATCGTTTTTTATAAATAACTAGCTATTTCCCGCAGCTCCGCCTACGACAAAAATTAGCCTATGTTTGACCCCAGGTCTTCAACTATATTCGTACCAAATTTCATCAAAATCCATTCAGCGATTTGGCCGTGAAAGTGTAACAGACAGACAGACTTTCGCATTTATAATACTAGCTATTTCCCGCAGCTCCGCCTGAGTCAAAAATTAGCATATGTTTTACCCCAGGTCTTCAACTATATTCATACCAAATTTCATCAAAATCCGTTCAGAGGTTTGGCCGTGAAAGCGTAACAGACAGACAGACAGAAAGATAGACAGACTTTCGCATTTAATGGATTATTATGGATAGTACGGAACCCTACGAGCGGCGCGTCAGACTCTCACTTGATCGGTTTTTTAGTCTGATAGTGACAATTCTAACTTAACACACCTATTATTTGTATAGAGCTCATTGACTAGCAAACACTGCAGCATCCTTTGTTTATCCAGTATGTGTTGAAGAATCACTAATAGGAGTTCCGATATTATTAAAATTTGAAATCAGTAAT
The DNA here is from genome assembly GCA_947363495.1 of Euzophera pinguis. NCBI lineage: Eukaryota > Metazoa > Arthropoda > Insecta > Lepidoptera > Pyralidae > Euzophera > Euzophera pinguis. The sequence goes on along the minus strand of OX376174.1, from coordinate 10,850,178 downwards.
ACAAAAATGCAGCCACAAGGATCATATTTAAAACAAAACGTGTATTAACGAAACACGCAAAAGAAAAAGATGTCATGAAAACTCAGCAGGAACAAGATTCATTTCGCTGTCTATAAGCTGTGCTAATTTATAACAGACTTCAAAAAAATGTTCGTGTGTATGTATTTTTATGTTTATATCTGACCACATAATATTTACATCGCTATCGATGTTCTGCGCTTTGTCTTTCTGTTTAATTAAATTCATTTATTGTGTTTCATATAGCATGTGAACAGATCTGTTCTGTTTGTTCAGTTACCTGGTCATATTGATGGACTTAATACAAACAAATAAAAACCACTCTGATTGACGTCGCCAGTCACCATTCACCAGCCGCGCGTCCCTGTCGCAATATTATGCAATGTGTGTGTGTGATTTTTTGTTTAAAATATTCCATTCAATTTGCTGGTTGGAGGTTAAGGCTTGATAATTTTAGCTATTTAGCATTTTTTGCCAGAAAACTCACCTGGCAAAGAATAAGAATTAATAATAATTTATTAGCATTCATATCCGTTGTTTGAATGTAATTATTAAATATCAAAACTTGGCTACAGAAACAGTGGTAAAATATTTTTCAGTTTTACCAAAATTTTCCAATTAGTAAAAAAGTCACATGTAATTTTCTGAAAATTATCTTAGTGGTAAGAAAGTAAAAGCATGCGACATGCACAAGTTGATTGTATACATCATCTGACGTTTGAATCTCTCCCTGAACATCAACATTGATCATACTTTAATCAGCTTTGTCCATAAATAATAATAAAAAATCTGATTTAAATCCATATAATAAGTCAAAAAACATACCAATAATATAAATTGTACCATAAGTAATTTCTAAACTGAAAAAATAAACAAACGCACAAATATAATTTATACTCACACAATTAAACATTCCTTTCTCAATGATCCTTCGGTACATCGCTTGCACGTGTATTCTAGCAAAAAAAAAATGATTTTTGATTCTGATTTTTATACTAGCAACTCTTACAAACTTTTTTTTAAATGTATCAGTGTTCGTTCGACTTACTTCGTACTTACCATGCATTTCAGCCTCTTGTTGACTTCGCCTCAGCCTCTTTTCCGCTATCGCCTCGCATACATATCCTGAATAAACTTCACATTATGACATACACGATTATATAAAATAATTACTCTAAGTACACACATTTACGAACCTAACTAGGTTCGTAAATGTGTGTACCTTATAATTCGATCTGATGAAAGTAAAAAAAATTATGTTTCGATCAAAAAAACTCTAAATACCTAATAGATAATTTCAATTTTCACTAGTATAAAAAATAATAATTTTTGTTTCTTTAATATTATTGGATTTAATTAAAATTACCTCACACTTTGGATTGAGCAAAATTGATATTTTTTGAGCTACTTTCGAATATGACGAGAAGGATTGTGAATCCTTACTATTGGCTTAAAAAAATACTTATTATTAACTTATTTATTATTTCTTTTATAAACTTTGACATAGTTTCTATCTTTGATCTACACAAATAAATAGTCATTATATTACGAGACTTACTTACGTGGATCGGTATGGAACTAAAAAAATTGTACAAAAACCGAAACATCCCAAGCAATACATTTTCAAACCTACAAATGAGCATTTTTTACGATCATTCGACTTCATAGTCGTGATGTAACATTTGCAACTCGTTAAAATTTGATCTCATCATATTTATCAAATGTTTTTGCTTATTATATTTTAAGTATTTCCGCAATTTTCTTAAAACCTTATTAATTCTAATCTTCGTGAATTAGACGTGCTACAAAAAAAGTTTTTCTTCTTAATTTCTCAAATTATTTTATGGATAGGGAACTACATTTTTTTAAACTAGCACTTCTGTGAACGTTAGGAATTTTTATAATAACCTGTGGGAAACCCGACACGTAAATATGTTGCTTCCAAATATGAAATCTGTTCAAGTTGCCAAGTTTCGTAAAGATCCGTTCAGAAATGTGACTCTAGCCCGGAACAAACATATTTCATAGCAAAAACTAACATCTCTACAAAATTGGCCAGTCTCGAAGTGGAGGATTTCGTTCGCTTCGCTTGCTCAGTCAATAATGTATGTACTTATATGTTATTAAAATTTAAGCGTATTTTTTTCTCTCAGTATGTTCAGAGTAATAAAGTATTAGCAACAAATTAGTAGTAAATAACGAATCATTAAGGCAATACTCAGTAGAGTTATGTAACGTTAGAAAGGACAGTCGTGTGAATCCAATGATTGTACCGACGAGACGGGATGTACTGATGAGAAGCACTAGTTTTATTGAGTAATGCATTCCAAAAATAAATGTTCTAGTTTTGTTTTAAGAATTAATTAGGCATTAAAGATCTCGGACGTTATGAAAAACAGTTCCGTGTTGAGACATTTGTAATATACCTAAGACTTAAATGTTAGTCACTAGGAAGGATGTTGCGTTTCTGTATTTGAAATGCACGTAACTGTAAATTTCCTTGTATCTTTTTTTTTTTTAAAACGATTTTTTAAATAACTAATAAATACATCATACTAATATTATAAACGTGAAAGTGTATTTGTTTGTTTGACCTCCCTACACGCCCTAACTAAGCAACCAATCGACTTGACTTTCGGCATAGAGTTAGTTGAAAGGATGGAGAGTAACATAGGCAACATACTTTTGGTCCTGGAAAACATCATATTCCCAAAGGAGGTTTAAACGCGGGCAAAGCCGCGGGCACAGCTAATTCAATAATTGAAACCAGTATTATTCATTACTTTGAGAAAAATATAATCTAATCTTGTAGCCTTTCGATATTCACATTCGCTATTTCCGTTATTATTGTTAACCAATTGAATAAACCCTAATAATAGATTTATTTCCATTCATCCATGGATTTGTGATTTCGTGCAATTTCGTTAGAGCCAAGGTGCGAATATAGCTATGCCAATTTTAAAAAATAGACATTTAGCCCACAAAACGTTGTTAATATTAATAATTATGTGCCCACAGACTAGTTTTTGCGTAAGCAAGATATCCCATAACCAATTTTTTCTTTAGATACGACATACGGAAATAAAATTTTAGACGGCTTGTCAGTAAAGAGCAGATGACGTTTCATGTTTAAAACAATATCGTTACATTTTTACTCATTACATGTTTATCGCTATTGGAATTCATGTTAAAATAATTATCAAAACTTAACCACGACCGCGAAGCCTATTTTTTTTAAAAAAAGAAGGATTTCCAATCGACTAACCGATAATACTCAAAAATAGCCCTCGCGCCGATTGGCTTACAGGACATGCCGGACGAGTCATCTCTTGCGACAGTTCCTTTTAGCCGCCGTAGTAAGTGTATAAAAGTCTAAGTAGAACAATGTACGATAAAACAAAATTAATCACAAACTAGATCATGTTATTGCAAAACTAAGTAATGTTCTCTGATCCAGTTCCCAGATCGCTTGTACGCAGAAACGTTGTGTAATGAATAATCGCAAAAATGCATAATAATTCTCACAGGATAAAGGAACAGTGTGTAGGAATATTGTAGGCATGTCCGATGAGAAAAATGTGTTGACATGCATAATTATAGTTGATTAAATTTATGAGAAAATCGTGGAGAAAAATATGATGTATACAAGGCCTGGATAGAGCAATCCGCAAGCAAGCGAAAGTTTTGTTTGCTCTTTAGTGAAAACTAATGAATACGTCTTTTGTTCAGGCTAAACTGGATGCCCCTTTTTTCAAATTGAAAAATTTAACTCATGATTGAAATATTTAATATATTGCGTGGAATTCGATCATCATTTTTTGGAAACGTCCTGACAATGCCGAATACAACCAAATAATACCTATTCAATATTAATGGGCGTACATATGAATTTGCAATTAATTTAAATTTATATTGATGGGTCGATTTTTTTTTTTTGATTTATACATAATTTTATTTGGTGTTCGGAATACAGGGTGAATTTCAGATTCGAATTTGTACACATATATGTAATTTCATTTGATTCTAGAAGCTGTTAGCGCAAATGTTTTAATAAGCTGTAAAAAATAGGCAATTCAATTTAACAGATGATGATGGATATTATGTTATTAAGCAACACTTATGAAGGACTAAAGTACATAAAACATACAATTTACCATTAGTAGAAACTATAGGTGTTAGTGCATACCTATATCATGGCCAAGCACATTACCCTCCTTGCGCAGTCGGGCAAAACACAACGAGTTTACCTTTTATTCATTGGGCACGCTGTTATGTTGAGAATTACGACTCTAATTATTAATAATTATTATTTAACAAATACATTTATACAAAAGAAAATTATAAGGTCGATGTTTTTGTAATTGTGATACTAGTTTTACAATATAATTTGGACGTATATAGTTATACATCGTTGATCGAAAAATGTTTGCAAATACAGAAAAGATATTTAGTGATGTCTAAGTTTTCGCAAATGTTACGTAGAATTATACATGAAATTTTTGTATGGACGAGTCTATGAAAAACTATAATTAATTGACCCACAACTTGTCTTAGAATGTATAAGCTCTCTCTCAAGCTCTCTGCTTTTCCCAAAAGTTGACTGTTAGATAATGCTTTTAGCCTTAAACCGTCTATTGTGCTTTACAGTTTGTAACTTGTGCAATGAAGATAAAATAAATAAAATTTGAAATAAATGTTTATAATTATTTTTAGTCAACATCATGTTGTCTTTTCGAACTAGATTTTTTCCTGATAGGAAGATATTATTACTATAAGCATTAAATGATTCTATTGTAAATTTTAACCAGGTGCAATTTGTATTCAATCCGCAAAACTGTCAACCATCTAGCCTACTGTCAACACTAGCCTAGCAGGTTTTTGTGTAATCTTAATTCTGTACAACCTTGCAGCTTGCCACTTACAAGTAATTACAACGACCTCCTTGTCGCAATGGTTAATATACCAATCCGTCATTGCGGAGGTTCTGGGTTCAATTCCTAAGCGTGTATGTGTGAGTCCTCAAATTTTGTAGGCTTTGAAATTTAATTCTTTTTTTTTTATACAACTAAGTAGGCAAACAGGCGTACGGCCCACCTGATGGTAAGTGGTTACCGTAGTCTATGAACGCCTGCAACACGGGAGAGGTCACGAGCGCGTTGCCGACCCTGAAGGAATTTTTGCTCTCCCTTTTTGAAGGCTCCCATGTTATAGTCACTAGGGAAAACCATGGCAGGGTTCATTTCATAATCGCAGTGTACGAGGATTCTATGGTCAAATATTTACGATAGTTATTTTTACAAATTGTTGTGGTCCGAGTATTTTTTGTAATCGTGTTCATCAACCAAAAAAAAAAGAAATGTCTTAAGTACAAAAGGTAAATAAATTTTGGTTAACAAGATAAAAACTTTGGCTTTAAATGTTGTCAAAAATATTGTTTTATTCATTTTACTTTAATTTCGAACTCAGGACAGCAGGGTGTACAAGGTCGATTGACCATGTAATTCAATAGACATGAATAAATAAATAACTTTGATTTCTATAATATAACTTTTATTATCAATATAAAAGTTACCGAATTCAAAAATAATACAAAGATCAGAAAAGCTATTGAAAAACTAAGCCGTACACACCAACTAAGTCAAGATTACTAAAGATTACATACAGCAAATCATTATAAGAAATATTAAATTTAATAAGGAATCATTAAGTAAAATTGCCTAACATTTAGGTCGATGTCAACAACCTTACGGCCTCCGTTTACTCGTAAAGGGAGTCTGTGGTCAAAGTTGAATAACTTCTGAAATCTCTATTTAGTTTAGGCTATAAAGATGACAAAATAGTTACCACTTATTGGCAAATTTATTACTTTACAATTTAGTACGAACTTGCAAAGGTGGTTGAAAGTCCAATTATGTGGTCTTAAGTTTGTGAGGTCGGCTTTATTGATGGTACTTCTGTTTTTGAATACATTGTGCGTGTTAGCATTATTAAAGAATTTACTCTTTATTAGTCAACATGTAGGTTCTTTCGTACATATTTGCATTTTGATAACTATTCCTCATATGTTAACAGGTTTGGGCTTTGTAGAGCTTTTTCCGTGACCATGGCGACACATTAAACTGGTACTGGGTTCGATTTCCAGTTGGTTAAATTCCCTTTTCAAATAGTTCAGGGTCTTATGCGTTCATCTATATAGATTTATACCTATATAGGTACGTAAATTTTTGAAATAAACTATTTTTGAGTATGAGCAATCACAAGTATACATTTTTTTATATGTTCTCTTACTCGAATTCACAAACATTTTTTTAAAAGCTTATCATGTAATAAAATATATAAGCACTTACCCCTAACATTCAATGAAAATGTCGTCAGTCAAGTCTGATGACTTCTAGAGCAAATGATTGATATATCAATCATCAACGATTTGTTTTGAGGGGTCAGCCGCACTCAGTTGGTGTACATTATGCTAAGTTGTTACGTGAGCGAGAGGCAGCCGACCTCGACCCAGTGTGGTCAACTGTCGTTGGGCGTCGTCACATGGATTTTATCCTTATGTTAACGTTTCGGTAAATGTGTCCTATATCTCTCATATCATCGCTTTTCCGGTTGCGTCCTTATTTGTCTCTGAGCCCAACCATGGAGCCCAGGGTCCGCTTTTGTGTGTGAGAAAAAATGTGTCATAAATCCTCTGATTGACAATTCGCAAAACTCCCACTTTCAAAAATACCTACTCATTTTCTACAATCAATACTGCCTATTAATATGCATTCCCGAAATTCACACTTTTTGAATTTTTACTACATATTAAGAATTGACTGTATAGCGTTTTGATCTGGAGGGTTCGATTTGCCCGGGAAACCTTTATTTAGTTTTTTTTTTTTAATTTTGTAACAACATTGCAAACTTGAATCACTAAATTATCTGATGGACTTTTGGCTGGAAGCTGTGAAGAAGAGTATCGGCGCTGTATTTTATTTTCCAAAATTTGTGTTTTTTTGAGTGTTTGTGCATAATAAAGGTAGATTATTATTCGCAAAGTGTTCAAGAACAAGCGTGAGTGTTGGGAAGTGATACAGTGTTCGATTTATGTGAGTTCCTCGCTTGTTGCCAAAAGCTCCTGGAAATCGCTAAGTGCATTATACTTGTTAAATTAAACAATTTTATTAAAAATATTTTACTTGTTACGGCTAAATACGAAAGTAAGAGCCAGAATGACAAAAAATATATATCTGATAATGATGATGTTTGGCTTCGGAAAGTACGCTAGCTAAGCCGTTGGTCTCGGTCATTATTTGGTCATCGTTAGCTAGAGGAACATTACAATTTCAAAGGCCGAGACGTGTTTCCAAAAAATTGTACAGGGTTGATTGACTATTTTATGTGAGGAGCTCGTATGTCAAGTGCGACCCGCGTAGGCGTGATGCGACCACTATTGGATTGGTCGCCATTTAGTGGCATTTTCTATCTTGAGCTCCTCCGTGCTTCGGAAGGCACGTTAAACTGTTGGTTCCGGTTTTTGTCGATAGATAGAAGTCGTGGGGCTGTGTCAGATGCCTTAGGGCAGCCTAAAAAATTCTCAGTGTTGGCCACTAACACACCTCGGGGCATGTTCCTGTTGGTCTGGTTTCCCTGTAAAAAGGGTTACGGAGGTCAGACGGCAATCGCTCCATTGTAATAACCAGTTCCGCCAAATAGGATCATGACTTACAGCGTACCATAGGCTCCGAAGCGTAAGCTGACGAAGTAAGAACTATGAATACACGCCAGGATGATGATGATTGGCAATGTAACCCACTCGAAATTAATAAACGCCTTCACCAGCCCTCCAACTGTCTACGTGGACAAGTGTTTAAGGCGTTCGCCTTTGACCCGGGGGTGGTGGGTTCGATTCCCACCGGAAGCATAACTTTGTTTAGTTGTTTCCAGTTTGGTTAGAACTTTGCCGGCTTGAATCACCTGATTGTCTGATAATAAAGATGATTCCGTGGTTCGGAAAGCACGTTAAGCCGTTGGTCCCGGCTGCTATTTGGTAGTCGTTAACGGAACCATGGCAGAGGCCGAGAGGCGGTTCGGAACAACTTTGACACCAGGGTATACATAGTCGATAGACAATGTAACCTACACGAAATAATGATGACCAGCCCTTTCACCATCTCACTCCCTCAGACCACGCATTTAAACAATGACATCTATTTCATCCTGATATCGACAGCTATTTTATTTTTCACTTTATTCACTAATTCAACAGCACTTAATTGATAAATACTGTTACTGACCAATGTTAAATGACTTCTTTAATATTATAGTTTTTGACACACCTAAACAAATTATTAGTCCTACGTTTTGAAGAAGCAAGAATCATGAAGAAACATCTCTAAAACAACTTTAGGCACATAAAACAACAAAGTTAAAACCGCAACTGGCCTGCAACAGCACTGCAATTGTGTTACAACAAAACCTGTTTAGTTAGACGCTTTTAATATAATGTTAGGGTTGGTGTAACACTTTTTGTTTCGAAACTTACTGTGAGGATGTCGAAGTTCAATGTATCCTAAACTTGATTCGTAATGACAAATGAAAAAATTATAAGTAGGTATCATGAAGCAATTACAAAGAGTGATGCCGTTTGAAATGGCGCTGTGATTTGATCATTGGCGCCTCGCCGACACCAAAGTGGGCGGAGCTTGTCATTGCTCGTGCTCCATGGTTGGAGCCACTGCCGAAACCAAGCACCCCGCACGTCTGCCTTCCGCCCCGTGTAGCCTCACAAATACTTTCTTACAAAACGCTTATTACGGCATCTCCTCTTTGTAATTGCTCCATGGTAGGTATCCATACAAATATTAGAAGTGCGAAAGTTTGTATGTCTGTTACGTTACGATTTCACGGCCAGACCGCTGAACGGATTTTGATGATATTTGGTATGAATATAGTTGAAGAGCAGGTGTCAAACATAGGATACTTTTAGACGCAGGCGGCGCTGCTGGAAACAGCTAGTATCTAATAAGCTGTAATACGTACCCTACGGCTACGAAAACTGGGATTTGCTTAAAAAGAGAGTTCAATTTTATTACGCTAGTCCGCGCTTGACATAATCAAATGTTACTAGCTCGCATGCCCAGCCCTTGCTGGCTTTTGTAGTGCTCAAATTTTATTAATTCCATCTAAATTAGTTTAGTGGTTTTGGCTCTTATTATCCCTGTGCGAGACATTTGCTCGATGCATAATTTGTACTGATAAGGCTGTAAATAGCTTAAATTTAGGCTGAATTTGAAGTGAATGCCAACCTTCCTACCATTATATAAAACGCCTAAGTGATAAGCATTATATGTATTTAGTGAGCCGACCGCGAGCAATTGCGTAACGTTTTCAACACTCGTCTAATCTACGCCTGGCCTTCTTACACAAAACTTTATGTTAAACAAAACAAGGCTGTAAAAGAGCTACTTTATTAATTTTTAACTTTTTTGAGGGTATTTGTCTCTCGATCGATATCTATATCGATAGATTCATGAAAATTACACAAGATTTCCAAAATGATCGGTTTGAAGCGGCCTGCATCCGCTGCTTGACTTTGCTTATACTTTTACTTTTCCTGCTTGTATCACATAATTATAAATAGTACTGACTTGTACTTTGTTATCCCTCTATTATACTCTAATCTATTGAACAAAACCTAAATGCCTGTGAAAGAGGATGAAAGGTATCTGTAAAACTTAAGCCTTTTAGGAAAAAAAAACTTTAGTTTTTGAGGGGTAATCATCATAAATGTGTAAGATAAAGAATTCTAAAAGTCCATTCTTAGCTGATTTTTCCTACTTATTCTATCTGTCAAATTTGAGCTGTGTAGGTCAAGTTTTCGTTTTATATACGTTTTAAAAGCCTTAAATATGGTCTTAAGTACTTTCTTAGTGTTGATATTCCAGTAGGTGGCTATGAATGCGAAAGTCTGCTCAGATTTATTCAAAACTAGCTGTTTTTCTTTTGCAGCTCCGCCTGCGTCAAAAAGTAGCCTATATTTGACCCCGGGGTCAATGACCCGGGTCTTCAACTATATTCATACCAAATTTAATCAAAATCCGTTCAGCGGTTTGGCCGTGAAAGCATTACAGACAGACAGACTCTCACACTTTTAATATTAGTATGGAAGTAGGGATGAGTCGAACGACTTCAAAATTTATGAAAAATTAAATTCAGGCAGTTACAATTTCTTGTAGCAAAGTATTGATAAGAATTGACGTTAATTTTAAGTTTGTTGTTGATCTATGTTCATAAAATGAACTACTGTTAATTTAAAAAAAAAAACACTTTTGTTATTAAATAAAACATGAATAGAACAATAGATACATAATTTTAAGCCGACGTTCCTAATAGTTTCACATTTAATTTCCTATAAAATAATAATGATAGAATTCCGGTGCCGTTTCATTTTCGATTTCTTTGTAATTAATTCGGAAACTATAAATGTAATTGCTAATATACGTCCTATTTCTGATACAACCTTCTAACGCAAATCAAATTCAATCATTTTAATGGCCGTGTGTCAATTGGCATATCAACATTAAGTTGGGATTTAAGAGTCACTTAAATTCACGAAGCATTCTGAATACCTACCATTTGATGATCATTATACTTATTATTAGGCCGAAAAGTGGTTCCGAAAAATTCTGAAATATGATAGACACGTAAAACATACTTTTTTTTTTCTTTTTGGAAATAGCTAGTAGGCACTATGAAAACAAATTAGGCCTTCCACAAAAGTAATACCATGAATTATTTTAAGTTTCTATGAGAAATTCCATAAGTTTTATACATAATATCACCAAGCATATTTTGTTTATGGGTGAACAACAACGGTTTATAAAGACCTCTCTTGTTTCCTGTGTCTATACTCACCACACTCGTCATACACGCTTGCAGATTTAGGGTTTTTAGGAATTCGATAAGTTTTCTGAAAAAAAAAAATATACATCACTACTAGTAGTGAGGAGTGAGGATAAGACTAGTCTTATCCTACGTATAAATTCAAAGACTGTTTTGTGGCTTATTTTGTAGTTAACCCATGTGTTAAAAATGTAGAGATTCAAGACTAGTTATGAACTTAAATTTATATTCCTTGTAATATAATCCTTGTAATATAATATCGGTTTGTAAGTGAATGTACGACCTTCAGTACCGTATGCCGGTTTTACTGGGCATTTAGCACGTCACTATATGAATACATAGTAATATGTATATTTTGACAAATCCATACTAATATTATAAATGCATAAGTCTGTCTGTCTTTCTGTCTGTCTGTTACGCTTTTACGGCCAAACCGCTGAACATATTTAGGTGAAATTTGGTATGGATATAGTTGAAGACCCGGGGTCAAACATAGGCTACGTTTTTTACGCAGGCGGAGTTGCGGGAAACAGTTAGTCTTAATAAAAGCTAGAATTTCAAGTGGATAAAGATTCGAATAAAGTACATACATACCATTACAGACTTCCATCGCTTCTTTTAAGCTCATCACTCACGTCATACACGCTCGTCGATTACGGGTACTCCTGACATCTCCCTTTTTTAATATATTCGCGATTTGGTCGCTGTATGTTCTCCGAGGCCCGCCTTTACGTGGAATAAAGTAGCTTTACGTATTATTTCAATCATTTATTTAAATGATTCATTTGTAAAATAGACTTGTTTACCACTAAGTATATCACTCAAAATTTAATTGCATAATTGCAAATTTAATTGCATAATTGCAAACGTAAATTAAGCACATTTTTTTTTTCGTCTTAAAAACAGTGAGTCTTAACCATTACTTAGCAAACATTAACCCATTCCATATAAACTTCGCATTCCCGGAATCATCGCACGTCACAACATCAAAATTATATAATTTTTCATTTAAAAATTATCATGACAGGTAACGTTGAAAGTGTGATCATCAAAATTTTAAAAATAATTGGAAAGTAAGTCGAAATCATGACCAATTTCTTGTATCTTTTTGTGTGTGTGTGTGTGTTTTTATTGTAACCCTAAATGAAAAATTGGTGTGTTAGTTTTGATTGCACATAAATATATAATTTATATAACAATCACGTTGATCGTTGTTTGCGCTCATGCATGCACTCATTTCAACATTAGTCTGCACAAGGAATTTAGTGTAATGTGCTTTGCGAATTAAATTTAGGTACTATAAGTGTTGAATGAAATTAGTTACTGTAAGTGTTGAATAAAATCGGCATACTTAGAAAAATACTTTTTATGTATTTTTCTAAGACAGAGAAGGTTTTGATGTCAGTTTTCAAAATACAATCGTAAAATCGATGACGGAAAATATTTTATCTTATAATTTGATCAAAATTAAGTTAAATCATATTAAAAAATTTATTTTATATTTATATAAAATGTTATATTTATTTTTTAATTTAAATCAATGGGTCATTCAAATTATAAATCAAAGTAATATTTTATTTATTTTATTTTAAAACAAATTAATAATTTTGAGTACTGACTAAGACTAAGTGCTGTTTTCTGGTGACGGGAGTGTAGTTAAGTGTTTGGTGTTGGTGGTGTCGGTGTGTGTAGTAGTGTAGTGACATGGGTGTGTGTGTGCAGGATGCGGAGGGCGACGAGCAGACCAGGGAGAAGAGGAAATTCGAGGGGGTCACCCAAGCCAAGTTTGGCATCAAAAACGCCGTGCTCGGCTTTGTTTTTGGTGTAAGTATTGATTATGAACTTTTATTTTTTTAAATCATAATCTTGATTGGTTTCTTGTTAAGAAAGTGAAGGAACTTGGACTACTAAATAATACAAAGAAATCATCAAAGAATACGGATTTAAGCCACCTTTGATTTAAGACACCTGTTTTCGTATCATTTAATCGACCTGAGCCCCAGCCTTTTTATACTAGCCTATTCACACCCTGATAAGTCTTAACTACTTCTCCTTGTAACTTCTTTATGGGCTTTTTCTTTCCAGTCTCCCTCCAGCGTTTTTATTTTTTTTATGGAACTGCCAAGTCAATTTATTTTATTACAACACGAAATATTTTAAATACTGATAAGGCCACTATATGTTGTTGGGTAATTACGTAATAGCTTAAGAAAGAAGATCCCTTAAATAGGATTTGAATTAAAACCGACTTGGTATTACATGGATCTCGCAACTTTCAACGGTGGAAGAACTGAGTTGCGGGACTAGAATTTTTACAAGTTTTCTTTTGATGGCATATTATTGTCTGCTTTTTATACTCAACATAATTATGAATACTATAGCGTTAAGCATTATATTCATCATTAGTAATGAATAAACTATGATAGCTCAAATACTCGAACTAAAGTCCGATGAAGTAATATTCTTATTCAGAAATAATTTTAAAATTTCTTACCATAAGTCTGTAAGATTTTATAATTGCTGGCACTACGAAACTATCACTATATATATCCAGGAACATAATTATAGTGGTATCAGAACCATGTACTTTTAACCAGCATAGATATCATATCAATTATAAATTTAATATATTAATGAAGATACGAAATAATTGTAGTTTTTTCAACATTATATCTAAGAAGAACGTGTTTCTTTTCTAGAAAATCAACTCGTTGATCGACGCAAAGACGAGACTGGTCGAAAACTTGGATAAGCAAAACATAGAAATAAACAAACAATACGGGATTGAAGCCCCTCAAAATGGGTTGTCGTCACTAGGCGGCATCGTAGGCCAAGTACTGCAACCGAAGTTACAATTCATCGGGCCTAAAATCCAAGCTGTGACGTCATTATTCGGAGGGTCGTCTGGTTCTGGCAACTCTGGCGGACAAGGTGGGGGTTCAGGAGGATTGGGTTCGATCCTGTCGCTGGTGACGTCACTGTCAGGATCGTCCTCCGGCAACGCAGGAGCCGGAGCTACAGTAGAGACTATTGACTCTTCTGAGGAAGACGACTCGTCGTGATTGCCCTGACTTTTTTCCTGATACGTTGCGGCACTATTCCTGTTTTTGCTAAAGACAGGCTGTAAATAAATTATTGGTATTTCAATTCATTTTTGCGTACGTCTCTTATTGTCTATAAGGCAAAATGATGAACGGTTTTGAAAATTAGGTGAATAGTGAGCGATTAATGTGTTGCAAAATTACTCATTGGAAAGATCAGAAGAGTATAGAAACCAGCGAATAGTTCACGTCCTGTAATTGTAATAAAGACTTAAGTATTTTTTTTATGTTCGTACACAAACATGAGTTGAAATATCTATTTTGCTATATCGAGATTTGTAAATAAAAATTTGATCACCAGTGGTCTCGTTATAGCTATGTTAATTGTAGTTTAATTGTTTTGTGCGATTTTTGCAATAACTCAATTAATTTAAAAATGTGAAAATTGCCCAGTAATGATTATAAGGATGATTTATTGATGTTAACAAAGTGCCGTAATGTATTTAATTTCTTCGTTTTACTTCGGTTCATAATTCAATATTCTAACGTTTTTTTTATAATCCAGCTTTTATATTCTCTTTATATAAAGTTATTAAAATGTAGCTTAGAAATCAATAGGATGAATTTCTTATATTTCTACAAAAAAATTGACTTTTTTTTACTTTCGGTCAATAAAATAGTGAAGATTAAATATTGACATACCATCATCAATATCAGGTCATCGGTGTTCAACATGTTAAATGATGATGAATGTGACAGAACAAAAGAAAATCCATTGTTTTGTCAGGTCATCAGTGGAATTGCAAATTAGAAAAAATGTGTGATGATTAAAATTTACCTAAATTAAAAAAAAAAATAGAATAATGTTTTATAGATTTTAATCATAATTGAATTATGAACCAGTCTTCATTACCACATCAGCTGTAAATTGCTCACTCTTTGTATTTATATGTAAATAGTTTTAGGTGAACGATGGTGATATTAAATATTTTCTTCTAATAAGTAGTTGTTTGCACTGCACCTAATGCACCTTATACAGCTTTTGCATTGTTCCGACCAAACTGTAAAACAAATGCGTAATATTTTTATGTATCAATTATCCAATGCATTTTGATAAATACTAAATATTATATTTTAACATACAAACAAATGTAGGTACCGACATCCACAGAGTTCGGTATACACCCTGCAATAAGCAATGCGACATCAAATCTATTTTGCTCTACCGCCAGATGTATACCCAACTCTGCAGTTGTCTGTACAAGCAGTATCCCAGCAGTCGCCTGAACTTAGTTTCAAGTAAAACCGTTGTATTTATCGTCATAGTGCCCTTTTATACAGCTTTAGTAAAACAAGAAACTTAAACTAAACTAAAAACAAAATAATAATAAATATTTACAGCGTGTACATGAAATCAATAAATAATTACAACCGTTTACATTTGGCCACGGATCAATGCACAAGCTCTCAGCACAAACCCGGTTTATAGTTGCGTGGACGTTTTGCATAACTTCCGATGAAGTTTCTAGCTTGAACTTGGGGATTTACTTTAAAGAAAGAGGCCGAAAGGCGGTTGCGAAAACTCTGACACTTGAGTTGATTGACCATGTGACCCACATGTTAATGTATGAACTTTTAGTGGGAGAGTCTCCTTTATTTTCCTCCATCCTGGCATTCAACGTTGGGAATACATAGTTAATATTTTTTGCACGCTTTCGATGAATTATTTCTATGAAAATTCGCGTAAAAGTCTAAAAAAATAAACAAATATCTTTTTCAAAAGGAACAAATTCTGGGAAAATTTAATATCTTAATAACATGATGACATTTTAGCTAAATATCTAATCTTACGCGTTAGCAGGTTATCTTAGGTTCAACTAAGTTTAAATAGTAGTTAAAACTTGAAGTATTTATCAATATGCCTGAGAAGGTATCGGAGGAAATGACTTCTGAGTAAGTATAATTTGTTATTAAAGCCCTTAAATAGTCTAGAAGGTTACTTTATCTTAAGCGTAAATGTTTAGGGAGAAGCTAAATGACTAATGACCCTTAATATTGCGCTTAATTTTAATTAGCCTTACAGTACACAAACACCACTGTTTAATACTTGCACTACACATAAAAACTTTACTAAATATTAATTTTGTTATTTCAATGCGAAAGTTCCTTCGGTATTTAAAAAAAAGAAAATACGCAAATGCCTTTATATTTATTTGCCTGCATAATGCCACTTATATTTTTTTAGTTATTTACTCGTAGTATTAATAACGATAATCTTATAATTAAATAATTATAAAAAAGGTCCATCTAGCTCTAAAGATGCATATGTTCCCCAAATGTTTATTTAACAGACATACTTGTATAATTATGTCTTTTGTTTGAGTGTTTTAAAATAATTACATTTTCTTATAAATGGGCGGAAACTTAGTAGTTATCAGCCCCGGTTTCGCAGGGTTTATAAACCCCGGTTATAAAGACCTTCCGCAAGAAATTATATGTTACGTAGCTAAGGAGAAAAAGGCACGTACATACAAAAGATATCTGCTATGTATTAAACTTAGCTAATTGTATCAATGCAATACTGTGTATATCAACGATCGAATAGAATATAAAGAAAATAAATTTAAAGTTAGATATTTTTTACGCAACTTATTAAATTTGTGTAAAAAAAATTGTCCCTTAGATCTGGTAAATAGAGTTTAAAGATACACTTTCAGTGGCCAAATTCTCTCTTGGATAGCAATGAATCCATATTTCAAACAAGTACCTAGTCAAAATCACGATCTCTTATATTCACGCTATTTTACCGTAGGAGTATTCAGAGACTACGGATTTCCACTTGCTATGAACCTTACAGATCTCCCTCGCTTTCTCCACGCTCATCACTCTCGTCATACAAGCTCTCCACATCTCCTTTTTTCAAGATGTCTGCGATTTGGTTTCTTAAGCTTTTCTTTTAAAACAGAAAAAGAAACTACTGTTAAATATAGCATAGAGCCAAGCTAGAAGTTTCGTGTTTTATCAAAACTGTTGCACAAGCGAGAATTAGATTTAAATTACGTAGGACTTCGCCATTGTACGATGTATGTAAAAACTTTATTGTACAGAAAGAACATTGTTACAACAAAATAGAACACAACAAGAGACGGACTTACCCTTACAGGGATCTCTTCCAGTCAACCCAAAAACCAAAGGAAAAAAAGAGTACATGGGCATCAAAGAGTGTACAGTACAATAGATACGATATATATAAATGTAAAACAAACTAACTTAACCTAAACCTAAGTCAACTCAAGACCGAACGCTAAAAGTATTCCCTAACCCGGAATTTGCAGGTATGAAGAGAGGATTCAGAGGAAGCTTGTTCCATAAACGTGCAGCAAGTATTGTATTGCAAAAGAGTTAGCGTAGCACTGAGAGGAGTATTCAGGTAAATCCAGTTTTAAGCTGTGCGATGTGAAGGCGGCGATCAATATTACCCATTTATTTATTAGCCATTC
Organism: Euzophera pinguis; assembly: GCA_947363495.1. Taxonomy (NCBI): domain Eukaryota; kingdom Metazoa; phylum Arthropoda; class Insecta; order Lepidoptera; family Pyralidae; genus Euzophera; species Euzophera pinguis. Next base: position 10,832,732 of record OX376174.1, on the reverse strand, counting down.
TTCTGTATGTCTACAGAATTATCTCCTCAAAATGTCTATTTTGATCTATCGGAACTTCGAACTTAGTTGTGCAATAGTGCATTAAGCATTCAGGAATAACAGTAAATATGGACCAATTGCGGAAGAGATACACCCACAAACAGTTCCTTACTAGTGCCGGTCATAAATACTTAAATGTCGGTTTGTCTGTAACATTTGGTCATTTTGGTTTTATGTGCTTTCTATAAGCAATTGTTATGTAATAACATTTTCTGACCATTTTGGCTTTATGCGCATTATATATGCGATTTTAATCTCATGAATGATATTACCATTTCTCGTTTTATCTGATGTTCCCATTCCATTTTAGCTATGGTACTACTTACTTTCATGTTATTCCTTGTTATTACATACATGTATAATATTATTATATTGAAGTTATATCGCCATAAAATGCTTCTCAAATTCTAGTCGCTTACTCTACTCACTCACTTTATGTTATTTGATTTGAAATTGCGGAACTATGAATAAATAAGAAAATATGGACACTTAAAAGTTTTACGATTGCCCGTTTAGGTACAATTCTATAAATAATCAAGTAAATATAGGTACGTTTTAATAGTATTAGAAATTGATAAATCGTACGTAAAATTTTGATACTAGTTATTATGAAATTTAAAATGAATTAATTTACAAATTATCCGTAATTATTAGGTATGTCTCGTGTATAATTTAAAATTGATGACAAAAACTTCTATTTTGTAATAGTAAGTTAAGGACAAAACGTAACCTAACTTCAAGATAACGTTAATGTGACGTGAGTTAGCGTAAATACAAACATATGGAAGTTAGTTTCGCAATTTAATTTATGTTAATTATATTACTCTGCCATCCTTGCCTTGATATACTTTAACTAGAGGTTAAACGTTAACTTTCAAATGACAGTGTCAATCAGTGGGGCCAATAAACCGAACATAAGTTAATTTTGTCATTCATAAAATCGGTGAGATTCCAACTAGTCAATTTTAGAAATGTCAAAACTAAAATATGTCTAAAATAAGTCATGACGTTATTATTTTTCTTTTCTCTCTACAACATTTGTTGACTGCACAGATTGGGTAGAAAAAACTTACAGCCATAAGTTTTATTTTTTATTAGGGTAGTTGGTCATTACTAGCGAATTTGAACGCCTATAGAAACAGAGTATATGATCAATTTCGCTCACGAGTTGTCATACGAAGATTTTCAACATTTTCGCAAGGAAAAACACACTTTTTACTATTCACACAATAAATAAAAGTTTTCAAGCGATATTAAAACCATTTTTTCACATTAACTTTTGTTGGTACACTTTGAACACTTTTCACAATAAAATACATCATTCGAGTAAAATTAAGCTTGTGTGTTTGTTAATGCATTGCTAGGTATCTCGAAATACATATATATGTAGTTCTTGATCTTGTTTTAAACCTTCATCCTTATTTATTTCTTTGAAGATTGAAGTTAGTAGCTATAGTCAGCCTACTTAGTCAGTTACCAACATTCGATTTTCGCCTGGATTAGTATATCTGGCGGAGTCAAATTCAAAGGTATTCTTCCCTAAATAAATCGACATTTGTTATTAATAGTAATTATAATTAATTTCTTCACAATTTTTTCCTTCTTAATTTTTCTACACAAATTAATATTTGTAATCCGATACGGCTAACGTTCGGAAAAACAAAAAAATAATAATTTTGTGTTAATTTATCATTTGCAACAGTTAATATTTTTTGCAAAAACAATTTTGGTTGAGATTTAAAATCCTCTTGGCGTATATTTAAAAAAAAATGTACCGTAACCATGGAAACCATTACAAGTGCGATTATAATACAAACAACGTGTTAACCCCCATTATAGGCCTAATAAAAGACACTTTATGAGCAAATGTGTTTAAAAAGATTTTTTTTGCATCATCATGGAAATAATAGAAAACAATTGTTAACAAAACATTAATATATAATTAGACGTCTGTTAAGAAATTTACGGAAAGAAATAGAATGGCTTTTTTTCTAAACCCTGAACTAAACAGAACATTTATAGCCTTAGACATGTAGTTATATATGTAGTATTAATGGAAGTAATTTATCTAGTAATTGGTTAAAGAGAATATACACTTAAAAAGACAAAAATAAGACGATGTTCTCTGTAAAGACAACAAGCACATTAAAATTATTTTAATTGCACATATCACCTTTCTGTTTGTACGATATTAATACTTGTTCCACGAAATGGGTAGAAATCCCGAAAATAAATATATTTTAGACATGCACAAGTATTTTTCACTTCAATCTGTTCACAAATACATTAATTTATAATGCAATTATCATCTTTTTAAATACTTGTAAAACAAGTATTAAGCATTTTTTTCACCCAATTTATTAGAAGCACATAGATCATACTCAATCACAAGAAAGGTTGGTTGTAGTTAGACTTTACTATCTCATTACATTTTCAACCCTTTAAATTCATATGGACTTTTTACTAACTACAGGGTGACTGACTTTTGACGTTTACAAAACTGGATGCGATTTGAGTCAAAATAAAATTATATAAAGAATATTGCATTATTATTTATATCCAACTTCAGGAGTACAATACATATGGTTATTTTTTATTACTATACAAATTTGGTTTATTATGTAGGCACCTTCAGGTTTATATAAATATCTCTATCTCATCTCAGAAATTTCCCTGTAACAACGAGTTGTAAATAAAGAAATAAATTTATTTTACTAGGCGTAAAGTATCATTTCAAAAAGTATACTATTATTTTAATCATACGAGGCTACAAAAAAATAAAACAAAATTATGTCAACAAATGCTTTTGAAATGGCCTTAGACTAAATATTATATAAAATGTGCCAATTGCTTCCTAGTCTTTGGGTAGATCATATCATAAAAATGTAATTTAAACTTTCTGCTTAGACATTATGTTATAAATGTGATAATATGGGTTCGGGATCCCTTTCGTTGGCATAATGTATTTATTCCTAAAATGTTTTGGCACAACGAATTTGGCATACTTTTTTTGGCATAATATTACTTGGGCATAATTGATTTTTAGTAGTATATGTACTATTGCATAATTATATTTAGGCCTAATAGATTTATACATAATTATAATTTGCACAATGTTTTTAGGCATAGTGTATAGTTAAACAAAGGAAAGTTAGAAAGACTTGCTACCAGAAAAGTAGGTTAGGTTAGGTTATTATGCCTTTATAAAGTTATGCTTGTAATTTTATGCTTAAATATGATTATGCTGATTTTATTTATGATTAAGACAATTATGCTAAATTTGTTGTGGTTAAAAAAATTATGCGTAAATATCATTAGTGTAAATTACCATATGCCAAAATATTTTATGGTTAATTTTTTTATGCAAATGGATAGCGAACCTATGGGTACCAACCATTCAGCGCCTTCAGGCTTACAAATAAAACAGTGCTTTTTTGACATTAATTGAATACCCGAAAGAAGTAAAAACGTGGAAATATGTAAGTATCTCGACAAAAAAATACTTTATTTCAGTACTAAATTTACATAGGTACAGTAATAATTTTCAAATCGTTGTAATATGATAATCTTCTAAAACCTATGTTTATTTTTAATAGTTGTAAATATCAGTAGACGCCTGTTCTATCTCTTTCTTAAACACTGTATTCTTCTCTATCTATCTTAACATCTCTACTCTATGTCTAAAATATGCTGTCCATATGCTGAATCAGGACCATATTCTGTAAGTTTTAAACAGTTTAAATTAGTTAAATAAAATATAAAATACACATAATCTAAACATTACTCACACACACACACACACAAGAGGCAATGCTAACTAACTAATTGAATATTTTATGATGACATGTAGTAAATTCTATTTTATTTAAATTTATTGGATATTAAACATATCTCGCTAAAATGCAATGTGTGCAACCATATTACAAAGTTATATCTGTATCATCGATGAAAACAGTAACAACAATGTATAGACCTTTTACATTAATTTTAAGAGCCGATGGTTATTATTTAAATATACTTAATACAATAACTTTATTCGTTAGACCATGGATCCATTTAACAATTAAAATAATTAGTCTTAAAAGAAAATATTTTGAAATTGTTGTACTCATCGAGAGCAGATAAATCTGACCCCGGTCATCACGAGCAAAAATGATTTCTTTAATCTGCCTCTGACTGTACATACATAAAAACATAAATTAAGTTCCCAAGTTTCTCACAGAGTGGCACTACGTCGCACCGCCAAATCCGGGACACAAATCTCGAATCCCCGACGAAGTTGTCCTTGATTGGTCCGACGGACCAGTCGAGCCAGCCGGACCGTCCGTCGAGACAAGCGGACGATATTCCGGTGTTCGACAGGAACAAAGTGAGCCTGGACTTCCCGGGGAATTTGTTTGGGCCGTCCGTGTCCCTCCTCATCAAAACTACTAAGATCATCGGTGATGTTATACAGGTAATTATTAGTCGACGCAATACAAGTAAAAATAAATTTAAAATTAACGAAATCCCCCAAAATGTACGGAACATATGGGACAGAATCCTCCATGTGGCATCTACTGAACATTTATACCGACTGTCTTGATCATATGAGCTCAAACACGCTTATCTGCTGTAAGCTGCTGAGAAGTCGAGCATCCTGCAGACTTCCTCATGCTACGTACTGACCTACAGTCTGATTTAAGTATATCTTAGAATTATAAACGTCTGAACTCCAATTTTCATATGAATGGAAGCCCATAAAATTAAGATCCCGCGAACAAAAATATAAACTGAATTATTGTTTTTTTGCCCTGAATAACAGCTTGGGCTTATGGTTTTAGCTGTTTCTTCATCTAAAAGCCCACAGCACCCACAGATATTTAAATTAGAATAATCTAATCTCTGATATATATGACATAGGTATTTAATTTTCAAATATGTGATAGTATTTAAATAGATACTGAGTAGCGCCTGAAGAAAAAACGTCGACGTTATTTTCTTGAGTTTTCTTAGTTGCTTTCTATGCAATCAGTATTTCGTTGCTTACAATATTTCGTCAGGAGTGGGCTCCAACGAAATATATTGTTTCTACTGTTTCCCTTTCGGATTTATTGTTGATTATTATAAGCACTTATACTACAATATAGAATCTCTTGCATTCATTAGCGGTTACATTTGTCAACTTGCAATCCAGCCTAAAATTTGATCATTTTATAACCGTCCCATATATTCAACAACATATTCTTGAACATATCATTATTTAACTAAAATCAACCCCATAAAACTGTTTCAGAATTCTGCTGTTCGCTATCAGTCGTTCCTGAGGTTGTTCCGGCCTCTATTCAGAGGTCCCTTCGAGATCAAGGGTCTGGACCCTCCCACCACCACGACCACTACAACTACAACTAAGGCACCGCCATCATCGGACAACGAAGTTCGACGCAGATAAATGGTGATTAAGAAGTTGCCTGTTTCGTTATTTCGTTTTTGCAATCCTATCCCAATTAAGACACTATTTTTGCCCAACGAATGCCAATGGGGTATAATTTCAAGTTATAATTATTTTAAGCTTGTTTGAGTACATATTAGAAGAGGACCATTTCGTATGATCCATTTTCAATTTTTACAACTTAGATAGTAATTCAAACAATGATTTTATAAATATTTCTTTTACGAAAAGATGAAACAGGTTGCATAGTATAAAAAATATTTAAGTTGGATTAGAATTGCGTCCAAAAATGTAATAGATTTGCACACATTTAATGGCTGTAGTAGAATATACTTATTGCATGATTTTAGGTACTACCCAAATGAAATGTCAATACTATTAATTAAATATTCTACTATACATTACGTACACCGTATAGAATCAATTATATTTTCTACAAGATTTCTATAAACGTTTAACTTATACAAATTTTATATCAATGTTAATTACCATACTACAATTAATTCTTCTGTATAATCTGTGCGACTGGTTACGGATTCAACAGACAACAGAAAGGTTGACGTCAGGCAGGCAAGGCACGTGCCTTATCGATGACTTATTGTCATCGCATACGACAACCGGGCACAGAATAATTAATTGGCTCGGGTTCCGAAATCATGCCGTATCATAATTGTTATTTTCTATTCTTACCTGGGTATTTAAAATAAGAAATTGATCGAGAATTTTCTATAGTTTTTGTAGCAAAAAATTATGTACTTCTCCACTGTCTTTTGATATTAGTATTTTCACTCATGTGGTGCCGTTTACCTAGGATTAATTAAATAAGGGATAAAAGTTAAATGCTACGTACTGATTTTAGTCATTTTTAGTCCCGAATGATAATTCTATTATAGTTACCAGCATACCAAATAAGAATAGGTAAGGTATTTAGTTATAAGATGTATGAACTGTTGTTATAAAGTATCTCAAATGGTAGAGGCCTAATAAATTGTATGAATAATGATTGTTTGTTTTATTTAGCACTTCACATAGAAATTCAATAGATAGTACCTATCAATGGCTAAAAATAAGTAATAGTATTGATGAGGGTCGATGGTATCGATACTATCGATAGGCTTTGTCGATAGTATCAATAGTTTTGTGTCGATAGTATCGAACTGTAGATAGTATCAACAAATTTCGATACTATCGTTTCTTAAAATTTTATCAACGCTTTACATAATCCTGAATGGCCGTTCCGCGAAGGTGTTTGCCTAACGCACCGTGGTCGGACCAGAGGTCGTGGGTTCGATTCCCATGCAGCAGACATTGCAGGCTAGAATCACTTGATGGTCTATTAATGATTCCATTGGTCCCGGCTGCCATTTCGTGGTTAAAGGAACCATGTCAGAGGCCGAATTCGGTGCCGTAAAATTCTTACACCCTGGTGTACAGAGCTGATTGACCATGTAACCTACTCAATACGAACGAATGAACAAAGAAAGTCTATAGACATCAAAAAAAAATTTGAAAAACAAGTATTAGAGTCGGCCCCATTTGTCTGAAAATTTTTTGGTAGATAAATCATCATTTCAGCCGCCCTCAATCCACTACTGAACCCAAGGATTTCCAAAATGACTGGCAACAAGTAGGCAATTTATTCTTTTTTTTCGACAATAAGTATCTGAGCAAATACGCAAGCAGCAATATTTGCTCCATTCAACTTTAGAATAATTTATTAAAAGGCTTTGTCACCAATGACTTTCTACATCCCGAAACTAATCTGATATGGGATGTTAATAAAAAAAAAGGTTTTCTTCAATATTGTGTGGGAATTGAAAAAGGCACGTTTATTTGTTCGATGTTCTTTTCGTGTGGATTACTAAATCAACTAAGTAACTCTGACATGCTTTTACGATCAGAAGTTGCCATTCAGGACCAACGACTTAACGTGCCTCCAGAAACATAAAACAATACTATGATTGTTATGAGACCTTTTGAAAGTAAACGGCTAAAATGTAATAAAAATAGTGTCTTATTGGTCATTTTTCTGATTGAGCCTCCATGTATCCGTAAAATTTGTCGAGAAAAGGATTGCACGATATTAATGATGGTATTTATACTGCGCCATCGCCTTGTTCAAGGTTTTTTCCATCCAACCTTAAGGTTTGACTGGAAGAGTTCGCTTTAGCGATAATTCCGCCTTTGTACCTCAATTTTTATGTAGATAAATTGTTTTTGTAAAATTTTAATTTTGGCGCAATAAAGAGTATTTGTATCGTATTGTATTGTACGGCCGTACCAATTTCATGCTCGACTTGACGGGGGCAATGCCGCCCCTCCAGATGTATTTCGACATATAGATAGATAGATAGATAGATATACACTTTATTGTACCAATCACAAAATTAAAATTAAAAGTAATACATTTAGAATATTGAGTACAAAGGCGGACTTATCGCTATTGCAATTTCTTCCAGCCAACCTTAGGGTAGATAGGATAAAAAGTGAAAACAAACAAAGGCGGTACAGTAATAAAATACTAACACTATCATATAGTATACCTACCAGCAGTTTTCCGCAGCTTCACCTGCGAGAAAAAGTAAGCCTATGTTTGACCCCGAGTCTTCACCTATATGCATACCAAATTTCATCAAAATCCGTTCTGTGGTTTGGCTGTGAAAGCATAACAGACAGACTTTCGAACTTTTAATATTATTATAGTATGGAATACCTATGGATAAAAGTTTTGGCACTGAGTATTTTCCTTGGGAGAGATTGGTAATTATTTCCATGATACTTTTAACGTAGCAGCGAATCCATTGTGATTCATGTTAATAAGTTGATCTGAATTTCAAATAACAATGACAATGATGTAATTTTGCTCTAGTTATTCTTTCAAGGTTGCCTTTACACGCAGGTGTAGTAAATTATCAATTAGTAGTTCCTAAATGCTGGGTACGTACCTATATATTCTTATATACATTTCTCAGTCAGGTAACGGACTATGTAATTGGTGTACTGGGTTGATTGACTATGTAATCTTCCTAATATTAACCAAAATAAAAGTTTAAACAAAAATTACAAGTAAATATTTTTAATTAATAAAATGCTTTTAGTTATAATAGAGCGTCTACCCATTAACTATACCTACTTGAATGGTAAACATTATATTGTATTTTAATCTGTCTTGTCTTTTTATAGCGTATAATAATACCTATCGTATTGAAATTAATAATTATTCATAAACATGATTTCTATTGAAGTTTCGGAAAGAGTAACATCAAAATTAACCTTTTTGCGATCGACGACGACATTCACGGCGGCGACTAAGAAATTAAAAAAATATCTTCTTATAAGTGTTTTTTCTCCGTGGATATTTTACCATGCATTCTTAATTCAAATAGTTTCTTCTCCTATTGGTATTGGCATGGTCAACTAGTATGCCTCGCGACTTATAGCCGACCGCTCGGCTTAGACTTATAAAATTGTTTACGGAATCGAACCATAGAGTCAAACTTTATTTTATGGATTTAAGTTTCAAATGTTGAGTTTTGATGAAACAGAGTGTATTTTTTATAGAGTATAATGTTTTCAGTTTTCATTTTTAAATTAAGAATCCTATAAGATAAAACAATAAAGGTCATCATCTTCTGTTTTATAAAGTGAATTAAAAAGCTTTTAAAATTTAAATAGTTCTAGGATGGGTGGATGATTAAAAACATTTAGGTAGGTACGTTTAAAATAGGTCAAAAATGAAAAAAAAGTCAAAACTCATTGATTTTTAATAATAAAGTATTCAATAATTTTCCAATAAAATACTTTGATATTATGGTAATAGTAATGAAAACATACTACACATGCCTATTTAGGAAACTCCAAATGATTGAAAAAAAAACTTAAAAAAGAGTAAAACATACTTAAAATGAATAAGTCCATACTAATATTATAAACGCGAAAGTCTGTCTGTCTGTTACGCTTTCACGGCCAAACCGCTGAACGGATTTTGATGAAATTTCGTATGAACATAATTAAAGACCTTTTACAAAAAAATAAGTACTTACTTAAGGCTTTAGTTGGAAACTACAATTTCTATGTTTGTTTTCACCATATCATTGCTTCGCAGCTATTTCCCAGACTTGATATAAAAAATCCAATATTAAAATTATGCTAAATACTAACAATTAAATATTTATAAATCTAAACAGGTAGTGGATTTTTTTTTAGCATTTTTTCTCATTAAGTAAACACTCTACATTTGATGACAACATATATTAGTTTAATGGTATTTTAATTAATTATGCCATTAATTATATTTTTGGAATATAAATAGGTAAGAAAATTATATCTATGGATCGTATTTACATATTGTAATAAAATCAAATGGACTTTAAGTCCATTATGTAACTTATTAAAGATATGTTTTTTGGGAAAAAATAGACCACTCTTTTTATTATCACCCGTTGTAAAAACGGTTTTAGGTTAGGTATCAAAATTTCTTTGTAATCCCTCAAAAAGGCCGAGGATTCCTATAAGTATTCCCAAGGAGTGTTAACGTCAGTGTAGCTTAATAAAAATTTATAAATTCACACACACATTTTCACAAATTTATAAGAACTAAGTGCTGCACTTTGAATAAATACCTACTCAATTAATCTGAAGCCTATCATTAATACATAAAAAATCGATGAATACTTACAAAAATTGTGCAATAACTTCATTTAATTGATAAAATTGCCTAAATTTATTACTTTTTAATGCACCTCTACTGTTTTACATCTAACCATTCATAACAGGTTCGGAGATCTTTCGTATTTTTCGTGAGATGTAAATTTATTTTGGACATTTTTTTTACTATTATCACATTTTGTAGGTACCAACTTATTTCGATCCTGGATACAAGATTAAATCAGTTTTCCTTTCATTTACTCTCTCCCCATTTTTTTTTATATTCATAATAATTAACGAACGCTATATAAGTCCAAGTTATTTAAAATGTGTTTCGTCTCGTTCTTTCACGTCAAATGTAGATAAAACAGAAAGGGACTAAACATATTTTAATTAAATTAGACTTAACGAATAATCGGTAATTTTTAAAAATATGGGGGTTTCTCTATTACAGCGTCAAGGAAACAAGCACGGCTTTATTTCTCGTAAATAGAAATCTCTAAAATATTTTAACCAAACGACAAAAATAAAGATACACCCATCTAACTTGTTTATATTGAGGCAATGAGCATCAACCGGTTCGGGCCACTAAATAAATTAATGAGTTGTTAATTAGAAAAATAGGGCAAACAAAGTATTTTATGTTATTACGTTATTCATAAAAAAATAACAATAACATGTCTTCAAGAACGGCGTCAAAAAAATATTTTTGGATCTGCAACGCGCTCTTAACACCTTTGGCGTTGCAGGCGCCCATAGGCTACGGTAACCACTTACCATCGGATAGACCCTAGGCTTGTATGTCAGGAGTATAGCTACGGGCTTATGGACGTGACGGCTGCAGCACAAGGAAGGCTCACATGCCCATTAGAAATCTTTTCACACCATTTTGAAATATCCCATGTTGTTATCTATATGTAAAATAATGATAGTGCTCATACAATATTTAAGTACACAGGTAAGGCAAGTAGACTATAAAATCAACTAAATATAAATGAATGACCAAAAGGCGTTAATGTAAGAATGGATAATTACATTTTTCTCTCCCAATGGTTGACTGGGAGAGAATGCTCTTAGCATTAAGTCCGCCAATTGTTATAAACATATTTTTACTTGAGGAACAATAAAGTTTTAATAAATAAATAGATGGTACACACTGTATAAAGAAAAAAATCCTATATTTATTCATTTGGAAAATTTGTTTGATATAAAACTGATAAGACAAAATTTGCATATAACTAATGAATTTGCAAATTTTACAAATCACAACTGATTTGCAAATATTATTTGATTGCGTAATTCTAAATGCAACGTAGTACTACATTGGCACTAATCTAAAATAAATGGCTTGAATAGCTTAACTTGACATTTTTTGTGTTTAGTGATTCAACAAACATTCTCATAGGTTTACAGCCAGAATTAACATCAAAGGGATATTAATATCAAAGGGAGGAGGGTACAGGAGACTAAGCGCGCTAATTTTAACGTTAATAGCAAAATCTAAACCACGACCAGGGGTGCTATTTTTGAGATCGAAGTATGACTGACTCGAGCTAAGAACTCGAATCGGTGAGTCGACTGATTTTCGATCAATTTTGAAGTTTTCGACATAATCGAATGAAAATTGTTTGAGTCATTGGTTTTAAGTGAGTAATTAATCTCAAAAATAGGTTCCCAGAGTTCTAATGCAACTTTCTGAGGATCCGACCGGAAAAACGCTAACTTAGAAAATGCTTTGCAGAACGCGATATCAAAAAGATTGAATTCCTATCATCACCTTATTTAAAAATGTATTTAATCAAATGTCAAAATTTAGAATTAAGTCGTATATTTGTTAACTATGTTAATTAAATAAATCGTAAATTAGCAAGTTTGCTTTAATCAGTAGGCAAATATAATAGACTAGCTGTTTCCCGTTAGCCTATGTTTGACCCCGGGTCTTCAACTACATTCATACCAAATTTCATCAAAATCCGTTCAGCGGTTTGGCCGTGAAAGCTAACAGACAGACAGACAGACAGACAGACAGAAACACAGACTTTCGCATTTATAATATTAGTATGGAAGTATGGATAAACGCCTCGTCAAATGAAACTCGGACATTTTTTAACGCTCTTGTGGCAAATTAACAGCTTCTTATGTTTCGAAAGCTAAGAAAATCTTAAAAAAACAAATGCTATTTACCGATTGGCAACAACAATTAGAAGTACTTAATTATATTTGACAGTAATTATGTTATTACCACATTTAGCAATAAATACTTAAACTCTTAGGTGCTTTACTCTACAGTAAACATTAGTTACAATAACAGTGATTAAATGATAATAATGTTCGTCGCATGATTAAAACTGAAAAGTGTGTGGAACAATAGTGCATCAGTCTAGAGTGTATGTGGACGTCTGCGCCTAAACGAAAAAAGAAGTTTTTTTAAAAATGGCGATTCGAGCTAGTGAAGGTCTGCAGACAGTGAGCCGTGCAAGAGTTGTTTTTTCACAGGTAAATACATTTTATATTTATATTTTTTAATACTTTCTTTTTCAATTTGAGTTTAAGTTTATTTTGTTAAATAAATAGGTATGTCAGGCTTGTTAGGTAACATAAAATTTCCGTAGCCTATGAAAAATTCTGAAAATAAAAGTTTGTACTTACAAAATTTTTATCATTCTTCTAAATATTTATAATTCATTGAAATTTGTTATTTTAGTGAGGATTATGAATTTTTATGCGATTAACAAAAAATATATCTATTAAAATTTCTGAAAATTGCGAACATTCAAAAAGTTACGAGGTAACGAATGACAGAGCAATAATTGAATAGTTTTATATTAAAAATAATCATACTGAAAAATTTAACTGAAAGAGTAGGATTTTTTTTTAATTTAAAAAGTATCGCTAGAAATTCAGCAAATTATTTAAAAGCTTCCTTAGATTTTTATAGTAAAATACGTGAATATAAATGAGTATAATTAATTTCCTTGGCCCTAAATTGGAGGTGATCGTGGTTGAACAAGGTTAACAAATGGATGTCTGCTCTATTTTAAATTAAAATACCAAACACAAAATAAAAAACCTGTTTATGATCAATATGCTGGGAGAAACTAAAAATGTTCAAACTTTTAAATGATCGTCGCCAAGTGAAACCCGATTTGAATTTTTAAAGTAATTAAAAAAAGTTGCTTGATTATTTTTTATTTTATTTTGTAGAAAAATGCTTAATTTAGTTTTCAAGTCACATGTGAATGAGGAAATAATTGTTAGCCTAAGTTAATAATATTTTAACAATTTTGTTGAAACTAATATTATCTTGAAAGATGTCATTTGAGCTCATTTTGCTGCGAGAGAGTAAGAAGAATTTACAGATAGGGCCAAATCACCCAAACTGATTTAGCCTCAAAGTTCCAGACTTGTGTTATGGACCAAGACGCAGGGCAATCCAAAGAAGAATTTATTCCTCTCAGTCCAAAGTTGTAGGAAAATTAAGTATTTATAATTAAGTTCTCAACAATTTCCTCAAATCCAACAAGTACAAGGTTATGTAAAGTGGTACGAAATCAAATTTATTTATTGATATAAATTCATGATGCTAATTATATTCAAAATCATTAAATCGTCGTCAAGGTAGTACTCGAGTAAATAAACACCATAAATATCACAACTTCCGTATACTATGTGATTTCAATCACATTAAAAAATAAATAGATTCGGAGAAAATCGACTGTAACAGACGGACATACAGACGACAGGAGTGATCCTATAAGGGTTCCTTTTTTACCTTATAATGTACGGAATCCTACAAACCCCAGATAACATAAAACTTAAATACCTATAAAGAAGTTCATAAAAAGTACGAAACCCTTTCAATGAGTAGAAATATCCGATAGCAACTCCATATACTTTTTATAACACCAAAACAAAAAACATTCACTTCCATACTATCCATACTAATATTTCACTACTAAACCGCTTAACCAAATTTGATGAAATTTGGCGTGGATATAGTTGAAGATTTTAAACATTAAAGTTAACAAAAGGCGGCCTTATAGCAGTGCATTTACTTCCAAGCAACCTATGCACATACAAAACATACCTTCAAAGAGTTTCTTAAATCACTTTTTTTACATAAATTCTAAAAACAAATATAATGAAAGGGTCAATGGCAGCCGCCATACAATTGTGACAATCAACGAATATTGGTAATATTGATTGAAAGTTCCTTCCAGAGCTAATTAATGGGGCGCAATAATAGATTGCCATGTCTGTGTAGCGAGTTTAGAGGGATTCTATCATCGATGACAAATTTTATTGGCTTCTGTACATAATAACATAAGTTCTTTTAAAACCTACCTAATTTTAATCTCTCTGTAACAAAAGAAAATCCGTAGAAAACTAGCAAATCTTATATATTAAAATCAATTGCTGTTCGTTAGTCTCGCTAAAACTCGAGAACGGCTGGACCGATTTGGTTATTTTTGGTTTTGAATTATTTGCGGAAGTCCAGGAAAGGTTTAAAAGGTGAATATATTCGGAGGCGGTACAAAGTTTGCCGGGTCAGCTAGTATTTACTAAAAAATGTACATTGGTTTTGTCTGGAACTTTGTACCAAATGGCTTTTTACCATTTAGAGATTGTTTCAGTGATAAGTCCGACTAATGTGCCTCACTGTGTCTTTTATGGTACAATAAAGAGTATTTGTACTGGTATTGTTAGTGGTATTGTAATTAATTGAGTACCTACTGGGAGCCTTATTATTAAATTTTTCGGTATGTCGATTTTTGACATTCGTCAAAATCGGTGACTCAAACGATTTTCATTCATATGAGTTCATACATTTAAAAAATAGGGCTTCTAGTCTAATTTATACCGTACTTGTTAGGCGCGCGCGCATTTTGCACAAATTGATCATCATCGAGGCCTACGAACTTTGAAATTAGAACACGATTGTGAAACCATCACTAGCGTTCATTGAGAATCGTATTCCGCCAAGTTTCGGGTTACGCCGACATCCGCCGACTTATTGTGTTCCAATCAAAAACCATCTTCGAATGGCAGATAAGTGGTCGTTGCCCTCGGTTGTTATTATCGATAATTGACACAGTGTCCTGCAAATACAAATTAAGTATCATTATTCTTTATCGAAATGCACTAGATTTTGCAAAATAGTACACAGCACGGAAAAAAATAATGCTGGTATAAAGAATACGGACTGGAATGCTCTTCTGAAAACGATCACAATTTGTAGACAGGAAGATTAGGATTACAATTAAATTTGCCATTATTTTCCTTCATCTGAGCGTGTTTTTCCAGTGAAATATTTACCTTGCTCTTCAGGGCTTTAAATACGCTATTAAAACAAGGTCCTAAATTTGGCGGTACTGGTTCTTGCAATAGAGCGACTGCTGCACGACTTCCGTAACCTTTATTTTCCAGAGAAGACCAATAAACTCATAATCCGGTGAGCGTTGGTGGCCAACACAGTCAGATTTTTCAGGCTGCTTAAAGAATACATCTGACACAGGCTAACAATAACTGCCGAGAACAATGGTTTCACGTTCCTTCGGAAGCACTGAGGAGCTCAAGATACAAATAACACCCCTTTCCATCACCGCCGTAACTGGTTGTCTACGACGAGGTTTTAGTATTTACTGCGACAACTAGTTACAATAGAATATTGTTTTATCCTGTTACACAACACCAAGTATCATACAATCTGTAATCCAAGATAGGCAACAGTCAGTTAGGAAGTTCCTCTAAATGTCCCTACGCCTATTACTCCCCAGGTCCTGGCTTGCCTCGCGCTGGACTTCCTTCTCATCGGGCTGGGCATGTCCATCAGCTTCGTCACCATGGTCTTGCCCGAGGTCATGGATGCTCAGGAAGGTTTGTCCATCACAAAGAAGCAGGCTTCGTGGTTCGGTAAGTGTTTTTAACTTACTTTAAAAAAAGGACGGTTGTCAGTTTGTCCTATGTTTGTTTATAGAATAATATTACCCGCGGAAAATGGGCACACAGAACTATTTCACTCCTATTGGTACTCTTGTGATAGGTACTATAAGAGTGTCACTAGCGCACTGCCAACTAGTCGCTGAGAATGTATATTACCAATAGGTTCAATTTACACAGTATCACAAAGATGAAGCGAGGGCATATTTGTTCCGGTAGAGGAACGGTAACCCGAACCATGGCATAGGCAGGCCCACGACACCCCGCGTTATGCGATGATCCACAGCCAATAGTCTACCTGGGTCTCCCACATGCTAACACAACTGAAACACCAATAGCATATTATATTATATACATATTATAGCGAGTCACACTACTCCACCACTCGACCCCGTCACATTGACCATTACAAAAGGAGGGCTTATTGCTCAGATAGTAGGAGCACGTGTTTACTACAACGCAATGATTCTACCCACATTATGATTATGACATATATAACAATAACCTTAAGGTTAACACTAAGGTTGAACAATTAAATAGTAATGTCCTGAAATTATTTAACAAACATGCTCCCCTGAAACGCATTAAGGCAAAACGTAACCCTGCACCATGCACAACTGAGATCAAAGAGGCCATGAGGCGAAGAGACAGAGCTAAACATAGATTCAAGCGATGCCCCACAGAACACAATGGCACCATATTTAAGACACTCCGCAGTCGCTGTAATCGTCTGTGTAGAGATGCCAAGCGACAGTACTTCCATAACTCTCTTGCTTGTAAAAGCCCAGCGGAAATGTGGAAATTCCTTAAGTCGGTTGGTATCGGTAAATCCTCTCCACTTAATCACAATAATTTAGACCCAAATGACATCAATAGACATTTCTCTCTTCCTCCTGTCTCACTATCTCATAATATAAAATTGGATACTCTGGCACAACTGTCCAATCTACCTACTCCACCATATTTTCCACTTGAACTATCTTCAGTTACAGAGGATGAAGTTAAGAAATGGGTTCTCCATGTGTCCTCTAATGCGGCGAGTAATGATCAAATTTCTGCAAAAATGATTACTCTACTTCTTCCTGTAGTTCTTCCAATACTCACTCATATTCTTAACTTCTCCATTTCGTCAGGATTATTTCCTCCGGCCTGGAAATCGGCTTATATTATTCAGTTGCCTAAAGTCTCTAATCCCACTTTTCCCAGCTCAGGCCTATTTCTATTTTATCTTTTCTTTCAAAAGTTCTTGAGCTAATTGTCCACGGTCAATTATCTGCCTTTCTCTTGCGCAATAACATTATTAGTCAGTTCCAATCAGGCTTCCGTGCAGGCCATAGCACAGTAACTGCACTAGTTAATGTTACTGATGACATCCGCTGGGCAATGGAAAATAAATCTCTTACTTTACTTGTTCTTCTCGATTTCAGTAGTGCTTTTAACTCTATCGATTTTGATGTTCTGCTGGAAATTATCCGATCTCTAAAGGTAACTTCATCAACTCTTTCTTGGTTTGAGTCGTATCTTCGGGGTCGCTCGCAGTGTGTCCGCCTTGGGGAGGTGACCTCTGATTGGTGTGAGCTCACGGCTGGTGTGCCTCAGGGTGGCGTACTTTTACCTCTCCTCTTTTCTATCTGCATTAATACTGTTACTAAAATTCTATCTTCCAGTTTCCATCTCTATGCAGACGATCTGCAGCTCTATTGCCAGTTTTTACCAGGGGAAATAGATTCAGCCATTAACTGTATGAATGATGATCTACAGAGATTGAGTGTATGGGCTGAGTCATACGGTTTACTAGTAAATCCAAATAAATCCCAAGCAATGATCATAGGTAGTAGTTACTGGAGGAATTCACTTGATCTAAGCGCTATTCCATCACTTCTCCTGGATGGTACCGTTATCAATTTTGCTGAGACCACTAAGAACTTGGGCGTTGTTATTGACTCGGGTCTAAACTGGAATGCGCACGTTTCTGCTGTTAGTCGTAGGGTTCACTTTACCTTTCACAATCTAAGATGCCTTTAGACTTTTCTTCCTCTGGAAACTAAAATTTACTTATGTCAGTCCCTTATATTGCCACTTCTTGATTACGTCGATGCCTGTTATCTGGACGCTACAGAGGAGCTGCTGAACAAACTTGAACACCTGCAAAACTTATGTATCAGATTTATCTATGGTTTGAAAGAATTCGACCATGTCTCTGACTTCCGCAGCCAACTCAAGTGGCTCCCTATCCGACTTCGCAGAAATATGAGAATCCTTTGTCTCCTATTCAATGTCCTGTACAATCCCTCCTATCCTTCTTATCTAAAGGATCGTTTCTCCTTCTCCCGTCCGATTGATGCACCTTGCCGTTCCCACCTTAGAACCCTCCTCAATATTCCCATCCATCATTCCGATTCCTACACTCACTCCTTTTCAGTCCAAGCGGTAAGATTGTGGAATTCATTGCCAGCTGATATACGTGACTCTTAAACTATCTCAATATTTAAGAAACTAGTTAAAGATTATTATCTGTCCTTAGCACAGTAGATATTTATGTATGTATTTTATATGTAAGTTTATTATGTATGTATTATTTGTAATAGTATTTGTGTATGTATGTTTACATTATAAGGATTTTATAAAAGTTTTACCTAGGTAATTAGGTATACTTTTCCTTTCTTTTTTGTACACGCTAATTACCCTTTTCTTGTCTTTTCCTCTCTTGGGTCTGCTGGAAGAAATTTCTTTAGAAATAAGCAGCTCTCTTGTACTTTCTTTTCCTCTTATGTATAATCCTTTACATTTTTATTGTGTACGTACATGAATAAAAGTAAATAAATAAAATAAATAAACCTTGTAAATAATTTGAAACAAAATTTTCAATTTACAACACATTGCATATTTTATTGTGTTTGATATATAATCATTGTTATTCTTACTTTATTTACACAGAAGTTATATACCTATAAGTACATAATGGCAAATCTTATTGTCGTGTTGATGACATACTATCCCAACACAGACAGAAGCCACCTGAACAGCATTGTCAGAGGCCAAGTATAAGTTATTCTCATAGTACAGGTGTTTGGACACAAAGCACACGACAGCAGATGCTATAGTTTCGTGTGTAGCCTCACAATATTTTGTTAGAACCATTTTCAGTGTTATTGTAATTCTTTGTACTTTTCACCATGAAACCCAGTTTTAACCAGATTTTCCTTTTGCCGAGTGCTTGTTAACAATATTATACAATCAATACTTCCATACTTAATATTATGTAATATTGCTATATAAGTGCGAAAGTCTGTCTGTCTGTCTGTTACGGTTCCACGGCCAAACCGCTAAACGGCTGAACTGAAATTTGGTATGAATATATAATATTTGAGGGCCCGAGATCAAACATAGGCTACTTTTTGACGCAGGCGGAGCTGCCGGAAACAGCTAGTTTTTAATAAATAAATTATATTATTATATAAGGAATACGTAATTTTGTCTTTTTTGTCCCTTGCTTTGGCAATAAATTTATTCTATTCTATGTCAGCTTAGTTTAACATAGTTTTTAGCTATGACTCTTTCGCTTCATTAAACTTTGTCACAGCGACCAAGAAAATGTTGGCTACAATGAATAATTGGTATATCCCGTCACACTACATTCTACGCTAAGCAAAGCATAAAACGTTAACCAGTTAACTGCTAGTTCACACATCTAAGGTTCCAACCACAAGAATCTTTACTTGTATGGTTTTAATAATGTCTCATGTTTTCGCGATTGTTACTGTTGTTTATTTACGAATATAGACTAAGACATGAGTGACTCAAAAAGTACACCCCGACTGGTTACTGGCCTTACTGTAGCTGGTTATAAATCTTAGAATTTCCTTAATTTATAAAAAAAATCCTAAGCAGATTAGTATCGGATCAATCGCCTAATAAATGCTAGGCGTAGCTACGTGGTCAACTACAACACTATTATACTCCCGTGTCAGAGTTTTTCGGAACCGCCTTCTAGCCCCTAACGTGCTTCCTTTAACGACCACCAAATGGCAGACGAGACCAACAGTTTAACGTGCCTGCCGAAGCACGGGATCATCTTTGATATCAGACAATCAGATGACTTATGTCCTAACCAAACTTGAAACAAATTAGCAAAATATGCCTCCTGTGGGAATAAAACCTACGACCTCCAAGTCTTAGGCAAACGCCTTTACCACTAGACCACGAAGGTAGTTCTTTACCGTACAAAAATTCCTCGTCCCTAAGTTACTTTTAACCCGCTAAATGTAGCTAAGTAAGTACATCATATCCGATATATCATTTATTTATTTAAATCATTTATTTTCAGATTAAAAATCCATTTAACGAGACAGGAACTAAATAATAATTAAATTGATTTCCAAAAAATTACAAATTATCACAAAAATATAAAATTTTAAATGTCAACTTTTACAAACATCAAATACAAAGTAGTAGGACCCCACCACACCAAGACATCAGACTACACTCGGCACAACAATGTGTGTAAGCGAATCCAACGTCCCAGTAACGGGGAGTCCCACCGGTCCACTAACGCATTTAGGATGCTGTTGGAGCTGGAACGCAAGCGGGAGCGACGAACTTCTCTTTCTAATAATCGCGTAAAAGTCATCTACTCGAGCATCTGCGAACATTCCCGAAGCGCTGCAGAACCGCGGCAGCCGCAACATCACCCTAAACGCGTTGTTATACTGGATTCGCAGGGCGTCATATGCCCGCCGCGTATAATTGACCCAAAGACTGCACGTGTAAAATGACTGACAGAAAGCCTGGAAAAGTGTCACTTTCACCTTGTCAATACAACGTGCAAATCTTCGAGCCAACATATTGCACCGGACAGACAAAGCCCTACGCTCCCTCTCGATGTCCAAGTTGTCATTGAGACTACCGGAGATATCCACACTTATAGAATTACTTCCGACATGAAACCTTATGCGGTTTCCGTATCACCCTGACTTTAAGTACACTCTCCCACCTACGAAGAGCTACAGTTTAACAGTAGGTAACTATGAGAAATTTCAACATAAGAATTCATTAGTGTTGTCGCCCACTGTACTTCCAAGGCGGTCATTACGCTTGATTAGGTAACTTGGATTTTTGCAGCCATATTACGTTACAATTTACATTGTGATCTGATTACATTTACTTTATTTATTATTACGCACTTGACTACGGAAAAGCCACCGGGAGGGTTATGATTTTGACCGGTTTGTATGGTTTTGTTCCAATAAATAATATACCTTAATTATTATGGATTTGATATTTTATAAATTCGGTGTTTTTTGGTTTTCAACTAAACTTATTCGTAGGTTTCTTAGTACAAAACTCGGGAACGGCTGGACATTTTACTAGACTTTATTTGTATTTTTTTTTTCGTTTTGGTTTTTTATGTCAAAAATGGGTAAAATTTCTTGCATTCTGAAATTTCTGGGAGAGCGTAGCCACGGCGATATAACTAGTAATAATAAAACATCACAGATAAAAGAATATTTGCTTGGATAAATGAATATTTGCGTTCAACCGCCATATATAATATGTAAACGCACCAACTTTCTTAGTTACTCCTTGCCTAGGAGTCAACGTTGGTCTTGGTTGGCTCTTGGTTGAAAGTTGGCACTCATACGAAATGGTTTTTGTTACCGCCGTCTATCGAAAACACGAGACATTGTCTTTCTTGATTTAATTTTTAGGCGCGTCAAATTAGCTTAACCTGGACATAATTCATAAACTCGATGTTTATTTATTTTTTTTGGATATTTATATTAAGTATCAAATATAAATTAATACCGAGTTGTAAAAACTCCGGGGTGGTAATGTTTTTTTATGGAAATCACACGATTTTGTTAATCATCCAACTTTATCGTAAAAGTATAATACGTAACCGAAAACCTTGTAAGTATAATTTTAAGCTGTAGTTAAAGTCTATCACTTGAAATCAAAATTAAACAAAATCTTATTTCGCATGTCTGTTTTTTTTAGCAATATTCATTTTATGCCTATATATCATTAAGCAAAAATAATAACTATGATGTTATGTCTCTGATAAGCTTAATAAAGTCTTTATAGATACATTACACAAAAATTAAACATTTTTTTTTAACGTTTCAATCAAAATATATTTCTCGCTAGAAAAAAATCCTAACTGCGGAATTTTTGTTTAATTATAGAATTTGGAATGCCTCAATTATGTTTTCACTAAAATTATACAGTTTAGTGTCGCGTTTATGAAATTTATAAAAAAACATAAAATACGCGGGAGCGCGGGTTGTGAGCGGGGTACATGTGGTGGGTGCGGGGCGGGGAGACGGAGCGGTGGCGCGCTCTGCCACCGCCCGCGCCGCCGCCGCCCCATTCATCATAATTCGGTCAATCGCTCGCGTGTTTATTTACTTATTTATGACAAAAAAATGGAGTACCCCAAGTGCAAGATATGTCGTAAGTTGGTGAAGACGTCGATTGGCTAGTTATACTTTGTGGACTTTCGAAAGAACGAAATGTATACCTTATGAAGCCAGGTCGAAGGAAAATCAACACAAAATATTATGCGACTGATTGCTTCAACAACGAAGAGATCAAAAGTAACATTTTCTTCATTCATGCTATTAGCGGATGTGACCTTACGTCACCGATTTTTCGACAAGGGAAAAACAAATTGCCAATTTAATCAAAAGCGATGCAACCGTACAACAACTGATCTCAATTTTCAAAAACCATAATGCAAATCCGCGAGATCTAGCGGTCGCAGGAGAACAGTTTTTACGGCATTTATATGGAGACACAAAACAAACTAAATCAGATACGATACTACAATATTACTAAATCTATGACCAAAAGCAAATTCAATTTAGCATGCTTACTACCATCGGCTTATCAACATATTTACAGACCATACCACCAAATCCAAAAATGGTTTTCGATCGAAAAACCACCAAATGAATGGGGCTGGCAATTAATTGATAAAAACTTAGAACCAGTTATGACTCTAGCTGATCCCGCACCCAAACATATTTTGAATATGATTTCCAGTAAACAATCTGCAAACATAACTGCACCTGCAAAAAATTCGGACTGAATTGCTCGGTGCTTTGTACCACTTGTGACGGAAAGGTGTGTCATGGAATTGATGACACTGATATTAATGACGATTTTTCGATTCAAAATCTGACTGGATGCACCTCCGATGGAAACCCAGTAGACACCGATGATGTTTTAAAAGATGATGACAATACATTTTCAGAAGAAACTGCTTACGATTCAGATGCAGACAGCCCGAAAAGGTTTAAACTTGAAAATGCGAATGACTCGGAACAGACTACAAAACTTCTCATAGAGTTAGAATTAGAATCTGACAGCGACTGAGTTTTTTGCTTCACAATTTGAACTCAAATTGTTAAAAAATAAATAATAAAAATTCATAATTAGCTTTAAAGCAGCTAAAGTCATCGATAACAGTTTAATTTTGCAGTAGTAAGTTTTCTTTATTTTCTAAATCTTGCAGTCAGTCATAAGACTATAAGCAGACGTGTTAATGGAATGGTTGCTTGTCGGGGGGTTCCCCAGTGGGAACCTCTTCTCTCTCGATATTAACTTTTTTAAGTATTGTTGTCAGTTGCAGAATCCATTATAGCATGTCTCCTCAAGCGCCTCCTATGAGCTGACTTAGTTAGGCAGATGGCCAGTTGATTAGGGTGCCTTTCCAACCTTCGTTTGTAACGGTTTACAGCTACAGTTACTTCCTCCTTCACCGTTTTTATTCTCAGGTATTCATGAACCTCTGAGTTCATAATGAATCATGGTGCATTTGCAATGGTCTTAAGGATAGCATTTTGTGCCCTCTGAATTATATTTATGTTAGAGGCGGCAGCAGAGCCCCAGAGTTGGATCCCGTAGGTCCATACCGGCTTTAATATTGTCTTATACACCAGTAGTTTGTTGTCAGTGCTGAGCACAGAATTTCTACCCAGCAGCCACTGCAGATTTCTCATTTTAAGGTTAATTTGATCTCTTTTAGTTTGAATGTGGTGTTTCCAGGTTAGTTTCCGGTCCAGATGCACTCCCAGATACTTAACAGTGTCCGTGTGGGGCAGTTCTTCTTGGCCAAGCTTGATGGGAGGGCAGTTTCCATGTCGCAACGAGAATGTTACCTGCACAGATTTAGTTGTGCTGATCTTTATCCTCCACTTTTCCAACCAGCTCTGTATATCATTTAGGCTATCCTGTACTTTTCTAGAAGCCGTGGCTGGGTTACTGTCGCTTGCAAGAATGGCTGTGTCATCTGCATATGTTGCTGTGGTAACTCCTTGCCTCACGGGTAGGCCCGCTGTGAAAATTGTATACAGAACGGGTCCAAGTACAGAGCCCTGTGGTACACCTGCCAGGATGTCGTAGAACTCAGATGTGCTATCTCCTTCTCTCACTTGAAATATTCTATCGGACAGGTAAGATTTCAGAAGTTCGAAGAATGTGTGAGGAAGCCATTGCTTAATTTTGAATAGGAGTCCATGTGCCACACCTTATCAAAGGCCTGCTTGATGTCAAGGAATGCTGAACAGCGGTACTTTTTGTCCTCTAGAGACTTCCTTATGGTTTCGTATACTCTATATACCTGTTCAATTGTGCCATGCTCTGTTCGAAACCCAAACTGATGATCGGGTATTATGGATTTCTCGACAAGTATAGGAAGGATTCTTTGAAGCAGAAGTTTTTCAAAGAGTTTCGACACTATTGGCTAATAGGTCTGTAGGTGACATCAGATGTTGGTTTACCTTCTTTGTGTACCATAACTATCTACGACACTTTCCAGAGTTGTGGGTAGTATTTAGTTCTCAGTATTCCATTGTATAATGATGTTAGGTATACTTCTGCTTTCCGTGGTAACTCTCGGAGCACTTCTTTAGTTATTAGGTCGAACCCTGGTGCTTTTTTATTTTCAAGTTTGTTGATTGCCCTAATAACTTCCGTAGGAGTAATATGTTTTATGGGGTCCCCCAGCTTTAATTCTTGTTGCAGTACAAGGTCTATGTCTTGATCATCAGCATTACTTTCATTAGGAGTAAAGACCTGTGGCAGGTGTTTAGCAAATAGTCGGCTTTCTCCTTACTTGTTCGGCACCATGTTCCGTTACTGTTTTTTAAGGGTGGTTTCGATTTTTGTGGCTGGTTCATGTTTCGAGTGGCTTTCCAAAGTGAATAATCCGTAGTCCTACTAGCCGTGAGTGATTTGAGCCTTGCTTTAACGGCTGCATTTCCGGCTTCAACAAGAGCTTCTCTCACCTTCTTTATCATTTTATTGAGAGCGGACTTATCTTCCTGGCATCGACTTATGTGCCAGACTCTGCGAAGCCTACGTTTCTCTCTAATCATTTCTCTTATTTCGAATGGAATTTTAGACTTTTCACCTGGAGGATTATTCACTGGTGTACATTGCCAACAGGCAGTCTGGATAACTGTGGCAAAATGTTGTGCAGCATTGTCAATGTCTAGGGCTGTTTTTAAAGGGGTTTTTAATTACAAGTTTGACTCTATTAGTTCTCTGAAGCTAGTCCAGTCAGTTTTATTATTATACAGAGGAGAAAATGTGTCATTATATAATACTGTTGCGCTTAGTGATAAAATTATTGGAACATGATTAGACGAGCCATCCAGACAGGACTGAACTCTGAAGTCCATTCCCAATTGCCCTCCAGCTATGAAAAAATCAATTAAATCCGGTTGCTTTTTTGGATTTGTAGGCCAATGAGTAGGTTCTTTTGTTGATAAGGTTGTAAGCTTACCCTTATCTATAGAGCACTTAAGTTCTCTACCATTTGTATTAATAAGCCTAGAGCCCCAATGAGTGTGTTTCGCATTCCAGCCACCTCCTGCTACGAAACGTGGTCCTAGACTTTCGAAAAACTCTGTGTATGCAGGTTCTTTAATGTTATGCTTAGGTGGGCAGTACACAGAAGCAATATTAAATTTACAATACTTATCCTCTACACATACCACTGTAGCTTGTATATGCTCTGTTTTAAAGCATGGTTGCTCATGATGTTTCAATGAAGATCTTATAATGATGGCAGTCCCACCATGAGCTGTACCATCGGGATGATTTGTATTGTAGATGTTAAAAATTGGTCAAATCAAGCTTTTTTCTGTGAAGTGGGGTTTCGGATATAAGCAGGATGTCAAGTTTGTGCAAATCTAGGACCATTATTGCCTCTTCATTATTTGGCGCCAGTCCATTAATGTTCCAAGCACCAATCTTTAGTGCAGTCATTATAAAAGTTTGTCAATCACTTTAGTCATCAGACCCATAAGAGTGCTGATTTGTTGAAGGAGCATATCTATCTTTTCAGATTGTTTTATGAGTATATCTTGTAACACCAGGGTTGGCTCGGCATTTAGATTCTCTAGATTACCTTTATTAAGAACATTAGCATAAGTTGTTGTGGAATTTGTTGGTTCTTTATCAGTGTCAAGATAGTATTTTTTTTGTATAGTCAGCTTAGTATTTACTTCTTCGGTTGGTTGTGGGTTCTTATTTTCTACTATTCTTTGTTCCTTCGTCTTTACATTCTTTTATCTCTTCTTGCAGTTATTTCCTGGTAAACTTGACAGCTTTTTTAATTCGCCATTTTAAATAGAGCATTGCACAATTGTCTTGCGTTTCCGAGGATCTTCGATTGTTATGCAAGTGTTATATATGTATTTCAGTTTCTTTACATCTTTGTTATTTGCACTGTTATTTTCACACACATCTAAGTTAACAAAAAATGTTGAAGTTGGTATCTTATTGGGGCCGTAGCGAGCATTTATGATTTCTCCAAATACCTTGTTCCCAGTTTGCTCAATTTCTTTAACAATTTCCGCATGTGGTGTAGTGTGATGCAGATTCTTGATTACAATTCGGTAACACTTTTCATCCTTGTGTGTGAATGTATGGCCTATAAGTCCTTTCTGCCTTACCAGTGTCATAAGATTTTTATAAGCTTCAGCTGATGCGCAGTTTACTTTGAGTTGATTTTTTGTAACAATTTTAATTACATAATCTGTTTTCACTAAAACAGTCTCAACTGTTTCTATAAGTTTGTTGACGTCAGTGATCCCATACAATATTAGCGGAGGAGGTTTATTTCTCCTTTTCTCTCCAGGTGCGTCAATCTGCTTTAATGTTGTTTCAGTTTCATCAACAGGTAGCTGTTCAAATCTGTTGGTGAGCAGTACTTGCTGTTGTGGTGGAGGTGAGTCAGATTTACGAGGCCTTTTTGCTCTTGGTATAGGTATGGTCTGTCAGTCTGGCGGTTTGATTATCGTTGAGGGGTGTGCCATTTTTTGGTCAAATATGGGTGTATTTTGCTTGTCAGTGATACAATCATCAGACATTGTTGACAGAGAAGGCGTGGAGTTACTCCTAAAGTGCGTGAACATACTTTTGTGAAAAGTCTGCTGTATTAGGTTTGATGTTTATTTTATTTCATTGGATTGGGTTTTTTTGTTATTAGTATCCATAAACTGTTACCACGAGTAGGGCCGAAGTATAAAGTCGCACCAGGGGTGACGCCCATTCCCCAGTGAAGGCACATACACCACGACGTTAGCCGGGTCCGTCGGGGTTTTAGGTTTTAGTTTCTAAAATTAATTTTATTTAGATGCATTCATGTCCACGTCTTATTTAACATTTCTTGCCTAAAATGTATACTCGAATTTAAGAAAATGTTATATAAATAAACACATTTCTAAGGAGTAAGGAGTTTTATTTGTTTTCAGACCTATTTAGGTATGACGAATGATTTTTGATTCTTAGCCCATCAGATAGATTATTTAAAAATATTGGATACGTATTTTTTGTTTTTTCATATACTCTAAAAATTACAGAGATATAATGAGTTGAAAAGACGCATGACGTCACGTCTAGCTGCGTTTTATGCATACTCGTGACGTTTTTATCCCCACTCTCAAACTTTAACACGTTTTAACTTGGTCTTTATTGGTTTATCAAAGAAAATAAAAAATATGTATGTAATATTTTTGCATTATCTGATTGACGGACTAAACAGAATTTCATTTTTTTGACCCATTCGTCACGCCTATTATTGTTACTTACATATAAATAAATATTCTTTTACTAGCGGTCCGCCCCGGCTTCGTCCGTGGTCTGTGGTACATACATAGACTATAGCACTCGGGGACATCTTAGCTATCCATTGGTGAAAGATTTTATTTAATCGATTCAGTAGGTAGTTCCTTGGATTAGCGCGTTCAAACAAACAAACAAACTCTTCAGCTTTATAATATTAGTATAGATTTACAAATTAAAAAGCGAATGCTAGAAGCATTATCTGATAGTCCACCTTGGGATTATGCAGAGAGCGTAATATGGGTTCAATAAGGACTGTGTAGTATAAGAAATAAAAATATTTTACACAGTGATATAGCAAACATACTATAATAAATACGGACATATCATTTATGAGCGTTGCGATGGATTTGTATCTATGTAATATGCTTTGCTTATATTTATAAACGTAACTAGTTATACTTTTAGTAGGTATAAAATATGCCCGCGTAACTAAGTGGCGGGCGAGTTGTGCGTCTAGCTAGTCGCGTCGCATCTCGACAGTATATGCATGCAAACAAACCAATTACGGCTTTATGGCCCAAGGAATATCGTCTATATTAAAATGTAACTGAAAAAAAATATGTACAAATGAATCTCTGTAAACAATTATTGTTTAATTTGATTTCCATGGTAATAGTATTATTTTCAAAGCCTAAATTAAACATTTTTGAAATAGTTACATATTTTGGTTTCTCCCAAAACTACGAATATTTTTCTCGCAAAAATCTGCAAAGTGAATCTATTTAATTTTTTTTTATTTGTTTAGATAAATAAAACATTGTCCTGAATAAGTTGTAAAACTGCAGTTATCTATAATGTCTAGTTAGATAAACCAAAAAATCTGAAATTTTGTGAACCCACTTGATTAATGGTAGTACCGGATGATTAATTAGTTTAATTTTGATTTATATAAATAGAATGCAAGATATATAACATAAGATAAGTATTTCGACAGAGTTATTTATTATGCTGTAGATATGAAATTAAACTTACTTGGAATTAAGTTTATTATTTTTTTGCATTGACGCGCATTTTAAAAATGTTTAATTTTTCTTAATTACATTATAAATAAAAATGCTTAATGCTATAGAAAAAGAAAATTACAGTTATAGAATTATGTCCGGGTTAAGCTAATTTGATGCGCCTATTTATTTTTTTCTGTAGTCAAATCATTAATTGGCCAAAATAAATGATTTGATTTGTTTCCAAAAATATGTGAGAAATTGAAATATTTGCTTCTCGAAGCTCCGTTTATTATCAGATAGGGGAACTATTTTTTTCTGAGTTAATACTACGATAACATGAATTTAGCCGTAATTTACTTGTATACATAATCAGACACAGGTTAAGTAGTCTCTCTTTGCTATTTTCAGGCAGTCTTGCATTTCTTTGCCAGCCCCTAGGCAGTCTGTTCTCCGGGCCTCTCCTCGACCACTTCGGGCGAAAGAAAGCCTTATTCCTAGTAAACATACCGCATGTAATCGCGTGGATCTTGATGTACTATGCCTGGAATGTGCCGTCGTTGTTCATCGGGAATGCTTTGCTCGGCATTGGAACAGGAATCATGGAAGCACCCTCAATTACTTATGTTGGTGAAGTGAGGTAAATATTTCTTTTTATTTAAACTTTATTGTACAAAATACAATTGTACAGCTTAATAGGCGAACTCTATGCTAAAAGCATTATCTAACTATTATTGACGTAACCCAAAGGTTTATGGGGATCGTTAGTAATGAGTTCCACCATGTACTCATCTGTGTTCAATGTTTCTCTTTACTTCGTTGTAGCAAACACAAAGCAAACACTTTATATGAAGGAAATCCAGTTTATTATTGTAATCTACAAATCCGTCGTACGAACAAATCTTCCGTTCTCCCACCTTTTTATCTGTCTCTTTGACAGCTCTAAACTTTGAGGTTGCGTTCACAAACATAAGTAGCGTTCGGAAACGCTACACCACCCCCCTAGGGAGAAAACTAACCCCACAAAGAAAAAGTTACAAATGTGAAAACTTAAAGCAAATTATGTATAGAGAAAATTAAAACAATTAACAACACATAAGTTAACCATAACCGTTAAGCAATAAATAAATTGTAACAGAAACCAACTCAAAATATTTCTAACAAAAATTATAAATCTAAAGGACTTTTAAATTTTACACTTCGTCCAGAACGTGTTGTATAAGGTTTCGACGGTAAATTGGTATTTGCGGGTGCTGGTATTACAGGGATCGGAGCTGAAATAGGCGCTTCTGGAGGAACAGGATCAGAATTAACGCTAAGATAAGCCGGTTTCACCCTGTCGATGCTTACTTCTACCTTTTTATCTCCCATGACAATGGTGAACGTCTTATCCTTCCTAGAGACCACCTTATAGGGGCCAGTATAGGGAGGTTTTAGAGACGGTCTCACCGTGTCGTCGCGCAGGAAAACGTGGCTTGAGGAACACAAATCTTTATACACAAAGGTGGCTTTCTTGCCATGCGCTGACGTGGGGACGGGCTTTAATTGCGACATTAGTCGTTTTAATTGAGAGGCGAAATTGGTTATATCTGAACTGGAATCTGGAGTTGCGGAAGGTGAAATAAATTCGCCGGGTAAGCACAGAGGTTCTCCGTAAATTAACTCAGCGGAAGACACCTGTAATTCTTCCTTAATTGAAGCTCGCATCCCTAGCAAAACTACCGGTAACGCTTTGCACCAAGATTCTTGATGACACATTAGAGCCGCTTTTAATTGACGATGTATACGCTCAACTAAGCCATTCGCACACGGGTGGTAACTCGTGGTACGCACTCGTTTAGAGGAGCAAAGCTGCATCAAAGATTGAAAGAGAGAACTAAGCACGGAACACCGTATCAAGCCACCCAGCCACTGAAAAAGGTCTCAGCGACTTCTTCCGCAGTTATACCTACCATTGGCCATGCTTCAGGCCACCGACTAAAGCGGTCGACGGCTGTTAAACAATAGTAAAAACCTTTACTGTAAGGCAAAGGACCGATAATGTCCACATGGACGTGGCGAAAACGCTTGGAGGGTGTGGCAAAATTACCAAGAGGTGAGTTGACATGCCGGGTAATCTTGCTACGTTGGCAAGCTTGACACGTTCGAGCCCAATTACGGCAATCCTTCTGAATGTTAGGCCAAACAAACCGCTCAGAAACCAGTTTGGCTGAAGTACGAGCGCCTGGGTGACTAAGGTTATGTACTTTATTGAACACCGCGCGACGAAATGACGGTGTTACAAACGGACGGGGTTTCCCAGTCGAGGTGTCACAATAAAGAGTTATGTCGCTACCAGGAATCGCAACTTTTTCCAGTTTTAGCGAAGAATTTTCCAGCATCTCTAGCAGTTCCTCGTTTTCCAATTGGTCAGTGGCAAGGTCGGATAAATTGTCGTCAAGACGAATGGCTTTGATCCGTGACATGGAATCTGCAACCACGTTATCCTTCCCACTGACATGGACAATGTCCGTGGAAAATTGGGAAATAAAAGAGAGCTGGTTCAGCTGTACCGGGGGCAGCTTTTCACGACGCTGTGAAAAGGCGTAGACCAACGGTTTATGGTCAGTGTAAATACGCACATGTTGGGCCTCCAAAACATGTCGGAATTGTTGGACAGCTTCGTAGACAGCAAGTAGTTCTCTATAATATGCCGGCCAAGTAGACTGACGGGTAGTAAGTTTTTTGCTAAAAAATGCCAGTGGCTGCCAATCATCTTCGACACGCTGTTGTAAACATGCGCCAACATGGGTAGAAGAAGCGTCAGTGAAAAGACCCAGAGTAGCAGAAATATCCGGATGGGCTAGAATGGTAGCGCTAGCTAAGTGGTCTCTACACTTGTGGAAAGCTGCCTCTAAATCCGGAGTCCAGGGGACAGGTTTCTTGCCCTTTAATTGAGTGGAGGCCAACATATCAATAAGAGGGGCCTGGTATTCCGCCGCGTTAGGTAGGAAACGGCGGTAGAAATTTATCATTCCTAAAAATCTGCGCAGGCCTTCCACCGTTTTAGGCAAGGGGTAAGTTTGAAGGGCGTCAATGCGATCTGGTGGTGGGCGAATACCGTCTTTAGAGATCAGATGACCTAAAAATGTCACTTCTTTGGCACCAAAAACGCATTTTGATATGTTTATGACTACGCCAAATTCGGAAAGTCGTTGAAATAAGACACGGAGATGTTTCTCGTGCTCTTCCTTCGAACGAGAAAAAACCAAAATGTCGTCAACGTACGGAAACACAAAATCAAGGCCACGCACCACCTCATCGATAAAACGTTGAAACGTCTGTCCCGCGTTACGTAGCCCAAAGGTCATATAGGGGAACTCAAATAGCCCGAAAGGAGTTATGATAGCTGTTTTGGCAATATCATCGGGCGCAACTGGTATTTGTTGGTATGCCTTAACTAGATCGATGGTGCTGAAGACCGTGCATCCAGCCAAGTCCTGACCAAAATCCCCTATATGCCGGACTGGGTAACGATCGGGAACGGTGCGAGCATTTAAAGCCCGATAATCGCCACAGGGGCGCCAACCCTTTTCACCCTTTTTAGCCATATGGAGGGGTGAGGACCAGGGACTGTTCGAAGGTCTAGCAGTACCACAGGCAACCATGTCATGAAATTCTTTCTTGGCTGCGAGTAGTTTTTGGGGCGCAAGGCGGCGTGGGCGAGAAGCGACAGGTGGGCCATCAGTAGTGATGATATGGTGTGCTGTGGTGTGCTTCAACGTCCTCAGTATTCCTGGAGGTCGCGTAATATCGGGAAACTCCTGAAGCAGCTGAGCATAAGGCGAGTCCCCGACAACAAGAGCCTTCACGCTAGGTTGTGAAATCTGGGCTATTGAGGCGTGTGTACTTATATTTGTGGAACCATCGATCAATACAATTGCGACAATCTGGCAATAAATGGTAATGAGCCAGAAAATCCGATCCAATAATTGGAGTGCCTACATCTGCAATTATAAAATTCCAGCGAAAATCCCGGCGAAGTCCGAGGTTCAAACACAAAGAGATGGTCCCATAAGTTTTAATTGGTGTACCATTAGCGGCGTGCACATCGTAACCTGTGGGATTATGTGCTACTTTAAGGAGGTAATGTGGATAGCAGCATAGGTCTGATCCCGTATCAATCAGGAAACGGACCTTAGATGCCGAGTCTGCCACAAACAACCGGCGGCTGGGAGGGTTAGAGCAGTCAGAAGCCGCCACTACTGGCTGCTGGAGAAGTTTCCCTGGCCTGGATTCCAACTGCAGGGGGATATACACTTGCTTGCCTTCTCGGCAAATTTTTTATGATACCAGCAGAGGCGGGAGCCAGACTGCGATGTCGACTTAGAATTTGCCCTAGAACGGGTACCTTGACGGGATGGGCGGGTTTTCGCCAAAGCGTCAACTTTCCTTGATATCTCGAGCAAAGATTTCTTAATATGGTCAAGCTCAGAAGATGAAAAAGAAGAAGCAGCATGAACAGCCAAGGGCGCTGAGGATGGGGTTTCTGAGATGGCATCAGCTATCTCAGCAACCTTGTCCAATGGTAGATCTCGCTGAGCTGTAAGGATCCGCTGAATGTCAGGTGGTAATCGCCTCATCCACAGTTCGCGGATAATCCCTTCATCGCCAACCGTTGTGCCAGCGAGTGACCGCAAATGACGAAGAAATGCTGAAGGCTTTCTATCACCTAACTGCTCCTCACTAAGTAGTTTACGGACCCGCTGTTCTTTAGAAGATGATAATCTTTTAATAATTTCCTTTTTTAGGTTTTCATATTTACCTGTAGGAGGAGGGTCTGCGATTATGTCTTCCACTTCACTGGCCAATCTGGTATCTAATTTAGCTAAAATATGCCCGTACTTAGTAGCATCCTGGGTTATGCCTGATATATCAAATTGTGCCTCTGCTTGAGCGAACCACAAGTTCGGCTTGTCTTTCCAGAAGTCTGACAATTTTATCGATACTGCATTTACTGTATGTGCAAAATTAGAACCGGGTTGCAAAAGTTTTAGCTGTTCCTGTAATTCCAGCACCTACTGTTTCAATTCTTCTGACATTTTGAAATTTAAAGTAATTTAAAAAAAAAATATATGAACAGGAACAAACATGCAAACAAAACTAAAAAAAAAAAATTAGGATTATTTTTATGTATATTAATTAAATTTGGAACAATTTTAAGTTAAGTACTTTAGTCAATAAGTTTTGAAATTATAAGTACTTAGGTAACTAATTATAATTAAAACTTTGTTAGAAATTTGTAATTGAAATTAGTTAAACAAAACAGTATGTATGCAAGGTGCAGAAGCAAGGATTTAACAAAATCAAATACAAATAAAGTTATTAACCGGGATGATTTCAACGGGTTATAAAAGTAAGGATTTTAATTGTTGCAATTTAATGAAAAATAAATGTCCTTATGTGTTTATGTCATTCCTCATAAGAGTTATGTGTGTGGGAGACAATCTTTAATTAAATATGTACACAAAAAATACCAGGAAAAATGTTAGTTCAACAAGCACTTTCACTGTGTAAGTTTGTCCGACACCAGATAAAAGAAAAGTTGTTACCATTTGTCTTCCATTGCTTACTGTTAGTTGGAAGTCAGGCAGCTGTAAGTAATCCCACAAAAAACGATGCAGCATGCAAGTGCAGGGTTATACACCAAAGCCGGGTATCCAACAGGTAGCAGGCAAGAAAAGGGTGCTATGTCCAGTAGAGTAAGTCGAAACGTGCAGAGTTCTTGAAACCCCAACGTTCGTAACCACTTCAGGGAACAGCAACGTTTAAAGAAGACGACGAGTGCGCTAATTATGTCCAACAACGAAGTCAAATTTTTCGAGGGGTCACCAATATGGGGATCGTTAGTAATGAGTTCCACCATGTACTCATCTGTGTTCAATGTTTCTCTTTACTTCGTTGTAGCAAACACTTTATATGAAGGAAATCCAGTTTATTATTGTAATCTACAAATCCGTCGTACGAACAAATCTTCCGTTCTCCCACCTTTTTATCTGTCTCTTTGACAGCTCTAAACTTTGAGGTTGCGTTCACAAACATAAGTAGCGTTCGGAAACGCTACAGGTTAATCAGAGAACGTCAAGAATATCATCATCTAAGCCAAAAGACGTCCAAAGATTGCTGAAAGCCATGTCTCATGGATTTCCGATGTGACCGATCTAAAGCGGCCTGCATCCAGCGTTTTCCTTCGACCTTGACTATGTTGTCGGACCACCTGAGTTCTAATTCGATCTCGTAGGGAAATACCAAGCATAGCCCTCCCCATAGCTCTTTGGGCGACCTTGAGCTTTCTTATAAGGCTTATAGTAAGGGACTACGTCTCGTAGCCGTAAATCATCACCGGTGACACACACTGGTCAAATACTTTCGTCTTAAGGCACTATGTTAAGTCGGATGAGATGTCATGGCGTAGCTTCGCGAATGCTGACCACCCGAATCGAATTAGTCGAAAGACCTCTTTCTCAAAACTGGGGCTAGAATATAAAAATAGATACAATGTCAGAATGCTATACACTTACATAACCTAATTTCTCATACTTTTATTTTTACTTACATTTACAACTTAACTCCTAACATTAAAGTCATAGCAATTTATTTCAGTGAAACGCTTTTGCTGTAACTCCATGTAATTTTTGGTGCTACAATATAAACAGTAAAGTACCTATAAGAAGATAGGCATAATATAAATATGTAATTAAGAGTTAGGATTTTCTTTGTTTTGAGATATTTTGGTCTACATTTCAGCGACCCTCGCCTCCGAGGAATCCTGACGACCCTGACGAACATGTTCACGTCAGCAGGGATGTTCATAGCCTACCTCCTCGGAACTGTCCTGAAATGGCGGCAGGCGGCGCTAGTGGCGCTTATTATTCCGCTTTCTACCATGTTCTTAGTGTTATTTGTAAGTATTATAACCCTTTGTATTTAACTTTACTTATTACTGCTTTACTTTTTACGTTGTATTACTACTTTACTTATTACTACTTTACTTTTTACGTTGGACTTTGACCCGGAGGTCGTTGGTTCGATTCTCACGAGGAGCATACATTGTTAAGCTGTTTGGTTAGGATATTGCAGGCTTGAACCAACTGATTGTCTGTTATTAATGATCATTGATTAATTTTGAGTAGGTTACATAGTAAAGTGACTCTGTGTACATTAATGGTGATTCCGTGCTTCCGAAGGCACTTAAGCCGTTTGTCCTGGCTACCATTAGGTGGTCATTAAATGACGTCAGAGGCCAAAAGGCAGTTTCGAAAAACTCTAGAACCACGGTGCACAAGGTCGATTGAACACGCAATCCACTCGATATGACTGAATGAATTATAATTTGCAAATGGTTGTTTAGATACCTAATAGGCTAGTTTCCAGGGTCAATAAACTAACATTAAAATAAGTCCGTCATTTAGGGAATCAAAATATATTATCGACGTATTTTTTCTTTTGTCAATTGAGCGATAAATTATAAAGATATAACCCATAAAAGTTTAGGAGTAGAGACTCGTGACGTCACATATTACGAAAAAGTGTAGCACACTGTGACGTTACATGGAACTTTAACGCGTCATATCCTTACCATTCTTTAATTAATTATCAAAAGAAAAAATACGTCTCCAATATTTTTTGATTATCTAACTGACGGAATAATTATATTTTTTTATGAAAATAGTCTATTTTTTAGGTGAATAAGGTGGTCGTCTTTGTAAACAAGATCGTAAGAGACATGTGTTCACATCCACCGAAAGTGGACATTTCTGAGCTGATTTCTTCAGCTACTGTGACTATTTATTTATTTATTTACAAAACAACAAACAGCTACATTACATGAAATACTTAAATTCAGTACATTTTAAAATCTTAGCAGTAATGCAGCCCACAGGGTTGTTCACATAATGTCATAGAAAGGATTTATCAGACTATGGCAACCAACTACTACAACTTCAACTAAACGAATAAGAATAAACTTACAAAAGAAAAAACCACAAAAAACGTGTGACGAAACAGTAACAAGGAGTTAATTTAACAGCAAGAAGTTTAAATTGAGTATTTCAAACATTTTTTCACTTGATATTTATTTAAGACTAGCTGTTTCCTGCATCTCCGCTTGCGTCAAAAAGTAGCCTATGTTTATCCCTCTAAAATGCCCGGCATTTTAATGATTTACTTTAATCAAATTAGTCATCTAAACAAAATAAATTTTGCATTGCAACTGCTAAGCTAGTCTACTTTAGTTACTTTCATAGCTTAATGTCTTATGGATTACTGCTTTGGGGAAGGGCAAGTGACATACAGACAATATTTATCTTACAAAAGCGAGCAGTTCGTGCCATCTATGGTTTAGCCCCAAGGGAATCTCTTAGGGAGTTGTTTAAAGAAATAAATATATTAACAGTAGCTTCTCAATATATATTTGAAGTTATCATGTATACGAGGAAAAATATTACTACTTTTAGAAAGAACTCGGATATAACTGATAGACCCTTGCGCAATAAAGATAAATTATTTTTACCTTCCTATAGACTGTGTAGGGTTAAAGACTCTTTTGTGGGGAACTGTATACGTTTCTACAATAAGCTTCCTGAATCAATCACTAGTTTGCCTAATGGACAATTTAAAGCCCATGTTAAAGATCTACTTTGTAAAAAGGCTTATTATAGTACTGGTGATTTTCTTAATGACGGGAATGTTGAACATAAGCTTGGTGCAGAGTCCTCGGCAAATTGACATATCATTATATGTTCTGACATTTCTGTTCGTTTGTCATTTTTTTTTTAAATTATTATTTAATTTTTTTAATCAATTTTTATTTAATTTAAATAATCTGATATAACCATTGTGCTAAATGTTGACAAACATGTGAATTCGTTCATTTAACTAGGTAATTAAGCAAAGTTTTTCTTATTTGTAAATTGACGTTTTGAAGAAAATGCTGCAGTGGAGTTTGTGGCGCCGCTTCTTCTCCACTTGCGCTTTGGAAGTGGTGGTAAACTTAAAATAAGTAAATTGACGTCAATAAGTGATATTTATATCCTACATTGAGAATAAACAATTTCATTTCATTTCATTTCATTTCATTTCATTTCATTTCATTTCATTTCATTTCATTTCATTTCAATTCATTTCAATTTCATTTCATTTCATTTCATTTCATTTCATTTCATTTCATTTCATTTCATTTCATTTCATTATAATCACTCTCCTACTCACATGAAGCTCCTTATCATTAAGTACTCATCTCTTGCTCTTGCATGACTCAAACTCAAATCAATGTCGACCCTTCAAATTTATCTTAAACTAGATAAAAAATTTAGTAATACTTATCTAACAGATAGACAGTCGATATCATAAAATTACGAAATAGTTATCTACCATATCACAAAATAAAAGCCTTGGTCCATTCAAAGTATTCGAGCACTGAAAAATCTTGAAAAAAAGGACAGACATTAAGAGAGAGAGTGTAAGTAAAAGTAGAGATAGTAATCAGCACCTCTACTAGAGATTTTCTTAATACAATCCACAGATAAAAGATTAGGTAGAAGTACCTTTGTGGGCGTTACCTGCGTCACACAGTTAAGCCTTGCCATAAATTTATGTGACGCAGAAAAATTGGAAGAAAAACGTTTCCGAAAAACTTTGACACCAGAGTCGATTAACCATTAAGCCTACTCGATATGAATGAATGAATGTGACGCAGACGCTAGAGACCGAATCAAATGAACTAGGTACGGATTAAACAACTATTTTTGTTTAATCCGTACCTAGTCTTAAGGAAGACACGGTGGAAAAAAACGGCAATGCAAAACTCATAAACAAATAGTCCGATAAAGCACAACATAATCTCGATGGGAACATTTTCCACAGCAAGATTAAAACCATATTAATCAATGGGTTAAGAATGAATGGCAGGAACATTTGTAATTGTATTGGTATTAATGAATACGTGGTTTTAACTATGCATCTCAATTCTTACATTTACAGGTACCTGAAACTCCAATATGGCTGCTATCAAAGGGTCGCCAAAAAGAGGCTTTACGGTCCCTCTGCCGACTCCGAGGGTGGGTCAAACCAGAAAATGTAAAAGAAGAATTCGACACACTAATACTTTACAATGACGTCATACACCAATGTGTGATATGCATGAAAGATGGGAAAGACATACATGCATGTGAACACACAAACGCAAGTTTAATAAAAAGAATAGCGCTGAAGTTCAAACATATATTGTTTGTTAAAGAGACTATGAGACCTTTTGCTCTAGTCATGGCCTATTTTCTGTTTCATACAATGAGTGGATTAGCCCCCGTGAAACCCAATATGGTGAATTTGTGCTCCGCTTTGGGAATGAAATACGATGCTAAGACTGTTGTGGTAAGTAGTATTTACAGTAAACTAGCCATTTCCCGCAGCTCCACCTGCGTCGAAAAGTAGCCTATGTTTGACCTCGGGTATATAGTAGCATATTCATACCAAATTTCATTAAAATCCGTTCAGAGGTTTGGCTGTGAAAGCGTAACAGACAGACAGACTTTGTCATTTTTAACATTTGTATGGAAGTATGGATTTTACAAAAAAAAAAAAAAAAAAATTACAGAAGATATCATCCATATAGCTTTGACGCCATAATAAGAAATTATTGGGTAAAAAGCATCTATCAGAATAACCCGCTTTTTTCTGGCCGGCACTTTCACTTTTGGATCTAAATTGTATGAAGAGCGATTAATGTCTTTGCAACTTCGTAACAAGAGGTCTAAATGTAATCTTTATAAACTATATGTACTTAGTATATTTTAAGTAACACTTTTTATCTATTTCATTATTTAGAGTCTGTTATATCCCTAAATCAACTGTATTCATTCTGTCGTCATCTAAATATGTTATTCGAAATATTGCCGTTACGTTGAGACCATAGCTAATTTGATTTGTTCTGATTTTTTGAGAAGACCTTTAAGCTTTATTAAATCGTTACGTTTTGGTCCTAAAGTAAAATGTTTTTCAGTGATCAACAGTTTTTATCAATGTAATAGACGCCATAGAGTATTATTTAATACTTATGTTTACAATAAATTAAACTATTTCATGATATTGATACGGTTATTATCGCGTTTATTAGTAATTTATTTTACACCTTACGTTTCCAACCACTTTACAGCGCTCATGGTCACAGGTAGACCGTATAATAAACGTACCGTTTGGAAAATTCTAAGTCCGTGACATGCAAAGATAAATACAACAGGACATAATAAATAGATACCAGTAGCAAACCTTGATAAAATGTCTACCATTTTATAATCGTTATTAAACTTGAACAATATTTCGGTAAGATAGTATGAGACTATGAGATAATCAATGATTAAACGAAAATAAATAACAATATGTCAATACTCTGATCATAAGTGCGAATCCTAACCCAAACCTTATAAAATACATACAAATTAATCACCCTTGTTTCCCTCGGTGGTAGTCAGAGCCAGAATTTTCTGTTGCCACAATCATTACATACTCACTCGCTACGTCTATACTCATCACTTCCATACACACTTCAAACACATACACATATTACATATAATTTGAAATACACCGATACGCCGAACTCGACGTGACCAGGCGCAATGAGTTAAAATCCCGACTACCTGCACTAACTTAGTATTTATAATAACGGTGTGCTCACAAGCCCGCTATGTAGGAGGACTTACACCAACAAGATTGACTGCATAAGCCACATGAGAGCCCTAAATTGCTGAAATTTAGGGCTCTCATGTGTTTTCTCATGTGTTCTTCTCAGTGTTTACCATGACTGATATCAGTCAAACGTCATCATAATCATTACACACCAAGGCAGAAAATAATAAATATAACATATATATTTTCATCAGGTATTCATCGGAGCCACTGCGATCTTCATGAACATCCTATCAGCCGTCATTGTCAAAGCTATTGGCAAAAGAAAGCTGGTTCTAGGGGCATTACTCGGCACAGCATTTTGTAGTCTCGGGATAAGCGTATATTCTGCCACCAGTTTATCGCCAGACGTGTTCTCGTATGAAGCCCATACGTTCCCGAAGAAAGGCGATGTGGTTCCTGTTGTGTTATTCATGGCATTGGTGTGCTTCACCAGCTTGGGTATACCTTGGGTGCTGCTGTCAGAAGTCTTTCCCTTCAGGTAATTTTGTAAACTAACAGTGTTTATAATCACCAGGGTGTACTGGATAGATTGACAATTTAACCGCTGGGATTCCGCTGCTTCTATTTAGAGTATTATTTCTCTCATGTTTAAAGACAAGTTGACATGAAATATCGTACCATAAAAAAATACGTCTTGAGAAGTATATTTTGGTTTTTAATTTATCAATAACATACCCAAGAAGACATGTAGACGTCAGCTAGACTGCATACTTTACTCAGATTTTCCTCAAATGTAGGAAAATTAAACGAACATTTAGCAAGGCTAAGGTACGTTTTGGTGATGATAATATTAATACTACTTGTTTCCGGTAAATAAAATACAAGGAAAACCATACGCACCTACTGAGTCGCTTATCAAAGTTACGTCTAATTGATATGCGTACCTCCTACAGATAAGTGATTAGTTATAGCTAGCTTAGAGCTTTTTTAAATTCATCATTTCAGCCACAGATAGTCCACAGCTCTGGACATACGTGCTTCCGCAAAAATTTACAAAATGACCGATGGAAGAGGCCTGCATCCAGTGCTTGCCTTTGACATACTAAAAATCATAATTGACTTTATGCACAACATATCTCATACTAACGTATGATAATTTATTTCAAAAACAAACTTAGTTTACAACAGTTTCGTATAACATAAATAATGCAAATATAATAAAAATTCATTAAAAATCCCAGTACCCGGCTCAAAGGTACCCATAACGCTCGCTGCATTTCCTCTTTGGATTGCTATGAATACTTTTAAACGTCGCGCTATCTCACTAACAAATTGCTTAGCCTCTGTACACCACAGACCAGCCGTTTCTACGGCAAATGGTACAAACTAACTCGTACTGGTTGGTCCAGCTGCTACTTTAGCAGCAGCACCAGGAGATCTCATTGTGTTAGAGAGATAGGACGCCGCATACGTGCTGACGCAAGTTGCGTCCCATAAGGAATAACGTCCTCTCTGCCATGGTATTAGTTATACGATAGGCGCTGTAGCGATAGGCCTGGAGGCTCTAACTGGCAGGGTATATTGGCCGATATTAACGCCCTATGAATTATGTCGTTTATAGAACAATGACGAGACAATCTCATACTTGTCGTCGAATTATATAAATTAAAGACTATACCACTCAAATGCCTTAATTTTTCATTCAGCTTTGTTTTGACTTACTTATTTTGTATCATCAATCTTTCTTTCGGCAGGAGTCGCGGTGTTGCCATAAGCATAGCGGCTGCTCTGAGCTACGTCATCTACTTCCTATCATCGAAAACCAACTACAACATCGAAGCCTCTCTTCACCTCAGTGGAACCTTCGCCATTTATGCTACTTTCGGCTTCGTTGGCGCCATTTACTTATATCTGTTCTTACCAGAAACTGAATCAAAAACTTTGGTAGAGATTGAAGCGTTGTACAAAGGTGAAAAACGGATATTTGCCGATGATTTCCTAATAAATGCCATATTGAAGAAAAATGGTAATTTATATAATGGTGCTGACAAACCTATGCTAGTCAAATAGTTTAAATCTATACGGATTAGTGACGACAATACCTGATAAATTATTTTTAGTAAATAAAGAGTTGATGGTTGGTAAATATATATATATATATATATATATATATATATTTACAAATATATAAATTATATATAAATTAAATTTATATTTATACAAATATATATTTTAAAGAATAGCAGTACATATGATGTGAGTGAGTGGACTTATTTGACTTTAGCACCAAGTAGGTTTATGTGTTTAGCAATATTTATGCTAGATAATTTTTCGATATGATATGGATGATGAGGCTTATCTTATATAAAATCAGTGTCATATTCTAAAAAGTTACATGTTTCTGTTATCATTATTAGTTTTTGTATTTATTATATAATTAAATTCTTTGTATAATATTTAGACGAGCTTATTAAAGCAAACAATACTACTACTAAAACAAACATTTGCATTAAATGTATTTATCCGAAATCTACCTCTAAAGTACAAAAGCGTTGTTGTTTTTAAATTAAATTAAAAAAAGACATTATTTGTGGTTTGTTTATTTTTAACATTTTGCGTTCGATTTTTAATTTGCAATACTGAAGAAAATTTCAAACTGATTTTCATACAAAATCCGGTTTAAATAAACACAATATTTTTCTGCGTTTATTTAATTT
This sequence comes from Euzophera pinguis, assembly GCA_947363495.1. NCBI lineage: Eukaryota > Metazoa > Arthropoda > Insecta > Lepidoptera > Pyralidae > Euzophera > Euzophera pinguis. Next base: position 10,789,215 of record OX376174.1, on the reverse strand, counting down.
ACAATGTTTTAGAAAATTGGAGGTCCTTGAAGCTCTATGGTAAAATACCACATTTTGTACAAAAAACAGTTATTACGTATTCATACTCAAACAAGGATAACAAACAGATCCAACGACTACTTTAACGTATTATCATGTTCGTTCAAAATTCTATGGAAGTCTCTGGTTTCGCCATTGACTGTGGTCATCCAACTCCATCCTCCAAAGAAAAGTTTGCATTTAGTTTTTGGATTACAATTTTTGTGAGCAGCTTCTACATAATTAAGTCTTGTTGGCTTATTAGATTCATCCGGGTGTTCTAAATAATTGCTTTCCATGTCGGGTTTTTCTGGATCAGCTTTATCAACATTTTGAATGTCATTATTTTCTGCCTCTGGATTATTGACTGCATTATCTTCGTTGCAAGCATTACCATCAAAAACTGAAAAAAGACACCAATGTCACTTGATACGCTTATTTTAACTAACATCATTAAGTTGGAGGCCATTGATAGTACATAGTATTATTAATAAGAAAAAAAAAAACTGTAAGGCAGGTTCCTTGTTGTGTATCTTGTTATATATTATTTACCTCAGTGTGTCTATTCGTTCGGTAATGTATATCACCCTATTTGAAATTATTACATCTATAGAACTAACAGTTAATGGTTTTTTATCGCGTACAGTAAGTATTAGTCAGGTGTATGATTAATAATAAAAAAAAACAAATTTATGCAAATCATGTAATTAAAAAAAAATTACAATGATGAATTGTTATTTCTATTTACAACCAGGTGTAACTTTATTCTCTATGCTTAGATTTTGTTGTAAACCAAGTATAAGGTCTGTGACATTTTTTTGATTTACAAGAATATGGATAAAATGATCTTCTTTTAGTTGAGCCATAAGGTCTAAGTTTCTTCCTTTTCACAGTTGATGAATGTAAATCATTAAGTTCGTCATTTGTAATAGTTATTTTATTGGTACTACTATAATGTGTATCAGCCGGTGTGTTTTTTTCACTTATGACATATCTATTTCGAGTCGTACGTATCTTTTTAGTATTTATGTTTATAACATATTCATTATCACTTTGGTTAAACGAACCTCCGTCTATACTTTCTGTTATTGTTTTAGTCGAAATTGGTTTTAATGTTGTTTTATCACTATCAGTCAGATTGAGAATAACAGATTCAAATGTAATCACTTTGGGGGATGATTCTGTCGTAGCATTTATATGATTTATGTTAGTATCTGATGATATCGTCGTAGAATTGACATATTTAATGTCATCAGTGGATACTTTTGTTGTAGCATTTACAACATCTTTTATGTCATCAGTTTTACTATATATCAAAATAGTATATTCTGCAAAGAAATTAAATGAATGAGCTATAACTGCAATCTTCTGCACGTTTTAAAGTTAAGTGAGTAATGTGATTAAAACTGAGCGTTGTTTAAAACATCATTTTATTTCGTTTTCGTAATCATGTGGATATTTAAATTGTCTAATTCTTCCTTTACCACGTTGTCTTTGTGTTGTAGTTAACCAAGTAAATGGTCTACGACATCTTTTTGATCTACAAACATGGGGATACCACCAAGAAATTGTTTTTTTCCTTACAGGAATGTGCTCGTTTGTGTGAGTAAGTGGCTTTCTGCTCAATGTTGTTGAAAACATAGGTGTTGTAGAAGTTGTATTTAAAGTATCTTCTGATACCACCATACTAGTAGGTGAAGTAGACGCTGCAGTTATTTTTTTGACCGTGTAAGTTTTATCAGTAGTAGTTCTAATAGTATCAGATCTAGGCGTCTTAAGCGGTGTAGTAGTGGTGGAAGTAGTTTTAGTTGTTATTATTTCCGGGGTGAGTTTAGTAGTACTAAGTTTAGTTGTTTCAGGAATAGGTGTAGTTTTAGTTGTAATAGTGGGAAATCGTTTAGAAGTTGTAGTAGACGTATGTGTTATTGTTGTAGTGGTAGGTATTATTGTTGTAGTCGTAGGTGTTATTGTTGTAGTCGTTGCTGTTATTGTTGTAGTCGTAGGTGTTGTTGTTGTAGTCGTGGGTGATGTTGTTCTCGTGACAGTACTTTTATTCGTTATTGTTGAAGTTTTAGTAGCGGTGGTAGAAGTTTTAGCGGCTGTCGTAGTTGTTTGTCTAGGAGTATTGACAATTGTTGTTGCTTCTGTAGTCGAAGTTAAAGTGGTAGATTTTGTTATTTTTGTAGTAATAGGGGTAGAGGAGAGTGTAGTTTTCTGTTTAGTTATAGTATTAGTAGTAGTAGGTCTTGTTAATGCAGTAGATATACGGGTAGTAGTAGTAGTAGGTATTGTTATTATAGTAGACCGACGGGTAGTAACAGGTATGGTTTTTGTAATGATTCTAGAACTGCTAGTAATAGGTGTTGTTGTTTGTTTGGTAATTATGACAGATTTTGTCTTTGTCGAGGGTGTTATAGTATAAGTACGATACGATCTTGTAGTAACGATTGAAGAACTGAGTATAGAAGTCGTTTTATGCGTCATTGTGCTTTGCGTTGTTAAAGTAATTGTAGTAGTAGGCGTTTTTAATGTAGTGGTCGGAGTTATAGGAATAGTTTGCATTATTTCATCAATAGTAGTCTCCCAAGTTTGAGGTCTCATACAACATATTTCTGGTATATCTTTATGTGGCTCTTCCCTTGATGGCAATGAATCAATAGTATTTTGATTAATAACTTCGGTCGTCATACAAAACACTTTTTCTTCGTAACCTGAAATATTTAGTATGTTACACTAGCTCTATTTTGAATTGTATTTTTTGTTTATTCTAAATCTTTATGGGTATATTGAATAGTAAAAATAGCTTTTCATTGAGAATCAGATTGGAGTAAAACAAAAAGATCATTTCAACAATTTAATTCATATTTATAGCCGTTTTTACAACTTTTTCGAAGAATTTACCTTTGTATCTATATTTTTCAAATTGCACATATTTCATTTTTGTAAAGTTAATCGAATAATTACTAGCCATCGTTTGAAGAAATATAGTAGTAATGTAGGACAATATAACTAAACTGATTTGTTTTTTGCTAACATTGATCATTGAAATGATATTATAATCATTAAAATGGAGACCATTATGACGTTAAGGTAAATTCTACGCCAAAGAAATAAAATTTCAATAACAATTATCAGTTTGAACGCTTTGGGCGCATTCTTTTCTCAGCGTATATTCTGAAAGATAAATAAAAACATTATGTCCGGTTTAAGTCCTGAAGATCTAGTTTTACTCCAATCTAACTTTAATATCGGTACTATTGTACCTGAAGAGATTTTGACTTTTGTCACCAGTTTAGATTTTTGAGAAGTTTTATTGATACAGGATATATTTTCAAAAATACGTCTCGTGTCACTGAGCCAATAAGTAAGTACACATAAGTACGTTTAGCTAAGAACAATTCAGTTGAAAATACCGCATTGAAATTTTACAGAAATTTTTGATTTATGAACTCCTAATGTAAAATAAAATATACAGATTTATGCCACGGAGGTTTTTGAGAGTTAGGTCAATTTTATTTTGAAGCGTCAATTGCACCCTGTTTATCCTTGTTTATTTTGTTATAAATAAATCAAATTTGTTCTCAAAAAAAATTGATTGATAATATAGACGTAAGTTATCTAAAAATCTGTAGTTGATACATTGAACAAGAAATACTTACGAGTCCCATAGTCACAATTGAACTCGTACATATCACACTTGTCAAGGAAAGTGCGTTGTGAACCATCAGGGCAGCTGCCACAGACCATTTGGCTGTCATGGACGCAGGTAGAGGCCAAGGTACAGTAGTTGACTGGCTGTAAATAATAAAAAAATGGTTTTATTCAGTTGAAAGATGTAAAACCTATCCTTACTGTTACTCCTCCTCAAATGTTGAGGGTGATATGGCCATAGTTGATGATACAACTGTAGACGATCATTCTCGGACAAATTTATAAAGTTTAAAGCTATTGACATGTTTTTTTTTTTCATTGACAAGAAGACTTAACTTGAAATAATGTGGTTGGTCTCATCTCTAGTGATATGCCACTTCTCATCAGCATCGCAAGTAGCATTTTCTCAGACGCATCGAATCGTATAGCGGTGCATAATTTCATGAGATCCATAAGATATATAATAATATATAAGTAAAGTTATTATAATAATGATCTTGGTTTCACTTTAAACTAACAATTTGAAGTTGCTTTAAATTTGGTTGATATTGTAGACTTAAATCATCTGATCGATAAAAGTTTAGGTAGAAATTATTTTTTCAGTTAGCTTATTGTAATCAAACTAAACAATTTTAATAGTTACATATATGAGATGGGACTGCATCGAAGGTATGGTCATCAGAACTGGAACAAAAAATATTTTTTCAGGAACATCCTTAAAATATGATAATTTCAAAGAGGTTCAATCTTGTCACCAAGATCTTTTGTTACATTATTGAAACGAAGTCGCTAAGTATTATTACTAATTAGCTGTTAGCAGCAGATCCACCTTCTCCTAAAGGTAGCCTATGTTTGACTCCAGATATTCAACTATATACACAGGTATCAAAATTCATTAAAATCAATTCACCGGATAAGCCATTAAACAGGTTCACAAATACTCAGAAACTTTAGTTTTTATAATATTAAGTAAGATTTCCCAAATTTGATTCGAATAAACACATCTGTACTCGATATTTTTGTACTAGTACCTAGTACTTATTGAACAAATAACCACACGATGGTACTTACTTTCTGACATGTATACCTACAATCAATCTCCATACTTCCATATCCATATACTAAATATAAAAATAATACAGTGCGAAAGTCTGTCTGTCTGTTACGTTTTCACGGCCAAACCGCTAAACGGATTTTGATGAAATTTGGTATGAATATAGTTAAAGACCCGGGGATAAACACTGGCTACTTACTGACGCAAGCGGAGCTGGGGAAAATAGCTAGTCAGGAATATAATGTATCTTCAGTTCATGCCATAACGGGAGGTAGTACAGCGGTGAGATACTGATAAAAAAACTTTCAAAAATGAAAGTGAAGAACGATTTATTATTCAAGATCATCTCTTGTTAAAAATCTTACCTAATATTACAATGATTATCATCTTCCTAATTTCTTTAGTATAAACCAATGCATATTCTTTGCGTCAAATGCTCTAGTTTACGTACATTACAAGGCAAGTAAACGTTCTTATCAGAACTAATAAAAATATATTTATGACTGCATCAATACATTTCATTTTCAATGTGTATGCAAAATAATAAGAAGGAAGAATTTATTTCTACAGATACGAGTATTAATGAGTAAAATTCATAATATAAGATAAATTTACAGTTACGATAAACATTAATTTTAAAATAGGTATTACTCCATTACCTATGAATGGAAAATACGTGATATTTTGGGCAAGTGGTATAGGTGCTATTTTTGAAAAGTGTAACTCACCCAAAACAGGAGAGTCGAATGAGAATCGTTTGTCTCACCGATTACATCTAATGAAAATTATTCAATATCGAACGAAAATCATTCGACTCAACGGTTTTGCATGACCCACACTTTACAAAAATATTGATATATGATTTTGCTTCGATATCTCATGAAACCAAAATTGTTCCTAATTAATTGTACCTAATGCTATCTAAGGGCTAAGGAAGGGTTTAATACAGGTAGGTATTCTAGTAGGCGGGGTATTATTTCCGGAATCTGTGACTCAATCATAATTGGTCAAACGAATAACTTTCGTTCGGTTTCGAATGATGTTTTTTCATAATCAGTGAGACGAACTATTTCTTGGGTTTTGAGTGATTATATCAAAAATAGCACTCCATGTGTCAGGGCACGCTATGGAAGATTTTCGTCATCTTATCAGGTCCAATCTCATCTTCAAAGCAGTTTTCATAAAATAAGATTAACATATATGACTAAACGTAAACGGATATAAACAACATTTTCCTACTGACTAATAATATGTTGATTTAACGTCATCTCGATTGTATTGGTGATAAGTTTAATCATTTGTACCTAAGATGTACTTATTTTATCTTAAGTTCTGGTGATGACTATGACTTTCCATAATGCTAAGTGCAGATGTAATCTAAGATCGCTATACAATACAATACAAAATACATATTGCCCTTATACAAAAACTGATAATTGCCCAATATGAAAAGCTTGATCCTATGGAACAAAGGATGACAAGGCAATATTTTCTAGTCAATCCTACGTATACGTATATAAAAGGGTTTTTTTTATACCCAAAATGACCAATTGACTGTTTGACCGGCAGAAAATGCCGTAAGGCATTAAGTCCACGTTTTGTATTTTATGGTATAAAGTGCAATAAATAAAGATTAAATTAATAAATTGACCCACTGCTGGGTACATTTTATCCTTTACTTGTACCGACAAGAGGAACTCTCCGATAACCATCACTTAATTGAAATTCTCGTAATAGTTTGTAAAAAGAAGTTGTCGTGTAGTAGGTAGACAATCGAAATTCACTGAAACTTTAACACATTTTGGAAGCTGGTATCATATAAAACTTTAACGTATTTATATGATACCAGCTGTATCCCGCAACTCCGCCTGCTTCAAAAAGTAGCCTATTTATACATGCTATATATATATGCTATAGATACCGGATCTTCAACTATATAACCTTTCATCAAAATCCCTTCAGCGGGTTGGCTCTGAAAGTGTAACAGACAGACAGACTTTCGCATTTATAATATTATTATGGATATAGTATGGATCTCAGATACCCAAAAACCTTTACCATGAACGGCTTGTTACATTCCAACGCTGTTGATTGGGCTATCAGAACACCTTTTTGAGAATAAATTTCATGTGTTTGTGCATATTATTCCGAAAGACAAAGGTCTCTCTTATCAAAAAGAAGAGTAAAAGGTTCTCCTACTGACAACTTTGTACTAAAAGACTTCTATAAATTTCCACTGTAGTGAACCTTAAGAATCAGTAAATCTTTTTATATATATTATACTGACTACCTACTATACTATCAAAGGATAATTGAAAGATATTATCTTAAATAATAATAAAAAATTCAGTTTATGTTTTTATTTGTTACATCTTCACGCTATATCAACAGAAGTCATCTTCTTAAAATTTCGCATTCGTAGAGTGTACTGAAAATACCTACTAACTAAGATTAATAATAGCGTTAGCGCCGCGGGGACCAATAATTAATCTAAGCCTAAGTAGTAATAAGTAGTATTTTGGTGATTTATGTACGCGTGCTTAAGTCGCGAGCAAAAGCTAGTAGAATTACATATTTGACTGTTTAAAATTAACTTACCTATTTCTTGTTTACTTAAGACATGACTGTCTTTATGTCTAATATCTAGTTTTTATCTTTATTTGTAACAGCCATTGTTACGAAGGAATTTTATCCTGTATGAGTACATACTGTTTATTTTCTGTATAACCAACGATTAAGTTTTTAATTTTCTCAGCCTCTATTATCACAAAAAGAATGTCCGCCATAAACATATTTTGTAATTAAGTTTTAATAAATAAATAAACAAAACTCTTTCCTGCCGCCTTCCGGTTTAGGTTTGTATCCACGGTTAACGTAAAAAAATACGAAATATTCTGAACACATACCTATGCAAATGAGGACATTTCTTACAAATTAATCTAATTTATCAGAGCCCTAAGATGTCTCAATTGAAATGACTTACAATACAACTCAAAGTGTTATAAGATAGATTTCAGTTGCTTAACAGCAAAATTATGATGACGATGAAAGAAAACTGAAATCATCATTCCTGTCTGTGCATCTTATCTAGAGTAAATAGCCACAAAAAATTTCATATAAGTAGTTTGTTCTCCATAAAATTCGAACCTTATACCTAGGAGGTCTTAGGTTCCTTGGGTCTAAGTAATAAACAATGAAATAAATACATTTATTAATTGGGCTCTAAAGCAATCAACTGAGGACGAATGTCATATTCATTTGAAAAACATAGCTTCATTGCGCAGTCGGATAAAAAATAATACAGGTCAACCTTTCAGTTTGACCTGCCAAGTAACTCTATGACACACTTTCTCAATTCGATAGCGAATGAAAAATGACAATTCTGAGTCCAATAAAAACCGAAAACTGATGATTCAAGCGAGAATCCCTCATACGTAACTTTGTAATCATTTATCAATGATATAAAAACAATTGCTGTCAGCAAGAAGTTACTATATGTGTCTGAGTTGCCTTCGTATATTGAAACAACGTATTCTGACACAAATCAGTCATATATATCTATTTGGCCGGACTACACACGTCCGAGACGGTGCTTTGAAAAAAAACTACCTCATTTTACATCTTGACTGATTTTCACACTCATATTTATTGTAGAAATTTAAATAATAATAGTTTATGTTAGGGTTTATATAAAATGGTGAATAAAATAGAAATGGAGTCAGTTGAACCTGTAGTTAGTCGGCTGAGATCATGGACAGCACAGGTAAGCGTTTTAGTAATTCTAATAGGCATACAAATACGACGATCACTGTAATTGATGTGTGATTGAAGTGTGGTAGAAGGTCATATTCTATATATACACCTTTTTTTTTTTTTATATATCGGAGGGGAAATGCATTTACGCACTGAGTGCGGGACTCCCAGGCAGAGTGCCTGGACTACCCACTAAAACCCCTCCGGCGTTTCCGCACCGGCTGTTGAGGGCGCCATGGGGTCGCGTTAGCATTCTACCACGACGCCCTCCAGCCATGGCCTTTCGGCCCCGTCCTTTGGCCTTTCGGCCAACCCCCTAAATCGGACAGTGGCCCATAAATGGACCACGCCCGTCCCCCAGACCCACATCCATTCGCCGTCTCATCATAGACGGCGGTGGAGTGGGCTGTTGGCAGAAATTGGCCGACAGTCAACAAGACCTCGACTACCAGGGAGTTATTAACTGTCACCCAGGGTGCATCGTCCCGAATCCCTTGTCAGCCCGCCCTCTCACCAGATCCGTGGAATCAAATGAGAATGCAAAGCTTTCAAAGGACCGGGCACTCGAGGAGGTTCCCTGCCCTGCACCCCATATTCTATATATACCTACATCAAGATAACGTTCGAACAAAATATAGTTTAATAACCAGTATGTAAGTCAAGCAAGTAAAGAATTAGCCTTAATATTGTTCTAAATAATTCGTAAACACAACAGTTATTCATGGAAAAAAGTACTTTTTTATTTATTACTTTACTCTACTTAACTTTATTGCATGACATGTAAATGTGATGTTATGTTTATTAATTTACTTATCAGAGATCCTAAATAAAATATTTTATTATGATAATGAATAAAACTTATTCGAGGTATAAAACCTATAAACATTTCTCTTTCAGTTGTTGAAAGAAAAACATTTGAATGTCTTCTAATTGAACCCGGTAAACGAATAGAAGTCGATTTTTATTTTTTTACAGTATATCTTATAACAATAGTATTATCAATTTGACATTAAATTATACCTTAACACTACTACATGTCTCTACTTATTTTCAAATTTAACCTGGTAAATAAACTTTAACTTCACAGTTGTTTGAACTGCTTTGTATGTTGTGCAATTTCAGCCAGTGTGTACACAACTCACTACACTGAACAATTCCAAAATCATTGTTTTAAAAAACGTACGTTATATTGCGTACGATTATTAGGACGAGTTTTCTTAATTAAATCTCCAGTGCGTCAATGATCAAAATGTGAGAATATCTATAAATCTCTGCTCTACATAATTTATTCTTCAAGATATCATGTATGTATAAGTTAGTAGTATATGTATTTCAATTATTTACAAAATATTCCATCCAAAGAAGTACCACTGACATACAGCGGCCATTGCCTACTTTATTAGATAAGAGTTTCAAATCAAATCAAACAATTATACCAAAATAATTAGCAATTTTGTATGTCAAATCAGTAAAACACCTCGTTGACTGCTAACTCAGATATTTTGGCAACTTGGCAACTCCGAACTTTTACACAAAACTGTAAAGCAGGTTTTGATTTTATCATGGCAGATGCACTTAATATCCAGATCTATATGAATCTAGATCTATATTTTTAAATTCATAAAATACTAGCCGTTTCCCGCAGCTCCGCCTACGTCAAAAAGTAGCCTATGTTTGACCCCGGGTCTTCAACTATATTCATACCAAATTTCATCAAAATCCGTTCAGCGGGTTGGCCGTGAAAGCGTAACAGACAGACAGACAGAAAGACAGACAGACAGACTTTCGCATTTATAATATTAGTAAGTATGGAAGTATGGAAGTTTCTTCGTATGAAATAAAACATACGCCAACTAAAATCTCCTCTTGCCCTAATCTGCTAAAAATACTAAAATTGTTACATCCTTTCATTTTCCAAACATCCCTACCAAGTGACGATTGTAATGAGTAAATAAACGGATGACAAATTTTATTTTACTGTATATTTTTTTTCTAATCGCCAACTGATATAAGTAAAAAAATAAATAAACAAAACGGTAAATCAAATGAATTGCATATTGTTATCTGCTTAATTATTGCACCGTCGCTTCGGAACCATTAATTTACAACCTTATAAACATATATAAAATATATAAGTTGGCAAGTCTACATTACTTTTAATGAGAAGTGTGATATAAAATACGTATAGATTACAATTTGTCAGTCTCTCTTGTGTTCGCAGGAATCTATCTTGGGACTTTATGTATGGAAAGAACACATAAAAGAAAACCAATTATTTATGTATTAATTACGTATGTATATAATATAAAAAAAATCAATTTAAAATCTTTATTTCTTTGGTAAATAAACAAAATATATACCTATCATTACAAAAACTTAAATATAACTTAATTAAAAAACTTAAAAACTAGTGGCTCTGTGAGTTGTAGACCTCGCGAGCTTATAGAGATTGCAGATCGAAGGAACTTTTCACACCATATGTTTTTCATTGAATATTAAAATCTTGATAATGTTCGTTCTGCTAATATTTTTAGTCTTTTTTCCTCCTCTGTTCTTAACAGGAGTTTCATAGACCTGATTCTTGTCAAACGTTCAAAATCGAAGGGCTCCAAGATGACATCAGTAAGTCTTCGATCCGGAGAAAGTGCGACGTAAGAGCAACCTACAGCCAGTTCTCTAGACCCAAGGTCGACCACTACCCTGGGTAAAGTCAATCCCTGTGACTTGTGAATGGTGACTGCCCATGCTAATGTAAGAGGAAATTGAGTCCTAGAACATGTGCTCTCTTTAGAACGCCAAGTTCGCGTGACAGCGGCAATAGGCACTGATCCCATTAGATAATCAATTCAGTATTTTTTTTTCTTTTACCAGCTCTTTATTTAACTTGCAATCTATGTATGTATGTTCGGGTCAAATCTCGTAAGATAAATTTGATCTACTTTCCGGCTGTTTTTTTTTTTTTTTTTAATTAAGCTGAAATTTTGCACACATGTATATATCATGAGGCAAGCAATATTAAGATGACTTGGAGCTGGTCTGATGATGGAGCTGGGAAGCGGTCATAGGAACTCTTTAATGAAACGGAATCCCATCAAGTTTAGGCTCGCTTGCTTTGGTCTCACAATAAAAGATTGGCATAAAAAAAAATTTAGTTTAGTTATGAAAATGAATTCTTATAAAATTTTGGTGAGCTCGTAATTTTGGTAAAGTAGACTAAACGAATGTTTCCTGTAGTTACATAGTTCCCAAGAAAACAAATAAGTATACTCGTACTTTAAAAAAACTTTTAAAATAAACTTCAAGATACCGGTCGCAAAATAAAAATAAATACATTGAACTAAAAAGAGAACACCGTCCGGTGAGATTCTAACTCTAGATGCTAAAGTCGATCAGATCTCTTTATAAATAAACTGGAATATTCATCTTTTGACAATGCTAGTGAAAATATACGTCTATTGTATGTCATAATAGAAAATAAAATTCCTTTGTTATTTCGTTGTCACTACAAACACAAAATGGTCGTAAGAGCCATAAAATCCAAAGGCGCTTAGGCCCATTGTGACAACTCCATCATTTTCAAAAATTTCCAAAAAATGACTCGACTATCGATTTTCATATGTTTATCGAACCTGCTCCCAAAATTTCACGGGAATCGGTTGAGAAATGCGACAGAGAGGAGAACACACAGACATACCAAAGCATTTTTGCCCAATTTGAAACGGAGACCTCGCTCGCTTCGCTCGCTCGGTCAATAAACTAAAACCTTATCTGTGAGACCGCCACGAACCGTACCCTGCGCAAATTTTCGAATTGCTTGTTTCCCAAATATCAAAACTAATTTTCGTGGGATTAGAGCCCCGGGAAACTGCTAGTAGTTTTATACCTTTCAACGTAGTTATTGTCCATTTCTTGTGATTATAAATAGGTACAGTACTATTTAATACTATACTTTTGCGCTAAATAAAATGTTACACCCCACTGGGCTCATCATGTGAATTGATGTCTGTATTGTTATGGCTTAAGTTTACGTATGACTATCGTTCGATCGATCAGACTAAGCTAAGTGTTCAGAGGGCTATATTTGATGGCAATGTTAAAAATAGTTATACGTACGACCGATGATAGAGATGTGTTGTTGGTGGTTACTATTATAGCATTTATTCTGTAATCTGTGGTACTATATATATAAAATACTTAGTTACTGTACGATAGGTGACCTTTTGTACACATACTGTAAATTCATGTCTTTTAATGTTCTATTGTATAACCCTTCGACTGCATAATGTGTAAGCGTAAAGAAATAAATGAATACTGTTCATATCAGTAGCTCTCAATGCAATTTAATTAACGATGTTTTTATTTTATTTTTTGATTGATTACATTGACATAGTTTAGTTGATTACGTTGTTGCAAATGAATCGCGAAAGATGAGCGGATGGTTGTCATTGCCTATTTACCCTGCAAACTCGAAGCTTAGGGTACGAGTATTTCACCATATTTGTCGAAATGAAATGTCGGACGGATTTTCCGTAGTCAGTAGCCATTTTCTTTTGAGAAATCTCGAATTCGACTTCACATCTAAAGTCGCGAGAATCATACCCTAGACATCAGATACAGAGAGGGTGTGGTATCCATAAAGAAGTGATGCTGTAATAAGCGTTTTGTAAGAAAGTATTTGTGAGGCTACACGGGGCAGAAGGAAGACGTGCGGGGTGCTTGGTTTCGGCCGTGGCTCCAATCAAGGAGCACGAGCAATGACAAGCTCCGCCCACTTTTGTGTCGGCGAGGGCCAATGATCACATCACTGAGCCATTTCAAACAGCATCTCCTCTTTGTAATTGCTCCATGGTGGTATCCATACAAACGATCTTTAAAAGTGCAAAGGTCTACTTCTGATATTATCAAATTAGCACTCTAAAATCCCAACGAGAATATTTATTACCTCATATGAGTAACCTCAACAAACAATGTCGGTCAATAGTCTGTATGTTTTAGTAACAATCAACTAGGTAATATTTACTCACTGAGCTCATTACTTAACTGGTGTTACTCGCTTTTATACTCGAGGATATGAATGACAAATGAAACATGAGTGGATAAGTATATGCAGCAGAGGTAGTTGCGAGTAGGAACGCTGTTTTTTTTGATGATTTGCCTCTGTTTGCCTATATGGATACTTTACCTCCCTATGGTACCAAAAGTCTCGTCTAAACGCATTGACATAAAAAGAACAGTATTTTAAACCTAATTGGAGGTTTTAAGTATAAAATAATGCGATCTCTCAAAAGATATGTCTAATTACTTTTTTAACGATTTTAAACGATTGATGTCAATAAGATAGATAATAAGGATTTATACTTCTTTTTATTTTTTATACATATCTAATTTTTATCTTCTTTCTGGGGACTCACGTCTACACCTATATCTCCCATACTTTAACCTCAGGGAGTGGGGATGCCTGAAAAACAGCGTTACTCCAGTCGAGTCGAGGTAACTCAAGCTGAGGCATTCTTTTGCTACACTTTGTTATTATTATTTTTTATTTTCTGTCTTCTTTTGCATGTTTATTGTAAAAACTAGTAATTGTGTGGCAATAAACAAAAATTTTATTTTATTTATTTACTTCATGAAGAAATTTGTGCACCACAGACTTTCTTGGCTTCTAAAAAATGGTGCCTATTATATTCCACCAAAAGTGTGAAAGCAAATTGAATTTACGAGGGCGATAAGTCCATACTTTAATTGGTTGTTCAAGAACAATAACTCCATGACTTACAATTGCAATCTAACAAACGTGTTTTTGTAGAAATAGCCACATACTGACAATTTTATCGTGCTTATTTATCATAAAATGGGCGCGAAAACACTGTGAAGGTTACTTCCTCAGACTATTTGTTTGTTATTCGGTAAATAATCAGTATCATAAACATATTTGTTAGTCAGGTTACTCATTTTTACCTCCTAGTGACCTAGTAAACATGTTAGTCCTTCATTCTGGGGCTATTGGATTTGATACCATTGGATTATTTACTTTTTCACAATGGAGGTCCACAAATGACTTATCAAAAGATCCCGTAGTCTTCTAAAATTCTTCAGCTACCAGCTGCTACCAGAAGAGACAACATAACGTTATGCGGCAGAAGTTTTGTAAAACGATAACCACCTTGATAGAGATCGTTATCAATAATATACAGGGGTAGTAAATAAACGAGTGACTTTGGATAACAAAATACTGACTTGAGCGAATGACATCGAGCGACGAGAAATCTACATATGAACGAATGACTTAAATTTATTTGAGCTGCTTAAAATATAACCCGAACAGCATTATAAAATTTGAGCTATCTAATATTTGTTTGAGTGATAAACTAAGGTACTGCACATTATTCACAATTTGGCAAACTGGATTACTGATGTTTGAACAAAAAACGCTCTCTTTTCCGATCACTGTAAAACCTAACCTATTTTCTGTCACAACACAAGTCTTTGAAACTCAATCGTGTCCGTCACAAGTTCTGTGGCTCGCTCGTTCGCTCACTGTAATGGTGTCACTGTAAAACTGAAAATCATTTATTATTAAGTCACTCATTTAGTAATTTTGACGCTTATTTAAAGTAATTTGGTCACTTAGTAGGATTATTCGCCTATAGCCAGCAGCTCATTTCGGATTTTTTAAATGATCAATGTTAGTCGTCAGGTTAGTGATTTTTCGCCTATAGCCAGCAGTTCATTTCGGATTTTTTTAATGATCAATGTTAGTCGTCAGGTTAGTAATTTAGTTGCTGACTTAAATTCATCCCGCTCAAGTCGTTTAAACAGCATATCATCAACAGTCGCTAAATAATTTTTGTTCGGCCGTTTATTTATATCCCATATACAACTTAGTATACACATTCTTAAATAGTTATGACTAGGAACAGTGGACTTGCAACTAAAATATCATCAAGAAAGCTGGTTCTAATGAGTCCCTCATGATGATCCCCAATATGACAAATTTTGAGCATTGTTTATTTATTCATTCTTCATTATTCTCCTTTCTTTCAGATAATAGCATGTATGTCTCCAAATTTGCTTCTTCTGGACCTTGGCATGGCGATTACGTTTGCGATCATCGCCATGCCTGATCTCCTTAACTCGCCAGAAGATCTGTCACTAAATGATGAACAGGCTTCATGGTTTGGTAAGTAGTCAGATTATTTCTATTATGTAAGTATGGGTAGATATTTATGTCGCAATTTAATATTGATGCGGTAATCGGTTCTAAGAGAGGTATTGAATTTACTGGGTATTGTGCGGAGGAACATTCTAGACACCATTGGCAGCGCGCTAGTGACACCCTAAGGTATTACAAGTTTAAAATAATGATGACCGAGTGCCCATCTTTCGTGAGTCGTATGCTTGAATGCCAAGAGTACTGAGTAATTCTTATCTTATTTGTCTGTCTGTTGACTCTAGACGCTCAAATCGCTGAACTGGCATAGATGAAATATGGAGATAGCTCGACTCTCGTAGAAAAACATATACGTCTTTTCGTTTTACGAGCATGATGACCTATATTTAGGTTTAGAAATATTTTAATCACCTTCTGTGTTCTTATCTTTAATAAATTTAAATTTTTCAGGTAGCATATCATTTCTCGCCCAGCCTTTCGGAGCAGTATTCTCAGGCCCTCTAGTAGATTACTTCGGCAGAAAGAAAGCCAACTTCCTAGCCAATATTCCCCACCTCATCGCGTGGACATTACTGTACAATGCCACTAATTTGCCCATACTGTTCACCGCCTCTGCGTTACTGGGGTTGGGCACTGGAGTTATGGAGGCACCCATCAACGCATACGTTGGGGAGATCACGTGAGTTCATTAATTCATTGCGTATAGCATTCATCCTGCATGAATAAAACCTCTATGTCTAGGATTTTTAACCAGCTTTCAGCGGCGGCATCACGTGTTTTACTTTGTCTTCATGTTTGTGGTTATTTCCTCAGTTGGTTGTTTCGTAGCCCACATGTATACTTATTCTTACTAACTTAATTATATATTTTTTACCAACAAACACTTCTCATCGTTATTTGCACATATTTACCCGGCTGCATTTTGCATCGAAGCCCAAAGACCTTTTAATTTTTACCATCCTTGACAAAAGAAATATGTTCTTCGGCATTATTTTCACTTGACGTTAATCATCTTTAGAGCCTTATGATGTTCCTAAGAACATTAGAACTAGCTGAGCGACTATCTTTACCCGAACTAATTGGCTATTTGTATTTTTCCCAGTGAGCCAACTACGCGAGGAGCGCTGTGCACACTGACGCAACTCTTCACTTCATCAGGAGTGCTGGTTATGTACTCCCTCGGCACAGCGGTTCATTGGAGGACGGCTGCCTTGATCTGCCTATCTGCCCCCATCGCATCCATGTTGTGTGTGTTGTTTGTAAGTTTGTTTCGCCATAATTAATTAGGTACGGTCAGATGCACTGTAACTGCTACATTTTGTTCTGAAAATTATGCATGCACTTTTGCAGTGAACTGTACATTAAATTCACTGGTTAGCAATAGTTTAATTCTTAATGCTTCCACCGGTGGATCAGTCTGCATTCGTCTTTCTGCAAAAAAGCCATCGAACTGTCTGCAGTTATTTCCATAGTTATTATCATAGTAATAGTTATTATCATAGTAATTTCATTTTAAAGAATAACATGTTCGAAATAAATCTTCATCTACGAGTATATTGCCTCTACTTGAAAAATTATGTTCGATCGGTCGGTATCCGTGGTTTTCGTGCAAGCTATGGAACCATCTGATCTGGTGTAAAGATCTAATGTTTATGATCTTAGGAAATCTAGATTTTAATCTTCGGTCCGCTTTAATGTGTTTATTAGTTTGGAAGACATTTGTTAAATGTAATTTTCCGATACATAACATATTCTATGATACGAGATTTTCTAAATCAGTAAAACAGTGTTCTTTCCTTAGCATAATCTACAGAATTGATATATAAACAAAATTTCTTTTGCCAGGCCCCAGAAACTCCAGTATGGCTGCTGTCACGTGGGAGAGAGAAAGAAGCTCTGACCTCCCTTCGCTACCTGCGTGGGTGGACCAGCGTAGACAACGTCAGAGATGAGTTCGATAAGCTATCCGTCTACACCAAGAATCTCGAACGATGCGTCATCTGCTCCAACACCCTCGGTCAGGACGCTTTGAACTGTGATCATTATAAGATGAATCCCATTAAAAGGTAATTCACGTTCCCCAAAACCAGTTTCATGCATTGGTGCTACGACACCGCATACTGTCATGATAAACACTTTAAAATTTGAATAATAAAAATATTATTTAACAGCAAACAAAACTAAACAACCCAACAGTGCCATACTTAAAAAGCTTCTTGATTAATTTTATATCTGTACCTAAAATAACTATTAAGATAAAAAAACAGAATTGAATATATTGTCTTAATTACTCAACTTGTTTTAATTTTGTATTTCAGAAAAATTCTCAAATTTAGATACATTATGTTCTGCAAAGAAACCATCAGACCTCTGATCTTGATTATAATGTACTTCTCTTTACACATACTAAGCGGCTATGCAGCTGTAAGACCAAATTTGGTAAATGTTTGTGGAGCTTTGGGCATACCTGGCAGCAAAAACAGTATTATGGTATGTTTATTATAAATATATTTGTATATTTGCATGAGTACCTACTGTAAAAAGTTTACAAAGAACTTTTATTTAGACTTTATTAATAAGCACTTAAGTTCATATAAGAGCAGTTCCGTTTACATTTCTCTGTATGTCACCGAATTTTATATAATTCTAAAATGAAGCAAACTTTTTCTTGATATTCTTTCCGTATTACATAAGAAAATGGTTTAAAGCAATATTGCCAACATTGAGGAGATTCCACTCTCGTGATCATTTTCTTTCGCCCATAGATTTATTATATTTTACATAGAATCAATCTTCAACATTCTATGCTTTTATCCATTTTAATATCTCCTACGTGCATGGCATTGATGTTTCTAAATGACCTTTAATATTGTTTCAGATGATTGTAGGATTAATAACTTTCGCAGCAGCTCTGTCAACTGTCCCTTTAGTCAAAATTGTGGGAAAAAGAAAATTAGCTATAACAGCTAT